>JAFJYI010000049.1:1343580-2687160 GCA_019022655.1 Acacia acuminata | reverse complement strand
TACTCCATTATAATAAATGTGACTTTGTTAACGGTTCTATGTGAGAAATGTGACTCATCCTTATATATATATATATATATATATATATATATTTTTTTTTTTTTTTTTTGCGTACAAAGGCAAGCTGTGGCTTGAGACTATGGAGCAAGAACTAGAACATGAAAATCTAGTCCTAAATACAACACACAAAGCAAAATGCTAAGATCCGCAGACCAACTGGTCTTTCAACACCATATCTCGACACTCCATAGGAATTGTTGGAATAAAAATCACATCCACCTCAACAGGGAAAATCCCGTCCCTCCTTTCTAAGTAGTCGCCACAAGCAATGTTGTCCCTTGGAGTATAGTATAGCTTCACATCCCAATCGCCAAAAAGCAAATCTCTGGTCTCTCCGATGATATCCCTTAGTGGGTGATCAGCATGCGATGAGTCTCTCCAAAGAATGTTGATTGCATCAAGCGAATCCGAATATATCAAAATTTCTTTGGTGGCCCAACCGTTTGGCCACTCTCAAGCCAAGCAAGATAGCGGGTATCTCGCTCGATAACGCACACAACCCAAGGGACTTGTGAAATCCCATCAACCATTGCCCTCGAGAGTCCCTGATCACTCCACCACAAGCTACTTGATATTGATGCCGAACGATCCGTCAACGTCAATGCGGACCACATTTGCGGTGGGGGGGGTCCAGACTTTTCCTCGTGCCTATGAAGTTGAAAAACTTGGTGAGATAAACTATGATTGGCCGGTACTTTCCAACAAAAGGTAGTTACACAAGTGAAGCATCTCCCCGATATCTATGCTTTCACCCCCGAAATAAGGATTTGCATCTCGATGTCCATAGGATCCAAGATCCTAAGCTAAAGACTTCCGGACCAAGGAAAATTCTGAAATTTTCCTTTTCCTGGCTTGTGCTTGGTGTTCCAGTTAAGCCAACCCTACAAGTTACCTGCAAAAAATTTAAATTGTTAATGAGAAATTTTTGTTTGCGATAATGGGGAAGCACTCGTTTGTATGATGGTTATAATTATAAGGCAAAATGATAAATAAATACCATATAAATTTGCAAAACGTCCAGAAGTCTCCCGAATTTGTAAAAAGACTGAGAGGTACCAAGGACCTATAAGGGATACAAATTCAGGTAAAATTACTCTTTTTTGCCCTTAGTTTTAAATAAATAAACAAATAAAAATACCCCCGCTGGAGGACCACCGCCATAACGACCAGGGGGTGGATTTTTTTTTTAATAAAAAAAAACATATTCATTGAAAGTGTGGGAGAAGGGATTCGAACCCCCAACACATCAGTGGGGTCAAGTGGTCCAACCAGTTGGGCCACTTGGTTCCTTTAATATATATATATATATATACACATTAACAAATATATATATTCATCCATGGGATCAACTTGGGCCACTTAATTCCTTTAATATATATATATGCACACACACATTAACAAATATATATATTCTTTTTAACATTTTTTCAACGGTATTTACAAAACGTGCAACGGTATTTACAAATCCTGTAACGCCATTTACAACGTTTTTTCAAGTTTACATTTTTTTTCCTCTTTAATGCCTCTGAGTAAAAATATATATATATATAAACTTTTGCACTATCACAAAACTTGCAACGGTATTTACAAATCATGTAACGCCATTTACAACGTTTTTTTTCAAGTTTACATTTTTTTTCCTCTTTAATGCCTCTGAGTGAAAAAAAAAATATATGCACTATAACAAAACTTGCAATAATATTTATAAATTTTGTAACGTCATTTACAAATTTAGTAACGCCATTTACAACATTTGTTTTTTCAAGTTTACATTTTTTCCTCTTTAATGCCTCTGAAAAAAAAAAATATAAACCTTTGCACTATCACAAAATTTGCAACGGTATTTACAAATCTCGTAACGCATTTACAAATTTAGTAACACCATTTACAACGCTTTTTTCAAGTTTACATTTTTTTTCCTTTTTAATACCTTTGAGTGAAAAATATATATAAACTTTTGCACTATCACAAAACTTGCAACGGTATTTACAAATCTTGTAACGTCATTGACAAGTTTTTTTCAAGTTTACATTTTTTCCCTCTTTAATGCTTCTGAGTGAAATATATATATATATATATATATATATGCACTATAACAAAACTTGCAACGGTATTTACAAATCCTGTAATGCCATTTACAAATTTAGAAACGCCATTTACAACGTTGTTTTTTCAAGTTTACATTTTTTTTCCTCTTTAAAACCTCGAGTGAAAAAAAAAAAATGTAAACTTGAAAAAAAATTTAAAAAAAACGCCAGAAATGACGTTACTAAATTTGTAAATGACGTTACAATATTTATAAATATTGTTGCAAGTTTTGTGATAGTGCATATATATATTTTTTTCATTCAGAGGCATTAAAGTGGAAAAAAATGTAAACTTGAAAAAAATGTTGTAAATGGCATTACTAAATTTGTAAATGGTGTTACTAAATTTGTAAATACCGCTGCAAGTTTTGTGATAGTGCATTTTTTCCTCATTCGAGGCATTAAAGAGGAAAAAAAACTGTAAACTTGAAAAAAAAGTTGTAAATGGCGTTATTAAATTTGTAAATGGTGTTACGGGATTTGTAAATCCTGTTGCAAGTTTTGTAAATATCGTTGAAAAAATGTTAAGAAGAATATATATATTTGTTAATGTACATATATATATATATTAAAGGAGCCAAGTGACCTAACGACGTGTGGGGGGTTGGGGGTTCGAATCCCACCTCCCACAATTTCAATGAATATGTTTTTTTTTTTAAAAAAAAAAACCCACCTCAAAAAAAAAAACCCCACCCCCTCGCCGGCCGGTGGTCAAGACGGCCGCCCCGCCCGGCAGTGGTCCTCCCATGAGGGTATTTTTTTATTTATTTAAAGCTAAAGACAAAAGAATAATTTCAACCGAATTTATATATCCCTTATAGGTTCTTGGTACCTCTCAGTTTTTTTACAAATTTGGATACTTCTAAAGGTTTTATATAGTATTTATTTGTCAATTTCCCTAATTATAATTGGTTTTGTACGGGTTTTGTTTTGTGTGATGGTTATAATTATACAAGTGTATAGATAGTTAGATACACAGTAAACCTTGATCATTAAATACATGACTAATATATATATATATGGTTCACATAATTTTCTAACATTTCATTTTAAGAATACTCTCTTTGATTCCGTCCTTAAATTAAGGATATGTTAATCGATTCCGTCCTTAAATTAAAAAATTTAATAGAGGGTACTCAATTGCTCGAGCTGGTACAATTGATCTTGTGACACTTCTTTAGGGCATGTTTGGTTGGGGGAGGGGAGGGAAGGGGAGAAAAATGGAGGGAAAATATTAAAAGGAGAGAAAATTTTTGTGACCCCACCACAAATAACTTTTCTCTCCCCTCCCCTACGCCAACCAAACATGACGTATAACCCTTTTTAGTGATCGATCTTGCTATCTGTCACCACAGAGGCGTGATACCTATGCCACAAAGCCAACAAGGCTTCGGCAGTGATGTGTAACTTAATTAACTTAGTTTAGTCATGTAATTCAAGGTTGAAGAAGAGTTGCACTCACATTGAAGATATACTACCTCTGGTTTTAATTAAAACAGTTATATAAGTTACTTAATAATATCATATAATATTGTGTATTTTCAAATTATATATTAGTTTATTAGCCATACTAATTATTTTAAAGAAAAAAATAAAAATAAAAAATACTCTAAAGTAATTTAATTAGCTTCTTTAATTTTTTTAAAAAAATCAATTTGGTCTTATAATAAAGACATGATAGAGTAATACATATGGGTCCTCAAACAAATTTCAGATACCTAATAATAAATTTGTAATAATGAATTTTTCAACATTTTTTTTTTCTTTTCGGCTAATGTATTCAATGTAATGTTCTAAAACTCAGATCGACCGAACCGCTCGTAAATTGGTGAACCAATCCAATCTAGACATCAAACCCATTTCAGGTTTTTTTAATCGATTTTTTTAAAAATATATATATTAGAATTTTATATTAATTATCTTGAAATCTTCAATTTTTCACCTGTTTAATCTCAAATTAACTCTACTTTGATTTTAATCTGACCCACTAATCTTTAACTCAATACTCTCAATCAATTTAATGGGCCGGTCTAAATTTTACAACCACATGACTACATTTTTTTTGGCTCAGAGCCACATGACTACATGAGAGCTAGAAAAAACACAATATCCTATAAAGGTAATAAAATGATAGTACTTGTGTTCGACTTTTATATGGATAACTTGCACAACTTTCGGGCATAATTGCATATGCACGGGAATCGGAGCTGGAGATTGGTTGGCAAAAAAGATATGCAGTACAGCGAGTCAGAGACTTTTTCTTTAATATATACCATACACACATACATATTCAGAGATTGTATTTCATATATATATATATATATATATATATATATATATATATATTTACAATAAATATAGGGTTTAGAGCAAAAAGACATATGTGCCTTATTTTTGAGAGCGTCTTGAAGACCATACGCTTTTTCTTGAGTAGTAAAAATACACACGTGTGTTATATTTTAGGAGCAAAAAAGTCACACCATCGTTAAAATTTTGTTATAAATAATAAGATTTCTTGTTGTAAATCTAGCCTTTGTTGTAAATATGGTTTTTTCATGTAAATTGTCGATTTTAAATTTTGTTATAAATACAAAGACTTCCTTGTTGTAAATCTAGCCTTTTTCTATTGTAAATGGCCTTTCTATGTTCAAAATCCGGTATTTAAATGTTGTTGTAAATATGACATTTTCTTTGTAAATATAGCCAGATTTTAAATTTTGTTATAAATATAGCACTCGCTTGTTGTAAATATAACCTTTTTTGTTGTTGTTATAAATGACTTTTCTATGTTTTGTTGTGAATATGACATTTTCTTGTTGTAAATATGACATTTTCTATTGCAAATGCACCGTTAAATTAGATTTTAACGGTGGTGTGATTTTTGCTTCTAAAATGTAACCACATGTATATTTTTGCTCCCGAAAAAGGCATATGGAGTGGACGCTCCCGAAGGTAAAACACATGTGTACTTTTACTCCTTTACCCAAGATATAATTATCCCACTCTTGTGGGTCATATTACTCTATATATGATTATAAATTAGTTTTGTAACCTTTATTTTTTAAAATAAGATAACATTGATGTTGATTAATGCATGCTGTATATTACATACAATTAGAGTTTCTAAGAAGTACTTAATACAAGAGCGAAAACCTAAATATGTGATTGTTTAAACACCAAGAAAATTCAAAAAGGCATAAATAAATCAAAGAATTTACTGTCAATTATACTAGTATCTGAGAGAGAATAGTGTGAATGTGAAGGAAGCATTTACTGATATAGTAATCAGAGAGTAGCGGTTCTGATCCTTCCTCAATGAATTCTGAATTTAATTAAACACCAAAACAGAGATGTTCTAAAACACTTTGACAAAGAATCATCACCTGGAACTGTCTAAATTCTCCATAAGAATTCTTTTAAAGTGGTTTCATGATGACAAATCATTAAGCCCATGACAGTGATGCAAAAACAACACCTCTTATATTTATAAAACACCATATCTGAAGCAATTTATGCTTGAAGCAGAAGTCAATTGCTTTTTATTAATACCGACAAAGAAAAGCTAATTTGGTGAAAGAAGTTAAATGCCTTACTTCCTCAATGACAGCTCAAGAAGAAATTAATGATGAATTTCCAACTTCTTTTTCTCCAAATGATATTGATCAAGAATATAATTTTGCATACCATTTGGGAACACCGACCATAATATATAATTGGATCGAAACTTCTTTCAACCAACTTTTAAATTCAGAAAAGTCTTGTGTAGGTGATAGAACTTGAAGAATTTAGGATAAGAAAAGGGAAAAGAGAGATAAACTAGAGCCAGAATCTGAAACTCTAGTAGTATATTCAAGGACCAGAATCTGAGTTCTTGATCAAGATACATAAACATTCATATATTCATTCATCCATATTTTTGGTAGAACACATCTATGATATGTATAGGCTAACAGATAAACTGAAAATAACTATCTTATCCATAACTGAAAATAAATATCTTATCTTATCCCTGTAAAACTGACATTAACCAATACTAGACACTTGTAACATTTAAGACAAAACACATAATAAAACATAAAATACAAATAATGGCTAGTTCCTATCAATATCCACACCTAGGAGAACAGCCTTGTCCTCAGGGCGATAGGAAGGAGGGGGCGCTTTGCATTTATGACCGCAAATAAATTATCATTACATCTGAAACATAACTTTTTATCTCTGTGTAACTGCTGCTTGTCAGTTTCAGAAATTTGTGTAGTTGTAACTGCCCAAGTTTGATTGATAACTGATGGTAATAACTGCCTCTGAAAATTTCTCTCAGTTTTTTCTTTTTTGAAATTGTAGTTGTTGTCAACAACACATGACCCCAAATTTCCCGTGAAAAGGAAAAACGTCCGCAGAAAGTTTGCCATTGTAATTTGGCTTCACCGGGATGACCAAAGGAAAATGAATGCTCTTTCTATCTCTTCAATCTGAATAGGCTCGCATCTAGACAATTTAACTTGGATAAAATTGCACCTAGTTGCCGTGAAAAGAGGCCTTTTGGTGATGGGTTATTATTTTCATTGGGTGGACGGAGTGCTTGGTTGGGTTGAGGATGAGGTTTAGGCAATATAAGATCATTCTTTGTGAGAGGATTGATGTGTGATCACCATTGATTACAAACAAAGCCCAAATATTTACCGCTCGATACCAAATGATAGAACTTGAAGAATTTAGGATAAGAAAAGGGAAAAGAGAGACAAATTAGAGCCGAATCGAAACTCTAGTAGTATATTCAAGAACCGAATCCGAGTCCTTGACCAAGATACATAAACATTCATATATTCATTCATCCATATTTTTGGTAGAACATATCTATGATATTTATAGGCTAACAGATAAAATGAAAAGTAACTACCTTATCCATAACTGAAAATAACTACTTTATAACCCTATAAAACTGACATTAACTAATACTAGACACTTGTAACATTTAAGACAAGACACATAATAAAACATAAAATACAAATAATGGCTGGTCCCTATCAGTAGGAATTCTGATTAAAGAACAACCAAACCAAAAGGGCATTCAAGGAAAATGGGAAAGATTTTATCTTCTTCACAATTAAATGCACATAGATTTGATTCACTTAAATGATGCAAATTCAAAATGTTAGATGTTGGAATTCCTTTGTTCATCAATTTCCAAATGAAAGCAAATGCTTAGCTGTATGGTATTTGAATTTTCTACAGAAACTTCCAAAAAAAAAGTCCTTTGGAGAATTCATTTGAGCTTCTAAGAGTGAAATCACTTAAAACTTTCATAATATATGATCTTGAACAGTTACCATTCTAAATTAGCTTTATCTGAATTGTTCAAGATTGAGATAGGTGTGTGAGCAATGACAAGAACTGTATCTAACAAATATTAAAAACAAATGTGCACCAAGTTCCAGGAAACTGGATTCTAGAGGAAGGCATGTGATAAATGGCAATAAGACGTGCAGCATGATCTCGCTACATGGGCCGCAAAGGTGGTGGTTGATTAAAATGGAAGAACCATTGCCAACTTGTCACTTTAATAATTATAAATTAGTTTAGGCAAGGTAAATGTCATAATTTATGGATATCAACCCTTGGGCCTTGATTTCTTATACATTCCACTTCCAATTATTTACTTTCAAAGATATTCTTTTTGTTAACAAGTACTATAACCTACAAAAATTACATATTATATATATATATATATGTATGTATGTATGTATGTATGTATGTATGTATGTATGTATGTATAATTTTTTTTTTTCTTTTTTTATGCTTGCAACCCTTTCATATAATTTTAGGGTAAAA
Organism: Acacia acuminata; assembly: GCA_019022655.1. Lineage (NCBI taxonomy): Eukaryota > Viridiplantae > Streptophyta > Magnoliopsida > Fabales > Fabaceae > Acacia > Acacia acuminata. Next base: position 2,679,181 of record JAFJYI010000049.1, on the reverse strand, counting down.
TATATCAAACTCCCTTTGATTTACTTTAAAATTTAAATTACAAAGACATCTCTTTTATTTTAAAAATTTATATAGACATTCTTTAAAATCAAAATATACATTGCATAAATCTTCTTTCTAATTTTGAGATTTAATTTTCATCCACCCTATCACACCCCTTCCATCATTACATCATTCAACAGAGCATTATAGTGCAGCGCAGTGGCAAAACGGTTTGGACGTAATATACTGATAATATATTACAAATCTTGGGTATAAAATTTAAAACATAAATTCATAAATTTTTAAACTGAATATCCTCGAATAATCTTGAATTGGTTTGGCACCTCCATTTGCTGACATCCGTCGCTTTGTCCTGAGAGCTACGTCCAATATACTGTATAATTCATAGGTAGAAACAATAGTTGGAATTCCGAAGAATCCCAGAGTAACAGATTAATCTTATATTCAAAATATATACAGTATATGATAGTTAACTATAATCAGGAATATTAATCAAACCAACATTCAACGTATATCACAAGCAGCCAAATAATGCATATAGCGTTGACTGTGAAATAGCATACAGTAATTCCTGGAACATGCACTCATATATGCACACAACGATGACTGTAAACCACACAGCAAGTTCCGGATCCACAACGCTGGGAAAACAACAACTAAATGCAACAACACATGTCCCAGACACGAATCCACAATCATGGTAAAAACATGTATACATAGATATATAAAGGATATGAGATTAAAGTTACTACTTGCATGCTTTAACAATTCTCAAATTAGCTCCCGATCCTCTCGTCACTCTAGGCAAGTATCGAATCCTCTACTCATATCCGTAATTGGTTCTCCATTCTGACAGAACCTCTACCTTGTAGACGACACCAAACACCTCAATTGAAAATTCTAAAATAGCGAAATGTTGCTCTCATTGAGGGAAACAACTTTAGAGAAGGTCTCGCTAAAAATACCAAATCGGAGGCGAAATCAGCCCTTGACTCTTTCTCTTCCCTCCTGCTCCTTCTTCCTCTTCTCCTTTCCTATCTATTTCGTTTTTCTCTCTCTTTCTCTTTTTTTTCTTTTGATACAAATCAGTAACCAAACATCAACTAAGCTTTATCGCTTATAATAATCGTTTGCAGCTCCGTATCAGCAAGTGGTACCGTCTGAAATCCAGGCATAGATCCGAGACTGGTTTTAGCTAATCTATCAGCTGCTTGATTCCTCCACCGACTGATGAGCTGGACTTCAACTGTCCAATCTCGGTGCATGACACATTTAATCTCCTCTATGATTCTCCTATCTTCATGTGTATCGCTCAACGGGTTCTTTATCAGGGCAGCAGCCTCTGCCGAGTCCAGTTCCAGGATTACATTACGAAAGCCCATGTCCCATGCGAGTTTGATTCCATGGAGACATCCCCAAAGTTCAGCTGTCAGACTATCTCCCTCATCACCTTTGAACATGAAAGCGGATAGGAAATCACCATGCTCATTCCTCACTATTCCGCCGCTAGCCACACCCGAATTTGACGGCGAGTAAGCCCCATCAGTATTGACCTTTACCCAACCAGCTGGGGGAGGTTGCCATCGCTCATCCCTACCACTAGCAATCTCCCTCGTTCCAGTTAGACTGCCACTTCGACTCTGAGCTTCGTTCATACTTCCTACTAAGGCAGCTACACTAGTCGTGATTGAGATATTTGAGATTTTCTTACCTTCAAATACGAATGAGTTTCTTCTTCGCCACAGCCACCAGCATGTGGTGGCAAACAGCTGTCCCCACAAGGTTTTGCCATTGTGGACCCCTCCCGGAGTAAGATTCCAGTAAAGCCAAGATTCGAACGACAAGGTAAAGAACTTACGCCGAAGTTTCGAGGGAACAAATTGCTGCCATAAAGCATGGGTTTCGGGCACTCCTCGAAGATGCTTAAGTTCTCCATTAGCGCACCGCATGCATTGGACATTTAGAGTCAGCACTCAAACCACGCCTGAATCTCGCTGCATTGGTAAGTAGCCGATTATGTAGAGTCAGCCAGAGAAAGAATTTGCAGCGCTCTGGGACTTTTAGCTTCCATATTTTCCCCCAAAAAGGGTCTGGAGGTGTCACATCCTCATTGCTAGCGTCATATGCAGATTTTACAGTGAAGGTGCCGCTTTTACTCCATTTCCACCGTGCTTTCCCATTGGGCATAACTTCAATTCCCTCCTGAACTTTCTTCCATGTGCGCTTGACTCCACTCCACAGATTTGACCCAGGTTTAGTTGTGTCAATCTTCGGTAACGTATCTGAGCCGCATCCATACTTATTCCGAAGGACTTTGACCCAAAGCTCATCTCGCCGGGCCACTAGGTTCCACCTAACCTTCATTAGGTAGGCTTGGTTATATTGGCTAGTTTGGCGTAGACCCAACCCACCTCTATTTTTTGGTTTGCAGATTGCGTCCCAAGCAACCAAAGGGATTTTCCTTTGATCCTCTGTACTTCCCCATAAGAACTTACGATTGCATTGATCCAGCGACTCACACGTGCTTGCTGGGAGTAAGGAAGTCTGCATAACATATCCTGGAACCGCCGTAGTAACAGACGAGATGAGAGTAGATCTCCCTGCAGCTGAGATGGATATAGCTTTCCAATTTGATAGCCTTGTCTTCACCTTGTCTACCACGTAATGGAAAGATTCTTTAGTAACGCGTTTATGATGAAGAGGAACACCCAAATATTTACCCAGGTCACTTGTAATGGAGAAGCCAAGGGATGCACACATCTCGCTTCTTCGAACATGATGTACATTCTTGGAGAAGAACACCCTCGTTTTCTGTTGGTTAACTTTCAAGCCAGAACTCTCACAGAATACCCGGAGGCAATTATTTATGATGGAGACTTGCTCCATTGAGGCCTCGGCAAAGAGAATGATATCATCCGCAAAGAACAAGTGGGAAATCGGAGGGCCAGAGCGAGTGAGGCGAATCGGCTTCCAATCACCGTCATGGATGGCTTCTTGGATGAGAAGGGCCAGCTTTTCCATGCATATGACAAAGAGATAGGGCGATAGTGGATCCCCTTGCCTCACCCCCCTTGAAGGGAGGAAGCTATCAGCCTTATCCCCATTCCACAAAAGTTGCATACTCGAACTCGAAACACACTAGGTTTATTACCTTTGTGAGATCACTAGGCAGATTGAGTTCCTGAAGGCATTGCATCAAAAAATCCCAGTTGACTCGGTCATAGGCTTTCTCCAAGTCTATTTTAATTGCCAGGAAACCCTTCTTTTGCGTCATACCCCTCATTGTATGGATAACCTCCTGTGCTATAATGATGTTATCGCTGCTGTGTCTACCAGGCACAAAACTACATTGATTTGGACTTATCACCTGGGGAAGAATAGGCTTCAATCGATTCACAATCAGCTTAGAAAGAGCCTTGTAGATAACGTTGCAGAGACTTATGGGTCGCAAGTCCCCCACGGATTCCGGGTGATCTTTCTTTGGGATAAGGACCATCAGCGTTCCATTGACCTCTTGAATAGCCGGTGGGTTGGCAAACAAATATCTCACTTGATTCACGACAGACATGCTTACCGTGCTCCATTGGTTCTGGTAGAACAGGGCATTGAGGCCATCAGGACCCGGGGATTTAAGGGGACCCAATCCAAAGATAGCCTCTCGGATTTCTGACTCTGATATGTCTCTATTACACCACTGAAGTAGGCTGTCCTCCACACAAGGATATGTCATGGAGCAGGATAGGGTTGGCCGGCACGACGTCTTCGATGCGATCTTGAGAGAAGAAGCTAGTAGCCATGCATTTTATAGTAGGAAGATCATATACCCATGTTCCTTCATTGTTTTTAAGTGCCTCAATCCGTTGGGATTTCCGACGCCGGTTGGCTCTAGCATGGAAATAGCGTGTATTCCGATCACCAAACACGGACCATTCCGCTCTTGCTTTCTGCGCCCACAAAAGGGATTCTTGAAGTAGCACATCCTCCAGTTCTTTCCAAATAGCTAACTGTAGGTCTTCATATTTAGGTAGTAACCCAAACCGGGAAACAGCTTTATTGATTCCTTCAAGACGCCGTATCAGCTGCTTCTTCCTTCCCTCCGTGTGTCTAAAAACATCCTTATTCCATTTTGAACAAGCAGTGGAGAACTGAGAGATATTTTGCACCCAAGGAGCATCATGAAGCCAAGCTTGCCGAACAAATTCATCAAAGTCCTTATGGAGAACCCAGGCAGCAATAAAGCGAAACGGCCGGTTAGGCCTTGCGACAGCTGTATTAGGATCAAGTCGAAGAAGTAAGGGCCTATGATCTGATTTGAAAAATGGCAGATGGGTGACCAAGGCATCAGGGAACCTATCCAAGCCATTGATCATTAGCAAGGAACCGATCAATTCTTGCCTCCGAACTGCCCCGTTTCCATGTAAATTCTGGGCCAACAAAACCAACATCTCTCATCCCTTGTGAATCCTTCCAAGCTATGAAGTCACGGTCAACAGAGCACCGGAACTTGGCAGTAGAACACCTCTCACAGAAAAGAAGTGTGCCATTAAAATCACCACCTATCAGCCAGGGCCCTTGCAATGACAGTGCGAGGCGGGAAAGATTTGTCCAAAGGATCCTGCGAGCTACACTAGTGGGACTAGCATAGACAACGGTGATCATCCATGTGCTTCCCGACTCTCCTGTAACCTGCATGTGAATAAATTGATGATGACGTTCTATCAAAGAGATAGACGTAATATTATTGTCCCATAAGCACCAAATACCCCCACTGTACCCCTCACAATCCATCAACTCAACATTAGGGAAGCCTAGTTGGCTAGCTCTTCCTGTAGACATTTCCTTAGAATACCTGGTTTCCAAAATTGCAACGAAATTCAAATGATAATGAGCTTTGAGGTCACGAACAAGAGCAGGAAAACTTCGTGCTCCGGTGCCCCTAGAGTTCCAAATTAACACATTCATTGGGAAACAGTAGAGGGTGTTTGGGGTACATTAACCTCCCCCTCGGTTTTATCCTAATCATCCATTAGTTCGTCTGACTGTTGGAGCTGAGATCCATGTTGGTGAGTTTGTAATCCAGATTCCAAGACATTCGGCCTATCCACCCCATTAATAATGGCCTGCCCAGATAGAGCTGTTCCAGGCCTAGGAATTGGCGTCAATAAGGCCATTTTCCCACTCATCGTAAATTTCTCATTGGACGCTGGGCTGATCACGTTATCCTGGGCCATGGACTCCTGTAGAATATTAAAGGAATTAGCGTTCAGTGGCCCAATATCCTGGCCCACTAACGAATATTGCTGAATACGGTCACGTGCGGGGTTTTTATTCTCTTTGCCTTTGACTTTTCCTTTACTGAGGTTCTTTCTTTTAGAGCCCACAGGGACCCACTCCGCTTTCAATGTCCCCTGTTTATTAGCCATTAGTTCAGGGATTGCAGTCGTACCTGCCTTATCCTCCTTCTTCCCACTTATCCGCCTTGAATCATTCTTGCCTTCATCATGCCCCTGATCCACGCTCTTCTTCAATGCCTCATTACTCCCTTTCCTAATGTCACTCATGCGATTAATGCCCCTAAAATCCCGCCTCAATAACCGAATCTTCCCAAAAGGGCTCTCCTCCGTCACCCTGTCACCGGTAACACCATGAGCCGTATCTCCAGTAGTACCCGTCGGACTCTTCCCAGATTCCTTTTGCTTCTCCAGATCCTGATCGTCGTTCATCCCTGCAGAACTTGAACCCTCGGCCTCCTGTACAAGGATTTGAACTGGACCCACGGGTTGTTTTAGCGGACATGCCTCCTTTTGGTGACCATATTTGCCACACTCCAAGCACACAAGGTGGAGGCCCTCATAGATGATGGCCCTCTCTTCCCCAAATACTATGTATGTTGGTACGAGAGGTTTTTTCAAGTCGATCTCCACACAAATGCGTGCAAAGCCCCCTTTCTCATAAATTGATGTAGATTTGTCAACCTTTATCATTTTACCGATCATGTTTCCAATCCTACGCAGAGATTCGACATTGTAAAACTCAAAAGGAATATCAGGAAGCCGGATCCATGCTGCAATATTACACTGTAGATCAGCCTTCCATGGGTTAAAATTCGGTCTCCATCTCTGAACAATAAGATAGTGATCGTCGATCATCCATGGACCTTCTTGAAAAGCATAATCCCTGTCTTCTTTCTTAGAGAAAGACACAATATAATTTCCATTGCTCAGCGGAATCAACTTCAGTGGATCTTTTGGCCTCCACATACGATTAACGCGATCACTGATGATATACGTGGGGAAGCTAGCGCCTAGAACCTTGATTATTAGGGAATTCATCCACGGCATACACCATGTTGTATACTCCTCTGCAGAGAAACTCAGCTTGCCAGGCTTGCCCTCCAATCTTCGAGACAACTGGTTATCTTCCTCATCTGATTCATCCTGATTGCACTGTAGGTCCTGCCCATTCATCTTGTTAAAATAATCCTTCCAGCCCTGCATAATGTCATCATCCTCCGAGTGTTTTACCAGGAAGCCTGCATAGCCTGGGGCCATGAGTTTATCCCGATAGGACGACTTAGGTGCACTGTTCTGATCTCCAGAGGTAATGCCATCGCTTACCCGCTGCTTCTCAGGTGCTTGCCCGAAAGCAAAGCTCTTCTCTCCTTCGACATTAACACTCTGATCAGCAGCCTTCTTCTTCCCTTCACCTTCCCCGTCCCCTCCCCCCGATCCCTCCGATCCTCCGTCCTGTTTCCGCCCACGCTCGCTTTCCGTGCCTTTCGCCCTCGCTCGCTCTCTCTTTTCTCTCATCGCCATTTTTTTAAAGATGGAGTTGAAAAGAAGAGAGTAATTCTTTCTCTCTCTTTCTCTTTCGTTTTCCATGTTTTGGCCGAAATTGGCTTAAAGACAAATGAGGGAAGGATATAAATAGAATACGTGTCTAGCCCAGAACGAGCCACGTGTCTGGTCCAGAATGGGCCACGTGTCTTCTTTTCATTGGACCAACATAAAAGTAGCTTTATGCCTTGTCATGATAATGAGACACGTGTCATGCTCTTATTAGAACAACACAAAAGTGCTTTCGTACTCTGTAATCATGAAGGAACACGTGTCACCTTTCTATTTGACCAACAAAAGTAGTTTTTTTATTTGTCATGATAGAGGACACGTGTCATGTTCTACTGGACCAACATAAAAATATTTCATAATGAGACGGCACGTGTCATGTTCTCATTGCGCCAATGTAAAAGTTGTGTCATCATTAATCATCATGACTTACTTTATTAAAGCTACTTTAAGGATCTTACTCAGGTTTTACTCGGGATTGCGACAAGTATACAGAGACCTGCCAAAATGACACCATATACCAGTGTCTTCTCCCAAAAACGCAGGGTACATCAATGTGCCCTGGAAATGCAATGTACACACTTATACAACACATTTTTGTTTAACTAATCGTCATATACCTCAGGATATAGTTTAATGGCATCTTTTACAAACCCAATGACATCGTATAGGTGTCATGTGCATTTCTGCACCGAAAATTTAAGTCTATGGCCTAATCATGCTAGATCTTCTGCCCAGTATGGCTATATATGATAGTCCCCAAGAGACTTTCTATCTCTTAACATCCTTAGGATTCTTCCCGAACTGGGCTTAATCGTGTCAAATTTATGCTTATTCTTTAGTCTCTAGGCCCAAAATTTAGGATGTTACACACTCAACTGTTAGTTGGCCATTAAATCAAAGCTTTGGCTTGTCATTTTGACCAAAATGCCCCTTCATAACTTAAATATTATTTAAGAATCATTCAATCACATATCTTTATCTAAAATAAGAAAATAATTTTAATATATACTTCCAATTTTTTGTCATGTGCTATTAAATTGATTACCATATTAGAAAGTTAATTAATTTTATGATTAGAAATTTTATTTTTCAATAAATTTACATATTTAATCTCATTTATTTATTAAAACTTACTTATGATATAATTTTTTTAATACATGATTGATTAAAATGTTTCACATTGATGCATGAATGTATGGATGCATGTATCCACTCGCGTGGTATGTATATGCATGTATGTATTTTCCATTAAATTATAACATGATATAATTTTGAAATCCATATATTATAATATATTATAATTCAAATTTTTTAAATATTTTTGTTTAAACACATGTTTGTTAAAATAACTACTCAGTTTACAATTAGTTTTTTTTTAATAAAAAAAGTATATTCACTTTATCAAAAAGAATTACTCAAATTTTCAGTCAAGTTAGTATTTTTCTAAAATTAGTAAAGTATTAAATAGATCATTAATATTAAAATATAAATTATGGAAATTTGATATAATGAGGTATAAATTAGTAAATTAGATTTATTCTAACATATTTTTCAATTAAAAAAACATACCTCCAAAATCTTTTTAGTATATTCTTTAATGGTGTTAGTAGTTTGGAATAAAATTTACGTTTCAAAAATGGAGAAGAAGTCTATATAATTAAGGGAAAATAATAGAAGAGTTATTAGAGTATTTAACTCTAATTTTAAATTTTAATGGCTAGAACCACAAGGGCAAGAGCCATGGACAAAGTATTGTAAATCTAAATAATATAGTCCTTAATCTAATATATACTTACTTAATTTGGTGAGAGAAAAGAAGTTAGTTAGTTAAGTTTATATAATATATATTTTCTAAAACAACTAATCTTTTTTTCTTAATTCCTTTATTCCATCTTCTCATTAGTTATTGTTGAGAAAGTATCAATATGAGTATATTAAGAAAATATTGATAATAATGAAAAATAGATTTTATATTTAGAACCGATATCAGTTCTCAAATATATCATATATTATTCGCAATTATGGAGGATTGGATGGATAATTAGGATTGGAGGTAGTATTAAGAATTGGATGGTGTAAAAATTTACCAATAGGCGTTCTTCCTAATTGAAGGGACTTAGGGACTTTGACCCTTTAAACATAAGGTTTTAAATTTAAATCCGTGTTAATACAGAAAATATGTTTAGGATTAGGCACAATAACATCAAATTTGACCGATCAAATGGTTATATTAAAAATATGAAAATTTACTATTAACTTGGATATGTCTTCTTCTTCTTCTGCTTTTTTGGATAAAACGATTCCGCTCCATATATTTACCATTTTAATTTACTCCTATTAACTTTCATATTACAGAATTCACTACAATCAAAGACTTGAGTAAATTTTAACACGACGCCGTTGCATAGATTTGCTTTATCCTTTGCCCCGATATTTGCTTTTGAGTCGGTCGTAAGTTTTCCGACGGAGAAGGGGAACGGGACTATGGAAAAGGAAGAAGAGGACCGGAGAAGAGAAGCAGCAATTGCATCTACACCATGTCTACGCCCCAATTTCGCATCCAGAGGACTCACTTCCCAACAGCTTTCAAAGTTCCGAGTACTCTATTATTCTCTTTCTCATGATTCTTTTTTTTTTTTAATTGATAATGCTCTCATATGTGAAATGTTTCTTTGATCTGGGTAGTTCAGTTTAGTTTGTCTGCCTTTCAGAATTTCAAACATTTGAAAATTTTGGGAAATTTTATACATGCTGATGTTTATGTCGAAATTGAATTCAACATGTGTGTCTATTTTGTTGCAATGATCTCTTTGAGGCGTTAATGAGTTTTCTGCTTCCAATAGCTTGATACAAATTCCAAGAGGGTTTTTGTTGTGGGCTAGCATATGAATTAACCCTTATTTTCCTGCAAGATAAATATTAATTGTACTCCTGAACTGAAAGTACAAATTTGTGGCAGGATAAATTATCCTACATAATAACAAGGAAAACAAGAACAGAAAAAAGGCGACAATAATAGCTTAGGCTTGAGGCTAGGCTGGTCAATCTCTTTGCTTATGAACAAGAGAGATTTCCCTTAGAACCCATTCCCATGGTGTTTAAGTTAGGCCATAGTAACCATCCTCACCCACAAATGTAAAGGCAGATAGATGTCCTTAGAGAGTTCAACATCTTTTTCCAGATGAATATACCAGAAAACTCTTTCTCTTGTATTTAGTCTGGATATTACTTCCCTTTTCACCCAAAAAATATGTCAAAAAACTGAAGTTATTACACATTTAAGGGGAAAGTGCTCCCTAGTGGTGAGGCAAACTCAGTGCCGCCCATAAGTCTTAACAGCCTGTTCCACAGAATAATTCTCTTGGGCAAAAGGCCTAGACAAAGACAATTTGAGTTCACTGGATGGCTTGGAGGGTGAAAGTGTGTTACAGAATCATAATTCTATATAGAAGAGAAAGAGGGAAAGAGAGAGAATAGAGAAGAACATGGAGGGATTCAAGAGAGAAGAAAGGCAGAGGGAACTGAGAGAGAGAAACAGAGACAAGAGGAACTGAATATACTTGGGGTATTCACAAGCAATAGTCTGATTACTGTAGGTATGAGCATTTATAGACTTGGCTTATAACCACCGCCTCTCACTAATTCTAAAACTAACTTACTAACTTCTAATGGCGGTAATTACTCCCAATGGCTATCTATATAAATTGCCTCTAACCAACTTTTAACTCTTTACTATATTTCCTTGTCAAAATGTCTGTTCCTTGATTATGTCTCCGCTAAGTAGCTGTTGCCGTTATATAGCTAGGTTCCTGCAATTTACTGTAAACTAAAGGTTGAATGTCTGAGTGCAACATGCAAATTTTGATTAGGAATCTAGGTATTTTCTGCTGGCAAAATTTAATCCATGCTTGAACATTATTTTTCCTGTCATTCTTTTGGGCGTAATGTAAATCAATTCTATTCATATATTTATGTATTTACTTTTATGTTTATTGTTCGTCCTCACTGATAGTGTCTGAAAATTTAAATGTGACAGGAACTGCACAAGAGGCGCTTACAAAAAAAGTCAAAGCATAAGACAAAAGGCAAAGGTTGTTCTGGTTGTTTTATATTAGTTGCTATTATTATTATTATTATTTTGATTTAAAAATATTATTCAACTTGCAATAAGAGGTCCGCAGTGTTCCTCTAAAATTTTGTGACCTGCAGATGATACCAAAACATCCAAAGGCAATAACTTCAGCATCCAAGACTCTGAAGTTTCAAATGTTGATAGCAAAGAACCAAGTTGCGAAGACTTCGATAACAAAAAGGAATCCTCCTTAGAGCAGGATAATCTATCTATGGATTACACATCAAAGAAGCGACAGAAATTATATTGGGGGTGGGTATTACTTAATTTTGGTATATTTTCCCATTTTATCAATCAGCACCCTTTTCTTGAGGATTAGAATCAAATATGCTTATTCTAGCATTTCAATTCATGTTCATGATGCACGTAAATGCATGTGTTAGGTGCCTATCAAATTTCCAAAGAAAAACTAGTGGTTATTGGTATGGACAACTTCCCAGACATGTCCCAATTGAAAGGAAACATATGGCGAATAAGAGTCTGCTGAAATGCATAAAATGTATCTGGCTATGTTACATTAATGATTTGACATGCTGTGCATGTTGCGTTCTCTGAAATTGTTGGACATGTTATCTAATATAGTATGGTGTTTGCCCTAATGTGCCCATGCCGTAGTGGTTTTGGGCTTTTTGCATTGAGGAACTTTAATATTTAGTGAGAAGATGAAAATTGTAACGACAAAATGTGTAACTTTGCGAAAATTATACATCACAAATTTTAACTGGATTTATAGTTAAATTTTTGAGGTATAATCCCCTCATCCCACAGTTTTTATCCAGCCCACTGAATTTTTTAGTCACTACAAAGGGGTTCCAAAAATGTTATTGCATGAGATCTCTTACGGCCTGGGATATCAAAACTCTAAAGTCCGTCTGGCTCTAGTGTAGGTTTTTGTATATAATATGAAAACCTTTAACAAGCTCTACTATATTATGAGCCATGTAGAGTACAATTCATTTCTCTAACACAGTGCAATGCACAGGACCCTTACCTATTTCTCATATTTTACTAGTTTGATTTGTGTGTGGATGGATTTTCTATACTTCATGTGAGCATTTTACAATACTTGTTGTTGTTACATTTGTAGGCTTGATACCAAGGAGAGGTGGGAAAGGAAATCCAACATGTAATATGTGGATATGTCACCATGGAACTGGACTGAGGAATCCATGAAGTTGGAGCTTTGATGAAAGACATAGAGCTTCTAAAAGTGATGGACTGTTCCCATTTGGATTAGTGATGGAGAATTCGTTTTGCACTTTACGAGATATAAATATGTGAGAGTGGTTTTATCTTGTAAGCACAAAATTGATTATTTGAAATGAAACCAATTAGGCTGGGGTTGCATATGCAATGCCCATATGGAGGAAGCAATTGTCCATGTTCTTGGACTTATGGCATACTACCATACTTTTTTTTTTTTTTTTTTTGCTAAAAAAAAGTTTAGGCGGGTTCGGCACCAGTCCCCCACCAAGGCCAGGGCACGGCCCCAGGACTCTTTGAGCACTTACAGAGGTACTTATAAGATCGCCTACCAAAGGAGCCCTCATAACAGCAGAGGAAATTGAACCTTCGTCCTTTTGGGACTTGGGCCCGTTTCTTACCATCTGCACCAACTCTCATTGGCCATACTTTTTTTTGCTCAAAGAAGTACTTGCATTACCATAATAGGAACCAGAAGTCCAACAATTACACATTAGATAATGTAGCAAATAAGGCAAATGGAAATACAATAACCAGAAAACGGGAAAAGCAACCGAGAAACCAAGTTCTAATACCAAGTCAGGAACTAAAAGAAACAAGCTAACAATCCCCAGCCATTACATGGCTAGCATGAGAAGTATCACCCATAACACCAAAAGCCTCCGAACATCCAGAGTTAGCGAGAGAAGACAAAGAAGGTGTTGGTTCCGGAACCCACCCCATAGCACACCTCCTCCTTAAGCACTTCAGCTGCAAGAAAATCGGAACGCGATTACCCTTTCGCAACGTAAAGGATAAAGGAACCCAACCCTGGGCGGTCAAAAGGCAAATAATATCATGAATAATACCCCTACTTCTCCAATCACATAAAGCAGGGGATTTAGAATCAACACAAGATTTCAGAGAAAGGCCGTCAGTTTCAAAAATGACTTTATCATGGCCTAAGTCAATAGCTAATAACATTGCCCTTTTAAGGGCCAAAGCTTCCGTCATAAAGGCAGAGATAGATTTCACTTTGTCCACAAAGCCCCACCTAAAGTGACCTTGGTAGTCACGGCAAACCACCCCAATAGCAGCAGACTCCCTACCATTTACATAGGCCCCATCTGAATTAATTTTCAGGTATTCAGGCTCAGGCGGGTGCCAGCATGAATGATCAATAGCAGGCTCATTTGGTAAGTTCGTCTTCAGGTCCAACCTCTCCAAGCAATCCCAAAAATCACCATTGCTCCTCTTGGCTAACTCTATGGCAACAAAAGGGTTTGGGTCCATTTGGTTAAAAGCTTTATCATTCCTCTGTTTCCATATAAACCATAGGATCCAACAAACAAAGGAGATATCATAGGAAGATAGGGTAGACAACCCAGTTATTAGTAACCACCAGGCATTGAAATTAGTCACACAGGTTAGATCAAATTTAGCTCCTAATAAGCATCCAAACCATACACAGCAAGTCCAGGGACAATGAAAGAATAGGTGCTCAATAGTCTCTTCAGCCTCTTCACATACAGGACATAGCTTCACATTCAGTCTTTTCCTATAGAAGAGAGCAGCATTAGTAGGAAGAGCCTTGTTAAAAATCCGCCAGATGAATTGTTGAACTCGTGGTATAGTTTTGATTTTCCAAATAGATTTCCAACAATGAGGTACTACTAACGAGGGTCCCGCTCTATCGGAAGTGATAGGGGACTTAGCCTTCCTGTTATGGTAACCCATTTTGACCGTGTAATCCCCGTTCTTCGCTTTGGTCCATATCAGCTTGTCCTTCAAACCATTCGTAGGAATAGGAATTTCGCGTATTGCACATTTAACATCCCGAGGAAGATATTGAGATATCGGGGAAATGTCCCAATAGCCATCTACAATGAGATCGCTCACCCTCCCATGCTTCACATACCAGTCCTCGCTGTTCTCAGGTTTAGTAGGGAAAGAGACTCCCGGGACCCAGTTAACTCCCCAAATGCTAATATCTTGGCCTGTCCCCACATCCCATCTAAGGTCATCCTTTAAGAATTCTCTCCCAGTGAGAATGCTAGACCAAACCCATGACGCTCTACCGCCCTTCTTCGCCTCAGCAAAACCCACTTTCGGGAAGTAAACACTCTTAAGCACTACAGCCCATAAATCATTAGGGCGAGAGAAAAGTCTCCACGCTGTCTTAGCTAGCATAGCATCATTCATAACGCTTAAATCCTGAAAGCCCATTCCTCCCTGACTCTTCCCAAAGGTTAACCAATCCCAAGCCTTCCAATGTGTCCTGTTACCAAAAGCGCTACCATCCCACCAAAAATTTGCAGTGAGACTTTGGATTTCCTTACAAGTTTTAAGAGGAAACTTGAAGATATTCATAGGATATATCGGAATGGCTTGGATGACCGCCTTAATCATGACTTCGCGGCCTGCAAAAGAGAGAAGAGATTGACCCCACCCTTGGAGTTTCCTTGTAACTCGTTCCCTGATATAGGCCAGAGCTTGTTGCTTGGTCTTTCCCCACACACTCGGGATCCCTAAGTACTTACCAGGGTCCTCCGTAGTAGGAATGCCTAGCATTCTCCCAACGTTGGTTCTGACACTATCAGGCGTATTGGCAGAGAAAAATAAACTGGATTTATCCAGGTTGATTACCTGCCCAGAGGCCCTGCAATACTGATGCAATATAGTCTTCAATTGGTTACAATTCTTCCGACTCGCATTCATATAGAACAGAGCATCATCAGCAAAAAAGCTATGAGTGAGAGCCGGGCAACTATTACTTAATTTGATCCCTCTAATCAATTTTGCCTCCTGACACAATGATACCATAAGAGATAGAACCTCTGCCACAAGAATAAACAGATAAGGTGAGAGTGGATCCCCTTGTCGTAGACCTCTACTAGGAGTGAAAGAGCTCACAGATTCCCCAGAAAGGCAGATGCTCAGCCGCACAGAGCGCACACACTTCATAACTAAAGAGACCCAACCCACACAGAACCCAAATCGAAGAAGCACCATTTCTAAGAAGTTCCACTCAATCCTGTCATAAGCCTTGCTCATATCCACTTTAAGAGAGAATTCATATTTGCCACTCTCCTTTTTCCGACGAAGGTAATGGTACACTTCATGAGCAATGATAATATTGTCTTGAATGCATCGGCCCGGAACAAAGGCACTATGATGTTGAGAAATACAACCATCAAGTAAAGGTTTCATTCTGTTCGCTAAAAGCTTAGAGATGATCTTGTACGAAAAATTACATAGGCCTAAAGGCCGAAAATGCGACACATGTTCAGGCCTATCTACCTTTGGGATCAAGGTAATATTAGTATCATTCAACAGATCTACCTCAGTTTTCCCTGCAAAAAAATCCTGTACCATAGTACAAACAGTCACTAATTTCGAGACCAAGCATTATGATAAAACATACCGGAGAAACCATCCGGTCCAGGGGCTTTTGAACCCCCTAGGCTAAAAGCTGCTAACTTGATTTCTTCCCTAGTCACCGGCAGCATGAGTTGATGATTCATCTCATCCGAGATCTTTCGGCCAACATATGCCAGAACGAGAATCTAGATCGGTAGGAGCGAGAAGAAGTAAACAGTTCGAAAAAGGTAGAAATGTTATCAAGAATTGCATTCCTCTCCATCATCCATTGCCCTTCATCATCTCTAAGGCTTAGGATATCATTGCGCTGCCTTCTTTTAATTGTAGATAAATGAAAGAAGCGGGAATTTTTGTCTCCTGCAATAAGCCAATTCACCCGTGACCGCTGCCACCAAAATTGTTCCTCTAAAGAGTATAACCGGTCCAGAGCAATCTTGACATCAGTAATAGAACGCGAAGTTTCAGCATTTCGACACCCAGAAGATAAAGATGCTAGGTGGGCTTTCAGCTCTTCAATCTTCTTAGCATTATTAGGAAACTCCTTCTTGCTCCATTTTACAAGATTCCCCTTACACCTTTCGAGCTGACCCAAGAAAGCATCAGATGCAGAAGTGGTCTCTCGATACACCGGCCTCCAACTATCCTTAACAACCTGCAAGAAGTTAACATGTGTAGCCTAAGCGGCTTCAAAGCGAAAAGCCCGCTTCCTTCGTCTATAATCAGGTACACACTGGATAAATAACAAATGGTGGTCCGATCCTTGAGGATCAATATGAAAGACCTGGATATTAGAGAATCTCTCTCTCAGCAGAGGATTGCCAACGGCACGGTCAATGCGTTCCCTAATAGTTTCTGGTTCATCTCTATTATTACACCAAGTGAATTGGTACCCATTAAATCCCAAATCATCCAAGTCACAATCGCTAAGAAACATTTAAAATTCAAAATCTTCCTCCAAGCCCGATCAACACCGCCACTCTTCTCAGATTGGGAAAGAATATCATTGAAATCCCCCACACACAACCAAGAATCAGCAATCTGACTACCTATCCTTCTAACCTCCTGCCAACATAAGGCTCTCATCCCCTCATCAGTGGGACCATATATAAATGTTATATAAGTAGGGGCGTCCAGATCACCTGAATCAATACGGGTATGCAAAATATTCAGGGATGAGAACAGGATATTTACCTTAATTGTGTCAGTCCACCATAGTGCAAGACCCCCGCTAAGTCCCACCGGATCCACTAGCCACTCCTCATTAAAACCGCACCGTCTTCTTATCTTTCTCACATATCTAGGCTTCTGCTTCGTCTCCATCAAGAACACCATATGAGGTTTTTTCCGGAAGCATTCTTGCTTCAAATTCCTGGCTGTCAAGGCAACCCCAAGGCCTTGACAGTTCCAGGCTAAGATATTCATGGCGCACCGGTGGTTGGTCCCATCCAACCACCGGCGTTGTGAGAAGAAGAAATAACTTGTTGCTCCTTGACCCCATTACCACCAAAGAAGCCACTCTACGGGAAGTCAATCTCTTCCCTAAGTAATTCGCCCCCTTGAGATTCGGTTTGTGCCACTACGCTTTGAGATCGAATCATGGATTTTAAAGCTCTGAAATTTTTCCTACGCCCACGCTGCTTCTGTTTAACTGGTGATCTCTCAGACTGAGCTAGCTCATGATCTTCAAATACAAGCTTCCTCTGCCTTTTTGAATCAGCTGGGCCCTCTGTCTCATCCATCTTGCGTTTGAGTTGGCAGCACTGAAAGGATTTAGATATGGCAGAAATGGGGGATAGCCCATTGAAAGGAACCAAGCTCATCTGGACATTCTCTGGTTCACTAGGAAATTCCACCACATAGCCCAAAGCATCAGCGTGGAGCGTGGGCTCTCTTTCTCCACGATAGTGTGCTTCTCGGTTTGGGCCACGTGAACTGCTGGCCCAACAGGAAATAAAATGGACCCACTTCCCTCATCACCCAAAGCAGCCCCAGCGGTACCCGAGTCCTTCCCCACGGCAACTTGAGGAGCAAATGTTTCACGTGAAAGCATTACGTCATCCACCATAAATGCACCCACATCATTAGTCGCAGCCTTCCCCCCTCTCCTGTCACAATCCGCCGAATTCCCCATGCTCGTTTGCAGCGTCTCAGAGTCAACGGTTTCCTTGGTGGGTCGAACAAATTCCTGACACTGTGGACCTCGAAGCTCGAGCTTACCAACTACCGGAGACCTCATTTCCGGTAACCAGCTCCGGCTAGAATTGGAAGTCGGAGACCTCACCTCCATTAGACTTGCTTCACACCAACCAGTTCTACAGACAACCACCGCTTCCTCAACTGTGCGAAGCCCAGCTGCACTGAGCCAAGGTCCGAATTCCTTTGTTCCGTCTTCATCCCCTCTGCTTCCACTAACATCCTTGCACCCACCTGGTCTTTATGTCCGATACAGCCACACTTGTAGCAAAAGTCCTGAAGCCTCTCGTATTTGGCGTAAACCCATCGCTGGAGCCTTCTTTTCACGAGGAACCCGAATCCGCATTCAAAGGTTCATTCAGCTGGATCAAGGAGCAAACACGAATAAAGCCTCTACCAAGACGACCCTCCGCTTTCGGCTTCTCGAACATAACCGTCTCGCCCACAGCGTCCCCAAGAATCTTGGCATTATCATCATTAAAAGCTTCTAAAGGCGGCCGTGGAACTGGACCCGAAGGGAGCTTCACCAAAATTCACATCCTCAAGGACCATGAAATCTTCCCACACTGGAGATTAAGGAGGCACCCTTGAATCGTCCATGGCCTTCCCTTCGAACCCGTGCGTAGTCTTTCGCATGTTGAAAACAAAATAAAAAAGTGAGCTTACTACGATCTAAGTCAACCATTTCCATTTCATCATCTAGTCTGCCGACTTTTTTTAACCATGGAGGAAACAAATTGGGATATTCAAGCTCTTGCTAGTTAAGATTTTGCCAACCAAGGTACCCCCACTAAAATCGTCGGACTTTTCCAGAGACAAAACCACATTTTTCCTATTCTTCGACCCACTACTCGTCCGTCCTCCATACCTCTAGCACCCTCCACAGCAAAAACTCCACCACCGCACTTCAGACGCACACACACGCTCGCACCTCAACAACACTCACCTCTCATCAGCACTCACTCACACTGAAAAATCCCTCAGAAAAAGAGATAATAGGAGAAGAAGAAAGCAAAAGAAGAAGAAGAAGAAAGAAGAAGAGAAGAGACAGAAAAACGAGGTCACCGGTCGAAGACCAGTGAGCTAGCAGGTCCACCGGGAACCGACGAGTCCCTCACAGAGAAGAGGACAAAGCTCTCACAGCGGAAAGCAACGTTGTCAATTAACTCTCATTGGCCATACACCATACTTGAGTACCTCTTTTTTGGGTAATTATAATGTATATGAGATAGAAGATTTTGAATTGTATACATAGGAAAGGGCTAATATTACCATGGAAAGAGCTTGATACCATACAGCACTTGGTACGGTTTTTTTTTTTTTTTTTTTTTTTTTTGCCATTTTTTTTGTAATTCATTAATATGTCTGTTAATTAAACAAGCCACAATAGTATAGTGTTTGGTTAAAAATGAGAGGAAAAAAATATAGAAACTTAAACTAGCATTTACAAGCCAAATGGTTAATAAGATGGAAAAATGTCATTTAAATATTATATGAAATTTCAAAATCCTAATGATCGGATTGATATTTTAAAATGCTGATGAATTTACTATTATGTCCTCTCTTTGTCTCTCCTCTCCCCTGCCTCCTCCTCCTCTTCGCATCACTATGTTGAGTTCTCTGTCTTTCTCTCTCCTCTCCCTCTCTTCCTACTCCTTTTCACGCCGCTGTTTCCAAGCTCTCTCTCTCTCTCTCTACGGTGGTGTTGTTGGTCCTTTTGGCTGAGTCGTAGTTGTGCCTAGCGAGGAAAAGAGGCGAAGGTGGAAGAAGGTTGAAATTGGTGTTTTTGGAAGAAGTCAGCAAGTTGAGGAAGAAGAAGGTGAACAGTGAAAAAAGAGGCTAAGGAAAAAGATGATGAATAGTAAATAATGAGTTTGACAAGTTTCATAACTGGAAAAAATAAGTTCATTAATGAGATTTACAAGTTCAACAATGAGAATAGCATATTCATTCTTCATTTATAAATTATAATAAACATATATAAGAACAATTTGATGGAGATCAAGGTTTTCCTAAGATATATTTTCATTTAAAAATCACTCATGTTTTTTTTAAAAAAACAAAATATTGACTTTTAGGAAATTTTATCTACGGCTAGTTTAAAGATTTTTTGGGAAAATTGCATTTAGATCCTGAACAAGAGAAAATATGACAAAATGATCCCTTAAAATCTCTAAATTGCATTGAAGTCATGTGAGACTTTTATGCAATAAATTTCAATTGTCAAATGCCCAAGGATTTTTCAATCGACGTCCATAGATTTGTAAGTGTAGTGCCCATGAACTTGTCAATGGGACGCCACTAGACTTGTCGTGGAATTGAAATTTACTTGCAAAAAAATCTCATACTTGGTATGACTTAAATACAATTTTGAGATTTTAAGAGACTATTTTATTGTATTTTCTCTTTTTCAAGACCTAAATGCACCTTTCCCTTTTATCGAGATGGGAAGAAAGAGAGAATGAAGATTTCAAGAAAAGATCCCTAACAAGATTCAGATATTACAAATTTTTTTTTTTGATAAAATGGGTATTACAAATTTAAAGACTAAAAAATAGTACATAATCGTCTAAATCAATTTTAAAAATATAATTTTATTACATTAAATGGTAAATGAAAGTCATTAAAACCTAATGGAATGTGAATGGTTCCTTAACAAAAGTAGTCAATGATTTTATAGTGTAAATTAATTTTTCTTGATAAAAGGTCAACTTTTTCCAAACATATTTTAAAAGATATATATATATATATAGAGAGAGAGAGAGAGAGACACAAAAACATTGGGTTTTTATTAGAGCAGGTAAAACAGGCTCGGCCCACAGGCCCCCCAAGATATGGGCTGCACCAGCCCTGCCTGTGGGTTGTTGCAGGCCTGCCAAAAACGTTTGTTTAAAATTTCTTTTTATGAATGATAAACCGTTGATTTATCTTCCTTTCTCTTTATTTTAATACAAAGATATTCTAACAATATACATACCAAAATACAAACAATGAAGTAATAAATAAACCCAGATTGAAAGAAAAGACAGAGAAATAAGTTTATCCTTATGACCAATCCAAACTAAAAGCTAGAGTTTAGATGCGAAACAGAGAATACACTCTTCACACCAATTACGATGTCGCAAAAATACAAGAGAGTCACAAGCATGTATTGTACCAGAACTGTCCCACGAACGTGAATCGATGAAAATATGCATATCATTAGTCTCAAAATTTAGTTGTGTGCTATATAACCATAATAGCCAATGTATTTATGATAATTATATTGAGAAAAAAGAACTGAATATTTCTTAAACAAAATGGCTCTTGAGTTTTTCAATAAAAATTACTACTTCCGGTTCTAATTATAAGACCGAGTTAATTTTTTGGAGAGATTAAAGAAATTAAATAAATTACTTAATCATATCACATATTATTTTGAGAAAAAAATAAAAATAAAAATACTTTAAAATAATTTAATTAATTTCCTTAATTTTTTCAAAAAAGTCAACTCAATTAGAACACTACTAATGTACTATATACATCATTTAGAATCTAGTCATCTAAATTATTTGTTGAGTATGTAATATGCATGAATGTATGACATTCTGATGTGTCATTCGTCCACAGTACATTGCAAAAAAAAAAAAAATATTTATTTTATATTATTGGCATAAAAAAATCCGTAGTTAGTATTAGTATTATTACTGATCAATTTTTAACTTTCTTGCCGTAAAAAAAATTATTTACTTTCATGTCTTTAACAAGCACAAGTAGTCTTGTTTTCATAAAAATCTAATAATAATAAAAAAATTAACCGGCATGTTTTATTGTTTTTAAGTACAAAATTTAAATTTTTCTACACTAACTCCTTCAATTTGTCGTGGTTTTCTAAAATTGTTTACACAAAAATTAATTATATAAAAAATATTATAATAATAAGAAGGATATTTAAAAGCCCTGTGCCAATTTGCATCACCAGATTTTTATTTCTAGCCTTCTTTGTTTCTAGTAGTTCTGAACTCCCACCCTCGTTGGCGTAGAGTTAATCCTTCTTCCCAATTTCTCAGACTTATCATCCTACGAAAGAGTCCCGGAAAGCCAAGGAAGCTTCAGAAGTTGCCATCTTTGCATCTTCCATATCAGGTTAGCATCTTCTCTTTCTTTATCCCTTCAGTCTCACACGCAGCACCCGTAGGAGTGAGTTGCTGATGGTAATTTGTGGCTAATTCTGAGAATTGAAAACTAATACTCTCTGTTGTATAGCGTTGTACTATTAAATCTTATCTGTGTTCACCGTTGTTTTCTTGAAATCCTTAGACTCTTGTTTCGTTGAGGCTTTCTGTTTCTTGCAAACAACCTTATTGCCATTGGAGGTAGCAAAAATCTCGAGATAGCTTATTTGGCTATATTAGATATCCGAGCAAAAGCATATTGGAAGCTCTAAAGGATGAGCAAATGCTGAGTGAATGCGTAGGAAGCTCTGAAGCATGGAGACTTAAAAAGATAAAGAAAGAAAGGAGCTACTAATATGTTCACTGCTCAGACATTTCAAATTTCGGTTGTGTCGCAGAGTTAGTTATAATGTCATGGGCATAAAACGACATATTTCATTGGAGATGAACACTTCATATATTTGTGTCTCAGCGTCTGTTTCCAATGTTTTCTTGACTCTCTGTTAGCCCTAGCCCCAATTATCTCCGTTTGCAGTCTTCCCTTTTAAGTTTGTGTGCATAATAGTTCTTTGAAGTTTGTACACTTGAGGAGGTTAAAATGAATGAAATAATGAAGCTACGCCATTTTAAATCAAGGCCTATGCAAAAGTATTTGCAACTAAAATATAATGGAGTAAGTGGTGGATTTGAAGTATTACAAATTGCTGGCAACAATGGCAGCTTTTGGAGTATGCATGGGTTGTTGGTAATCTTTTTTCAAAGGCATACCCTGAAAATCGAGATATGATTTTTGTTCAGGCTACTGACTACTTGCTTTTTACTCTCCTTAATGATGGTTCAAATCAGAAAACTGGCGCATTTGGATATAGGTGTAAAAGAAAAGAGATCTTTTAGCTTCACATGAATGTGAAACTTATCCAATTGAACGATCCAGTGTGTTTTATGTGATGAGTCTGTGAGAGATAAAAATCAATTCTAGGGTAAGCTGATGGCAAGGGAAACTCTGGAATGAAGAAGGAAGACCGTGCTGTCAATCTTGAAGTTAATTTAGGAGTTTCTGTTTCTGGTGTGGAAAGAAATTGAATACAATGTACCTTGGTGGAACTTATTGATTTGCTACATAGGATCTGAACAATCAAATTCTGCTTAGTGTTTATGACAGAGCTAGGGTTCAGAATAAGTCTGCAATTTTCTTAGGAAAATGGGACTTGATTTAAAGAAATAAATAATTTGGAATGAAATTTTGGTTCTTCCTGAACTTAAGAGGCATAAATTATGCTTTTGTTCAAAATTAGGCTTAGTTGTTGAAGCTGACGATAGGTTGGGGATTAAAAGAGTGCAGTACTTGAAGATTTCTGGCCTATATGCTTCCACAAACTCTGTTTGCTCTTATGTATTACTCAACTTTTTTCAGTTTGGCATGTCTCAGTGTAGTGTAATTTAAAGGGATCTGAACTATTTGATCAAATGTTTTTTATTCATCCGTTGTATTTTTCATTTTAGGGTAGGTCAATGTTGCATGCAGCATCTGCCCCAAGCTTTTGTGTAGCCTATCCTGGAAAAGTGCATTGTCCTCGTTACATAACAAAGAATTCAGTTGCAACAAGGTGCTC
Source organism: Acacia acuminata (assembly GCA_019022655.1). NCBI lineage: Eukaryota > Viridiplantae > Streptophyta > Magnoliopsida > Fabales > Fabaceae > Acacia > Acacia acuminata. The sequence goes on along the minus strand of JAFJYI010000049.1, from coordinate 2,655,675 downwards.
AGTTCCTTCTCCAGTGCTGGGAAACAACAACGGAGCTAAAGTGGAATATACCCCTTGGCTCATCGTTGGCTTGGGTAACCCTGGAAATAAATACCATTTCACTAGGCACAATGTAATTATTAGCCAATATGTGATGCTACTTGTTCCATTGTACTTATTGTTATGTGTTGGGTCTTATAGTTTTCTTTCTGTTAGGTTGGATTTGAAATGATTGACAAAATTTCTCAGGCTGAAGGGGTTTTGATGAACACAATTCAATCAAAAGCCTTGATTGGAATAGGTGCATTACTTGCTTCCATTATGTGTATGTGTTTATAGTTTCTTTCCTCTTTTTACCTCCCAATTTACTGATTCAGATTTCTTCTTGTGATCAGTACAGGTTCAATAGGAGATGTACCAATTTTGTTGGCAAAGCCTCAAACATACATGAATTTTTGTGGGGAATCGGTTTGTTTTCCATCATATAATGTGTTGCTTATCTTATTATTAAAGAATATTTGACCTGTCATGTTTTAGGTTAATTTGTGTCTCTGACATAATCTTCTTTGTCCTGTACTTAAAGGTTGGACCGCTTGCTGCATATTATAAAGTACCATTGCGCCATATTTTACTAGTATGTTTCTGTACCTTGCTACAGTCAAAATAGTGTTTTATGAAATAGTGACAATTTACAAGTTTGTGGTACTTTCAATATAGGTTTATGATGAGATGAGCCTTCCAAATGGTGTTTTAAGGCTCCAACCTAAAGGAGGACATGGTTATCACAATGGGTAATATTAGATTTCACAGAATTATTACAATTTCTTATCATCTCTAATTTGTCAAAACTAAATGATTCCTTCATCCCTTGATATAGTTCCTCATTTTCAGCTTTTTTATAAGTCCCAATACAGATTTCTAGGGATAGGCCATGCATGTTTCTGAAATAACTCTTACAGAAAATCTAAATCGCCTATCCCACCCTTGATATATAAATATGCTCTCTTTCCCTTGGCATTTGATTGAGGGTAAGAATGGAAAGAAGAAACTAACTTTTACATATCACATAAATTTTAGTATTTCCTTGGGTTGTAAAATTGGGACTTGTTAGGGATGGAGGGAGTATATTTTAGAAGAATTGTCCATGTGACAAGTCCTAACTTACCCATTGAAACAGGATTTTCTAAATTTATTGACCTGAGGGACAGGTGGATTGTGAGATAGAGCTAAATCCTCAGTAATCTGATTTTTTTTTTTTTTTTTTTTTTTTTTTTTTTTTTTTTTTTTTTTTTTTTAAAAAGAGCTTTATCCTTAGCAGCTTCAAACAAATTGCATTGATTAGCATTCTCATGGTTGATTGAATGCTTGAAAATTCTTTTAAATAATTACTTGAAGACATTTTTTTTGGGGTGATATACTTGAAGATATTTTGGCAGTGAAGATTTGGTATGTAGCAGTTGTAGAGAAACAAAGAAGATGCCAAAAGGAGGCTTTATTGCTTTCTTTACTTTGTGAGGATCCTAGGTCTCTATTTAATTAACACAATTTATTTTAATCATCACCCTCAAACTATTCTAACAGTATGTTATTTTAGATATCAGTAGCAATATATTTCTATACTTGCTGTAACCTACCAGAAAATCATACTTGAGAGTTATGTAACTTGTGGTAGATTGTTACAGAGTTAAGAATGTAATTGGCCATTTGGATGGCTCTCGTTCATTTCCTCGACTTTCCATCGGTAAGTCCCTTATGTTCTATTACTGAAAGATGCTGTATTAATAGCAGTTTCAGCAGTATTGAATTTATCAGGTTATGGATTTTGTAGGAATCGGAAATCCCCCTGGAAACATGGATGTGAAAGCTTATCTTCTACAAAGGTTCAGTTCAGTTGAGCGTAAACAGGTGATGCCTTCTAGTAAGAATAACTACATTGTGTTAATCTTGGAGATAAGATTTAGACTATCAAGATTTTATCTGGATTGTGTAGCTTCAGAATTTCTGTTCTTAAGTTTTAATCATCATTATTATTATTTTTTCAAGACTTATTCATTTTGCATCCATTTTCGTATAACTTATGAACAGTCTGGATCAAAGACGAACACCCTTTTTAACGCATCTTTGAAATAAGCTAAGAATCTATTTTCTTAGAAGGAAGGTAACTTAAATATGTATATATTGAGCTCTTGCGTTAAACTAAACGCGGATTTGTTCTGTTCACTGTGAGCCATACTTGCTGTATTTTATCAATAGCATGGATTCCTATAGAATATATATATATATATATATATATGGATGATTGATTTATGGGTACTGTTTGATTACTGCATATCAATTTTTTTGGTCACTCTTGTTTATTTTACTTTTGCTTGGCTGCATTAATTAACAGATTGACGATGCATTGGACCAAGGAGTTGAAGCCGTAAGAACATTAGTTTTCAATGGGTTCAATCATCATATCAATAGATTCAATCTGGGGCAGAAGTATAAGTACCACAAAGTTTAGATTTTTTTCAAATATTTTAGTTGATATCAACTCTTTCATCAAATGCAGAACCAATCATTTTCAAGACACATGTAATTTGTAGCGTTCTTGTATATCCCTGCAGTTTTTATCTTTCAGGTCAGAGTTACGGCACTTCTCAATATTTTAAGAAAACATTTTTTTTTTCTGGCCATATAGAAAAATTACATAACTTTAAAACAGAAATAAAATTATATTTTGGTTCCCTTGAATAATGAATCGTTGGTGAGTGGTGAACTTCATGGAAAATATGACTTTAGGATTTGTCGTCATACAAAGTACAGTTTGAGATTATTCTAGGAAAAGAAATGTACTTGATCAGTAATATATCCCACTTTGTTATTAAGATAATGGTATAAGCTAGTTGAAAATCCCTGTACTTTTTCTGATTAATGATGATAATAATATAATAATAATTGTAATCATCAAGTGCCCCTTCTCCTGATCCTCTTGTACTTTCCTGTTGCCAAGCCAAACATGTGCTTAAGAAATTGGTTCAACTTGGAAGAAATCTTTTTGGAGCAACGTCTTATTCTTGTTATATTGGATGTGTCAATTCAATTTGATCGGATGTCCCATAAGCGGATCCGGATCCTCTCCTCAGCGGCTCTCTCCCCATCCCTTCCCATCGCATTTGGACCGTCCAAATCGATCCAACGGATCCAGATTTTTAAAAAAAAAAAAAAAAAAAAAATTAATTTTGTCTTTTTCAAAAAAGACAAAAAACAAAAATTTCGTTTTTTTTTTTTTTTTAAATCTGGACCGTTGGATCAAGATTTGGACGGTCCAGATGATGCGATGGGGAGGGATGGGGAGAGAACCGCTAAGGAGAGGATCCGGTTCCCCCATAAGCACTGCGGATCACATTAGGTGTTCAGCTCATCCCGTAAAGTGACGTCGTTTCGACCATAAAATGACGTCGTTTCATCGGTCGGATAAGCTTCTAAGCTTATAGATGTGCTAAGTACCTAATGTGGATCCAAAGAGGCTATTATATTGAATGGGACAAAGTGAAAAGGTGATTCAGCTGGACGGTGGGTGGTGGGACTTGAAAAGAAAATTAAGTTTCTTTGAAAAATTGACTTTAAGACATTTATGTTTATTGTTTTTATCTAAACTAATTTATTTGATTTATAAAATGATAATTTAAAGATACACAATATATGATTAAATAAGATATGTAGCTTTCGTAATTTCTCAAAAAAAAAATCAACCTCCTTATGTTAATAATAAGAGTATAACATTTGATTATGATTGAAGGAGGTCTCAATCATGGGCAGACCCATGTATAAGAAAGGGGGCAAGTGCCCCCTTGAATTTGGAATTTTTTTTTTTAAATAAAAAAATTAGTATATATTTGAATGATTGTCCACCCTTAATATATCAAGATTGACTCGTAATGGGATAAAAGATGAATGATTGAATGATTGTTTAGTGCCTTATATTGAAAAAAAAAAAAAGATGTATTTGATAGCATTGATAATAAGGCAATTATGATGGAATTAAAAAATAAGGCCTAGAAGGATGACATTATAATTATTTTTATTGTAATATTTTTTTTTCTATTAAAATATATCTTGAACTTATTGAAATCTTCACCCTTCATTGTAATTTATGTAGTCATTTCTAATAGTACTTAGCCTTGTTTTTCTAAATGATAGGTTTGTAAAATAATTGTCTCTCTTATTACATCATCGTGTTCACTTGATTTCATAAATATTTTTTTTATTTATATTTTTTTGTTTTTTAATGTATTTAAAACTTTCCTTTAAAAAAAAATAATTTCGGGCCGCTTCCCCCAAACCCCTAAGTCCCTCCACCAATTGTGCCCTCCTTTTTGTAATTTTCTGGATCCGCCCTTGTTCTCAATTATTCTATGTGACCACATATACTTGAGATATGGAACTTCAGTTATTCTGATTTCTGAGTGGAACATTTCAATTAGATATGCTCTATGCACCACCATCCTGTGTTCACGTCTCCTTACCAAGGAGGCCCATTATCTTACTGGAGACATGATTCTTTTGCAATATCCACCACCGATTGCTCTAATCAGTTGACGGAGGACTTGTTGTAATTTATGTAGGTGTTGCTTTTCTTTTTCCTTTTTTTTTTTTTTTTTTTTTTTTTTGGTGGTTTTGGTTTGTGTTTTCAAGGTGTAAACCTGCCAATTCATTTTTTTAATATATATATATATATATATATATAAAGTGAGAACAATTCCCTCAACCAAGGTTGTCAAACTCACGAGTTTAAACAAACTCGATGCGATAAGAACGTAAACTAAAAAGTTTTCTTTTATTACTAAATAAATATTATTAGTGATAATTAAATAATTCAAATATAAAAGTGATAACAATTTGATTTAAATATATTTTAATTCTAAATAATTGAAACTAAATCCATCAACATTTATCATTTATCATATTTAATAAAGAAATTTTTATATAAAGCCGCCGAGCATGATCAAATCAAAAATGTTAACATGAGTTTAAGAGTAAATTAACACGGTTTTGTAAACTGAAAACGTAAAAATGGTAAACTCGGTGCATAAACTCGTGAGTTTAACCAAGTTTACAATTAATACAAGTTTACCATCGACTCGACGCGTTTTTATAAACTAGAAATATAAAAACGATAAACTTGAAGAGTCAACTCGTGAATTTAACAACAATACCCTCAACCCTTCAATAGGTTTTTTGGTTATTAATTCAATAACTAAAAGCGTATTTTTATTCCAATACTATTTTTGCCAACATTTCAGTATTTTTTATGAATAATAAGCAGATTTATTTTTGGAAAAATTGGGAAATGTCCCCATTAAAAATTTTAACGTTACTCTATGAAAAACGCACACACGCAAAGAACATTGCTCGACTTATACTCATCTCAACAATAAAATTTTCGACCGGAAAGTTGGAAAAAAAAAAATCTATGAGAGAGCTTCATATAGTTATACTTAACAAAGGTAGCATGTGCAATTTATTACCGGTGAAGGCGTAAATTTAGTAACAAACAATTTTACTTACTATAAAGGGTAAAGGAGCAATTTTACACATGTAATTTAGCTCAGGGAGCGCTCAGCACCACGTAAAATTTTTTGGACCAATTTTACACATGTGGTTAGTTTTCGGGAGCAAAAGTCACATGGGAGGTTAGTTGACCAGGACGGTCAACGTCCATTTGGATGGACATGAACGATAACGCGATGTGGCCATCAATTTGGACAAGAACATGCCAAATGGACCCAAAAATGCGATAAAAAATCCACGATCATGTTGATGATAAAAAGAACAGTGTGACACTAATGTAGATGATTTGAACAAAGTGACACCCAAAATCCACGATCAAATTGGGAAAAGACTTAACCCTAAAATTTTCGACCACCGTCTTCATCACTCACCAAAAAAGGAAGAAAATCAAACTCGATATAAAAAAACTAGGGCATAAACTCGAACAAAAAAATCAAACTCGAACAAAAAAGGAAGAAAATCAAACTCGAGATCAAGCTCAAATCAACTGAAAAACGTTAAAAAAACCAGGGCATAAACTCGAACAAAAAAATCAAACTCGATCAAGCTCAAATCAACCAACAAACTCGAGATCAAGGCTCAAATCAAACTCGAGATCAAACTCAAGAAGGCTCAAATCAAACTCGAGATCAAGGTCGATTACGGACACAAACTAAAAGGGATCCAAACGAGAAGCCGCCGTCCCAGTCGCAGATCCACAAAAACTAGGGCATCGAGAAGCTGACCCAGTCGTAGATCCAGTCGCAGAGGGAGTAGATGAAAAGGGATCCAGGTTTGTAGCAGACCCGATCGCGAGATCAAGAAGCCGTCGACGACCCGGGCAGATCAAGAAGCCACCGTCGACGACCCAGTCGCAGATCAAGAAGCCGCCGTAGCCAGGCCACTGAAGATCGATTCACTCTTCATCCATGCGATTCGCGACCTCAACCCATTTTGTTCGATGGTGCTGCGGGTAGAATGGCGGTCGACGATGATGAACGCCGGTGGTCGGAGATGAGGAACAACGGTGGAGGCCGTGAATTAGGGTTTCTTTCACAATTGATCTTCCATTTCGCGCGTATGAGAGGAATCCGATGGAGTAGTAATTTGGCATTTGGGTGTTTACGTTTTTTTTTTCTTTTTTAATTAACTTGTCAATCCAATCAGCATTTTTGGGTCCATTTGGCATGTTCTCTCTCCAAATTGATGGCCACATCAGCGTCACTGTTCATGTCCATCCAAATGGACGTTGACCGTCTGGTCAACTAACCCCCATGTGACTTTTGCTCCTAAAAACTAACCACATGTGTAAAATTGGTCCAAAATTTTATGTGGTCTTTGAGCACTCCCGAGCCAAATTACATGTAAAATTGCTCTTTTACCCTACTATGAATACTCATAAGACTTAACTATTTTCGGGTGTAAAAAATTTATTTGGGGGTAAATATAGGAATGTTGTTAGGAGATTTAACTTTCGTTACTTTTTGTACTATATGTCCCATCAGTCTCCCTTTTATTATTTTAATATCTTTTTAATGGGAAAATATCAGTTAGACCCTATGAAAACAATTTCATTTTAATTAATCCCTAAAAGATTAAAAATTTCACCGTACCTCTTAGGTCAAAATGAAATTAAGTTTTGTCGATAAAAAGACAATAATACCCTTATTTTATTTATTTTTTTCTATATGAGCATTTATAAAATAAATATGGACATTTATAAGACAAGTAAAAACATTTACATGACAAACATGTGATTCACTAGGGAGTTAAAAAAGTTTTGTCATTCACGTATTTGTCTTGTAAGTGCCGATACTTGACTTGTGAAAAAAAAAAAAACTTCCTGTATTTATTAAATAAAAAAAAATCATTTTATTTGTATTGTGAGTAACCTTATTTGTCTTGTAAATTCTTTTATTTCTTTTGTTAATGGCCAAAATATTTTTGTTAACTCTTTGGTTTTATTTGAATCTCTTTATTATTATTATTTTGTTGTAAATCTTTATTTGTCTTTAAAATGCCGGCTTTTTGACCATTTTGCCCCTAATTAAATAATTAATTACCGAAATGCCCATGTCCGGAAACATATCACCAATCTACCCCTGTTTAGTCGATTACACCCCGCAATGTAATCGACTAAACATCAACGGTTATTTTTTTTAAATTTTCCTGCAATGTAATCGACTAAGCTACGGTGCTTAGTCGATTATATCGTGATGAGGGGTTTTTAAAAACCTCATTTGGCCGAATACGAACCCTAATACTCGATTAAGCCCTCCCCCCCCCCCCCCAAATGCTCTCTCTCTTCTCGCTTTAGTGTGACCCATCAAAGTTTAATACCATCCCACCTTGTTGTAAGTATTATTGTTGTTTAATCATTGTAGTTTCACTTTGTTAAGCTCTTTTTTTTTTTGTAATCTGAAATCTTCCCTTTTCCAGCTCCCAAATTCAAGTATGAAGGATGAGTTCAAGTTCAAACACGCACGTTACTGTAATCTACCATAGTGGGAAGCATTTTGAAGGTCCTGATGGTTTCCAATTTGAAGGAAAAATGAAAATGATGAAAATCAAACGGGGACAGGAAGGAAAACACACAGGTTGACATGAGGTTTCAAGAGTTTATTGATACAAACCCACAGGTTGCCTCCTAGTTTGATCGGCTTCCAAAGGAGAAATGGTGCAAGTCCTATGATGAAGACGGACAAAGGTTTGGTCACATGACGACTAACCTAGCCGAGTGTGTCAACAAGGTCCTCAGGGGTGCACGTAATATGCCGATAACACATTGGTGAAGATGACTTATAGTAGACTTGTCGAATATTTCGTCATGAAGCGTGTTGAGATTAACAAACAAGTGGCTGCAGGTAGGATAGTCTCAAAAAAGGTTGACGAAGCGATACAAAAGATGGACCAGTTGACAGTCACGTACCGTGTGCGACTTTATGACAGAGATTTACAATTATTTGAGGTTGAGAATGCATACAACCAATCTACACATGTCGCCGGTGACATAATGAGGGTTGTCTTGATCAACCTCAAATGTCAATGTGGGAGGCTCACAGCAAGAAGGTATCCCTGCAGCCACGTATTAGCAGTATGCAAGATGGAAAATTTGAACCACTACGATTATGTTGACTCAGTGTTCACTATCCCATACATTAGTTAGGTGTATGCTGCACACTGGTATCCGATAGGCAATGAATTGTTGATTCCACAAGGAGGTGGCCCAACCGTTATCCCAAATGCAACTTTGTCACGCACACAGTGACAACCAAAGTCTACAAGGATACAAAATGTGATGGATTGGGTGGAGTCTCAACCCTCCAGTCAGCCTAGATGTAGAAATTGCAAGCAAGTTGGTCATAATATACGTACATGTCCAATGAGGATTAGACAAGCTTGAATGCTATGTAATGTGTTCTGTATTGAGTTTATGATGACTTGTTTTGGTTATGACATGATGCAATGTACCATTAACTTATTGTTATGTTATAACTAACCAAATATTGATTTCGTGACATTAGCAGACCAAACCTATGCAACACCATTGATTGATGCTAAAAATATCTTCCCCAAGTCACATTGATATGTAAAAATGAGTTGGAAATGACTTACTCCAAGAAGCAAATCGAAATCGGCAAGTGAGGGTGCCTCTAGACTGGTTTAGTCGAGTACACCATAATGGTGTACTCAACTAAACCAGGTCCAGAGGCACCCTCACTTGTTGATTTCGATTTGCTTCTTGGTATAAACCATTCTCAACTCATTTTTACATATCAATGTGACTTGGGGAAGGTATTTTTAGCATCAATCAATGGTATTGCATAGGTTTGGTCCGCTAATGTCCCAAAATCAAACCTATGCGTCTACAACACATTAAAACCGAAATGGACAAATGAAAACCACACAAACCGAAAGTAACATCAAGTTTAATAGATCAATCCAAAAAACACCAATGTTTAATACAAAAAAACATCAAGTCAAAAGCAACATCAAGCCAACAACACCAATGTCACTACAAATACAAGAACCCTAAATCTAAACTTCGGATTTGTCAGTATCCTCCTCCTCCTCCTCAGAAACACCAGCTCCCTGGTCATCATCACCGGCTGCCTCCTGTTCTGGTCCAAGCTGCAAATGACCAAGCCTATCCTCTAACCCCTTTATCCGACCCTACATCCACCTCCACCTTTCATTCTCTTTTTCAATGTGGCTCTTCCACCTCTTTTTCTGTTTCAGTTCCATCTTGGAGATCTTTTTCATAGTAGCATTGATGCCTTTCATGACATCACGAAAGGAGAATCCACCATCCGGTTCAACTATATCCTCCATATCAACATCGTCATCGTCATCATCATCATCATGGACCTCAGGAGGAATAATGGGTGGAACCGGGCCACATCAGGTACCTCCTCCTTGATAGTAGTGTATTCCCCCCACACACCATTTGGCCCCTTGAAGATCTTGCACTGCTCCAATAGACGCTGTCCAAACCTAGCATTCCACGTTCTTTGACTCACCATTTGCTCAGTGTGCATAGGAACACCAAAATGCTCCAATATCTTCTAACCGATAGGTGTATGGGAGTGCAACGTTATCCTTATGTTTGGCATTATACATCATCCAACAAATGTAGTGCCTCCATTTCACCTGTATGCCATGACGAATAGCCCACATAATAGGAATGTCACCCTCCAACACCCTCGAATGATTGTAAGGCCGAGGGAACAATATGTGGGTGATGATGTAGTAAAGGATATGGGCATCAACAGTCAGTTGGCCCACAGTAAATATAACCCTATGACCTCCTGGCCTCATGCACAGCCTCCTCTCGAACAAATCCATCAATAGGGGCAGTGCTATCCCCATCATACTGAACTGTATCATGCGCATCAAAATCATATCCTAGTAACTCTGTCCAGATGGGAGCCGTCATCAATATGTCCACATCGCAGACGCGAGACTACAGATCACCATTTATGTAGTTGAGGTTATGGTAGAAAGCTCTCACCATAACCGCTGAATATGGACATACCATCTCCTTCAAGACTCTTAAGTGGGAACCACCCAACAACGGCACTATCTCAAATCCTTCCCTCACAAAGAATGCCATATCTAATGACTTCGGCTTACAAATGGGTCTCCTAACAAACGAAGCCATGAATCGTGCATGTTGTTCTGCATCATTTTCAACCAGATATCCAAAAGGGAGATCAACAATGGGCTCATGTTGTTGTGGCCTAGAGGAGGATGCCCCACGGCTCGCCCGTTGCTTCGTCTGCCTCGCACCCTCATTGCCGGTGTTAGTGGGAGCTTCTCTACGACGCATTATAACAACAAAGACCTACAAAGGGACATTACAAACTATCAACAAACAAGAAACATTCATCATTATCACTTTCCAATATACATTCATCATTTTCACTAAACCAACACAATCAACACAAACAACAAACATTCAAGGAGATGAGTTATTCGAAAAACTTAAAATCTAAGCAACATAAACAAACATTAATTAGTATAAACAAAAAACATTCATCATTTTAACAAAAAAAACACAATCAACAACCAAAAAATTCAACAAAACCAAAGTGAAATTCGTCCAAAAATCAAAAAATTCTCAACCGATGTAAATCTTTTCACTTTCACATGTACATTCATAATTTTCATCCATAAATAGGAATGAAATACTCAAATCAATCAAAGAAACACAACAAAACCACCCAATGAAAGCACAAAACGCAAAAACGCAAATGGGGGTTCGCATAAATGCAAAAACGACGAAGGAAATTCAAAATGGAGATGAGAACATACCTAAATCGACGCAAATGGCACTAGATTGGAGATCCCCAACGTTTTGGCGAAAAAATTAGAGGGGGAGAGGTTTGGGGAGGTTTAATAGTCGATTAGGATTCGTCTCCCGCGATTGGGGGTTTTTAAAAAAACCCTTCTGTCGTGATGTAATTGACTAAGCACTGTAGCTTAATCGATTACATCGCGGGCTTATTCAAAAAAAAAAAAAATAACCACCCCTGTTTAGTCGATTACATTGCGGGGTGTAATAGACTAAATAGGGGCGATAGGTGATATGTTTCTAGATAGGGGCATTTCGGTAATTAATTATTTAATTAAGGGCAAATGGTCAAAAACCCTAAAATGCCTATATTTATCTTGTAAATGCTCTTACAAAAAACATATAGTAAGGGCATTATTGTCTTTTCACTGAAAACTTAATTTTTATTTTAACCCAAAGGGTTGCAATTAAATTTTAGAATCTTTTGGAGGTTAATTGATATGAAATTGTTTCCATGGGGCCTAATTGAGATTTTTCCATTAAAAATTAAAATAATATAGAGAGAAGGTTGGTGAAACCCATAGTGCAAAAAGTAATGGAAGTTAAGTCTGTTTAACAACATTGCTATATTTGCTCCCAAATAAATTGTTTATGTATACTTTTACATCCGAATATAGTTAAATCATATGGATGCTCATAGGGAAATTGTTCATTACTAAATTTTCACCTTCACCCCTTATTATAAATATTATATTTCATAATTGATAATTGATTATGATGATGTATTAATAATTTATGTGTGCTTGTGTCCTGAAAATAGCATAATACTTATAGGAAAAATAATAAAGGACCTGGAGAAAAAAATATTTATTGAGAAGGACCATAAAAATTGTAATTATTTAGAAGGATTAAATACAAAAATATAAAATTAAAAATATTAAAATACACCCGAGGAAATCTTATTCATTTCCTCCTACATTCTCTCCCATATTCTATTTTTAAAACTAATACTAAATTCTAAAATTTACTAAATTAAATAAAATATTTTTCAAATTTTCTTTTTTTCACAAATTGCATAGATATCTACGAAAAAAAGTACACATTCTTCAATTTTGTCAAAATTATAATTTCTTAAAATCAACAAAAAAATTTAATTAAACATTTATTTATATAATTTTAGTCAAAATTAAGGTCTTTTATAATTTATTATTATATATATATATATATTAAACCAAAAAATTTATATGATTTATTTTTATTTTGACAGAAATTTATATGGGCTAAAAATTGATTTAATGTTAAAAAATAAAAAATAAATCTAGTATATCATTAAAAAAACATGAAACATGTTTAGTTTGTATTTTTATAAAAAAAGTGCTTAATTAATGTTAACATTGATAAGTGCTAATATAAATATGGAAACTTGATGATATATTCCTTAATTAAATTATCTAGTGATTATATGAATATTGAACTTGTTAAAAATTAATATTTCAAAACATATGAGTTTGAACCGTATAGTTTACATGATTATGAAACATGGTGAAAAAAAAGAAAGAGATATTATAATATTACATTTGGATGATTGATGGTTTTAATTTAAATTTTAGTCATTTTTTTATTTATAAATACAATAGATAATGTAGGAGATTTGACTAAGGACAATTTAGTAATTTTAAATTTATATTATGATGTTTGGTCCTTCTAAGCAAATAGGGGTGTTCATGGGCGGGCAAAATTTGGACGAGACCCTTGCCCGATGCCCAAAAAGATCATTGGTTTTGTAAAATGAAGCCCAAGTCTTCTACTCTACTCATAGAAACCCTAAAATTTTTGGGCAATGCAATAATAATGGGGCCGGGTGGCCCTTAGCTTAGCGCCTAAGTGGCGATATCTTGCTACACCCTATGTGAAAAAAAAAACAGTTTCAGTTATACCTAATAAACAATATTGCCAAATTCGAATGAAATATATAATTTTACACTTCATAATATTCAAATATAAGTCTACAACCTAAGTCTTGAAATTAAAAGGACAATCATATTTCTTAAGTTATATATAATTTTGTAAAAAATATATAATATCATCCTATAAAGAAATTAAAAATATATAATATTTTTTATTTTATTAGAAAAATAAAAAATATGATAACTATCGGCAAGGGCGGCATACCATGCCCGATACCTAGCCCTACCCGCAAAAAAATGTCCGCCCGATTTGGGTTGCTTTTCTTTGGGCTTTCGAAGCAGACGATTTTTCAATGGGCACACTAAGGGCGAGAAAAGCGCTGGGCATCATGAACACCCCTATAAGCAATTACAATTTTTATGGTCATTCTTAATAAATATTTTTTCCTCTAGGTTCTTCATTCTAATTTTCCCATATTTATAGTTATATTAAATTATTAATTTCATTGATGTTATTTGGCCATCAATTGACGTTGACATTAGCAATACCGAAAGAGAAATTCTTATTTGAACTTGTTTACTGCCTCATTTATGATCTGATCAATTAAAATATAACAATGAATTAATATTAATTCTAGTTGATTGTTCATGTAATTTACATTTTTATTTTTCTTAAAAAAAATAAGTTCTTTAATTAAGATTTCATAAGTAATGAAAGAGTAAATATTGTGAAATCTTTTAATTTTATTAATATAGCCAATTAATATTTAGAAGGTATCAAATCAACTCATAAATTATTCTATTTTAATTAGTTAGACTACAAATTACATTACAAATCAGACAGCTTTTTGACCAAACTAAAGAAAAAAAAAAATTTACCAGTTAATGCACATTGAAACTTTTTATCAAAATAAAGCGGTTAGTGGCGCAGGACAATGCGCGTTTCTAGTGGCGTGAACAGGGGTTCACGCCACCGACATTTTTCGACACAAAATGTCAGTGGCGTGAACCACGCCACCCGACATTTAAATTTTTTTTTTTTATGTTGAATTAGACCCACGAATGTGGGTCTAATTATTGATTGCCACCTAGTGGCGTGAACCTAGGTGGCGTACAATAGGTCCACGCCATTGATGGCGTGGACTTGTTTCACGCCACTAACGTGGCGCATCCTCCCCCTACGTGGTCAGTGGCGTGAACATTAGTATGGTAAAAAGTTTCCAATGTGCATTAATCTGGTAATTTTTTTCTTTTTTTTGTTTAGTTTGGTCAAAATCCCCAAATCAGACAGCTTGTACCAGAATTTCTCAACCACAATAAAATAATTGAACAGTTAATGAAGTATCCAATGTCCACTTAGACTTCTTAACATTCTAACTGTGGGGCCCACGTCAAATTAGAACGTTGCAACGTAAACTTTGGAAAAAGCCTCTCTCTTTCTCTCCCTCGTTGAATTGATGATTCATTAGACCGTTGCAAAAATCACACCTTCCCTCTTACTTCTGAGCAACTCACAGAAAGTGCCAAACCTGTTAAATCACTCTGCCACATAGAAAAAAGCTTCAAATCCTTCAACAATGGCAGAGATTAACGTCTCTCTGCAGCAGCAGCAGCAACAACGATCCCACGAATCAAACCCCTCTCTTCTACCTCTCTTCCACGCCCTCGACCCCATTTCTCTGATCCTCAATCAGAATTCGAACTCCGATCACCCTGTTCCTCTCAAACTCACCACCACCAATAGCTTCATCATGGAGCGAGGTCCCAGATACGAAGCCTACGCCGAACTGAGGGAAGCCAAACTGCGAAGGAAATATGCGCGAGACTTTGAAGAAGACGAAGAACCAGAACCAAAAAGAGCAACCCCACCAAGAAAACAGGTCAAATTTCAGACGAATTTGGCCTCGGCACGAAAGGGGTCCTCTGTTCTTGCTCAATCGGTGCCAGATTTCTCTGCGGCGTTGCGGAAAGAGAACCGGAAGCCGACGAACACGCTACCCTCGTTGCCGGAGATGACGCCGCCAGCGAAGAGCTTCTCTAAGGGGAATAATGGGGTTTTGTCATATTCGAGAGGGAGCAAGTCGGCGAGCGCAGGGGAGAAGAAGGGTGGTGGTAATGGAAGGATTCTGATGGCGAGGAAGAGCTATGCGAACATCGATGAACTCAAGAGTTTGTCTTCGTACGCAGCGAGCGCCATTAGCAGCGAAGCTAGAGGAGGAAGGATCGATGGCTATGGCGGTGGCAGAGTGACAGGAAACGGGAAGACAGTTTTGGGGTACAGACGGTATTGATGATTATGGTTTGTTGAATTTGGATTTGGATGATGAATTTGTTGTTGTTGATGAGAGCTATGGTTACTTATGATTGGTGATTAGTCATTTGATCTGCTAGATGGTGATCTTGATTCTTTCAATCTGCATTTATTTTATTGAGGAATTTACAGTATTCTGTATCTGTACAGATATAGTTTGTGTACACCTATGGATTGAGCGTTATATTCATTCATAATACTATTATTAAATTATTTTTGTTTTGAACATGCCAATGTACCAGATATTCCTGGCAATCCAAGCTGAAAATTATAGTCATCTATGCATTTGTGTTTTGATAACATGTAACTATGTCTATTCTTCTGCGAATAAAACGTTTAGTGAATTATCAAAAGTGGGAAGAATTACTATGAGGTGAAGAGTTTTAATAATCATACCTCACTAAAACTCGTCCTGCTCGTCAGTTATTATTGGATTTTATGGGTGATTAAATTCCTTGTTCTGAACTTTATAGTGATGATTCCCCAAAGTTTTGTACTAAATTTGTCAACTGCAAACTGCCCTAAAGACAAACACTAACCACGGATGAGGTTCCAAACTCAAGTTCAACATTGATACGTCTGTTGAAATTGATTAGAATTAAATGCACAAAGGGACGTGTTTTAATGAGAAAAAGAGGAGCGACAAACACTGCAAGATAAGATTGAAAATAAGTAATAACTGCAAGATAAGATTGAAAATAAGTAATAAATAATAAGGACTAGATTTTTTATCCTAAAAATGCTTTATAAAAGGGTCAGAGGAAGTCTTTATATATCAACGGCATCTTTCTAATATAAATACATTACAATTACAACTGCCTTAAAAACCAAATTGGTTTGCCAATTCTTCAGCTTTACAACACAAAAGGTGAAGCAGAAGATAAGAATCGATATTTGAAAGATAAATGCTGATATGATCATATATGAATGAAAATATACTTAGGACAACCATCAAAAGACTATTTATATATGTGGGCCATTTTTAGGCAAGATCTGATTCAATATCCTAGGTCAACATGGCCCCCTATTACAAAATACCATCTTTCCATTTATACAAGCACAAAAAACACCAGAGAGAATTTCAGTAGCAGCATCTAGGGAAAGATTCAAATAACACCCCTCCACAATCTACAAGGTCTTCAACAATTTCATCAACTAAAATTTGAAGCATCTCCCCTTCAATTTCAACACCGGCCTCGAATGCTTCGACATCGAAGTCGGTCCATTTCCCTCTGGAGTGGCTCATCTCCCATTCTATTATTTCATCTGGTATCATCACAGACATGCATGCCCACTTCTTGATCACCCTCTTGACCTCTTGAACCAACATCCCAGCATTCATGGATAAGGGAAGCTTGGTCCATGTCCTGAATCCACAATTACAATATGTGCAACAACTTGATTCCAGATATTCTATAACACTGTCAAAGAGAAATCCCTTGAATTGGCTTCTCTCTTTAGAATCCCTGTAACCCAGAGAGCCGTTAAAATCAATCCACAGGGCATCGTCGTCAGACATGGCATCCAGTTCATCAAGGAGAAAGTGAGAAACAAAAAGATGTGGCACACTATCTTCACTGCGTATGGTGGTGGTACTTCCAAGCAACAACTCAGCATCCAGGATAACATCTTTCACATGGTCAAGCTTGCTTCTTGTCATTGTTGTCCCAAATGAGCTTAGACTTTGTAATATCAAAGGAATTTGATTAACAATCACATGCAATAACTCACTACCCATCTTCCCTTTGTTCAATGATGTTTCAGAATCTAGAAGATGAGAATCATATTCCAACCGATCATATGAGTAGTTCATAGAATCTATGTGAAGATCATGCCCTGGAATAAGATCAAGGATAAGAACGATCAGCGGAGGAATTACACTGATGACCAGGAAAATGGAGAGGTTCAACAGATGAAAATTAGAAATGCACATTTAAGGAACAAAAATAAAAATCTATTTACCTGAGCTTTCATCCAGACTACTGGAAGAAAATGAGGCTTCCAGAACAGATCCAGGGCTAAGATGATTAACATTGCAAGAGGTTCCCACTAAACTTCCCTTTTCTACCCCAGCCTGATCAGAGTAGAAACAGAAGATGGTGTCAAGCATAGTTGTCAGCCGAGGCAGCTATAAATATTTAGGAAGGAAAAAACAATGAAAAATGAAAACAATTCTCAATTCAAGCCAATTCAGTACTCATTTATCAGGGATAACAATGCCGGGCTCATCCAAATAATTTGATAAGTAAACTACTCCAATCATCAACTTCATTAAGTTCTAATACATCATAAAAAAGGACTCGTCATACATAAATAGTGAGAAGTGTCAGTCAATTCAGCAATGAAGAGATCCTGTTGCTGTCCTTGAAGGTGATGGCATTATTTATACAAGGAAAGAGATTCATTTGAAAATCAATCAATTGAGAAAGTGTACACAAAGGCATGGGAAATGGTACTACAAAAATTCCTTTAATATTTAAAAGCTCTTCAATTCTTCAGCTATACATTCCAAATCTCATGATCAATTAGCATAGGTGATGTTACCAGGAACATTATACAGAAAGCTACACATTTAATTTGGTCATTCAGTGTGTTAAAGACTGCTATGAGATTACATTAGATAAGACAAAAATAACTTCATATATTCAACCCGACACATACATGAAGATAAGGCATTTGATTTTCTAACATCAAAAGCAGGACATATGAAATCAATAGATATATGGTTACTTATTCCTTATTGCAGTCTTTAATGGCAAGGCATCAACGATATGTATGCATTATTCCATGGATCAAAGTATACCCGACATCCTTGAAATCACCAACTGAAGACGCCATCAGAAATATCTCAGTTGATAAAACTGACAGCATCCATTGGCACTGGATTTATATCCTTGCTTTTTAGGCTAGGTTCTTATATAATTCAGTTATGTTGTTCAGCATGAGAGAACAACATATATGATTTACTTGTGCACACACAGAGCGCTAGCTGATTCCATTTCAATACTTATAACCAACGGTTTCATCAAAGGCAAAGCCATCCATGTATTCATAATTCTCTCCAAACATTTGAGCTGCACAAATTTTTCCCACAGCATTTGATTTTGCACTATAATGAAGGCAAATTAGAGATGATTTATTAACGCAATTGACTTTACATCTTGACATACATATGCAAATATTTTATGAAAGACTTGCATAAGTGTACAACTATTTACACTTACCTCATTGATACTTCTAGTTTATAATGTTCAAGTACGTTGTAGTCTTTATCTGGTAAGGGTGACGTATTAATGTAGGAGTGTGCGTTTTTTTTAAAAAAAAAATATACATTTGAGTGCAAAATGCAACTGGATCTAAACAAGCCCATAACTAATAATACAAACAGTAAGAAAAGAAACAACCGCAGAATAGCAATAAAGAAGACTTACATGGAAACCTTTGTTAACATTGACGATATGACCATAATGACAGGTCAACTGCTCCGCACTTAGAGCAGATATCAGCTCCTGAAGAATTACGGCAGGTGATTTTTTTGGTGGACCACCAACGGGCAGCCTCTCATCTTCTTGAGAGGTCAATTCCCTCAATTTCTGTTCTAGAAAAGCAGCTAAAACATCTCCTCTCAAGTGTAAAGCATGCTGGGAATATGCATTGATCCCATTCTTGCTGCTTGTCTCATCCTTATTTGTGGTAATTCCTGTGTCGTGCTTCAATGGAGAATTAAATGCAAACGAAACCACATCATTGACCTTGTCAGGAGACATGTATGATTTTCCCTGACTTCCTTGTTTCAATTTAACATTAGTACTGTCAAAGGAAGAAGCACTAATGTCCCTCCCTTTTCCACTCAACGCATCACATCGAGCATTTCTCTGCTTCATGATAGCTGAATTAACAGAAACTGTACTTTCAAGTTGTGCAATACTGGGGATCCTCCTTTTTCGTTCTCTTGTCCTCATATGAGGCAAGGAATCACCCTGTCTGTTACATGGTTTCCTCTCTAGGTCAAACTTTGAAGCTTCCATTTTGGTAGGAGACCTCAATCTGCTTCGGCTGCTGAGGCTTTTGTTTAAAGCAACAAAGTCTTTGGTCCTACTTCCTTTAGATCCAGGAGAAATTCTTTCACTGCTTAGAATCTGTTCTTGTGTTTGAAATTTGTGCCTGAAGGAAACAGAAGATGCATCATGCTCAAGGGTCCTGCATGGTTGGTGCAATGAATTCCATGGTACAGGACTTTCATGGGGCAGAGGCATTTTTCTGGTAGAGAGTTCATGACCAGATTGTGTACTACTAGTTCCATCTTCTGCAATATTTGATGCAATATGTCGTTGAGGTCTTAGAAGAACCACATCATTGTCTTGTTCATGAGGGCTCATAAGTGATCTTACCTTCCTCTTTTCTGCTGCCAAAGAGGGGGTAGTGATCACTTCTGAAAAGATAGGTGGATGAACAGTTGGATGCTCCTCAGTATCAAGATTGCAGTCAACTACATCAAGCAAATTACCACAATTTTTGCAAGAAGCCTTTCCCATTGATCCCATCAAGGGCTTGGATACATTTGCATCATACCCAGATTGACTTTGTACATTTGCTGACTTAGTCCCTACTTTATCTGTGACCATGTCATTCTTAGGAGCATATGAGGAATTTGAATATGTAAGAGAGCATTTTGCTCTGCTTGTAGCTTGCAGCCCAGGTTCCAGAATCTTAGTTGCAGCTCCTATTAATCTTGAGCTTCGAGACGTGTTCTTTCCCAAATTAATTTTAGGACCCTTCAAATGGGCAGCAAGCTTTGGGTGGTGATTATAACTATTATTCTGCTTTCTTGCTCGTGAGAAAACATTCTTAATTTGCAAGGCTTCGGCTCCAAACTTAGCCATTGCCTTTCTCTCGCATGTTCCCGTTTTCTGAAGCTTTTGAGGTCTTGAATCATGTCTCACTATTCTCATTTCCAAATTCCCAGCTTGTCTTTCTGACTCGCAATGATTACCCAGAGATTCATCCTTCACATCACCACAAGTACCAGAAAAAGAAGCTTTCTCAGACTTGTCTCGCTGAGCAGCTGGAATAGATTCCAGACCCATCAGCCTAGCCACCAGACTAGGGACTCGCATATCGTTCTTTGGTTCTAAATCCAAGCTACGATTCCCACCTTTCTTGGCACTTGGGAAGCCTCCTCTATTTTCATTAGCAATCTATAATCCGAAAATAACCAAACAAAGTGTGTTCAGCACTCAAGAAAACAAAATAAAAGGTAACAATACAGAGACCAACAAAGATCAAACACGAAATTCGGCGTTGGGAATTCTTTCAGCACTTACCAAATGGAGTTTCGAATTTGGCATTCTTTCATCTCCTTTAAACTTTTTAGAAGCTTGTTTTGCCCGAGCTGATAATTCAACAGCAAAGATCAAACAATTTATCAGTACTTTCCACAAAATGTGAAGCACATATCCAGTAAGAACAAGAAAGCGACAAAAAAAAAACCAAAGAAAATGGGGGGAAGAAGAAGAGGAGGAGGAGGAGGAGGAAGAGGAAGGACTGAAGAAATGCAATTGATGCCAACTACGAAGAGACTAACCAGGAGGCAAAAGTTTCTTAGAGAAGAGCTTCTTCTTCGCGAGCTTTCCATTCCAATCAAAGAGCTGAAAGAAAAGGCCAATGCAACCTCCAGGTTTTTGCTTCTTCTTCTCAGCGATTGCCAGACATGAAGACGTCTTTCCAGAAGAATCATTCATTTCGGACGCACTTCTTCTCTCTCTCTCTCTCTCTCTCTCTCTCTCTCTCCCCCTCCCCACAAAGACACACTAATACGAAAAGCAATCACCCTCCTCGATGATAACTAGATTTGTTATAAAGCTCCAGAAATATCACAATGCAGAGACCAAAAATAATCTAAACCAGAAAACTTCTTGCTCTACATTATCAAAAAGAAATGTACGAAAACCCATCTTTGGTTTATTGGCTCTTCCAATACCAACTCCAGAACTCAAACCTAACATTTTTTACCCTATATTGCAATACATTTCCGAACCTCCAGACCCCAAACACATAAATTACTTGTGGAACCTCCGTACAATAATGTCATGCGCAATAAGACATGTAACAACCTGGAAAATCCGAGTCCCCCCACGATAGCCAGAAGCAGAAAGCAACACTTGAGCGAGAAAGAAAGAAACGGACCCACTCACAAAGAACCAGAACATTAACATGAACAGGCCCGGCACGCTTTCTTTCTATAGTTCCACAAGCAAAAGACAGATAACGTTTTCGGTACGAAGCAACAAAAAAGGTCTTGTGAGGACGCCAAAATCAAAATCTCTTGGAAAAAAAAGAGCACTGGGATTATTGATAAATCATACAATTCGATGTAATTTATGCGAACCCCGAGACAGAGATTCAGGTCGAGACTCTGCCATTGACAGCGGAACGAAGCTTTTTATGACTCTTCTCTGCTTGTGGCGCCATCTAACGGAGCCTAGTCGTAGTGATAGTGCATGTGTCAGCGCGTGTAATGAAGTACGCGTGGGAGTGATTAACGTAAAGACTAAAGAGACAAAATGGACACCCCACGCGCATCGAAGCATTGGTCAACTCAGCAGCAGATATTAAATTATCTGCATGATTTAATTTAAAATAATACTCGTAGTAAATTCTTAAACAAATCATTTTCCAGTTAGATAAAAAAAAATAGTTCAGGTTTGATTTTGTACGTGAAGTTGTTAAAAAAAAAAAAAAAATAAAAAAAGTTTTGCCTATGAAGTGTCTTTAGAAGTTCCTCAAATTTTTTAAATTGTAACAATTTTATCGATCCGTTATTTAACTAAATATATTAAATTGACAAATCACTTGTTATTGATGTCATTTTTATCTTAGGTATGGTCAGAATAACGACTTCAGAAGTTTTTAAATGGTATCAATTTCACCCAAACTATTATTTAGGTTAAATTACTCTTTAGTTAACCAAATGTACTTATCTAGCAAATCTATGTGAAATCTACTTTAGTTTTTTTATGAGTTAGATTTATAAATAACGAGAAAATTTAACCCAAAAAAGAAAAATGCATCCTATCTCAACAGTTAGAAGACAATCAAAGAGGTCAAAGCATATTGTGCAATGAAGATGAAGTTGAAGAGGTGTCTGCCTTTCTCGATGTCGGGGTATAGCGCCAGAGGACTTTTTGGTGGCTTTGTTCTCAATAATCTTCCTTGATACATCCTACATCCAGTAATTGAATTTTTACCCCCATTACTTTTTAGCGACATGAGTTCTTCCATATGTAGTTTCTTATTCTTCTTGAACGTTGTTCACATTATCAGCTCAGCACATTTAGGTAACTAACAGTTAGATTTAACCTAAATAATAGTTAGGGCGGTATTGCTATGATTTAGAAACTTAGGCAATTTCAAACCTAAAAAATTTAGGGGGACAATATTACTCCTAAGAGAAAACTTTTAAGTTAAATTTGCAACTTAATTAACAAAAATAACGTGAATGATATGTGAATCTACCTCCTTAGGATATTTAGTAAACCACGGCAAATCCTATTAAACTAATTATTTAGTTTTATTGATATCAAGAAACTCAAATATAAATAATCGTATAAAGAATAATTAATTAGATAATAATGATAGATGTCGTTATAGTTAGATTTAGATTCTCAAGAAAAAATATTCGTGAAAGTTACCCGGGTCTTTTAAACACCATGCCTAGTTAAACTATATGGAACGATGAATAACTAGTTTTTGAGACTGAAAATACAATTAAAAAAAGAATAAAAGGGTAGCACTAATACAAATAACCGAGTAAGAGAAACTACAACCAAATGATTCCTTAAAATCTTAAATTTGTAGTGGAGTTTTACAAGACATTTTTACAATATATTTCAAATGTAAAAGGTCACAAATACTCTTAATGTTTTTAAAGGAAAAAATTAATTTTTTTTCTCTTTTTCGTCTTCGACCTCTCCATTGTAGTGAACCTTCATGGCTAAACCAAAGGCTTCCAGAAGAACCCTAGAGATATACACGGTCAAACACAAACAAAACCGTTATGGGTATATACTTTCGCTTACTGTTTTGAGCTTCTTTCTTCCTCTTTCAATTTTGTTGGAAAAATTTGTTTGTTTGATCGCTTTTTTGTGTCCATTTCTTGCATTCAATCCTTACAAGTGCTCTTTCCGCTGTTCTTAGATGGCGACTGCATTCTTATGTGGCCCTCCGAGCCATCGAAGCCGTCCTACGTTGCTAGGATCGAGGCCAACTCTCAAGGAACCAACGTTAAGGTTCACGTCCATTGGTACTATCGGCCGAAGGAGTCAATCGGGGGCCGTCGCTAGGTCCACGGTTCTAAAGAGGTTCTCCTCTTTGATCACTTTGATGTTCAGTACACCGACACAATCGAAGCTAGTGTACGGTGTACAGTTTTAAGGGCTATACGAAGCACGATGCTGTCGGATATAATTCTGCCACTGAAGCATTCATTCCAGATAGCTAGATAACGTCTGTACATGCTAGCTAGCTGCTATGCTGATTGCGAAATATTAAGTTGATGTGTTTTCTTTTGTCCTCGTAAATTCTCTATTTATTTGATGATTAGGAAGATAACCTTTAATGTTGTGTTTGAGCAGCGTTAGTTATAGGTTCTGCACGCAACTACCAATGACATTTAATAGCAATCGAGTTTTAGAACATAAATTGGTTAAGACACAGTACAGTTAATTGTGAGGTCACATGCCTGCTCTAATCAGTCGTGATGTTTATTTCTCACTTTAAAGTGGCACCATCATCTTAGGCTCAAGGAGTTGTAGAATGTGGTGTTCCTCCCCCCCCCCCCTTTTATTTTCATGGCAGGTATTGTAAATGTGAGATGCCCTACAACCCTGATGACCCAATGCTTCGAAGAGTGAAACCACAGTTGTTCGACAACAAGGATAAAATTGAGAATGAAGTGACAAAGGGAAAAAATGCATGCAGAGACGTGAGTTTACTTTGTGATTTTGGTTAATTTTCTTATATTTTGAGCTGCCTGATCTAGTTATTAATTTGATTGCAATTATATTTGTAGAGACTCTTGTAGGATGCATAAACTATCCTAATTACAGATGTGGGACGGAACTAAGCAAGGTGATGACAGTTACACCATGACTTACTATTCGATGGAAGAACTTAATGAAATTAAGGTTGAATTCTTGCGGTGACTTGTCACTCATCTAATAACATATATAGAGAAAAAGTTAATTATGTCTTCAGTGTAAGAGAACCACAAGAGGAAGAGAATCAAATAAGTTGACAAGTTGGATTGTAGCTAGAATTAGTGGTCAAGTAAGATCCAGTACAGATTGATTGTTTTGATAACATGTTTTTTGTAATAATCAAGTACAGACTAAATGTCTTGATGAGCTATTTTTTATAATGATCAAGTACAAACTGATTGTATCAATGAGCTGTTTTTTGTAATTATCAAGTATAGAGTAATTGTATTGACTTCATATTAGCTCTTTAGTAAGATTATACAGAATTTATGTACCTAATTGCACTTAAACCTGTTATGTAAATATAGCTAAATATGTGCTAACAAGAGCAAAAGATTGCACTGAAAAGTCTATGGGCGTTCATTGACAAGTCTATATGCATGTGTTAACAAGTCTATAGGCATCCATTGACAAACCCAATTAATATATTCACTTAATTAATATTAAATTACAACAACCGAGGTGATCTATAAATATGTGCATACAAATTAAACTATCAATTTTCAAGGTTCATAACCTGGTTGCACCTTCACCACAAATATGTAAACATAACCATATATATATTAAAAGTGCGGGGGATTATACTGACAAGTCTATGAGCATCCATTGATAAATTCATATGTGTCTATTAATAAGTTTATGTCCATACATTGACAACTAAATTTACACCAAAATACAAAATTTCCATAAATGAAACTTGGATATATAGATGCCCACATTCTCCATATTGAAATTGATTAAAGCTCAATTTCTTCATCATCTAATAGGTCCATAAATGTAGTTATATCAAATGTCAAAGTGAATTTCATAACAAGTCCGCTAGTCTCTTTTCCCACAATGGAGGATTTCATTGTTTTGAACTCTTTATAACGTGTGCCTTCCTTAATGGTTTTTTCATCTCATCGTTCCCCAAAATATGTTATTTCACTGGCTCCACTAACTTCAAATCTTCCCCCTATATGAAGGAAATGTAGTAGATTCTTGGATTAAGGGGTAAAAATACACATGTACTTTTTCCGGATGAGTGTCCAACACCAAGTTCTTTTTTTATGTGCAAATTAAAAATGACTATGTGGTTATAAATTAGGTATAAAAAGACCTTTTGACCATTAAATTTGATTTTTTTTTTTTTTTTGCTGACTGGACGACGATGCGACTTTTAAGGTGCAAAAATACACATGTGGTTTGGCCAAAAAAGTGCCCAAAACCAAGTTTTTTTTTTTTATGTGCAAAAATATCGTTTGACCATTAGTTTGACTTTTTTTATCTTTTTAATACCAGTTAGTATCTTGAAGAATTTTTTAGTACCAGTCAATACCATGAAATATTTTTTCAAGATCTTAAAATAATTTTTCAAGATCATAAAGTATTTTTTCAGTACCAGTCAATACCTTCAAGTACCCTGAAGTATCTTCTTAGTACTTGTAAGTATCTTGAAGTATTTTTTTTATACCAGTCAATACCCTGGAATATCTTTTCAAGATTTTAAAATAATTTTTCAAGATCATGAAGTATATTTTCGATTACCGGTTTAGTCGAAGTATCTTTTTAGAAGTATCTTTTTATTTTTAGTACTAATCAATCCCTTAAAATATTTTTCAAAATCATAAAATAATTTTTCAAGATCATGAAGTATTTTTTAGTACCAGTCAGCATCTTGAAGTATTTTTTTAGTGCCAGTTAGCATCTTAAAAATATTTTTTCAAGATCCTATATTTCAGAGTACTAACTGGTACTGTTTTTTCCACACACAAAAAGTCAAACTTAATGATCAAACGATATTTTTATACCTAAAAAAAGTACTTGATGTTGGGCGCTCTTTTAAACAAATCACATGTGTATTTTTGCACCTTAAAAGCCATGTCATTGTCCAATCAACAAAAAGTCAAACTTAACGATCAAACTGTATTTTTGCACCTAATTTATAACCACATAGTCACTTTTATACTTAAAAAGAAAACACTTGATGTTGGACGCTCCTTTGAAAAAAGAACATGTGTATTTTTGCCCCTTAACCCTAGATTCTTTCCAAATGTACTAGCTATCACCACTATCTACCTGCACAATATAGTTGTCATTAACAAGTTCATATTAACAACTTTCTTTTTTTGACCTATATCAACAACTATCAGTGACCCTATTAACAATGTCTTCTGACTTCATACATCAGGACTTCCAACCATACAACTTTCACCCCATCTTGATTAAAATCCCACTCTTGATGAGTAAAAAAAAAAATACAAAATACCCAAAAACATTTTTAAAAAAACAATGAAACCCTTCTCAAATACCATTAAATCACAACTAAAACATTAAAATATGACCTACAGTTATCATTAACAAGTTCATCACATATTTAACAACTATCATTGCACCAATTAACAACACATTTTTTCCTTCGCACACCAAATGTTGTAACCACAAAATTTTCACCCTCATCTTCATTCCTTAGCCCTTGCAATGCAAAAATTGAGCATATTAAACCCAAAAACATAGCATACTAAACCCTACCCAAACAAATTGAAATCACATCATATACATTATATTTAACTATGACTGCCTTGACAGTTTACAAATATAAAGGAGAACAATAGAGGTGATCATCACTTTAATACCCACACACCCCAACCCAATTAATATTCGAACAAAAATGATGACAGCTTTTTCATATTTTTGGGCAAAACTCAAAATCTATTCACATGGTCTAGAGAAAAGATGAATCAAATGGAATAATGAAGATAATAAAGGTGTTGGCATCAATTCCATACCTTTCTCTTTAAGCTTCTATCATGATCGAAACCTTCGTTCTGAGTTTTTTGCACGCTAATTCTATATTCATTGTTTGACATTATCCTCCATTTCCTCTCAGCATGTATTCAATGTGGGGTATTTTAGGCTTTTGACATTTGGAATATGGGACATAACTGCAAATTTAAGATTTTAATTGACCATTTGGTCGTATTTTCTATTGTTTGGGATTTAAGTGCAATTTTCCCTATAAACTATGACCTCACGTTTTATGTTATTCATAATATAATTAAGATTATATACTTCGACAAGAAGTTAGTGTGGATATGAATCAAGGGTTAGTGAGTAGTGACAAAATATGCATGATATTTCACTGTGTGCTTGTTTGCCTAAACAACGGGTTTAGAAGTTATTTTTCATAAGTTAAATAAAATTCTTTTTACAAACGTATCTCGTAAATTATCAAATTACTTCTACGAAACTAAAACAAACATGCATTAGATCTTTTTTTTTTTAAAGTTAAATATGTGTAAGATCACGCGTAAGATACGCATGGAAGTGCAATCCTTGTTTTGCTGGGTCTCTGAGTTTGTTTTTGCATTGTTATGGGTTGCCCTGCGTGAACTTTTTATTTAATATATATTTATTTATAAGGGGTATGTAAGAGAGAGAAAACTTATTTAGGAAAATTTATTATTGAAAAGTGAAGCAGCTTTAAATTAAAAAAAGCATAAACCAAAAAAAAAAAAATTAATGTGACTTTAAAGTAATGTTTGGGTTAAGAGGTAATTTCATCTTGGAAGTTTTTATTAAGGAGTAATTTTGTTATGATTATTATCTCGGTTAATTTTGATTGTTAGTTGACCAAATATGCCGTACTGACAACTCACACGTCATCTAGTCATTTTGTTAATTAGCAAATTTGTCCAGGAATTTTAAATCTAACTTTGAAAAAATAATGAAATAGATAACAAATGGACTTCCAAAACAAATTTGCATCTTAACAAAAATGACGTTGATGATATGTGGACTGTTAACTTGGCATATTTAGTTAACTAACAGTGAAAATAACTAGTGTATAACAGTCAGAGTAAAATTGCTCCCCTTTTAAAACTTATGCAGAATTGCTGCTTACCCCCTAATGTTTAGGCGATAGTAAGTTTTTATGGAAGTACTATCTTTTTTTTTTTTTCTTCTGACTAGGTTTTTTTTTTCAACTAGCTTCCGACACTTTGTAACATTATCTCAAACAAGTTAGAGTTGTAACTCATATTTTCCTTAAAATATGAATGGCTTGTCAGTTTGTTATCAGAGATGAAAAAACCAATTTTCCAATCATAAATTACAACATATGAGATAAATATATGGAATTGAGTTTGTTTTGGGGTAGAAGCACCTCCCAACAAGCACTAGTAGTGTGGATATATCATATATAGAAATGAGGAGGAGAATAGAGATTATGGCCCGTTTGGATTAGCAATGATAGAAGTGGTTTTTTTTTTTTTTAATGTGAATTTTACAAACTTAAGATAGAATAAAAGTTAAATTATAAATATGATTTATGTTTGAATTGGTGGTAGTAGAAGCTCATATGCACTATGAAAAGCAAGCCTTAGTGCCTGTTTGGATCCTCTCATTTTTAGCTTCTCTTCTCCTTATAAGTAGAAGTTAGGCTAAACAGGTTTTTACAAAAGTTCTTATAATAAAAAGAGCTTTTTCTAAAATGAAGAAGGAAGGAAAAAAAAAAAAAAAAGCCAAAAGCTCCTTGAGAGGAGCTTTTTTTAAGCTCTTATTAGCTTTTGATTGTCTTCCCTCCTCCTACTGTCATCTCTCTCAACCAGGATGGTCTCTCCCTCTACAAATTCAAGCTCTCCATGAATGAACCTGACTCTTCCCTCTCCTCCTGGAAAAACAACGACGCCGACCCCTGCACATGGTCCGACGTCACCTGCGACCCCACCAACACCTTCATCACCGAGCTCGACCTCTCCAGCTCCAACATATCACCGGCCCATTCCCTACTTCAATTCTTTGCATTTCACCACCCTCATCCTCTACAATAACTCCATTATCGATGCCCTACCACCGGAAATCTCTCTTTGTTGCACGCAGCCTCATTCATGTCAACCTTGCCCAGAACCTCCTCACCTGTGCTCTACCACCAACCTTATCGGATCTTCCTAATCTCCGGCATCTATACTTAACCGGCAACAACTTCTCCGACATCATACTTGATTCATAATTTCTTCCGGTAAATCTATTCTCATTATTTTTATTTTGAGAATATATTGATAGTTTAAAGGTTATTTTATAATATAATTTCTATGATAATTTTTATTAGAAAAAGTGTTTGTAACAAATTTTGCCACACAGCTTAAAATTAATTTGAGTTTTTAAGCTAAAAAAATTTATATAATCATTAAACAACTTTTAGCTTTTTTTTTTTAAAAAAATGTTTTTTTAATTTTAATTTAAAAGTAGCTTTTAGCTTAAAAAAGAAGATTTAAATAGGCTCTAATAGCTTCTTCTTAAAATTAGTTTTGGTCCAAAAAATCCATTTGAAAAATGACAACTCAAACACCTCATTTTACTTTCACCTACTTTTTCCTACCCTACTTTGTTTTTTCAGCTCTACCATCTTTCCAAACAGACCTAGATCTAATAAGTAAAAATACGGTACACTATAGATTTAAGAAATTTGGGTTTTTTATTTATGAATTTTTTTTTACTAGAGACAATTTTATTATTAACTAAATAAAATGATACATACTGTAAAAATAAAAATAAAAAATTAACCCCAAGGAAGAAGACAAAAAATAAAAAATAAAATATTGGGAACAGTTGAAATATAGGTAAAGATCACGTGAATTTGACGACTGGGTTTTGCTTACATCAATGTGTGCATATGCTCGCATTTTGTCCACAGTCTGGAAACTGTTCATATTTTTGTTTTTATCATATTTCCAACTTCAATGCCTCAATAAATGTTCTGTCGTGTTCTAAAATTTTTCTCGCAAAAAAAAAAAAATAATAATAATAAAATTTAGTCCACTCTTTTAGTCGAAACTATAACCATTCATCGGTTATTTTCTTCCAGCTCTTTTTTTATTATTATTAATTTTTCGATTATTTCTATCGATTAATCTTTCTCATTTGATTCTTTTAAATATATTATTTTATTTATTATAATTATAACATAAATTAAAGTTGAAGGAGAAGATCTCGCCGAAACTGAACAAAGATTTTCTTTCTTATTTTTAAATAAAATTTGTAACTTTAAAAGTGAAAAAATAAAAAATCCCTACAACAGTTTTTTATACGTATAATTTTTTTTTTGGGAAAATTTTATACGCATTTTAACATGATAAGACTAAATTTTCATTAAATTATATAATTTGAATTAAGAAATGATAAAATATTTATTATCATCCCTTTCTCTTTTGAACTAAATAAGGGATCATTAAAGATTACTCTCCTAGCATAAAATATGTTAGGTCGGGTTTTGGTTAATAGGGCGAGCAACGAACTGAATTCGACCTTTTTTAGGTTAGGCTTGAGCCTTCATAAGGCCAGTCGGCGCAAGCCTTTTAAGGACCTACTTACAATGTTGGCGCTTTAAAAAGCCTTATATTATTGGGCCATAAATAGGCTTTATATACTTTAAGCCTATCAAAACTTATATAAATATATCTTGAAATTATAATATAATGAAAAACAATAAATATTATCTTATTTATATAATATAAATATAATTATATGTATTTAATATTTAAATAGGCCAGGCCGGAAGGCCTATAGGTCAGGCCTTAATAAAATAGGTCGATCTATTTATATATCAATGCTTTAAATAGGCTTTTAGTCTAGCTTTTTTAATAAATAGTTAAACCCGAGACTCTAAATAAATAGACCCCATATACACCGATAAGGGGCTGGCCCTTCCCACTCTTATTTCTCCTTTTCATCGCTTCCCTTCAAGCCAAACAAACGGGCGCTTGGTCCTTAATACGTGTCAGTTTTCGAGCCAGATTGGATTACTTTAATGTGTCTCCTTGGTCTTTGTTCTGTGCAATGTGAAAGAGTGAGAGAGGCCAAGCGTTGTGGCAAAGGAAAGGGGAATCCACATTCCCTATTCATTCAAGGGATGAGCGGAGAATGCTCATCCCCAAATAAAATGTTTTTTTAATTGTTTTTTAAAAAAAAATTCTCCATGCACTAAGAAATAACTAGCTTAAGATATCAGGTGCTGAAAAAATATATCAGGATATTGATATTATAGAAAAAAATATTTTTGAGTTCAGGACTTGAAATTAATTATTTAAAATACCGCATGCAAAAAATATTTCAAGGAGCAGCATACAATTTAATCTAAACAAATAAGAAACATAAAAAAAAAAAAAAGGATCTCTCACCCCAAAATTGGGGGATGAGCATGCCTTAGTCATAGATGCATTGAGCAAGGGATGAAGACCCAGGGGACGAAGGTTGATGATGATGACGACAACAGAGATGATGACTTGGCATCCACATCAGCACACATATATTTACAAGTACGGCTGATAAGCATTTTTTTTTTTTTTTAAAAAAAAAAACAAAACAAGTGAGAATATAAGGATTGATGTCTTAACGAGTTAATAATTTGGGGATTGAGTTATGCTGAATCATAATTGAGAGATGGAATTATAATAATTGAGTTAAAAGTTTGAATGACTAATAGAATAATTTTCCCAAACAAATATTAATTATTTTATTAGCACTAATTTTAATAGAAAATATAGTAACCTTATAATAAATTAATATTATGCTCAAATTTCAAGAAATAAATGTTTTGGGCTTTTTAATCTCACTATTAATAAAATGTTAATATGAATAATCTTAGTGTTCTTATTTAAAAATAATAAATTAAATGGAATCTATTGAATGATAATAAGAATAACATAATAACCTAATAATCAGCACAAAATTAATGCATCAAATTAACATAATGATTGAAGTATTTTTTTTTTTTAGGGGCATCTATCACCTGAAGTACTTTTTGTACAATTTAATACTTAACAATTTAGATAATTTTGGGTATATGATACATGTGGGGAGAAAAAAAGCTTTTAAGATGTTGAATGCACAACAAAATAGTTTATAGTACTACGCATGTAAAGAAAATGTTTTGTGATATTAGGTACACTAGAAAAATCTTGGATACTAATACCACAAAATGTTTTAAGGTATTGAATGTACCTGAAAAAATATTTTAGAGTGGTGGATATATTTTTAACCCTATTATCATCGTGATCATCATCTCTCTCTCTCTCTTTTTTTTTTTTTTTTTTTTTAACAATTGTCATCATCTCTGTTGTTATTGTTATAATTATTTGATGGAATCTTCATCATCGGCTATGTAACTATCTCGCACCATGGGCACTCCATATATATTTTTCCAAAAAAAATAACTGAAAAAGTTTTCATAATTAATACCCCTAAAATTTATTTAATGACTCATTTACGGCTTATTTTTAATGGTGCAACTATATTTCAACTTTATGTAATACGTATATAACATTATGAAAAATAGAAGACAAACCATATTTAAAAAGGGAAATCACATTAACATCATAGCTATAGAAAATAATATATCTAAAAAATATCATAACTTATTAATAATGTCACTTTCACTTATTATTAATAAGTTATGAAATTTTTTAAATATTAGTATGTTTTTAGTTCTGACTTTACTATAATTTTGCCTATTTAAAACTATGCGACACAACCATAAATGAAGAAGGGAAAATCTATATGGGGCCCTTTTAACGGGAAAAATCCTAAAAAAACACAAAAGATTCTAAAAATCCCAGAAAAAATCTCAGGGCCTTTTTGGTATAATTTCATTAAAACTTTAGTTGTTAGCTTGATAGTTGTTAATCGGTGATATAGTTGTTAGTTAACGGATAGGCCATTAACAATTATATCAACCCCGTTAACAATTATATCAGTCCCGTTAACAACTATATCAGTATCTGTTAACAACTATATCAGCCTCGTTAACAATTAATGTTTTAATGAAATTATATCAAAAAAGACCTCAGAATCTTTAAGCCTTTTTTAGATTTTTCTGTTAAAAGAGCCCTGATATAATGAAGAATTATCAACTAGTCAAGATAAAGTGTTTAGGTAAATGATGAAAGATTGTTCAACAAAATTTCTCATATTTTCCTTATATTAATTAAAAAAATTCAAATTCAGTGACTCGAAATTTGAAAACAATTTTTTTTTTTTTAATCAACAGTGAAAACAGTTGTTTGGTTAATGTGTGGACGGCTCAATGTAACTGAGCTAGATTAGGTGGGGCCTGGTCTCTGAGAATATAATAACAGCGTCGGTAAGGTCTAGAGGGGACCAAAAGGTGGTCCGACCTCTTCCCAACGTGCTTCAATTTCATGCATTGTGTTGTATTATAAAAACTAAACAATTTTTATTATCAAAAAAAAAAAAAAAAAAAAAAAAAAAAAAACTAAACAATTTATGTCCGTTGTATCTTGAATAAAATTTGAAATAAGTTACAGTAATTATAATTTATTTTTTTGCCAATACAGTAATTACAATTTATAAATGTTGGCAAAAGAAAACTTATAATTTATGGAGTGCGACATTTTATTCATGTTATGTTGTACGCATTCAATATATTCACTTTGATCATGATTTTTATATTCACAATTTCTTTTAAAAAAGTCGGTTATATTGTTAAATTTGCCCAAAAAAAAAATCAAGATTATTATTTAAAGGTATTTAAAATTTTTCAAGATTTATTATGCAAAGATTTAAATACCTCTACATAATAAATTTTGCAATGAAATTTTTTTCCGCAACTTTAATTACATATAAAATCACATAACTCTTTATGTTATGAACTAAAAATTGTTTCTGTCACTATGATAGGAAGGAGTATATATACTAATTGAATACGTATTATTCCTTTAACATAGGATTTTGAAAAGAAATCTTATTATTTTATTTTTAAAAAATAAAAAAAAAAAAAAAAAAAAAGAGAGAGTGTAGAATCAATAAAATGGAAAATATAGCAAGTGCACAAAATGTGCTATAGTATACTAGTAATACTGTAATGAAAAGGAAAAGGTGTCATCCCTGGAGTAATTCATCACCATTATTATATATATTAATCTAGCTACCTCTTATTAAAAATAATTAAGAAAGAAATGTGCAAATAATAATTAAAACCGTGTGGTGGATCAATTATAAAACCTAAGACTAGCTACCTCTTATTCTCTTATAAGCGCACCTAGTATTTGGTCCTTTTTATAAGGTACTTATTTATTCCCAATGCACATTAATTATTTGTTTCCATCTCAACCCATAATTAATGAGGGTAGTATGTGAGAGTAACAATTAATATAATATTAGAGTTTAGTGGTATTAGTAGGGGTAATATTGCCTCTAAATTGTATCAATAACTTTATTGAAAACTAATTGGTTTGTGAAAAAGTTAGTTTATATAATAAATTCTTATTAACTTAATATAGCCTCTACACGCAATCAATATTATACAACTAAGTTTTAATTTTTATGACTAAATTCTTAGGAATTACAACTAAATTTTTTTATAGGGTAAGTAGGATGTATATACGCTTAAAAAGTAATATTATCCTATAAATTTTTTAAATTTAATGTCACCCCAAAAGTTTTAAAACATAATATTGTAACTTGATATATACAGTTAAAAAATTGATATTAACCATTAAAAATTAACGTTGATCGTTAATTTTTTAAGAGAAAATAATAGTATTGCTACGTTTTAAAATTTTTAAAGTGACGTTGAACATGAAAAAACATTTTAGGAAACGTTACTATTAAGTATATATTTCAGAGGTGGGTTTAAAAGTTAACCTTTTTTACGCCTTCCCACTTCTATGTGCGTATATGTATTGGCCTATTGGGCGTGGCTTAGATGCTCAGAGTCAGGACAAAGCATGCTGAGTACCATGTACTTGTTATTTTGTTAAGATATGAAATATATGCACTATCCAAATCTAATTTAAACCTAAAGTTTCAATTAACAAATTTTTAAATATCGTGACAATTAAAAAATCACCTTTATTAAACCTTAAAAAATTAAGAAAAAATTATTAAAAACATAAAAATAAAATAATATTCAATTTGCACCGTTTAGTTTAAATTTCAAGGATTCATTTCTGGGAAAAAAAAAAAAAAAAAAAAAAAGCAAGGATTCATATTAGTGATTATTAATTATTACCATCAAAATTGATTCCCTCCCAATTTATGAAATTACTGCAAAACTGTATAAATAAATAAAAAAAATGAGTTTAGCTTCTCATCATCAAATTTAAACCATTTAAATAAGATTTGGACAATTCATTTCTTATAATAATAAACTCATCATCACTCTTATGAAACATCAAAACTTAAACTAAACCATATATTTATGAAATGAGTTTGGTTGCTGATCATACAAAGACTCATTATAAGCATCAATATAGATAGATAGTTGTCAATAAATTTATGTGGTTTAGTGACATGGAAACTCTTTATAAGTAAGAGGTTGCATGTCTCATTCCACTTATAACCTTATGACGCTACCCTTTAATTATTTTTTTAAAAAAAATTGAAGGAAGAAATCTCTATAAAAATACTAAAGACTGAACGTAATCATTAAAAAAAAAAAAGAAAAACCCCCACAACAAAATGAACAACATTGACTTCTTGTTATTTTTACATTGTAATAACATTCAGTGATTATGTTGTTTATATAAGACATCATAATGATTTTCTGTTAAAAAATATATGCATATATAGTTGGGAAAATGATAGAAAAGAAACTTTAAAATTGTAAAATCTCACATGATATTTCCTAAAAAATGAGTTGTGAATTAATTATCAATTCTTGTCATTTCCTTATCAATTTTTGGTAACAAACCATATTTAGAATTTTGCAATTTTAAAGTTCTTTTTCTATCATTTTCCTTATATATTTTAAATTTTGTAATATTTTGTGAGTTGTATGAATTGGTGTAGAAGAGAGTGGGTAAAACCGTAAAAGTGAGCCCCAAAAAAAAAATAGTGTGTAAAGCAGTAAAGTAGGTAAAAGAGGTGTCACTTCCAATCCCATTTCTTATTGTTATGATGAGATCTTAGCCTGAATGGTCTAAATTTAAAATTTAAAATTTATGATTTAGTAAATGATAAATCCATTTGTATGAGAAGGAATAATTATAAGATCGTCTTTATTCTTAATTCTACATGTAATAAAATAAAAATTGATTTAAAATGTAAAAATTAAATTAAATCTGAACCATATAAAATTAAGGGTTAAGGTGTAGATTGGAAAATGAACTATTATATGAGGAGCATCTGACACAAACATTAATTGAGGGTACCTTAATTATCAATCAACAATTTAAAAGTGAAAATAAGTACCAACTAACAATTAAAAAAAAACTATCATAATTACGTTAAAATATGAGACACTGGTGGAGGACAGTGGCGGAAACGCTGAAGAAAAGAGTGGTTATACCTTCTTGTTGGATAAAGCAAACACCAACAGAGATGGGACCCATGTAAGTAGGTGCTGTGGCAGCGGCTACTGCTGCATGTGGCATCAGAGGGACAGAACTAGGGTGCAATGTATGTGCCGGTCGGAAGCTGTGGACTGTTGGATTTGGTTTCGGTGTGTAATTCTCGCCCTGAAGCTACATACGGACCTTGATAAGTTCAAGAGGGTGAGTGAAACTCTCAGCAACAATGGAAGTTTTGGAGACCCCGACGTCGCCGATACTGTGACAGTCAATGGAAGACGAAGACACCAAGACAGTGACGGGGGTAGTTTAACGGCATTGTTTTTTTTTTCACTTTTAAATTGTTGATTGATAATTAAAGTACCCTCAATTAATATTTGTGTTAGATGCTTCTTAGGTAATAGTTCGTTAGCCAAAAAATTTACACCTTAACCCTAAAATTAATTCAATAGTGAAGATGGGTGATGAACACATTTTTATTCATCAAAATGATGAGCATAAAATGTGCTAGATGCAGAAGGTGATTTTGCAGGTTTTAACTTTTTATATGTACATGTTATTCCCTTTTTTTAACTTGGCTCAGACTCAGCCACATCAAGGAAAAAATTGCATCTTTTTTTACCTTGAAGGTTATTCTTCTTTCCTGTTCATTCAAAAAGGAAAACCACATTCCCTTTTATTATTATCTTTTTGACGCTCCTCAGATTCCTTTTTGACTTTATTTCATCACAGAAAGGTAAGTCATTTTCATCCCAAGTGGTATTCCTATAGAGAGGATAAGGACATTTCACATGTTTGGTTCTCACGGGAACACAATTACCACTGTGGAGCCGGTTTCAACATATTTAACCAAAATAAATAATAAATCTCATTAATTCTATTTTTAAATTGGATTAATGTACAATTTTACTAACAAATTTTTTTATGAGCGTTAGGTATAAATAAGTTTTGGAAGGTATAAAAATACTAACAAACAATTTAGAATGATGTAAATTCACCAAAACTGTTAAAATTCATCAAACGTTGGTTAAATTGCTAAAAGCCAATTTGAAGTAAAATCTAATAGAAGTTTGATGAAATTTAAACACTTTAGTGAATCTATACAATTATAAATTGTTTATTAGTATTTTTGTTCATTCTAAACCTTATTTGCGTCAAATACTTCTCAAAAAACTTTGTTGGTAAAATTGCACCTTAACCCATTAAAATTTTAATAATTTTCTAAGCCCTATTTAATATGAAGGAATGAGTGAGAATTCTTAATTAAGTTCAAAAATAAATTCATGTAATAAATTTTATGAGATGACTTATATTAAGGATTAAAAAAAAAAAATACTTGTTTTGACCCTAAATATAAGATTTAATAAAGAAGTTTGCTTTGGTACTAGGGATGGAGAGATAGGCTTTAGTTAGGTGGGCTTTTCAAAGCTGAGTTAGGGTTCTTTTTTTAAGCTTGAGCCTTCAAAAGGTCTAACAAAACCTGAAGATCAAAGCCAATGAGAGTTGGCGTAGATGTAGGGATCCTTTTTCGTGGGTTCGATCCCCTCGTCGACTTGGACTCGTTTGGTAGCGATCTCGTAAGTCCCCGCAAGTGCTCATGAGCCGGTAGACAAAACCTTGGTGGGGGATTGATGTCGAACCCTTCAAAACTTTTTCATATCAAAAAAAAAAAAAAACCTGAAATCTATTTAAAGGTCTAGTTAAAATGTAAGCCTTTAAATAAACTAAATCTTATGCATCTAAATTCATATATAATTCATCAAGCCTTTTTAAATGCTTATGTTATGTCTTAAAAATAAGGGATTTATTCTCATATACATGAAATAAAGAGTTAATAAGTAAAAGAAAAGAATACCTAGTGACAATAATTATCTGAGTAAGTAGAAATAAGAAAAATCAATCATTTATTAACTATGGAGATATATTTTTTAAAATCAACCAAGCACAACAAGTGGAATGTAAAACTAGATTTTACTTATTGTTTTTGTTTTTTTTTTTTGTGTAAAAAATGAGATAAACTCCTTTTATTAGGATTATTTTCATTCCGGCATCACTAAAATAAACTTATTGCAATTGTTATGTTGCATCAAATGACGTAAATCAATGTAGAGGTAGTGAGCTAGCATTGTCATTTCAAGAGATAAAAAAGAAGAAAAGTAGATGTGATCAGTTGATGAATGAAAATGTTAAGCTCATTGATAAATGATGAAATGTGAAACTTAGTGTTAAGAATAAGTTATTAATTTTATAAATAATTTATAAAAATAATTTAGATTAATTTATATAATTATGCATAATAATACATTTTTTTAAAAAAATAAATAGGCCAAACCTCGTAGGTTAGGCCTTATGAAAATAGGTTTGACCTGTTTACATAAATAGGCAACAATAGACTTAAGCCTGAGTTTGATCTACCACTCTAGTCCGATTTATAAGTTAATTTTAACTAAATCACACATACTAAATGGAGATAATTATTTCAATATTATGAGATAAATTTTTAACTTCGCTTATTTATGAATCTATATCTCTTAACTCTTAATTGATTGTGCATATTAAAGGAATTTTTCATCAAGAAAGTAGTTTCTTGGGCAATTGATGAAAAAGAGTAATGTAGAGAACAAACACACATTTGTTTTTATAAATTTATCTTAACTAATTTTCTCAATCTCTATAGATTAATTAATTATTTGGCTCCTACATTTAGGATCAGAGGAGGTAATTTGTTTTTCTGTATATTATTTCCTTCTAAAATTTAAATGATAATATTTAATTTTTTTAAATTTCCCGAGAAACCATACAGATCATAAAAGATTACATTGCCTCCCGGAGTTTCCATCAAAATGGGTAAACATTTGGTGGGGCAGCAAAGGCCCAAGAGGCCAAAATTATGTAATCTCAGTCACACGTACCCACCACATGCTAATGTTCCCCCTTGGCTTCCAAGTACAATGATCACAGTTTTAAGGAAGCAGTCACTTGAAACCATACACACTATATCACATTCACACCTCATGCCCACATGCTGCACTACTCTAAAATTAAAATGTCAGAAATATCTAAACCTTTATCAGAATTAATTTTTATTTAATTTTACTAGTAACTTTTAGTCCTTGAACTTTTCATTAATTATTGATTTTTTTTTTTGAACTTTGAATTTATAGAACTTCTTGACTTGCAATAATTTAATCCTCATAATTGTTTTATCTAGTACAATTCAATCCTTATAATTTCTTAACTCAATAAATTACAATGACTGAGTTATTACTAAATTACTAAGTTAAATTTCAATTCAACCCCTATATTTTTAATATTTTGATGAAATTAAAGGGAAAAAAGAGATCAAACCTATCAATTTATTCCAAAAATCCCCCCTCTCTTGAGGCTTGCAAAAGAGAAAATAAACCCACTTTAAGTCATTCAACCATGTATTTGTGTATTTTTTATTTATTATATATTTCCAATGTCTATTTTTCTCGTTTACTGCATGTTTCTCGTTGTGACATGTTTTTTTCCCCCTAGTTTATCGTCTATCGCTTTGGTAAACCAAGAAACAATAAAAAAACAAAAAACAAAAGCTTCGCAACAATAGAGGCGGCCCAAATTTGCGAAGAGAAACAGATAATTGCAGCTTTGAGACAGAGAATATGCTTCTTTTTCAATACTGACTGAACAAAGTTGAGAGCTCATGAGGACTGGTGAAAATTGGACAACTCAAAGAACAACATTTAATAATTAAGATGACGTTAATCTTTATTATGAATCTGAACTGTCTGTTCACTTTTTTTATCGCCTGTTTCTCAACTTTAAAATTGAAAGAGTGAAGAAAAGGTAGGCTTTTGTGGACTTGGATGTCATTAGTATATTAATCTATATTT
The DNA here is from genome assembly GCA_019022655.1 of Acacia acuminata. Taxonomy (NCBI): domain Eukaryota; kingdom Viridiplantae; phylum Streptophyta; class Magnoliopsida; order Fabales; family Fabaceae; genus Acacia; species Acacia acuminata. The sequence goes on along the minus strand of JAFJYI010000049.1, from coordinate 2,614,727 downwards.
GAGTCTACAAATGTCATTTTCTCTTAGAAGTAATTGAAATCTTTTTTGGTAATGAAGATCTATGTCATTGTTACAAAGTGTTAGGGAGTGAACATCTATCCCTTTCTATCATTTTCTAGATCTCAAAAGCTCTTCAACACCCCCATCCCAGAAAAAGGAAAAACATCGTTAAGATCTTAATTAAGGAAAATAATATAAAAAAGTTCTTATTAATAAGTGAAAGAATTATCACTAATAAATTACTACACTTGTCATAATATATATTTTTTATTTGAGACTTAAATGATATTCTCCTTAAAAAAAAGAACTAACAAAAAGTAAAAGGTAATTCGTTGGATTGTCTATTTTTAACTAAAATAAAGTTTTAAGTGAGTTGAGATCCAAATATTCATGAGAATTAGGACACACTTCTTAGTTAGAAGAATACTTATTAAAGTACTCATATATTATTTATCAATAAAATTCTCATATTACTATTATCGATTTAAACTCAAGATTTTATGAGTTTTGAGATTATCTTTTTTTTTTTTTAGTTGCTTATTCGGTAGTCGGAGCTTGTCACGACTAATTTAAATCGGCGCTTAAATTTTTTATGATGGGTGACAAGACTCAAACTCAAAACCTTACTTAAACAACACAAACCATTTATCACTTAGAACAACTTGATTCTGATGATTCTGAGACGATCCTTTATTAATGGATAAAGTTTTATTAGTGACGAGGCTTTTGATAGTGTGTTAGGCGACCGTTAGCTTATGGACAAAGTCGATGTGAAGAGTCTAATCAATATTCAACAGACGGCAAGCTTTTGTAATGATGTGTTCACAAGGGTGAACTCGTAATGTCATTTCTGATAGTGAAATTGACTGCGCCCTTCCCACTACGGCAATATACTCTTATCTTCTTAGCCTCCTTTCCTCGGTTCTTTTTTCATGTCAATGTCAATTGATAAGTCCTTAAATAAGATTAATAATAAACTTTTTAAATATGTTTTATATTAAAAATTGAAGTAAGTAGTTAAGTAATATGTATATAAATATAAATAATTGTGGTGCAGTAAAAGGATATAAACTTTTCTGGTTGATTTTGAATGTCTAATGTGTTTTTACATACACGTCTGTGCATAAGCTTGTGCTTATTACTTGATTTGGCATGAAGATGGTTTTTCATCAATTATTTTATGCCGTTTAGGGATGTTTGTGTCATGGTTTGTGAAACCGACGGACCGTCGTTCGGACGAAACGGCCGTAGAAACCGGTCCTAAAACCGGTCATGCCGAACCACCGAACCGGCCGGGTTACAAGAGTAACCTGGTTCCGAAAATGAATTTTTTTTTTTTTTTTTTAAAAAAGGTAATCCGATTTGAATATCTGAATATGTCACAAGTATTGAAGTATATGGTTATTTTACTACTGATCTAAAGTATTGAAATGATATATAGTATGTGAAATTTAGGTTGGTGTGATCAGAAATTAATTATTTTCCAATTTTTTTATACCTCACCGGTCTAGCTCGAGTTGACTCCGGGCTGACTCTGGTCTGACCCACTAACCCTTAACCCAAATACCCCCGGTTCGATCACGGTCCGGTTTCAACCTTAGTTTGTGCCTCTTAACACCTTCTATAGTCCTACGGGGACCTGATCTTTTTGGTATTTTTGAGTACCTCTTGCTTAGTTTTTTGCCCCTTTGATCTTTGGGAGAAGATTTTCTCATAATCTATTTTCTCCTTTTCTTCTCCTCAGCCCATTTGGATCATTGATTGAGAAGAGGAGAGAGATGTTAAAGTAATGTTGTGATTGATTGGACGAATATGATTTAAAGATGATGAGAGATAATGAGAAAAAGAAAATGAGAAAAACCCAACCCTTTATCTCTATGTTGTTCTGGTTTTGTAACTTTTGTTTTGATCCCCACCCATACTCACTCAACCTCTGACGCAAATGAGATGGGGTTTATGCGTTTAATCGCCTTACTTTTCAATAAAATTTGACGTTTTATTTAAAAAAACAACAAAAGTGCCCTAAATGAACCAAACGGACGTTACCTTTTTTTTTTTTTTTTTTTTAATTGTGAATCCCACTAATGTCGGTGGCAGCTGCTTTGGATTTACTATCTCCCATCAGTCAACTTTCTCTCTCCCCACTCACCCTTCCTCTCTCTTCTATGAGAGAGAGGAAGGGGAGAGAGTTGGCTGATGTGAGGGATAAAGCCCAAAAGCAACTACCACTTGGACATTAGTGGGACCACAATAAGAATAGTGACGTCCGCTTTCGTGTATCTAAGGCATGTGATGTGTTTGCTCTTTAAGAAAGTTCAAGTGTAGATTTGGACTTAAAAAAAGTTTATTGTGTAAGATGTACTTTTAAAAAGTATTAATGGGTAGTTTAACCCCTTAATCTTAAAATAAATATAAATATAAAGTTGGAACATTTAAATAATGCTCACAATCTATTTAATAATCAAATATTTTTCCTCACTAGAAATCTATTTAATGTCTGTTTGTGTTAGCGATAAAAACTGCTTTTCCAATATAATTTACAGTATACGAAGTAAATATACGAGAGAAATTTTGTCATGGCTTGTGTGATTGTGCTTAATAATCACCGTGTTTGATGGTCGGACTCTGTAGTCGATCTGACACTAAATATCTTTTCTAAGACTTTTTTCAACATGAAGTTGTAAGTTTAAATTCTCTATAAAGATATAATAAGCAGGCGTGTCATGGAAAAAAAAAAAAAAAAAAGTTATATTGTTCAATCAGTGATACCACCGAAATGCATTAAAATTTCAGGATTCTAACTTCTCTTCATCACAATCAAACGGGCTAAGCCTCCAACAATCTTCATATATATAAAAAAGAATCAATCTTTTACCAACATCTATTAGGAGCAAGTGGAAAAAGCCTTGCTCTCCCTTAACCACGTCCTCAGTTCAAGGCGTCGGAATGTAGAAAATGATGTTGATAGCTTTTTCCCTATGACCATAGGCGACTTGGGGGAAATTCGTATAAGTCGAGACCCGAAGGTTCCAATGAACTAAGTTGGCAATAATAATAATAATAATAAAAATAATAAATATTTTTTATTGTAGATAAGAAATTTAAATGTCACCTATTATTTCTCAAAACATGTTCTAAACTTGAGATAATCTATATCTTTATAGGAGGTATAAGTATCATTTTATTGGAGGCTATCCTATTTGAATTATTAAATGTGACAACCTCCTGAATAAGAACTCAAATTTTAATTCGCCACATTACAATTGACTAACCTTTTTTCGTTAAAGCCTAACCTATTAGTAACTTTTTTTTTTTTTTGATAAAAACAAAGTTTAGGTGGGTTTGGCCGTCACCCCCACCGGCGGTGCGGCTCCGGGGTTCTTTGAGCACTTATAGGAGTATTTACGAGATCACCTACCAAAAGAGCCCACAATTTCTATCAAAAAAAAAAAAAAAAAAACCCTCATTCTTTTAATTCGCCACATTACAATTGACTAACCTTTTTTCGTTAAAAGCCTAACCTATTAGTAACTTGAGATAACCCGTTGTATGAAACAACTAACTACCTTCGCCCCTTTAAAAAGCCCATGATTTCTCCTCTAGGTGGAGGACCACATAACAAATAAGTCCATGAGCCGAACTCCAACAAATTGATATTTTTTTTCGTTATTTTAATAATCCAGTCCAATACAAAGTATTGGTCAAAAAGATAAAGAAGAAAGGAAAAATTAAAAAGAATTCCAACAAAGTAAAAATACACTAAGCGTCAGAAAAGGCCCAATCAGAAGCCCAAACTTAGAAACTCTACCAAAAACTGGGCTTAATGCTCCAAGTTTAAAACCTAACCATCTACTATAGCATAAGGCTGACTGGCTGATGGCATAAATTTTTCCTTTATTTTTCCATTTCTTTTGACAAAGGTGTGCATCTTTATTCATTTAATCTCACATTTTGATCTTATAATTTTATTGCCTCTTTTTAGCACTCTAACTCTAACAAATGATGGTGATTTTGTTTTTTCATGCTCATATTATTATTATTATTTTGAATAACAATGATTGTCACAAAAACATTATTTGAGATTAATAGTATTATATTAAAGGACTAAAAAACACTTTATAAAATTGAAGGATGCAATTGAAATCTTGTATAAAATCAAGGCAAAAAGAAAACGAAAAAGAGAGAGAGAACGTTTTTGCCATTTCATTTAATATTTATAGATAATTCTTAGCCATATAAGGGCTCCTCTAGGAGTAAAGATGAAGTGACGTTTTGATGGTGACTATGGCTCAAACTCTTCAAATGTCACAACAACAAAATCTCATAATCACATCATCATCCTTGCCTCATTTTGATTTCTATTTTTGAAAAAAAAAAAAAAAAACTTATTTCTGTCTATTTATCGCAAGGATGATGATGTGATGATGAGATTAAGTTCTTTGTAAACCATACAATTAAGTGCTTTGTAAATTATTCTCAAACATAATAATTAATAATTAATATTTTTTGAATACCTACTTGAATGATGGAGATACAGCTATGATAGTTCTCTACTTGTGGTTTTATTTGATTACTTTTGGGCTTGAATTTGAGGATGATATGATGATTTTTTTTTCCCATGCACATATTAATCACGGGTCATTGAGTGAACTCAGTGACCATATAATCTGTGTGTGTGTGTGTGAGATCACAAAAAAAAAAAAAAAAAAAAAAAAAAAAAAAAAACCTTTTTGCCTTAGAAAATAGTTGACATGGGATTGTAATCAAAATGAGCAAAAACGTATTTTAGATAGTATGTAAAACCAAGTATTGATGGAAAAATCACTTAAACACTAGCGTTACTTGTATGAAAAATGTAGAAAATATATTACAATTGTTTTTAGCAATATTATAACATGTTTTGCATCATTGGTTCCCTAAAAGTGTGGTTAACTTTTGTTTAAAAATAAAAATAAAATAAATTTACTTATATTCAAACCATAACTTATTTTCAGAAAAACACTCTATGTATTACATTTTAAATACAGCAAAATATAAAAATGTACTACCTTCGGTCCTAATTATAAGAGTTAGTTGACTTTCTTTGGAGAAATTAAGGAAACTAAATAAGTTACTTAATCAATTCATATGTTATGAATCTTTAGATTATATGTTAGTTTATTAGTCAAACTAATTAGTTTGAAAAAAATGAAAATACAAATACTCTAAAGTAATTTAATTATCTTCCTTAATCACTCCAAAAAAGTCAATTGGCTCTTATAATTAGGACCGGAGGGAGTAATTAATACCCCACTTAATAAATTATAATACGGCAACGAAAAAAATGCATTTATTATATTCCTTTGACTTAACACAAATTTTCATTTTCTCACTTAATTTTGTAAACTTTTTTTTTTTTAATCCTCTAACTCTAACATCATTAATAAAAAAATGATAATCACTCTATCCCTATATATAAAAGCCTTTTAACTAAATCACAAGATTATAAAAAACAATTAAAAGTAGTTAAATGTAATAATTATGTAGGAAATTTTTCCTCCCCAAAATGCCTTTATTTATAAATGAGTTAAGAAAAGGGTGAAAGAGAACGTATGTAGTATAATAATTAATTGAGAAAAAATGCATTTATTAGTGATACACATTCAAAAGGGATATTACACTTAGGGATAAACCTAATTAAAAAAAATGCTCTTATATCTATTGATGGAGGGAGTAACATCTAAATTATAAATGTTGACGAAACATTTTTAAATACTGACATAATTCAATTTTTTAAAATAATAATGATTAATACCAAAAATTAACATTTGAGACTTACGGTGTTAGGGATGGAATCAGTGGCAGAGCCACACTAGTGCTAGTGTGGGCAAGTATAGACAGTAAAATTTTGATAATATATATTTTTTTTTGAAGGAATTTTATATCAATTTGCCTAGGTAATCTAGTTGGTTATAAGTGTACACATTTGACTAGCTAGAGGTCCCCTGTTCGAACCTTGCTCTCCTCCTCTCTTCCTTTTTATTGATTTATTTATTTTTTTCCATTTTCATTGTTCTCTTCCATTTTTTTCACTCTAGAACCCTCGTTCCTCCAGATCCACTTGTCGTCTACTCTACATTCATTGTCGCCCTCAACCCTCGCTCGTTGCTCCCCATTTGCACCGTCACCCTCAACCTCGTTCCAGATCCACAACTTCCCCTGCTCTGTCGTCTACTCTGTCTTCCACCGTTGAGTTTGGCAGCTAAATTGTTTTAGAGGTTTTCTATAATTTATCCAAATTGTTTTAGATATAGTGAAATTGTGTATGTATTATTTAGTAATAGGTTGTGCTACTGGCTCTTGCATGATTTGTTGTTCAGCTAGTTTACCAAGATTCCTGAGTTGTTAAAGAAGAAATCAACTTCTAAATATAATCATCATGCCTCACAAAATATCATGTTTCTATATTGCAATTGGTGGAGTTACTAGATGGTTCATTGCATAACTATTTCAAGCAGAACAACTGTTTGAATTACTTCTTTTGTTTCGTTGGATTTTGATTCCATTTAAAAGGTCAGATTATATTGATTTCTACATTATTGTTCTTCCAGGGAAATATCTGGTGTTTATTGTGGTCTGATTTTTCTTTCTTTCATGCATCATTTCAAAATTGTTTGACCATTCTAGTGCAAAAGAACAGTTTAACTGTCATTTATCTTCAAGTTTCTTGTAATCTCTGCTGGTTTCTTTCAGATCTTCTGTTTTTTGGGGTGCTTCCTTTGGGAGCTCCATCTTAAGATATTATTTCTTCGTGATGGCTATCTCTCCCATTTCTTGCTTGGTGGTTCTATTTGAATTAATTGCACTGTTTGACATTTTGGCTTAATGGTGAGACCAATTTAGTCTCAGCAATCAAGTCACTTGTTCGAAACTGGAATTCTTCTCTATTGAACCCCAAAGAAAAAAGAATTTAGTCTCATTATATTATTTGATGCAGCCACTTGCCAAAACACATGATGTTGGTTTAATTTTGATTTTTCCTCCTTATAGAATTAGAACTCAAGTCAGTGCCAACGTTTGCAAATAATAGCTTTTCTATGAAATGTTTATATTAGATATTATTGAAAGGGAAGGACTAGAAGCTCGTGGGGGAGATTTGGTTGAATTCAACTATGTATGCAGGAGAGCAAATGGAGACTTTGTTTATAGGTAGCTTCATACTGTGAATTTTGAAAGACAGAATATCACCAAGAGAAGGGGTGAATTGGGGATATAAAATTTTCTTCGAAAAATACTCTGAAACTGACTAACTAAAATAGAGCGTAACAGAGAGGAATAGAGGAAAGGTGAACACAAGCGACTATACTGGTTCGGTCTAAATCCTCGACCTACGTCTAGTCCCTAGACTCTCTGGGATTTCACTAACTCAAATGATTACACACTCTGTAACTCTTGGAGTAATTCTCTTACTAGAACTTACCCCCCTTACAAGTTGTAATCAAATAACCCAATCTCAAAATCCCAATACTTTGAGATTCTCACAAAGATTAGTAATCAATAATGAACTCTCTAAAAGAGCAGATTAATAAACACTGAAGATTAAAATATCTGAAGATATTGTTCGTAAAAGTAAAAACAGTAAATGCTTATTTCACTGATTGAATGCGCAAAGATTCAGTAGTTGGAGAATTGAATGCTTCTGGCTTTTATAGTTGATGGCATTAATTGACCGTTGAAGAGAGTAAGTAGCCATTGGGTTTTAATCAAAGTATCCGTTGAAGTTGATCGTTACTCTTCTCTTCGTAATCTTCCGATGTTAGCTGTTATTCTCCGTTGACATTCTTCATTCGATTTGTCCGTTGAGACTTAGGTAGAATGTTGGCTGGAAATGGTTGAAATGCTTTATTATTGCTTAGAAGTCCATGTTCCATTTTCGTGTTTTAACACTGCTAAGCATTTAATGCATTTGACACAAATTTGTTTTATGATAATTTTGATGGTTAATCATATATGAAAATCACTAGCAAACTGATTAAACTTGGTTAGGAATAGATACAATCAATAAAATGAAGTACCCAAGATTTAATCTAAGAGATACAGATTTCAAGAATGCTGATATCAAATATCAGATAAGCATCACTCGAGTCATCTTTAATTTAACTCGAGTTATTGCATACTAGTTCAAAAAAGATACCTCTTTTTCAAATCACTTGACTCAAGTCATGATGACGTAACTCGAGTCATTTCACACATAAAAATATTTGAAGCTCTTTGTAACACATATGACTCGAGTCATATCAGATATCAGCAAAAAGCTAATATCGGGCTAAGGTGAGAGAAGTTATGAAAACGTAACTTAACTCGAGTTATTAAATGACTAAATCGAGTCATCTTTGAACATATTTTATTTTTCAAGACAGAGACATCGACTCGAGTCAATTTTGAAAGACCTGACTATCACCCAAGAGGGGGGTGAATTGGGTGTCAGATAAAACTTTAGGAACTTTGAAAATCTTTTCGCAACTTCTAAATTGACAGTTGGATATTCAAATTATCATATATTGGAAATATAAAAGATAAGGGAAGAAAATATGCAAACTGTGATTTATACTTGGTTCGTCTAAAATCTCGACCTACGTCCAGTCCTAGAACACACTGGGATTTCACTATCTTTCAAGAACAATTACACACTCTGTAAACGAAGGATGGTCCTCTCACTCAGACTCCACTCCCCCTTACAAGTTGTAATTGATACACCCGCTTGATTACACACTCTGTAAACGAAGGATCGTCTACTCACTCTCAGACTCCACTCCCCCTTACAAGTCGTAATCAATACAATGTGTTTCCCACTCAAGATCACCCAATCTTGAGTAACTTTCAGCTAGAATGTTTACAGATAAATCTTCTGACAGAAGTGAATGAATAAACACTGAAGTACATAATCGATCATCTCACTCTCTAAGGTAAACTATATGAACATTGAGAAATAGAGAGTAAATGAATATCAGAGTATTGCCATATTGAAGATGTAAGCTCGTGTCTCTGTGTTTGCCGCCTCTTCTGTTTTGAATGTGTCTCTACTTATAGACAATTGATATTAATCCGTTGCAGCATTCGTCCGTTGTAGAATATGAATAGTGACCATTGCATATTTGAATATCAGTCCGTTGGAGATAGTCATTGACAAATTTAAATACTTTGTCGTTTTGCTTGTTCCGTCAATTGCTTCGCTGGATATGTCGTCCTACTCAGCTTCATTGAATATCCACTGTGGCATTCGTGTATGTCCGTTGAGAACATTTAAACAACCGCACCTTCTGCTAACCACAGTCGGGTGTCCGCTTAGTGGGTCTCTTTCCAGTTGCCTTCCACGTGCTTCTGGTCAGAGAATGACTTAGGATAATATTCAGATGCTTTTGCGGTATGGGCACATCTTGATTTTGTCGGCCTTGTTCCGTGAAAATCAAAATGCTTCTGCCACGTCGGATTGCATTTCGGCTAATCTCAATTCAAACAAGCTTAATCAACTGTAACTCAGTCAAAAAGATGATTCAATATGATATAAATGAGTTTGAGTATGATTAACACATAATAGAAAATGACCTAGTTGATTTCGAGCAGATGATCAGTTATACTGGAAGATGATGGAAATGAGAGGAACATATTCTCGAGAATTGCTTGAGTTATTCTCGAGAATTCCTTAAACTGGAATCCTTTTGTAAATGCAGCTCCTCGTCAATACTCGAGAATCCATTACTCAATACTCGAGTATTTATGTTGTTTAGATTTTCAAGATACTTGATTCAGATCAATACTTGAGAAGCCAATCTCCAATATTTGAGTATCCAAAGAGTTTAGTAACTTTGCAAATGATTCTATGTAGTTCGGATATTGCGAAGCTTTGTTCTTGCTCATACTCGACTATTACTGCACAAGCACTTCAGAAGTTCATATCCTTGATATTACTTGAGTAGCCAAATTCTCATACTTAAGTATGCTCTTCGATGTGCTCAAGTATCGTCTGGGTTCTTCATTAGATTTTCTAAGAGAACGATCATACTCGAGTATATGTTATATTGCAGGAGCTTGTAATCATGTAAGCATTCACGAGAACTATATTACTAATACTCGAGAATCAGCACATTGGAATATTTTGATCAGATGTGTTAGAGAGCAACCATTCTCGAGAATCATATCACCATACTTGAGAATCATGTCTTCAGATCAAAGATGGACCGTGTATTCTCGAGAATCATGTTTCTATTCTCGAGAATTAACAAAGCCGAATACAAGACCAGCGAACTCTTACTGCGCATTCTCGAGAATCAATTTACGCATTCTCGAGAATCATGTCAGGGAGTATTCTGTGATGTTGATTCTGTCACATACCATTCTCGAGAATTACTTACCCATTCTCGAGAATTGCTCGGGAGATGAATATTGAAAGTGAACCATCACGTACTGGAGAATCACAAACTCTTGAGAGTTGAAGTCTCATTCTCAAGAATTCCAAGCACATACTCGGGAATCAATTTCACATGGAGGTGAAAGTGAGTTAATTCTGATTCAAATGCTTAAGATCTTTAAAGTCTTCTTTCCATGCAAGAGGAATCAACTCCAAACTGGTTGTATTTCATCCATTAACATCAGATGAATGGATGTTGATTTTATCAGCGTTTTCTGTAGTATCCAGAACAGACCTTCAACTTCAAAACATCATAAATCCTTCATTTGATCTTCTTTTTTTGTGTTCTTGATGTTTTTGGAAAGGTATTTGAGTCTAGTTTCCAATGGCACCGATTTCAGCTCAATTGGATTTTTCGTTTGTGAGATACACTCAAATTACCAAAGCTTGGTCCTGACTGTGACGTTGATTTTTGTGTCAACTTGTAAAATTCATAGATAATTCATCTGACCTCCTTTGGACATGAGAGATATCATTGAATTACTGGTTTCATGTCAATCCGATTCCTGGTTTGAGAGATATCATTGAATTACTGGAGGTTGCCAGAAACGAGCGAACAAAGTATTCTTTGAAGCACATTGATTCTCGAGAATTGCTATCGATTCTCGAGAATTGACACTGGATTCTCGAGAATTGAATGCTGATTCTCGAGAATTACTCATGAACAGTACCATTTTCGCATCATACTCAAGAATGACTTCGGAAGCTTATTTTAACTCCGAATTGAGCCGTTTCAACTTCCATTTGATCACAGAGACTTGAATATTGATATCCTCATGATATTTAACAAGTTCTTCTTTCTTCAAACTTCATTCATGATCATTCTTCATTGTATTAAACTTCACATATCTACATTAAATATAAGAATTAGTCAAAGTAGAAGATAAATGTAGTATGCAAGCTTTTTGCTCTAGATAATGGCATCTATATAAGACATCATCAAAACTAATCATAACCAACAAATTTCACTTGACTCGAGTCAAAAGCATTTCAAAAATAGATTTTCGCAATGACGTCACTGAGTCCTATATGATTTGACTTGAATCCAACCTTTTCAGTCAATGTGCTCTTTGTGTTCAAAGATTACTTTAGCTTTTGACACAGAGATGTATGACTTGAGTTTCTTAGCTCTGACTCGAGTCATATCAGAACAGAGAAAAATTGCATGTTATTGAGCCAAGTTATTTTACAAACTCAGAACCCTTTGACTTGAATCAATAACAACCTTTTCAATTTACAAATGTCAATGCATGATAACTATTATGTTTTTCAATCGACTAGTGTATAGTTATTATGAGAGATTATTTGGGTTATCCAGATAAATAATCTAACAAATTTCCCAAGAAATTGTATTTTTGAGAATATCTTGTGGGTTATTTAAAATGATCATGTGAAGCTCATTCTAAATCATGACTGGATTTTAAAGTACACGATGATTTCAATTAAGATGTTGATCTCACAAAATACTCTAAAATGAACAAATTCTTGGAAATTAAAAATTCTAAACTTAAAATATTGAATGGGTGAAGGTTTTAAATTAAGCTTTTAATTTTAAAACCTACGGGCCCCATTGTGGGTTTATTAGTGAAATGGTTGTCGCTGAAGCCCCATCGGATAAGGATGATCGGATTTCACTAGATTAAACCCTAATATTTTCAAAATTTTAGTAAAGTTTTATGCGGCCCATCGTCGGCAACACTTGGATACTAAAGATAATTTTGAAAGTAAACAATGGTTAATTACATTCAACTTTGGTAAAATTGTTAACCCTCCCATCGAGGCTCGGCAATGGAACCAAGGCCCAAATTAACAATATTAGTTTTACAAGAATCTTGCCCATCGTAAGCCTTGTAAAGATAACTAACGGATTGTTAAACAATAAACGAATAGTAGTTATTAGAATCTACTACTCTATATCTGTTTGTTGTTAATTATGTTTTGTAATTAGTGTGCTTTTTCCATAATTTCAGAAAAATGTCTTCATTCAATCCTTTAGCTACAATCTTGAGCCAAAAACCTATGGATGGTACAAACTACAGACAATGGAGAACCAATTTAGATATTGTTCTTCAATATGAAAAGCTCAACTTTGTTCTCACTACCCCTACCCGGCGCTGCCGCAGATGCGTACGATGCAATTCGGACTCGTTTTCAGCGGGAGAAGGAAAAATGGGAGAAGGCGAATGTGTCGGTTATTTTGCTACATTTTGGCCCGATCTCACAATCACCTTCGGGAGCAAATGAACATAATTCGAGTGGAGCAACAATGCTCCGACTCTCGATGCCATGTTTGCTACACCTAGCAGTTCTGCCGGCAAAATGCGCTGAATTCGGTCACCAAGACAAGTTATATCACCGGAGGAAGTGTGCGGGATCATTGTCTAACAATGATAGCAAACTTCAAGAAAGGCTGATGACCATGGTATCAAGTTTGAACAAGAAGTGAGAGTTGACCTTCTCTTACAATCACTACACGAATACTTCAACCAATTCAAGATGAATTATAATATGAACAAAATGAATCTTGACCTCACTCAACCGATGCACGAGCTTGAGAGTCTTGAAGCACTCTAGTCAAGCAAGGAAGTGCATTGTTTGTTAGTGAAAGTTCTGTGAAACCTAAGGGGAAACCCAAGGGAAAGAACAAGAACAAGAAAAGAAGAATTCAGGTACTCCGGTTGCCAAACAGCTGCAATGAAGCGGCCAAAAGGCAAGTGCTTCAAGTGCGGACAAAAGGGGCATTGGAAGAAAGATTGCCCACAAATAAAAAAACCAGGTATGGGTGATTTAAATGTGATTGAGGCTTGTTTAGTGGAGAATCACGATGACAAATGGATCGTTGATTCGGAGCCACTAACCATGTTTGCTACTCTTTGCGTTGGTTCAAACAAAGCTTGCCGGTGAGTAAAGGACAACGAGATTTGAAGCTTGGAACGCGGCGGCTTGTGTCCATGCACTAGCAGATGGGACAAGTTGTTTTATCTTTTAATAATTATAGAACTTTGGTTTTAGAAGACTTGTTTGTTTATTCCGGATTTTAAGAGGAATTTAATTTACTTAGTTGTTTAGATAAACATGGTTTGACAATTCAGTTTGGTTCCTCGGTTTCAATAAGAAGTTCATCTTCTTTTATTTGTTCGTGTAAAGTTCAATGGCCTTTATTTCCTTAGTCCTATACCCCCTGTGAAGTTAATCATGTTGAATTAAAAAATGTTGAGCATATCAATTCGTCAAAGAAAAGAAAAGTTTCCAATGAAACTTATCTTTGGCATTTGAGATTGGGTCATATTAACTCTAACAGATCCAAGGTTTGTCAAAAGTGGGATTTTAAAATCCTGAACTTTGAGCCGATACCGATGTGTGAATCCCTTTTAGAGTGTAAAATGACCAAGAGATCTTTCAAGGCCAAAGGAAAAACGTGCCACACTTCAAACTGGAATTGGTACATACTCGATGTATGTGGACCAATAAATGTCCATGCCGTAGGCGGGTATCGATATTTCATCACATTTACCGATGATTACTCTAGATTTGGACATGTGTACCTAATGCGTCACAAGTCCGAAGCTTTTGGAAAATTCCAAGAGTTCAAGGCGAGGCGTAAAAGCATCTAGGTGTTCAAATCAAGACTCTTCGATCCGATCGAGGGGTGAATACCTATCACGGAGAGTTCAGGTCTTACCCGACCAAGGAGGGGGATAGTTTCGCAATTATCTTCTCCGTGACACCCCGGCGAATGGAGTTGCTGAAAGGAGAAATAGAACCCTTTTAGAAATGACAAGATCTATGCTCGGTTATTCATCACTTTCTCGATTCATTCCGGGATATGCCTTAGAAACAGCTATGTATCTATTGAACTTAGCTCCGTCCAAGTCGGTTTCAAAGACACCAATAGAATTGTGGAAAGGGTGTAAGCCCACCATGAATCATATTCGAATTTGGGGTGCTCCGACATGTCTTGAAACAAATAAAAACCGGACAAGATGGACTCGCGTCTTTGAAGTATGCATGTTTGTAGGCTATCCTAAAGGAACTAGAGGTTGGTTGTTTTATAGTCCAAAAAAAAGAAGGTCATAGTGAGCACTCACGCGACTTTCTTAGAGGAGGACTATATGACAAACTATAAGCCAAGAAGCAAGGTTATTCTTGATGAGCTAGTCTCGCATCAAGTTTCACCTCAACCTCAAGGGGTTCCAGCTTTTGTTCCCCTGTGGTTGTTCAAAGAGGGGAAAATGTATCTCGAACATGCATGAACTGCACGTAACCAGAAGTTCAGCATGATGTTCAACTAAATGAAGAACAAAATCAACTAAATGAAGAACAAAATCATGAATTAGTTGATCCACTTAATGAGGGGTCCTCATCTAGAAGTTGTCAACCCACAAAATGTGGACCCCGTAGATGCACGACATCAAGTGCGACAAAGTCGTAGCTGGGAGATTGATTCGTAAACCTGCAAGATATCTCTTGTTAGGTGAGTCAAATCGATGACATCATCGCAGAAGATGGTGATCCCACTAGTTATGATCGAAACACATAGGAGATGTTGATGCTCAGAATGGCTCGAGGCTATGAATCGTGAAATGGATTCTATGTATTCCAACTCGCCTTTGGTCTCTTGTAGATGCGCCTAAAGGGGTAAGACCCATTGGGTGTAAGTGGATTTACAAGAGAAAGAGAAGATCGGACGGGAAGGTTGAAACCTTGAAAGCTAGATTGGTGGCGAAAGGGTACTCCCAAAGAGAAGGAGTAGATTATGATGAAACCTTTTCCCGGTTGCCATGCTCAAGTCTATTCGGATTCTCTTAGCTGTTGCGACCAATCTTGATTATGAGATTTGAGATATCATCAAAACTGCTTTTCTAAATGGAAATTTGGAAGAGGAAATCTATATGCAGCAAACTAAAAGGGTTTACGGCCAAAGGGCAAGAAGAAATGGTATGCAAGTTGCGAGGTCCATTTATGGACTTAAGCAAGCATCCGGATCATGGAACATCGGATTTGATCAAGCCATCAGTCTTATGGCTTTGAGAAAAGTCCTGATGAGCCGTGTGTGTATAAAAGGATCCAAGGTAATGCGGTATCCTTTTCTGGTACTTTATGTGGATGATATACTCCTTATCGGAAATGATACAGAGGTATTGTTGGGCATAAAAACCTCGGAAAGCAAACATTTTGATATGAAGGACTCCGGGGAAGCCAATTATGTTCTTGGTATTAAACTCTTGCGAGACCTAAGAACAGGGGTTTTGGCATTATCCCCGGCTCAATACATTGACAAAAATACTTGCATTATCCCTTGTGCATGGGATTCATCTCTGCGAGCATACATTGACAAAATACTCATGCTATGCTATGGTTTAGCGATGGAGAATTCCAATCGGAGAGGGCGGTTAATTATACCCGAGAGATTATATGTTGGTTACTCGAGTGTAAACCATTGGGATTTCATATTGACTCTCCACCTCGGGATACGAGATTTGTTGGAGAAGTGTAAAACAAACATGTGTGGGCTCCTCAAACTCCCGACCTTCGAGGTGATACCCAGTGTAAATTGTCTATCACACTCTACGTGACAACGAACCAAGGAACAGATGAGAAGCACATAGGATACCTTATGCGGTGGTAGCGAAGATAGCATCGGCGAGACGAGAATCTAGGTAGTCACGAGCATGTGTTCGAGGCATGTTTCATCTATGGGTCTTAGGAGGATTCAGCTATGTACTTTGTTATTTTGTGCTTTTGAGCATGACATTATGACATTGCATTTCTTTTAGAATGTTAATAAATGGAGTATTCTTTTTCATTTATTTTTTCGCAAACTCTAAGCAATTATGAATACTTTCATAGTAGTAGGTTCTCACAATTGATGAAATGATTCATGACTATTAAATTAAGTTGGGCACTTTATTTAGGCTGCAATGTTTTATGAAATGGTTTTGTCGGGTGTGAGTTAATGCTCACATTGAATGGATCAAGAGATTTGATTAAGGTTGTTTCTTTTGTCATAAGAATCAAATCTCCAGGATAACTATAGTTATGTAGTTGCGAGTTTATTTTAACATATACATTCTTTGAAGTACCTATTTTGGGATTAAGACTATTTGGTTATCGGTGTTTATGAGATAAACAACAAAGGAATTTATAGGAAATGTCCCCTTGATATGTTTTGAGATATTGATGCATGTTCCATTAGAGTATCAAAGTCGGGAATAAATAATCGATTGGGTTACGATAGGGACATTCTATAAAGGAGTCTATTCTTGAAACCTTGGAGATCACGTTCGGGCTTTTATACATAGATAATCATTGATGAATGACAAATGGTGGGTCCCCGGAGCTGGCTTGAGGATGATATTGACTCAAGAAACTCAAGTTAGTATCCACTCTTTGGTCACTTAAGCCCGATACGTGGCCCGTGGATTAGGGTTAGGCCTTGAGTGTAGTAGCATATAAACTAACTTTCGGTCGCTTGAAAGATACGGCGCACAAATAGTTAGCCATTTTCATCATTTGGAGAAGATGTAAAACAAACATGTTCGTATACGTGTAGACAAAGGTTTTTCGTGGAGAATCTTTCGAGATACACATATAAAAGATAACTAACAAATTCTATCTTTACCCTAGTAATACCCTATATAAAATAATAAACTAATTCTCATGACCCAAATCACAGTAGGACTTCAGACATTGTATCATTCAGTCTCTTGTTTCATATTTTGGTTATTTTCACTTTCTTGTTTTTGTGTCAGTAATATCTAACCTAGTTCTCTTACTGTTGCTTGGTTTTTATACTCATGGTAACACTGTGGATCAGTTCAGTGGAGAAAGCAAACTGGTTATACTTCCTTTGGATGAGAACCAAGTCAAAAATTTCTTGTCACACAATGTATAAGTACGATAAACCTCAAAACATGGCTATCAGATGAAGTTTATCCCTTTTCTTTTGGCTTTTCAATCAATGTATGGAATTTAGATCTTAAAAAAAAGTTCCTGTCTTGAATGGAAATGTTGAAATAAACATGGGTAGGAGAGGATTTAATTGAATCCTTTTATTTTTAGAAGCTAAATTATGATTGTCAACTCACATTTGGTATGAAGAAAGGATGTAGTTTAGAAAGGAAGAGAAGAAGAACCAGGAGCATACATTAAGCAATAATAATTCCTGAACCCTTGAATAATCTTATTATTTTTCTATGTTGAGTTGAAATTTTCTTTTCTTTTCTTATCTATATTCTTTTATTTTTTAATGCATTTAAAACGTTCCTTAAAATAAAAAATTTCGGAGCGCCCCCAAATCCTTCTATTAATTGTGCATCTACAAACATAAAATCCTGGCTTCGCCACTGGATGGAATACGAAAACATGCTTAATAAAATTGAGGGACTAAATTAAAAGGATGAATATCCACTTTTGCAAAAAGAAAAAAACATACTCCCTCCGGTCTTTAATATTAGACCCAATAGATTTTTTTAGGGAAATATTAAGAAAGCTAAATAAGTTAGTTGATCATAACATACGTTGGGTATCATTTTTTTTTTAGTTTATGAGTCAAACAAATTAATTTAGTATAAAAAAGATAATTATTAATATTTTAAAATAATTTATTTAATATTTTCATGACGAACAGTAAATCTTACAAACGGTGTGATTTAGTTAGTTATTATAAATACTGACATAGTTTAATTTTTTTAAAAAATAATAATGATTTATATAGAAAATTCATTTGAGTCTTATATTAAATAAAGAAAGAATCTCATTTAAATACCATATGAAATTCGAAACCCCAAAATGTTTATTAAAAAAATAAAAAAGAACACAAAAGTGATTGAGAGGAATATAAGATTTTGAAATTTAAATGTTTTATTAAAATGCTCCTCACATATTCTTTTTCTTTCCTCACTCTCTCTTTCTTACAGCTTCTCTCTCTCTTTCTCTCTGTGAAGTGAAGGCGACGATGATAGTGGAGCGAAGGTGGAGGGGTAAAGCAAAAGGAAAATGGTGAAAGATGAAGGTCATTGAAGGAAAAAAATGGAGGAAGAGGTGAGGAAGAAGAAGGTGAACAGTAGAACATCTTCACAAAATTCATAATGGGATTGCCAAGTTTAGTAAAGGTTTTGACAAAAGCGTTTGCTGATGAAAACATGTAAGTTAAGATTACCAACATTTAAAGAATTTCACCAAAACTCGTAATGAGATTGACAAGTTTAATAATTGTTTTGAAGAGAATTGTAATAGTTTTGACAAGAGCGTTTGCTGATGAAAACATGTAAGTAAGGATTCACCAACATTTGTGGCATTTCACCAAAACTCGTAATAGGATTGACAAGTTTAGTAATGATTTTTGACAAGAATTGTAATGGTTTTAAAAAAAGCATTTGTTGGTGAAAACAAGTAAGTCATAATTTACTAACATTTATAAGAATTGTAATGGGATTGATAAGTTTAGTAATGTTGGTGAATTCTGACTTACATATTTTCAGTAGCAAATTTTTTTGTCACAACCTTTACAATTCTTATTAATCCTATTATAATTTTTGTGAATGATTTCTACTATTCACCTTCTTCTTCCTCGCGAGAGACAGCTTTCATCTTCATCATCGCTAGCGAGCTTCGACCACCACTTTGCCATAACCACTAACACACCACGATTTCAACCGAAGGGAGACAAAGGAGAGAGAGAGAGAGGGAGGGAGGGAGAGAGAGGCGACTACCACTCCATCCTTACTCCCTCTCTTCTCCTTTCCTCAACCACCGTCGACTACACCTCTACACCATCGTCTCCGTCGACCACCTTAGGGGGTTCATTTTTCCTTTTTTTTTATTATTATTTAAAAACTAAGGGCATAATGGTAAATTTATCAACATTTTAAAATCTTAATTTCATCCCTAACACTTTTATGTCCTTTACAAACGTTAACAGACCTTTGAGGGTTTTGAAATTTCATATAGTATTTATTTGGGATTCTCCCTTAAATAACAGAGGTAGAGCACTTTATAGAATATGCTAAGAAAAAAGGGGGGGGGGTGTAAATCTTACAAATGGTGTGATTTATTTAGGGCATATTTGAGTTGGCATCGGAAAAACATGTTCATGTAAGTCAAGATAAAACTCCTCTCATAAAATTATCTCATACTCCCTTTGATCTTTATTATAAGACACCAACTAACAAGTTTATTTGGTCCTTTTTATAAGGCACTTGCTTGTTCCCAAGGAGCATAAATTATTTGTTTCTACATATGGCCTTAATTAATAAGGGTAGTGGATGAGAGTAATAATTAATATAATACTCCCTCTGGTCCTTATTATAAGGCACCAATTAACTTTTCTCACAAACCAATAAAAATAGTTAAAGTCAATAAAGTAAGTCTACAATTTAAGTAACTTCCAATATTACCCCTACTAATTATCCTAAACTTTAATATCATAATTATTATTACTCACCCACTACCCCTATTGATTATGGGCATACATGGAAAAAAGCAATCATTGCTTCTTGGGAACAAGCAAGTCTTTATAAAAAGGACCAAATAAAGTTGGTAGTTGGTGCTTTATAATAAGGACCAGAGGGAGTATTAAAGTTTAGTGCAATTAATAGGGGTAATATTGAAAGTTATTTAAATTTTAGAACAATTTTATTGATTTTAAATATTTTTATTGGTTTGTGTGAATTATTAGTTGGTGCCTTATAATAAAGACCAGATAGAGTAAATCGTAAATTATGTTGGAAAAGAAGTTTTTACCCTAATCATCCAAATAGGCACTTAGTTGTTATATCTCACTCAGCTTGACTGTAAATTTAGAGTTCCTTATATAGTATCCGTTTAAAAAATTTGGTCATTTATAAGTCCATTTTGACTAAATGAGATTGCAATTTTGCCCATATTATTGGAAAATAGAGAACTACTTTTCCAACATTATTTACGGTTTACAAGATAAGTGTATAAAATGAGTTTTACTTTTTAAACCTCCACTCAAACAACCATGGTTTTTGTTTTTTTGTTTTGCTCAAACTAACGGTGAAACTGAAAAAGCTATGTAATTGCATGGAAATTTTTAACTCCAATCGATTTTCGGAGCATTCGAGGGACCAAATGCAATTATGCAAGTAGTACTTGCCATTTCATTTATGTATCTGCGAAAAACATGCATTTATTAGATGACCTATCTGCCAAACACATGCATTTATTAGTTGACTCTCTCTTACATGTTCTGACTAGGGACGTGAGTCTAGAACGGCGAGCCAGTTAAATATTAAATTACCTTTTTTTTTTCAAACAAATAAAAAATTAAATAATTAACTATACTCACGGTGGAAATTGGCCAGACTTTAACTTTACCATGCCTCTTTTATAATAAAGCGGTTTAAACTTGGCCTTGGCCTGTAGGTTTTTTTTTTTTTTTTTTTTTTTTTTTTTTTTTTTTTTTAAAGCTTAATCTATCTGTATAAATGCTTAGCCTGACTTGAAGCCTATTAAAAAACCTAGATTTTAAAATATTTTAATATGTCACAAGCCTTCAAGACAAATCAGCTCGAGCAAAAAACAAGCTCCTTTAAACGGGCCAAAATTACATACACAAGTTAATACAAAAGACATCACAAAATACAATGTAACAGTTCACAATTCAATTATTTCCGCTCGGCCATGCCGCCAAAATGAAAAAAAAAAAGAAAAGATGAGAATACCCAAAAAAAACTAAAAAAGGGGGTTCTCACTGACTGCAAATCATCCAATCTTCAGCATAATTTGTTCTTCTTGTTCCAATACCTTGAAACGAATAAAACAAATGTCTACTATTAGATAACAACACAATTTAACAAGCAATATCTATACAAAATTCAGTTGAAATGCAGAAAAAAAATTATCAATGTAGGGGTTTGAGAACAAAAGGATTTGAAATCTTCATCATTTCGAGAATTAGAATCATGAATTGGTTAGAGTACATACGAATCCAAGCCTCACGCGTTTCAAGAAACAAACTTCCAATTCCAAGAGCAAACAAATGACTGGATGAATCGCATCATCAAGATTTCATTAGCTGCTTGTTTCATCAGTAACGAATTCAAGCCACACGCATGGCGGAATCTAGCACCACAATTTTGCTTATTCACGATGCCATTTGATTTTGAAAAGGGGTTTTCTTCACAAGCCATTTTAAAATAAAGTAAAACCCAGATGAGAAAGTTTGGGGATTTAACTTTTTTCTTCCTTTTTGTTTTTGTTTTTTACAGATCGAGCTTTGGGGATTTACTGGTAAAGAAATGTAAAACCCAGATGATAAAGTTTGGGCTTTGGAAAATGTGGCCTTTTGATTCGTCACGTTATGAGGGACTAATATTATATGCTATACATTTGCTTTGGGTTATATATATATATATATATATATCATCATCATCTTTATTTTATTTACAATTTGAATTTATCAAGGTAAATTCTTCTAAATCAATATATTTTTTAGTTTAAAAGTTTATCAGCTTTAAGGAACTAATTGCATTCTAATACTTCAATTTTTGAAGACTAATATTTTTTGGGGTAAATTACCTTTTAATAAATCTCTCAAACTTTACAGTCGTACACACAATTTTTCTGTAGTCAATTATTTTATTAACAACATGTGGTCGGTTATAATAGTTATCTGAAAAAAAAAAATTATAAATCGTATTGTAAATTTAAAAAAATTATCAGGGTTACATTCACTGTTACAAGAAATAGATACCAGGTATCTTACTGAAGAGAATAATATTATTGAAACAGTCAATGAAGGACAAAAGCAACCAAAGGCAGAAGAAGATGAACATGAACAAGCCAATCTCTTATATCACAAAATTCCACAAAAGCAGCTTCTTCTCTCTTCTCTATCAGTCTCTTGTCTCAGAGACAGGAGCATCAGCAAGCATGAGAAGAGAAGAACAAGAAGAAGACTAAGAAAAATACTAAAAAAGAAGAAAAAAAGAAACCTGAATCAAAATCAATGTATTTACACATTGTCTGACCAAATAACAAAAGTACAGCAACATACAAACAAGCAAGGGACAGCCATGAAAGCTACCATTACCTGTCCTTTTCTGCCCCAAACCATGTGCCGGCATTATATCATTCCTGCCCTTCTTTCATCTCTCTCTCTCTCTGTCTTCTTGATCCTGCAAATTTCAGACCCTTTTTTTCTTTACCCCTCTAAAATTTTACCTCTACCTAATTTTCCTAACTACATCATAGTCAAACCCACCAAAGCAAGTACAAGCAACATGGAGAATAGTTAATTTGCAGATTCAGGCTTTTTTTTGGGTTGAAGAAGACTTGAGAGACAGGGAAGAGGAATTAAATTGGTCTTATTTAGATAGATAGATAGATAGATATATATATATATACTTATCTGGATATGATTAGAGTGAGGAGAATATAAAACGGTTAAAAAGGAAAAATTAAATGTGAATCATTCTCCTCAATTTAAACATACCCTTTTATGGAACTTTCTGTGGAGGATCTATCACTTTTTCTTGGACTTATCTCTGCTGCTGCTGGAAAAGATAGAACCCAGACCAAATAAATTTGCAGAAGGAACATTAATTACCGGGTTGACTCTAATACCATTATGAACATAAGGTCCATGGATTTTCTTCAATGGAGGCTTCAGATAAGGCCTTGCGATGGTGGTGGGATTAGCATGCTTAATGTGGGGATGATGATGATTCAGCTTCATGTTGTTGGGACCTTCCTTTGAAAGTGGCATTTTCTTAACACTTGGGGTAGTAGTGGTAGGAGCAGAACCAGTTGAATTGCTTCTTGATAAAAGTGGCAATGGACATAACCTTCTTCCATAGCCACCACTCCCACAACTGCTACTTCTTTTGAATCCCCAGAAGGACTTGTTAGAATTATTAAGATTCTGCTTCTCATCCACTTCATCAGTTTGTTGTTTTTTCTGTTGCTGGATCTCTTTGAGGCTTTCGTTCTTGGTTGAGGCATCTTCAAGAACAGTTTCTGTGTGTGGGACTTGGGAAAGTGGTGACTGGTCTTTCTTCTTCTTCTTCTTCTTCTTGATCTCAGAGGGAAGCATTTTTCCATCAGAGAAGAGTTCATCTGCTGAAGATGACTCTAGCTCACGAACACAAACGTCAAAATCAAAGCTCGAGTTCAAACCAGAGGAATTTGACCTAAAAGGGGTTTGTTCAACTGGGATAGCATCTGATTGAGAGAAATCATGTGAGAATGAAATTCTCGGACTCATTGTAGAAACCCCACAATTCTCAGAGCAAAGTTCGACTGCCATCTCGATCAATCTTTGGGAAAAACTAGGAACCACACTGACACACCCAGATTTGACGAGAAAAGGCAGTACAGAAGGAAAAAGGCAGAGGATGGATTGGTTGTACTGTTGAATAGAAAAAGCTTGAAATGAAATAAGGTAAACAAAGGGTAGGGGAGAATAAAAAGGCAAGTCAGAGAGAAGTCAGGAAATAGGAATAACGTAAAAGAGAGGAATTGGATTTCAGAAACTAAAAAAAGAGAAAAGGAATTGAACTCTCTTTCTCTCTCTCTTTTTCTTTTTCTTGGTGAATCTGACACTTGAAAATCAATCAAGAACAAGGGTGAAACTTTTAAGTGGTTCAAAGAAAAGGAGGAGGAGGAGGATGAAAATGGCGTATCTTGCAGGAAAATGAAGGAAGATGATGGAGACCTTGGGAATTAGCCTTAACCACCATTCAGTGGTGTGTCTGTTGTTGATTTTTAAGCTAGCTTCTTGGAGAAGTACAGAAAGAGAGAGAGAGAGAAACGTGCAGCGCGAGGGAGAGAGATTATGAGCGATTAGGATTAGATTAATTATTAACCGTTAATGTATAACTACACCCGCGCTTTTCAAATGAGCAAAAATATAAAAATAAAAAAAAAATCTAACCATTATACTTTTATTTTTTGAAGAGAAACTCAAGTTTCTCTTTAGAAATTTTATTAGTGAGAAGGATATGATATATTTTTGGATTAAGGTGTAAAAAATATTGTTGAGTTTTTATTAAAAGTGCATCCCCCATTATGTATTTTTTAGAGATGTAAAAATACTAATGAATTTTTAAAATTGAAATAAAAATATGGGAAAAATCATTTCAGATATCAAGGGATTAAGAAAATATTAAAAAAGTCTCAAAGAAAATTCAGATGTTAGAAAAGTTCCATTAATAACTTTTTTTGTAGGATTAACAACTTCATCAGTAAGATTAACAATTTTTTAAGACTTTTTTTATATTTAAATTTCTCTGAGATTTTTTTGAAATTTTCTTAATTTTTGGATCGTGGAAGGAATTTTCCCGAAAAATATCTGCACCAATAGAATGGCTTAACCGACATCACCATTTTTGTGGGCCCACACTATTGAAAAAATAAAAATGTCCAGGTTTTTGTAATTTACTTCACTACCCTTCCCTTCCACCTTGATCGATCGCCCTCCACGTTCCTCGCTTCGTCTCCCATTGTCTTCTCAGATACCTACGAAGGCGGCGGTCGCACTAGAGCCGTTAAAACGGGATCGGGTCGGCCCATTTAAGTCTGCCTTTAAGAGTTGAAATGAAAAATAGACGAAATATTTGAAATTGGCGCTGGAGGCCCGTACTGGCTCTACAGTACGAGCTAGACGGAGCCAAATGCCGGAGGGCTACTGTCGGCCTTACTTGTAGTTCTTTTCACTCGTAGTTTTTTTTTTTTTTAAATTTATTAATTTACACATATATTGTATTTGTTATAAAGTTATTTATCCAGTTAATTACAAATATATAATAACTATACTCTAATTTTATGATTTGGTTTATTATTTGTTGCGAAATAAAGATTATGGATGTGTTCGTGATGCGGAAGAAGAAATTTATAATATGTTTTTTTATGTTTTATGTGAGTTATTTGTGAAGAAAGTTTTCTTTTGATTATAAATTAATGATTGTAGTTATTTATTGGATGATTCGTGTTATAATTTACTAATTATATTTCTTTAAAAAAAGCGGAAGAAAAATAATTAAAATTTGAAATAGTAATTTACGGCGCAGTATCTTTATTTTTTAACCCTGTCTTCTCGGTAGACTTTAAAAATAGGCATTTTCCTTACTCCGGATCCGGAGGCCAACCCTGTTAGGCCCTGACCCTTCACAGGCCGGCCCTGATTGACAGCTCTAGGTCGCACCCTCCCCCATGGCTTCAGCACCACCCTCCACCCACGATGTCGGCAATTCTCTAATAGCATCCTTCGCTAGCTTTTTTTCTTTCCACTGTGTAGATGTGAATCAATAAAATCATCATCCGCAAGCTCTTCTTTTAGATTTGCTCCTCTGCCTCTCTCAATATCAGTCACTCTAATTCCAGATTCGCTCCTCCGCCTCTCTCAATCCTTCGGTCGTCTCTGTCTCGTCCAACGGAAAGGAAGAAGCAAGGCATCTTCCTTTAACATCGACCCCTACTTACTCTCTGAGTTTTACTTGTCACAATAAGTTCTTCATCTTCCTTTTTTTTTCCTTGTTAAGAATCATTATACGAAGGTAACGAACTTTTGGGACTTTAGGTGAAACCCATATGAAGATTCGAATTTGAGTTTGGATAGATTGATTGATGAAGCTGCAAACATTTTCGTTTTAGTTTTCTGGTACTCGCGTTTCTGCTTCCTTTGATTGGGTTTTTTTAATATATGTTTTGCTTAGTTTTCAAAGTTGTCATCGCTGAATCTAAGTTTTCGATCTTGACAAGTACTGTCATGGTGTGCAATTGTAAATGAAAAGCATTTTCGGTTCAATTTCGGGATGCCAAAATTTGGGGGTCTTTGATAATTGGGCGAAGGGCAGAAATGCCATGATCATTTTTTTCAAAAAAAAGCATCTCGTACTATCAGTATATACTCTGCTACACCAATTTGAAGTGGTTGGGAGGGCTGATTTGAAGTAGGGTGTTCCAATTTGGCTTCTATTCTCTTTCTTTTCCGTCCTTTTTTTATCATTTTTTTATCTCAATTATTGGATCGAAATCTGTTGTTGATTTAATCTTTTATAAAAATATTATTTTAAATATTTTATTAATATTTTTTAATAATTTAAGTTTTTATTAATATTTTTATAAAAAGATTAAATCAACCGTTAATCTTTCAATCTAACGGTTGAGATGAAGAAGAGGATGAGAGCCAATTCCGGGGTGTTCATGGGTAGGGCTAGGCAGGATAGGGTGAGACCCTTGCCCGAAAGAACATTGGACAGTAAAATACAGCTCAGTGCCCGGTTAGGCCCAATAAAAGCCCTAACATTTTTGGACAGGGCAATAATGGGTTGGGCAGGGTGGCCCTTCCATGTCCAAGTGGTGATACCCTGTCACACCATATGTGAAAAAAAAAAACAGTTTAAGTAACTGAAAAATTAAATAACATCTATAATTCTACACTTTTGAATATTTCAATATAAGTCTACAAATTAAGTCTTAAAATTAAAAAGACAACTATATGTCTTAACAAGACATAAAAAAATAGTCTATAATCCATTAAATACAAAGCATCAAAAAATAGAAATTAAAGCCTTATAGACATCCAAAACTCCTAGAGGTTGCATTAAGACCCCAAAATGTCAAATAGGTTATATGATTTATATAATATATATATATTGGATACAAATAGGTTATATAATTTATAACAAATATATAATACTATTTTATAAAAAAATAATATATACTACTGGGCAGGGCTAAATGGGCAGAGCGGCATACCCTGCCCGATGCCCAGCCCTGTCCTGCAAAAGTGCCCAGCCAAGTTAAACCCATTTTTCTTTGGGCGGTTTTTCCTTAGGCAGAGCAGAGCGATTTTTTAGTGGGCGCGGGTGGGTATATAGGGCCTTGGCATCATAAACAGCCCTAGGAATAGCTTCATTCAGAACAAACACAGTACCCTTTAGCTCTTCAACCAATTTTAATTTGCTTTAGCCTGATATCTTGCTTCTTCCCCTGAGGAGTTTGGTTGGTTGGTCTTTAAAGGGAAGAAATTTAATTAATTGAATGAAATATTAAAATATATGTTGTTTTTTATTGATCTGGGGTGAATTGAGTTGGCATATAATGGACACTTGGACATTATAGGTGGGGCCCTCGAAAAAGTAATAGAATTTGAGATATTGAATAGAAATGACATTTTTACTCTGTTTGCAAAAAGTTCATGGATATTTTTAAATCGAAAAATTGTTTATGGTACTATATGTTCTTTTGGAAAATGAACATAGACATTTTTACACTTTCACCCTTGATAACTTAAGTAGAGCATCCATTTAAATTGCAGGATCGATTGTTTTTAAGTGGAATTGTAGAAGCAAAAGATGAACGGAGAGGCTGGGAGGGAAAGGGTGTTTTTTTTAAGTTGAGGGGTACTTTAATATTTTCATGATGTAAGTAACGTCAATTGAGACAATATAATGATGATAATAGTTTTGCTCTGTTTTGAAAGTTCGTCTATATTTTTACACCTCTGAAAAATATATGGTGTTGACACATTTTTAATAAAAATTTATAGGTATTTTTGCATATTTACCCTATATTTTTATATATAAAAAGTACCGTTACTCTACGCATAGAATTTCATGCATAGAAGGTACCAATACTTGAATTCACTTCCTTTATCGATTTGTTTTTTATCATTACTAAATGGGACAGAGTGTATCGGTATCCTTCGGGATTTCATATACAGAAAGAGAATCCTCTCAGACAGAGCCAAGTCTCATCTAAGGTACTGGTTTAAAAGTAGACTTTTCTCAATCAAATTGTTATACTACATAAGAACTAAGATTTGAATCCTTCACCACTTATTCAAGTGATGAGACTGTATCACTCACTGATTTGAGATGCTAAAAACTAATATAAGATATATTTAAAAAGTTGATCTAATAATAATAATAATAAGAATAGAAGTCTCTTGAAGTGGAGTTTCTTTCTCCCTGTGTGGGGTTTCACCTTGTTCTGTTCCCGTGAGTTTGAGCGTTGATTTTCTGGTGCCTCTCCCTTCAACTTAGGTCGGAGGGGAGGTTCTCCGTCATGGGGGCTCTTGCATTTTTGGAGTTAGGGTTTTCATTTATGTGTTTGTAGTGTTTTTCATCTTGATATAGGTGGAGACAATCAAGGAAAGGAGGGAAAGTCCATATATGGTTGGGTAGTTAGCAGTGAGGTGGAGGATGGGAAATTAAAGGGCTTGTGCTAAATCAATGATCTCAGCGTCGATTTCAATCAATAGAGAGCAATCAGTGTTGTGGTGGAGCAACGAGCTTGAGAGCGTCGGAGATTTTAAAGTCAATAATATGCTTCTTTGGCCTTTTCTTTATGATCTGGTCTGGCTTGCGTGGGATTTAGGCTTTTCTACTTATGTCTTATACAGTGGTGGAACCAAAAAAAAGAATTTAGCCGCACTTTAGTTCTTATTATAAGACACCAACTAACAAATATAGTTGGTCTTTTTTATAAGATACTTGTTTGTTTTCAAATAGCATTAAATATTTTTTTTTTCCATTAGCCATAATTAAAAAGGTAGTGAGTGACAGTAATAATTAATAAAAATTAATTAACACTCTTTTTTTGAGTAAAAAAAAGAGTAATATAATTAAATGATATTGGAGTTTAGTGTAATTAATAGGGATATTATTGAAAATTATTTAAATTTTATAACAAATTTAATGACTTTAACTGTTTTTATTGACTTGTAAGAATTGTTAGTTGGTTCCCTAAATAAGAATCGATGGAGTATTTACTAAATAGTATCAAATAACCTTAAAAAAACGCAAATAAATAATAACCGATAATTATAAATCAAAACAATATATAAGATGATACCAACCTTTTTGACATCTCAAATAAGAATTTTACTTTCCTCTCAGTCCAATAAGTAATGAAACAAACATTATCCTTACAGAGAAGATTAAAAATTAGCTAGGGTCAAATTTGTGGCCAAATAAAATATCATATAATAAATACATATATTTCTTAACAAATTTTATAAGATCAGCTTGGCCCCTGGCCATAACTAGCTTCCGCACTGGTCTTAAAGGTTTGGGTTGGGGAAAGAATGGTGGCAATAGTTGGAGTGGAGTCTCTTTGGGTTGATGGGATGTCAATGTTGGCTATGACACTTCTTGCTATGTGATGCTTGTTGTGTGGTGATGGTGAATCCAAGGTAGTTAAAACGTAGTTTTTACGTAAAAACGGAAGGAGAATGAAAAATCGTAAAATGTAAAATCGTAAAACGTAATGGAGTTTTTACCTACATATGTATATAAAAAAAATTCGAGAAAAGTAAGGTACCTGCCTTCATACACACATATACTAATCAATGCGATATCAATTAAAATGTCCAACATTGTCATCAAATATATTCAAACAAAGGCAAACAACCTCAATACAGGTTCAAAATTCAAGTCTAGTTTAAATAATTGTCACAAGTCACAACACAATCTAAGCTAATAAATCATTCAAGTTATCATCATCAAAGGCATCATCCTCCACATGATCTTCAACTACATCATGATGCATGGCAACTTCTCTTTCTCTTCTATCAACCTCATTGTCCAACTCAAAATTAGGAATCACCATATTATCTTCAAAGGCACCAACATGATCGTTGTCATCCTCTCCTCCAACTGGAGCCAAGTTTTCTTCAATTAAATTATCCAAATTGAAATCGAAATTGTCTTCATCTAAGCCTTCAACATTAGAAGATGCTCCTTCATTTTCCACAATCCATTCATCTTCGAGGGAACATCATCAATGTTATATTCTCCAGTTTTCTAACTTGTTTCTTCCTGGCCAATTTTGAATTTGTCATCACAAACACAACATCATTCATTTTACGTTGTTTCAAGCGATTTCGTCTCTTTGAGTGGACCTAAACAAAAACAAATCCAATTAATATACAACAAGTAGCACGTACAAACCCAAATTTATAAATTAAAGACAACTTACCATCTCAAACGTACTCCAATTCCTCTCACAACCAGATGAACTACATGTCAAGCTTAAAATGCGCATTGCAAATCTTTGGAGCTCTGGATGTTCAAAACCATAAGATTCCCACCACTGTGTTGGAGATTTTGTATAAATGCCGCCTTGGGCTAATTCAGAACTAAATCTCCCTAATTGCAACTTGAAATCATCCATTTGATCATCAATTTTTCTTCTTTCTTCAGCACTTTCCACCAACCTTTCTAAACATTGATATAGCCCATTTTTGACTTCGGGCTCAGCACGAAATCCTAACCTATATTGCATTTGAGGGTTGAGGAAGTAGCCTGCTGCATGCAAAGGCCTCATCAACTGATTGTCCCATCTAGCGTCAATGATATCACATAGAGGCTGATAACTAGAGAGTAAAGAATGACAAATAAAAACATATATTAGATTCAAAATTGCAAACAATAGTTAAAAAATTATATTAGATTGAGTAAAATAATACTACCTTCTTTCCACACCATTAAATGCCTTCTGAATTTTGTCCTTGGCCTGAACCATCTCATCATAAATGAACCACATGGCTGGTTTCTCATCGAATCCACCAAACGAAGCACTTTGATAAGTGGAAAAGCACCCTTTAAACATGTCACAACATTTTTCCAAAACTCCCTATCCATAACCACATCTCGCAATATACTTGCCATCCTTTGTTTTAGCAAACTTGCTAGACGTCCATTGCTCAAGTAAACATCCTTATCAATGGTCCTTTGTTGTCGTTGAGGCACCCCAAGGTTAGATAAGACGTGGCAAAGCGAGTCTTGCCAGGTCTCACCAAGTCTCTTCCATTTGTATGAAATTGCAACATGGAAATTAAAGAAGTCCTTGAATATATAAATGTAGTAATTTTTCTTCCTTTGGCAATTGTGTCATGATGAACCAACTTCTTCTCAAAGTCCTCCAACATCGAGTCAATACAATGAGCCGCACAAGGTGTCCAATACAACCTTTTTCTTTTTGCCATCAACAATGCTCCTGCCTTTATAGTTCACAAAGATTGTCCGTTACAACTTGGACAACATTTTCTTCTCCTACCTCCTCAACTACTTCATCAATCATATGGAATATCTTCTCAGCTGTTTTGCTGATGTGAGAAGCATCAATTGACTTCAAAAACACACTTCCTTTTGGGCTATTTACTAAGAAGTTTATAAGCGTTCTTCTCCTTTTATCTCGTCCGACCATCCGTCATTATGGAGCAGCCCATATCCTTCCAATAAACTTTATGTTTTTCAATACTTTGCATTGTCTCCATATATTGTTTCTTCAAATATTTCTCTCTAATTTCATGGTAGGATGGTGGCTTAAAGCCAATACCGTGTCGAGCAACCATTTCAAACATCTCTTGAAATTCAACACTTCGTGCCACATTGAATGGTATGGCATTGTTATAGAAGAAAGAAGCAATCTTCTCACATGCACTCTCTCTAAACTCGCTTAAAAATATTATTGATGGTAGGTTGGGGCGGGTGCTTGCTCCTCTTTTCTTGAAGATATTCTTAGAGCTCTCTTTATCTTCATCACGTGATCTTTTTCTCCACCTTGTACAACCTCATCCTCATCATCAATGCCAGATTTCTTGTGTAGTCTTTTTTGTAAACCACATACAATGTCCCACATTTCTTTCGGACGGCCTCGAGAACAGTTGCATATTCCAACGTCTTTTTGAGTGCAAGCCAAATGATGTTTCAATCGATAAACACCTCCTTGTACAATCCTTTGACAAGTAATTGCATTTAATTTTATTAGTACCTCCATCAACTCAAGTACCATGCTTCCATGCCACATTAGTTCTACTTCTAGGAGCATTCTTGAAAGTTCTTGAAGATGTTCCGATCCACTCATTTGGGATAGAAGGCGTAGAATTACTAACGAGCTGCAAAGACTACTACTTCCACTTCCACCACCACTTCCACCAAGCCATTTTCTAGCAAATTCTGTTGATCTTATGGAACACACAGATGAACACAGTCCAGACAGAATTAATAATATCGGCCTAAACAAAATTACAAGTGGAAGTGTGGAACACACAGATGACTAGTCAGGGTCCCTAAATCTACTAGACCTTGATAGTATTGTTGATCTTATGATAATTTTTTTATTACAATGCTATAAATTTTAATCACATAGTCTAAAGGGTCTGGTTGGTGAATCTTCCATGTTTGATTCAATTGAAATAGCAAAATATAATGTGCATCAAAGACTTCAGCATCAAAGACTTCACATTTGTATAAGCATATCTCCGAACGAACGAGACCAATTTACCGGAAGTCCAACCAGATCATACATTGCAAATTCCAAATCAAAGCGTAATTAAAACCCAAATGGAGCAACAAATAAAAATGGAGCAAGAGCAAGACACGTACGGAGACGGAAACCGAAACAAACACGCAAGGAAACTAGAACCAACAAAGCAATCTTACCGAAATTTGGGAAAAAAGCAAAGCCCGAGGGTTTGAGCCTTCTTCAATACTTGCCGGACAGCCGGAGAACAACCACGCAGGGAGAAGAGTCAGCGACTCAGCGAGTTCGAAGGGATTAGGGATTTAGCTTGCTGTTGAGCCTTCTTCAACGATGAAGGCGGTGAAGGTCTGAAGGAGGTACGGCGTCGATGGAAAGGGCGCGGAGGAGGAGGACTTTTGATCGACGGCGGACGGACGGAGTGATTGAATGAAGCTTGATTCTCAGTTTCTGAAGGAATCACGAACTCTCGCCGCGGGACTTGAGACTAATGCGAAGTGAGTGATCAATGGAATTAGGGATTAGGAGTTAGGAATTTTAGGGCTGGAGCTGGACATTGGAGCCGAACCGCTAGTTTGGTCCCTAATTTCACCGCGCCGTTTTATGGAAAAAAGTGGCGTTTTTTTTACGATTCCACGTTTAATCGCGGCGTTTTTGCGTTTTCACGTCTGGAACGTTTTTTTCCCAACGTAACACGTTTTGCCCTGAGAAAAACGCAAAAACGGCGTTTTTTACGTTTAAATCGCGATTTTGACTACCATGGGTGAATCTGCTCTTATGGTGGTAGATGAATTTTCAAATAGGATAGGACTGCCAAGGTGGTTCTATGAACCCCCATCCCTTATTTCTTTTTTTTTTTTTTTTTTTTATACAAACAGAGGAGGGTAATCCCTCAACCTAAGCCACTATTCATATCAGAATGCATCATGTCCTGATTCAGAACCCCATCCAGATCGCCAAATGTGGCGTGAAAAAGATGAATCCCAGGCCACACATCATACTCCTGCTTCGCAACATAGTCAGCTACCTTATTTGCTTCTCTCGGTATCCACTGCACCAGCACCTCCCAGTCTCTGTTTAGCATGTTCTTGATCTCTTGAATTACCACCACGTCCGGGTGACTCAGCTGAATCGGGTCATTGATCAATGCTACTACTTCCTTGGCATCTGTTTCCAGAATCACTCTGCGCACACCATAATCCCAACACATCTTGATGCCAAAGAGTACCGCCCATATCTCCGCAAGCAGGCTATCAGTAGCTTCCTCTGCTTTATACATGAATCCCACCATTAGCGTGCCCCGATCATCGCGGAGAACTCCCCCACATGCCGCCACTTGGTTCTGCGTGCTTGCCCCGTCCACATTTAGCTTTACCCAGCCCTGACTCGGCGGAGTCCATGACACATTGCTAGGTTGCACCAGTCGGCCCTCTAGATTAACTCCCTGCAGCAAGTCCCTAGCATTCGACACAGTGGCTATAATGGACTTAGCCCTGTAGAGAATAACTTCATTTCTTATCTTGGTGTTCTCAAAAATCCTAGCGTTGCGCCGTTGCCAGATGAGCCAACACATCGTAGTGAAAAACTCGCTCCAACCTCGTTTTCCACGGTCGTGGGCCCTATAAATATTCATACAAAGCCACGGATGCAGCTCGACTTGGAAGAATCTACGCATGGCCGTCGGGCCACCCGCCTCCATCCATAGATTCCTTGTATCCCTATAGTCCCGAAGCACATGGAGCAGACTCTCAGATGCTTCCCCACACCAGGAACAGCTACCGTCACCCCCCATTCCTCTTCAACTACGGACCTCGTTAGTAAGGAGCTTATTTTGCAGTGCAAGCCACATGAAGGATTTACACCGGGGAATTGTGCGTATTTTCCAGATACGTTGCCATACCCTATCCTCCACCTCCGTGCCCTCAGACAAGGAGCGGTATGCAGTTTTAACGCTAAATAGCCCATTACATTCATGTTTCCATCTAATTGCATCTGAGTTAGTGTCCACAAGTGTGCCATCTCTCACATGCTCCCAAGCCTTCTTAATCCCCGACCAAGCATTAGATCCCAATCTAGCCGAATCAATATTTGGTAGTAAATCTTCCCCACATTTGTACTTACTTCTCACCACTTTCACCCATAGGTCGTCCCGCCTTTTCATCAAATTCCACCCTAGTTTCATCATGTATGCTTGATTCTGGAGGTGAAGCTGCTTCAAGCCGAGCCCTTGTCCTTTGGTTTACACACCTTATCCCAAGCCACTAAATGTGCCTTCTTCCGTTCAAGGGTTGAGCCCCATAGGAACCGCCTGTTTTGTTGCTCAATCTCATCACAAGTCCCTTTTGGTAAGTAGGTTGTTTGCATAGTGTACCCTGGGATGGCCGAAGTTACAGACGAGACTAATGTAGCTCTTCCAGCCAAGGACAACGTAGTGGCCTTCCAATTAGAAAGTCTAAACCTTACCTTGTCCACGATTGCCTGATAGCTACCCTTAGTGACCCTCTTATGGTGGAGGGGAACGCCAAGGTATTTCCCGAGGTCCGGTGTCACTTGGAACCCTAGCACACTACAGAGCTCTGTCCTTCTTTGGTGATTCACATTCTTTGAAAAAAAGACACGCGTCTTGGACGTACTTACTTTTAAACCTGAGGCCATACAAAATGTATCCAGACAGTGTCTAACCTCCTCCGCTTGATTTACCGCTGCTTCCACAAACAAAACAACATCATCTGCAAAGAATAGGTGTGAGATAGGAGGACCACCCCTACTTAGGTTTATTGGCCTCCAATCCCCGTTGCCAATCCGTTCCTGAATTAGGTGAGCTAGCCGTTCCATGCATATGACAAATAAGTACGGGGAGAGGGGGTCCCCCTGGCGGACACCTCTAGAAGGGGTTATAGAGCCAGCTCGGTCACCATTCCATAGGAGTTGCATACATGGAGTAGATACACAAGAATAAATAATGTCAATCAGCGAATTGGGTATCTTCAGCTCTCTTAGGCAGTCGCACAAGAAACCCCAATTCACACGATCATAAGCTTTTTCGAGGTCGATTTTGATCGCCATGTACCCTCGCTGACCTCGAAGCTTCCTCATTGAATGAATAACTTCTTGTGCAACAATGATGTTGTCGGAGCTATGCCTGCCAGGAATAAAGCTACACTGATGGGGACTAATAACTTTAGGTAAGACTACCTTAAGTCTGTTACCGATGACCTTAGTAATAGCCTTAAAAACCACATTACACAAACTAATTGGTCGAAAGTCTGTTACCACTTCAGGGTGGTCCTTTTTCGGAATTAGCACAATCAGGGTATCATTAACAGACTGGATTTTGGACGGACAACCCCACATAGATCTGACCACTTCGCAAACATATTTCCCCACCACTTGCCATTGGCTTTGGTAGAAGAGAGCATTCAAGCCATCAGGCCCAGGAGCTTTTAACGCACCCATGCTAAATATCGCATTCTTAATTTCTGCTTCTGTCACCCCTTGCTCAAGTCTTGTTACGTCGGATGAGTCAACAGTCGGGAAAGATACGGAGCAACACAACGATGGCCGGCTACCTTGCTCCTCCAAAAATACCGTTGAGAAGTGAGATACCACCATCCCTTTTAACTGGTCACCGTCATAAACCCACGTATCGCCATCACCTTTCAGTGCTCCTATGAAATTCCTCTTCCGCCTGCCATTCGCTCGTGAGTGGAAATATCGA
Source organism: Acacia acuminata (assembly GCA_019022655.1). NCBI lineage: Eukaryota > Viridiplantae > Streptophyta > Magnoliopsida > Fabales > Fabaceae > Acacia > Acacia acuminata. Next base: position 2,578,326 of record JAFJYI010000049.1, on the reverse strand, counting down.
GTGTTTCTGTCTCCATCCACCATCCACTTGCTCCTTGCCTTCTGAGCCCAAATCAATGATTCCTGTAGTAGGACCTCCTCCAGCTGCTTCCAAAGTGACTGCTGAAGTTCTTCCAGTTCCATAGATAGACCAAACCGAGATTCGGTCCTCGTGATCCCATCTAGTCTACTCAGGAGTTGCCTCTTCCTTGCACTAGTATGTCCGAAAATCTGCCCGTTCCATTTTCCACAGGTCGTTGTAAATTGATCAACATTCTCAGTCCAAGATAGCTCCTCTCTCCAGTTACCTGACACAAAAGGGGAAAACCGTTCATCCAAAACCCATGCCGCAAGGAATCTAAATGGACGATCCCTCCGCGGCCCTCTTCTACAACCTTCCAATTGTAGGAGAAGAGGCTGATGGTCACTCTTATACCAGTTGAGATGCTTTACCACTGCGTTTGGAAAGGTCTCCTGCCAGGAAGTAGACCCCAAGATTCGATCAATCCTACTTTCCCTCCCAGAATTTTGCCATGTAAATGGAGGTCCTACGAAACCCAGGTCATTCAGAGCAGCATCCTCCACAAATTTGCAGAATTCGCGATCCGGACTACTTGATGCCCCCCACGATTGTCGTTCATCTGTGGCAAGGGTCGCATTAAGATCACCACCCAGGCACCATGGCACGTGTATAGAATGGCTTAGCTGTATTAAGTCTCGCCAAAGAGCACGACGGTGAGCTATATTTGGCCTGCCATAAGCGCAGGTCATTTCCCATACCTGTAATAAATGATTCGTTATGCGAACATGTACATACTAATCAGATGATCCTAGCACTTCCACCTCCTTGAACTTATCCGACCAGAGACACCATATACCGCCTTTATACCCATCAGCATCCACGATTCTGACATTCGGAAACCCATTGATGCTGCAATTCGCTGTGCTTTCAAACCCCACATCTCGTTTCGAACAATGCCATAAAATCAATATTAAAGTAGACTCTTTTGACAGTGGTGACGACAACGACAGATGTGGCTTTCTCACTTATTCTAGGGTTAGGGTTTATGATGGAGGTGTTGTTGGTGTTTAGGATTGTTTTGTTTAGGCCTTGGTCTTTTTGTTTGTTGGTTTTATTTCAGACCTTTGTATTGTATTTAATATAATTTAGTACTCCTTCCGGTCATAATTATAGGAACACTTTTGTAGTGCAATTTACACTACAAAAGTATACCTATAATTAGGACCAGATGTAGTAATATAGTTTGTTTCTGGCCAAAAAAAAAAAATTACGGAGTTAATCTTGGTCCTAAATATAAGACATAGTTTTTATATTTGTTAATTTTTTCCTCATTTACTCTATTGATACTCTCTCAATAATAATCAAGGAGAGGGAGTGAAGGAATTAATGAGATGACTAGGATTTTTTAGAAAATACATGTCATGTTAACTAACTCAACTAACTTCCTTATTAATCTAGTCAAATTAGGAAAATATATCTTGTACCATATATTATTAATAATGTAAATTGGAGACATTATATGATTTATATTAATTTTAAATGTTATTTTTTAAACTACATTTTTTGCACAAATTACATTTATAAACATGTTTATTTTAGTATGAATCTAATAATAGAATTAATCATATTTGTAATTAATTTTTCTATGTCTTCATCAACTAAATTACTTAAGTCTTTATCTAAGAATGAAAAAAAAATGGGTTAAGGAGCAATATTGCCAACAAACTATTGGGCCAGGAGCAACCAACACAACAAACTCTTTTGTGGACCTTAAATGCAAATGAACTATTGAAAACAGTAAATGGGCACAAAATCGTTAATTACTGTGTAACGTCTATTTGGGAATTATATTTTGGGGAAATGAATTGATTTCAAAAAGCCACGTGAGCCTTGACTCAGCAAAACGTGGAAGCAAAAACACATGACATCTGGAGATTGAAGGGAGCAACCGAGCAAGAAGCAATTAGGGCTCATTATATTTGGGGAAAAAAGGAGAGTCGAAGGTCTCGCGAAACCCGTCGGACCTGGTTTGAGAGAAAGTGGTGAGATCGTTGTTGCTGGTTAGGAATAAACTGAGAGATTGTTGGACTTGGAACCTCGTCGATGATGATGATCGTGGTTGAGGAAGATCAGACGACAATGGCGCACAAAATGATATAATCGACAATCGGCTAGGGTTTTCGGTATTCTGAACTGGACAGGTAAGTTTCCATTTCTCTCAAGAGATCAGATAATCTGACAGAAATTTCTCTAAGTTTTCTCTGGAAATTTGAGGTCAGCAATATCATTTCGTTTAGGGTTTCGTTTATCCCCCCTTTTAATGATGGATTTCTTTGATTTTTTGTTCTTGCTTTGGGTTGTAATTAAAATTCTTTCACAAAAGAAGAATTTTTTTGGTCATCTTATTAGGTTTGAAATCAATGCGGTCATTCTTTGGTACTTTATATGCTAAAGGTGCAATAATCGTTATCTATGCTGTTTTAGTCAACTGCAGATTCATGCTTGAGCTGTCTTCAAACAATTAAGGTGACTCTGATATCTTGTGTTCCCAATCATTATGAAAATAGTCTAATTGATTTGAAGATCCTTGCGCAACCTAAAATTTTGTTGCAATTAAAAGAAAAAGAAAAAAGAATAACCAATCTATTTATAGTTACTATGATGGGAATTTTCTTTTCTCAAAATAAAAGTTTTGAATTCTGCAGTCACTGCCCTGTTATTCTTGAATTCTGAATTGTTGCTGGATTTCCTGATCATCCACATAGAGGTTTGCAAATCCTCCCTACTCTGTTTTTTCTTACATTTGTTCTTACCTCCTCTGTTATTTTTTCCAACATTTGTTCTTAATTCTAACAAATCTTCTTCTATGAGATTCGATTTTCCCTTCTTCTTCTTCTTCTCGTGTTTTCTTCTCTCGCATGATTTGAGGTAGATGGCGAGTAAAAGGAAAGATGATGAGGTAGATGATTATATAGAATTTGAAAATATTCCTGGAGCTGATGATTATATAGAATTTTTAGGTGAGGTAGATGATGAATTTGGAAATATTCCAGCAACTGATGATTATGTACAAGAGTTAGGTGAGGTAGATGACATAAGTCAAGTAGATGACATAGGTGGGATAGTTCATTGTGATAACATTGGTAGGGATGATGAAGATGACTCTGATAGTCATGACGATACCTTTATGGAACATTCAGAGTCAAGGTCAGAATGTTGTGATAGTGAAGAGAGTTTAGTTGATGATTATGAAATACATGAAGACCCCGAGAATAGATCTACTGATGAGGATGAGGGAAATTTTAATGCGGCTCTACAAGAGTGGGATAGTCGAAGGGAGTTGGATGGCTTCGAAAAAAGGGCCTCCTTCACATTGGGTATGACATTCTTGGATAGAGGTGAGTTGAGGAGGGCCATTGATAACTATGCTATTGAGAAGGGGGTGAATGTAAAAATAGTTAAAAGTGAGAAAAAGATGGTCATTGCCACTTGTGAAGAGGGCTGCTCATTTAGGTTGTATGCAGGTTTAGATAGCGTAGATCTTGGGTACATGGTGAAATCGCTGAATCATGAGCACATGTGTGCTAGGGTTTATAAGAATCAAAGGGCAAGTGCGAAGTGGGTAGCTGAATACTTCAAGGATAAAGTCCAAGATAATCCTCAATACAGTGTAACTGAGATGAAGAAGGAGATTGAGCGTGATTTGAAACTATTTGTCAGCAGATATAAGTGTAAGAGGGCTAAAAGGATGATAATGGAGGTCATGGATGGGAGTTTTGCAGATGAGTATGCCAAGTTAGAAGCTTATTGCAATGAGCTGAAAGTGTCAAATCCGGGATCCGATGTTAGTGTGGAGTTAAGTGGCGAAGCTTTAGATCAAGGAAGGAGGGTATTTAGAAGAATGTACATCTGTTTTAATGCATCTAAGGTATGTATGTACCCTATGTTCTCTTACCATACCTTTTACATGTTGCTGTCTGTTAGTGCTTTTTCTGTCAATGTAAGTGAATTTGCTGTCTCTTAGGTGAATTAATTGTCGTCTGTTAGGGGAATTAATTGTGGTCTGTTAGGGGAATTAATTGTTGTCTGTTAGGGGAATAAATTGCTGTCTGTTAGGGGAATAAATTGCTGTCTGTTAATTGTGATCAGTTTATTCATAACATGTTATATTTTTTACACCTTGTAAATATTTTGGGCTATTGGTCTAGGTGTCTCTAATGTGTTGTTTTATGTCATTAAACTATTAGGTCGGGTGGAAAGTAGGTTGCAGGCCATTTATTGGGCTAGATGGAACTTTTTTGAAAGGGAAGGCTAGGGGCATTTTGTTGACTGCTGTGGGTTTAGATGCAAATGATAGTATGTTCCCACTAGCTTTTGGGTTGACTGAGAAGGAGACAACTGTTAATTGGAGTTGGTTCATACAATGGCTGAGATCGTCGCTTGACCTTGATGACGGTGCAAAAGTTACAATAATGTCTGACATGCAGAAGGTATAGTTTTTTGAATATATGTTTGCTATTTTAATTGCTGCCATACATTGTATAACTGACCTGTTCTTACATGTAGGGTTGCTACAAGCTGTCAGTGACGTCCTCCCGTTGGCTGAACATCGGCTTTGTGCAAGACATGTTTATGCGAACTGGAGCAAACGGTGGAGGGGAAATGAGCTGAAGAAAAAAATTTTCAGTTGCGCATGGAGCACCTACAAAGAACAATTCAATGACAACCTAAAAGCATTGGAGAAAGTGAAGAAGGCAGCAGATGAAGGAGCAGTGAGTTACCCTGTTAAGGGATGGGTAAGAGCCTTTTTTAGTAGTAGATGCTTGTCTATGGTGGTAGACAATAATGTCAGTGAGAGTTTTAATGCATGGATTAATGAGTGTAGGTATTATCCTGTAATTAAAATGTTTGATGGCATTAGGATTAAGTTGATGGAAAAATGGGCTGCTAGTGAGCAAATAGTAACCAATTGGAAGGCCAACTATAGCCCAAAATGTATTGATTTGTTTGACACAAATAAGCACTTGGCTGTAAATTGTAGGATATCGTTTAACGATGATGATGGGTATGAGGTCATTGAGGGAAAGGATAGGCATACAGTTGACCTTAGTAGGAAAGTATGTACTTGTCAAGCATGAGATTTAACTGGAACCCCATGCCAAAATGTGATTTGTGCGATGTATCAAGCCAAGCTAGATCCCACCACTCAAATTTCACGGTATTACCATAGGGATACATATCTAGCGAGCTACCGAACAAAATTTGAACCTGTTAGAGGACAAGTATTTTGGGAAACATACAAGTTTGGCCCCATGCTACCCCCTCCCATATGCAAATTACCGGGTAGACCTTCAAAGAAAAGAAAGAGGACTGACGAACCACAAAGAAGGTTGAATAGATGCACGAGCACGTCTTTGACCATGAGTAGCCAAGTTGATGACAACAATGCTTCAGCTTCAGCACCCCGTGCTGAACGAATTAGTTAAAAAGGAATTGTTATGAAGTGCAGCATCTGTAAAACTGTGGGACATAATAGAAGCATGTGCAAAGAGGTAATTTGCTTTTCAAGTTGTGCACTTTATACTGAATTTGGTTTGTTGGTTTCTGTTTATGTCTGTAATGTTTCCATAATCCAATGGACAGTTCATATGTATTATCACTAGCTGTTATTTTTCATCATAACTGATTTATGTACTATCACTAGCTGTTATTGTGATCTGGTACTGCTACTGCTACTGCTTTTTATGATACAATTCATTGTTGAGTTGTGACCTGGACTTGTGAAGCCGAAAACATATAAGTATGTGTGTGTTTTTTATATGATACAAATGGATTTGCTGGGGTATTGTGATCTGGTACTGCTACTGCTACTTCTTTAAAGGATACAATTCATTGTTGAGTTGTGATCTGTTACTGCTATTATTTCAGGCACCCTCCTCGAGCAATCCTCGTTCAGCAAGGAAGAAACTTCATCTGCAATCCAGTCAACAAGAAACTTCACCTGCAATCCTCCTGTGTACTCCAGCTGTGAGTACCCAACAAACTTCAACGCCTTGTGAACCTGGAAACCAATCAACGAGAAACAGCGTTACAGACCAGTAAGGTCATCTGGGTTTGGGATAATGGTTGATGAGGATAGTGGTAGAACCATTTATAATGTAAGTTACACTTACTCATTTCAATATCTCTGTTAGATGGTAGTTATATATTTGACCATGTGCATTCTTTTTTTGTAGCCTGGTTTAAGGACTGAAAGGGTCATTGAGGAAGGTACACTGGCTAGGGATGGAAATAGGCCAGGCCAGGCCAGGCTAGGCTTTGGCTAAATAGGCCTGAGCCTGTAATGGAGTTAAAAGGCCTGAGCCTGGGCCTGAGCTTGAATGCATGCTTTTTTTTAGGCTCAGGCCTGAGCCTTCATAAGGCCTGGTCAGGCTTGAAGCCTTTTTAAAGGCCTACTTACAATGTAGGCCTTTGAAAAGGCCTCATATTATAGGCCTTGAAGGCCATAAGTAAGCTTCATACGTTTTGATCCTATCAAAATCTATATAAATATAATAATGAAAAAATAAATATTTTGTTATTATATGATATAAATATAAATATATTTATTTAATGTGTAAACAGGCCAAGCCTGAAGGCTTACAGGCAGGCCTTAACAAAATAGGCCTGGCCTATTTACACACATAGGCCTTTAAATAAGCTTTGGCCTGGCCTTTTTAACAAACAGACCATGCCTGACCAGGCCCTAAATAGGCCAGGTTGTAGGCCGCCTGATAGGGGCCTAGCGTATTCCCACCCTAACACCGGCTGAGTTTATGCATAATGCCAACCCAACAACAAAATTTGGCTTGCGGTGGAAGGGGCAACCAAGTATCAGCAGCTCACAACTCCGTATACTGAGCCAGAAGATCATGACAAGCCGAAGATCACAACAGCAGCAACAAGGGGAGCAGATTATGACCAGGGGATGGCCAACTCTAGCAACTAGACCTGTTTAGGAAATTTTTTGTTTGGGTGTTTTTGGTGTATATGTGGAATCACCTATGATGTAACTTGAAAGCAACTTTGACTGTAGTTTCTGTATATTTTGGGCTAACTCTAGCAAGAAACACTTGCTTAGGATCCTTTTGTATTTATTATGATCCTTGCAACTTGCCATAAGTGTACTTGCTTGTTTATATACTTTGAAGCTCACTGCAATATAAAAATTCAGGCGTGTGTTCTTATCCCATTTTATTCTGTTTCACACCATGATCAAGGCTTATTGAATGCCAGGTTGCTTCTTGCTTATGCCATTTGATAAATAATGAGGCATTGAATCTTTATATATCCTCTTAAGTTTTAAGTCCTTATGAATTATGTTGATGTGGTGGATGGTGGCTAAATAAAGGTCGTGACATAAATATAAGTATTGAATAGGACGTATATCTATTGCTTTTATTCTTGTTTATTTAGTATGATTAGTGAGTGTAGTTTTTTTTGTTTTTTTACTGTTAATAAAATTGGCTCTGTTTTGTTCAAAAAAAGAAAGAAAAAAAGAAATAGGTGACTATAAAAGTCACAAAATTACAAATTTTTTCTGGGTTTCTGACTTATGCACCGTTACTTTCACAATTTGCAGATTTTATAATGTTACTCTCAACATTGGCTAGCCACCGAGACTTTCTTTGGCAATTGTTTACAACTATATAAATGACTAACTTTTCTATTTTGGAATACAAGAATATAATGTGCACTAGAGGAATACATAAAATTAACTAATAAAGTAGAAGGCTACCAAAATAGGGTTGAACCTAGACAAACAAAAGTCCCCTCAAGTGAGAATATTGCATCAGCAAGAACTCTTCTACTCCTAACCTCCCATAGCTTCCAACGGGAGATACAAACATCTATTGCATACTACACCTACATAAGTACCTAATTTAAAGCACAAAGAAATTACATATACCAATTACATCTTCAGATACAATACACACAACCAAACACATGTCAAAAATAACAATGTCATTGCTACTTTAAACTTGTTTTCCCCTTTCTTAAGTTCCCCATCATATAACTCATTTCTTCGTTTAAGCTTCCTCAATTCACCATATATTGTATCAATCTCTTCACTAAGTCTCTGCCCATGCTTTGCTCTTCGGAGATTGCAATTTTCATCATATAATTTGTCAATGTCGTCTAAAAGCTCCTTAATCACGGTATTTTCCCTCTCTCCGAACTCATCATCATGCCAAGCGAAGAATCCACACGCCCCATCCTGTGTTCACAAATTCGGTCAGATGAAACAAAAAACCACTCGATTGTACAAGCAGGTGAAATTTTATCATTGTTTACATCAATTGTTCTAGCACTTTCAGGCACTCTCTTTAGAAAGCAGAAATTTTTTCTTCTCTTTACGTGGATAAATGAAGAAAATTCAGTCAAGGAATTGTGTTATTTCTTTTGGTTATTTCGGTCTATTGGTCATGTTCTACGATTCATTGGGGTAGACACTGATTGCACATTAAAAAAAAAAGGATTTGGAGTTTTGTTGTGTACATAAGCAAACAAATATTTACTGATATAGACCAAATACTGAAAGTTGGAATTCGTAGCTTCAATATTTTTTAAAAAAACTCTTTCTCATATGATAAAAGCTATGATGTTATGCATGAATATGAGTAAACTAGGAGTTGCTGTGCCCATTTGTTTTGAATAATAACCCTTTGTCTCGGAATTTATGAGGGTTTGTTTTCTCTATCATGGTCTATTTCACTTTCATCATTTTTTGTTTGTGGAGACTTTTTTTAATTGAGTTGCAACTTGGGATGAAACTAGGATTAAAATTTTGGAGGGGTCCAAAATAAAAAGAAAACTAACCATTGTCAGTAGATAGAATGACAGTAGAAGGGAGAGAATGTATCAATCAAAATCCTATATAGTGCATGATTCTTTATTTAACGTGCGAAACTTTTGGCTTTAGCCAATGTACTGTAAATTCCATTCTGATTCTTCAATAACACAGTCATAGGAATTCTAAAGTAATCGATTGGATGGATCAATGAAATATCAAAATGGCAATTCAGCTAACTTTTTTTTTTCACCTCCCACCACTGACTGAGGAGATAAGGGAGCAACTGACCCAAATATAAACAAACACTTAGAGAGACAAATGAACAAAGAAGAAGCAAGGGATCCAAAGTCATAGAACGTTCGACCTGAGTTGCTTACCTGGTTGTACAATGGGCAGCTGTAGAACCTTCGACCTGGGTTGCCGTCGGTCCATGCCGTCCATCTCGACGCCACCATTCTGTGATTGCAATACCTTATCGGGGTTCATAGTCCTCCTCACGACTCGATTGTCGAAGCAATACCACTCTCTGCCTGCATCTTCCAGTCGACGATGACGTCGATGATGCCATTCAAGACCGCTTTCCCATCGACGGTGATGGGTTGCAATGACGATGATTTCCCCTTCGACTCTCCTTTTTTCCCCAAATATAATGAGCCCTAATTGCTGCTTCTTGCTCCCTTCAATCTCCAGGTCAGATGTGTTTTTGCTTCCACGTTTTGCTGAGTCAAGGCTCACGTAGCTTTTTGAAATCAATTCATTTCCCCAAAATATAATTCTCAAATGGATGTTACACAGCAATTAACGATTTTGTGCCCATTTATTGTTTTCAATAGTTCATTTGCATTTAAGGTCTACAAAAGAGTTTGTTGTGTTGGTTGCTCCTGGCCGAATAGTTTGTTGGCAATATTGCTCCTTAACCCAAAAAAAATTAACACAAGTAACTATTTGCAAAAGTAAAAAAGGAATTTTTTTTTTTTTTAAAAAAAACTCTTAAATTACTTAAACAGTTTTAGCCAGAATTAGAGAATTAGTAATGATGAAGGGTAAATTAGTAAATAAAATTTATTTTAATATAAATTGTAATTAAAAATAAAAATCTTTAACAGGGTTGACGGTTTGAATTTAAGTGTAAGTTTTGAAAATAGAGGAGAAATCCATATAATTAAGAAAAAACGTAAGGAAGTTAGAGTATTTTATTCATTAGTCTATATATTAACTATAAGAAAGCTCATTTATTGCTTCATCAATTTATATATATGTGAGCCCTTGAATGGGGGTAGGCCGAAAATACAATTTACATGGTTCTTAATTTCTTAACACATTTTGTGTTTTAATATCACAATATGCACATTTGATTGAAAGGTAATTATGTAAAGATCTTTTAGGGTTTGTTAAGAACTCAGATAACATCTGAAGGAAAATAGACAAAGAATAATAAATAAGCAATAATGTCATGATTATTAGATAAAAATATTCATCACTAAATAATGAATATAATTTTTTTTTTTTTTTTTTTTGAATTACGATACATAGAAATATCTAATAGTTAAATTTTACATTTTTTTTTATACGGACACCAAATAACTAGTGCTACAAGTTGGCATTTTCTATCGTAATAGCAATATAATTTTTTGTCAAGTTTAAAAAATAAATCAAGTGACAGATAGGTATATGACTTATGAATTTTAGACGCCTTTCTTTATTGATTTAGATTTTCCATGAATTTATATTTATTTTGAAAGTAATTATTTTTAATAAAATTTCACAAAATTATTGTGAAAAGTTGTGTTCGGCAAAATCATTTATTTAATGAGTACCGTTTACCAATATAATTTGTGGCTACAAATCTTTATCAATAATATTTTGGGGAAATCACACCAACGGCCCAATTAAAAAAAAATATAATATTAAAAAGTCTCATAGCTTATCAATGAGGAATGAATGATCTACCATAAATAAATTATGAGAATTTTCTGATATTAATTTTTTCCTAATATTTTTGAAATATTCGGGAAAAAAAAAACCTTTTATTTTTAAAGACAGGAGTATCCTTTGTTAATGGCAAAAGTGCAGATAAAATTCGTTTATATTATAATTAAAAACAACTTGTCTTTTTAACTCACTTTTTTCATGTAAAATACTTTTAAAAAAAACTGTAACCAATGCCTTTATTATAAATTGACCATATACAAATAGTAATAAAAAATTAGCTTTAATCCAATGAAAAAGTAAAAGATATAGCTTTAATTAGCTACCTAAAGTCGAATAATCCATTTTCGCAAAGAAAAAAAGATGAAAGATATTATATCATCTTATCTGACCCCAATTTAAAAAAATACCGACAAGAAGAATATTCATCTGGGTATGCTGGAAAAAATGGAGTGAATGAAAGTGGGAAACAAAAAGCAATGAAGGAAAAGAGAATGGATCTACTATAATTTTATTTTATTTATGTGATCTGGTATGGATATGATTATTTATTCATTTTTATTATATTCTTTTTTTTTTTCGATCAACAGTTTTTATTATATTCTGTTGTAATCCCAGACATGATGCATTTATCCAATAACAATGTTTTAGGTCAAGTTGGTGAATGGCAAAAACTGTGTGTGTGTGTGTCAATTTGAATATATGAGCATGGATGTTTTTGTGTGTGTATTGGATATGGGAGGAGATATGAAGGGATAGAGTCTGAGTGTTTTTTTTTTTTTACTTACTTACTAGGACTTTTAGATTTAATTTCTAAAAGTTGATAAATATGTAATTTTTCTCTAAAAAACTGAGATCCTTGTCTGATATCTTTATTGACTCAGTAATGCTGTAAAGGACAACAAATAACAAAATTATTATTTGTTTGTTTTGTGTTCTAATCAATTCTAAAGTAAAAATAGATGGCCTGATATTTTAATTAAGGCAGTATGTTTACATTTGTAGGTAACTATAACACTACATCCACTATTTAATATAAAATCTAGTTTGTAGTAATATTTTACAATAAGTTTGACAATAACTAGCTTTCAAAGTGGCATATATATTTCATTTCCAAAAGTGGATATTAATTTAAGGTATATATGAAAGTATGAGAAAATGATTGAAAAATATCACTTGAACTTCAAAATCCTGTTGACAATAATTGTAATGGGATTAATAGGAACAAGATAAAATAATTAACAACTCATTTTGTTGGAAAATCACCTATTTGAGATTTTGAAATTCAAGTGGTATTTTCTTGGGATATTCCCTAAAAGTATTGCTTCACTAATAATTGCGTTAATTATTTTAGTTTTTCAAAATGAAATGACATTTGTATATAATGAGGACAAAGATGATCATGCAGCAATATAATTGAGGTTGGTCATACTGGCTTTTGAAATTAGAGCTAAATAAGGGTGGTTTCATTCGTATATAATAGACAAATGAAGGATTTGATGCTTGTGATGCAAATTTCATGTTGAGTTATCTAATCTTTTTGCCATAATGTTTTTCAATCACATTTATACCATTCTCAATATTTCTAGAGATCAATAAACTGCATTCTTTTTATTTTATTTTATTTTAAAAAAAATTCAAACCGCTTATTATCGAAAATTTAGATTCCTTTATGACTAATTTAGGTTAAGTTAAGTAGGATATGGTATGTAGGGTAGTTTAATTTAGTTTTAAAGGGTTGAAATTGAAAGTGGAGCTAATCACCAAGAGGGGGTGAATTGGGGATTTTAAAAATTCTTTTCTAGTTACTCTATTTTTGAACACTACAACAGAGCTAAGCAAAGTATGAGAAAGGAAAGCAAGACACAAGGAATTTATATTGGTTCGGTCCAACCTCTTGACCTACGTCCAGTCCCCAGACACTTTGGGATTTCACCATCTCAATTGATTACACACTCTATAACTCTAGAGTAATTCTCTCACTAGAACTTACTCCCCCTTACAAGTTGCAATCAATATCCCAATCTTTAAGTCCCACAACTTGAGATTCTTACAATGAAATGATTTACAATAAATGAACTCTCTCTAAGAGTGGATAAGAATAATCACTGAAGCACAGAATGTATCAAAAGATACTTTACACAAGAAAACTCAAAAAGTAGTTGGAAACTTGAATGATTTTCATTTTCAACAGATTGGTTGTTGAAAAGAATTGAATGCAGCTTTATTTGAAGATGGAATATCACCTAGGGGGTGAATAGGTGATTTTGAAATTCTTTCGCTAATTGCTCAAGAGCGCTCAAAGCAGAGTCAGAGAGGAGAGCAGTGAACACAAGAGATTATACTGGTTTCGGTCTAACTCTTGACCTACGTCTAGTCCCCAAAAACACTCTGGGATTTCACTATATCCAAACTTGATTACACACTTCGTAACTCTCGAGTAATCCTCTCACTAGGACTTACTCCTCTTTACAAGTTGTAATCAAATGACCGTGGACACAATTACACACTCGTAAACAAAGGATGATCCTTTCACTCTCGGACTCACTCCCCTTACAAGTTGTAATTGATACACCCACACTCAAGATACCTCTATCTTGAGATTTGAACGAATTGTAAAACAAATGATAAAACTCTCTCACAGAGTAGATGAATGATAAACACTGAAGCTCAATAATGTCTGAAGATATATACAGAATATAAGTTGTATACTTTGAAAGCTTTGTCTGTGTATGCATTGGTTCCACTGATGAATTCAAACCTTCGGGCATTTATACTAGTTGAAGCTTGAGGACCGTTGAAGGATTTGATTCTCTCCGTTTGAATGTTTGAATATGTTCGTTGATGAAGCATGAAGAATAATCGTTGTGACTTTTGAATATAGTCGTTGAGAGACTTAGATGTGTTCATTAGGCAGATGGGATTTCTGTCAAGGCTTTCGTTGTTTGAATAATCTCAGTGGTACGATAGTGACGACATTCTCTTTCATTCCTTTTGTTTTTCCTTTGTGAAATAGCATTTAATGCACAGACGGAATATCAAAGTTGCTTTACTTCGATCAGAGTTGGTTTCCGTGTTTATCATCGGTTTAGGTAGTTGCATTTAATGCTTCTGATAGACGATATTGCTTTATTCAAATCTGCTGGTAATTAATGTCTAAACAATCTGAAACTCATGAGCAAATTGGTTAAAAGCATTTGATAATCGCAATAAGTTAGAATCAGAAGAAATAAAAGTTCATTCGATGATTCATGATTCTCGGAGGACGGTGATTTGAAAACAGAGATGACATTGCTCGAGAAACAATCCAAGCTTGCTTGATCAAGCTCCTTTAGGTAGCTGAAGATAATACTCTCTATCGCTGATGCTCGAGTATGAATCTGAACTTGCTCGGGCAAGTAACTCTGGAGTCTTATGAGAAATGATTTATATCGATGTTGCTCGAGTAAGGCAGATTCCATGCTTGGGCAAGAAATAGATAGAGGCGAGGATTTGTGAATTCAATGATGTTGCTCAAACATGGTTCTCCTTCTGCTCGAACATGGTGCTCGAGCATGCCTCTCACTCTGCTCGGGCATGCTTCAGACCAAGGCTTGAATAAACTTCAATCATCGCTGATACTCGAGCATGCCAGATATCGTGCTCAGGAAACGCTGAGACAGAGAGTGAAATGGGTTCAGACACATGCTTGCTCAGGCAGCCTTTTTCTTCTGCTCGAGCATGGTGCTCAAGCATGATGTTTTCATGCTCGGGCAAGCGTGTTTCAGAGATAGAGAATGAAGTGTCAATCGATGCTACTCGGGCACGTTTTTCCTCTGCTCGAGCAAGCCTTTATTTCTACTCGAGCAAGACTCTTCAACCTACTGTTTCTTTGTTCAGATCGATGTTGCTCGAGCAAGCCTTCCTTTATGCTCGAGCATGACTTGATCAATTGTGAAATTATGCTTGGGCATTATGTTCGGCTTGAATAGCCATCTCCGAGTGTCAGGCTGCTAGCTACCATTATCTTGTGCAAATTTCAGACTTTCAAGAAGCAATTACGTTGACAGTACAAGAGGCAACTTCCAGTCGGCATAACGTCTTTTGCATAAATCCAAATTTATCAAATCACCCCATCTCAAAAATCTCTTCAAATATTCTTTCTATTTCAATAAGAATCAGCTCCAAACTAGTTGTATTTCATCCATTAACATAAGATGAATGGAGGTTGATCTTATCCGGTGTTTTTGCAGAATCCAGAACAAACTGTCAACTTAAAAACATCATAACTTCTTTAATTGATCTTCTTTTTCTTTGTTCTTGATGTTTTTGAAAATTTATTTCAGTCTAGTTTCCAATGGCACTGGTTTCAGCTCAATTGGATTTGTCGTTTGTGAGATACACTCAAATTACCGAAGGTTGGTCTGGACTATGACGGTGATGTTTGTTGCAACTTACAAAAATCATATCTCCTTGATATGAACTCCTTTGGACTTGAATTTTATATCACGATAACGCATTGGGAATCTAGTTTCAAAAAAAAATTGGTTTCACTTCATCAGATCTCTAGTTTGGGAGATATCATCGAATTACTGAAGGTCACCAGAAACAGAGCTGAACAGAGTAGGCTGAAGGACGTTTTTGCTCGAGCATGCCTTTGCTTTTGCTCGAGCAAGGCACTGTTTAGGTGAAAATAAGGGCTGGAACGAAGTTGTTTGAGCATGGAAATACTTGTGGTCGAGCAAGGTACTGTTCTTGTGAGAAAAAATATTGAAATTGCATTAAAGCCCCAAAACAAACTAGTATTCATCCGGAAGCTTGAACTTGCTTATTTTAACTCCGAATTGAGCCGTTCCAACTTCTATTTGATCACAGAGACTTGAATATTGATATTCTAATGATAATTAACAAGTTCTTCTTTCTTCAAACTCCATTCTTGATCATTCTTCATTGTTTTAAACTTTGTATCTACATTAAATATAAGAATTAGTCAAAGTATAAGATAAATGTAGTATACAAACTTTTTGCTCTAGATAATGGCATCAATATAAGACATCATCAAAAATAATCATAACTAACACTATTTATACAAAGAAAGCTTTAAATTACCATTGTAATCTTCAATATGACCGTTGCCTTCATTAGACAAGGATTAGGTTGAGCTTTGGTCTTCTTCTCTCTCTACTTTTTGGTTAATCTAGTTGCATAGAAGTTTATGGTTGATTTCTTGACTTTTAATCCGTTGGAATGGCAGCTATTGGATGTGGAAAGGAAACATTAATCCCTTTGCAACGTGTGTAAAATGATTGTCCAAAAGGATGCAAGTTTTTTGAACTTTGCATTTAATGTGCTGATATCACTTTTTACTTTTGCTCAAATCTTCATTTAAAGTTCTCTAAATCATCTGAAACTCATTAGCAAACTGATTAAACATAGCTGGGAATAGTAATGAGTGATGATAAGAAGTAATAAGATCAAACGGGAAGATTTCATAAATTTGAGAAATTTGATTTTCAAAACCAGCGACACGAACTCAAATTTGTTTATCCAAACTAGAGTTTGTAACTATGCTCAAAAGACAAACTTGAGTTTCCAAATCCTAACTCGAGTTTTCTTCTTCTGGAGAAGAATGCTGTTTTTTGAGTTTAAAAGCACATTTTGAATCATAGAGCAAAACTCAAGTTGATTAATGACAAACTCGAGTTTTGGACTTTTATAGTGAAAACATGTTTAAGTCCAAAAGCTCAAAACTGGAGTTTCCAAATGTAAACTTGAGTTTTCAAATCACTGAAATAAGCAAAGCTCTCTACCTGGCATAAACTTGAGTTTACAAATGTTAACTCAAGTTTTCTTTTAAAATTGAAAACCTTTGAAAAATCTATGCCAAGTGAAAACTGGAGTTTTCTAAACAAACTAAAGTTTTCTCAAAGTGAGTAAAACATATAAGCTCTCTGTCAAGCACAAACTCGAGTTTCTAAATCCAAACTCGAGTTTTCTCACACTTTTGAAAATTTAGAAAATTCATGACCAAGTGCAAATTGGAGTTTCCATATCAAAACTGGAGTTTTCTTAAGTTTAAAACATTGGAGGCTATCTGTATGCCCAAAACTCGAGTTTACTCTCGCAAACTGGAGTTTTGTTTACTTTGGAAAAATATTGAAGAGTCTCTGCATGGTGCAAACTCAAGTTTGTAAAACTAAACTTGAGTTTGTCTTTAAAATTAAGTTTTTCAACTTTACCAAAGACAAACTTCAATTTGTGTTTACAATTGTCGGTTATCATCAAAACATATAGAGAACTAATAAATGTCTTGGAAGTTTTACAAATGGGTATTGGACACCTAAATGTGCTCCGTAAGTATAGAAAACATATGATGAGGTGGCTCTGCCACATAGGATATTATGCCATATCATCAAAATAAAATAAAATATATGAAATACCAAAAATGCCCCTAGGAACTTATTTTACTCATTTTCTTCTCTTTCTCTTATATGAACTCTCGTCTTCCTCTTCTGATATGGGTCCATCCATGTGTCTTCATGGCTCCTACAGCTGCCCCATCAAGATCAATAGATCATTACTATCAAACATTGTATTAGAATCACTATCACCCTGATAGTATACACATCAGCAAAGCCCAACTTGAGAAGTCCAAGCCCACTAACTTTGTTAGATAGTTTAGCACTTAGTTACTCTAACTAAATTTAGTTATGCTAACTAGTTTTGTTGTATCAGTTGTATAGCTGTCTTATGCTTTCCTGATTGTAATAGATCTCTATTTGTGTAATAGCTACGCTATATATAATATACATATGCCTCAATGTAAAACAACTTGACTGAGAGTATTTTTGCTTAGCTTATCTCTTCTCAAATTCCTTCTTGGTATTAGAGCCAAATTGCCTAAGTCTGTTCACTGAATATGACGAGCTCCTCTTCTGCGTCAAATACCTCCGCCTCTTCTCCGGTTGTTCTCACTGGAAGTTCCTCATCTCAACCTATTTAGCTAAATCTATTCCTCTCCTGAATAACCTTAATTAGTTTGATCTATTAAGCTGGATAGATCCAACTTCCTGTTATGGCGGTTTCTCATTCTTCTAGCATTTCGCGGCCATCGAGTGCATGACTATATGCTTGGGACAAAAATCTATCCACCAGAGTATATCCCAATGAGTCTAACACTGATATCTCAATGAATCCAGATTTGAAAGATTGGCTTGCCACTAACTAAATCGTCCTCAGTTGGTTATTGAGCACAATGACAACTGATATTGCATCTCAAATTCTTCATTGCACAAGTTCATGTCAACTGTGGAAGGCTGTAATGGATATGATGAGAACGCATTGACGATCGAGTGTCACAATGTATAAATATGATCTTCAACAGACATGGAAGGGCACCATTGAAAAATATCTGACAAAGATGAAACACTTGCTGATAATCTGGCTATAACAGGGAGTCCAATTTCAGAAGCTGACCTTGTAACTCAAACACTTGCTAGTCTTGATGTAGAGTATACGCCGATTGTGCTCTACCTTTCTGACAAAGAAAGCATCAGCTAGATTAGTGTTCATTCTTGTCTTTTATCATTTGAGCGACATCTTGAGCTTCTCAACAATGTCAATTCACTAAGTAACTCATTTGTTGATGTTGTGATTAAGCCTAATGCTTTTGCTTTTGCTTCTCAATAGACACCTTCTCGACCTTCTTGGCACAATCACGGTCACATTCTTTTAGAAGTGGACGTGGTCGTGGTGGTCGCATTCCTCGACACAAGCTGATGTATCAATTGTGGTAAATCTAGTCACGGTGCTTTACATTGTTTTTATCGATTTGATCGCTCTTACTCTATACCAAATAAGTCTCCAGAACCCTTGGCCTATGTTGCAACTCTATAGTTAGTTGAAAGATCTAGACTAGTATACGGATAATGGAGCTACTAATCCTATTACTCATCAAGATACCACTAGTAAGGCAGAAGCAAGTAATATTCTAGTTGGTAATGGTTCTAGACTGAAAATTCTCCATTCTACTTCTGCTAGTATCAATCATACCTCTTATAATCTTTCCATGGGACGAGTACTTGTTGTTCCTGCTATGAAGAAAAACTTAGTCAGTGTTGCTGAACTGACCAATGAGAATGATGTCATTGTTGAATTTTATTCTTATCATTGTGTTGTGAAGGAAAAAGCCACACACAGAGTGCTCCTGACTGGAAGAAAGAATAATGGCCTCTACAAGCTTGATCATGCTCCTCGTTTCATAGAGTTTTCTAATTCCATAGTCTTGTTTTCACTTTTAGACACTTAGCACCAAAAACTTGGTCATGCTTCTTGTAATACTGTTAAAGAAGTTCTTAAAATTTGTAATCTATCGTGTCCTATTTTTGAGAAACTTACATTTTTTAACTCTTGCCAAATATGGCAAGTCTCATTTGTTACCTTTCACTACTTCTAGATCTCAGGCTACTGCTATTTTAGGTCTCATACAGGCAGACCTTTAGGGTCCTGCACCTGCAGCTTCTGCTTATGGTTATAAGTACTACATTTGCTTTCTTGATGATTGTAGTCAATTTTCGTGGGTTTACCCTCTTCATAATAAAAGTGATACCTTTGGTGCTTCCAAAAATTTTAAACTCATGGTTGAAAATCAGTTTGATAAAAAGATTAAAACTTTCCAAAGTGATTGGGGATAAAGAAGAATTTGAGAGTGAAGAGGTAAATGATTTTGAACCTTCATTTGATGAATTACTTTCTGAGTATAACTCCCTCCACTCTGAATTTTGAAAATTGGCTAAAGAGCTTCTTTCCTAAAAAAGAAAAATTAAAAATTTTGAGGAACAAGTTCAAAATGTCCCTAATCCAATTTCAATTTGTGAAAAGGTTTGCGAAAATATTTGTGAAAAGTGTTCTATTTTGGAGAAAAAGAACATTTATCTCACTAAAACTCTTGAGAAGTTAACTCAAGGTAGTAAAATGCTTAATGTGATTTTAAAGCAATAAAGATTTACAAACGATAAATCATGAATTGGTTACAAACCTGATTTTGATAAAAAGAAAGGTAAGAAGAAAACTGGAGAAAAGACATATCTGAACTATTTTTGAAAATCAATTCATTCTTCAAATCCTTTTGTCCATTGCAATTATTGTAACCGGAAAGGGCACACTACTTCTTCTTGTTTTGATTAAAAAGGAAAGAAAAGTTAAACCTGTAGGCAATTATAGATGGGTGCCTAAGGGATCTTATGAGGTTCCTAAGACACAAACTAACCCTAAGAAAAGATGGATACCTAAGACTTGATTCTTTGTGCCTTGTAGGTTTGTCTAAGAGCATCAAAATCCAACAAGTGGTACATTAATAGTGGATGCTCTAGACATATGACGGGAGATCAATCTAACTTTGTAACAATCAAGTCAAAGGATGGTGGCAAGGTAACATTTAGTGGAAATCAATCTGGAAGAATTGTTGATATTGGTGAAGTTGGAAGGAACGATGGACCACAAATCAATAACGTCTACCTTGTGGAAGACCTTTGTCATAACCTCCTCAGTGTGAGTCAAAGCACAAACAAAGGTAATTTGGTTATCTTCAATTATGAGGAATGTTTGATTGTTAGCAAGGATGATCTACCCTTCAACAACATTAAGTTTAAAGCCTTATTCAGGGCTCCTATAGAAGGTAATTGCTATACTCTAAATCTTCTTAGCAATAGCTCTGTTTCTAAAAATTGTTTTGTTGATAACTTGGATGAGAGTTGACTATGACACAAGCGTTTAGCTCATGTGAACATGTTTTAACTTGACAAATTGCTGAAAAAGGATTTGGTTATTGGTTTACCAAAACTTAGTTTTAAAAATGACATGATTTGTGATGCTTGTCAAAAAGGAAAACAAATCAAATCATCTTTCAAATCAAAAAGTGAAATCTCAACTAATATATCTTTCTAACTACTTCATAGGGATTTAGTTGGACCAGCTAGAGTGAAAAGCCTTGGTGGCAATTTATACACTTTGGTCATTATTGATGATTTCTCAAGATTTGCATGGACTATATTTTTATCTTTTAAAGATGAAACATTTCATCAGTTTGTTGCTTTTGCTAAGAAAGTCCAGAATGAGAAAGGTTTCTCTATTGCAGGAATCTGTATTGATCATGGTGGAGAGTTTGAAAACCATGCTTTCGAAGAGTTTTGTGATGATCAAGGCATTAATCATAACTTCTCAGCCCCAAGGACTCCTCAACAAAATGGTTTTGTGAAAAGGAAGAATTGAGTTCTCACTGAGATGGTAAGGGCAATGTTGAATGAGAATCAAACCTCCCAAGTGTTTTCGGCTGATGCCATGAGTATCGTTTGCTACATCTCAAACCGGGCGTATCTCCGGAAGAAGCTTGACAAAACTCCTTATGATCTATACAAAGAAAGAAAGCTCAACCTAGCATATTTGCACATCTTTGGCGGCAAATGCTTGGTGTATAATAATGGTAAGGAGAACTTAGGAAAGTTTGATCCTAAGTTAGATGAAGGTATATTTTTTGGCTATTCTAATAGGAGTAAGGCATATAAAATATTTAATAATCTTGTGTTGTTGAAGAGTCTAACGCCAAATGCTTTATTAAAGGGCAAAAGTAACTATGATCTTCCAAAATAGGTGCAAAAATACATATTGACTGTTACTTGACAGTTTGTTTTAATTTTTAAAGGATTAAGATGCAAAAATATGCATGAGATTTTCCTAAAAATGTGCCACATACAAATATTTTTTTAGAGGGAAAAGTAACTATAAACTTCCAAAATAGGTGTAAAAATACACATTGAGCATTAGTTGATTGTTTAAATTTTTTTAATTGAAAATTGTGACATTAAGGATGATGTGGATGATTAAGAAACAATCTAAAGAGAAATATTTACATACTCTAGGAATACCACGTCATCTGAACTATGTCCAATGAAAACATTACAAATTAGATCATTTTAATCCTTGTTGGCTTATGACCAATGTTTTGGAACCCGGACCAAACCGGCCGGTTCGGATCGGAAACTATCGAACTGGCCGGGAGACCAATCTGAGTTAAGGCTAAACCTGGGTTTCCGAGTTGACTCGAGTCAACTTAGCCTAAACCGGTCGAGTTGACCGAGTCACAAAATCTTTTTTTTAAAACGTTGATTGAAGAGAGGAGGACGAGTGTCGACGTTTTAAGAGAGATATGGAGAGAGATCATAGATGCAATGTCGATGGAGGTGTAGATCCATCCATGGCAACGAGTTTCGTTGATGGCGGTGCCTCAAATCCACTAAAAAGGTGAAAAACATGAGCATATCAAAGATTTATTTGGGTTTAGTCAATTTGTAGAAGAAATCTTTTTACTGGTGGTGCAAAGATTTGTTTGGGTTGCCATTTTCACCCTTTCACAAATCCAAGAAGAAGAAGCAGATCAACCATTTGGTACAATTTGTTTGGGTTATGGTGGAGGAGGGAAGGGCGGCAGGGGGGAGAGAGAGAGTGAAGAAGAAGAAATGAAGCGTGGGAGAGATATGATTTCAAAATGTGATTGGAGAGATATATTGAGGCGTTTGGCTATGGCTGATGTTGACTTTGCCTTACAGTGTGGGTGGAGTTCGTCCATTAATAAGACGTGATAGGAGCTGTACAATTACTTAATTGGTACACTTTCCTTGTGATCATAAACCCGGGAAGGCGTGAACCATGACTAAACTAAACTCAATAAAAAGAGATGTTTTGCAAGCCCAAGAAGAACTGTGATTGTTTTTTTAAAAAAAAAAAAAATCAATATAATTTTAAACATCCTCCTAGTTTATATAAAATATTTTTGTATTAAAATGTAAATATTTTTACCTATTTTAATGAAATTATATATATTTTTTAATACGGGTCCGACCCCAATCGACCCACCGGTCCTTAACCCAATACCTCAATTGATTCAAATGACCACCAGGTTTTCGAACCTTGCTTATGACTCATCTCGCAAAAAAATTCTAATTGTATCTTGTTTTTAAGAAAAATATCGGTGGATTATTTGGTTTTAGTTTTTTTTTAAAAAAAAATTAATATGTTTCTTCTTAAAAGTAAGATGAAATTTGAATTTTTTTTTTTCACATGAGTTATCAACCAACAAGGATTAAAATGATATAAGTCGTTATGTTTTCGTTGGATAGAGCTCGGATAACGTGATACTCCTAAAGAATATAAATATTTCTTCAACTTGGAATCATAATTTGCTAACTAGGTAAGGAATATTAATTTCCACCTAACCCTTTATCTCCACCTCATCACTTCTTTTGGAAGAGAGAGGGAGAGGAGAGGAAGGGTTAGGTGAAAATTAAGTTTTCTTACCCAGTCAACAAATTATTATTCTAGGTTATTTCTTAATTATCATTGTCATTCTCCATGTAACCATTTTCAATCAAAAATTCAAAAAAATGGTCAACTAGAGGTCAATATGTGTTTTTATTTTTTTACACATATTATGGAAGTTCATAGTTAATTTTGTTCTTTAAAAAAAAAATTGTGTCAAGCACACTTTTGAGAAAATTTCATATGTATTTTTCATCTTAACCCTTAAAAAAATTAAAACAAATGGTCAACTAATGGTCAATATGTGTTTTTGCACCTATTTTAGAAATTCATAGTTACTTTTGTCCCTCAAAAAAATATTTGTTGTTAGGCGCACTTTTAGGAAAAATCTCATATGTATTTTTACACCTTAACTCTGACTAAATACTTCCAATTGAAAATGCAATAGTAAGATACCCCTGTGAAAATTATTAATTAATGTGTGTGTATACTAACTCCGCTCTTTAAAACAATATTTAGTTTTAAGTACAATTTACATTACAAATGTATTGGTTAAGAAATGTGAAGATGAATAGTTGCAAATAGAGAAATGGGAAATGGGTCGGGCTTGTAGGAGCGACTTGTTAAGGTTTGCAAATTACCAAGACTTGGCTCGAGATTTAGACCTTCAAATAATAAACAAGCTTACAAAGAGTCATCCCTAATCGGTTGGGGAGAAGAGTCTCTCTACTAACTTCCCTCTCCACTTAATGTCTCAGCCATTGGGTCATATTTTAATGAGTGAGATTTAATGCTATATATTAAATAGTATTATAATATTAAATATAATAAAAATCTACAACAAAAACATAACTTTAAATCTAAACCATTAAAACACAATCTAATGATTGAGACATTAAGTGGAGAGAAGGGTTAGTGGAGATATCCCTTTCCGTTGAGGGGACTAAAGGAGTTGGCTTGTTTGAGCTCTTTTATTTGCTTATTTTTTTTTAAAAAAATAAAATGGTTGATGATGTTAATATTATTTATATTTTTTTACATTGTTGATGATGTTGCATATACTTAATCGTTATTATCTATTTTTAGAATTGAATTTTACAAAATAGTTTGGTTTGTTTAGTTTTGCACATGATTTAATCATCTGAACTTTTAAAAAATGAGTTAATTTGGACTTTAAATAGTGATTTGATTTTATGTTATACTATAAATATTTTTAAATATATATCTAACGAGAGAATATTTGTATACTTATATAACTTGTGATTTTAAAAGGCCTGAGATCCATAGGGTTGGCCCTAGGCATGTCATTCTTTTTTTCTCAATAATAAAAATTTTAGGTGGGGATAGACACCGATAACTAACCAGAGTCAGAGCACGCATCCAAGCTCAAAGAGCGGTTAAAAAGATACTTACAGATCGCCTACCAACGAGACTCACATCGACCAACGGGTATCGAACTTCCTCCCTTTTAAGATAAAGGCCGACGCCTTAACCAACTGTGACACTCTTTATTGGCCCTAGGTTTATCATTCTATCAAGTCCATGGTTGAGCAACCTTTTGGCAAAAGTGAGCTTTAATTTTTAAACCCAATCCTTTTAAACTCAAACAGGTCAAATGGCTGGCCCTATATATTTTCCCAATTTCATCTAAGTGTTGATTTGGTTCAAATACTTGACTTTATGATACCCTCTAAAATAATCGGACCATATCTTAGATAGTTCAACCACCCAATCTTATGACCACCATAGTTGCATTAAAATCTTATCGTTTAAGAATGTGGTACCTGATTTTGCTTTAAATGTTTGATATTTATAAAAGCAAAGCTTTTATTCTTTTTCCACCCCATGTTGGTTGTTTAAATGCTTCATTATTTCACTTTGAGCACATGACTTTGTTGGAATCTAAATATGTACCAAAAATTTGTTCCACGTCACATTTATACATTAATAACTTGTTCTTGTTATTTTCTGCTTTTAGAATACAATTTAAGTCTCTCTGTTTGTATGCGGAGTCAAATGGATATTTTTTAAGTATAGTAGTCAAACCAAAATTGATGTCTGTACACTATGTAGATGGACTTCATTTTCAAGAAAAAATATACTTTTTTTTATCTATAAAAATCAATTTAATAAATGGTAAATGAATAGTGATGAATAATTTTATTTTATATTTGTGTTTTATTGATAAATAGGCAATGTTTTCTCGATCACTATGATGTTGATATGGCTTTAATATTATGGATGCACTTTCAAGCTTCTACTGCTACTTCTTAAAGTGCGGATACTTTATTTTTCCTAACCAAATTGTCAACTTTATTCTTAATTTTTATTGGATGTTTCACATCAAATGATATTGATATTGATATTGCTAATAAACTTTTTGATTTATTGATAGCTATGGGAGGTTGTGGTTTTTCATTTTCTTCGACAATGCTTTTTAATAATGTACTTAATCATGAATATTACTACAAAATATAAAATCTTACATGTCATGGATAAGTGGTATAATTCTGCTCAAGTTCCATGTAATTATTTGGTATAATTATTTTTGTTATGTTTTTCATATTTATTTCGTATATTTTATTGAACTTCATATTATTTTATTCTTTACACTTTTGATTTCAGTAGCTGGGCCCTTTGCATTCGCATAACATATAAATTGAGCTAGTTGAAACTTATAAATGATGTTGCTTCATATATATATATGTGTGTGTGTGTGAGGCATCATGATTTATTTTTAAATATAAGTTACATATATATACATTGATACACATATCCCAATAAATATAAATAAAGTTAATTAATATGTGAAAAATATATTTTTCCTTAATGTTTTACCCATAATTAATAAAGTTATTATTCTTGCATGGAAAACCAACAAATTCAAGAAAATTCAAAGTTGATATCAATAATTTGAAATATTTTTAGGGGTATTTTAAAAAGATAATATTAAATATTTTTAGCATTTTGCAAATTGAGTTATATTTGATGACAAAAAATATTTCCAAAATGTGACTTGTAGAGTATAAACATTAATTTATACATAGAATTTAATTTATCTCTATACAATTTTTTTTTTGGAAAATTTTTAAATATACCTATTTTTCTTAGTTGCAACAAATTTACTCTTTATATTTCCCTTCTTTCAAGTAAGAATAATAATAACTAAATATCGATTATCTTTTTGTGGCTACCTTGGATGATCCTTTTTTATAAATTTACATAGTTAATTTCTTGAGTAATTTTTCTTTGAAATACATGAATATGTGTATAGAGGTCCCAAATATAATTGGTGTATTCCTCATTTATTCCCATTATTGGATAAACCCTTTTAATGAATTTTGTTCATTGTTCCTA
Organism: Acacia acuminata; assembly: GCA_019022655.1. Classification (NCBI taxonomy): domain Eukaryota; kingdom Viridiplantae; phylum Streptophyta; class Magnoliopsida; order Fabales; family Fabaceae; genus Acacia; species Acacia acuminata. The sequence goes on along the minus strand of JAFJYI010000049.1, from coordinate 2,551,916 downwards.
TATTTATTTTAGGTCAAAATTATGAGGGACCACAAGAAATAAGCATCACATACTTATCATCTCTTTCACCCACCTTTTGAAATTTAGTGGTTTCGGTTCAAATTTAGGAACTAATTATTTTTTTCATAGCCATCTAATATAATTAACTATTTTGTGGTGTAAAAATAGAATAATCAATTGTTTTGGTAGCATATGTAGTAACGCTGTTAACTTTGATTAATTTCCGTTACTTTTTACACTGTAGGTCCTATCAATTTTCTTACTCTCTATTATTTTAGTATATTTTTAGAAATAGGTGTCTTTTTAATGAGCAAATATCACTTAGACCCAATGGAAGCAATAAACGGACCTTTTTTTTTTTTTTTTTAAAAAAAAAAAATATCTAATGAATCGTTATACATTTCAATTTGAATTAAGAATTTTGCGAACCCCCAAAAGAATCTAAAATTTTTTTCACCCCTTGGGTCAAAATGAAATTAAGTTTTGTCATTGAAAAGACAATAGTATCCTTACTTTATTTATTTTATTTTTTTTATAAAAGCATTTACAAGAAAATAAGAGTTGTCACAAAACAAATAAATGGATTTAAAAGAATCTAAAGAGTTAAAAAAAAAATTTCAAGATACATACAAACATATACAAGACATATATGTAAATGGCCAAATTTTTTTAACTTTATAGATTCTTTTAAATCCCTTTACAAGGCAAATATAGTCATTAATTCACAACACAAATAAGAGAATTAACAAGACAAATATGAATATTTATAAGACAAAAAGTGTTTATGTCTACTTACGAATCCAACAAAAGATAATTTTGTTGGGTGCTTATAGCAAAATATTTTATTGTTAAATTTGCACATTTGTCTTTCTAAGAAAATATTAAAATAATATAGAGGGAGAAGACTGGTGAAACCCACAATATAAAAAGTAATAAAAATCAACCAGGTTAACAGTGTTGCTATATGTACTACCAAAAAATTTGATTATGTCTATTTTTACACTATAAAATACTACATCTCTGTCCTAATTATAAGAACACTTTTATAATGTAATTTATACTATAAGAGTATTCCTATATTAGGACCGGAGGGAGTAGTTAATTGTATTAAGTGCCAGTACTTCATTGTCATAACTCATATCTAACTCTTAACAATACCTCAAGGATTTAATATGAATGTCATTCATTTCAAGGATTTAATATGACATTCATTCATTTTATAATAAAACCGGGATATTATATTAAAAGCCGGATGGTATAACATACTTCTCCGGTCTTATACATAGGGTAGAGAGGGGATTTTTTTTTTTAATCCTATTTATAGGGCATATCATTAAAACTTTGAGGTGAATGTATAATTTAACCTTTTATTTGTTATTATGTATTGACATCGTTTTCATTTTGTAGTTTGTATATTAAATAAGGATGAGATTGTAATAAAGTTGTTGAATTTTATATTCGAGTTGATGAGATTTAAGACTTTCTTTAGTTTGTACACTATAAATATAAGTAGAATAGTATAACCTTTTTTTGTTTGTTTATATTAAACAATACATCTAATTTCAGAATGCGTTTGGATGGATGGGTTTGTATTTAGATTTTAGATGTACAATTTTGCATTTAAAATCTATGTATTTTTGTGATTGAGCGAGAAGGAAAGGCACAGACACAATGCATTAAAAGATGAACCATGTCCCAAAACAGAAAGGCTAGGGGTTCATGGTTCGACAAGCAGTTAAATAGGCGAAAATAATTTAATAAGTACATATATGATAATAAAAAAATAAAAAAATATCTCAAATAGGTGATTTCTGAATCATTAATTATTTTATTGTTTTTGTTAATCCTATTATTGTTATTGTTAACAGGATTTTAAAGTTCAATTAGTATTTTTCTATCTTTCTTCTATAATATTATTATATATTAAAAATAAATTCATACTAAGTCTAATTGTCAACATATCAACGTCCCGTTACATGAAGTTTTCAATAAAATAGCATTGCATGGCTACAAATGGACTGAAAATATATTGGACTTTGAGGCGAGTTTTTTTTTTTTTTTTTTTTTTTCAAAAAAATTTTTTATAGGTTTTAACTAAATTTTTCCAACATTTTTCGTAACTCCCAAAAAACCGTTTGATTGGTAATAATTGTTTTGGTGCCCGTTTTAATTCCGGGTTTTAACTTAATAGTGACTCAATTATTATTTAATCTGGTTCAATCATGAACACAATTTTGAATCCGATCAATAGTTAAACCTGTTTGGCTGTCCCATCCAGTTCTTTAATCGCTTCTCAGAAAGACTAAGGAAGTATTTTCGTGTACAAAAGGAAGAAAAAAAAAAGTTAGGATTCACATTTGAAATTAAATAACTAGGAGAATATTTATTTATTCATTATTTTGATTGAATCGGTATCCTACGCTTTTTATATATATCATATTATCAAGTATTCGAACAACCGACTAATCTGGTCTCACTTGATGGTGTTCTACTCAAGGGATTTGTACAAAATCTGTGCTTTAATTTAGTTTCATCCTTAAAAAAAAAATAGCACATAAAAGGGACATAGAAAGATGCATTTTAATTAAAACCATGGATTTGAGTCTTATGAATAAAAAGATGTTACAAGAACTTCCCTTCACTAAAAGTCAACGTTACTTAAATTTAGATTGATTTTTTAGTATCATATGATAAATATTTGATGTCAGAGAAAAATCTAGATGAACCAATAATATACAAAGACACCCCATCCCTAAATCTTGTCATTGTCCCTACTAATTTTGGGCCTGTCACAAAAGCAAAAGCAAAATACCATTCCATTCATTGTCTCTCTCCCTCAGAAGATAAGCTCAAGAGTGACTGAAGAAGATCCAGGAACATGTGGGTCCTTTATATTACATTACATACAGATCAGCAATCTCCATTCTTACTCAATCAAAAACTGTTTTGGTATCATGATAATTCTTTATTTCTTGTTCTTTTGGATCAAAATTAAAAAAACCTGTGTGTGAAAAAATTGCTGAAAAATCTCTCATTATAAAATTTATTACTTAAAGGTACCTAAAATTTGTTTAAACAGGTGCAACTCTTTTTCAACTGAGTGCAACATATCTTTGACTATATGCAAAACAAAAGATATTTATATACAACAGAAGATGATGTATTGCACACATTTAGACAAAATATATATCCGCTCAAGGACATAGGTTTTTGGGTACTTTGGGCAATAAATTATGTAATAGGGAATTTTTCAGCAATTTTTCCTGTATCTTATATTGCACTAAAGAAGATTGGGGACAAAAGGGGATAGAAGCATGAAGGTATGATAGTGGTTTACAGGTAGGAGAAGGGAAGGGAAAGGGCAAAGGTCCCAAAGTGATTGGGGAACAAAAACAGGGATTGTGATTGAATTGAAGTAAAAGAGAGATGCCCATGTGAATGAATCAACTTACAAACTTTTTATGAAGTGGCCTAGCCTCCATGCTTCTTAGTTTCTAGTCACTCTCTAATACACCTTGTATGTTTTTTTAATATATATATTTGGTCGTTGAAATTGTCTAATTTTAATTTTTATCTTATAATACTATATAATTATTTGCAAAGTCTTTATTTAAAAAGACAATCAATCCCCCCTTCTTTTAGAACAAAATGTTAAATAGGAAAATAATGGACATTTTCATCTATATCCTTGTAGAGTAAACACAAATACTGAAATGCTATACTGTGAGAATAAAAGGCTGGGCTCAAGATTTTTGCTTTGTGAAAACGGGGGCCTGTACGGTAGGCCTGTAAACTTTTAAAAAAAAAAAATGGTTTATTTATAATAATATTATTAATTTACAAAGGCTAGGCTTAAGATTTTTATTTTAATGGTAAAAAAAGGGTCTAAGGATCCAACTTTGTAGGGACGAAGGTCTAAAAAGACCGTCCTTTTATGCCTGTATATTTTTTATTTTTAAAAATTATTTATATCATAATAATATTATTGATTTTTTATATTATTAATGATGTTACAAATATTTATACTTGTTATTATCATTTTTTAAAATTAAGTTTCATAAAAACATCTTGTATTAAAAATCCTAAAAATTAAAAAATTATAAAAGATATTTCTTATTTCATAAATATTTTTATTTTGTATTTTTTATTTGTTGAACTTATTTTCTAGTGATTATTTTGTTAATATATTATGTTGTTTATTTTATTGACTATTTACACTTTTCAAAACATATTTATTAGAAGTATTTTTTAATTTTGTTAAGTTTTCTCATTAATTATTTATAATTATGGTATGTGGATAATAATTTATTTAATTATTTTTTTAGAAAATTTACCTTTAATTATGACTTAGTGATTGTATGCATGATACATATTGTTCAAACCTTAATATTGATAACATTTATTTGTTAAATTAAAATTTAATTATTATAAGTTACTAATTATATTTCTTTAAAAAAATTACAGAAAAAATAATTAAAATCTAGAAAAACAGTTTTCAATCCTGCAAGGCCAGCCCAACTCAAGGCCTTGGGGAGGAAAATGATTTCATAATTTGGCAGCCCCGCGCACACTCTCCCATGTCATACATGTGATATAGTGAAAGTCACGATTTGTACATACCTTAAAGGGGCCTAACCTTTGAAAGGACCAGTCCTTTTTTTTTTTTTTAAAAGTTTTAAATCCAAAAGTTTTAAAGCCGTTATTAGGATAAAAATAATTATATTATCTCTCTATATTCCTCTCTTTTATCTTTCTAGTCCTATTAGATAATAAATAATCATTCACCATCATCTTTCTTATGTCACACATGTGATATGGTGAAAGTCACGATTTGTACATAAATTTCAACTTGTTCCCACTGAAAGATTTCAATGTAGCACCTTGACAAATACTTCCCACAATAACAGTTTTTTACTGTATATAGCATACGCCGAAGACAATGCAATCTAATCTCAACAATTCACATGTTGGCTTGACAACAACATCCAAATCAATTTCCTTACTCAGCTGCAACATACTTCCTCAATCTATTTCTTTGTTCAGCCTCAACATTCCAGCGAATGACCATGCATTCCCATTCTCAAACACAATCAAATCGAAAAACAATACTGCAATTCGTAAATGACCATGTCCCTCGGTCAGTTCTAATTCAACTGGAAGCCTTTCAAAAGGCTTTTAAATCCTCTCCATTTATAAAGTGTGGGTAACAAATTGTAATCAACTTAAGAGAGTGACACAAGACAACATAATTGTATTTGAGGCCCAAAGCCATAGTTAATTAATTATGCAAAGGGCTTGCTACTCGATTTCCCCCCCCCCCCCCCCCCCCCCCCCCAAATATCTACTTTGAATGCACCTTCTACATTCATTTTGTAAATGTAGAGCTAAGTTCTACTACAAGAGAAGCCTCCTTTTTTGTTTTTCCGTTTACACTTTGCAACATCTTTATTTCACATAATTAGAAGCAATAAATATCAATAGGGGCCCTAAATGATGAGTTCAAAACAAGATCATCAGGAAGTAACTGATTCCACAGGCTCTACTGAGAAGAACTGAAGGACGCAATGGCATCCATTTCTTGCCGCAACAGAAGAGCATCAATGAAGACATCCAAATTCTCACCTTGCATCACATCATCAATGGAGTGGTGAGTAATGCCAACTCTGTGATCGGTTACACGGCCTTGGGGAAAGTTGTACGTTCGGATGCGTTCCGACCTGTCGCCACTACCAATCTGTCCAGTTTCACAAGCCTCATGTCAATTTACAGAACAATAATAGTCTGATGATTAGCATAGCTAGCAACAAAATCTCTTCCTACCTGCTCTGATCGAATTTTGGATCGACTGCTTTGAAGTCTGAACCTTTCCAATTCATATAGCTTTGCACACAGTACCTTCAGTGCTTTGGCTTTGTTCTAAGCAAAAACGGTAAGGCACATATAGAATGTAAGTTAAGAATAATGACAGCACGTATAGAAAGAAAAAAGACATATAGAACATATATAAAAGGGGAAAAATGGCATTATCGATACTTATAATCAATCACATCAACTAATAAAATGTAGGATGTAAATTTTCATAATATTTTAAACTACAGCAAACACAAAATCAGCAATGATTATCGAGCCAAAGGGTACTTCTTAGACTTCTCTTCCGTTAAGTCCTGAAATTGCACATGGTTCAATCCTTTTGGCTATAAATGGTGAGAAGATATTATGTCCTTGTTATTATCACTCAACTTTTCATAAGCATTTTTCAATCCAGGATTATAAGAGCCATTTCTCATGTACAAAATAACTTTTCTAATTCTATTCTCTTTTCCATTGCATTCCATTCTAGGTGACAAAGGATACATGGTTTGGAAAAAGGAAATTTGACCTGTGAAAAATTAAATCTTACACAGTTTTTCCCCTTCAATTGTCTTTTTGGAGGTGGGTCTATGAACAAAATTTGAGAAAATTTTCAGAAAACAATGTAAATATGCCATAAACAAACTTTCAAAATGAATGCTGTCCATGAGCATGAAGTGTATGCTAATTTCAACCTAAGCTAACCCAACTAAGTGAAATTGTTAAAAAAGAACATGTGCAGCATACAACTCAAAAAATACATCGCCCTTTTGTCTGTCAAGTACACACAAGGTAGAAGTAACTGATAAGGCCCATGCTCAAGATTAAAAAGTCAAGAGACATCACTTCCTGTGGTTTTTCTTTTATCTTCATACCTAGAACTGAAACAAGAAATCATGACTGGCGACTAGTAAGTTTTGTAAAAGTTATAGCAATATTCACCATATGTTGGGAACGCTCATCTTGTATTGCCACCACCATACCGGTTGGAATATGAGTTACTCTAACAGCACTGTTGGTTGTATTTGCATGCTGACCACCTGAACCACCAGATCTATAGGTATCAATTCTTAAGTCTTCATTCTTCAATTGAACATCAACCTACATAAAGCAAAGTCGAGCAATAGTGTAAGATATTGCAAAAAGAGAGAGGGAAAGGAAACATCATATTGTATTGTATAAAGTGAACATACAAAATATAATAAATTTCATAATCCAACTAAACAGAACCAAAAGGAAGAAAGATAACATTAGATACAGCTAAACTAGAAAAAGATGCCAAATTTTGCTGTTAGAAAGGAAAATCTTTCTCAAACTACCATGAAATATTCTTAGATAAAAGAAACATTCAAGTACGAGGCACTGCTTTTTCCCCCTTCTCTTTTTTCCCCAACAAGATACATTGATCTGTAAGAAAATTACCTCATCAGCTTGAGGGAGAATGGCTACAGAAACAGCACTGGTGTGAACACGTCCTGACTTTTCTGTCACAGGAACACGCTGTTAAAAGAAACTGTCAGTAATTATGAAAGTAGTCACAACTTGTACATAATAGGTAATAACTAAACCTGAACCCTGTGAATTCCACTCTCAAATTTAAGTTTCCCAAAAACACCAGCTCCTGCAATTGCTGCACTAGCCTCCTAAGAAATTGAGGACCAAACAGAAAATAAATAAGCTATACAAGGACGTTCAATTTTAATATCAACCACTGATGCGATGCAACACAGTAAAACCAAAAGTGAAGAATGAATATGCACCTTGTATCCTTTTAGATCAGACTGAGCTACATCAACTACTTCAAACCTCCAACCTTCTTTGTGAGCATACTTCTCATACCTATTTTGCATCACACAACATCCTCGTCAGAAGGCTTCAGCAATCAGTTTCCAACTAGTTCTAGGAAACATATGTAATCTTACATTTTAAAGATGTCCATTGCAAATAAGGAAGCCTCCTCCCCGCCAGTACCTGTTGATACACCTTAGTCTAGAAAAGTGATAAAAACAAATGCAGGGGGGTGGGGAGGGAGGAAATACAATATGGATAGACATCTTAGCCAAAAAAGTAAAGTCAAAGAAGTTGTTCGATAACCATCAAAATAGATGCTCATTTCCAAAAGGGATACTTTACCTGCTCTCACCTCCAAAATACAGTCCCTTTCATCAGCGTCATCTTTGGGAAGTAATGACTTGAGTACCAACTTTTGCAGTCTTGTTTCTTCTTCCAGGGCCTCACCCAGTTCTTCTGTTGCCATCTTAACCATCTCTTTATCTTCAGAAGATTCAGCCAATAATGACTTTAAGCCATCTATTTCCTGCAGATAGTGAGGAGCCTGTATCAGATGAAATAGGAAAAGAAATGAAAACCATAGTAACTAGTGCATGATGGAAAGGTTCACTTCTATAACAGATGAGCAATTGACATACAGAATCATCTAAAGGAAAAATCTGTATAGTTTCTCAGAAGCCCCACCCCTCTTGTGAAAGCCACACTCTCACACCATGAGGTTAAAAATAGCAGACTTTCAAAGTTAACTCATTAAAATAAAAACTTAGGTCTGATTGGCACCTTAGCAACAAAATTAAGCGGTTGCTGTCCAATGAAAGCAAACCTCTGTTATCAGTACACTTTAAGAGATAATAAACTAAATGCAGTTTCGTGTGCTAAACTATTTTCCTTTTGAATAAACATACACAGGGTCTGCATCAATCAACTCATTACCTTCTGTTTGGCTCTCAATTCATTAATAAGGGCCATGAAACCACTTAGCTTCCGAAGTTCCTTGTTTGCTCTGGCATACTCCGTTGGTGATGCTTCTGGCTGTCTTCAATAAACAACAAAAATTGAACAAGAGAAAATAAACTCAACTATTAATGACGTCCAAGATTACTTACACACGTGAGTAGGGCTATGCAAAGATGTATGCTACAAATTTTCTAGAATTTCAAGAAATAAGAGTAAAACACAATGAAGAAAACAGTAAAAAGGATCACCTGATTCAGAAAATTCTGAAGACAAGCAGTCCTGTGTTCAATGGCTGACAGTCTTTGTTCCATTATCTTCAGGAGGTCCGTAGACATTTGAGGAAGTATTTCTGTTTAAAATGTAAAATAGAATGAATCACAAATTCCAAGAGTTTCCCTTATAAAAAATTCTACACCGTATCTCAGGCTCCACCCCATATTAAGGTGCTCAGTCATTACTTTCTAACTTTTTTTTTTCTTGCAATAGGAAAATGAAAGAATGCAGACTACTTCCAATCTGTTCAAGTATATTTAACATAATAAAATATTGATTTGCCTAAATATATAATGCAAGAGTACAGTAGTAGAAGGTTAGAGCGGAAGTTAACAGAAAAACAAAGAAAGAAAACGAACCGGTAGTGTAAGAGCGAATAATAGAGGTGATTGATGATTGAAATATTGATCTCCGAAGCTGAAAATTAGGATGAGATATCGAAGAGATTGACTCATACTGCGTAAGCGCCAAAGAAAGACGACGCCAAATAAACCCAACATGACTTCTCATTGCCATTTCGTTTCACCCAAACAACACCACACCTACATTAAATCTTTCTTCGACCGTCAAGTAGTCATTTCGAAGAGATACTTAAGATGATATTTTTTTTTTTGAACAGCCCGAAAATGGACTACACAATCTAACAGAGAATCTGCCAATGGAACTGAAGCTGGTGTACTGATTCGTCGTCGCCGTTGTTATACTGAGTGTCTCGTCCTCAAAACGCAGGTCAGATTGATGCAGGAATCACTGGAGTTCAATTGCCGTGTGTCTCCGTCCTGTGCATCGTGCATCATTCACCGGAGTTCGATCCCTTTCCCGCCGCTCCTCTTTCGCCGTCGTGTGTCGTCTCAGATTGAAGCAAAAATCCCTAAATCCCTGTTAATGTTGACGGCGGCGATCATTTTACAGTTAACGGATCAGATTAGGTCACTTAAACTCGAACGGCGCCGTTTTGGGTATGCGCTAGCTGCTACACGCTAATGGGTTCGCAGCAATCGCAGGTGATTCAGCTGGTCGAGAGATACTCTCAAGAGCTGAAGAAAATGACATCTAAATTTCTTGGATGAAGAAATTTTCATGTAATTTTGCATGAGGTAACTACTACGTCTAGTCTTTACTATAAGATTCATCATTTTATAATTCAATTATTTTTGTTAAAGTACATATTATGTTAAAGACATAACCTTTCTGATTATAAGACACCAACTAGTAAGTGTATTTGGTCCTTTTTATAAAGCATTTTTTTATTCCTAAGGAGCATTAATTATCCTTTTTTTCATAAATAGTCCTAATTAATAAGAGTAGTGGGTGTGAGTAATAATTAATATAATATTAAAGCTTAGTGCAATTAATAGGGGTAATATTGAAAGTTACTTAAATTGTAAGACAATTTTATTGATTTTAACTGTTTTTATTGGTTTGTGAGAATTGTTAATTGATGTCTTATAATAAGGACCAAAAGAAGTATATAAGAACATGAGTTTAGTGTGCAAAAACACTTATTTCAAATTGAAGGTAGCACCCTAGCAATTTGGTAAAATTTTTACAAATAGGTATATTATTTTTGAAATGTTGTCCTCACTAATCACTATCCTTATTATTTGGAACCCATTAAAAATGTGAACCGACTTACCTAGGTCTTGCGTTTGCCAATACCCATTGATTTTGATTTAGCAAATAGAAACTTATTGGTCTTACTCATCAAAACCACTTTTAACCAAAGTAAGATGAGAGTTAACTTTGTCTCAAAAGTTGGAAATACTTATTTGCAGCGGGTTTTTGTGCATATGTGGAGGAACGTTAGGAGACTTATAAGTAAGGTTAATTGTCTAATTTATTGGGACAAGAAAAGACAAATTGGATTAAAAATCATGTTTCGAATTACTTGTCAAATTTAACGTAAATTTTTTTTTTTTTTTTTTTTAATTTTATAGCTTGACTCTTTTTTTAATATCTAAACTTCTTTAGAATTTAATATTTTATCAAATTAAATTTTTTTTTAAAAAAAAAGCCTATAAGTCTATCCAAGCATAAATTAAATTACAGTAATTGACTTTTACCATCATTTTGTATAAATCAATCAGAATAAAAGTTAATTCTACAAACGTTAATTCAAACACTATCTTCCAACATAAGTTGTCTTTACAATTGCTTCCAAAATGCTTCTGAATGAGAAGTATTGAAATCAGGATAAGAGATTGAAAAGATTAAGCTAAGGCAATTTGTTGTTGTTGTTTTTTTTTTTTTTTTTTTTTTTTTTTTTTTTGGGGGGGGGGGGGGACCAATTTCAGTGTTCATGGCAATGATGATATTGAGAGCTCTTCATCTTTATGGACTATTTATGTTTAATTTAAATGGTTTAGATTTATTTCTTCTTTTTTTAAATTTTTTTTAAACATGTACAAAATCTAGAATAAAAATAATCCTTTAACTGTCAATTTTTCAAAAATTGATTTTTTTATTTAAAAATCATTATTTGAAAATCTTAAACCTAAATCGTTAAAAATTTATTTGAATTATGTAATTACAATAAATAGTTCTTAGTGTTCATCATAGCGATGAGCATTGAAACTACTTGGGGGGACCTTACTTAAGTTTTCTCCTTTTCTCCCTTCCCTTGCTTAAAAATATCCTTACTTTTTTCCTTTCTTTATTTGCAAGCTACTTCTGTTATCAACTTGTCCTTAAATACAAAGCAAGTAAGCAACACAAGGGCACATTGGATTCGAGAATAATTTAAATCTAGAAGTAGACAATTTAATAATTTTAACAGCTAAGCTAAATCCCAAGGCAAAATCGTGGAAATCTATTAATCATTCATGAAAAAAAAAAAAAGGGAATTAGAAGAGAAAATGGAAGGAGAAATTGGACCCCCTCAATTACTTTGAGAGATATAAAGCGACTTTTTTGTGGGTGTGCATTCCATGAATCTCAATTTATTTTTGTTTTGTTAATCTCATCATTTGAATTTTGAACAATTGAACAGTTTGTGAAGGAAGTAATTTATACGAGGACAAACAAGAACAGGGATTCCATAATGGGTTTTCCAACCATACTATCACCAAAATATATTCGAGTCTAAATAATTAATATTAATATGAAGTCTAAAATTTATAGTAAAACATAACTATTTTTATTATTTTTTTATTTTTTATAATTCGTGCCATCTATTCCTAAATCATCTGATTAGAGTGTGTCAACTCATCTAATTTTAAGGGTGTGTTTGGATTGTCGTTTGTCCATCCCAGTCATGCAATTAAGGGGAAAAGGTGCTTTTATGCCATTTGGTAGTGTTTGGATTTAAGATTGGACAATTGGGCTTTTAATAGAATAACCACTTTGTTATCAAAAAAAAAAAAAAAAAAAAAAAAAAGAATAACAACTTTCATACGGAAGCTAAACTTTGTTGTTTTTAAGTATTTTTTTTCATAGGCTGAAACAAAATTCTTTTTACACACATTTATCTTAAATATTGAAAAAGCACTTTTAAAAATATTAAATCAAATAGTAACTTAACCTCAGCATGGAGAGAGAATTAGTCCACGCGAAGCAAGAGAAGAGTCTTAATGTGGGTCCTACCTTGCTTTAAATGCAAAAAAATAAATTAATATAAAAAATCCAATAATTTTAGGTTTATAAAAGTATCCAAAGAAAAGAAAATAAAAATAGATAATAGATTTTAGAGAAAAATTGATAAGAAGAACCTAATAAACTTTTATACACATATAATATGGATACTCCACAAATTTTGGACACACAGAGTATTAATATTCTGCATTTTCTAATTTGTACACTTATTATATAAATATGTATTATTTAAGTTTGTAAAAATTAGGTTGAAAAGAAAACCTAATTCAAATATAAATCGCCTTTACACCGTCTTTTGATTTTTACCTTATCTTAAATTTTCAAAAGTCGGTTTGAAAAATGGTAATTTCTCCCACTGGTACTCCTTCACAACCTAAATGTATAGGAATTAGTTGAGTAACTATACGTTTTAATCCCAAATGCCAGATAGCATTTCACTTTATCTTTCAAATTTATAATTTTCTTCATAAACTATCTCTATTATTGTACATATTAAAGGGGAATTTCTAAGAATGAGTTAATTTATAATACAAATAATTAAAGGAGTATTGTTTAAAAAATTAACACATATTTTTTTATTATCTATAACTAACTAAACTAATTTAATTAATCTTCATCTTTCTCTCTCTCTTGTGCACACGCACATATATATAGAACTAAAAGAAGTATAAAAAAAAATAAGTAAAAAAAGTCTCATATATACACATAACTCAGTATGTATGTATATAAATATGGGCTTCTCTAATTACAAAAACAAAGAAAAATGTTGAGGGATGAAAGAAATGCACATATATAATGTGGGGTAAAGAGTGTACTAAACATATCCTTTCAAATCGCGATTTTTTGAGCTTTGCTAGGGCTTGAGTCTCCGGCAGCGATTCTATGTGCTTCGTCGCCCACTGCGGCGGGGAAAATGAGTGGCCCTTCCGATTGCGCCTTGCATGGAGGGGATGGTGAGGTTTTACTTGATTATGAGCGGGAGGAGTCGGATCGTAGGAAGAGGAAGGATAGGTCTGCTGATAAGAAGTTCTCGGGAGATGAATCTTTGAAAGTTCGTGATGAAAGCTGGATGCATGCCGATACAAGGATCAAGCGCCAATGTCTTATAGGGAGTCCTTATTGCAGAATGTGAGCGCAAAGACGTGCTGGTGGGAATGGGCGAGGAATGATGATGAGGAGGAAACAGAGGATTATGGAGCTGAAACTGACTTTGCGAAAGTATTGAACCCGACCGACGGTATCTCGGTGGATCCGTCAAATCCGCTTTGTCCGATGTTCAAGTTTGAAGAGAAGGAAAAGGAGAGGTTACTGAGGCCTTTTCATAGAACCTTGGTGGTGAAGTTGATGGGAAGCCAGCCGGCTTACGGTTTCATGCTGAAAAAATTGAAACAGTTTTGGGAGAAGAAAGGTAAGATTGATGTTTTTGACTTGGAGAATGATTTCTATTTGGTTAATTTCTAGCAGTCTGAGGACTATTTGGGGGCGTTAACTGGGGGACCGTGGGTTATAGCTGATGCGTATATGAGTGTGTCTCGGTGGAAACCCGAGTTTAGCCCAAGAAGTGCATCAATTGAGTCACTGGTCGCATGGGTGAGGATTCCTGAGCTGCCTGCACCGTTTTTTGATAAGAATTTTTTGCTAAACCTGGGGAATGCGATAGGGAAAGCCATTAGGCTGGATGTTCACACGGCACAAAGTGCGAGGGGTAAGTTTGCTCGCCTATGTGTTGAACTGGACCTTACAAAACCGTTGGTCCCAGAATTCATTGTGGAGGGACAGAGGTTCAGTGTGGTGTATGAAAGTCTAAGTAGCTTGTGCACTAAATGCGGTTGGTTTGGCCATAACAAGGATGGCTGTGCTAACTTTCATAAAAAGAAGGCGGAGGAAGGGATGGAGATTGAAGTTCAGGGAGAGCCGAGGAAGGAAGAGGGAGTCACAGGAGCAGTAGAGGAGACGTGGAAGACTGTTCAACGTGTTAGAAGGCCAAGGAGGTATGTGGAAGTAAGCCATGAGCAAAAGTCTGGCTCAAGATTTTCTGTTTACATGAGGAGTCTGGGCTGGAAGTGGTTGGAGAGGGTTTGGGTCTGAATGCTGGAGTTCCAGAGTCTAAGCCAGGCCTTGAGACAACACCGAGAGTGAAAGTACAGAGCTCTACGGTTAAACAGGGAAAGGTGAGTGGTTTGGGAGTGGGCAAGAAGGAGGCAGTGGTTCTGAGGAAGGAGCAGGGGGGAAGGGTGGCCCCCGTGGCTAGGAAGGTGGAAGTGATAAGGAAGGAGAAGGTGTTAACAGTGGTGAATAAAGAGGAGCTGAGTAACAGATCGCATGAATGTGGAAATATGGCGAGTGTTCTAGCGGTACAAGAAAGCAACTTGGAAAGGTGTAAGTGGAAGGAGGTGAGTATGACAGAAAAGGAGAATTTACATCCTGGTGGGGGGTAGGAAAGGGGAGAAATGGGGTCGGATGATGTCTTAATGATGGGAATGGATGAGAATATGGTGGTGAATGGGAAGTTGAGTACGGGGGAGGCTTCCAGTACCCTTGGACTCGCTGATTTTTAACCATTTGGGTGAGTATGCACGCGGTCCAGATATAATATTGATTATGACGAACTTCTTAGTGTGGAACAGCAGGGGGCAGCAAGCAAAGCGTTTGCGTCTGTCCTTAAGGAATTGAGGTATCGGTATAAGGTAGATCTAGTAGTTATAATGGAACCGCGTGTGAGTGGAAGGACAGCTACAAAGGTAATTAAGAGTTGGGGGTTCAAATTCTCAAGGAGAGTGGAGGCCATGGGCTTTTCTGGTGGGATTTGGATTTTGTGGAATTTGGAGGATATAGCCCTGGATGTGGTAGTAAGCGGTGAGCAGTTTATGCATTGTAGCTTAAAGCTGGGTGATACGGCAATGGTGTTTACAGTGGTATATGCTAGTCCCTGTGAGCAACGTAGGCAGCAACTATGGAGGTCATTGCATGAGTTAGCGGAGGGGATTAATGATCCTTGGCTTGTGGCAGGGGATTTTAATGAAATAAAATCACCATCAGAACAAAAGGGAGGTGCTAGAGTGAGTGAATATCGGTATAGGGTGTTTAACGACTGGATTCAGAATTGTAGGTTGGTAGATATGGATGCGAAGGGGCCTTTCTTCACTTGGAAGGGTCCTAAGTGGCCAGAGCTGGATAGAGTATTTAAAAGGCTCGATCGTTGTTTGTGTAATGTTAGTTGGCTGGAAAGGTTTGAAGATGCGGAGGTTTCTATCATTCCGAGAGTGGGATCGGATCATCACCCTATGGTGGTGAAATTAAAGAGAGAAACGCCGAATTTGGGTGCTAGGTCATTCAGATATGAATTAGCATGGCAGATGCACAGTGGCTTTCAGGAAATCTTAACTGATCACTAGAAGGAAGGGGAATTTGGTGATCTATTGAGGTCTCTTCAATAAAATCTGCAACTCTGGAATAGGGACTTTTTGGGAGTATTGCATATCGCAAGAGGAAAATTCTTAATAGACTAAATGGCGTTCAGCAAGGTTTGGAGAGTCACTACAATCCTTTTCTAGTTTGGTTAGAGAAGGAACTTGAAGAGGAACTCTTGCTGATCCTACGGCAAGAGGAAATACTATGGTTCCAGAAATCTAGGGGTCGCTGGTTGGAGGAAGGGGACAGGAACACAAGGTATTATCACACTAAAACCTTGTGTAGAAGAAGGAGAAACAGGATTGCCATGCTCAAAAATGCTGAAGGGTTGTGGGTGGATGAGGAGGAGGGGATTGTGGGTATGATACAAGAATTTTATACTTCCCTGTTTAAAGAAGAGGTGGCGGATAGGGGCTGGTTGGCCACGAAACAGGGTTGGGGAATGGTTAGGAGGACTGAATTGGAGGCTTTGGGTAGGGATGTGAGTGGAGAGGAGGTTAAGAGGACGTTCTTTCAGATGGGGGCGTTCAAAGCCCTGGGCAGTGATGGTTTTCCAGCAGCTTTTTACCAACATAATTGGCATACGGTGGGGAACTCAGTCACTCAATTTGTGAAACAAATGTGGGATGACCCAGCTGGAATTGGAGAGGTCAACGACACCCTACTAGTGCTTATACCGAAGATTGACCAGCTGGAACTAGTAAGTCAGTTTCGTCCCATATCCCTTTGTAATGTTGTGTATAAGAGTCTTTCCAAGGTGATTGTGAATAGACTGAAATCCCTCATGAATAGACTAGTATCGCCATATCAAACTAGCTTTGTCCCGGGTAGGAGTATTCATGATAACATTATCATAGAAAAAGAAATAGTGCATTCCATGAACCGGGTTAAGGGTAAGAAAGGCTACATGATAGTCAAAATTGACTTAGAAAAAGCGTATGATATGATGAATTGGAGCTTTATTGGGAAGGTTTTAGCGGAGATTGGGATTGATGAGAAGCTTAGGAAGGTGATAATGGGGTGTATTAACTCAACAAGCATGGCGGTTATGTGGAATGGAGGGAGGAGGGAGAGTTTTGTTCCTTCTAAGGGGTTGAGGCAAGGCGATCCGCTATCTCCATATCTTTTTGTACTTGGTATGGAGAAGCTTACTCATATGATTGTTGATTGTGTGAATGATGGAGGATTTGAAGTTGGGGAGGCATGGTACGAGTGTATCCCATCTGTTATTTGCAGACGACTTGTTGTTAATTTGTGAGGCTAATTTAAATCAGATGAGTATGGTGCTGGATATTTTGGGGAAGTTTGGTGGTGTGTCAGGGCAAAGAGTTAATGTGCAAAAAACCAGTGTGTTTTTCTCTCAAAATGTGGAGAGGAGGGTGCAAAATGATATTTGTATGCTGTCTGGTTTTAGGAGGATGGAGGATTTAGGGCGGTATTTGGGAGCAGTTATGTCAGGAGGTAGAGAGAATAAAGGGAGGTTTCAGGCCATACTTGATAAGATACAGGGGAAGTTGAGTTCGTGGAAAAGACAGACCTTGTCTCTGGTTGGGAGGATTACGTTGGTTCAGTCTGTATCAAATCAAATGGCAGTCTTTTGCATGCAACATTTGCTGCTTCCAGCGGGTGTGCGCAAACAGATGGAAAAAATTCAGAGGGAATTCATTTGGGGGAGTGAGGTGGGGAGAAGGAAGATTCATGCAGTGAGTTGGGAGGCCTTGTGTAAAAGTAGAAGGAATGAAAGGTTGGGTATACGCGACATTGAGACAATGAACCTTGCTTTATTAGGGAAGGTGGTGTGGAATGTAATCAGTTTGCCTGAAAGTCTATGCTCCAAGGTTCTTAAGGGGAAATATGGGAGGGAGAAAGATCTCACGAAGGAGTGCAAGGTGTCTAAGTCCGACTCTGAATTATGGAGGGCTTTGGGGAAACTCTGGCTGGGGGTGTTAAGCAGCCTTGTTTGGGAGCTAGGGGATGGAGCAACTATCAGCTTTTGGAATGACCATTGGGTGAATGTAGGGGTGAAGCTGGCTGGAAAATGTATCGGTAGTGTACCTGATGAGATAAGAAACCCAAAAGTGAAGGATATGGTGGGCTGTAAGTGGTGATTGGGATCTGGGTAGAATCAGCAACTGGATGAATGCTGAGGGGTTGGACCTCTTTAAAGCAATACATCCTCCCTGTGTACGGAGGGGCAAGGATTCGGTGAAGTGGGGAAAGAGTGTACAAGGCACTTACACTGTGTCTGAAATGTTCAGAATCATGAGAGATGAGAAGGATTTGGGGGAAGGCATATGGAGGAAGCTTTGGAAATGGGAGGGTCCGAGAAGGGTACAGATTTTCCTATGGCTTGCCATACAGGACAGACTTCTCACGGCAGAACGAAGGGGGAGGTTAATGGGTGGCGGGCCTTCTTGCTATCGATGTAGTAACCAGACTGAGGGCCTCATGCATGCACTTCGCGACTGTGTTGTGGCGTGGGGTCTGTGGAAAGATCTGAAAAAAGGCAAGTTTGAACCAGAGTTTGTGCAGCTGCAAGGGAGTAAATGGTTTGAGTGGAACCTGTCAAGGAGGGGAGATGACTGGCCGGGGTGCTGGTTCTTGTGGGGATGGAGGAATAGGTGTATGTTTGAAGAGGGCTATGTACTGCCCAGCAATTTATGCAGCGTTGTGAGCAGATATGTGAATGACGTTAAACAGGCCAAAGTGGATTTTGGGAGAAGCCTGGGCGGCAGGAAGGAAGTGCGTATTGGATGGGAAGCTCCTGTTGAAGGGTGGGTTAAAATTAATGTGGATGGAGCATCAAAGGGGGGAGGAAGTGCAGCTGGTTGTGGTGGTCTTATCCGTGGTAGCCAGGGGGAATGGTTAGGCGGATTCACTCGCAAACTGGGGTGTGCTTCTGCAGTTAAAGCTGAGCTATGGGCAGTGTATCTGGGGTTGGAGTTAGCTGCGTCATATCAGTTTCAGAATATTATTTTGGAGTGTGACTCTGCTACTGTGGTTTCTATGTTGTGTAATGTGCAGGATGGTGCTGCTAGGGAACCAAATCTATTATGGTTGGTCCGTCAGGTGTTAGCTAGATTTTCTAATTCTCGAATTATACATGTATACAGGGAGGGGAATAAGTGCGCTGATGTTTTGGCAAATCTTAGTTTTATACAGATGGAGGACTCACGATTTTTTGTGGAGCCTCCCCAGGAATTAGTTGAGTGTCTGTATAGGGACAGGGTGGGGTTTGTGTACCCACGCTTTATCTTGAATCAGTAATGAGAAAGGGCTGAGGCCCCACTTTCACCAAAAAAAAAAAAAACATATCCTTTCAAAATTTCTTGAGCTTAGTTGTGAGTTTAAATATTCTGTAAAAGATATACTTGATGCAGGAATTATGATTAAAAAAATGAAGAAATAGTTTTACAATGTGAAAGAAACAAGAGAGCAAAATTGAAGAAGAAGAAAAAAAAATCGAAAGACGTCTTCGTCAAAATGGTGCACATGGCCGCAAAGTCTTAAATGGACGTCCACACCTCCGCCAGAGAGAAAGATAGGAGCCCGAACGTGGACACAACCCTCATTTTTTTATTCACTTTTTGTTAGGTTGATTGTGACTGTTCTTGTTTTGTTTTTTTGTTTTGAACCTAAAATCATAATAATATTTATTAAGGAGCTGAGCATCATAAAAATCGTAAATTTTCCCTCCATGTGCTTCTTCTTGGTCTTTTCTTTCATTCCTATGATAAGCTATAACATCAAACCCATAAACTGGCTTAACTGCAAACCACAGTAAATGAGACTCTAAAAATTCTTTAAGAAAGTGAGAAAGATCACCGGCAAAAGCATATCCCCTAACATTCGTTGAATAAGTCTTACTCCATGCTATATGAATCTTTCTGTTTTTTTTTTGGGGTACAAATTTGAATCTTTCTTACTCCCCTTCTCTTTAATTATAAAAACTTTCATAGTGTAAATTGTATTATGAAAGTGTTCTTATAATTAGGATCAGAGATAATATTTCATATGGATCTTCCTCTCAATTGTGCTTCCTGGGGCTAATGGACTACTCCTAAGCACTTTTTTTTTTTT
This sequence comes from Acacia acuminata, assembly GCA_019022655.1. Lineage (NCBI taxonomy): Eukaryota > Viridiplantae > Streptophyta > Magnoliopsida > Fabales > Fabaceae > Acacia > Acacia acuminata. Next base: position 2,531,963 of record JAFJYI010000049.1, on the reverse strand, counting down.
TTTTTTAATAAATAAACATTGAATTACAGTGATTCTTTCTTAGATATAAAATTCTAATCTGGACAGGATAGACGGATGGATCTATGTTTCTATTCATATACTCTAAATCCTTGATTTGTTTAAGAAAGACTGGGACTGAAGGGAATGGGTTCTTATTATTCTTCATTCAACGGTTTGAAGATTTCATCGTTCTTTCCTTGTCTCACTAGGTTTTTTGGATAAAAATATTGTCCATCCACAAATTTAATTACAAGACAATTTAGTATTTTCAATTTTATATTTTGATACTTGGTCCACTTAAATAACTAAGATTTTTATGGTCCTCCTAAATAAATATTATTTTAGCTGGGTTAGTCACCATAATTTTCCCTTTTTTTGGTGATAAATAATTAAATATTTCATTCGGTCATTTTTATAAGAACTCAAAATTTAAATTGTTTTATTTTTTTTTATAAAAGCCTCAAAAGAGTTGTTTGAATATTTAATGATGTTTTTTCATTTTTGTCCCTCATTAATATGTACTGTATTAATTAAAAAGTTGATGATATTTGTATTCACTCTATTTTTCTGTCTTATTTGCCTCTCATAAATAAGGGCTTACTTGGTAAAAATAATAATAATTATTTTAGACATATTTATTGTTTTAACTAACTTTAACCGTTTTTTTAAACAAGCATAATTTAATTATTGAGCTTTTATAAATAGGACCCAGGAAAAATATTGATAAATGTCTTTCATCTCCTTTTTTTTTTTCTCTCTTTTTTTTTTTTTTTTTTTTTTAAATTTTAAAAAAAACAGACTTTTGTGGAGTAGTTGGTAATAACATCACTAATGCATTGCGGCACAATTTCCTCGGATTGAAAAAAAAATCATGGTTTTAAGAGTTTTTTCTTTTCTTATTCTTTTTTTTTTTTTATAAATCAAGTCAAAACTCTTCTTCTCTCCCGTAAATTATAAAAGTTATTCTACAAAAACTATTCCAAACATACACCTAGTTTTTTTTTTGGGCTCAAAATACACCTAGTTTCATTGAACATAAGCAAAAAAATTTCCCCAGGTACCTAGTTTCATTTCATTGAACAAAACTAAAAAAAAAAAAAAAAATAAGCAAAAAAATTTCTATTTGAATTCACTTTTTTCAATAAAATGATAAAACAATGTGAAATAAACTATGCACCATTACTATGGTGGAATAGTTTATTTTAAAGAAAACAAAGTATATGGCGGAACATGAATGAATCGTTCCATTCGAAAATCCCCCAATGGAGAACACTGCGAAGGTTCGAACGTTTGGGCTTTCAATTGACAAACAAATTATTTATTTATAATGATGACAAGGTCCAAACAACGTATCGAAGATCAAAGGAAAATTCAAAATCCATAGAGTAACGTTCCAACAAGAAACACGATTGGCTGGTTCACCTTCTTGGCTTTCCGCGTTGGATTGGTCAACGCCTTCTTTGTTCTTTTCATTTTCGGTCTTCCTTTTTTTTTTTTTTTTTTTTTTTTAAAATTTATTTTTCAAATTATTGTGTCTTTCCCGTTTCTACTTTCTACCCACTTTCTCTCTCGCTTTCCTGGCGACCCAAAAAAAAAAAAAAAAAAAAAAAAAAAAAAAAAAAAAGCTTCACAACACAGATTCCATTATTTTCTTTTTGGTTTGAGATTCTGTTGATTCTGCCCGATCTTCGCCTTTCGATTAAGTTGTATTTGAGCTTAATACTCGCCGTCAATGCCGAATTGGGAACTCAAGAACTGTTGCCGGCACGACCAGGTCGTGTTCTTGGCCTGTGTAGGTGCCTTCACCGTTGTCATCCTTGCGGTACGGATTTCTTTCTTAGTCTGCACAAAGGAAAGGCCACTCAATTTAAGATTACTGCTATCGTTTCCCCCCTGAACTTAAGTCGATTATCATCGATTGTTTTTCGAACAGCGATTTAGTTCAATCGGGGTCCATTATTCTTCTTCCTAGTTTTTAGGAGATTCAGTCCATAACATTTGATAAGTCTTCTTTTTGACGTAACAGTTTGATTTTGTTCATTCTGTTCTGAATGAAGCTATATGTTTTAAGTAATTTTACTTGAATGTTGGTGTAAATTGACCATAGGATGTGCATACAGTTGAAAACAGCTTAAAATGGACATAAGAGAAAATCCAGATTCTGCAAGCGTAAATTACAGACGCATTACATGTTGGAAAGGAAAATGAATGTGAGATCCTGAGGAGTGAAGATACAATAAAATGCTGTTGCCATGACAAACTTTTATCTATTCATCTGTCCATAAATCCTAGATTGCCTGTAGTAGAAAGTTTTCTCGAGAGGATCATATGGTTAAATAGGAACAAGATTGAAGATATATGTCATTGTAGTGCCTAACTTATTTCTAAAGTAGTCTTGTGCGAACTTGCTGCTTTGTGGATGGGATCAAAATTAGTCCTGCTGTGTTGCGCTAATCAAAATATATGTTTCTGAAGGAAGTCCTTTGTTTGATAATTATACACAGTTATTTTTCTGCGTCATATCTAAGTAGCTTTAGGTCTATAGAGAAAATTTTCAGGCAATTTATAAGTTACGCCCATCAATTGATCAAGTTGGTCTATCTGCAACTGGTCATCTAATGCTCATACTTTGTTCTGGTGGTTATAGCTATGGAGGACTATACTACTTACACCTTTTAAGCTCATCACTGTGTTTCTGCATGAAGCAAGTCATGCAATTGCTTGCAAGCTCACTTGTGGTCAGGTAATGTTGTCAATGCCCAAACTTCTTGTTCCTTGGTGATAGAATTATAAAGTTTGAATATTTTTCTTTTTAAAATTATTTTCTTACGAGTGTTTAACTATATGAAACCCAAGGCTTACAAGTCTCTGCTTGTATTTAACCATGACATAAATGGAATGCTACCACGTGAAAGAAGAAATGGCTTATGGCTCGCCAATTTCATACCATAGGAAATCCAACAAATTCTTTGGTCATTGATGGCTCTTACGGATCAAATATTATCAAGCATGTTGCTTCTGGAAACTAATTTGACTGGAGAAAATGAACTTCTAATGTCCATCTGATGATCTAATTTATTGCATTTCCAACTTTTTTAACTGATATTCACAAATTAACGTATTTTAACAATGACCGGGGTAATGTGATCTGAAGATGGAAAATGTAGTTCACTGGGTTATCTAGATACGAAGGATGAACCTATTCATTCACTTTAATGCACTTTTAGGTTAATATTTTGCAATCTGGTTCTTTTTTAAAGTACAGCCATTACATTATATAACTTTCTTTCTCAGAATTTTATTGTCTTGACACTTTACTAACAAATTAGAAGAATTGAAACAACAGTAATTATTTGAATGATCACTTTCATTGATGCAGCTTATAAGTTATCACTGTTGAATTTTCTAGATCCCATTTTCTAGTTCATAGTGTCTTAACTGCTTTTAAATCTTTTGCAGGTCAATGCCGTTACAAATCTTGTAACTTGTCATTTAATAAATTGCATATCTTACTCATATTAAGTAAACTATTCATATCCTAAATACCTAATGCATCAATGCTTCATGCCCTCAATGAAGTGAACTTGTATCTAATATGGTTAGTTGTGTATTCAGCCACATTAGAAGTATACAATTTAGGAAGGATGGCAGGGTCACTAGTGGCCTTACTCATGCTCAGGAATTTTAGATATTTGATTCTGCTTTATGCTTCTTCATAGTTATATCGTTCTCTTCTGTTTGCTGAATTATGTCAGTTCGGTGCCAACAGGTAGAGGGCATGCAGGTTCATGCAAATGAGGGAGGGGTGACACAAACACGTGGTGGCATCTACTGGGTGATTCTGCCTGCCGGATGTAATGCATTTCCCCTCTCAGTTTCTGTTCAAACTTCAAACTAATTAGTTCTTGATGTTTCGCTGAATGGCTTCTTCATGTACATGATATATAACATGGGAAAAACAAACACTTTGAAGTTAATTGAGAAGCAAGTCCTTACCTGGATTTGTAATTGAGCCGAGCTGAGCTCATTTGAAAACTAACATGCTCAAATTTGCCTAATAGATATCAGTTAATTATTAAGTTGCTTGCGACCTTACAAGCTGTGCAATAAATTTTCATGCTTGACTCATTTAATTAGATAACCTTAATGTATCCACAAACTCAAGTAGGTTACAAATATCCCAATAAAAATAAATCCCTAATTTAGTTAAGATTTGAAAATTCAGAAACGTGTCCATAAATCATGCAAATTGAAAACAGATAGATGTTCTTTATGCAGTCACAGACCATTTTACTGCCATGACTAAATTTTGATAATAGCTTCTTTTAACATGCACTCACAGTTTCTGTAATTGATTTCGCAACTAGATATTGGTTCATCATTTTGGGGAATGCTTTTCATACTTGCCTCAACAAATCTTCTCACTGCAAGAATTGCTGCTGGTTGTTTTATTGTTGCTCTGGTTGTTGTGCTCTTTATTGCTAAGAATGTAAGACGGTTATACATGCAGATATGCAATTTTTTCTTCTTCCAAATTTACTGTATTTATGGGCTGACTTCTATTCCTTTTGGTGTCTTGCTATGTACTGTTGCTCAAAAAAAGTGGACACTTCGAGGACTCTGTATAGGTGGGTATTCTGTGATCACTGTCAATGGAACAAAAGGAAAAATAAATTCAAATGATTTCTTATATTTTCTTGTTTACAACTAAAACACAGGGTTTATTTTCTTTATTGCCATAATTTGGCTCCTGCAAGAGAAAACAACTGTTCGTATCCTTCGCTATGTCATTCTCTTTATCGGTATGTTCTTGTCCTCTTCATATCTACAAACTGATTTCAATATGCTTCTGGTTGACAATGCCTAACTGTGTATTTTCCACGAAGAAAAAGAGGTGACTAAACCATAATTTGGTTAATTTCAGGTGTGATGAACAGTTTGTTCTCAGTTTATGGTAAAATCTTATTCCTATGTGCTATATGCTTTTTATTGTCTTTGCAATTTTAACTAAGTTTCTGACTTCACTTCTATTGAAATTTGTGTGGTGTAGATATTTATGATGACTTAATATCTCGAAGAGTCAATTCCAGTGATGCTGAGAAATTCGCCGAGGTTTGCCCCTGCTGTAATGGGTGCGGATGGGGAGTTATATGGTAAGCTTTGTAGAATAGAAAAATTCATGAATGCAAAAGAAGACGACAACACACAAACACACACCTACATGCACATATGCATGAAGCCCTCTTTATTTTGTCACTCAGCAATTATGATTGAATATTGAGGCAGAGTTATTTATCGAAGTCTTGTTAAATTTCACTTTCATTGTTCGCAAAATTTGGTAATGAAGTATAGGAAAAAAAGAGGCTTATCACTATGAATAAACTGATTAGCCTTTATATCATTTTTTTGCGCTCATTGTTCTAAGTTTATTTTATGCACTCCATTTACAGGGGGATGATATCTTTTGCATTTCTATGTGCATCTCTGTACCTTGGACTTGTCATATTATCATGAGGTAAGTTTGCAGTTATATAAATTTGTTTAAGCAAGGGAATTGATTGAACACTTGGATATATCCTTATGAAGCTCAATTGAAAATGAAAGGCTCTTGGTCTTTTAGTCATGTTTTGTTATTAATCGATACCAATATAATCATGTGATTAATGATAAATGCAGACATAGAATATACCAATAAATGCCTGCACAGGTCCATTATTGGAAAAACCTAAGCTTTGAAAAAGAGATATTTTAATTGAGGGTTTATGAACTTTTCCATAGTTGAGAATGTCAAAGAATGAATAATTCCTAGAGCATTCATTTTATGCTAAAATTGGCTAGTTTACGATCAATGCAATCATATCTTTGGACAGAAGCAGGATATAAAAGCATGTACCTGTATGAGACTCACTTCCTTTCTTCATACCAATCTTGTTCTGCTCTCTATATTTTTCTTTGAATAAATTATTATTGATCATTTCTATGACTACAGTGCATTGAAATTACGCGGATGAAAAGGTCTTGATGGTACAAAGAACAGTTCAATGTAATTAAAAAAAAAAAAAATTGAAAATTGAACCCAGATCAAAAATTTAATTTTCATACTTCATTAGAATAAAACGCTGTTTGACCACTTCGAGAATGGTCTCGTATCTGAATTAAATTCTAACAAATTGTTTTTATAACAAGTGCTTGTTTGGATCAACTCATTTTAAGTGCCATAATAAGTGTTTGTTTGGATCAACTTTTTAAAAAAAGTGCTTTTTTTCATTGTTTTTTTTTTTTTTTTTTTGGGTGACTTTTGCTTTTTTAATAACTATCATCTAAAGACATAAATTAATAAAAAGAGCACTTTTTTTTTTTTTTTATTAAAAAAAGTGTTTTTTTTTTTTTTTTTAAAGCCCATTCAAATGAGCTCTAAATGATTTTACGATGCATGAGATAAATATGTGAGAGATGTTGTTTGACTACTTCCTGAATTGTCTTGCATCTGAATATAAAGTCTAAACACGCGCATTGTTATTCTTTCATTGAAAGCTCCTGCACCTTTATGTTACTCAGGTTAACGAATATGGCTCGCAAACAGCTTTGTTTTGTGAGGGAGTTTTTGCTGCTTCTTGTTTTGGTGGTTCGTATGCTGATTCTTGATGACGATTAATATTTTTTGCAATTACTGTACAGAATTTATGCATTCTTGTAATTTGATTATATGCACAGATTAAATTCTTCATGATAGAGGAAAAAAATTGTTATTCCCTTGAAACATGTTCTACAACTACCCTTTTTTGTGGAACTTTGCAGTTGGCAACAGCCTCTATTTCGGTAAATTAAATTAAATATAATTTTGCTTTTAGTTCCCTTTTCCTACAAAGGTTCGATTTTATTCAAAATATAGCAACAAGATAATTAAATAATTTAAAGCATATATTATGCTTTTGATGGGAGAGCTTTAAGAATATAAAGAAGAATACGTATCTTTTAGAGACTCGTTCGTTTGTTCAAAGCATATATTTGTATACGCACACTTTTATCCATATTTATTATGCTTTGATGGGAGAACTTTAAGAATATAAAGAACTCTAAAATTATTTATTTATCCTAATCTTTTGTTTAGGATTAGGGTTGAGATGGGGAATCATATCACTTATCACCTAAGAATGCGAGAATAAATTTATGCAAATGCACATCACCCGCTTTATTTAGTTATTTATGTTTTGAGCAAAGTCCCCTGCTTTAATTTAATTGGACACATTTAATGGAGGACTTGAAAAAACTCACTCAGTGCTCTATCTCTTTAACTTCAAATATATTACTCCCTCCGGTCCCAAGTGCTACTTTGGAGTTGCAATGAACAATTAATTTTTACACATGGCAAGTTAGATATGTAAGAATTAAAGATTAGTCGTCTCGTACAAGTAATTATTTTGAGTGAAACCAAGACATAAGGTAGAGCGTTGAGGGTTAAACAGGAATACTGATTCTATTCTTGAGCTCACCTGTTAATACTTATTTGTATCATAAATGACCAAATACATTTCTCTCAAGTAGAAACGAATGCCCTCTATCAAAAAGTAGTAGTTTAGAATAAAGTCTTTCCTTAACATTTTCAGCCTAAAATTCAAGCATAACTATTTGGTATCTGATACTATTGGAGACTAAATTCAAGAACTTTCAGCCAAAAATTGATAGAGGAAATTTTTTCGCACTACTAACACCTATTAACATTCTAGTCTAGACAGCCATCTACTTGGAACCAGGTAAATGCATCTCAATTGCAGAATTTTCAGGGATCAGAGATTTAAATTGTCCAAGGTAACTCCAAAGAATAGAGCAATATGATATTTGCTCCTACAAATAAGCTTGTTCTAAAGTTTCTTTGACCTGGAAATCTTCATAAAATGATTTAAGAGCATCATCAATTGTTGACAACAAATGCAGAGATTCATGCAACCCTTGTAATTCATTTCTCTTATCATGTGCCCTCAACTAATTTCTCTTTCAATTCTTCAGTCCAAAAATGAGGTAATATTAGAGATCAAATAAAGAAACTTGTTCTATCTCAATGACCAAGAGGAATCATGCCCAATTGGCAATTGGGCGAAGCAATGACAGCTCAGAAATTTTTGTAGCAAACTACCATTGGATTAATTAGCTCTGATTACCAATTATCAATATATAAAAATATTACAAAATAAATAAGACATCAAATTGAAAATTTGATATAAGGACTAAATATGACCAACAAATACATCTGATAACCAAAATTTGGGAAAGACGCACCAAGACCCTCCCTGTCCCTACTTTTTCCTCCCAGCCAGAAGAGGTGAGTTCTGGTTAACAACTTCGTCCACTCCTTGAGGTGAAAACAAGCTTCAATGTCTCCTCTGCAAGGGAAGCCAACAATGTCAGTTCCAAATTCTATTGATAAAGTTTCATCGAGTTTCAAAGTTGGAAACAGAATTTTGTAACTTTTGAGACAAAATTATTCCCACATACTATTGAGATGTGATATTGATCAAAGACTAATGGGTTTCCATACTATTTTTTAAAGAACGATAATGGGTGACAATAGACTCACCCTTGCATCTTGAGAACAAAAATGTTCTAGAAATACAGGGTGAATGAACAGGCAATAACATTGTTCAAGGAGGAAAAAAGAATAAGGCAATAGCATTGTTAGATCCTATTCTGAGGGTATTGTTAAATCCAATGAGCCTTGGCTCACATAGCATCTACCTCTCCCTTTGGGGGAGAGGTCATAGTTTTGAACCTGTGTAAATGTGTGCGTGTATAATGTGCGTGCTCATCATTTGATCCTATAAATAAAATCCTATTCAGATGGGATAATGAATGAACAAATAAATATAAAGCATAAGCAGTAGACCAAGTAAAACGAAAAATTATGCGTTTTAAAAGGTTAGTATAAGTTGCATACCTTTCGCTTTTTCAGTCCCCCTTTCCTCCTACCATCATTACTAGAGCCCATCCTTTGCTCCTCACTCTTATCCCCAAAGGGCAATGATTTGATATCGTCATAGAAACTCTCTGTAAGACCTTGCAACCTGGAATAAAATTAACAATTAACATTGACATTAACAGTTAGCAAATGAGGGGGAAGGTACTGCTTGTATAAAAATATCTTCACGAACACAACACTTTTTTATGTTTGCGACAATGATGAGAGCACAGTCCAGGCAATTTTCATACCCATTTCTTGCTTTCTTCAAGAATTTATCTCTCTTCCTTTCCATCTTTGAAAGTGGAACTCGAGTGAAAAGCTCCTCCTCTTGTTGGGCTCGATCCTCCATCTTGGCAACATGTTTTTCAACTTCTCTGCTAGTTCCCATGAAATCCCTGACCTGTGTGATATGCAGCCAAAACAATAAGACAACTAAACCAATTGAATCATTACCATTCAAGCCTCAAAATAAAATATTAGTTACCTCTTCAGGCCGATCCTCCATATCATTCATCATTGACCTGATATAATCACTCTGCTTAGCTTGCCTCAGCAACTCTTTCTCTCTTCTCAATGCATTTCTTTCCTGCTTTGGTGTTTTATCTAACTCCATAGAAGTAGGTGCAAATTTTACTGGACGGTACACAAGATCACCATCCTCATCCTAAAGTATGAAGTAATCTTGTCAGACAGGAAAAAACAAGATGTCTAGCTTCTTATAATGCCACCATTTCTGACCTCTATATATTACATTCACTCACCATATACATGTCATCTAACTTGCTAAGAAGCATGTCAGGGTTTGGACGATATTTTGATACATCCTCACTCTCATTAGGTGCAACAGGCTCCACACTTGGAGTAACATTTCCCTTGGCATTCTCACTAGCCTTCATTAATTTTTGGATTTGGTACTGTTGTTTTTTGTCAATTGGCCGGATCTGCAGTAAATGAGGATGTGGAATTTGTTAAACCCAGAATATATATTTCTATATGACCTTCAAGGGTAGTAAGTCAGAGTATTGAACCTGACCTTTTCCAAAAATAACCTTATCTCCACAATACTTTGCACAACAGGATGTCCATCTATTGAGAACCCTTGAGCCTTTCGGAGCAAATAATATACAAGGGACTGACAATAGTTCAGGAGAAGCAAATTTTTAGCTTCAAGATAGCTAAATCCTTCTGCGGTAGGGTATTCATTTTGTTTGACCTGATATAAGAGACATGGAAACAAATTATTTTAGACATGCTCAACTGGCAACAGTAGAAAGAAGCTTCAAGAAAAATAGTTAGAGTAAGAACCAATGAGATAATTCCAAAATGACAGCACTATCAATTTTGTGATAAAGGTGAAAAGGCGCTGAAAAATAATAAGCTTCTTTTCTTAAGACAGATGCTTCCATACCTTGACAGTTAAAGATTGAATTTTGCTTCTTATGGTATCAAGTCCTTGTTTCATTTCTTTCAATAATGAAGAGAGCTGAGGTGCTTCACTGAAAGCAAAACAAAAAAATTAGAAAAATAACCCAACAAAGGTCCAGCCATTTCTCCATGTGTGTCTGAGTATAAAAAAATTGAAGTCTTTCTTGCGCACCAACATAGACAAACTTACTCTTTCTTGCCATCACCATTGTTTGAGTGGTTAGCAGTCTCCTCCATGGTTGATAAAACAACTACAATTCCCTCGTAACCTGTAATTTCGGAGAAACATAAGTTTTATTAAACATCAATGAGCATACAAAAAGCAAATAACGGAATTAATCCATTTTTCCAGGAGAAAAAAAAATAAAATACAAACACTCGAAAAGAAATACAAACACTCTAAGTTTTATTGACAAATTTTATTTCTTTACGTATGAAGAGCCGCATAAACCTAAGGAGGTTATCACAGTGGGCATCGACCGCTTATCTTCCCTTTTTAGTACTTCAACCTCATGTTTTCGGTATTAAAATCAACATCAATGATGAAGAAAAGGGATTTTAAGGCAAACAAATAGCTTTAGGTCTGTGTGTATGCTAAAAAACCCGTTAGATAATTAAGACAGAAGCCTTTTGTGATGAAATAAGAAGAGGAAGGGCAAGAAATCCAGTTTTCACTTTTTAAAATCAAACCGGAACAACAATTATCCCTCTCGGATTAGAGATTTAAAGCAAAATGACTCCACTTGGACAAACTCACTCTTCTTTTACCTCTGTCACTTCGAGGCGACGTTCTAGCCAAGGCAAACTAATAATCAGATGGGTAGACACAAGAAAAGCCGGGGCAAAAGGAAGAATAGAAAATCAACCTTGTGGGTTCAGCGTCAACCGCAAGAATGAAAAGACTTGGTGAACTGCGAGCTTCCACGAACGGCTTTCTCAGCGGCGTCCACGTCCTAGTCGGCCGACACCACGTTGAACTCTCCTTTCCGTGCTCTTCGCTGCAGTATGGGTCGGGTCCGGTTTCGTCAGCGTTTCAAGTAGTTCATCAGCGCGACGAAAATACCACTAGGTTTTTATTCCAGGCCTTCAAAATTAAAGGGACCTTTCAATATTTTTTGCCAAATTTTGATATAATTTTTTTAAGTGACATGAGTATGATATAATTTGTGTAAACAAAAAATAGTGAAAAAAATAACAGGCTGGGTCTAGTGGAATGGAAAGGTTAGCGTTGATAACATAAACTAAGATTCAAATATCGCTAAAAGAAGTACTCATGTTTAGTGTTTAGTGCCGATAATGCATCAAATAAAATTATCTTTCATATACAAATGCTTCATAAAAAAGATAAAAGAAATTGGGAAAATCCCTTTAATATAAGGACCCAAAAAATATTAAAAAAGTTTCAGAGAAAATTCGATGTCAAAAAAGTTCTAAGGTTATTAAAAATCATATATAGAGTTATTAATACCTTATTAAAGGAGTTATTAATAAGATCTTTTTAACATCAAAATTTTCTACTTTTTTAAATAAATTTTTTTTTTGGTTTTTGGGCCTCAAACGTTTGGTTTTGGGCTTGATTACGCTACACTGCTACACCACTCGTAAAATGGGCTGAAAACTTTAAGTCTTTTTTTTTTTTTGTGTCTGAAAAACTTTGGGTCTTAATGAACAATGATGAGGAGCAATAATCTAATAATATGTTTGGATTAGCGGTGGTGGAAGTGATATTTTTTCAATATGATTTTTGTAAACTTAAAATTGGATATAAGTTAAATTAGATAATATGATTTATAGTTGGATTCACATTTGTAAAAAAGTTAGTTTGACACAAAAACTTATTTGGATAGTTAATGAAAAAACAAGTTGAACTATAAATTGACTAAAAAGGACATGCTAAAATAATATACATGTATTGTAATGATAATTTTAAGAGCAATATTAAAATTATAAAATAAAATTAATTAATGTAATAATGGGATTTTTTTTAAAATACTAATTAATTACTTAAATTTTAGGAAAAATATGGAAAGAATTCCCCATTAAAAATTTAATTGGTGAGAATGACCTCAGTGTATTATAATTGTTTGTGTATAAAAATTTTACCAGTTCATTCTCATTAACTAAATTTTGAGTGGGGGTTTTTCTTACTAATTTGTTTACCTTAATTTCATCTCATTTATTCTCTTTTATTTGTTCCATCTTCTTATCCCTACCTCAAGGTCAAAAAAAAAATAAAATAAAATCTTCTTATATCTACCCGTGACATTAAAAGAACCAGAGCTAAGCAAAGCTACGTGCAACATGAGGGAGAAGGACATGCAGGTAACGATTTTTAACTATTTATTCATCATCTTCATCAAATGGGTTTTGAGATCGTCTCTGTTCTTCGTTTCTTCTTTACCTGGAAAGGGCGTGACGAATTGCCCAGAACGGTAGAGATGGGGGTTGGTTCATTCTACTGGACCTTCTTCTTCAAGAGAGAGAGAGAGAGAGAGAGAGAGAGAGAGAGAGAGGCCACTATTGCAACGCTGCTTCTCCTTGTTTCAGGTTCGACAAGCTGGAAGACGTGAGGGAGAAGGGAGAGAAGGGGCAAATCTGGGTTAGTAAAAATTTAAGTAAATTGGCTTTTCCAGCAACCCAATCGCTACCATAAGCAGCTAAAATTGGCTTATTCTTCTCAAACACACCTATAGTTGAAGCAATACCAACAAGGTATTGGTTGAGAGAGCTTTAACCTTGACGCTTTTGATCGACTTGAGATTATTTCGAGTCTAAAGTGATTTAAAATTTGGACTTGAAAACACTCTTAATTTACATAAAGAAAACACTACTACAGATTTATCTATATATGACACTTCATATATACTTAATGATTTTAATGAAACCGTTACATATGTAGAGGAAGAGATTCAGTAATCACATATATAATTGTTCTTAAACCAACTATTAAGTATATGAGAACATATTTAATGTTTTTATAGACCAACCGTTATATATTAGTTTGTTTTTTTGGGAAAAAATGGTATCTTTTATTTGATGGTTGTTTGTGAAAAACTGTCAAATATATGTGATGTATATTTGATGGTATTTCAATAAGAAACGTCACATATAATATATCTAATGGTTGTTCAATAACAACAGTTAAGTATACCCTTTCAAAAGCCCCTCCAAAGATCCATTTTCGTTCGGCATTTGAAACTTACAAAGTCATAGAGAGCTTACTTCTACACCTCCGACGACTCCATTCTGGCTCCTCTACCACCATTTCACTCTCCTCCATTGCTGGAATGGTTGTTTTTCTCCCTTCTGCTCCATTGTAGCTGTTGTTCGTCGTTCACTGCTCGTGAGTCATGGGTTTCATGAGTTTGGTGAGTTTCAGAGTTTTCTGGGTTCATGGATGCTCCTGCAAGTGGCGTATGGGTTGATTTCTTCTTCCAAAGTTTGTGGCTTCGGTGTTTGAGCTCTTCTCTTTTTGCTAAAGATGAGTTCAGTTGAATTTCTTCTTCTTAGTGTTTTTTAGCTTGTTCTTTGGATATTGACTTAGGTAAAGAGTATGTAAAGATTGTTTTTGAGTGATTTGTATGTGCATAGAGTTTTGCCATTGATTATAAGTGTTTGTTGTTACTAGAGTTGTTATTTGTTAGTATTGATTTGGGTAAAAAGTATGTAAATATTGTTTTTTGAGTGATTTTAAGTGTTTTTTGTTACTAAAGTTGTTATTTTTTATTATATATTAACGTAAAGAGTATGTAAAGATTGTTATTTTGAGTGATTTTAAGGGTTTGTTGTTACAAAAGTTGTTATTCGTTAGTATCGATTTGTATAAAGAGTATGTAAAGATTGGTTTTTCATGTGATTTTAAGTGTTTGTTATTACTAAAGTTGTTATTTGTTAGTATTGATTTGGGTTTAGAGTATGTGAAGATTGTTTTTTGTATATGCTCTAGATGGATTTTCCAAATAAAGAATGGATGTCTCCCAATCGTCTATCGAAGGAATACTGGGATAGGGTGGGGGATTTCATAAAGTTGGCAATTCATAATAATGCTGATGATCACGGTTTCATTATTTGTCCATGCGTCAAGTGTGGCGTTGTGAAGTGTGTTGGTTTAGACAATTGTGAGTCATATTTAGTGATGTATGGAATTGATCAGACTTATAAATGTTAAACAAAACATAGGGAGAATAATGTGGGCAGCAACGCTAGTCGACCAAATTTGGAAAGGTGTAAATCACCTATTTTTGACACAAGTATATTTGAGGCCGATCATCTTCAAGATATGGCCGATGTAATTGAAGTAGAATTTAGTTATTGCCCAAAAAAGTTTGACAGGATGAAGAGCAATGAGAGAAGCCTTTGTATGAGAATTGTATTAAGTTCATATTATTATCTACAATGTGAACTTATACAATTGGATAGCAAAATATGGGATGAGTGACTCATGCTTCACAAAATTGCTTGTGCTTTTGAAAGAATGCTGCCATCGGGAAATTATATGCCAACCAAGACTTATGATGCAAAACAAGTGTTGCACACCACTGGCTTGAGTTAGAAAAAATACATGCTTGCCTCAATGATTGTATTCTGTTTAGAAAATAATGTGAATCATTAACGAGTGTCCTCTGTGTTCTTTATCATGCTACCAAGAAAATTGGAAGAGTTCAAAGAAGGCATTATGAGATTTTCCAATTATGGCTAGATTTAGACGCTTGTATACTAATGCAATTGATGCAAAATATTTAAGATGGCATGATGATGAAAGGATTCAATACAACATGCTTCGATATCTTGCGACTCTCTAGAATGAAGTAAGTTTCACTTTGAGTATCCCAAATTTCCTAAAGAAACAAGAAACCTCTTCCTAGCTTTGGCTACTTATGGATGAACCTATTTGGGATGCAAAGCAGTATCCACATAACATAGCTAGTTAATGTTGTTTATATTTAACCTCATTCCATGGCTCTTGATGAAACGAAAGTACATGGTGTTGTCAATTCTAATCTTAGGGCTAAGGCAATAGGGATGATATAGATGGATACCTTGTACCATTAATTGAATACTTGAAGCAGTTATGGGACAAAGGGGAGGCTGTATAAGATGTTTATTGGAAATAAACATTCAATATGAAGGCCATGCTATTTTGCACATCAATGACTTTCCTACGTACGACAATTTGTCAGGGTACAAAATTAAAGGTTAACTTGGATGCCCATTTTGTGGAGAGGGTACACAGTCGATAAGGTTGAAGCATAGTATGAAGAATTCCTATATGGGACATCCCAGATGGCTGCAAAAGGGTCATCCATATCACTATATGGGAAAATACTTCAATGGGGAATCAGATGAAAGGATGGCATCTGAACCTTTGACTAGTGAGGAGGTTTTTGAAGAAATGAAACATACAGACTGTAAATTTGGAAGGCCATTTGGTTAACATGTTGGAACAAGCAGGTGGAAGAAAATGTCTATTTTCTTTGATCTACCATATTGGAGTTCTCTGAATATTAGACATTTTCCTAATGTCATGCACATTGAGAAAATTGTTTGTAAGAGTCTTTTTGGAATGTCACTCTATATTTCTAGGAAGACAAAGGATGGCATAAATGCAAGACTAGACATGGTTGAGATTTTCTAGGAAAGGGGATCTTGTACATTCCTTCGCCTAGTGGCTTTCACCCTCGATCTTTTTGTGAATTTTGTGCCCCAATGGCTTTACCATACAAGAAAAAAAGAAGTTTTTGTGAGTTCTTTCGTGAAAGTGCCCTTGCTAAAAAATATATGAGGGTTATATTAGAACATTATTCCTAACTTGAAGCTGAAGGGTCTGAAATCACAAGATTACAACATGTTGATGGAAAGATTTATTCTGATAGCCATACGGAGTATTTTACTTGATAAGGTGCGAGCTAGGATCACGAAGCTCTGTTTCTTTTTCAAGTTACTGTGTAGTAGGGTGACTGACCCCAAGAAATTGCCAAGGCTACAAACCCAAATCATGACTACTTTGTGTGAGCTGGAGATGTTTTTACTTCCAGCTTTCTTTAACATAATGGTTTACCTAACTGTTTACTTGGTTAAAGAGGTAAAACTATGTGGTCCAGTCTATATGGATAGATGTACCCAGTCAAGTGCAAGATGAAGGATCTGAAAGGGTATGTGAAAAACTAGAGCCAGCCAAAGGGTTGCATTGGTGAATGGTACGTTTGTGAAGAGGCGATTGAAATCTGTACCGATTACTTTAAAGATGCATGTGATATTATCCTTTTGGTGTCTCGGCATGAAGGAAGGACATTTGGACAAGGGTTGATGGGAAAGAAAGTTATCGCTATCTCAAACCAACACTGGGAGAAAGTACACTTATGCGTACTTCACAACTGCTAAGATGGGAAACCCAAATAGAGTTCATAGTTGGTATGCCAAGGAACATAATAAACAATTAACAGCATGGTTGAAGCAATACATGGATGACAAGTACATGTTGATCATAATTCAAATATAGAGAAAGTAACATTCTTGGCATGTAGTCCGAACAAACATGCATTTCTTTCTCAAGCTACGTCATCAATGGATACACCTTCTATATTAAAGAGTAGGATGCTTGAAGCAAAATGAAAAATAGTGAGGTAATTTTTATTTCTAACACTATGCATGTATGTTAGTCGATTTGCTTATGGCAAATGAACCATTCAAACAAGTAATAAAGAGTAAGTAGAGTTATCGTCCGACAGAGAGTGTTGATATCAATGATGATGCTGGTTTCTCGTGACAGTTGTGTGTGAACGGAGTGGAGTTGGTTTGTTTGTTTATCTATTATTAATAACAAATAAGTAAATTAGTGATTGGAAGTTGTAGAAAGATATCTGTTTAAAGATAGGCTAAACTCGAGATTTCATCCTATGTTGCATCGTTCCACTAATTTGCATATGACGCATTGCTATAGCATTTTGCTGCACAGCTTCCACAATGTTACTGCAAAATGCCTTTCACAACGTTATTCAGCTAACCCACCACTATCCTATACAGAAGTGTTCGCATTCTGTAAATACATGCTTTGCTCTACTTGTCCCATATTCCTATGGCAATTTTCCAGTTTAGCATGTTAGTTTAACCTAGTTGTTTTGGTTATGAGAGTTAGACCCATTCTTGTAGCCTACAATTGAGGTTGAGCCCTACACAAGCTCACCTAGCAAACACTTCCTAACAGAGGTCTAACCTCGACTCCCTTTCAATAAGCCAATGCCAATGATCTAGCTCTTAGCGGCCACTAACAGACAAGACATTAAATTGCTGTTAAACACATTGAACATATTTAATTAAAAGCTTAGCAAACTGGGTTTCATTCTACAACTTAGAAATCCATCCTTACTTAGCCAATGAAACTTAATTCATGACTAATGAGGAAAACACAAAACAGAGTAAAGCAGAATAGCCCATGAAAAGATTAAAATAAGAAAAATAGAATCAAAACAGGAAAGCTCATCGGAATGATCGACAGTGTAGAGAATGTCCTGTCACATGACATCTCTACGTCTTCTACAGTTCAGCTAACTTCCAGGAAGAATCGGGTCTCTTCTGTAGCTCTTTGTCTCGATGATCTATCGTTTCTTCGGTGTGAGTCTAGTTGAATTAGAATTGTGCTGACTCTTTGACTCCTACGACTTCGACGGCTCTTTAGGTTTAGTTGCGCTTTCCTTTTATAGTCAGGTCCTTTTGCGACGTATGTTCAGTGAGCTGGGTCATCCAAATCTGTTAGGTCTAAATCCATAGATTCGGTTAATTGATCCTCTTTCCAAATCTGTTAGGTCTAAATCCATAGATTCGGTTAATTGATCCTCTTTTAATTCTGTGGGATTCTTCAAATCTTCACTTCAATTCTTCGCATCTTCTATTTCAGCTTTGTCAATTCAATCACCGTCTAAACGACGTCTTGATGACTTGTATTTAATTCTTGAAAATCCCTTGAGGAATGATTAGCGTAAAGTAGCACAACTCTGCATAACTTATAATGCTACAGCATAGTGGTCACATCAAATTGCTAGCATAGAAGTAAGGATACCATATGTTGTAGCATTATATCCACTTTGTTATGCACTTTCATAGTAAACTATAAAGTAGACATTTGCTTATGCACATATGTAGGATAATAATGTAAATGCAACAATTTGTAGAATCTATCCTCTCTTTCCCCATGTGTATGAATTCTAACACATTTTATCAGATAAACTACAATTAGGCTCATTTACCATTCAAAACAGTCAAAACACATAGAAAAACATGGTATAAATATGACTCATCAATGTACCAAGTGCAAAATATAAGAATCCTGTTTATGCCAATATGTCATAATTTGGCGCGCTTGAGCACATTTGGGAGTTGTATTAAATAGGATTTCATGTTCAACTTTTTTGGTGTAAGTGGGTTGACAATAATAATGCTTTGAAAGTGCATGAGTTAGGGTTGAAACAATTGAATTTGAACAAGCATGGGTATAAAGAAGAGCCTTTTATTTTCACTTCTCAAGCTAAACAAGTGTTCTATATTCCTGATCTTGCTAATAAAGAATGGTTTATTGTTTTATTATCAAATAAAATAAATGAGCATGCAAGAGATGTATTCAGTGAGGATGATCCTTTCCAACATTTGTCACTTGAAACACAATTCAATGAGGAATATGCTTTATACGTTAGCCATGACCACAATGAAGGAATTTGGATATCAAAGAGGGGGAAGTTGCTTCACAAATTTAAGAAAACAATTGTAACTAAAAAGATAATAAAAATCACCAAGACTAGGAAAAGAAAAAGGGACACTTGATTATATGTATATTCTCTTACCTTAGCTTTGATGTATTCATAATTATTGTATAGATAGCATACAATGATTTATTTTAATTTTTTGCAACTTGTTTTTTGGAACTTTTGTGTGTGTGTGTGTGTGTGTTTCTGTAGTCTTACAACCATTATATATAATCCCCTATATATAACGGTCGTGTCTGAAAAACCATAAAATATAATGTCTAATATTTAACGGTTAAAAATCAAGACAAATTTATAGTAGTGAAAAAACATAACTGCAGCAATGATGAAACAACAGGAATATATACATTAATAATTTATGTATGTATGTATAAAATAAAGAAAAACAAGATTGCTTCTAATAGAAAAATATATATACTCTAACCAAAAAGGGGGGGGGGGGGGGGGGGACTCTCTTATTGAATCACGTGCCAGGGAAAAGAAAGGAAGACCCTGAGTCACAATTATGTAATAGTGGGTTTCAAAATAAGTGAATAGGTGAAATTTCTATGGTCAAAATATATCTGTCGATATTCACTTCTATTTGTAAGTAAACAAAAGGCTATAACTCTTGAAAAATTGTAAGCTCCACAAGTTCCATCAAAGACTTCCAATATAACAATATTGGAAGCCTTTGAGAGAACTTGGAAGCTTAATCCGCTATTCCCCTATTCTGATCAATATTAATTATCTCTCATTATATTATTGCCATTACAAAGGTTGGACCTGCTTGTGGGTTTTATATAGAGTTGTAGATGTGACGAAGGAATCTAATCCCATTTCTTACAAAAGTCATCACCTTATTTTTGCCACAATTTCTATGTTATTCGTTTATCTAGTGGCATTTGACTTAGTTGTAGTTGTATTGATTTGTCTTTATCACTTAATTGTATAAAGGAATATTATGTATTAGAGATTATTAGGTGGAATTCCTATGTGTAAAACAAAACTACTCCCACAAGTAATTTAGTTAAATTATATCTCAAATTAGAGTCAAGAAAACTTATTAAGGGCTTGTTTAGATTAACGCTCGCAAATGTGATTTTTATTTTAACTGACTTTTATAAATTGAAATTAGAGTAAAAGTTAATTAGTGTAAATTGATTTATGTTTGGATATATAAATTGACTTTAAGCAATCAGTGAAGGGTCAACTCATTTGGTTCCACAAATTGACATATGTACATATATATTGTGTTCTCCTTTTTTAATTTAGATATTCTTAGATATCTGAGTTGTTGCGCTCAACTTGGCTCCATCTAGATTAAATACAAAGGAAAGGGGAAGATAATGTGAGTGGAGATGCAAGGTTTACTCAATGAAATGATGTAGCTAGAAAGCACTAATACGATAAATCCTTTTAACAGCAGTAGATGAAAATGACTTTCTACATCAGTTATGGAACCAATACCCATGTAAAAAAGTCACGACTTTTAGCAGTCAGTGTAGAAAGTCAATCATTCGCTGTATTATTTATAAAGTTGCCACTGTTTATACTTCGCACTACGATTGCTTTATGATCAATCTGGAATCTGGGCGTAAAAAGCTATGTTTGTACTAGGGTTGCTTCCTTTATCATATTGACTTCTTTTCCTCATATGAATTGACACACACACACACACACACACACACACGCATATAGATTTTATAATTTTATAAGAAAATACGTAATATATTTATAAATTATAAATACTATGAGTAACATTTTATATATATAGAACCAGTATGATTCAATACATGAATGCTTTTGATTGTCAACACGGATATGAGATTATGTCATTTCCTTTTTCCAAAAACAAATGCGTGGTAAAAAATTATAAATAAACTTAGGAGTTATTTTTAGAGTTCGAGGATCTTTATTTAATTGGCTTGTTTCATTGCAAGATTGATATTTTTTTTTTAATAAAAAGATTTTATAAATATATAAACAACTCTATAATTTTTGGAAAAAACAGAAACAACCTATTGAGTAACAAGTAATAATATTATTAATATTGATTAATACATTAAAAAGAGAATTGATTCAGCCATTGATTCAGATGTTCATGGATTATTGCTCCCAATAATTTTTGTTTTGTTGTTGACTACAAATAAAGTAGTATTATGCGCATTGCCTCATTTACCACATTTGGTTCTCTATTCTCGATTGTGATTCGTCTTTATCTTTGAAAAAATGGAATAATAATAATTAGAGATGATCATACACCGACGTGGCTTACCATTTTTAATGGTTATAGACACAATTTGAATGTTTTGTTTTGTTTTGGTTTTTGTAATAGAGCTCGCTACCAACAGTTGGAGGTGATATAGAGAAAATTAACTTACCCATATATGGAGAATGATTAAAGGATTATTTATTGCTAGTCAAGAGTTCTGAATTAAGTACGTTATCTGCAAATTATGAATCCAAGTTTTGCGACCCATGGTAAAAAAATCTTAGCATTATACAAATCTTATGCATGACATTAGATTAGTTACAACTGAATATTTTATAATCAAGTTGATAATTTCAAAGACTATTTTTAAATTCCCTACGACATATTAGTACATATATAGCACTTAATAAATAATGATTACATCGAATAAAATTTTTGTTGGACTTTGGATCCAAGTTCGCCCTTGATAGATTGGAGTTGGACTATTTGATTAGAAAACAAGTAACCTTATCAAATAAGAAACAAATCAGCATTAATTATGGATTTGTTAATCGAGATATAAGTAATTGTATATTAGGAAATTAATCAAGAACTAATTTCCTAATTGTTACTTAGAGGGAAAGTAGGAGTGTACATAACTTCCTAATTAGTGGTTTCCCTAGACCTCTATAAATAGGATGTACCTTCCTCAGTTGAGTTTTAACCCTGCCATTGAGCTATCTGTCAATCTCTTATCTACTACCATCTTTCTTGTTCCGGTGATCTGCTATGCCAATCCCAACTAGGCTCTAGTAGTCTAAGAATTGTGTAAGCATTATTATGTTCAAGTAATGACGCATTGGATCTTTGACCCGGATCCAAACATGGGTCCGCACTGGTATGTAAGTCTCTTCTCTCTCCTAGTGAATAAGCATGTGATATATATATTTTTATATCCCTTGTCTATTTCTGCTGCTATCATATATATGTGAAAATATGACTTCAGTTTTTTAATATATGCATGCTTCTTTCTTCACTCATCTGCATGCATATATATGAATATATGGTCTGTCGTTCATGATTTTATGCACACATGTATATACGTTGTGCCTCTTCCTCTCTTTCTTTTATTTATACCTGTGGATATATATGTTATTGGAAGCAAGGCATTTTTTTCCCTTTCTTGAATACGTAAAGTTTTAAACATGAGACATGCTTGCATTCATGCGCATATATTACATCTTCTGCTCCTGCACGTTTCAAGAGTCCAAAACTTTAGATGCTATTGCTATGTGTATATATGTGTGTTTGCTGGTCGAATATGTTTGTTTATGCTCCTCTGGCTATATATTATGTGTTTCAATGCAAAAGCTTTCTTCTCCCTTCGTCTTTGGTTATCAATTGATTGCTTTTCTTCTCTCTTATTTTGGTTAAATGTTGAATTTTTGGAACCTATGTGGAACAAAAAAACAAGTGACTTTAACTCTAAAAAAAGGTAGAAGAGCTCATAAATCATAGAGAAAAACATCCAAATCAAGTTACAGAGTGCCGTTAATGTTGGCCAAAGAAGCTCGAAAAATTGGGTTTTGAAAAATGAGCATTTTGCATGAGCTAAGGCTTTGGATGTGTAGAGCTCAACGAAATGATTCCAACAACACTTAGAACGTGTCAAACGGAGCTCAGATGAGGGAGATATGAATGAGAGAAGTTGGTGAGTTGCCTTACCACTGCCGCCAAAGAACTAGTGATTTGCTCTTTTAAAATGATCATATTTGAGAAAATAAAAGCCATGGATCTATAATACGTATGTGATGATTCCAATGACACCAATAACGCAAAAAACATAGCTAAAATGAGGAAGATATGACCTTCTAAAGTTTGGGGGTGCGAAGATCCACTGGAGCTTTAATCGGGTCAAAACAACCCAGCTGTAGGTTGAACACGATGATGTGGTAGTCAAGAAGCCATGTCATTGGTCAACTAGTCTCGTGGGCAAATAGCCACACAAGTGTTCTATGCCAAGGTGAGCTGACACATAATTGGTCAACATCAAGCCATGTCATTCATTGACCAGATGGTAAACCAAATCACATTACTCCATGTCATCATGCCACTTATGCTAGGTCAAAGGTCAACTGTCAAATTTGACTGTTGACCAGTCTACTATGTATGTTGACCGTTGACCTTTTTGTAAATTTTTTTTTTTTTTTTTGCCGCGTGGCACGTGAGTCTAGTGAGGGACACCTTTTGCAACGTGGGGACATTGTCTGACTGGTAGTGGCACGTGGACGATGATAAGCCAGCCCATGTAGTTGTTGGCAACCCCTAAGGCGGTGGATGTTGTACACGTGCCGTTGTTGAGAGTGGGCATCACTGGAATTTTCCAATTGTTAGGATATTTCGATCCAAAAACACTTTAGGGGTGTGTGTAGGTGTGTAGGACCTCTGATTGGGCTAAATTCAAGAGCTTCTTTTTGATATGTAATGTGCATATGTTCGGATATAATTTGAGTCAAGGAAGTGTTTATCTACACTTAGAGATTCCCAAAAAATGTTCAAATTGAGATATATTAATTTTATTGTTTTTGGAATATGCTTGTTAATGTTGAAAAATTCTTAAAAATGAGAACTTATTCAAATGAATTTTTGAACACAAGATTAACCTTGACTTAAACTCTTAAAGATAAAACCTGAACCTTGTAGCAACTTGAACTTATGAAATAATAATAAGTCATCCCAAGCTTCTAACCACATTGAAGCAATGTCTTCTAAGTCAACCCTTTTGACAAATGTTGTGACAAAGGACAAGATAAAGAGAGATATAGGAATCATCTCATCAAGTGGGAGCTATGCTATAAATACATCCAAGTAAATGGATGTAAACATGGCTAAAACGAGTTGAGCATTGTAGCTAGAAGTTATATGAGTTTATATGGCCAGAAGGGCCCTATAAGAGAGATAACCTAGTTAAGAGATAGCAATATGAGGCAAATTTTTATGTGTCTTGAATGTTCTTTTTCATTGAATTTATGATTAAATTGTTAATGCCAACATTTCACCAAAGAGGGGGAGGGTGAATTGGGTGACATTAAAAATTGAAAACGAAAGTGATCAACAATTAAATCAAAGGACAAGAGTTAGAAAATATCACCGACTTGTATACAACGGATTATACTTGTTCGACCTTAACTTTCTGAACTACGTTTAGTCCTACGAGCGTCTATGAGATTTTCACTATTCTTCCAAGATTCCACGAGTTCCTAGCATCACAATACAAGAGAAATCTTCAATAGGACTCATTCCCCTTTACACATTGTAATTCTATAACCACACTTAAGGTCCCACTATTTTATAAAGTTTGAAAACATTTGATAATAACTCTCTCACAGGTTAAATAAGTAATCACTAAAGATTAAAATGAATATCATAAGATATTACAAAGATTTAGCTAAGCAATAAATGAATCAAAAGATTGTCATTGGCTTAATTAGTTGCTCTATATTGAATACTTGGCTATTTATAGAAGAACACCATTAATGATCATTGTGAGCATTCAAATTATCTGTTAGAGACAGGTTGGAGCCGTTGAAGGATTTTAATGATTAGTCGCTTTCGTCTTCACTTCAACAAATGATTCAGACGCAATCCCTTTGGTATACTCTGCAATCCTTATGGTTTGCTCCGTATTCCTTTTGGTCTGCTCTATTTTTGTTTTGACAAAGAAAATTGCTTTTGTTACTTTTACTATTAATCCATAGTTTAATGATCTAAAACTTACACAAAAACATGATTAGCAGTATTGAGTAGATGAATAAGTAATAATCAAGCTTAAACAAATATTCATTTTCACTTTCAAATTTATTGAGATGTTGATTTTCAAAAGACGATGAACTCGTACTTGAGTGTGATTCTTGTTCACTCGAGTGAGTACACATCAGTTGAGTGCTCACTACTACAAAACAGGGATATGGAGTCCTATTTTTGTACTTTTGACATCCTTTTTTGGGGGGACGTATATCTGGGGGGCGCCGTAGGGAAATCTTAAGGAGTCCTATTTTAAAATTAGACGCCTAATATAAGGCGTCTAAGTTATAGAATTAGACTCCTTAAGTCATGACTTAAGGAGTCTAATTCCATAACTTAGACTCCTTAAGTCATGACAATTACGCTCTCGAGATCTCACTTAAGGAGTCTAATTTTCGAATTAGACTCCTTAAGTCATGACTTAAGGAGTCTAATTCCAATACTTAGACTCTTAAGTCTCACTTTAGAAGTCCAATTCCGAAAATTAGACTCCTTAAGTCTCACTTTAGGAGTCTAATTAAGTGTTCTTTTTTGTAAACAAAATATTTGCTTCGTATATTCACTTTGCCCACACTTTTTTACATATCAACAGGAACAAAATGATAAACACTTTTAAAGAAGTTCAGCCACACATATTTATCCATCATCTTCAACTAAAAATGAAAGCTATCATAATTCGATTGCTTACCTCGCTTCATGGTTCAAGTATTCGCAACACTAATAGTCTTCATTAGAGTCCAATTTTCACCAATTCCAAGTAGAGGGGAACATCACCTGAAGAACAAGATTCAATATATGTGTTACAACTATTTGCCTAAACTATGCTTGAACTTAGTACATCAATTATAAATACCACCTATGAAGCAAAGGCAGCTCAAATAACACATGTTAGACACCCATATTAGATGCAACATTTCACTTTAAATTACATATGGACACTTCATTTTATGTCATGTTGCCATATCCATGTCAATGTTAATTCCTCCCGAACTCCACCAAGAAAATAGCTACTATCGAGAGATGGTAATAAGTTGTAGAGATCCACTTCCAAATACATTAAAGATATAATTAACCCCAAGCAAAACAAAAAGAGCTCTTAATAGCAAAAAAAAAACACCTTCAATTAAGAATAATAAATAAACTACTTCGATTTTAACCCATCCAAAAATATATTTAATAAAAAAACCATACTTACAGTGTGGAATGGCACATTGTCTTTGCCCATAAACTGATACAGCTCCACTTTCCCTAGGTTTTTCCACCATTTCTCCCAATCAGATGTGTAACATGAAGTGATTGAGATATATCCAATTGGTGCATCAAACCAGACATAGAAAACCTAAAAAATGTAATCATTAAATAATGAGTCAAAGATCAAGTATTATAAATTAAGCTTTAAAACGAGAGAGTGTCAAGTATGAAATGCTTCGTATCAGGGGAAATTTATCATCAAGAAGAGGGATGAGAAATGTCACAATCTACAAATGCATAATCACTAATGATTTAATAGTATGAATTAGACAATAAACAACCAGTGGTAACAATAAAGATAGTGAAGTAAAAAAGGGAAAAAAAAAAAAATCAACCTTGTGGACATTAAAAAAATAAAATAAAACAGATGACAGGAAAGCCACTAATAAAATTGTGATTGGAAGTTTTCAAACAAATAATTCACTTTGCTTACGACATAGCTTTACTATATTCAAATCAATTTAAGCTTTGTCCTTAATCAAACATTTTGCTTAAGATTAAGATCATCAGAGAATCAATTAACTCAGAATACCTCTGACAAATGAGGATATGGACCATTAATGCAACTTTCACCTATGGCCCCAAGAGCCAAGAATGAATGCTGAGCAAATAGAATTGTAATGAAAGCAACAAGACTCCATTCGTAATTCCTCGACATAATCAATTAGAATTGTAAATAACATGTAAATCGGGAAAGGGAAGGTTCAATTGCCATTCTATAGTTAAAATCCCAATTATAACTGCCAAATAGACCTATAAGTCTTTTTGTCTCTAAAATTCTCCTTTGCCAGGAACGAAATTTGAGAAAATCGCATCAAATGGCCCAAAACAAGTGTTGCTTCCTTTTTTTAAAAGGTAATTCCTGCTTTAATTTGAGTCATTTTCTCCTTCAATCATTGTACAACATTTTTTAAAAAATAATCAATTACATAAAATTTCAGTTTTATTTTTCTTCTAAGGACCGGACACAATTTTATCAGTCCTAGCTCTGTGGATAGCCAATTGTATCAAAAACATCTCAATTCTAAATATATATCGTCCACTAATCCCCTCAGTTGAAAAGAGCAGAAAAACACAAATCCTCAAGAACAATAACGAAACAAGAAAGATAAAAAATTAGTACCATGAGTATAATCCACTTATAAGATGCATTTTTATAGTAAGAGAAACTGCAAGCTTTAAAACTTACATCAGAACGTATGAGCATCACCCTTCATCTTAAATGCATATTAGAAAGGAAATCCAATAGCCTGTTCACAGTTTGACCCATCTATCAGTTAGTAAAATAAATAAATAAACATATATAGGAAGAGAGGAAAGGCGAAACAACAGAACAGAAGATAAAAGAACTGATATAATGACAGGGCAAACCTGACGTCTTTAGCAATCATAGTGTTTCCATCTGCAGCCCCAAGATGCCTCAGAACTACTTCCTCAAGTCTGCCATCTCGGTAAGCATGCTACATAAAAGATAACAGAGATGAAGTAGGCTACCATCAATTTCTAAACAACACTTAAACCAGTAAGTAAGCATCAGCATTAGTATGGGTCAAAGTTAAGACACCATCCAAGCATTTCTATAAATTGGGGCATGTGAGAGATAGAAATCATACACCATAAAATACAACTGCATATCAATACCTAATTAATTATCTAATTAACATTGATGTTATTAAATCAATAATCTGAAACCAAGAATGCTAAGCAACTCAACCCAAAGAAAAATTTCAAACATGATCTCAATCAGGTAAGGAACCATCTTCCTGCAAGAAATTATGCAAAAAGGAATAAATACATGTCAAATCGAATAACAATCTTTGATTGAAGTAATCTATTAAGAAAAACTAATTTATTGAAGAGAAAACCTCAGCTTCAGCGATTGATTCATCATCATCTGCATAAACCATGCAGAAATACATTACACACCTACATCAACAATTTTAAGTCCTTCAAGAGGCTGAGCAATACAAGGGTCATTCCTAAGACAAGGAAAACCTATGATCATCCTAGTAGTATTAAGGCTTTAGGAACTAAAATACATTACACACCAAGCATTTATGTCCTGAATGATTAATATATCAAATAATAATTCTGAAGGTGTGAACATTCCCTTGTCTTAGTTCAAGATCAGTACAGAACAACTGAAATTAAAGGGAGAGGAGTATAGGAATTAAAATTTGATTCTAATTAACAGCTAAGAACATTCAATGGTTAAATGTAGAAGCACAAAAAACTGATAACTACTCATGTTTAAATGGAAAAGAAATGAAAAATCAACCTGTGAAGACAAAAGCTGATAGAACTCTTCTTGCTCCTTTTCAACATGTTTGCGAGCATCGCCATATACTGATGCAGCCTTAGCCAATATGGTGTCACTGCTGTTTTCTGCTTCGTATCTACAGCATTCCTCAGAAAGTTTCGGTCCTGTCTACCATGGAGATTGTTTATAGTGATTGCTTAAAAATCACAAGTCTTTATACAAAGTTGCAAGGTGCTTCTTATTGCAAAATATATATTAGCCTGGGTGGTAAGTGTGAACTTCATTCACATAAGAAAAACAAGTCACTTGCTTCAATATGCTTAAAAACCATTGCTGAAAATGTCTCTGCTGCCTTGACAATTTCCTTTTGAAAATCCTGGATCAGAAATAGCATCACAAAAATCAAGAAATAGAAAGCCAACAATAAAATAAAAAACAACTGTAAAAAAATATAATATTTACTTGACAAATCTTTACAATAACTCCTACTGCAAGTGATGTTTGCAAAGGCTACACAGTCATATTTACAAAAATATGCCATCAACTAATATGTTATTATGTTTTACCACCTTCCGTCACTCGTCCTTGCCCTCCCTTATAAACTCCCTTAAGGTTGGGCTCACATAAAGATTTACGGATAGACATAGCCCATCTGGATTAGTTGACTGAACCAATAAGCACACATGAATACGTTAGTTTTCTTTTCAGTGCACCCTACTTCTGACAGAGCCAAATGAGTGGTTCGCATAGGTTTAGTCTGCCAAAGAATCACTTGGGCCCATGAGACAAGAAAAAGACACAACCTTGCAATCATTGTTCAGTAAAAACTGCAGTAATAGTACAAGTGTGATTCAAACTTTAATGTTGAATGATGCTCAAGATCAGATTAACCATACTAGCTTGGATTTACACTTATTGTTCATGACAGTATGTGGCATGAAGAGGAGGTGGGGACGACAATCTGGTAATAGAGTGATTTTAAAAAAGATTTAAAATATATTTGAGATATTATTTTTTAGATTTTGTTTAATTATTTTCCTTTTGTTCCCCTTGATCATGAAGATAGAGTGGCTGAGCTTTTAGCCACCATTTTTCTCTTTTTATCCCTGTAACATGCTTTTCGTTGAATGAACAAGGAAAAGGATTTATGGATCAGTTTCAACTTCAAAAATGATTATTGAAAGGCATCCTTGAAATTCCTCAACAAACCATCAGAGCCAAGCTATCATAAAGCTGGCTGATTAAAGTATGTTAACTCATTCATGTGACCCTCAACTCATAAAACACCATGAATAAACTTTCTTGACATGAACATTATATACTACTTTGGTTCCTAAATTAAGAAATTCTTTTCTACTCTTAATACATCAGCTAGTGAAAAGACTCACAATTCAGAAAATCTAGTTGATGATCAATCTAACCAGTACAAATAGCAAATAGAAAACACTATACCTTTCCTGCACGGGTGGACCTGTACAATTTCTCTAGTTGTTGATGTCTCTGCATTTCGACCTCATCAATGACCATGACATCTGAACTCTCATAACCACTGGTGCTGAACTACTTTATCACAGCCTGACAAACAAAAGAACTAAATTAAATCCAACAGCAAATAGGGTACAGATGGCCCGTCAAAAAGTATCTCAGGACAAGGAAAAACATTAAGTCAGACCAGTGATAAATAGTGTGATTTAGTAATGGTCAGAATGTGCCCAAAAAGCATCTCAGGAGAAGGAAAAACATTTAAGTCACACCAGTGATAATAGCGTGATTTAGTAATGGTCAGAATGTGCCCAGAGAAAAACCTGCATATTCACTTAAGTTAATTCGACCATGGCAGCATCAAACAAATCTTTCTTTGAAACATTCTTGAAAAATTTTAGATCAAACATAATTTCAGTATCTTAAGTATAGTTGAATTCACTAAAGTAGCACCAAACAAACCCATCTTCAATGCATCCATGAAGATCTTTAGAATATGAAAAAAGCAATTCAAATGCTAAAACTCGTCAATTTCTCATAAATTGCTAGGGCAAAGGAAAACCTTGGGGAGGAAAAGATGGCAAGAACGCACACAATTCTTTTTTTTTTTTTTTTTTTGATAAAAGAACAGAATATATTGCATAAATAGTCGAGAATTTCAGAATAGTAGCAAAGAATTTTGTTTTCTTGTTGAGCTATGTGCTGCGCTCTGCCTCTGGAGTGTTTTTTCGCAAATAGAAATGAAAGAGATTCAGGGGTTGGGGCAAGACGGCAAGTGTTTTTTTCCGCTTTATGAAAAAACAATGCGATTTTGGCGATTCCACTGGGTTTGCGTTTTTGGCTCCGATGTAACACGATTAGCTGGAGAAAAAACACAAAATCGCAAATAGAAATTGGGGTTAGGGCAAGACTGCGCTTGGTTTGAAGGAACCAACGAAATCAATAATGAAGGAACCCTAGATTAGGAGATTTGGAAGAGAAGAGAGTACCTTTTGCCGACTTGACTGTTGAGAATTGGAAAACCGAAATGAATACGCGGGAGAGACGGAGATCGGAGGACCTATGGTGGAGAAGGGGACGACGGAGCAACGGCGGAGTGAGGGCAGAGACAAGGCGGACCAGGGTTGAGAATGAGTATTGATGGCTCCGAGAGAATGAGAAGTGATGGCTTGTGGGAATGGGTTTTTTTTTTTTTTGGGGGGGCTAAGGAGTCTAATTCTTAAACTTAGACTTCAAATTCCAACCTAGAGAGTCTAATTCATAGACTTAGACTCCAAATAGTTTGCTTTTTTCGACCTAGGGAGTCTAATTCTCGGACTTAGACTCCTTTTCGTTTGCTTTTGGCTCCAGAGCTACACTTTTGGCGTTTAAGAAATAAAATTAGACTCCAAAAGTCACATGCTAATTACAAAAATGCCACCGCGTTTTGTTTTACTTCCTTTTCTAATAATAGGACGCCAATCAGGGATGTTAAAGCCAATTTCTGTAGTAGTGGCTCTATAGAATAACTCGAGTGCCAGATGGATTTTGAGTTTTGGTAGTAAAGTGTTGAAAGATTGTATCACTCAAGTGATTAAAAATAGACTTGAGTGAACTTCTGTTTGTTTGAAATTAGTTTCAACACTACTAGTGACTCGAGTAAATATTTGGCTTTCTTGCACTTGACTACAAGTAGCCTTGGATCACTCGAGTGACTCTTAGGATCAATCTAGTGATCTCCTGTTACACCCCTACCGGCCTCATCCTTTCGGGTGGCGGGTTAGAGAGATTCCTTTTAATAATTACCTTTCCTTTATAATTGGGCCCATTTAACTTATATCAGAGTTAGCGCAACAGAGCACATGATCAGTTTGGACAATCTACTTGTACTGGTAAAAGTAAAATAAGCAGAAAATAAAAGTCCCTGAAGGGTTAAGGGTACAGTCATCCAACATAAAATACGAATAATAATATATAGTCATCCCAAGAATGGATACAAAATGTAATAGGGCATTCCCTATTCTTCATCTAGCACTGAAATGTCTTACATCTTCAAAAAGGTCTTCACTTCAGGCACGTCCCCCCCTGTGTCTACAGAAGAGTTTGGAGTCCAATAATGGCCCCCAGAGTAACTGTCAATACTCAAATACTAAATATGTAATGTGTATGCATGAAACCATGTCCGAATGAAATCTTTGTAATATGCCAAACATACCACATATCCAAACAGAAAAATATACATCACCGTACCGACTACCACGTGCCGTCAGGCTGCCTTACCAAGGCAAGCCCCAGACTTACTGGAGTCACGACCTACATAGCCACCGCACCAGGACAGCCCTGGACCTATCAACCCATACAGCCGCCAATTAAGGTCGGCCTCGGACTGATCATCCTCAACGCTAGGAACCACATAGTTAAGGACTCAAAGCCCAACACGCTTTGATTGCACATTTGGCACCAATACAAAAACATACACATACATGGAAAAAAAACATACAACAAAATACATAAAGATATCTGAGTAAAGCGGTTACTACCTGGTGGGGAGTATACTTGACTTAATATTTTTATCATGCCTGATCACTTTTCCAAATATTCCCTTAACCTAAAAACACCAAAATACCTTATTTTTAGTATTTCCAAAAATACCCTTGTATTTTTAATTAAATTCGAGCCCTTTACTTATTTTCCAGAAAATTCAGTGAATCTAGCCCAACTTCAAATATTTTTAATAAATTCAAAACAAATCATATTCATACGAAATTAGTGGGGTATGAACCATTAGGATGTCTATTTTCTAGTAAAAATAATTCCAGAGTCCAAAAGATTCCATATTTTGTCGTGGGGCCTAATCTTTAGCCTCTGGTCAGAAAAATCCTGGTTCTTTCAGAGTCATTTTCAAAAATTATTTTATCTCAGTTTGTAAATAAAAAAATATGTCGAGTTACCTATCAAAATGATACCCCAGATGTCTAATTTGTACCTGTAAAATTTCAGCTCAAAAAAATTTCGTTTACTATTTTAAAAACATGTTTGAAGCTTCACTGCCCAGAATCCCATAGCACTAGTAGCAAGCTTATTCTTTGAGTTTTTGGGGTTTTTGAGTTCGGAAACTTAAACCATAACTATACCCCATAAAAATCACATTTTGAACTCATTGAGACCATTAAAATCACTAAAATCAGACTTCAACATCAAGCTCTAGCTTTTTGAACGAAAATCCTTAACTAGAAACTCAGAAGCTTTGGATTTTCGGTGTTTACCTGAATCGGTGATCGGCTTGGTGAGCTTGATTCCTTGCTCTAAGTATGGAAACTTGCTGGTTTCTCCTCTTCCTTCAGCTGACACACCTCATTTGGAGAGAAAATGAAGAGTTATGTCCTTTTTAAAATAATTAAAAGCGTAGCCAAGCAGTCCCAAATAACTGGAGTAAATTCTTGTCCAATAATTAGTTAATTTGATCTGACTTTTTTAACTTTATCTCCAAAGAAATTCCAGAGGGTTCTAGGTCTGCCAAGTGACGCCTCCCCCTTCATAATATCTAGATTTTTACTTTTTATTTGGAGAAAATTACCTACTTTGGCCTGAAATTTATGTAAATTATCAGTTTTGGCCCAGAACTTCTTTATTTTCTCTGTCTTTTTCCCCAAGCACTCTAGATAATTCCAAGGGCTAGGTGGCACCATCTCAGGCCCACAATCTGATCCCTTGCATTTAATTCACTTTTTCCACTTTATCAGTCCAGTTTCTGTCCATCGGTCCTTATCGGGCCCCTGGTTACAAAGGTGCTTTTTTTTGTACTTTTCTTCAACTTTTTCAGATATTTTCCCCTAACTGGCCATATATATGTGTCGCTTCTTCTTTTTCTAATATGGCCCCACATTTGTTTCATCAATAAAAAAGAAACCCCTAACTGGTTCATATCGGTCCCCTTTCTATCGGTTAACATCCTGTGGGTCCCATATTTTGTGTTTGGGCCTAAGTACAGATAAAATCATCTCATTTTTCCTTCTCTCTCTTGGTTGGACGAAATTCAATGCTTAAGGGGTAAGGATTTGAATATTTTTCCCCTGTAATCATTACTTACTTTTTACTTTTTAATCCCGTAGTGACACGTGTCCTCAGGTAATTATTACAGCTAACTTTTCATTCTTATCTCTTCAAAAACGCAGGAAATCCTTACTTGACTAGGAAATGTCATGTGCACACTTATTTTAGCAGATTTTTGCTTAACTAATCATCCCATATCTTAGGGTATAGCTAAATATCATTTTTCTTTGTTGGTATTCAACTAAATATCATTTTTTTTGTTGGTATTCAACTAAATATCATTTTTACTAATTGATTAACAATGTATAAGTGTTTTTGTGCCCTTTTGCACTGACACTTCAATTTCTATGACTCTTGAACTATTGGTCCAAATACTCGTAGGAATCCCATATAATATTTCCAAATTTAATATCACACTTCCTGAATAGGGTCTAGTCATTCACCTGCTACAATCTTATTCTCAAGTCTCTAGGCCTAAAATTCAAGATATGACATCTCCTAAATGAGATCGCTTCACTTCTTGTCCATCTGTGAGTGACTTGTTAAAACTTCACGAGTTGCTCACCATTACTGGAGTAGCAACTTGATTACTCGAGTGAGCTTCATTTAACTTTCAGTAAGCACGTGAGTGACTTGTAAAGTTTATGAGAGTGATCACTAGCACTTGAGTGGACACTTATTCACTTGAGTGCTCTAAACTTATCATTGGAGTGATGAAACGCATTACTAGAGTAATCTGCCATGACTTCCAAAACTCCTGTGAGTGACTTGCTAAATTCTTGCAAGTGAAAGGGGGATCACTTGAGTGATAACTTAGCCATTCCAATGATCTTTCATCACTTTTCAATGTTTTAGTGAGTGACTTGCAAAATAATTAATAGTTAGGATCATCACTCAAGTGCATTGACTGCTAGTTGAGTGATTATCTTAGACTACTTGAAGTGAGTAATCTTGTCAATTGAAGTTTTTGTTCAAATATAGTTATATCAATTGAGTGTATAGAAACTCATCACTCGAGTGACTTGAATCATCAAGTCCTCATTGTTTTCCAAGGTTTGTTATCATCAAAACATAATCCAAGAACTAACATAAATTCCTTGCTCTTAGAATTGAATTGATTTTATTCTCTTCTTTGATGAACATTCATGATGTTATTTAGATGATATTATATCTTGTTATTATAACTATTTTATTGAGTGGGAGCTCTTGGAATGTATCCATAAACTTGAAAGGGGAATGAGTTCAATAAAGACTACGGTTAAAAAGGTGGTAGGCTAACTTGTATGAGTGGGATGAGAGTTAACACATTTGTCTCTTGAACATGAAACTAGTGAACTTATTATCTAATTATCCTATGTCTTATTTGAACAAATGAATATGATTTGTATACCATATTCATCTAAGTGACCAAATTATGACAGAGTCAATTTGGCTGAGCTTATAATGACAAGCTCAATAAAGATCTATATAGAGTTAAAAATTCCCAAATCTCTTGCATTTAGGAAGAATGAGATGTTAGGGACATCTTACCAAT
The DNA here is from genome assembly GCA_019022655.1 of Acacia acuminata. Lineage (NCBI taxonomy): Eukaryota > Viridiplantae > Streptophyta > Magnoliopsida > Fabales > Fabaceae > Acacia > Acacia acuminata. The sequence continues at coordinate 2,496,290 of JAFJYI010000049.1, read as the reverse complement.
TAGTCTTCAGCATCTAGAGGATAGACCACCCAAAGGAAGTTGAAAGCTTATGCTATCAAGATTAGAACGAACAAGATTGTTCAAATTTATGATGGCATGCCAATATGAGCAATATAAACTCTATCTAGGCTGTATGAATAGCTATGAAAGATGGAATTGACGTTTCTTTTTTATTCCATGAAGTTAGAACGAAGTTAAGTTTTAATATAGTGTATTAAGTCGTAACATGTCATTTAGGCAACACTTAAGGCAAATGTCAAACTAAGAAGTTGAGACAAAATGCCAAGTTCTTTCTATTAAACAACAAGTGTATGTTGTGATGAGATGTTTCCCACTGAGTGGGAGTATGCAAAAGAAAATATTACCCATGATAAGTATATTGTAACTATTGACAATGTGGTTTACCACATTGAATTTAAGTATGAAAAATTGAAGGATCCGAGATCTATCAGTCAGAAAATTTAGCTAAAGAGTGGGAAGATTCATCCTCCAAGCCTAAGGGCAACAAACCTATGAGGTAAACTTTACTGGAGGAGGTTAAAAATGGTTTATATGAAAGGCTACGTTGATAATTCTTTAAGGTTTATAGAAGAGACAAACTATGTGAGTAGTGGATGTTTTCGGAAAAGCATATGGCTTCATGTAGGATGAAGAGTAAGAGAAAGAATCAATGGATTAGAACTTGTACGTTAATTCTGCATAGATAAACCACCCTGATTCACTTGATGCAATATGCAACCGACAAAATCTCATATTTGTTATCTCTTTTGTTAAAGATCGATAGAACTTTGACTCTCAAATCCTATGTTGGATTTGATGTTTTCCTTTTGAAAATAACAATTCCATTTCTTGCCACATGCATATATTGATCAAATAGAATGGTCAAACTAGCAAAAGAGAATTTTCTAATTAATAAGGGCTAAACAATGAATATCCCTGTAAGTAGTTGACAACTTAATCTAAGTAGCAAGAAAGATAAGGAAACATTTTGAGAAAACATCCTCGCAATTAGCCAACTATGATGTTTGTGAACCAATAAACGTGAAGGCAGAACATGGAGCATAGTGTTTCCTTAACATCATAGACTTTACTCAAAATGCGGTTATGTTTACCTAATTTTAGGCAAGTGCAAGGTTGTTAGATATTGGATAAAGCTAGTTAAGAATCAGTTAAACAAAAAGTTTAAGAATCTTTTTTGAACCGATAAAGGCTAAGAACACCTATTTACTTAGTTCAAGATGCTATGTGGAAAATAAAGGGATTGTTAGGAAACTATCAATCCCTAGAAGCCTTCAACATAATAGAGTTATTGAAATATAGAGATAAACCTCTCTTTTGCATGGCTAAGTAGATGATGGCATAAGTAAAACTATAAGTCATGTGTTGGTAGATAAAAACATAGCTATTGTTTTAAAACATAACCAAATGTCCTTTAAATTAGTCACAACCATGCCTTGTGAGTTATTCATAGGCCTTAAACCATTCTTAAGCGCCTTAAGACCATAAGGGTTAGGAGCTTATATCTATAATTCTTCCTATTAATATGGAAGATCTTCACGAGACGACTTGAGAATTTTAAATGATACATCTTCATTAGTGAAAATGATGATGGTTCAGTGATTGACAGAGAACCAAGGGACAAAATGTTCATAGAACACAAATTTCCTAGAAGGAAACGAGCATTATATTGATCATACAGAATCTCTCTAAGAGGTACAAGAAGAAAACCTTACCCATACATAGGAAAAAAGTCTTGTGAAATCAATCTTTGAGTAAAGCATCGTCATTCAATAGATGATGATAAGGGGATAAATTCCCTAATGGATTGAATGCTTACTTTGTAATATAGAAGGTAACAATGACTACCTAGAAGTGTTTAAAAGACATTAAAAAGGACCTACTAAAAAGAATGTTAGTTATGATTAGTTTTAATGATGTCTTATATAGATACCATTATCTAGAGCAAAAAGCTTGCATATTACATTTATCTTTTACTTTGATTAATTCTTATGTATTAATGTAGATATGAAGTTTAAACAGTGAAGAATGATCAAGAGAGGAGATTGAAGAAAGAAGAATATCAATATGAAAGTCTCTATGATCAAATGGAATTTGAAATGGAGGAGTTAAAATAAGTTGCATTTGGGTTCCTGAAGCAATACTCGAGTATCACAACTTAATTCTCGAGTATGGTATTGTTCCTGAAGCAATACTTGAGTATCTCACATTAATACTCGAGAATCATACTTAATCAACTCTTATTCAAGAAAAAATCCCGTCAATACTCGAGTATGGTACTAATACTCGAGTAGAGAACTTCAATACTTGAGTAATAGCGTGTTTTTCAGCTACTCTGCTCAACTCTGTTTCAGGCGACGTCTGGTAATTTAATGATATCTCTCCAACCAGAAGTCTGATTGAGGTGAAACAAACTGTGTATGAAACTAGACTCCCAATGCATCATTTTGAGATAAAATGCAAGTCCAAAGGAGTCCAGATGAGAGAGATATGATTTTTGCAAGTTTCCACAAGAATCAACGTCACAATCCAGACCAAGCTTCGGTAATTTAAGTGCATCTCGCACAAGACAAATCTAAATGAGCTGAAACTGGTGGCATTGGAAACTAGACTCAAATACCTTTTCAAAAACATCAAGAACACAGAAAAAAAAGATCAATTGAAGGAGATATGGTGTTTTGAAGTTGACAGTCTATTCTGGATGCTGCACAAACGCTGGTCAAGAACAACCTCCATTCATCTAATGTGAATAGACGAAATACAACTAGTTTGGAGCTGATTCTTATTGAATTGGAAAGAAGACTTAAAGAGCTTTCTGAGATGAGGTGGTTTGCCAAATTTGAAGCTATATCGAAGATGTTACGCACTGGAAATTGCCTCTTGTACTGCCAATGTGATTGCTTCTTGAAAGTCTGATATTTACACAAGAACAAAGTTAGCGGTTGACAGTTGAAGATGATACTCGAGTAGAAGGTGATACATACTCGAATAATGTAGAGACAGAGCCATTCGTGAAGCAACCGATCAATCGTACTCGAGAATGTCATTTATATACTCGAGTAATATTAGGAATCAGTTGCTGGAAAATGGTGATACTCGAGTATTAGGAAGGAGCTACTCGAGTATATTAATTTCTGAATGTCATTTGCTCTCGGGTTGAGGTATAATCGAGTATGAAGAATATGATACTCGAGTATTGACAGTGTGAAGTCTCTGATATGATCTTGCTGCAACGATACTTGAGTATTGGATATAGATACTTGAGTATTGGATATAGATACTTGAGTATGGTACTCAAGTATGAGAATTGGGCTACTCAAGTAATGTCGAGGATTGAGCTTATGTGAAGTACTTCAGCAAGGATACTCGAGTACACAGAATGACATACTCGAGTATGAGCTATCAGCTGACGCAATTCATCTCTGCAACATTGTTCGAATATTTTGATTACCCATTCGTTTTATTTAACTCTACTCAATCTTGCCTACAATATTATTAATCATCTTTTTAAGTGAGTTACATATCACTAACGAATGATTCAACAAGTGAATGGGCCGAAGTAATTTTGATGTTGAAGAATTTGACGAAGTTTGCTACAGACATTCACAAATGGCATAGAAGACAGAATGCAACGAAGACTTGAATAAATGAAGTTGAATGCTCAATGTAATGCTCTTCAATGAATTAAATTACTCAACATGATCATCGGCTTCAAATGTTACGACTTGAATATCCCAACGGTAATACGAACCGATATTCAAATTAGCTCACAACAGCTATTTCTTCAACGGATCGATATTCAAATATGTAGCGGCTATTATCCACAACCGTGATATTCTACAACGGACGAATGCTTCAACGGATTAATATCAATTGTCTATAAGTAGAGACACATTCAAAACATAGAATATGAACATGAGCTTACAACGTGAAAATGCCAATACTCTGATATTCACTTACTCTCTGTTCTTAATATTCATATAGTCTACTGTAGAGAGTGAGATGATCGATTAAGTACTTCAGTGTTTATTTATTCACTTATGAGAGAGAGAGAAGATTTATCTGTAAACATTCTATCTGAGAGTTACTCAAGATTGGGTGATCTTGAGTGGGAAACACATTGTGTTAATTACAGCTTGTAAGGGGAGTAAATCCTAGTGAGAGGATTTCTTCGAGTACAGAGTGTGTAATCAAGCGGGTGTATTGATTACAGTTTGTAAGAGGGAGTGAATTCTAGTGAGAGGATTACTTCGAGTATAGAACGTGTAATCAAGTTGATAGAAGATAGTGGATTGAAAATCTCAAGTAGAGCTTGGGGACTGGATGTAGGTCAACGATTGGGCCGAACCAGTATAAATCATAGTTTGCATATTCTCTTCCCTAAACTCTTATATTTCCAATATATGCTTATTCCAATATCTAACTGTTAATTTAGAAGTTGTGGAAAGATTTTCAAAGTTTCTAAAGTTTTATCAGACACCCAATTCACCCCTCTTCTTGGGTGATAGCCAAGTCTAACATTTGGTATTAGAGCGAGGCTCTTGTTTAAAGGACTTAACCGTCTCAAGAATCACAATGGCTAATTTTGGGTGTTGCTTGCTTTTTGAAGGTTTCGATTACACTATTCCACCATTTTTAAAAGATATTGATTTTTGGTTTTGGAAAGCTAGAATGACTAGTTTTATCAAAGCAACTGATTTTGATATGTGGAATGTTTTTACAAATGTTTTTTATTTCAAACCAAGAAATGATTGGACAGAAAAAGAAACGAAAATGTTTTCGTTGAACATTAGAGCAATGAACATATTATACAGTGCTTTAACCAAAAATGATTTTGAGAAAATCAAGTCTTGCTCTAGTGCTAAAGAAATCTGGGATACTCTTGATTCTATATATGCTTCTAACAAATATGTTGAAGTTGAAAGTGTTGACAGTTCATCTGAAACGATAAGCTGCATTGATGAACAATTGAAAGTGGAGAATGAAGAAGGTGAGATTAGAAAATGCTTCCACGATTCAGTCAACACAGAAGAACAAGAGAAAAATGATTCCCGGGAAGAGCTCATCATGCATGACTATGATAGATCACTATCTGGAGCTCAAGATGTTGTTATGGTAAAAAGTTCCAATTCTTCTTGTGTAGATAAGAAAAATGCTTTTCAACCAGTTATTGATTCTAGTTTGAAAAGCAAAAATGTTTTCAATAATAATTCTGGAAATTTTATTGGGAAGAAAGAATATTCAAATGAGATTTATTTGAATTTTCACTCTGACGACTGACACAATACTTGCATAAAATTCTGTCATGTATTGATGATAGTGGTATTTGTAGAATCTAGAAGAGGCCAATGAGACAAAATTTCTTGAGGAACTTTAGTCCACGATTAAGGGGGATGAGTGGAAAGAATTGTCATCTCACATTAGTAGCCATCGTTCTAGGTATAGTTATTCACAATTCATAAAGCTTGTATGTATCTGTTTAATATTAATTAGAGTATTGTGTGTTTTTGCAGATAATAAGCTAGGCGAGTAAGGAAAGGATGAAGAACAATAAATATTCCTACATGGTGGGGTGAAAAGGGTATGCCTGCATTGCTCAAGAGTTGTCTGCTAAGAGTAGGGATGGTAGTATACCTCTTCGTTATGAACTTTGGTTGGTGGAAAGGAAAAATAAAGATGGCTCTTATGACAATCCTCAGGTGAAGGAGGTCGTTGACTAAATGATAAGTATTAATATTAGTCCAGATTTATGGAAGTAACGTCTCCAATTAACTATCCATATTAACATTATTGTTAAATGCATAGAAAGCTATGTCCCAATAAGTTACTACGCATGGCTGTGCGTTTATGTGGACGAAGATGTATTGGCCAAGATATTGGGGCCTGACCATCTTGGTCATCTTTGGGTGCCATATTTTGATTGCCTAAGACAAAATATTATGGTCACCAACAACCTTGAAGAGATAACAGGGATAAGAAATATGAAAATCTCTAGAAACAATAGGATGAAATGCAGAAACAAATATTGTTTCTCACACAAGAGTTGAAGAAGGAGGTTATTGCAAAGTAAACAAGGGGAAATAATAGCCCAAGTACTAAAACCAGTTGCGCATGCCTTGCTTATGACCTACCTCAAGGATTGGCGAATATTGAATATTTTGTCGAGGACCTTGGATCCTATATAGTTGCAAATGGTTGCATGTTCAACCACACTAAACTTATCCTATAACATTTTTTATAGTTCTCTCTGTTTGTCCATCTGTTTGAGGACTGTAAGCCGTACTAAACTTCAATTTCACCTTGTTAGTTCTCTATGTGTTTTGATGATAACCAACAATTGTAAACTCAAATTGAAGTTTGTCCTTGGTAAGTTGAAAAACTTATCGTCAAAGACAAACTTGAGTTTTTGATGTAAAACTTCGAGTTTGGATTTGACGAGTAGCTCAATTTTTATGAATTAAACAAAACTCCAGTTTGCGTAGGAAAACTCGAGTTTGTGAGATACAGAGAGCACTCAAGTTTTTCACAATCAGACAAACTCGAGTTTATGTTGCAAACTCCAGTTTGTACCAAACGAGACTCTTCAATATTTTCTAAAGTAAGCAAAACTCCGGTTTGCGTAGACAAACTTGATTTTTGGTCATACGAGAGCTTTCAATATTTTGAGCATAAGAAAACTCCAGTTTTCTCCTGGCCAAGTATCTCTCAACGTTTTCAAATTTCTAGAAAACTTGAGTTTGGATTTGTAAACTCTAGTTTTCATTCGGTCGAGAGTTCTTTAAGTTTCCCTCCATAAGGAAACTCCAGTTTAGCATAGAAAACTCCAGTTTTCATTTGATAGAAAGTTTTCAAGTTTTCTAAGTATTTAAGGAAACTCTAGTTTAGTTTTACAAACTCCAGTTTATATCAAGCTGAGAGCTTTGCTCTATTTTGAACTTTTGAAAACTCCAGTTTGCTTGTAAAAACTCCAATTTTGAGCTTTTGGACTTAAACATATTTTTCACTATAAAAGTCCAAAACTCGAGTTAGTCATTAATGGACTCGAGTTTTTCTCCTTCTCAAAATGTGCTTCAAAGATCAAATCGCGACGTTCCTCTCTGGATGAAGTAAAATTGAGTTTGTTTTGTAAACTCCAGTTTAGACTTCTGAAGGAAAGTTGCAAACTCCAGTTTAGATGAACAAACTCGAGTTTGTGTCGTAGAGTTTGAAAAGCAAATTGCACGAATTTGTGAAATCTTTATGTTTGATTTTAATACTTCTTATCATTACTCATTACTATCCCCAGATATGTTTAATTAGTTTTCTAGTGAGTTTCAGATGTTTTAAAGAATATTAAATGAAGATTTAGCTTAAAGCAAAAAGTGACGTCGGTACATTTATTGCAAAGTCCGAAAGCTTGCATCCTTTTGGACAATTATTCTACAAATGTTGCAAAGGGATTAATGTTTTCTTTCCCTATCAAGAAGATGCTCCTCAAACGGATTTAATTCAAGGGAAGTCAACCATAAATCTCTATGCACCTGGATTAACTGAAGAGTAGAGAGAAAAGAGACCAAAGTGTTCCTAACAGCTACTCCAATGGTTACATTGAAGAATCCAACGGTCATTTAATGCTCTCTTCACATATATAGAGTTGCATTCAAGTCTTCTCAACAACCAATCTACAGAAAATGAAAATCATTCAAGTTTCCAACTGCTCTTTCAGCTTTCTTCTGTAAAGTATCTTTTGATACATTTGTACTTCAATGTTCATTATTATCCACTCTTAGAGAGAGTTTCATTTATTGAAATCATTCATTACAAGAATCTCAAGTCGTGGGACTTGGAGATTGGGAATATCATGTTACAACTTGTAAGGGGGAGTGTATCCTAGTGTGAGGATAAGTTCGAGTACAGAGTGTGTAATTGATTCCAAGTGATAGTGAAAATCCCAGAGTGTCTAGGGATTGGACGTAGGTCAAGAGGTTAGACCAAACCAATATAAATCTTGTTGTGTCTTTCTTCTTCTTCCCTTACTCTGTTCTGCTATGTTTTATGTTTAAGTTTCAGAGCACTTTGAAAAGAATTTTTAAAATCCTCAATTCACCCCCTGATAAGCACTAATTATGCCATGTTTTCCTTGTATTTTATGATTGAATTGAGTGATAAATACGAGCTTAACGGCAATCAGTCTAAGTAAAAAGACATTAATTCATAATATAGGGAACTGAAGGATAAAAAACCATTTACATCCTAAACATGTGCTAATAAAAGAACAAGTTACGAGGTTTTATGAGAAGAACGTATAGCAAAGCTGATACTATGCTATAGCATCAGGACAGCTTATCGAAATGCAATACAAGGCATCTCTGAAGCTATAGCAAAGTAAAAGATGCAATGCTATGCGGCATATGTTCTAATCTTGTCAAGGTTGTTTCAGGAAATATATTGCAGGGCGAGAATAACGGTTGGATTGCTGACGTATTGAAATAGAAGATGCGGAGGATCGAAACTAAAGATTTGAAGAATCCCGCAGTATCAGCAGAATCAATCTACCGAGATTGGAAAAGAAGATATGATTGGACCTCAATAGATTAGGAAAGGCCCAGATCATTGAACGTACCCTGCAAGTAAGACTAGCCTATTTAAAGGAACAACAGCCACCCTAAAAGAGTTGAGTCGTTGAGAGTCTAATCCTATTCATATGGCCAGACTCAAAAGAAGAGAGAGAGAGAGCTCACAAGGCACGAAAACTCCAAGAGAACCCAACATCCTTCCTTACAGTAAGACGGAGAGAAGAAGACGTGGAGTGGTGACGTGACAGGGCTTCTTCTACGCCGTCAGAACTTCGTCAAGCTTTTTTTTTCTTTCATTTTAATCTTTTGATCATGGGTCATTTTGTTGTTATCTGTTTTGTGTTTCCCTTGTTAGTCATGAACTAAATTTCCTATGGCTGAGTAAGGATGGTTTCTTAAGTTTGGAATGAACCTAGTTGCTATTCTAAATTCAATAAATTTAGTTTTCTTATTAGTGAATTAATTACCTTGTCGATTAGCGGAAGCTAAGGGCTAGATTAGTGGCCTCGGCTTCGGAAGGGAGTCGGGGTTAGAACTCGAGAAACTTGATGATTGCTAAAGCGGTGGTGCAAAGCTTGACCTATTATTGTAGGCTTCGGGAATGGGTCTACTTGCTTTTAACCATAACACCTTACTTTGTAATGTTGATCTAACTAGAAAATTGCCATAGGCATATGGGAGAAGTAAAGTTAGTATTGTATGTATCAGACGCGGAAGTTTCGATAGACTCTAGTGGTGGGTTAGCTGAATAGCATTGTAATTAGTATCTATGTTGTAGCATTGCGGAAGCTGTGCAGTATAATGCTATAGCAATGTGTGAAGCAATTGGAGGATTGATATGCTTAAGAATGATTCTGAGCTTAGCCTATTTTCCTACTGATATCTTCTTACGACTATGACACTCTGTTTACTTTCTTGTTTATTAGTATAACCATAAAAACTCCCAACCAAACCAAATTTATCCTCTTTTCAAGCACAACTATTTTGCAATTCGGTGTCCTCATTTAGTATCCAGTCTCTGTGGGACGATACTCTACTTACTCTTTATTACTTGTTCGACTGGTTCACTTGCCATCAAGAAAATTGACCAATACCCCCTCTTGGTGATTTGCTTCGATTTCACACCTCTCAAGTCAATTTATTATTGAATGGCATTATAGCCACTAATCAATATATGCTTAGAAAAATTTGAATGTCTAAATCCTTCTAGTAATTTTTGCTCTTGAATCATCATAACTACCGACTGCACTATTTTTGATTTAAATTACAGCTATAATTGTTACACCCCTACCGGCCTCGCCCTTTCGGGTGGCGTGTTAGAGGGATCCTTTTTGCTTATTACCTTTCCTTTGTTAACTATTCCCTTTGAACAAACATCAGAGTGTGCGCGGCAGAGCATAAGATCGTTTGGACAACTATAATATATTGGCAAATGTACAAACAAAAACATAAAGTAAACCCCGTAGGGTTAAGAGTACAATAATCCAACGTAATTGCTGGGCAATAAGTAAGTTAGTACAATCGTCCAAAAATAAACACACAACATGAGATAGGGCATTGCATACGTCTTCAATTATCAGCTTCATTGCTCTTACCCTTATCTTCCTGAACAGCTCAGCGTAAACCACCTGTATCTTTTGAACTAGACTGGAGTTCAAAATTGAACCCCAGGGTAACTGTTAAACTCCTATACAATATGTATGCAATGCACTACTAGAAAACATCATATTTGCGACGGAATTTGCGAGGGAAAAAAATTTCGTCGCAAATTGTGGCAAATTTGCGAGGAAAAAAATTTCCCTCGCAAAAATGTGAATTTTGCGAGGAAAAAAAATTCCCTCGCAAAATGGCCAATTTTTGCGAGGGAAAAATTTTCCCTCGCAAAAGAGGCCATTTTGCGAGGGAAATTTTTTTCCCTCACAAAATTTGGGGAAATTGGGAGGAAAAATCCCGCCATTTTGTGAGGGAAAAAATTTCCCTCGCAAAATGGCCAATTTTTGCGGGGAAAAATTTTCCCTCGCAAAAAGAGGCCATTTTGCGAGGGAATTTTTTCCCTCGCAAAATTTGGGGAAATTGGGGGGAAAAATCCCGCCAATTTCCTCCATTTTGCGAGGAAAAAAGTTTTCCCTCGCAAAAAGTGGATTTTTGCAAGGGATATTTTTTTCCTCGCAAAATTTAGGGAAATTGGGAGGAAAAATTCCACCAATTTCCCTCTATTTTGCGAGGAAAAAAATTTCCCTCGCAATGACCAATTTTTGCGAGGGAAAACTTTTCCCTCGCAAAAATTATTTTGCGAGGGAATTTTTTCCCTCGCAAAATTTGGGGAAATTGGGGGAAAAATCCCGCCAATTTCCTCCATTTTGCGAGGAAAAAGTTTTCCCTCGCAAAAAGTGGATTTTTGCGAGGGGACATTTTTTCCCTCGCAAAACTTAGGGAAATTGGAAGGAAAAATCCCGCCAATTTCCCTCCATTTTGCGAGGAAAAAATTTCCCTCGAATGGCCAAATTTTGCGAGGGAAAAATTTTTCCCTCGCAAAAAGTTGGCCATTTTGCGAGGGAAATTTTTTCCCCGCAAAAAAAAAAATTATCTCTGGAAAATTAAGCAAAGGCAATTAAATTCAACTCTCTCACTCATTTCCGCCTCTATTCGACTCGGTAGCATATTGATTAAAATCAAGACAATTTTCTTCTAAATAATAGTATTTTGAAATATATTTATAAACATTTGTCTTATAATTAATATATTTATTATTTCTATATATTTTCGTTTTTACCATTGAATCAAATAAATATAACGAAACGAGATGACATATTTTTTTAAAGATGTAAATTAATAAAAACCTTCATAAGAAATATATCAGAAATTTTGAATTATATAAAAAGATAAATAAATAAGGAATTATCTTAGTTAATTCATTTGGAATTTGAATCCCTATATTATCTCTAACTACATCTCATATACTTGTTTTAGGAAATAAATTCTTATATATATATATATATATATATATATATATATCCAAATTTAAATTAAGGGTAATACTATCTTTTGGTCTTTCAAAATTAAAATTTACTTATATAAGAATACAAATAAATAAGGAATTATCTTAGTTAATTCATTTGGAATTTGAATCCCTATATTATCTCTAACTACATCTCATATATTTATTTTAGGAAATAAATTCATATATATATATATATCCAAATTTAAATTAAGGGTAATACTATCTTTTTGGTCCTTCAAAATTAAAATTTACTTATATAAGAAGACAAATAAATAAGGAATTATCTTAGTTAATTTCTTTGGAATTTGAATCCTTGTATTATCTCTAACTATAAATTAGGAATTATCTTAGCTAATTTATTTAGAATTTGAATCCCTGTATTATCTCTAACTTCATCTCATATATTTGTTAGGAAATAAATTTTGAAAATTAAAACATGAAAAAACATGATCCCTAGCCGTGTGCGCACGACGTCTACTAACATGACATAAGGGGGAATTAGGATGTACGCACGACAACATGAAGAAGCCAACTTCCAAATATATATATATATATATATATATATCCAATTTTAAATTAAGGGTAATACAATCTTTTGGTCCTGCAAAATTATTTACTTATATAATAAGACAGATAAATAAGGAATTATCTTAGTTAATTTATTTGGAATTTGAATCCCTGTATTATCTCTAACTATATCTCATATATTTGTTTTAGGAATTACATTTTGACTAAATAAATTTTGAAGATTAAAATATGAAAAAACAAGTAAATTCAAATGTGTTTTGGAGATAAAAACATGAAAAACAGATAAATTCAATTGCGGTTATTGATGAAAAAAATATTTAGTTATTATTGAGGAAGAAAAAAGATTGATAAAATAGTCGTAACTACCTTACTCATTATCTCTTTTTATAACCCTTGTTTTTTTTTTAATAGCGTTTTGAGCTTATTATTTTGAGAGAGATATGTACTGCTCTACTTTTGTTAATGTATTTACTGACAAAGTAATTCAAATATTAAGAGGATGCGTTTAATATTTGAAATCAAGTAGGGGAGACATACAAATTTATTTATTTACAAAATAGTTTATATATAAAGAGGGAGAATGATGGTTAGTTTTTACAAAAATTAAAATATGTAATTTAGAAGGTAGAGGATAAAACAAAAACATAATTAAAATATTGACAAGAAAAAAAAAGATACCAGTTATAAGGAGAGATAAAAAGGAAAATTGTTACAAAATATTTTAAAATATTAATGTGAAAATGTGAAAAATCAAATGAAGGGAATTACCTTATCAAGGAAGTACATATCCAATGCGAGATACTATTAAAATGGGTACTATAGGGAAACCAACACATAGTTTTTTCTTTTTTCCCCACAAATAACTTCTTAATGTCTTTAAATTAGTTTTTGAGCTCTTACATTTAGAACTGAAAGAATGAAGTGCTAAATACGACTATTGTTTTTCAATACCAACAAATCATGTTGCTAAAAAAATTAAGTGGATATACAATTACAGACAATATGCCACCAGCTGGTTTTACTTGACCTGTATACATATTGAAGCAAAGTCCATCTCATTCTAGCTATACCTCCAGAGTGTCCAGCTACTTTCCAGTAAATTACGCTTATAGTTGGTCTCATTGCTTGTCATGTCAATGAACTCAAAAGATACATGACCTGTTAGATTCTAAATCTATGAATAATCTAAATCAAATTTGGATATTCTCTAGTTAAAACATGACAAGTGTCTATACTTTCAATAATATATAGAGCACAACTAGTGTATATGACTGATTTTGCACACAATTGCTACTAGTTTAAAAAATTATATCACTTATTTGTTAAAAATGTTATTATTGAGTAACTATCATTCTTTCATATTTTATTTAAATTAAGGAATTGATTTGTGTCACTTGAACCCCTAAATTCTCAATTATTATAAAGAATATACTTTTATTTTATATTCTTTTTTAAATGATTCAGTTAAAATTCAAATGATTCATATTTAATAGTTATAAAAGTATTATTAAAATTTTTAAATTTTAATATTGAATTTGAACCCACTACAAGAAAAATGGTAAATACCGACCGACTATTGGAGGTGGTTTTAGGTACACCGCCTCTAAAATACATTTAAAGGCGGTTACGTCGGCGACATTCAAACCGCCTCAATATTATCATAAAACAGGCGGTTTTTGTTTATCCGCCTCCAAATGGATCATATAGAGGCGGTTACTGAGGCGGTTTTAATAAACTGCCTCAAATGAACATTTAAAGGCGGTTTTAGAGGCGGTTATGTATTATTTTTATTTTAAAAATATAAATATTTAATACTCATGTTTAAATTATAATTATATATCCATTCCATTCCGAAGGACACGTATACCTGCTGGACGCGGCTTTCCTCCAATGCACTTTTCCTCCGCTGCAGTCCTCTGCACACAAAACACGCCCTTTTTAGACCTAAACGACAAAGCTTTCCATCTTCTTTTTTTTAATATATATATATATATATATTAGGCACTGAATGGTACTTAAAAGATGCTTAAAAAAATATTAAAAAGATATTTTAAGATACTGATCGATATTAAAAAATAATTTATGATCTTGAAAAAATATTTCCTGTTACTGACTGGTATTAAAAAAAGAGTTGAGGATACTGATGGATACTGAAAAAATGATTCATGATCTTAAAAAATTATTTTGGAATCTTGAAAAAATATTTTAGGATACAGACTAGTACTAAAAATATACTTCAAGATATTTTTTCAAAATCCTAAAATAATTTTTAAAGATCATGAAGTATTTTTTTCACTATTAGTCAGTATCCTTAAGTATCTTTTCGATTTTGATCGTAAGACTCAAATATTTTTTTAAGATCCAAAAATAAGTTTTTAAGATCATAAAATATTTTTTCAAAGTAGGATCGGTATCTTGTAGTATTTTTTTTAAGTATCCATCGGTTTCTAAAATATTTTTTTCAAAAAAAAAAAGAGAAAAAGAGGGAAAGATCAGTTGTTTTAGACCAAAAAGGGCGCGTTTTGTGTGCGTGGACTGCAATGAGGCAAAGTGTATTGGAGCAAAGCCGCGTCCATACCGCTTCCCCTTTTTGACCTCTCATTTCCTAAACCCTAAAAATCGGTTCATCTTTCGGCCGCTCAAGCTCGTCTCTTCTCGACTCCTCCCATTCTCTCGGTTCTCAAATCTCACCCCTCTTTCGAAAATCATCACTACTCTTCATCATCGATCCTCCATCCGGTTGAACGCCGGTGAGATTTCTTCTTCTTCCGGAAATCGTTGCTCCTTTTGTCTCGTTGTTCTTCTTCACTCTCGCGTTTCATCTCTGTTCACGGCACCGTCGATCTCAGCGACTCCATTCACGGCGCTGTCTGGTTCGATTTTGTGTGGTGAACAGATCACCCAAAACCAGAGGCCCGAGAAGAATTCAGCGATTGGCCACATGGCTTGCTAGCGATTGGAACTTTCAGGAGCAAGGACGAAATCAAGCCAAATTCTGAAATAGGAAGAGCCGTCTGCCTCAGTAAGTACGTCTTCTCTCTGTTTCTTCGTTTCGTTTGTGAAAATATCCTTGCTTCTTGGCCTACCGAAACGTGTCTTCTAACTTGCCCATATATCTGTATTTTAGTTTAGTCGTGGTGCTTCTGTGAGCCTTTCGAATTTTGCGCTCTTTGTTGCATCCCTATTCTGGGTTTGTAAATTCTAGGTTTGGTAATTTGGGCGTCTCGGTTTGGTATTATTCGTGTAGTTGATTTGGTAAAATCGTGTGACTTGACTTATCGAGATGTTTCCTCTGGTCCAGTGAGTTTTGGAACCACGATGTTAATTTGTAAACAGGATTTTGGGCATCTAATTGATATGTTGTCTGCTCGATTGTATTACTATATCAAAGTATCTTCTTTAGATTCATGATTCTGCAAGATGAGAAAAACCAATATCTAAGTAGTGCTTACAACTGTGCGGCAATAGTCACCGGAATTAGGAACTCTATGATTTGATTCAATGTTTTGTTGTTGTTTTAGTATATTTTGAAGCATTGTATCGCGTATCATGCAAGTATTGTATACATATACTCGTTGATCTTATGCCTTTTCATTCTACAAGTCTATTTTAAATTTTGAATTGAGTTGACCAAATCAAGGCACTACTCGTTGATCTTGTGCCTTTTCATTTTGTTACTTGTGTTTCATGTTTGAAGTACTATGTACTGCTTTATCATGTGTCCTGCAAATCTCTCTCATTATTTATACATGCAGCTTTTAAGAACAATTCTCGATCAATGTCAATGAAGAGGTGCTTAGAGGACAAGAAGATGCCGAAGAGGAATGATCATGATAAGGAAGATGAAACAGAGGAGAGAACTGATGATGGCTGTAAATGGGTTAAGACTTAAGACTGATTCCGAATGTAAGTTTACCTGAAAGTTTCGATTCTATTTTTTACGAGTCATGGAAATTCCAAAATGAGAGACATGGATGGGTGGCACAAACTAATGAAGATCCTTTTATAATTGCGAGATATCATCCTGGAGATATAAATCTACCTCTAGATGTTACTACCATTATATTTACATGCTTTGGTAAGTTATCTAAGACTTCTCCCATTTCTATAACTACATATAATTGTATTTATTAAGATTGATTTCACACACTAAGTTGCATTAAACAATTATAAGTAAAGCAAGAGATCTTGAGCGAAAAAGAATTGTACCTAAAAAGGGTAGCCCTTCATATAAACAGTATCTGCATTTTGAACTGAACCGTGTGCAACATCATCTGCACCTTTTACATTTTGACTAAATTAGATTGTTAACATGGCAAACGATCCTAATTTCCTCTGTATTTCTCTGTAGTTCTCACATTTGACTCTAGTAAACTGTTAATACAACAAATAATTTGCCATGTTTTGTACCTTGTAGAGTATGTCAGTATCTAATATAGTATAGGATGCTTTTTTTTGGCAGATTTCTTGTTGTCTTAAACAAAGGCTCATTAATGGCTGAAGCATTAGCTCTTTAATAATTTAGTGACAATACTCCTTTGGGTGGCCATTTAAACTTTTATTTATGATTTGCATCCGTGGGTATGTTTTTTTCAAAGGGTCTCAAGTTCCTACATGTATATAAATATGTGTATTCCTTAATTTTATAAAAGCTGATGCAGTAATCTCTATTTGACTCGTGGAACAGATATCCAAAACAAAGCCACAATGAACATGCTTTGCCGAGTTGAACCTTATGTGACTTATGGGTGTGTAATTTTCCTGTGATTTATGTTTTTGCTTATATGATGTTTATATTCTCTAACAATGAACATCTTTGCTCTCTTTCTCGCTCTAATTATTTTGTGTCATTATGATTTCTCTATTTGTTTTTTTCTTCATGATGAAATTGCTCTAAGTTGACTCGTACAAAGCACTTTGCACAACTCAAATTGCAAAGCTGCATTCTCCTTTCGATTAAAACAATTTTAGGCTACAATTTCCGAAGTTTGATATAAAAGTAAGCATTTATTATTAATATGAAAAACAATTGTATACTTTTTCTTTAAAAAATATTATATTTAGAGTTGATAATATTCAAATCTAATCATTTTAAAAAGATTCATGCTGATTTGTTCAAATGCAATTAAAATGCTCCAAATAATTTGTAATATTTTGTTTTTGCTTTGTGTAACTTCTTTATGATTGTTACAATTTATTTTTATGATATACAAGTTTTTTTATTTTCTAATTTTTAATATTTTTTTATGTAATTATTTTATTTTTCTGATTTTTTATTTTTTTTTTAAAAACAAATTTAAATTTTGCGAGGGAAAGTTTTCCCTCGCAAAATTTTTTTTTCTGATTTTTTTTTTTTTTTAAAAATAAATTTACATTTTGCGAGGGAAAGTTTTCCCTCGCAAAATGTTGGATTTTGCGAGGGAAAATCCTTTCCCTCGCAAAATTTTTTTCGATTTTTTATTTTTTTTAAATAAATTTAAATTTTGCGAGGAAAAGTTTTCCCTCGCAAAATGTTGGATTTTTGCGAGGGAAAACTTTTCCCTCGCAAAATTTGAAAATTTTGCGAGGGAAAGGATTTTCCCTCGCAAAATCCAACATTTTGCGAGGGAAAAATGTTCCCTCGCAAATTATGAATTTGCGACGGAAAGATGCATTTTTGCGACGGAAATTGGTTTGCGTGGGCGATTTTTGCGAGGGAATTTTTTCCGCCGCAAATTCCGCCGCAAATCATTTTTGCGACGGAAATTTGCTCTTTTGCGAGGGAAAAATTCCGCCGCAAAAAACTGTTTTTTTTTTGTAGTGATGCATGTAATGCAAATCACAAATGGGAAAAATAATTTTGCCTCTGGCACAGTAAACTGGCATGTATTTTCTGCCTCTGGCACAATTTGCAGGACCGCATGGTTAAGACAAGCCCCTAGAATCATAGCGCTACTAGGGCTTCAGCAGCTAGGGTGACCAACCCTAACTACCCACCCCAAGAGGTCTCAGTAGCCACCTATGAATACACAGTCACATAGGCTCCACCTACCTCACATAACTTGGGCCTCAGTAGTGACCTAAGGACACGCAGTCCAATAGGTACCACAGCCCGACATACCTTGGACTTTAGCAGTAACCCAAGGACATATAGTCCAATAGGTACTATAGCCTAATCCCTTACATAGTGATAAAAAACACATGCGAGAGTAACATAGAGTATGTGAGTTAACAGTTACTACCTGGCACTCCTAGAATTTAGTAAACTCTTCTCCAGTGCTTGAAATACATCCCACACATGTTAACACCCTAGATACAACAAAATATCATGCTTTCAATCACATATACAACCTTTACTTCAAGTTTCATAAATTTCACCTAACAATAGAATTTTCCAGAAACTTTAATCCAACTTTAATATTTTTAATTACTTCCAAAAAATATGATTAATGTGAAATCAGTGACCATGGAACCCTTAGGATGTCTAGTTTACCATAAAAATAATTCCCAAGGTAATTTGGGTCTGAATCCTTCCCTTATTCCCAAAACTTAGTCGCTGGTCCGAGACGAAATCCAGGTTTTAGGGTCATTTTCAACATTAAAGAAATTTTGGTAGGAAAAAAAAAAGACACAAAATATTATATCAAAATCATCCTCAGGATGTCTAATTTTACCATGTACAATTTCAAATCAAATGGATTTCTTTTACTATGTTAAATCACCCGATTACCATTTGCTACCCAGAAATTACTGTTATTGGCAAATTTGTGTAGTTTCAAGACTTGGGGCTTTTCGGGTTCGGAAAAAGGTGATCCTACTTATCCCCACAAAAAGTCACATTTTGGACTCAAGAGAACCTCAAAAATACTAAAATCTTACTGCAACTCCATGTTACACCTCATTGGGTAGAAACATAAAGCACTGAGTTGTCGGTGAGATGCTTACCTTGGTTTTTTGGTTACATATGACCTTCTTCTTCTCCTTGGACCAAGACTTGGCTGGACATTCTCCCCTCCACACCTTGAGAACATCCTAGGAAGATGGAAAATGTCCAAGGGATGTCCTTATATAGACCTTCTTGGTTAGGGCTATTGTCCAAATTTGGTTATTACCCAGTGGTCAGAAGAATGCTTCGGATTAAAATATAATTCCTTGGCTTGCCCTCCAAGAAATTCTAGAGACTTCTTAGGCAGATGTATGTCACCATTTATGCCCTAAGCAAAAAGGCATAAAAATCAGATTCCAAGACTACCCTTGATGGTGGTTTTTGGAGTTACTAAGTGTAAGTTTTGCTGACATATTGAAATAGAAGATGCAAAGAATCGAAACTAAAGATTTGAAGAATCCCGTAATTAAAGTAAAAGAAGATACGACTTAGATTAGGAAAGGCCCAAATCATTGGGTAAAATGGTCATTTTGAGTCAAAGACCAATCATATACGGCCGTACTTTCCTCAAGTCCTTCCTTGCAGGTGGGACCCACCATATTTGCCCATAAATGCGCCATTTATGACCATGTGGGGTCATTATTACATGTCATTCCTCTTGTCATGTCGATTCAAATTGTGTGGGCTTGACCTATTAATTAATCCCGCTCATGATTATTTTATTCTCTTGTCATAGACATATAGGAGAAGTACTCCTCATTATTACTTTTGATGTGACCTTCCTTTAGCATTGCGTATAGGCGCTTGCTCTCCAAGTCAACCTTTTATTAGTATAGCTAACAAAACTCTCTCTCACAACTCATTCTGTAATTTGCATCATTTGGTATCTAGTCTTTGTGGAATGATAAGTGGCACCCTCTCCCTTATTTATGACCATGGGGTCTCTTGTCAGGCCTGACTCTCCTCATTAACTTGATGTGACCCCGAACCGGTCCCGCTCAGCTACTTTTTGTCAGTTACACTTTTCCTCGGGACTTGTGCCACTCAGTTGAACTTGTGTGGGCCCAAGATCAATAGTCTCTCCTCCCTAACCATAGGTGGTCGAAATACAATGCCTTGGGGAGCAAGAAACCCATATTTCAGTATCTCATATCTACCTTGTACTACGTGCTATCAAAAATCCAACTTTTGACCCCAAAACACCACGTGTCCTGAAATCATCATTACCTTTGACTTTTGCTTGGCTTCTTGAATACTCTTCCTTTCTTGTTTCCTCCAAAAACGAAGGCCATCCATGACTGCCCTGAAAATGCCATATACTTACTTATACTGGTATATTTTTGCTTAGCTAATTGTCCTATACCTCATGATATAGTTTGGTGCCATCTTTTCCACCGGATTTACATCGTATAGGTCTTTTGTGCCCCTTTTTCATTGGCATTTTAATTCCACGGCTTATTCATACTAGGTCCACTGACCCGTATAGATGAGTTACTTAGTCCTAGAGAGGCTTCATAACTCTCGGCATTCTTGGGACTCTTCCCGAATTGGGCTTAGTCGTCCGCCTACTTTAAGCTTATTCTTAATGCTCAGGGTTCAAAATTTGGGATGTTACAATAACATTTGTCTTTCTTGGATGGTATTTGATTTCAAAATCATAATGTTTTAGCAGTTCCATCCATCTCCATTGTCTCATATTCAACTCTTTTTGATCATGCCAATATTTGAGACTCTTGTGGTCGCAGTACAACTTTATAGTCGCACTATAAAAGTAATGTTGCCATATTTTCAAAAAAAAAAAATTGTTGCTGCCTCTAAATCATGTATGAGGTGATTTTTCTCTTGAGGCTTCAGCTGTCAAAAGACATACGCCACCGCTTTACCCTACTGCATTAGGAAACATCCCAATCCTTACTTACTAGGATCTATCGAGACCCCATCTTATGAGATAACATGACCTAGGAATTTAACCTTAGAAAGCCAAAACTCACATTTTCTCATACTATTTGTTTCTCTTAGGATTCCCAACATTATTCTTAAGTGCTCTTCATGCTCTTTTATTCTCTTTGAGTATATCAAAATGTTTTTGATAAAGACTACTACAAACTGTTTAGTTATTGTTGAAAGATATGATTCATGTAGTCCATGAATGTGGTAGGTACATTGGGTAGTCTAAATAGCGTTACAAGGAATTTGTAATGTACATACCTTTTTCTAAAAGTAGTTTTTTGGGCACATCATCTACTTTCAGTCGTAGTTGATGGTATCCTAACCTTAGATCAATTTTCAAGAATACACAAGACCAACCAACTGATCCATGAGATCATCAATTCTAAAAAGTAGGTATTTTCTTTTGATGGTCACCTCATTTAGCTCTTTGTAATCAATACATAGTCTCAGGCTCTTGTCTTTCTTTTTAACAAACCGCACTAGAGTACCCCATGGAGATACACTAGGTCGCCCCTTTCTCTAGTAGTTCCTCAATCTGCTTCTTTAACTCAACCATTTTGTTTGGAGCCAATTTGTATGGGGCTTTAGATATTGGTCCAGCTCCAGGCATGATTTCAATTGCAAACTCCACTTCCCTTGTTAGGGGTAATCTATTAATATCTTCCGAAAACATTTCAGGGAATTGATTAGCCAATGGTATATCTTCTATGGTCATCTTTGTTTATGCTTGTTTAAGAAGAATACAAGATATCATTGACATCTCTTACGCAAACATTTCTCAGTATTCTCATCTCATATTTTGCTTGCCTTAATACATGTTGTTTAGGACTTGTAGCTTGATCTCTATTAACTTTTATTCTCTTTGTTGACCACAAAGGATTGAGCTCATCCTAATCAACAAAAAGGCCATGTAAAGAAAATTCAAGGATAGTTTCTTTGTAAAAGTTAGCTAAACTTAAGAGGACTTTGTATTCTAGACTCATCTTAGGTCATTGTCTTTTGTTGGTCGAATTCCCTTATGGAAAGTGAACCAATCAAACATGTAACAAAGTGATGAACAGAGTATCATCTTATAGAGATTATAATACTAACTAATACAACAAGAAAGAGATCAAAAGTCATGTGATTAAAAGATATAAGGTGCAATTTTACCAACAAACTATTAGAGAAAGAGCATCTAGCACAAATATTTATTTAGGGTACCTTAAATACCAACAAACAATTAAAAATGTGCAGTCAGCACAACAAACTTTTAAAAAGGTGCAGTCAGCACAACGCCGTTAAGAAAAAGATAACGTCCGTTATCTGAGGTGTAGATTGGCCAACGAACTTTTATTCCAGGAGCACCTAGCACAAATTTTTTTTACTCAGGAGCTCCCAACACAAAATTCTTAATTTCACTAAATTAAATAATTTTGTTGCTCAATTGACATTATTCAAAACTACTTGTATAGATATCTATAGACAAAAATTACTCATTTGCTAAAATAAACAAAAGTTTTAATTAAAAATATAATTATATGATTTAAATAAAACTCAAGGTGTTTTATAATTTATTTTATATATTAAACAAAAAAAATTATATGATTTATTTTTATTTTAGAAGAAATTTATGTGAGTTAGAAAATTCATTTAATGTTAATAAAAATAAAAATAAACTATTATATCCGGAAAGAAATGAAATGAGTTTAATTTTTATTTTTATAAAAAGAGTTTAATAGATATCAACATTGACACTTAATAATATAAATCGGCAATTTGATGATATTTTTGTTAATTAAGTTATCTATTGATTATATGAATATGAGACTTGTTGGAAAAAAATTGTCATTAATTAAGAATATGATAGTATGAGGTGAACTACTAATTTTAATAAATGAAAGAAATAGAGTGAGCGTGAATACGATTGAGAGATATCAAGCTTTAAATAGGAAAAGCTCAGACTTCACCTTAATTTTCAACTCTTTTCCAGATTGCTACCTAAATGCTACAACAAAGATGTAACAGCTTCCATAATGCTACAACAATGCTCTAACAAAGTTCTTTAGTTAACCTACTACTTATATATACAGAAGTTTTCCAACAATCATGTAATTATATTCTTTACTTTACTTTTCTCATTCCTATATAGATTTTCAGGCTTGAAATAACATGCAAAACTAGGTGTATGGTTGTGTGCGATAAACCCATTCTTTTAGCTTATGCTTTAGATAGAATTATGCACTAACTCTACTAACACACACTATCTAATGGAGGTATAACCTTAACTCCTTTCCAATAAGTTAAGATCAAAACTCTTCCTTATTAGTTGCCACCTAACACAAAAGACCAATGTTATGTACACAACATTAAGCAAACTAAATTCTATAATTTTAAACTAGCAATCTGGTTCAAAACTACAAATTAAGGTTCCATCGTCGTTTAGCTGAAGGAAATTAGTTCATGCAAGCAAACAATGGCAGAAGAAGTTCGAAAATCTTAGTATTTCGTGTATATCTTTTTTATAGCATATAGATTTGATTGTTAGCTTGTGCTTTGCATAAACAATGTGAGATTATTAAGGGAGTGCTATTATTCAATCCAAATGATTAAAATGGACACTTTAGGAACCAACAAACACACACACACATATGTATTTTATATAGGGTTAAGGTGCAAAAATAACCATAAACTTATACCGAAAGTACATCCAACACCATAAACTCTTTTTGGTGCAAAGTAACTATAAACTTTCAAAATAAGGGCAAAAGTGACATAACCATTAAAATGACTCTAATGTCTGTTTATTACCTTATGAAAGTACAAAATACCCTCAATTAAGAAAAAATTCACTCCTTCCTAAGTCCTAACCTCTCGATTCAGCCTATTAGCCATATTATCTCCCTCATCCCCTTTGATCTCATTCTCAGCCACTATCGTTACATCACCATCTGTGCTATCATCTTTCTCCTCTTCATCATTATTCTCCTACTTCCTTCTCCTCACAAATAGACTCACAACATGAAGGAGCATGTTGGCCTATGCCTTGGTAACTTCTTCCAAAAAAAAAAAAAAAAACCAAGGATTGCAATATAGGGTGCAATCCTGGATTGTCTCTTGAGAAGCCTTTTATTAAGCAATTGAATGCGATGATTGGCATAAGACCACTTGATTTGATCTTGTTAGAAAATATGTATTAGTATTACTGTAAATAGTAGTAATGATGGGATTTTAATATGAGTATAATTAGGGATTATGATTATGGTAATTATCATTTTGAGCCATTAATGCATATGCTCCTCTCTCTTATATACATATCCCTACTTTTTCCATGAATATAAAACTCGATTATATTTCTTATTTTCTATTTACATGGTACCAGAGCCTATTAAAGTTCTTTGAAATTTCATTTTCTTTTGCACTTTTGGCTAGTCTTTGTCAAAATTTATTACCAGCATTTATGGCTTTGGTGGGTGGTGCTATCCTTAAACACGTGCCTGACAGGAAGAGCCACGAGGTTCCGATCGGTCATTTTCTAGAGTTTCATCGCCATCTAATGACCGCGTGAGTCTCATGCGCCACCACGAGTCCTCTTTATCAGTACACACGGGTCGACGCATGTAGTTTCTTTTGGTGAGCTTTTTCGTCATGGTTTGCTTTTTCTTATGCCTTCTTAGTATTTGCACGGGTTCCCTGAGGTCATCGTATTTTGGTTTGCCAGTTTCACATTCTTAGTTCTTTGTTTGGATATTCAGCTTGTTTGTTTGTATTCTTGTAGGGTAGAGGTAATATGTTAACATTTAGAGATTTTTTGAGCTTTTGTTTGGTAATTTCATTTACTAATTGTTGCTGCCTTGGTTTGGTATTTTTCTTTTTGTTAGTGATTGTGGTCGCTATTTGTTTGTTTTTTTGTTGTTGTTGAATATTGGTTCCTCTCATGAACATGCTTGTTGTCTTGTTATTGTGATTCTTTAGTTACTTTTCCATTGCTGAATCTAAGACATATGATATGCTGTCCATGTCTACTAAGATTAGATTCAAAATTAAATTGGACAAACTATAATGATCGGAACAAAAATGTTAGGGTTTACCTCTTGGGTATTGAGAAGGAAGCCCATTTAACTCAAGATCCCCCTTTTGGTGATAATGAAAAAGTTTGTCTTGGTCTAGAGCGGATGCTCGTCTCTTTTTTTAGATTTGGAACTCTATTGAACCACAAATTCTATCTTTTGTTAGTCACTACAACAATGTGAAAGAAATTTTGAATTATGCTGAATTTATGTTCTCTGGTAAAAGGAATTTCACATGGATTCATAAAGCCTTTCTGTAAAGGATTCTGATGAAGATACTTACTTTCCGTAGGAGGATCTTCAAATTGGTATTTAGAATCTGGAGTTTTAGGACATCGTTAGTTTCCTTGAAGCTCTTGACCCGTTTCATGACACCATCGGATCTCAAATTTTGTCAAGTCCAAAACTTCCATCTCTTGAAGATGTGTTCTAATGGGTTCTTCGTTTTGATAGTTTGGTTTGTTTGTCTGTTGATTCAAATGCAAGTGATTTGGTTGGGCATGGCCCCTTTGAAAACAAGAATTATGGGTCCAAAAGGGGCTAGTGTTTTGCTCATGACTTTTGGTAGTATTATCTGCAATTATTGCAAGGAACTTGTTCACATCTTAAGAAAAATTGTCATAAATTGCAGAATAAACAACAGCATGATCAACAACATGGTCTTGCTCATATTTCCCAAACACCTAATTAGTTTGATTTTGGTCCATCATCTATAGGGCCCCTAGCTATAGGTACTTTATCCTCTGGCCTTACTACTACTTCTACGAAGTGGGTCATTGATTCTGGTGCCACCGACCGCATCACTGGTAATCATAATTTATTTTCATTGTGCCCCTATGCCAACCCATCCTCCATATTTGTCACTAATGGTTCCTTAGTCCGAGTACTTGGATCATGCATTGTTATATATACCAACTCCATCCATTTCGCTATCTCTTGTTCTTAATGTTCCCATCTCACATTTAATCTTTTGTTTCCAAGTAAACTGACTCGTCATTTGAACTGTTTTATCTCATTCCCTAACCATTGTTTTATTCAAAATTTGTAAAGAAGCAGAATATAGAGCCATGTCACAATCAATACAAGAAATTGTGTAGGTATTTCAACTCATGAACGAAATTGGCATCGCCACGACATTACCTATGAAATTATGGTGTAACTATAAAGCAACACTTCATATAGCATCAAACTCTGTGCTCCATGAGCATAGAAGCATTTTGAAATTGACTTTCACTTTATTTGTGACAAGATCAAAGAGAATGTTGTATCTACAAGGAACGTGCGAGCAAACAACCAGCTGGCAGAACTTTTAATGAAAGCCTTAAATGAGACACGAGTTGAGTATTTTTGTAACAAGTTGGGCATGATCAATAGATATGATCCAACTGAGGGAGAGTGTTAGGAAATATATACTAGTATTAATGTAAATAACAATAATCATGAGATTGTAATATGAGTATAATTAGGGATTGTGATTAGGGTGATTATCATTATGAGTCATTAATACATAAGCTCCTCTCTCTTGTATATATATTCCTACTTTTGTCATGAATATAAAACTTGATTATATTTCTTATTCTCTATTTATTAAGCTTTTTATCTAACTAGATTGCAAATAAACAAAAATGCTTTTAAAACAAATATTTTTGGAATGAAAATGGATTAAAATGAAAATTGGTTTTGAAAATATGATAAAAACCTCCTAGAACAATGGATTTCATCTATTCTTTGCTTCAAAAATATTTTTTAGCGGTGTGCTAGTACAACAAATTTTCCCAAAAGACTTTTTAAGTTTTCTTTGAGTTAGGTGAATTAAATCTCTCACACCGGGCAAAACTTAATTCCTCTAACCGAAACCCATTTTAAACATTAGCCAATAGAATTAACAATATGCAAGACACAAGTAATAAGAAACTCTAAATTACAAACAAAATATATTAGTAAAATATTCAAGCATAAGCTTTACCAAGTCTAATATACAAAAAATTGCTACTAATAAAGTTTGAAGTGTCAAAAGCACAAATTAAAACCAAGATACACACTAATTTTATCAAGTGCATGGAACCCCAAAGTACAATTTCAATCTAATAAATATATCAAACTCTAAACCTAGAATTTAACCAATACAAGGGAAAAAACAAGAAAGAAATTAGGTGCTAAACACTCCGCTATGAAGCTCTTAGTATCAACACTCAAGCCATTGCTATATGATTGAAGGATTTTGCCACTGGAATTTATCATCCCAACTCCTCCACCATACACTTCCAAAATTCCAGCCATATGGAGAACACCAATTAAAATGGCAGATTAACAATGAATAGATGAAGATTGGTGGGTGAAAGTGAAATCAAACACAGAGGAAGCCACGGCTGGTTTTGGCCGTTGAGTTTCACCGAAAAATTGGAAGAATTAAGGTATGAAGATCTGGTCCAGAAGTGCGGCTGCTCTCTATTTTGATCTGTAAATGGGGCTCTCCCAGTTCGCCGGCGGTGGTGAGTGGAGATGGCGACGGTGGCTTGACGAAGGAGAAAGGTCGGTGGTGGTGAGTGCAAGAGAATACGATGGTGATGGTGCAGTTCTCTTCTCCGATTCGCGGCCTCCCTCTGTTTCGATCTTCAAGTCGCGGCCTCTCCCTTTGTCTGCAATCGCGGCTGCAACTCTACTCTGCTTCAACTTCTCTATCGCCGTTGTGTCTCTGTCGCTCAAGCCCTGAAGTGGAATGATGAAGGTCACCAGCGACGATGGAGGAAGAAGAGACGTCGTTAGCTACTGAGAAGAACCGAGGTGGAGGGAGCAAGAGAGAGTGAAGAATGGTGGGTGTGTCCGTGTTGTGGCTTCTTGTCGAATGTCCAGTCAAAATGCAAGCTTTGACCAGGGATTAAACTCCAAAATATGAAAGTTTATAGGGGGACTACACTGTTACCCTAAAAATGTTTGAGGCCCTAAACTGTAATATGTGCAATTTGAGCCCAAACTTTCATTTTTAAATTTAATCCAATTTCTTCAAATAACTACAACGAAAAAACAATTAATCCAACATCAAATATTTTCTCAGAAAAGTTCATGATTAAGAATAATTACAATTTTTTTTTTTTGACAGTTTTACTTTTTTTAGTTTTAATTTAATGTATTTATCTTTAATCATAGGTAATCATAATGAAGACATTACAAGCTCAATTATTACGATGAAATCCCAAATATAATATAAAAATATATAATAAATTAGGGATTTGTCACCGAACACTCCACCCAAACATCTTCCCCATACCCACTTTCATTCTCTACGCGAACATCGAGATCTAGCTGAATTCGAAGATTACTCTGGGTTTCAAAGGGGTATTCTCCAAAATATGTTTTAGATATGAGTTTGATTTCATTTTTTTCTCGAGCGTTTGATAGGCAGAGCATGCAAGGAATGGGGCTTCTTCCAATTCATCAATCATGGGTTCCTCAGAATCTCAGACAACAAACGAAGGATGTTTCAAGAAATTTTTTTCACAGAGCTTGGAGGGAAGAAGTTGGCTAGAGACCACACAAGTTTTCCTGGTTATTACGACTTAGCATACCAAAAAGATCAGAGATTAGAATGAGGGTTTTGATTTTTTAGCTAAAGAACCCACTTTCGTCCCTATTTCCGACGATGATGACGTTGATCGAACTGCTAAATGGACTAATCGTTATCCTCAAAACCATCCAGATGTAAGGTATTGGAATATCTTAAGTCCAATTTTAATGAAGTGTTAGCAAAACGATGATGATGATGATGATATTATGGGATACGGATTTTTTTCTTAATTCTGTGACTTAATGAAGAGGAACATTTGTGGAGTATATTAATGAGATGGAGAGAAGCTAACATTTAAGTTGTTGGAGCTAATAAGTAATAGCTCTAACCCTTGGGGTTGGAATCAAGGATTTTTCGTGGCTATTATTACTTGAAAAATCAGACCAGCTTTATCTGATTCAATCACTGTCCTGCATGCCCTATGCCTCACTTGGTTCATGGAGTTGGACGAGGTTGAAGAGGAGGACGAAGATGTTGCGAGTGAGAGTGTTTTTGTTCAAAAGTGTGTGTATGTGTGTGTTTTTTTTAAGGGTATTTTGGATACTTTCATAGGTTAATAAATGGATGTTGGAGTCAAATTAACGGTTATGTCACTTTTGTCCTTATTTTAAAAGTTTATAGTTACTTTTACCCTCAATAAAAGTTTGTGGTGTTGGGCATTGGGTATAATTACATAATTTCATGTATATTTTTTGCACAACCCTTTTATAAATAACAATTTATCTAATCTTTTTAATATATAAAAGTGTGTGTATTGATCAGAATCAAAAGGAGTAATTTGAAGGACCACAACTCATAATTACCTGGCAAAAAGAAAACAAAAAATCTTTATTAAATATACGCAGAGAAATTATCACCCTTTCGTTCATTTGCAAGAACACTCATTTTTCATATTCGATATGTACATATTCTCCATTATTTTGAGCTGTTTTACTTTGTGATAGGTCTTTATCCAAAAAGAAAACATGTTTTTTTTTCCTTACAGAAAACTTCTTCATCTATACAGTTATACACACATATATTAGTTGCATTATTTAAGATTATCCATAACTAGCTAGGAGATAGGATATTGTCACCACCATTTTTTGTCACTACCACTTTTCGACCGTTAGATCAGAATCTCATCTACCTTTATCATTACTCTCTCCTATTGAGATTCGATCTAACGGTCGAAAAGTGGTAGTGAAAAAATGGTAGTGACAATATCCTCTCCCCCATAGAATAACTAACTAGAAAGAATATGAATGTACATCATATGTAGGATCGGAGCTCAATTTTTGGTGTTTTCGACTACTGTTATTCATTATTCTTTTTTTAAATCAGTAAACTTCTAAGTTATATGATTCAGTTTGAGGGTAAATTTTAGATGATGACTACTTAAATAATTGATAACTAAAATATATAATAAATATTTTCGTGTGTTTGTATATATGTATGTGTGTGTGATGGGGTTTATCAATAAATCTTGAGAGTTGAAAGACTAAACAATAATTTGAAATATATGAATATGGAAAACAATAGTGGAAGTCTCATGAGGATCTCGCACTAGAGTTTTAATTCATATATATATACACACACTTTCATGAGAGATCTAGCTCTAACTTTTTCTTACATTTAATAACTTAATTTGAACATTTAAAATAATCCACAACTCTTTTTAATAGCCATCTTGAAGTTGACTATACCTGAACCGATCTAACTCATAATAATCAGATTCACAAAATAAACATTTGATGATAGGTGTATATCTCCACAAACACACGCACACGCACATTATTGATTGAACTAAAACGAACCATATATAGTTCTTCTTGAACATCAGAATAAAAGAAAGGGTTTAGATGCAATTTTAACAATAAAATTTTATGTTAGATGTGTTTTATGTTTGGGACATCTAGTATTATTAAGTAGATTCGTAGATGCTAAAATATACATAAATTTTACCAAAAAGGGGTTAGATCTCTTTAATGGACGTTATTTTTTATGAGTCCCACCACCTTCATACGTTCTCTCTCATCCCCATCAACGCTCGCCAGTCATTCACTTCCCCACAATACTAGGCACCTCTAATAGGACATTTTTCAGCCATGTTGGAATGCGAGACTTAGAACCAACGTTTAAATTGAATTTTGCATTTCATTGGGGTCTACTCGTCAACCATAACATTTACACACAGATCCCAAATAGAAAACACGTAAACAAAAAGGAAAAGGAAAAACAGAGATAGATGTACAATTCATTACCTGCTTGTTGTAGATGTTGAAGTAGATATTGAAGAGGTACCGGAAACCAAACAAGTAACCAAAGCACCAACGTGTTGGCCATACTATTGGATTCCTCACTGCTACTAGAAGGGAGATGCATCGGGGAGGAAGAAAATGTGGTGAAAAATGTCCAGGAAGAAGTGGAGGAGCAAGAGACATTGGGTTTGGAAGAGATGATGGGAATAAGAGAGAACGTCTGAGGGTGGTGGGACCCACAAAAAAATATTGTCCATTAAAGAGGTGTAACGGCCGTGGTAAAATTACAAGTTTATGAATATTTTAGCACCTAAAAGAAAATATTATTATTGATGTACACTCCTCCGATTTTTAATATAAGATATATTTGGATAATTTATCTTGGTCTTAAATACTCCCTATGGTCTTTTTATAAGAGTTTGAAATTTGAATTGTCTCTGTTCTTTTTATAAGAGCCATAAGAGTTGTACCAACATTTAATGATTTTTTTTTTTTCATTTGGCCCCTTATTAATTATATATCTTGCATTAATTACATGGTTGATGATGCTCATATTAACTCTATTTCTTGCTCTTATTGGACCCTTATAAATAAGGGCATGCTTGGAAAATAAGGTTATTTCAAAATATACTTATTATTTTTAACTGATTTTAACTATTTTCTTAAATCGTGTAATCCAGTTATTGTGCTTTTATAAATAGGACTCAAGGGATATAAGATGAAGTTTTTATATGTGACAATATTTTTTAATTTACCCGTATTGATGTTCTATCAATAATAATTAAGGAGGAAATCGAAAACTAAGGAATGTGACTAGAGTATTTAAAGAAATTTATGTTATATTAACTAAGGGAATATCCTTTCTGGCTTCTGAGGCAGATAATTAACCTGCATCAAGCCAAACAACACCGTTTCTCCTCTTCTCTCTTAAGGCTGGGACATCGTGGTGGTTGAGAAAACCACCGCACCATCAATTGATTAAATAAGCCTGGTAAATACAACTGGTGCAGTGAAGGAATTTATCTGTCATCCAGAAGGGGGGAAATTCATCTCTTAAGTAAGATAGCTTTCAAAAATCAAACCATAATCAATACATACGAATATAAAACATGAAAAAGGTATTGATCCATTAGTAACTCGAAGAATTATGTCTGTCATGAAAATTCCAACAAAGTTAATATCTCTGCAAAAAACCTACAATGGATACTCATCATCCAAAAAGAGATTAGGGTTGGGCACCACCTCCGAGGTGTTAACTCGGAGCATGCATCAACACCTCTCTTTGAATGGTAATCCATCAAGCCCTTTAGGATCGCGATCTCATCATCTTCATTCCAAAGGCGTTGGGCACCAGACTCCTTTTTAACATCTTCACCTTGACTTTCCGATACCTTCTTCTTTTTAGACTCTTTATTCTCCGTGTTGCTCCCATTAGCACGCTTTGAGCCTTCGGCAGCGACGATCGTTGCTGGCACAGGAGTCGAATTGTTGCTGGCTGCATGCTTAAGAGGTTTCGAGGGGTCATCAGTTGGCTTGAATTGCTAACAATGGGCTTGATGGTGAAGTCCGACACGGATGGCGAGGGCTGAGACTTGTCGGACTCGATCGGTTTCAGATTCCTCCGCTGATTCCTCCTCAGCATCACCTTCAGACCATTCATCTTCACGCTCAGTGCCGTCAGAAACACCGTTGGCTTCCTCTTCAATGGTGCCGCTCTCCGATTCTTCCACTTCATCTTCCGCAAAGAAGAATCAGCAACATCAGGAGGTGGGTCTTGAAGTCGACGCTTTGGAGACATTTTGAATGGAACGGAAGGGATAAAGCTATTTTCGAATAACAGGACACCCGGCCTAATTGTAGCAGGGGGAACCGGGGAAGGTTGGCGTCGTTGCACCAGGTTTCTTTGGAGATTTGTCTCGTAGGGTTGAACATGTAACCTTCTTTGGATGCTTATAGTGGGTGGTGGAAAATTGAAAAAGGTGTACAATTGTAGTGGCAAGAGACAATCGAGGAAAAAGAAGAAGAAGAGAAATGGTGTCGTTTGGCTTGCTGCAGGGTTAATTATCTGCCTTAGAAGCACCCATTAACTAATTTCACCAACTTTCTTAATCTAGTCAATTTAGGTTAATATGTGTTATATTAAGGGCTGAATGAGTATATATATATATATATAAGCTCTGATATTCTGAACGATAGAAGTATATATTTAAACTATACTGGTTCCAGAGTAGTAGAGATTATAATGAGATCTTAACTTACACATCAGAAGCAGAAGCAAGCTGAGATCTGTTGATGCTTGGAAAACTCCTCAAGTTCATCCAAAGGGCCCAATAAAGAACAATATAATCATACATATTGTTCAATATTGGAAACCTTTGAGAACTTGCATGAGAGCTTTGATTCGTAGAAGCCCATAACTCATCATATAATAAACTTTTTTTTTTTGCCCCTGAGCTAACATAAAATCAGAAGCAAGCTGTGCTAATTTTTCACTTAGTGGTTGGAAAAGCTCCTCAAGTTCACTCAAGGGCTCCCAATATTGCACAATATTGGAAGCCTTTGAGGAACTTGCACACAGAGCTTTAATGTGCTGGTGGATATTAATTGTGTTTTCTCAGTGCCTTGTGATGAGGAAATCACAAGCTGAAGAAGTGGGCTTTATATAGAGATCACTATATGAGTCACTTTTGTCACAAACAGAATTAAGGAATCCCACATATACTTTGAAAAGTAGAAAAGGAAGCTTATCAATTCAGAATATAATTATTTATCAGTGGTTGACATCCTTTATGCATTTATCTATACGTTAACTAGCTACTTGGGTGCCTCTTGAGAGAGCCATATCAAGAGAGGAATATGTTCAAGTTCATTAATCACCACATCTCACAGATAAACACACACTACTGCAAGAATGGCTCTTTACATCGTTCAAGAAGGCCTCTTCACATCGGTTAAAGGAGGGTCATATAAACTAATGATATAGTAATTTGTCCAAATTTTAGGTCGGTCAAAATATATAACTAGAAATTAAGTCCGCATACCGCATCCCATGTTAATTATTTATTTTAACCACCATAGAAATCCTGGGTTTAATTAAATGTCAACGACTTCGAATGCTGTTTTTTTTAAATATAATATTTTTTTTTTATGACAGACCAACAATTTATAGTTAAAAATTAAACCAGATAGAACAGAACTAGAACAGGAAAACATAAGAACCAATTTATTATGCTCTACCTAATAAGCCATATGTGTGTGTGTGTGTATTAACAATAAAAGTAAAAGGAAAGGGATCCTAGATATGTCTCCGTGGTGGGTAAAATCAAAAGTATGAAAATAAAAGTTCCCATTTGCTTCAACTTTTTATAGGATTGCTAGTAATAGTTTTTCTATAGTAATTATCATATATTCTAATATAAACATATCTTTTATGATTTTGTTTTCAATATAATAATCATTTCCTTAAAAGAGGGAATATAATCTAGACTTGTGACCTTATACGTGTCAATCACCATTCTATCATCTTTACTATTATATTTATAATTTTTACAAAATTTTATCTAGAAAAATCTTAAGAAAATACCACTTAAACTTCAAAATTTTAAATAAGTGATTCCCAATAAAATAAGTTGTCAATTATTTTATTGTTCTTGTTAATCTCATTACTATTGTTAATTATCAGCAGGATTTTGAAGTTTAAGTGATATATTTTTTATTATATCATTTTCCCATTTATCTGTAGCCACTTAGCCAGTTCATTTTATTCTCTCTGTTTCTTTACTTCATTCCATTCCTATCCTTTTCAATAACCAAGGGACCCCTTATTTCTTTTTTCGATTTCTGATCTTGGAGTTTTGCCTCCCTTCTACATTTTTTTTTTGTCTTAAATTTTTAAATATTATTTAATAGTAATCCCGAAAAAGTGTTGAATGATTATAATTTTTTTTTCAAATTATTTTTATTTCTTTAATTAACTG
Source organism: Acacia acuminata (assembly GCA_019022655.1). Lineage (NCBI taxonomy): Eukaryota > Viridiplantae > Streptophyta > Magnoliopsida > Fabales > Fabaceae > Acacia > Acacia acuminata. The sequence continues at coordinate 2,461,542 of JAFJYI010000049.1, read as the reverse complement.
TTTTTTTTTTCTTTAATCAAAACTTCTTGCTTCAAGGTTAATTTGGAGAAAATAATTTAAGTATAATCTTTTGAAGACGATATTTTTCGACATCATGGCAATGATTTCTCAAAGAGACAAATATCTTGGGATTTTAATTACAAGGAGCTGAGTTGATCTTGAAAGAAAATATATTTCCAATTGATATAATTTTCAAATATCAAGAAGGTTTAGTTTTCAATTTTTCATAGTCGAATAAATCATAAATATAAACAAAAAAATTCAAATATTTGATTTTTTTACATTTCACTAGCTAATTAACGTATTGTTGAAATTTGCTTGGGAAATATTTCAAACGGCAGATTATATGGAGCTTCAATTGGTATGCAAATAATAGTGATATATGGAATTAATTGATTAATTCCCCATGTCATTAAAAGCCAAATAAAAAGCTTTCAAATGCAAGAATCACTCATAGGTGCAGGTATCCACTAATATTGAAGGCAAATTGGGATATAAACGTATCAATCGAACAAATAAATAGAAGGATTTGCATCAACATTAATTTCATGAAGAACAAGTGATCATCAAATTAAAGCAAATCGTATAATAACACACCCATCACCAGTTCACCGTGCAATATATAGGAGAGTATATATCTCTATTTGTGTTATGAACACACGTCACCATTGCATGTTCGAGGAAAGGGGGGAGCCAACTTTTCTGACAGCTCCCTCACCCTTCACTTGGCCTCTTATCGGTATATGCATAGCCCTTTCTGAGGCATTTTCCTCGGAAGGAGATCTTCTCATTGGCAGTTCCTTCATTATCCCTTATCATCCTGATCTGAACCATCTAATTTTTGATCCAAAAATCTAGATGGCCCTTTTTACCGCAAAAAGGGTATCTCTGGATCATTGGATCAAAAATTGAACGGTCTAGATCAAGATGATGAGGGATAATGAGGGAACCTCCAATGAGAGAAACTAGACTCGTTTTTCTCACATTTGTGATATTATATTCATAACATTTTGTCATTTATGACATTATATATTCTATACTTTATGAACATAGTTCCCCAATATATAGAGTCTGAAGAATAAATTACGATGTTTGTATTTGTTAACAGTGTAACTTGCTTTGAATTTTATTAAATATGTTAGGCACATTTCGTTGTGAATTTTCTGGAAATTAATAAATGAAACGCACTGTTAATATTTTACTAGTAATATGATTTACTATTATGTGCGCGTGTGTTGTGTGTGTAAGTGTTAAGAGATATACAATATAATGTGTGTGTGTGTGTGTAAAAGATACAACTAACACTACGGCAGGCAGCATTTTTTATGTCAATTGTGGAAAACTTTTCGGAGTGATTTAATTTCATATGTAGTAGTTTGTAAGCATGCTTGGCTTAATTATATACCATTATTTCTCACAAGTATCAACTGATGGAATATGGATGATCTATTATCTTATATAAGAAGAAACATGTCAGGAATCGCTATTGTCAAATAGTCTTAATTACATGGTTCACCACTACAATTTTTGTTTTTGTTTTTTTTGTTTTTGTTTTGGAAAAGACAGAACGCTGATCCACCTCATTTCTTAATTCAATGATTTTGGAATTCTGGGATTCTTTCTTCAAATTAAAGAGTGACACTCTAGGAATATTATGTACCAAAAGTACTAATTGTACCATATTAATATATTAGAGAGAGGAGAGAAGAGGAGTTGCTGGAACTGAAGAAACAAAAAAATTCGAGCAAAAAAAAGAAGAAACAAAAAAAGTAATGAGGAGTTTAAATAGATAAGACGAATGAAGATTGCATTTATTGAATAACCTTAGATCAATTAGTGCATTTTTCCCCTTTATTTGGATGCATTTTAGCCTATTTTTCAAAAATTTTATGGACATTTTTGCACCTTAACCCATATAAATAAATCATTAAAAGAATAAAAAAATAGGCCGTTCATACAATTTAATTATTAATTATTTAAAATAAGAAAATCATGAGTAACTTTCAAAAGAGATGTATTAACAAATTATTATATCACTATATTCAAAATCAAATTAAAGTTCGACAGCCAAAGCTAACATAATCATGATCATAATAAGGGCGATCCAGTATATAAGGCTCCCACCAATTTAAAAATATGTTGACATGATTTTATATGTTAGAAAAAATGGTAGCGCGTTGTAAAAATGATAAACTTGATAAGTCAACTAGTAAGTTTGACATGATCTTTATTATATTGACTTGTTTCACTGCAAGATTGAATGTTTTTTATAAAAACATGTTATAGGTATACAAAGCCAAATCTATCATCTTTGGCTTTCGTTAGCTCAATAACTGAATAATTTTAAAAGCACATTGGTAAGGCCGGGAATTTTGCATTTAGATGAGGGCGAATGAACTCCTCCGTCTCATTTATAATATAAGTCACTTATAAATAAGTAACTGAAATTAAGAAAATTTGGTGGTATCATATATTAAAATTATTTTAAGAAATTCCTATTGTCTATCTTTAACCTTAATAGTTACTACGAATTTTATTACAACACTTAATACTGCACATACAAACTTTTGCAAATCGACTAACCTTTAGGAAACAAAATTCCGATATTTAAAAAATTCCGATTTTTTTCCCATGCCTCCGCTATTAATATACTTATATATATATATATATATATATATGTGTGTGAAACAATATTGGAAGCCCTTGAGAAAACTTGGAAGATTAATCCACTAGATATTTATATTTTGCAATAATGTTGTCTCTCAATGTGATGAGAAACAAATGCTAGCCCTTTTTTGAGAAAATAACCATATATAAGCTCCTCAACTTCCATCAAAGCCTTCCAATATAACAATATTGGAAGCCTTTGAGAGAAATTGGAAGCTTAATTAATTCCCTGCCCATATATTTGATTCTATATCTCTCAACATATTGATATTGGGTTCTATATGATGAGGAACTTAGGGTAGTAAGCTAGTGGGTTTTATATAGAGGTTTTGTTGTGACAAAAGAATCTTACCTTATATCTGTTACATCTTCTATTAATTGCTTCCATATTCGTTTATCTATTGGAATGTATGTTTTGTTTTTTATTTGTCTTTATCATTGACATAGGGATGGAATATGTATTATAGATTAGGTGGCCTTCCTAGCTATTTGAAAGAAATTACTTATAATTTTATGAAACTCATAGCTTAACTAATGTAACTTTGATGAACAAACTTACATAATACTTTTCATTAAACATTATGAAGAGGGAAAACAATAATCTTAAGTTAAAAATATAAATATATATTTCCATGCATATGTAATGAAATTTATGTTATTTCTAATAAAATGATAAAATAAAGCTAAATAAAGTTTAACACGTTGACAAAAATGAATAATGTGCAACTGAGATGTTGCTAGGAAATTAAGCCACTTGCCTTTATAATATTGACTTCTTTCCTTAGCCCATTTAAAGTCTTTGAGATTCTCTATATATATTTAGAGAATATATGCATTACTATTTCTGTAGCTCATAAACCAAATTTATACACCATGAATATATTCGTTAGTTGTAATAAAGCATAACTCACATACACACACACACAGATATATATAATCCTCCATTAAACCCAAAGGTCTTGGATTGTTAACTCTAAAAATGGTCCAATGACCTTGATGAAGTTGTAGCTAGACAGTAACTGCATTCTTAAGAGTTTGATATTAGTCACGTTTATAACTATAATAATAAATAAGATGACTTATTTACTAAACTCATTTTATGATATTGTAATCATATATAGTAAACTCATCTATTTTATTATATTCTTAACTGAGAGTGACTTATCATCAGTTTTGGGTAAGCTGTGTAAAACTAGCTCATTTAAAAACATGCTGGAATTGTACTTAATTCATTAAGGTGGAAAATTATCTTAAAAGTTTCAAATGAACTAGACGTAGGTTAAGGAACCGAACCAGGATACTTGACTATGTTTACTTGCCTACTCCTATTTACTAAACTTTCAATCATTTATATTATTTTCAAAAACACAACTACACATTTTCAAGAGGTTTCACTGTGACACACGAATCTAATCCCACTATTTATGGATATAATCGAATCTTCATTTTCCAGATTCGTTTGTTTACTGTTATTTATCCTGATTAATTGTAGTTTTTGATTTTCCTTCATCATTTATATATAGAAGGAATATGTATATATGCATTAGAGATTATGTAAACTTCCTGGATATGTGTAATTAATTATTAACTAATGTGTATTTAAAATTCAACTTCTTGTATTCACTAAAAAACAACAATTTACTTGAGGAATTCAATTAGTGAAGGAACATCCTTTAATCAAATTAACAATGAACCTTTTTCCGTTGGTGACAGTTTAGCAATAGAATTAAACTCTATTGTTGATTTCTTCAGTAATGACATATTGTTTTGTAGTTTTTTTATTTGATGAAATTATACGTATAGTGTAATTAAGAAATCTAACATTTTTCATTAAAATAAGGGTTAAAGAGCAATTAAGTCAACGAACTTTTACCTCGGGAGCGTCCAGCACAAATAACTTTTAAGGGTACTAAAAATACGAAAAACTTTTAAAAATGTACAGTTAGCACAAAAAACTTTTAAAATGTGCAGTTGGCACAATGGCATTAGAAAAAGATAACGTCCATTGTCTAAGGTGCAGTTTGGCCAATAAACCTTTACTCCAGGAGCACCCAGCACAAAAAAGTTTAACTCCAGGAGCGTCTAACACAAAAAAGTCCATGTGCAATCTACTCAAAATCCGATTGTTGTAAATCCTTGCTGGACCCTCAACCATATGCATTGGGGTTAGAAAGAGTAAATGCAACAAAACAAAACAAAACTACAAACTATATTAAGTATCTTATATTAATTATTATTATCAGTTATCTTATGCAATTATTGACTACAATATTGTATTATTTGCTCTCTAAATTAAATATTTGTTATTGTAATTCTATTCAATCTTTAAAAAAATCACATATTTACGTGCGTTTAATATGCATAAAAATTGATATACTACTGATGAGATTTTTTAGTTATTGATGTAAGTGCGTATAATATGAGTAATTTTTTAGTTTTATTTATCATCAATTTAGAATAGTTAATGTGATGGGATCTTTCGGTTGGCCAAAAAAAAAATAGAAGCCTTCTCCCATTTTTAAAAGTAATACTCTTAGAATACCTACTTAGCTGACAATAAGATTGAACTCATAGTATGTTAATCTCATCAACCATATATCAATTTTCTTAGGCAAAAATATTATATTTATACACATAAATATAAATGAATTCGATCCCTTTATTAGCAGAGACAAGAATGAAGGACATACCCAAATAAATAAAGGTGTCATATAAATTATGTGATATTTTTAAAAGATTGAAAAGAATTACAATAACAAAAATTTAATTTAAGCAAATAATTGCATAAGATAATTAATAATTAATATAATTTGTGATTTTTTTTTTGTTGTATTCACTCTTTCTAACCCCAATGCACATGGTTGGGGGTCCAAGGAAGGATTTACAACAGTCAGATTTGGGTGGTTGCATTTGGAATTTTTTGTGCTGGGTGCCCTTGGAGTAAAATGTTTTTGTGCTGAGCGATCTTGGAGTAAAAGTTCGTTGGCCAATCTACACCTTAGATAACAGACGTTATCTTTTTTTAACGGCGTTGTGCTGACTGCACATTTTTAAAAGTTTTTTGGTACCCTTAAAAGTTATTTGTCCTGGGCACTCCTGAGGTAAAAATTCATTGGCCAAATTGCTCCTTAACCCTTAAAAGAATTATAAAAATGGAAAGCAGCACACATAAGTTTAAAAAGTGTGTTACTATAACAAGTCCTACATCCGGTGAGTTTCCTTAAAAGAGGGGCCTTAACCTTGAGTTCCTCAACTCCAATAGCTAGCTTTTGGGTTGTGGTTTTATCAATGACTTGTGCCCTTCACAATGGTGTTTTCATTAAGTGAAGTGCCGTAGAGTGGAGCTATGAAGAGGTCCCCTCTCAAGGAGGGTGTATTGAAACGAGTCCCACATCTAATGGGTTTCTTTAAAAGATGGGCCTTATTAAAAAGGCTTTGGGTCCCCAACTCCAACAAATCCTTTTTGGGATGTAGTTTTCCCAAGGACTTGTGCCTGTGATAGTTACCCCCTTGCCTATATATTTTACCATGCATGATGATGATAAAATTAATTAATAAAACGAGAACATGTACGTAGCATTAAGGTTCCAACACGTTGACAAAAATGAATAATGAGCAACCTAAATTGGATTCCTTTGTATAGTGTTGACTTATTTAACAAACCCATTTAAAAGACTTTTTAGGTTCCTTCTCTCCATACATGGAGAATATATGTAATACTTTTGTACTCCATGAATATATATTGGCCAATTGCATCGGTGCACGGCTCATATTATCTTTCATTGAACCCAAAGGTCATGGTTTCTCGAATCTTAAAATGATCACATAACTTTTATAAAGTTAAAACTAGATATATTATACTCTCTTGCACCGAGTTTGAAGCATTCACATTATTAACATAATTAAGGATTAAACGGAACTTCTCACATTTAAATTATTTTTTCAGGACTATTGAGAAGATACAAATTTTCACAAATTACACGTCAATTAATGAGAACATAAATCATACAGTGTAATCTATTTATAAAAGAATTTCTCACAAAACCCATTTCCAAAAAAAAAAGAACAGGGAATCCTTTAGGGGGAAAAAATGATGTTTCCAAATGATGAGAATTTCCACTTGAGATTCAAATGATGAATTTAACAGCAGTTCAGTCTTCAAAATTTTGAGAAAATCGCCATGAGATCTCAAAGAATGAATGCAATCATAAAAGAAGTCTTATGACAAGTTAGTAGCATGGATCGACTTCCTGCAAGAAAAAAGAAAATAAAAAAGCATGCATGGATGGGCTTGTTGTCCTCCAATGCATAATGCATTGGAATTTGTCATTGCTTGCTGCGTAACTATTTATTGTGAGACTTTTTGATAATTATATATGACCTTAGTGATTTTTCAAAAAAAAAAAAAAAAAAAAAATTCTGAAACATAAGTTGCAAATATCAATTCATACTTGCATATATAAGTGGATGAGAGTTTCAATTGTAAATCAATGGAAATGATCGACCTATAATTCTATAAAATTTAAATGTATAATTTCCAATTGAGACTTATATATATTTAGAATTGTCTAAATCTCTATTTGTAATTTATATTTCAACAATTTTTTGAAAATTTCACTAGCATTAAATTTATCTTTCGGATCTAAATATCATTCCCTGCCCCTTTATCTACGTAAAACAATGATATTTAATTGGTACCTTGATATCAATTTTTTAAGAAGAATATTTTAAAATTTATTGATAATAAATTTACTTTTAAATATACAAACAATAATAATACTCAACTACAAATTCATGGAACAAATGTCAAGTTCATTTGTTCAAGGTCTTTTTTCTTGTCAATTAACCACCGAAAAAAGGGGGAAAACGAATGAAAAAACTAAACAAGGCATTAAACCCTCCATTTTGGAGCTTTATTTTTGTTGTTACAATTTAAAATTTGAATTTTTAAGAAACATCCTCAAATGAAAAATATGGAAATGCAATTCGAAAAATTAGGGAGTATTATTCCCTTGGGAAATTCAATTTAGTTAATCATCAACTTCATATATGAAATCTTGTAACACCAAATTTTAAAAATCCATTTAACAAAAAAAAAGGTTGGGAAATCATATCATTAAATTAAGGGTTAAGGACCATTTTTGCCAACGAACTATTGGGCCAGGTGCACACAACACAATATACTTTTTGTTGGACCTTAAATGCAAATAAACCTTTCAAAACAGCAAATTTGCACAATGCCGTTAAAGCCCAGTTAACGTCCGTCTCCCTCTTCACCGGATCCTGGATACAATTTCTCTCTGAGTCAGTCCAAGAACATCACACATTTCTGGGTACAAACTCTTCCTTATCTCCGCATACACTTCACTGATCCATTTCCTCTTTGCTAACTCCTCCCCAAGGCACACCGAAGCCTCCATCACGCTCTCTGCGCTATTGTGCGCCGAATTCACAATCCCCATCTTCACCGCCTCCACCACCTTCACCTTCACGCCCATCAAAAAGACGTTGCGCAAGACCGGATCTTCGATCTAAATCCAACGGCGAAGTAATCAGGAAGCATCATCCTGAGGTCCACCTCCGGCATGTACAGAACTCCTTTATCGCTCCTCATCAGAACATAGTCATGGCTAATCGCGAGCATGAGACCGGCGCCAGCGGCATGGCCGGAGACGGTGGTGATTGTGGGCATCGGGAGGGAGATAAGCGCAGCTACAACCGGCTTGAAGGAATCGACCATGTGGTGTAACCAATCGCGGGCACCAGACGGAGAACCAGCGGCTTGGGCCCATGAGAGATCGAATCCGTTGGAGAAAAATCGGCCGTGGGCGGTGGTGATGAGGACGGAGCCAAGGGTGGCCTGAGAGCGGATTTGGGAGAGGGTGGAGAGTAGGGAGGCAATGATGGTGGGATTAAAGCGGTTCTGGTCGTCGCCGGTGAGGGTAAGAATGAAGAGAGAACCTCGCTTCTCCATACCGCCGGCTTGTTCATCTCCGTTTCAGATCTCTCGCTCAACTCGTGCCAGTCGATCCCAGGTCTTTTTACGTCGTCTTCTTTTGATTTTTCCGATTCCATTTTTCTACATCTTCGATGTTTTGTTCATATCACAGATCTGGCTTGTTTGTTTACTGTATTAGGGTTTAGCAATTGAAGTTTCTTCTTCTTTTTTTTTTAATCGTCGATTCCTTCTATTTGATTGAGTTTTTCTTAGTTCTGAACCTGATCTGTTGATTTATTGAATCCTTTTCTGCGATTTGACTGATTCTGTGTTTTGCTGGAATTTAGTTTTAACAGAGAACTAGACTATGTTTTATCGTTGTAGCGTTGTTTGCTTTTGTTTGCATCTTCGCTGGGGATTGAAGATAAAGTGAGGGTAAGAATGAAGAAGACGAAAGAGGGAGAGGGAATGAATGAGAGAGGGAGAGGTGGTGAAGAGGATGAAGAAGACGAAAGAGGGAGAGGGAATGAATGAGAGAGGGAGAGGCAGTGAAGAGGATGAAGAAGACGAAAGAGGGAGAGGCAATGAATGAGAGAGGGAGACAGACGTTAACTGGGCTTTAACGGCATTGTGCAAATTTGCTGTTTTGAAAGATTTATTTGCATTTAAGGTCCAACAAAAAGTATATTGTGTTGTGTGTACCTGGCCCAATACTTCGTTGGCAAAAATGGTCCTTAACCCTTAAATTAATCCATGCGTAATTATGTTAAATTCATTCAGTTAATACCCATTAAAGTAATTTCCTTTTTTGAAAATCTATTACAAATTATTCCTTAACATGGAAAATTTCCTTTTCGTCCAAAAAGTTTAACCTTTTCAATAATAATTGCGGACTTAAATTATGCATTATGTTTTGCAAGTTATTTGAATATAGTAGGATATTATTCCATTTAATTCCCAGTTTTTATTATTAGGATTTGAAGATAAGGTTGTAAAGTAAATTGAATTTGACAATAGACATTAAATCATGAATTAAGTTTGATTGAATTTAAAAATAGATATCAAATCATAAATTATAAATCATAATCACCTAATAGACATTTGGAAACTATAAAAACAATTATGCACGGGTGTAAATGTTTTTCCCTTTATATCGAAAACCAATTCGGACATTTTTTTTTAACAATGATAATCAAATTAATTCTATTTAAATTGTAATATTAATGTTATATGTTTGTTAGGCTATCAACATATTTTGATAATCATACTACCTAAATATTATGTTTTTGCATATACTACTATTCAGGGGCGGACCGCCGGGGCCCCCCCTAAAATTTCAGAACAAAGGATGTTCGTCTGAAAGTTACGGATATGTTCGTCTGATCCATTTTTTATTCCCAGAACAAAGGATGTCCCTATTGAACGCCTCAAACGTTGGAGGGTATCTGTTCTATGACTTTTGATTTCTCGCTTTGTCTTTGTTCATTTGTCTCTCAGACTATTGTTTTATATTTGTGCTCTGTTTCTGTTAGCACTGTCTGTATCTCATTGTTTGTTATTGCAGTTGCCTTCGAGGTTCCGTTTTTCCCTGACCGAGTGATTCAGAAGTGTTTACCCTGCCTTTTGGATAGATGATTGAATTTTGAATTGTGCCCTCATTTTCTGATTTTGCAATCGAGGGATTTTATTTTGGTTTCTATGGTATGTAGAGAGAGCACAACTTCCTATCTTCCGAATGGACTGCTCTGTTTTTTTGCTAAAAAAAGTGTATTGCTCTATCTTTTTTAAGAGCCAAACAGAAACCACTGTGAAAAGGTTACTTGTGACTAGAGCTGGGAATCAGGGCCGGCCCGGTCTGATAGGGCCTGGGCCCGACAGGTTTGGATAAAACGTCATTTTTCAAAGCCGGCCGATAGTAATCTGGGGCGGGCCCTACGGGCGCCTGGAAATTACTATTCTAAATTTTAACTATTTTTCTTCCGATTTTTTCCAGAGAAATATAATTAGTAAATTGCAACCATCAAAGTTCTAATCTATCAAATGAATATTATCAACATTAATATCTAAACAATACAAATCATCCAACAAATAAATATATTCATTAATTCGTAACAAAAAACAAATTATTGTCCACAGTTGAAGTAGAGACTTGCAAATTAATCTTTGTGAATTTTTACTTTCCCTATAGCTTTTATTAATAAATTAACCATGGAATCCAAGTATTTATTATCATATCATTCCAAGTCATATTTTTTAGTTTACGTATAGCATGTGTGCTTTATGTAGTTTCTAACAAATATCTTCCAAGTTTCGTTTGACTGTACATACATAGATAAAGGCCAAGTAAAAAAAAAAAAAAAGAATGCTATAGTGAAATGGCCCTAACGGGCCGGCCCGAAGCCCTGCAGGGCCGGCCCTACAGGGCTCGAGGCCTGCGGGGCCGGCCTACGGGGGCCAAATTCAAAATTCTTGCTGATTTTTTAAGCCAGAGCCCTACAGGGCTAGGGCCTAAACGGGCCGGCCTGACGGGCTTGGCCCGATTTCCCGGCTCTACCTGTGACTCTCTAGAGAAGAGGCTTTTGGGGAAATTGGGTTTTCCATATTTTAGAGCTTAAGGAGGTGTTTGGGCATAGAGTGAACTTGACCATGTCATCTCATTTACCATGGGTTTTTACAAGTGAGGATCAGATTCTGGCCAAAAGAAAAAAGATGTCAGGATCAGATGATAGGGCTTGTTCTCATGCAGATGTAGACCCCAGTTTCTAATACTTAAGGAAGAACATAATATGGCATGCTTCATTGCATCTTAACTCAGCTTCATATACCATTTTATCAGCGCCAGTGTTATGTCATACTAGTAGTTTACTAAAATATTAAAAATTATTTAAGATAAATAACTTGAAATAGAATAGAAAACCAATTTCTTGATGATTCTTTGATTACATAAATTGAAAGAGAAATTGTTTTGAGTTTTAGCACGAATTCAATTATAAATGAGTTAATAATATGAAAATATGTAGAATAAGAGTATCTTAATTTCGTAATAAATTTCTTTTCAATTTTTTGTATATTAGTTCTGTATTGTATTTCAAACACTTTATTTTATTTATGATATAATATTGTTTATTTTGACCCGTCATTAAAATTCCTGGGCCGCCACTGCTACTATTCAAATTAATACTTTTTGCATATAACTTGTTTTTGAGAAAACGTTTATATATTCATGCAATGGTAGAAGTTTGAGAATCTTAGTATTGCCTGCATATCCTTTTGATAGGATTTACATTAGATTGTTAGCATGCGATTTGCATAAACTGTGAGATGAGTTACAGATGGCCCTATGACCTAATGATATTAATGAGCCCACTTTTATATGTGAGATGTCATGGATTTGATTTCATTAGTTCTCAAGCTGGTGTCATTTTTATCCCTTATAGTATAAAAATAAAAATAATAATAATTAGGTGAGTCATGCGATTCATGATTTATAAATAATGTTTTTGTGTGTGTGTGTATTGATGGAGAAAAAGATTGATACGCGAACGCTGTGTGTCTATATATATATATATAACAACCAAAACCTAAAGAAAGTCAATTCCATAATTAAATAATAATAGAAATATATTAAATATCAATAACCACCAGCATATACAATATGTATAAGAAGCCAACAAATCAAGCCCAGAAAATTAAATAGATAAACTCAAGATCACTCCTTTAAGTTTAAGGAACTTCATTAAGACAGATATATTTTTTCTTATTGAAGATTAAGATAGAGCTATTAATTAATTCATATTACTGTTTCCTTTGCTAAATATAAGAGCTGGTAATAAAACAGTTCTCTTTTGGGCCTAATTAAATGTAAGACATATCTATTCACTTTTTCTTCCAAATTTATAACCTTTTATCTAGACTCTTCCTATTATATGGGGTTTTCCATTAAGGGAGTAATATTGAATGCAAATGATTAAAATGAGTAGTTTAGAAAACCACCACAAATTTTTTAAAAATAACTAATTTTTTTAATATCTATAAATTAATTATTTAGTCCCATATTTTGGATGGGAGAAAGTAATTTGCATGACCACAGATCTTAATTACTCTCAGATGAGAAACCGAATGCTTTATTATATATACTTGGCAAAAAAAGAAAAGAAAAGAAGCTTTATTATACGTACATAGATTATCACCCCTTTGTTCATTTTCAAGAATACACATCTTCCATGTTCCATGTGATATATTCTCCATTATTTTGAACCATGTATTACTTTGTGATAGGTCTTTATCCAAAAGGAAAACTTATTCATAGCTAGAAGATATTAATAACTAGATATAGCTATATACACACACACACACACATATATATAGTTGAATTCTTGGGCATTATCCATAACTAGTTTTACCGCTTTCTCCCATTTGATTTGAATAATTAACTTGAAAGAATATATATGAATGGTCATCATATGTAGGATCGAAACTCATTTTTTAGGGTATTTTTTACTACTGTTATTTAATAGTCTCTTTTTAAGTCAATACAATTCTAAATTATATGATTGAGTTTGGCACTAGTGCGAAATACCCCTTTTTGGGTGGGATTGGAAGCAATTTGATATGGATAGCCGATTGATTATCACAAGATAATAGAATAAGATCTATATGTGACATATTGGCATCAGTTAAGAGGTAAATGAGCCACTGTAGAGTAAGTCACAAGTAATGGATGCTAAAGCTTGATACTCGGCCTCTGAAGAAGAATGAGAGACCTAGATTGCTTCTTGGCTCACCAAGAGATTAAGGAAGAACCAAGAAACACAGCAAAACTAGTAACAGAAGCCGAGTATCAACACTTCCCCTTATAAAAACGGTTAAAAAAATTAAATTTATATTTAAGTTTTGGCGTTTGGTATAAATGCAACAACCATGAAATCAACACAATGCTATGTACCGCGTCTCTTAATGAGCTACCAGACGCCATGAGTTCATTTTTTTATTGCTGTTATATTATTAACAGACACCAAAAATTATGAAACTGCCTTCCGCTATTGTTCCTCTCACAACAGAAAGGAAATCTAGTTGTTAAATATGTATTTTGCACTAGTGATGAGAGTAAACTTTAGATGACTACTTATTACTTGATAACTAAAATATATAATAAATATTTTTGTGTCTGTGTGTGTGTGTGATATCAGATAAAATTAATCTTGAATGACAAAATAGCAGCTTGACAAAGATTATATATGAATATGGAAAACAATAGTGGAAAGCCTTTAAGGATCTTGAATAAGATTTTTAATTCATAATATATTTTCATGGGAGATCTCTTACACGTACGTACTTACTTAATTTCAACATTTAATAAAATGATCATTAATCTACAACTCTTTTCAATGACCATCTTGAAGCTGGCTTACCTGAACCGATCTAACACATAATAATCAGATTCAATTCACAAAATAATACCAATAGACGCCTATTCTGAATCAATGAAACTTGAATATATAATAGAGAGTTACGTATAGTTTTGACTCAACTAGCTACATCTGACTATATATATATGTCCTTCATAAATAACAGAATAAAAGAAAAGATCATAACCGACGCATCAGAAGCAGAAGCTATGTCCTTGCGATTTGTTGTCTAGCTCTTACATATAGGACCAGAGTAAGTGTATATATACACACACCCCGTAAAAGAGGTGTATAAATTAAAGCTCTTATGCAAGTTCTCATTTTGAAACGTCTCCCAACTCGATATAACAAGATCTTAACTTACAAATTAGAATCAGAAGCAAGCTGATCAACTGTTGATGCTTGGAAAGCTCCTCAAGTTCCTTCAAAGGGGCCAATAAAGAACAATATAAACATACATATTGTTCAATATTGGAAACCTTTGAGAACTTGCACGAGAGCTTTGATTTGTAGAAGCCCATAACTCATCATAATAAACTTTTTTTTGAGCTAGCTTGAAATCAGAAGCAACCCGTGTTAATTTTTCACTTGGTGGTTGGAAAAGCTCCTCAAGTTCACTCAAGGGCTCCCAACATTGCACAATATTGGAAGCCTTTGAGAAACTTGAACACAGAGCTTTGATGTCCTGGTGGATTAATTGCTTTCTCAGTGCCTTGTGTTGAGAAAATCACAAGCTGAAGAAGTAGGCTTTATATAGAGATTATATGAGTCACTGTTTTCAGAAACAGAATTAAGGAATCCCCTATATGTGTGTGTATATTATATATATATATATTGAACATTAGAAAAGAAAGCTCTTATCAATTCAGAATCTAATTATTTATCAGTGGTTAACATCCCATATATGCATTTATTTATCTGTTAAGTAGCTGGTTGAGTGCCTCTAGAGAGAGCCATATCAGGAGAGGAATATGTTCAAGTTCATTAATTATCACGTTTCATGGACACACCCACACACTACTGCAAGAATGGCTTTTTATATTGTTCAAAATTTATGTCAGTTAAACAAGCGACATGGAAAAGGCTTTCTAAGTCGGTTAAAATAAATAACTGACACAGAAAGTCCACATCCCATGTCATTTATTTTACCGACGCATAAATCCTTTTCTACATCGGTTTTATTAAAGTGAACGCCAAAGAATGCCGTTCATTGTAAATATAAAACTTATTTTCTTATGACAGACTATTCTATAGTTAAAAAATTAAAGCAGATAGGACAGAACTAGATAAAGAAATCATAAGAACCAATATGTTATGCACTATTATATATATATATATATATATATATAATATGGATTTTATAATTAACAATCAAAATTAAAAGCAGAGGGATCCTTATCTAAAATCCATGTCTCGGTCTCAGTGATGGAAAAAAAAAAATCAAAATTAAGATTTTTTTATTAGATTAAAGGTTTCCTGCTCGAGGCTTTGAGAGGGCAAATGGTTCTCACATTATCTAACAAGTGTGCTTTCTAGGCTTCAACACATTTGTTATCCTCCTTAC
Source organism: Acacia acuminata (assembly GCA_019022655.1). Lineage (NCBI taxonomy): Eukaryota > Viridiplantae > Streptophyta > Magnoliopsida > Fabales > Fabaceae > Acacia > Acacia acuminata. The sequence continues at coordinate 2,445,965 of JAFJYI010000049.1, read as the reverse complement.
GGGGTTAGACACATTTTCACCTCAACCAACAACTAGCTAGACAAAAGTATAGATTTTATAAGATAGATATAGTAATGGTTTTTCTATAGTAATTATCATATATTCTAATATAAACATATCTTTTATGATTTTTTCAATAGAATCATCATTTTTTTAAAAGAGGGAATATAATCTAGAATTATAACCCTATACGTGTCAATCACTATTCTATCATTTTTATTATTATATTGATTTTTTAACAAAAGATTATCTATTGGCAATCATTTGAGTTCATTTTATTCTCTTTTACTCATTCCTTTTCTATCCTTTCCAATAAACAAAGGGGCCCTGTTTATTTTTTTCAATTTCCAATCTTGAAATTCTACTTCCCTTCTACCTTTTTTTTTTTTCATTCTATTTATGAAATTATGAAATATTATTTAAAATATTGAATTATTATTTTGTTAAAAAATATTTTTATTTTTTAAATTAAAACACTATTTTCTCTTAATCAAAACTGCTAGATCCAAGGTTAATTTGGAGGAAATAGTTTAATTATTATATTTTGAAAAACATATTTTTCTGCATAATGGCAATGATTTTTCAAAGACGTAAATATCTTGGAACTTTGATTTTAAGGAGTTGATCTTGAAATAAAATATGCGTTCAATTAATATAATTTTCAAATATAAAACAGGTTTGATTTACATAGTAAAAAAAAAAATTGTAAGCGAACAAAAAATCAAATATTTGATTTTACATTTTTCCTACTTAATTATCGTATGGGTCGGAATTTTTGAATTTTGATTGAGATATATTTCAAACTGCAGATTATAATCAAGGAGCTTTAATTTTTTTGAACACATCAAGGAGCTTTAATTGACATGCTTAAAATAGTGTTATATGGAGTTACTTGATTAATTCCACATGTCATTAAGCCAAATATAAAGTTTTCAAATGCAATTAGAATCACACATTGAATTATAGGTGTTATCCACTTATATTGAAGGCATAATGGAATATAAACATGTCAATCGAGCAAATAAATAGGAGGATTAGCATCACCATTAATTTCATGGAGAACAAGTGATCAAATTGAAGCAAATCACATAATATAACACACAACACCAATTCACCGTGCAATAAACAAGAGAGTATCTATCTATTTGCGTTATGAACACACACCACTATAGCATGTGGGAGGAACAACACATTAACTTTCCCGGCGGCTCCATGACACTTCACTTGGTCTCTTGCTAGTATATTTGTAGCCCTTTTTGAGGTTGTTATTGTTTGGTTTTGGACTCCCTTTCTCTGTGGAGAAAAGGCCATGTTTGAATTGTTCAATTTGATGCATTTCCTATTTTATGTATTTCCCATTTATGCAAAGAAAGGAAAGTCAAGTAAAGGAAAAATGGGAAAGAAGGAAAAGAGTGAGAGAATGAAAAAAAAAAAAAAAACAAATTAAAGTTTTCTGATTGTTAACTGTGGAAAAGAATATTCCCTCGGAGTTTGCTAATTTGGGTTTGTGTTTCACTTATTTAGGTGGAGAGAGGGCTAAATAGGTTTTTCGCCAAGGCCAGATAGACTGATAAGGTTGGGGGTAGACTGGAGTGGTCAGAGAGGTTTAATCACATAGTCATGCGAGAGAAAAGATGAGAGAAATTGAAAACGCATGTTCATAAGGCAGTCTCAATAAATTGAAGTTTCTGAACTTGTTAACCCTTGGATCAGGCTGAAATTCAGTCAGTTAGTATGGTGGATTTGGTTCATCATTTTCAACGGTAAGATTGTCATTTTGATGCTTGGTGTGTGAGAAAACATATTTATGGTTAGAGACGTTTTTGCTGGGTATGTTTAGCTTCTTTGTTCTCAATTGTAAGCTTGTAGCTTTTGTTGTTTGGCTGGATGATTGCACGTGTTTATGCATTTTACTTGAGACTCTTGCACCATTTTTTGATTATAGTAGTTCATATTTTTCTTAGTTTGGACACCTGTGGTTTTTATTTTTTGAGTTGTCTCTTGTGCCATTTAATTTCTGCCACATATTTATTTATTTATTTTCTCTTAGACTCTTGCAAGTGATATGAAGGTTTAATATCCGCCCCACCCTTCCTAACAATTATCACGTGCTTCCATCCAAACACTAGTTTTTGGGAGAACCATATTGCAACGACATCTAATTTACTAGGTGTATGAACGTTGTTGGAAATATTCTTAGATCTTCTTTTAGAGTTTTTTCCGTATATTTCTTAAACTAAAATATAAATAATATTATTTACAACTTATGAAGAGTATAAATTATTATATGTTCCATATACTATGAACATATTTCGTCAATATATATATATATAGAGAGAGAGAGAGAGAGTCTGAAGAATAAATTATATTGTTTATTATTGGTCGACAGTGTAACTTGCAATATGAATTTTATTGAACAAAGTAGGCACATTTCTTTGTGAATTTTGTGGAAATTAAGAAATGACACGCACTGTTAATACTTTACTAGTAATATGATTTACTATAAATTGCAAAGCTCACCCAACATTATAAATATTTTCTCATATTCTGAATCAGTATTGAATTAAGGAGGTATTTTTAAACTTATTTAGCAGCTGGTCAAAGAAAGGATGTGTCTAGAAGTTTATTGACTTGTGGAGCAACAAGAGGTCAATATAACGGGGATGCAGCAAAATGTCACGAGGAAAAGCATATTTGACTTTAACAAAGGAAAACTACAAATTGATACTCTAGATTATATTCAGGGCTGAAGAATCAAAACTGAACATGTTTTCCCATTAATCCTCTTTAATGAGACCTTTATTCTTATTTGCTTTTTCTTCTTCACACTTCTTGATTGGTTTGGCTTAAACCCTTGTTAAGAGATATGCCGAGATTTTAGACTTTATATTTCGTACTACTCGAAAAATCTCGCGCGGATCAGCAACAATATAATATTTGTACTTCCTCGATCGCTCCATGACATATATTTTAGATCTTTTTGTTTAGTTTCAAAACTTTGTTGTTCGGGACATTCAATGCCTGGTCAACTTTTCTTTTCTGACCCTAACTTCATTATATACTACTCTGTGTCTAAACATAAGTCACTTGGATGAAAAAAGTTCCATTTAAAATATAAGCTACTTCTAGAATAATTAATGACTTTTTCTCAATTTTAACCCTATTAATTTTTTTATTGATATGAAGGAAAGAAAACGGGAGAAATATGTGTGAAAACCATTTGTAAAGTATAAAGAAACAAAAAAATTTCAATAAGGGCAAATGTAAATTTTTTAATAAGTTTGGTGCATTTATTAGTATGCGAGAATATAATATAAGTAATTTTATATAGGCACAGAGTGCTATATCCCCTAGGCCCTCTTCCAAGTATATTTTAACTAATTCTCACATATTAAATAATAACAATGAAGTTATTAAGTATGTCTTACATTGATCAAAATTTTTGAAAGTTTACTTTTATTAAAATTTTCTTTTATTAAAATTTTCAAAGTTTACTTTTATTAAAATTTTCTTTTATTAAAACTTTTATTAAAATTTTAACTAATTCTCACGTATTAAATAATTCTCACATTTGTAAAGGATAAAACTAAGAAAAAAAAAAAACACTCATTAATAACCCTTGACCTGGACTTATATATATTTAGGACAATTTTTTATTTTTATTTTTCTAAAAGGGGCTTTTAATATAAGGATCAGAGTGGTATTTCTATTACTACATCTTTCTTTTCACCTATATTTTCTTCGGTTAAATACCTAATTTGCTACAGAAGTTTTGCTAAGGGAGCGCCCAGCACCCGAAAGTTTTTAGGGTACCGAATTTGCCCCGAAAGTATGAAAAAGGTAGCAAATTTGGCCCTCCGTTAATTTTGACCGTTACGTTTAACTGAGTACACACGTGGCATGCCACCTCATCAATCAAAAGTATCATTTTTGCCCTGGAAGTTTTCATTGAGGGGCAATTTTGCCCCGGAAGTTTTTATTGAGGAGCAATTTTGCCGGGAAGTTTACAAAAGTAGCAATTTTGCCCTTCTTTCTCCCAATATTAAATTTGACTATTAGATCGAGTCAAAGACCACACATGCCATGCCTTGAAAAGGTCGAACTTGGAGTCGAGAAGAAGGAGGTCCTTGACATGTTGAGCTCAAGGCGGCTAGAATTTGTGAAGCCGAACCGGTCACGGGGACTAGAGCGGGAAATCGGGCCGGGCCGTTTAAGCCCCGCCTGCGGGGGCTTGGCTTGAAAAATAAGCCGGAAATTTGAAATTGGCCCTGGAGGGCCTCGGGCTTAATCGGGCCGGCCCTGCAGTTTGTATAGACTGATCATTTGCTTAGATCATAAGTGATGCTTCCTGTGACCAGTTCGGCTTCACAAATTTCGGGGTCGCCTTAAGCTTAACATCTCAAGGATCTCCTTCTCTAACTCCAAGTTCGACCTTTTCAAGGCATGACATGTGTGGCATTTGGCTGATTTAATAGTCAAATTTAATATGCGGGAAAGAAGGGCAAAATTGATACGTTTTGTAAACTTCCGGGGTAAAATTGCTCCTTAGTGAAAACTTCCGAGGCAAACTTGCTCTCAGTGAAAACTTCCGGGGCAAAAATGATACTTAACTCTTATTGGGTTGATGAGGTGGCATGCCATGTGTCATGAGGTGGCATGCCATGTGTACACTCAGTTAAACTTAATGGTCAAAATTAACGGATGGGCAGATTTCCTAGCTTTTCCATACTTCCGGGGCAAATTTGGTACCTTTTTCATACTTCCAGGGCAAATTTGGTACCCAAAAAACTTCCGGGTGCTGGACGCTCCCTTAGCAAAACTTCCATGGCAAATTAGGCCTTTAACCCTATTTTCTTTTCTATTTATTCTATTTAGAAGTGAACTACTCCCCGGTGCACAATATATGCCTCTTCAACAAATTCACTTGAACTAAGATATAACAGTGAATTCATTAAATTAAATGTCTTAAATTGGGAAAAAAAAAAGGAATTTCAACTTTACCTATATTATAATATGGTTTTGAAAGAAAGGAAAATACAAAAAGTCACATTGAAACATTGATTGTAAGAGCAAAATTCACAAATAAACTTACAATTTCCTAACTAACCATGCAATTTCCTAACTAATTAACCAAACTTATCAAATGAAAACTAGACAAGAATGTTGAAGGAGAGCAAAGGGAGATTGACGGAAGAACATCATCAATCACCAATTATAACACTCAATGTTGTTTTATCTCCTTTGTTTTTAAACAAATATATAATAAACGATTATTACTCTATGGGCTGGGCCACTTATTTTAAGTATTTTTATTATTATTTTAGTTTGATAAAAATATTAAATGATCATGCTATTCCACCGATTATATAAATTTGTCAATTAGTTAATAATAATGGAAATGCCCAAGATTCTTTTGGAAGAAGATGGGGTTTGAGGATAGTGGCATATGATCCTGTATCTATATGGGTTATAGTTGTTATGCGCTTATGATATTTGACCAGTAGTCTTAGCTCCATACAACTTGTCCCTTGGATGTGTATGAAGCAAAGCTCTTTTATGTTGTCTAGGCAAAAACACACGGGGTAATGACATCGATGTGTATGTCCAACTGCTTATTGTGGAATTGTTGGACTTATGGAATGTCGGCATCAAGACATATGACGCGTACGAGAGGATACTGTTTAACTTGTGGGCGGCTTTGACGTGGACAATAAGTGACTTTCATGGGCTGGAAAAATTGTCCAGGTGAAATGTGCATACTCGGATGCGTGTCTAGCTTGCAATTGTGACTTTGACTAAGTGTACCTCCCTACAGTCGAAAGTGATGCTTTATGGGTGATTAGTTTCTTGATGGTAAGCACAAGTTTAGATTGCAATGGAATCGTTTCAATGGGAAACTAGAAAAAAGAGGACCTCCTCAGACTTTAACCGGTGCAGATGTGTTATAGCAACTTTAGGATGTTGAATTCAAGTTTCGAAAAAACAACAATGTAGCAAAAGTGGGAAGAAAGACTAATAGAGCTTCTGCTTCTGTAGCTCAGGAATGACAAAAGATAAGCATCTCTTCACTTTTCCATATTGGAAATCTAATTTGTTTTTATATAGTCTTGTTGTCATGCACAATGAAATAAATGTATGAGACAATGTGCTATGCACACTGCTTAATGAACCTGGAAAGTCAAAAGTTCATCTTCAATCGAGGAAAGATTTACGGACCAGGGGAGTTAGTGAAGACATGTGGCCAGTTGAGCATGACAAATTTCACCCGGTAAACTTACTCTTTCAAAATTGAACAAGGAAATCTTCCTCGCAACATTGAAAAAAATAAAAGTTCGTAACAGGCTTTCAAGTAACAATTCACAATTTATTGATGTGCAAGCTCAAAAGATTGTTTGGTTGAAGAGTCATGACTAACAGTTCTTATGCAACAATTACTTCCAATGGTAATAAAAATAGACTGCCTCTCAATTTGATCCATCATTTTGGTAGAGCTATGTTTTTTCTCTTTGAAATTGTGTTCCAAGGTTTTGACAATTGAGTAGCTAGATCAGCTATAACACAATTATTCCTATGCTTTGTCTTGTAGAGATGATTTTTCCTCTATCTTTTTTCACTTTGATGGTTCACTTGACAATCCACATTCTTAATGAAACAAAACTCGTTGGCTCAATTCAATATCAATGGATATATCCTATTGAGAGAGACACTCATTTTATACATGTGCATCAACCTTAATTTCTAAATTTCCAAGTCCCACATTTCAAATTTTTTTTTAGCATTTTCCCTTCTTTCCTTTATCAATTTCTTGGGAAATTGAAATCTTACATAAGGAATATGGTGGGGACCAGAAAGTTCTATAGCTAAAGATTATATAGAGGATGAGGTCCTGTATTTATGTTCAAGGTACTTTCTTGAAATTGAGACATCTTTAAACTAGCTACCTTGTGTAGACGATTGTCTTGGACCTGAGTCATCATCAAGAGAGCTTTTAATCTAGTTGGAGGAAGTGGGAACTTCAAACTAATAGAAACTAAGAAATTACAAGTACATAGACATATCTTGTTTAATTTCACTCAAGTTGAACCCTTCCTTTAGTAAGAATTGTACACTAATGTTATTTTATATGTTTTCTTATATTTTTTAAACCTACATTTATGATTCTATCTCATGATTAATTGCAGGGAATTCAGAAGTCACGTGAAGTGTCAATTTAGGATTCGTACATAAATGTCCTCTGAAATTGATAAAAAGGGCCACGTAAAACTCCTAAGTTGCTTTGCGTGCAGAATACTAAATGACCATAACCCACCTCACCAGATTTCTGAGCTCTCATAATCGATCCTATTAACCCTGCAAAAAGCTTCACAGCACACAATGGCAATGGTTTCAAGTTTTACATGGTTTCACAAGATTAAGGATTTCTAGCTCAAAAATCATGTGCTTATGGTACCTTTGGGACAAGGAGTTATGTGAGCAGTAGTGACGACAACGTGCAATTGGGAGACATCCCTTATTATGGAAAGATTTTTGATGTCATCGAACTAAATTATGAAGGCTATTTTACTGTGACGCTGTTCAAGTGTTTGGGAAAATAGGACAACTTCTCGATCTCTCACAACTGACCACTTAGACATCACATCAGTAAATTTCTCCTGGCCAATTCATATTGGTCAATCTAAAAATGATGAGCCTATATTCACTACTACAGAAAATGCCATTTACGTCTCTAATAGGCGTCCTATTATAAAAAGAGGAAGTAAAAAAACACGCGGTGGCATTTTTGTAATAATTGGGTGACTTTTGGAGTCTAATTATTTAACTAGAACGCCAAAAGTCCGCCAAAACCAATTGATAAGCCCGTGAAAGCGGAAATTGGGCCCGAATGTAACCATTTTCGAAAGTAACCATTTTTGGAGTCTAAGTTTTATTATTAGACTCCCTAGGTAAATTTTTGGAGTCTAAGTTTTATTATTAGACTCCCTAGGTAAATTTTTGGAGTCTAAGTTTTAGTATTAGACTCCCTAAGTAATATTTTTGGAGTCTAACTTTTTTTATTAGACTCCCTAAGTTTTTATTTTCACAAAACCCTTCCTCGATCGTATTGTCTCCCTGTGTGCCCGTCGAGTTCTATCTCTAGGTTTTCCTCTCAACCCATTTTGCCACAATCCTAAATCGATGTCGCGAGCTCGGTCCCCTGAAGTCAAAATTATTTGATTCTTTTCCTCCCACTCGCACTCGAACTCGAAGTTGCCGCCGATCGCCACCGTTTGGAATCACCACCGTCCGAAGTCGCCACCATCCGAAATCGCAAGTTTCTCGTATTCGGTCGTCGCCGTCTCTCCTCGACTTCATTTTCGCCTTCGTCTTCGGTGGTCTCTTAGCTCGATCCCGCACACTCGGTGAGCTGTTCTTCGTCTCGAAGTGGGCTAGTCGCGTTCTCCCGTCTCTCTCCCTATCCCAGACGGTCTCTCCTCTCCTCGTCATTGCGATTTACGACCGTGGATCGTGAGTGTCTCGAATCTTCGGTTCTTCCTCCTTTTGTGACTGAAATTGTATGATTCCGTTGTTCTTGGGTCTCTCCCTTGATTTTTGCTATCTCGTATCTTAATTTTATTGTTTTGCCGAGTTAGTGGAGATGCAATTGAGATGTACTAATGTTTTTCCTTTCATTATATCTTGTTAATGTAATTGTTTTTCCTTTCATTATATCGCATCCGTGCTTGTTAGGCGGGAGGGCATGGGCGTTGCGGGAGATGATGGGCGAAAGGGTAAGAAACACATTTGCTCAATATTCCTTTAAATGGCTTTTGTAAAAAGATGTTGGCTGGAGCAATCGTGCATGATAATAGTTAACTAAGTTTAACTTGTTAAGATGTTTAAGAAAGATTCGTGGGTTTGCAAAGATTTACTAATATGATTCTATACAAAAAAATAATTTTGCATTTTTTTCCCTTGGACAATATATAGAAAAGAATGATTGTGTCCCTTTGTTCGGCACTTTTATCTTACCGACTTTGTAAACATTGATCTTACCGTCCTTGTATCTCGTGATATTTAGTCTTAAATGCTAAATATTATGACTATATATATGTAATTTATTTAGTCATTTTGGTCAATATAACCTAACATTGACTTGTACATTGAATTGAAGTATGCGAGATGAAGAAAATGCTCTGTTCACTTCAACCTTCATTATTTGCATGCTTAGACTATAAATAATTTCTAATTTCTGTCTTAACGAGAATCATCAGCAGGTAGGTCAAGAATAGGCCAAATTGATTTTAGTGACTAAAACTGATGCCTTTGTTTAAGTGATCCTAATATTTAGGAAGCCTTGGTGTTGATCTTTCATTGTATTTATTTTCTTTCATGTTCTTTCATAACTAGATCTTTCATTGTATTTATTTTCTTTCATGTTCTTTAATGTTGAAAGAATCATAATCTGTATATTGTGGATAGTTGGTGTTTAAAGAACTAGTTATGAATTGGATAAATACATTATGTCTAGAGATATTCTGCTTATCAATTGTTTTCTTTCTTTTTCTCGTGTTTTTTCTTTTATGGTGTTTGGGGCTATTTGTTTACTTCAAGATATCATTGGATGCTATCATTTTCTTCTTAAATTTTCAATAGTTGTAATCTCATTTGACGAATATTTTTATAGGTAAGTTTGACTTGTTTAATAACGATGCATGGGTACCCAAAATCCTTTTTCCCCGTAGTTATGCTAGAAAGAGTTAAATAAGAATGAATATTATATTCCTTTGTCAATGATATTTATGTTACAAAATGAGGATCCTATATAACCGATGAAAATGACGCTTAGTTGTCCACTTCTACATTGGTAGGTGAGTGATTTAAAAGAAAACTTATTTTGATCTTCCAAAATTGAATCCAATATCGAGTTGACTTCCTCAAAGATTTTTTGCATTACTTTGGTGCTCACAAGAACATTGTGATTGAATTTCATCCTTCCCGAGCTATAATGATATAATGCAATAAGAAGAAAATGTTCTAGAGTTGAAATAAAATCATAAAGTTGTACAAAAATCATTAGGGGAGCTCGTTGCTATTAGTTCATGCCTTTCATGATGGCGGATGAATCATAGGTGTTGGTTTCTTACGAAATGTGAGTTGCAAAAACCGCTTTCCGCATGAAGGATCCCCGCTAGTACACATCAATGGCCTAGGATCGGTAAACTTTGATTTTTTCCCCTCCTTTTTGGTTTTTATCGGGAAGGTTAAAGCTAGCATTAGATGGCTACACTATAGATTGCTGAAAATGCTACCTCAATGTCATGTATTCTTTCATGCTATTTGCTTGGAGCATGATTTAAATCCTTTGTTATTAATGTGATGAATAATCATTTTGTACATTGGAAACTTGTTTATCTATTACACTAATATAGTAGTGGGCACCAGGTTGTTCCTGAAAGATTTTCTTGTTGAATTTCTTTTTGCAAAGTGCATTCTCTTATGCTCTGAATTCCTGTAGTTGTGATTTGCATTCCTATTTTGGTATGTACTCAAAATATTTTGCCACAAAGTTACTTATACAGGCATCATTTCTTTGATAGGCACTCGTCCTATTTATGGAAGCCATACTTCCCTCATTATGCTAATACAAATGTGGTGGATTTAATTGCAAGTTTGAGAATAGTGCTTGGGACCGTGAATTAGACAACTTTGTTATTATTATTATTATTATTTTATCTTCTGGATTGCTGAAATTACTTGATTAAATTGTTGTTAATATAGTCTTGAATTGCTTTAGTTAGTTTTGTTTGAATACGGCTAAATCGAATTGTTGTTTAAATTTTAGGATGTATTATTTTAAATGGGAAATGCTTTGCTGAATTTTATTTTAAATTGTTGTTCTTAGTGAGGTGAAGTTACTCAAAGGCAATCCCTTCACTCGACCCATATTCACATATTCTAATGACAATTATTTTGGTAATGGTACATGTTATAAATATTGTAGTTTGATGAAAAAATCATATTACTTTGGGTTTCATTTATAGTGTAAATTGTACTACAAATAGGCTTTTATATTAAAGACGAAGGTAATATTATATTACATATATATTGTATCAATGTTAGTAACTCTATTTATTTGATAATTATTGTGGGAAATTGAGAAGATTGATCCAAGTTTTAATTGTGCGAGTTCCCAATGTTGAAATATTCAATCTAGAAAGGAAAGAAGAGAGGGCTAGCAATCACAAATGAAATGAAAGGCTAACAACATTGATTGGTGAGAGGTTTATCTAATATTGCAAGTTATGGATTTATGACTTTTTGGAGTTTAACATTTGGCCTTTTCTGATTGTCTCTTTGTGGCTTTTCCTACTTTAGTGCCTCTCGTGAGTGTTCTTTGTTGCTGATGTAATACCTTCTTGAATGTTAATGAATTCATTCAAAAAAAAAAAAAAATTATCTTCTTCATATGCTTTGAATTGTTCAAAAAAAAAAAATACAAACACACCATCTTCTTCATATGCTAATTGTTGTCGTGGCCTCAAATAAAAACTAGAAGCATGAATGATTGAACGACCCCCCAACTTTGAACAAATAATTGATGAGTCTTCTAATGATTATTTTTGTTATGTTATTCTTTGATTAATGGAGTTGTTAATGTATAGTATCCAAAATATTCATTCGGCATAAACTTAAAATTTTTTCACCGTTACCGAAAATATTGATCTTATTATCACATCCTTAATTAATTTACTACGATCTTAAGCCCTTCAATATTAATATTTTTTGCTAATTGTTGTCGGGGTAGGGATCAAAGTGCTAATAATTCACTTACAAAGATCCAAACACAACATTCTCGCTTAAAAAAAACAGGCGGGGTGATCAAAGAGGCAAAATTACTATATCTATCTTATGTGAGTTTCCATCCCAATCTTATATATGAGTTTTGATTTCAATTGGGATAGTACTGGTCATACTTTGTATTTATCTGAAATTTTAATTTATATTTCTCATTTTTACTACCAATTAATTACGTATCCCTCTCATCTCTTTTCTCTCTTGTTCCTCTTCTCTCACTCACTCTCTTCATAAATAAGAGTATATTTGTAGTTAATCCCGTTCGTGTGAGTCCCCACTCTTAAGAAAATTTAATCTCGTAAGTTCTACCTTATTGGTCAAAGGTTTGAAGCAAACTGTTGCACTCTCAAATTAGGGTGAGAACAACACTTGTCTTATGGCTTCATGGTTTACCATTATGGATTTAAGTGTTTTTAATCTAGTCGCTGAGATTGTTCTATTGTCTTTTCTTTATTATTAGTCATCTGAACTACATGAACTTGATTAAAAAAGTGATGGCTTCATGGTTTACCATTACCATTGAAGTATATGTTAGTACGAATAATTATAGTGTTCTCTTTCTTGATAAAAGTGCTTGGATTTAACCACCGATATTGTTGGAAATGTCGGGTGGTAATAAAATGGTTCATAGTTGGATGAATGCTTTGAGAACTAGTGAAGAATATGAGAATGGAGTGGAAGAGTTTATTGAATTTGCTAGGAGGAATGTGGCTACAAAAAATGGGATGTATTTTTGTCCATGTGTAAATTGTTTAAATGAGAGACGACGAGATATTTCGATATAAGGGATCACCCGCTTTGTGACGGAATAAACCTTCGATACACAACGTGGATATGGAATGGTGAGGAAGTAAGAACCGCCGTGTCCCACGAAGATGAAGTTGAGGTAGATGATGATGGAATGGAGAGAATGATTCATGATGTTGAGGTCGAATCTTTTACACAATCGCGTGAATATGATAACATGCGGAGTGATGCGAGACACCTTTATTCCCTGGGTGTACTAGGTATACACGGTTGACTGGGACCTTACGTTTGGTCAACTTAAAGGCAACTTGTGGGTGGACCGATGGTAGTTTCACAATGCTGCTTGATTTGTTGTGTAATATGTTTCCAGACGATAATGTACTTCCAAATCGTATGTATGAGGCAAAGAAAATCTTGTCTCGATGGGTATGGAGTATAAAAAGATACACTCTTGCCCCAATGACTGCATATTGTATAGAAATGAGTATGAAGGCCTTAGTAAGTGTCCGAAGTGTAATACTTCACGATACAAAGTGAACAAAGATGGTGGTTCTGGAGATGCGAAAAGAAAAAGGCAACCTTTAAAGGCTTTGTGGTATCTTCCAATAATACCGCGGTTTAAGCGTTTGTTTACTAGTGCATCAACCGCGAAGAAGTTGAGATGGCATTCTGATGAGAGAATATCGGATGGAAAATATATGCGGCACCCGGCTGACTCTCCACAATGGAAGAAAATAGATGAAATGTTCCCTCAATTTGGCACCGAACCAAGAAACCTTCGGCTCGGGCTTTGTACAGATGGCTTCAACCCGTATGGAACTCTTAGTAGCACCCATAGTGCATGGCCGGTTCTCCTTGTAGTATACAACTTACCTCCCTGGCTATGTATGAAACGCAAGTATGTGATGCTTTCTATGATGATTTCTGACCAAAACAGCCAGAAACAATATCGATGTGTACTTGGCGCCTTTAGTTGAGGATTTGAAGAAGTTGTGGTTTGAAGGTGTAGATGTGTTTGATGCATACAAGAAGGAGTCCTTCAAGCTACGTGCAATGATTTTTACCACAATAAACGACTTTCCTGCATACGGAAATTTGTCAGGGTACAGTGTGAAGGGGCATAAAGCATGTCCGATATGTGAAGAAAACACAACATTCCATCAACTAAAGCACGGGAAAAAAACGGTCTACCTCGGTCACAGGAGGTTTCTTCATCGGTTTCACCCATACCATAGGTTAAGAAAGCGTTTTAACGGCTTACCGAGCATAGAACAGCTCCAAAGGCATTAACCGGAGAGGAAGTTTATAGTCGGGTGGAACATATCAATGTCATCTTGGGTAAGCAACAAAGGATTGCAGGGTGAGAAGAACATATGGAAGAAGAGATCAATTTTCTTTGATCTTCCATATTGGCGTAGTCTTGATGTAAGACATAGTCTTGATGTGATGCATGTGGAGAAAAACGTTTGTGATAGCCTTGTCAGTACGCTTTTGCACATACCAGGGAAGACTAAGGATGGAATTAGTGCGAGACTAGATTTGGTTGAAATGGGAATAAGAGAACGGTTACATCCACAAATCAAAGAAGATGGTAAGAAGGCATACATGGGGCCGGCGCGCACACACTATCAAAAATGGAGAAAAAAGTTTGTGTGGGTGTTTATATGACATTAAGGTTCCACAAGGGTATTCTTCTAATGTGAGCAGGTGTGCGTGTCAATGAACGATTTGAAGTTAATGGGAATGAAGTCCCATGATTATCATGTGTTGATGCAACAACTATTACCGGTAGCTATTAGAGGCATTATGAAAGATGAAGTGCGAACCACTATAACAAAACTGTGTATTTTTTTAATGCTATCTGTAGCAAAGTCATTGACATTGAAAAGTTGGATGAATTGGAAAATGAGGGTTATATTATTTTGTCCCAACTAGAGATGCATTTTCCTCCCGCATTTTTTGATATAATGGTGCATTTGACAGTGCATTTGGTAAGGGAGGTAAGGCTCTGCGGTCCAGTTTACCTAAGGTGGATGTACCCTTTCGGGCAATATATGAAGATCTTAAAAGGGTATTCTAAAAATCCTTATCGACCGGAAGCCTCAATTGTTGAGAGATATATAGTTGAGGAGGCTATGGACTTTTGCAGAGATTATCTATCAGGGGCCACGGTACAATCTGAGCATGATGAGAGGATAAGAAAGGGAACTAGAGGGCTCAAAATGAAGAATATGCCTCATGAAGAGTTGTTGTAGGCACACTTATATATCTTGAATAATATGGAAGAAGTTCAACCATACATAGATGAACATAGGCAGAGTTTGAAGAATATGAATCCAAGGAAGAATGACATGCAGATAACGAATGAGCAAAACAAGACATTCATAAAGTGGTTCGAAGAGAAGGTGTCGCACGAGACTGGGGTGTCTGATACAATCGAGTGGTTAGCTTGGGGGCCTTCTCATCGATCATCACTTGGAGTGGTTATGAGATAAACGGGTATTCTTTCTACACCAAAGACCAAGATGACAAGTCCTATGCAAAATAGTGGGGTGATGGTTGAAGCTGAATCCATGCATTTTTCGAGCTCGAAAGACAAAAACCCCGTATTAGCATCAATGGTCTATTATGGCGTTATTGAAGAAATATGGGAGATGTCTTACAATAAGTTCAAAGTTGCTTTATTCAAATGTAAGTGGGTTAGCAATAATGTTGTTGTAGTAGATCCACAATTTGGCTTTTTCTCGCTTGATCTTCATAGAGTTGGTCATAGAGATGAGCCATTCATTCTCGCAAGCCGCGAAACAAGTGTTTTATGTCACGAGACCCCGCAAATAAAAAGATGTCCATTGTAATCCAAAGTGGAAAACAGAAGTATGGTGAAGAATCCTTAAACCTTGATGATACACCATCTTTTACAACAAATCCACCTACAAAGAATCAAGTAGAATTGGTAGATGATGAAGAATATGCTTAAGAAATGATCATTGTGAAGGAATATGGGAAACCATATAAAGTAAGACCTTAAGTATTCCTTAATAGTACTATGTGATTTTTGTTTTCATTTTACCCGTTTGTTTATTTTAATTATTTAATTATAACTTAATAACCTATCTCATATTTATTTGTCTCAATAGGAATATGGACAACTCGATGGGTCACAAAATGATGAACCCGAACCCGTTCCGAAAAGGGTTAGAGGTTGCACAAAGATGGCAGCTTTGGTTGCACGTCATGAACAACAACGGAGAGACCGCATGTGGACTTTGATGCTAATAAGAATCCAATTGGTCATGAGGAAGACAAATTCATTAGCTATATTGGATATTTAGCTCGAAGCAAAGTTCGCATTGTATACTCGGACTGGAGATCGGTTCCACTGAAAATGAAGGACTTGATTTGGCAACAACTTTTGGTACATAACTTTCAATATATCTACACTAAAAAACTTTAGTCATATTGCTTGAAATGTAATTATCTTATTATTTACCTTGCAACAAACGTACGATGTCCCGCAATAAGGCGATGAAGAAATACTTAATGGGGGCGATTCGTATTCACCGGAAAGATTTCAAGAACAAGCTCACCCGAAAGTTTATTCGAGGGGCAAGGAGGGACGAGGATCCATGTGTTAAATATACATACATTAGTCCGAGGACCGGAGGTCGTTGTGGCATCACGACAAGAGCCTCAATTTATTGTAAAATTTCTTTCAAATCTTATCTTTTATTTCAATATACTTGACATCATTGACTTAGTTTTCTTTGTTTTTGTTTCACAAAAGTAAGTGAAGCAAATAGAGTGAAGCAAGAATCAAATAAGTACCAAAGATTACATGTCTCGATCTGGTTATAAAAAGGTTGAACGACGGATGATGGCGGAAGAGTTGGAGAAAAGGAAGGAAGCCGCTCTATCGATCTTGGCATGATTGTTCGTGCCCCGGATCCTCCTCTCGCATTACCAAAAATGGAAAGTCATGAGGCTTAAGGGTGATAAATACATCAATCTAGTTATTGCCGAGGTTGCCGCAAAGATCGTGAGTAGTTAAAATACTGATAATTTTTTTTCCTACTGTTAGTTTTTAATTTTCATTGGATTAAAATTGTATGATACAGGATTCACTTGAAGAGCAAAGCTCCCAAGGTTCATTCACACCGAGTCACTGGATGGACATACTATCAACAAGATTGGGAAACCAGATAATCCTGGTTGTCTTCGAGGGGAGCCAAGAGGAGTTGGTGTCGGAAAATATTTTGGACGCAAATCACATTGTTGTTCAAATACGAGCCTAGTCTGAGCTTATAGCCAAACTTCGAGCGGAACTACTTGGAGATATCATGAAACAAAGTGCGGGGTGAAGTGGCAACTATGATATCGTCAAAGGAACACACAACCCAGATTCCCACCCATCCCAAACACGAAAGACAGTTATAACCCTCTGGAGGTACAAGGATGTGAACCTTCTCTCCATCCATAGGGTGGCGAACCCTGCAAGCTATATGTGGATGTCCCACAACGTCGTGAAGTTGCCGATGCCCTTGTTCACTCACAATTCACCACCTACCATAATAAACAAATCCCAAAAAATCAACGTAGGGTGACTGTGACGGGTGTTCGAGAGGGGGAAGGAGAAATAGCCATCCCGATCCCTGATGACGAGGTTCCTAAACTAGGCAAGGCGATAGGGTTGTTCATCCTTTGGCCGAAGAGACTTATTGACTGCAAGTCGGCACCTCCAATGGTAGGAAATACTAACTATTACTTGAATTTTAGACTATTGCTATCATTATTGTTGTGCTTATGTGTTTGAGAGAAAATCTTTTGTGTATGACATCGTTTTGTTTGTGACTTTGGGATTTTTGTTGTCAAACCTGAAATTGCTTAAATTGTGTATATTTACATAAACTTGAACTTTACAAAATTGCTACATTTTCTTGTCAACCTACTCATAATCTGTATTTTATGTTTTACTAGGATGATCACCATGCGACACAATTTCCTTTCTTGGCACAATTGCAACAGGTGTACAATGACATCAAAGAAGTCAGCATGTAGATGTCTTAGGAAATTCTTGGCTCAAGAGTGCCATCATATCCTTTTACAATTGACAATACAGATTTATCGCAGTTTATTCATTTAGAGGATCTAGATGTATGATGGCTTAAAGTTGGAGTCCTGTAAGTAAATGTTTCTCCTTTCAATTAATCATGTGATTTTTTCGTTTTATATATTCAAATTCATTTATCTTTTTAATTTCATCATAGTTTCTTCCACAACCTATGCGTACAAATCGGGAAAAAAGACTCATATGGATTTTTATGTCCATCGAACACATCAAGGAGCCACATTACCTTGGAATTAAGGACATTTTATGTGGGTTCTACACTGGCAGAGTCGAAATTGCCTTGTTATATAGCACCGATTCATGAAGGGTACGTATTTTAGTTTTGTCTATTTAAAATGTTTAAGAATAAATTGTCTTCTTATCTTAACTTCATCTTATTACGTATGTGTTGTTTTTAGTTATCATTATACTTTGTGTGTTGTTTGTCCACCCATTAACATTGTCTATTGGTTCGATTCCATGGGTGGGAGGCCGCACAAAGAAATAAAAACCATGTTCAAAGAAGTATCTAAACTTTTTGCACAATCATTGATATTCTTGAATTAAATGAATTGTTATAATGTCTATTCATTTTCATTTTAATTATAGTGCACAAGGCATATAGATTGATTTACTCGGGATTAAAGCGGGTCCAAGTAGAGAACCTACGTGGGTTTATCCAATAGTAAGTAGTTTGTTTCCATTCAAATTATTTCATTGACAAAGGAATTTGATATGCCTATATTCATTAAAAAGGAATTTAAGTAACTCGTTTGCATGCTTTTGATTTATAGTGCCCTCAACAACCAGGGAGTTGGGAGTGTGGATACTACGTTATGCTCTACATGTACTCCATCATTCAGAGCGGACGTACTTCAGATTTTGAGGAGGTACTTTTTCCTTCATTCTCAAATGATAATATTTTTTGAAGTTGTACTTTAGTTGTATAATTAATTCATTCACTTGATTGATTTAACTTATACTTTATTTTCTATTTTACAGATTTTTGGTACTAAGGATGCCTACTCAAATAAAGAAATCGATTTGGTTCAAACCTATTGGCTGGATATCTTACGCAACACATAGATGAATGAAGTTAGTCTTCATATTGCTTGATTAGTAGTAGGTAGCTAGACAACATTTTGACACTTTGTTCTTCTGCAACACATAGATGAATGAAGGTAGTCCTTATATTACTTTACTAGTAGCAGGTAGCTAAATAACATTTTGACACCTTGTGGTGATTGTACATAGAAGTAGTAGTAGTTACCACTTGAATTAGTTAGAGCTAATTGGTTGAAATGATTTGAAGTTAGCCAAGTTTGTTGTTACTACTTTGCTATCCAACTCATTATGAACTATTCTTGGGGTATTTGTTATATAAAGGGGCATGTATTCTGTTTTTGTTTAAAGCACATAGCCGAGGTGTTGATGTATTCTTGGTGGATATCTTCGGTGATTTGTAAGGATGTTTAGCCAAGGTGTTGATGTATTCTGTTGGCTGTATCTTCTGGTGATTGTTTGTAAGGATGTTTTTTGTAAGGGTGTTGATGTATTCTGTTGGCTGGATTTCTGTTGATGTAAAGGTGTTGATGTATTCTGGTTTCGTTTGTAAGGATGTTTTTTGTAAGAAATTTGTGGGATAGTACGAAGCAATTATTTTTAAAAAAGGAACACTTAAGGAGTCTAAGTTTGGTAATTAGACTCCTAAAGGGGGACTTAAGGAGTCCAAGTTCTTGAATTCGACTCCTAAAGCGAGACTTAAGGAGTCCAAGTTCTTGAATTAGACTCCTAAAGTGAGACTTAAGGAGTCTAAGTTTAAAATATTAGACTCCTTAACTGAGATCTGAAAGGGTAATTGCGATGACTTAAGGAGTCTAAGTTTAGGAATTAGACTCCTTAAGTGATGACTTAAGGAGTCTAATTTCGAAACTTAGACTCCATATGTTAGGCGTCTAATAAAAAAGTAGGACTCCTTAAGTTTTCCCTACTGCGCTCCCCAGATAGACGTCCCACTGGATTAGGACGTCAAAAGTAGAAAAAATAGAACTCCGTATCCCTGTTTTGTAGTAGTGATTCTTGCCTCAGAGGTATACTAGGTTTATTATGTTGAGGATGAGAGACACATGGATTGAAATATAGTGGCTTTTATACTTATTTGGGCTTTGGACCTTTGATTATATTTTAGCCATTTTTAATAATAAAATTCCAGTTTTACATTATTTCACTATTTTTACTAGACATCGATTTGCCTCATTTTTGTTTCATATTTCAGATGATTCAAAGAACTACAATTGTTATGAAGACATGAAGGGCAAATTCGGACAAGAGGGCGGTCAATTTTGGAGCCGAATCAAATGTATATTTCTGGATTTTATTTGGGTTCGAATTTTGTAATTAAAGCCCACTTTTATTTTATTTCCATTTTGGGCTGAACCATTGGAACCTATTTTCATTTTAGGTTAACTTTAAGTCAGGTGGTGGCTACAACACTATGTCATTCACGTTTTTATTATTTTTCGGATTGAAATAGAAGTTCTTAAATTCTTTCAATTGTTCTTCATCTGTTCGTCGTGTTCTTCGTGTTCATGATGAACTTCTTCTTTTTGTTTGATTTTTGTTCTGCATAGCCAAGATGGGCTAAGCTACTGTGATTGGCCCACAAATTGAGGATTCCACTATCTAGAGGACTCGTTCTTAATGGTAACAAACTCGTTCTGTTTTGTAACAAATTGGGTGTTAGAACTAGGTTTAAGTGCTCGCTATGCGATCGCATAGTGATACACCACTATTCAAATAAACGCTAGGTGATCGTCTAGTTGAGGGATTTTCTGGACGAACACAGAGATTTCGATTCGTCCAGAATCAATCCCGGGTTCTTTTCAAAATCTATTTTTATCCAAGGAAGGAAAGTGGTGGAATTTGAAATCTTGTGTTGATCTTCTATTTATCTATTTAATCTGTGTTTATTTCATTTTGTTTCTATTTATTTCATTTTTATTCTATTTGAACCAAAAATCCCCTCATTTTTACTGTTTCTATTTCGCTGTTACTATCCATTCAGACCCACTGCGAATTCGTTGGGAAAACGACCCAGGTTCCCTATTACTGCAATTTTTTTAATCGAATCTGGTTATTTTGAGAGGCACGACAAATCTCTTTCAATTATGTTGAGGATGAGAGACACATGGATTGAAATATAGTGGTTCATTTAAAGCCTTGAGACCTTTACGACATGGGTGATGGTGATGTCACTTATGAGAGTTGGTCATTCTAGCCCGCAAGTTCCAAAAACTTCTTTCTTAAAGACAATGACAATTTACCTTTAGATCATTGTATTTTTATAATTTACGCTTTGTTATGACTTAATTTAAGTTCACTTTTTGTACAAAATAATAAACTCACCACTAACACTTTCTCCACACATTTTTTTATAGGGATGGCGATGGAGGATGATTACATTACTACAAAACGTGGTTTTTGCTTCCCCAAAAAGCGTCGTCCCTTTTTAAAAAGAGAAATAAAAAATAAAGGCGGTGGGATTTTTGTAATTCTGTGAAGGATTTTGGCATCCAAAATTTTAAAGGGACGCCAAAAGTCTACTTTTCGCGTTCCAATTTAGGAAAGGGATGCCATAAACACTACTTTTGACGTTCCTTTTAGAGTTTGTATGCCTATATGAAAAATTTAGACATCTCAAATTAAAATAAGGACACTTGTATGGAAACTTTAGACGTCCTAAATTAAAATAGGGATGCCTATATGGACACTTTAGGAGTCCCAAATTAGAAATTTGGACGCTTATATGGAAACTTTAGTCATCCCAAATTAAAATTGGGATGCCTAAATGTCGTTCAACATCGATAAATTGGGTCAAGCTAGTAATACACGTTCCTAATCTATCCCTCTCTCCCCACTATCTCACAATGGTCACCGCACCAGCTCTCTTTAGCCCCGTCTTTAGCACCTCCTTCCTCCAGCGACAGCCATTAGCCTTCAGTAATATTGTAAGGCGATATCTTGCTCCTCCTACACTGGCAAGGTGGTTGAAGGAAAAGTCAACCAGTCTGAAATAGTTCTTTGAGATCTGGATCCGAAACCAATGTCGACAAGCAATTATTTTTTAGCCTCCTCTAACGACTTCTCAACCTCCTACCCAATCGCATTTGTTCACTGACTATAATTGTAAATCTGAAACAAGTGAGCAAGGAGCAGCCAATGAGGAAAGAGTCTGAAGGGCTACAATTTGATGGCATTCTAGTGGTTCTTGATGGCGTTATCAGTTCGGTCGGAGACCAAGCGAGCGATGGTGGCCCATTTTTTGCTGAAATGAGCATGAGCCTGATTATTGTCTCATCATCTTCAAGTGTGAATGCCCTATGCTCTATCTGAGGGGAAAGCTGATTGCACCAACAAAGCACACAAGACTTACCGAATCACCCGGAATAGACTTGCTGATTAAGAACCAGTTCCTGGGGCCATGCTTCTCTACGAGCTTCGCAAGGCCTCATTCTCCTTGGGCAAGACCCTGCTCCCTTTGACTAATTGCATTTGGGGGGTTTTTTTTTATTGTAAGAAAAATCCCTATGGCGTCCCAATTTAAAAAGGGACGTTGTAAATAAGACTTATGGAGTCCCTTCCTATTAATGATGCCATAAGTCTTATTTACTATGTCCCTCACATAGGCGTTCCCATAAAAATGGACATAAAAAGGGTTTAAAAGCTGTCATTAAAAGGTCTTTTTGTAGTAGTGTTAAACAAATTTAACTTTTGTTCTTATAAATCTCAATTTATATTGTTTCAAAAAAAATTCCAACCAATATTTGTGGCAGTTTCGAAACCGCTACAAACACTATCACCTCCACCGTTACAAATAAAATCACTACAAAAACCGTCACCTCAACTGCTACAAGCGTTATGTAGATCCTTATAAATATCCCCAGCACACCTCATTTCAAACCCTCTTCTATTTTTTTCCACCCCTCTTCTCTCTCGTTTTCTCTCATCTTGTGAAGATTTCTTGAAAGAGTTGAGCAAGGTGATCAAATATGGTAATTTTTTTTTTGAAATATTTGATTTCAGCATTTTTTTCTTATAATGCTCATACTAATTATTTTTTCTTCTTCTCCAAAAATTTAATGACCCTCCCCCAACATTTTCAAATTTCCTTCCATAATCAAATAACATCTAGTGGAAAACATAAGTCTTTATTACCTGCATCCTCAATATCAAACCATATACTTATCAAAATTAATTTAATTATCATTCGTCCCAAATATTAATTTATCATTTTAATTGTATCTTAAAA
Organism: Acacia acuminata; assembly: GCA_019022655.1. Lineage (NCBI taxonomy): Eukaryota > Viridiplantae > Streptophyta > Magnoliopsida > Fabales > Fabaceae > Acacia > Acacia acuminata. The sequence goes on along the minus strand of JAFJYI010000049.1, from coordinate 2,422,971 downwards.
ATATAACATTCAACATAATATTGTAACATACTCAAATTATTATTTTCCCTTTTTTTTAATGTATGCAATATTTATAGCGGTTTTTAAACTGCTACAATTTTAAATTCACATTCATATTAAATTTTTGGCAAAAGTTTTGAAATTTCATCCAATATTAGTAGCAACTTCATAACCGCAAATTTTTTCAAATTCTTAGGTGTACTTATTAGCAGTTTCAAAACGCTACAATGTCGGCACCAAATTTTCAATTTTCATTTCTAGCCACACTAAAATTTGGGTGGCAATGTTGTACTACTCAAATAATGTGTTGTTTATGTACGCATCTTGTAGCAGTGTGACAAAACCGCTACCAATACAGTAGTGATTCTGTTTGCGTGAGTAGCGGTTAAAATAGCTATAAATTGTTTGCTATAGTGTGTTGTGTAGCGGTTTTTCCAATTGCTACTACTATCATTTGTAGTGGTTAAAACTGTTTGGAATAGTGTGTTTTGTAGCATTTTTTCCAACTGCTAATACTATCATTTGTAGTAGTCAAAATCACTACAAATACACCTTTTTAACCGCTACTAGTGTGGATTGATTTTCCTATTAACTAGTCGGTTGGGTGCTTCTAGAGAGAGCCATATCAAGTGAGGAATATGTACAAGTTCATTAACCACCACAATTCACAAATATACACACTATGCTGCAAGAAGGCATTACAAAAAAATCGTTAATTTGTGGTGGTTTATACCGAAACTACTATAAATTTACTACGGTATGATTTGCGCCAAGTGGCAAACAGCTTCGTGAACGACATTTGTAGTGGTTAACTATTATTATTAATTTGTCACTTAAATAATAAAATATTCAACATAATATTGTAACACTAGACTCAAATTATGGGGTTTTTGTTTTGTTTTGTCAATTTTACAATATTTTGTAGTGGTCTTGAAACCGCTACAAATTTTAATTCAAATTCGACTATCAAATATTTGGAGCTGTTTTACAACCGTTACAAAATTTTAGCGCCAATTCTTTAAAATCCATCATCTCGATCGTATCTTGTAGTGGTAACTCAAAACCGCTACTAATATAGTAGTGGTTTTATTACATGAGTAGCGGTTTTAGAAAACTGCTTCAAAATATCTTGCAACGGTGTATTTTGTAGCGGTTCTTTAAACCGTTAATAGTATCATTTGTAGTGGTTAATGTTGTTACAAATACGCAATTTTAACCGCTACAAAACATTAGTTTTTTTTTATAGGGAGGGCTCTCTACATCTCCACATTTTTCAAGAAGATCTCTTCACATCGGTAATTTGTCTAAATTTTAGGTCGGTCAAAATATGTAACTTGCATAAAAATTAAGTCCACAACCATGTTAATTATTTATTTTAACAGACATAGAATCCTTTTCTACATGGGTTTAATTAACGGTCAACCACTTCAAATGCTGTTATATATGTGTGTGTGTATTTGTAACATCCCAAATTTTGGGATTTTAAAGTTTGAATAATATATGGAGATGAATTATAAATTTTTGGATTAGAATAATTATGAGAATAATTATTTGGGAAGTTTAGAATTAATTTCTTGGTAATAATTAGAAAATAAAATTAGGGAAATAAATTGCAAGAGAAAGCCTTGGGATGAAACCCAATTAGAACCTAAGCCTAAATCATTTAATCTCATATGGCCCTAAGTGTATCAGATAACAACAAATAAAAGTCCAAGAGATAGCCCAATCCATTAAATCAAACAAACCCATTTGACTACACCAAAACGCAACAACAGAGGCAAAAATTATTAAATCTACTTCTTCCCTTTTTCTTTACTTGCACACTTTGGCCTAATCACGTAAGAGGCGTTGATTTTATTCAGTAAATCAGCCATCATGATTATTTCACTCTTGGTTGACGCAAAAACTGGAGACGCCATATTTTTCCAATGGATCATATTCTTACAGCAACAGACCCCCATGCCCCTTAATTATCGTCATTTCTCTTCATTTACATGGGACCCTTAGGTTATAGTTCATTGGTTCTCATTTAGATCCAGCACCTTTCGATCACCAAAAGAAACAAAACAAGAACGAGAGAGAAAGAGAGAGTTCAAGCATTGGTTGCTCTGTTCTTGCTCCAAAAAGCAGGGGTTGTTGTGGCGTAGAGAAGCAGCAATAGCAAGGGAGTTTGAGCTTTGCAAGAGGTAATCCTTCAACCTTGCTTTCATGGTTTAGTTGCTGCTTATAGGACTCTCTTTTTTAGGAGTTTAAACAGAGAAAGCTTTAGCATATTGAAACCAAAGCTTACGTCTATATTAAGCTAGGAAGTTGGTCGTGTATATATATATATATATATAATGAAACAAATTAGCTATTATTCAGATTTTACATGAAATTTATACAGTAGATAGTAGACTCAATAAGGTTTAGAACGAGCAAAAGAACAGCCAAAACTGACGAGTAGATTGGGAGTTATGATTTTTCAAAGATTAACAGCACCCCAGCAACACCACCCCGGACCTCACTACCTCAGCAACACCACCCCGGACCTCACCACCTCAGCAACACCACCCTGGACCACACCACCTCAACAACACGACTATGGACCTCACCACCGCAACAACATTACCTCGGACCTCAGCACCCCAACAACACTACCTCGGACCTCAGCACCCCAGCAACACTATCCCGGACCACACCTCCTCAGCAACACTACCTCGGACCTCACCACCCCAACCTAGAACCCTTCAACCCCCAACCCAGAACCCCCTTAACCCGGAGAAATAATTACAAAGAAAATAATAATAAATAAATAATAATTATTATTATTATTAGGAGGTGAATAAATAATAAAATAGATAAATAAATAATAATAAATATTATTATTATTTATTAAAAATGATATTATCATTTTAGGGGTTAATAACCACTTTTTAATTCTCTAAAATAATTCGCGTAGTTAGTTACTTTGCGATGCAAGTGATAACTAATGACAATGATAAACGTTCATAGGCATACTTAGACACCTCAACCGATCCCAACACCTACCGGACAAAGTTAAGGATTCAAGCTTGAGTTGAGTAACTGTTATCTTATTAGCTTGTATATATGTATTCATGTATGATTGATCATGTTGCTAGATAATTTGCATTTTTGTATCCTAGCTATAGATTGAGGCTGCGTGTCCTAAAGTGCTGCGGTCCTTGGCTGTTAATTGTGGTCACGGTGCGACTTATTTATTGTGAATTACTCTATGCTGATACATGTGTTATACTGTCTTTTACATTTCATATTTGCATATAAGATTAACTGTTACCCATGGGGTTCATTCATTTGAACTCCAGACCGCATTAAAGAAACAGGTAGTGGATCGGGTTCAAGTGGAAAGACGCAGCTGTAAGGGATACAACAGAAGGGATATTTTGTTATAATTAAGTAGTTGGACTGTAATTAACGTTTATCACTTGTTTATTTTGGATTATTGTATTAATATCCTACTATGGGATAGATTCAAATTACGAAAAATTTATTCTCATGTTTTCAAACTAGGTTATGTTAAGAAAGCTTTATTCCGGAATTAGTCGTCCAAATTATTTCGATACCTATGTGCTTAAACTCTGATAAATATAGGCGTGTTAAACCAGGACGTCACAGTATTTATATATATGGATTTCATAACTAATAGTAAAATTAAAAGGAAAGGGATCCTAGATATGTCTTGATGGTGGGTAAAATCAAAAGTATGAAAATAAAATATCCTATTTGGTTCAACTTTTTTTTAGGATGCTAGTAATAGTTTTTCTATAGTAATTATCATATATTCTAACATAAACATATCTTTTATGATTTTTTTTCCAATATGATCATCATTTTCTTAAAAGAGGGAATATAATCTAGATTTATGACCTTATACGTGTCAATCACTATTCTATCATCTTTATTATTATATTTATACTTTTTGCAAAAATTTATCTATGGCCAGCTATTTTAGTTCATTTTACTCTCTCTGTTTCTTTTTACTTCGTTCCATTCCTATCCTTTTTAATAACCAAAGGACCCCTTACTTCTCTTTTCAATTTCTGATCTTGGAGTTCCACTTCCCCTCTACTCCTTTTTTTTTTTTTTTTTTGCCATTTGATGTCTTAAATTTTTAAATATTAATTAATAGTAATCCCGACAAAGTGTTGAATGATTTTTTTTCCAAATTATTTTTCTTTTATAAATGGGTAAAGGAGCAAAAATACACATGGTGTATTTTATCCTTGGAAGCGCTAAGACCATATGCTTTTTTTAGAGCAAAAATACCTACATGCATTGTTGTCAAACTCGCGAGTTGACTACTCCGAGTTTACCGTTTTTACGCTTCTAGCTTACAAAAACGAGTCAAGTCGGTAAGTAAACTCGTGCTAGTTGTAAACTCAGTTAAACTCACGAGTTTACACACCGAGTTTACCGTTTTTTACGTTTCTAACTTACAAAACCGTGTTAATTTACTCTTAAACTCGTGTTAACTTTTTTGATTTGATCATGTTGATTCGTGACTTTATATAGAAATTTTATAGAAATTTCTTTATTAAATATGATAAATGATGAATGTTTATGGATTTAATTTCAATTATTTGGATTTAAAATATATTTAAATCAAATTATTGTCATTTTTTTATATTTTAATTATTTAATTATACACTAATAATACCTATTTAATAATAAAAGTAAACTCTTACGAGTTTACGATTCGGGGTCACGATACGAGTTCACGTTACTCTCACGAGTTTGCTTAAACTCGTGAGTTTGACAACCTTGCCTACATGGTTACCATTTTAGAGCATAAGTCACACTATCGTTGAAATCTAGCTTACCGGTGCTAATTTTGGGGTGGGGCCCACATTATTTTTGTGTAAATACCAAAATGCCCCTAATTAAAAAAAAAAAAAAAAAAAAAAAAAAAAAAAAAAAAAAAAAAAAAAAAAACCTTCTCTTCTTCAAGCTCTCGATCTAGTTAACCATCATCATCAACACACATCTCAGAATGGAACCAGAGGTTGAATGCCAATATCTCAACCAAAAAAAAAAAAAAAAAAAAAAAAAGGGAGAATGCAAACGCAGACTAGAGACAGACATACGCGTTACTTCTGGCCAATATTCAATTACTACTACATGGATGACCATCCCAGAAGATTTATGAAAGTAACAGAGATTATATGTGAACTTTGTGTAGAGAAGGTTTCCATGCAACGTCGCAAAAATACGAAGAAAAAAAAACAAACATAAGATATGGGTAATCACAGGAGCAGTGGAGATCAAGCCCAGTAAACTCTTCCTCGAAAAAGCAAGAGTCTTCGATGGCAGAACCAACCGCGCCATTGAAGTATAAATCCCAGCCCCAGAGAGGGGTTATGATTTTCGACGGAGAACGAACAGTATATTTCAAAAAAATAGAGCTTCTCAACTGAAAATCAGTGACACACTCAAGGAAAGCAAAGGAACAAAAAAACAGCCAGTTCTCACTCTTATAGAAGATAGGGATAGGTAATAGGTGGAATTACGGATCATTTGAAATATGGACACAAAAATTTACAAGTTTAAACAAATGGAGATTTTGAATTAACATGATATAGAAAGGGAATGCTACCCGGCCAAACGTTTGGAACAAGCGGTGTTTAAGCTTTACCTACCTCAGGATCAAATGCAGAAAACACAGAGAAACAGCAATTTACTTGAGGAATTCAATTAGTGAAGGAACTTCCTGTAATAAAATTAGCAATATAATGGACCTTTTTCCCTTGGTACGTAAATTATTCATTACAAATTGATTTGTAGAGAAATTTCAAATTTTGTCATTAAAAAATTTTATTGATCGTTTAGCAATAGAATTATACTCGGTTGATTTTCTCAGTGTTGACCTATTTTTTTTTTTTTGTAGTTTTTTTATTTGATGAAATTACGTATAGTTTAATAAAGAAATCTAACATTTTCCATTAAAAGAATTATAAAAATGGAAAACAGTGCACATAAGTTCAAAAAGTGTGTTACTGTGGCGAGTCACACATCGAGTGGGTTTCCTTAAAAGAGGGGCCTTATAAGGTCACAGGATGCCCCAACTCCAATAGGTAGCTTTCGGGTGTGGCTCTCCTAAGGACTTGTGGCCCGTTCCTATGGTTTTTTCCTTGAGTGAAGTGCTGTAAAGTGGAACCATCAGGACTTCCCTCCTCGTGGGGGCAACGCATTGTAACAAGTCCCACGTTGGGGTGGGTCTCCTAGAAAGATGGGCCTTATTAATAAGAGTTTGGGTTTCCTAACTCTAACAACTCCCTTTAGGGATGTAGTTTTCCTAAGGACTTGCGTCCGTGTCAATTACTCCGGTGCCTATATATTTTACCATGCATGAAAATGATAAAATTAAATAATAAAATGATAAAGTGTAGGTAGCAATGTAGCATTAAGGTACCAACACGTTGACAAAAATGAATAATGAGCAACCTGTAACATCCCAATTTTTCGAAAGCGTTTTCATGGTATCTTGATCAGAGTTGAGCATCGGAAGTAAATAGTATTGAAAAGTAACTGATAAATATCCACTGTAATGTATGTGCTTTTAACGAATTACATTTTTTCAAATGTCGATATCGTAAAGTACATGTCAATAGGACTTTCTCCAGCCCGGTTCCTACATCTCAGCTTACCCTTGTCTTCGATCCTCGTTTACTCCGATCCCGGCTATGGTAAGAGCCGAGGTTCAATGCCCATTGAACCTCAACGGTTAACCTCATGTTCATGTACGATTATGTATGACAGTTATCTCATGGTTTCACAGACAATATTCACATATAAAAGATAATAACAGAACACGAACACCTTGCATATGAACGTTATTACGATCGCACTATTCACCAAGGTGCCACGATGGCCTATCGTGTCCTCGGTTAGGAAAACTCAACGCGTTATCAATACCATAACCCGTGTACAGCTGTATATGTATACTCAATAACTTTTTAAAACAGATTCTCAATCTATGAATACAACCATCACATATAGGTATACGGTAAACATCGAGTTAGTGTTACGATGCACGCGTCCGTGCCTTCGTTGACGATTTTGGTACGTTCGCTGGTCGGGTGCCGTGATCACGCTTATCCTATAATGGTAATATCGTATTTATTTTATTCTAGGAGATATCCTAGTCACTAATGACCCTTTTGACCCTTGGTACATTTATTTTTCACTTTAGTCCTTCAAAATTCGTAGAACAACGCTGGTACCAATTTTAGGCGATTTCATCTAACTTTGAAAAATCATAATTAATTCTAGAAAAATCGAAACGAGGATCCGTAAAATTCCTTGGAATCCTTAGGATGTCTATTTTCAAGTAAAAATAATAAATTTTCCCAGATTAATCGAATCACTCCCAGGTTTTAAGTTTTGAACCTCTGCCCAGAATTTTTCCAGAAATTCGTATCCTAACTTTGAGGATTTTTATCTCTCTGTACAAAACTCATTTGAGGATTTTTCTTTGTTATTCACTAGACAAAATTCATTTGAGGATCTTGATGAAGTCTTATTAAAATTCTCTCATTGCTTTTGAACTCTTGAGATTTTTAGCTTTAATTAGAGACCATAATCTCTCATTTTCTCAATTGGACACAATCCTCAAAAGTTGAGGAAATAGCTTTGGTTATAGTCAATTTTAAGCCTGAATTATGCTTGTCAATAATCTCTTCTTATATTTAAGTTATGGTTAAGGGATTTCAAGATACAATTTAGTTTGTCTAGGTTTTCATTTGTTTATGTCTAGAACTAATTCCATGAATTAATCTAATTACTTTATGCTTAATTTTCTCATTGGCTAATGAATTGACTTATTTCTCTCTTTCATACTACACACACACACATGCACAACTCTTCATCTTTCTCTTTCATTATCCTCTTCCAATATTTAAGAGGCTTTATGACAAAGGACTCTTATCCTCTTCCATTAGCCTCCAAAGTCTTCATTGTATTAATGTTGGCTCATGACTCATATTGCATGTGAGATTTGTTAATTTTTAAACAATTTTTGATCCCCTTTTTCAGCCCCAAAATTCGTCCCCCACCCCCTATTTTTGTTTTGTGTTTTATTTAATCTAGCAAGAAAAACCCTCATTGGTTGATTTAAGTTCACATGGATTATGCTTTATAAATCAATTTTGAAGCCCTTAGATTAGCTTTATGAGGTTTAATCTTGGCCTTTGGTCTTAGTTGCAATTGTTGACTTTTCAAAGCTTGATTAAAATTTAATTAACATCTTAATCAAAACTTAATTATCTCTTGGTTGTTGCATCATTGGTTCATGGAGTGACTTATGGTTGTTAACAATTCATTTAGTGCTAATCCTAATCCCTTATTGGTTCTTGACTTTTAATTAGCCTAATTCACCTCTAATTAATGGCTATTAATATTAATTGTTAAAGAATTCCATTAGTGTAATTTTAATTGCTCAGTAATTATTAGTAATTGCCCTTTAATTGTTCCAAGTGTTTTGATAATTCTTTATGGCCCTTTATGAATTTAAATATGAACTAAATATTAATTATAGGGTATTAGTAAATTTAGTCTCTTAATAAATCATTGGTTATTCTAATCTTAAGGAAAAATTACCTAGAAAATAGAATAAACACATCTCAAAATTTGAGACCACATATTTACCTATTTTCAATAGGTATCATTTGTCAAAATATGACATTTATAATAAGTGAGATTTTTAGGGTACTACACAACCTGAATCGGATTCCTCTATATAGTGTTGACTTATTTCCCAAACGCATTTAGAAGTCTTTTTAGATTCCTTCTCTACATACATGGAGAATATATGTATTCCTTTTGTACTCCATGAATATATATTGGCCAATTGCATCGGTGCACAACTCATATTACCTTTCATTGAAACCAAAGGTCATGGATTATCGAATCTTAAAATGATTACATAACTTTTATGAGGTTAGAACTAGATATATTATTAAAATGATTACATAACTTTTATGAGGTTAAATCTAGATATATTATTAAAATGATTACATAACTTTTATGAGGTTAGAACTAGATATATTATTAAAATGATTACATAACTTTTATAAGGTTAGAACTAGATATATTATTCTCTATTGCACCGAGTTTGAAGCATTCACTTTAGAGCCGGGAAATCAGGCCGGGCCCGTCGGGCCGGCCCGTTTAGGCACTGGCCCTGTAGGGCTCGGGCTTGAAAAATATGCCTGAAATTTGAAATTGGCCTGCAGGGCCCTAAGCTTAATTGGGTCACCTGCGGGTTTCTGGCCGACTGTTAGGCCTATTCTTTCGTAGCATTTTCATTTTTTTTAAAAAAAAATTAGTCAAAGAGTGAAGCACAGCCTTCTGCTCAAAGTGAAGCCCAATCAAATATCTATGAAATTGATGATAGTGATGAAGAAGGTGACAATTGCCAATGATAATGGTATGCTTTTATATTTTATGTGAGTTATTTAATGTTGCTTAGTTTAATGCTTTTACGTTTTATGTGAAGCGATTGTGGACAATGGTTTGTTTTTTTTATTACGAATTAATGAATATATTTATTTGTTGGATGATTTGTATTATTTAAATATTAATATTGATAATATTTATTTGATAGATTAGAATTTTAATAGTTGCAATTTACTAATTATATTTCTTTGAAAAAAACCCGGGAAAAAAATAGTTAAAATTTGGAATAGTAATTTTCAAAAATTTGTAGGGCCGACCGGCCTGGTAATATCGGGCGGGCTTTGAAAAACAAATGTTTTCCTTATCTCAGAGCCCGAGGGCGGGTCGATTCCGATTCCCACTTCTAATTCACTTTAACATAATTAAGGATTAAATGAGATTTTTCACCTTTAAATTATTTTTTGAGGACTATTAAGAATACCATAATTTTCACAAATTGCACGTCAATTAATGAGAACATAAATCATACAGTGTCAACTATTTTTATATAAAGAAATTTCTCACCAAAATCCATTGCCAATTAAAAAACAGGAAGTCATTTGGGGAAAAAAAATGATGTTTCCAAATGATGAGAATTGACACTTGAGCTTCAAATGATGAATTTAAAAGAAGTTCGGTCTTCAAAATTTTGAGAAAATCGCCATGAGATCCCAAAGAATGAATGCAATCATAAACGAAGTCTTATAATAAGTTTGTAGCATGGATGGACTTCCGGCCAACAAAAAAAAAAAGCATGGATGGACTTGTGGTCCTTCACTGCTTTGGAACTTGTCGTTGTAAGCTGCTTATCTAGTTGTTGTGAAACTTTTTTGGTGATTACATGGACCTTGGTGATTTTCCAAAAAACATTCTGAACAATAAGTTGCAAATATCAGTGGACGAGAGTTTCAATTGTATATCAATGGAAATGACCTATAATTTCTATAAAGTTTAAATGTGTAGTTTGCAATTGAGACTTTTATATATTTAGAATTGTCTAAATCGATATTTGTAATTTATATTTGAGCAATTTTTTGAAAATTTCACTTATAATTCCCGGCCCCTTTATTTACGTAAAACACTGATATTTATTCGGTACCTTGATATCAATTTTTAAGAAGAATATTTTATAATTTATTTACAATAAATTTAACTTCTAAATATACACGACAATAATAATACTCAACTTACAAGTTTTGTACATGGGACAAATCTCAAGTCCTTTGTTCAAGGAACACCCCCCCCCCCCTCCTCCTCCTCCTCCTCCCAACCACCAAAAACGGGGAAAACGAATGAAAAAAAAAAATAAGCAAGGCATTAAACCTTGCCAATTTGGAGATTTTTTTTTTTGGTTATAATTTAAAGGGAAAATTAAAAAAAGGACCTAGAGAAAATAATATTTATTATAAAGGACCATAAAAATTGTAATTACTTAGAATGACCAAACATAATAATATAAATTTTAAATTACTAAATTGCTCTAATCAAACCTCATAATATGTCATATATTTTCCTTAAATTGGCCCTAATCAAACCTCATGATAAATTTTAATATATTATCTCTTGTATTCATAATTTAAAAAACAACTAAAATTAAAACTAAAAATGCCCATATGATATATCATATCTTTTTTTTTTAATATATCATTTAATTAACAACCGTTAAACTCATTTTTTTCCACCAATTTACATAATCAAGTTGCCAGATTTATGTTATCGACGATGACATTAATTAAGTTCTTTTTATAAAAATTAAAACTAAGCTTATGTTGGTTATGATTAGTTTTGATGATGTCTTATATAGATGCCATTGTTAAAAGCAAAAAGATTGAGTAATATAGTTATTTCCTAATTTGACTAACTTAAAAAAGACTTGTATTTAATGTAGATCAATCCAAGCTAAATTAAGGAGAATAACCAAGAAGAAAAAATCCATTACAGTTAAGAGATGAAAGAAAGAGTTGAGTTAAATGAAAGAATGATCAAGTTGGGAGATGGAAGTATGAAGAACTTGATGTATGGAATGAAGATTTAATTATCCAAGTTCTTATATTGAAGCTAGAAGCCTCCAAGATCATATGGAAGTTGGAATGGCTCAATTTGGAGTTAAAGTCAGCAAAAATCAGCTTCAGATGATGAAAACTCGAGTTTCCAAGTCAAAACTCGAGTTTCCTACTTGTAGTGTTTGCCTCTCGGATAGGAGAAAACTCGAGTTTGGAAGACAAAACTCGAGTTTGGAACTCAAAACTCGAGTTTGCAACTCAAAACTCGAGTTTGGGGTGTCTTCAGCATCTCTGGCCTCTCTGGACTAAGAAAACTCGAGTTTCCAAGGCAAAACTCGAGTTTCCAGCGGTGATCAGCTCTTCAGCAACTCTGTTTCACGTTCAGCTCGGGCGACGTCTGGTAATTCGATGATATCTCTTAAACCAGAAATCGGATTGAGGTGAAATCAGTGGCATATGAAACTAGACTCCCAATGCGTCATTTTGATATATAATTCAAGCCCAAAAGAAGTTCATATCAAGGAGATATGAATTGTGGAAGTTGACAGAAAAATCCACGCCACACAGAAAACCAAGCTTCAATGTTTTGAGTGTAACTCACAAACTACAAATCCAATTGAGCTGAAATCGGTGGCATTTGAAAGTAGACTCACAGAGCTTTCCATCAAGAGTTGAACGGACCAAAACGGAGTTCAGAACAGGGAGATATGGTCTTCGAAAGTTGATGGTTATTTCAAGAAGACTCAACAAAGTCCAGCGAAAAGCAAAACTCGAGTTTCCAAGTCAAAACTCGAGTTTTCATCTCAGAGCAGCGAACTTCAGAAAACTCGAGTTTTTGGACCAAAACTCGAGTTTTGCTTTTGAAATCCAACATTCGACAACAAAAGGAAAACTCGATTTTCAAGAGCAAACTGATTTGCATAACACTTCTTAAATCAAAGTTTAAAATCTTGATTCTTGATAAACATCCAGTGATTACCCAAATGATTTATAACACTTCTTATATCATTTTTGTACAAGTTTCAGGTGATTAAACGAAGGATTAGATGCAAATCTTCAAAATATCAGATCTCGTTCAACATCGAAAAGCAAAAGTTCTAACGGCTAGTTTCTAACAGCTATATTTCTTTATCCAACGGTCATTGAATCTTCTCAACGGTCATATATTGATCTCTACCTATAAATAGAAGACAGATTCAAGCGAGAAAAACGTGGAGATACAAGCTTACACGCCAACATGCTTTGATACTCTTTTCTCATCATTTACACTCTTTTTTACATGTTTAGATAACTTAGAGAGTGAAGTGATTTGTATTTGATCTTCGGTGTTTATCTATTCACTTCTAAGAGAGGAGATTTATTGTAAACACATTATCTTTCTATCGAGAGTTACTCAAGATTGGGTAATCTTGAGTGGGATATACATTGTGTTGATTACAACTTGTAAGGGGGAGTGAATCCTAGTGAGAGGATTACTTGATACGAGTGTGTAATCAAGCGGTGTGTGATTACGGTTTGTAAGGGGGAGTGAATCCTAGAGAGAGGGTTGCTTCGATTCTGAACGTGTAATCAAGTTGAACAAAGATAGTGGATTGAAAATCCCAAGTGAGGCTTGGGAATTTGGGACGTAGGTCAAGGATTGGGCCGAACCAGTATAAATCAGTTTGCACATCCTCTTCCCTTATCTCTTATATTTCCAGCATTTACATTCGAATGTTTGTCAATTGATTTATAACTCACTTCTGTTATACAAGTTGAATTTGCTGAATTGCGAAAAGATTTTCAAAGAATCTAAATTTTTATACTTCACCCAATTCACCCCCCTCTTGGGTTCAAATTTAACTTACATTTGGTATCGAGCTAGGCTCTTGTTTAAAGGACTTAACCGTCTCAAGAGTTTCAATGGCTGATTTTGGGTGTTCTTCATTCTCGAAGGTTTTGATTTTACCATTCCACCGCTTTTTAAAGATATTGATTTTTGGTTTTGGAAAGGTAGAATGACTAGTTTTATCAAAGCAACTGATTTTTATATGTGGAATGTTTTTACAAATGTTTTTGATTTCAAACCAAGAAAAGATTGGACGAAAAAGAAATGAAGATGTTTTCTTTGAACATTAAAGCAATGAAAATCCTTCACGTGCTTTAACGAAAATGATTTTCAGAAAATCAAGCTTTGCTCTAGTGCTAAAGAAATTTGGGATACTCTTGATTCTATTTATGCTTCTAACAATTGTGTTGAAGTTAAAAGTGTTGTTAGTTCATCAAAAAATTCAAACTGCACATCTATGAATGATGAACAAATGGAAGAAGGTGAGATTAGAGAATGTTTTCATAATCCAGTCAACACAAAAGAACAAGAGGAAGAGGATTCCCAAGATGAGCTCATGGACGATTGTGATCATTCATTAGCTAAAGCTCAAGATGCACATGAGGTAAACAATTCCAATTCTTCTTGTGTAGATAAGGAAAATGTTTTTGAACAATCACATAGAATTGTTTTTCAACCTTCTGCTGATTCTATTTTGAAAAACAAACATATTTTCGAAAATGATGCTGGAAAATCATGTGGGAAGAAAGAATACACAAATATGAGTCACTTGACATTGCATCCACTAGACTCACACAATTCTTGCAAATGTTCATAATAAGCATAATTCTATTATTTGCAATTATTGTGGAAAATCTGGACATATTTCTCATACATGCTATATTAGGAGAAATTCTAATGTGAGAAATAAATTCCTTTGGGTTTCTAAAGAACAATCAAGGTCCAATACTAACAGTCAAGGACCCAAGTATAAGTGGGTACCAAAATGTCCATCTAGTACTCCATGTGTGCAGATGATTTGAATATCAATGGACATCAAGGTACGAGAAGAGGAAGAAAAAGCCAAGAGTTTCTCATACACCAATGAAGAAGATCATAGTATCTATATCAAGCAAGAGAACTCACAAGGCACCCATTGCTGGAACTACAAGGTTTAAACATCAAAGGAAGCAATGGATACAAGCAAGAAGAATATCATCTACCTCAAGAATGGATTACCACAAAATACCATTCAACTATCTTGAGGAAGATAAGAAAAGAAGGATCTCTCATGCACAAGGGAAAAGATTCTTGCAGTCTACATCATGTGAGAAAGCATTGCCTCATCCCAAGACTAAATTCAAAAAGACAAAGTATCAACGAATGATAAATTGGGTGAGCGAATGCAATCCTTCAAGTACCTAAGGCTAAGGTATGCAAAGGTAAAACCTCCCATGCGATCATCTGAAATAATCATTGAGGTTTTATATTTTGTAACCTTAGGAATGAGCATTGCAAACTATTTGTTTTAAATTGGGTTTTCACATCCGATATATATATTTTTAAACAGATTGCAATGTTCAATAGGTTGAACTCTTTATGCATTCATGGTGATTTGAAAAGAAAGTATTTCTTTATGCATGAACTCATGATTAATTCACTGTGCTTTATTGTTCTGAATTGATTATATTCATAAGAGCATGTGAATTTCGGTTCCTACAAGCTAACAATGATTGGATCCTAGTAAAGTTGGATACCAAGAAAGAAAAAGATTTATAAAGTTTTGTAGGATGAAAGAAAGCTTCTCAAGAATGCAACATAGAGAAATGATTCAAGTTTTTGAGAAAGCTAAACAAGCTATGCTTAATGTTGATGGTGAACTTCAAAAAGGGAGTTATCTACATCAATCCATGTCAACCAAGCAAGCTTCTATGAGGATAAGAGGAATTACGGTGATATCTAATTCTTACCTCATACTATGATTACATGAAATTGATTTTTTGGTTTGTCTTTGATTAAGCTAAAAGGTTTTGAAACTTATTTAATTTCAATTAGCAAGTTTATTGTCAAAGCAAAATCCAGTTTAGAGTTGAAAACTCTAGTTTCCATTTGGAAACTCAAGTTTTGGCTATACTGAGAGAGTTACCAAAGTTTTCAACTTGAGAAAACTTGAGTTTTGATATGAAAACTCCAGTTTTTCAGTTTGCCATGAGTTTTCTAAATTTTCTCAAAGTTGTGAGAAAACTCAAGTTTTGGTTTGAAAACTCAAGTTTTCCACTTGGTAGAGTTTCCAAGTTTTACTCGGTTTTTGGAAACTCCAGGTTTCATAGAAAACTCCGGTTTTGACTTGGCATAGATTTCTCAACGTTTTCATATTTTAAATGAAAACTCGAGTTTTGGTTTGAAAACTCGAGTTTTGGGCAAGCCGAGAGCATTGCATTTTTTTAAAGTTTTGAAAACTCAAGTTTTGAATTTAAAACTCGAGTTTTGATTTTTGGACTAAAACTCATTTTAGTCATGAATAGTCCAAAACTCAAGTTTTGGTTTGGAAACTTGAGTTTTGATCAAACATGAAAACTTTGCTCTTATTCAATATTTTGAAAACTCAAGTTTTGAATGAAAACTCAAGTTTTGATGTTTTGGACTAAAACTCATTTTAGTCATGAATAGTCCAAAACTCAAGTTTTGGTTTGGAAACTTGAGTTTTGATCAAACAAAAGCTTTGCTCTTATTCAATATTTTGAAAACTCAAGTTTTGAATGAAAACTCAAGTTTTGATGTTTTGGACTAAAACTCATTTTAGTCATGAATAGTCCAAAACTCAAGTTTTGGTTTGGAAACTTGAGTTTTGATCAAACAAAAGCTTTGCTCTTATTCAATATTTTGAAAACTCAAGTTTTGAATGAAAACTCAAGTTTTGATGTTTTGGACTAAAACTCATTTTAGTCATGAATAGTCCAAAACTCAAGTTTTGGTTTGGAAACTTGAGTTTTGATCAAACAAAAGCTTTGCTCTTATTCAATATTTTGAAAACTCAAGTTTTGAATGAAAACTCAAGTTTTGATGTTTTGGACTAAAACTCATTTTAGACATGAATAGTCCAAAACTCGAGTTTTGATATGGAAACTTCGAGTTTTGCTTAAGTCTTGATGACAAACTCCGTTTTCATTTGAAAACTCCGAGTTTTCAAGCACTCAATTTGATAATCAGTTTTTCTAGATTTGTGAAATCTTCATGTATTATCTAAATACTTCCTATCATCAATCACTAATACTCCTAACTATGTTTAATCAATTTGTTAGTGAATTTTTGATGATCAAACAAGTGAATCTGTGAATAACTTTTTGAGTTCATATTTTTGAAATGCACAAATCTAAAATTTGTTTGGATTTCAATTCACACTATTTTTATGCAAATGCATACAAATGATTTTGAAAAATATCCATACTTTGATTGCATTCAAATGGTATTTCAAAACTAGAAGTTAATATTGTTCTTGAATGTTGGATATGCTTCAAATTTCTCCAGTTGAGTTTTTCCTTATCTTTCACATATTGATATTTGGAATTCAATGTTTTGCTTGAAATCTTTAGTTTCATTCTCTAACTAGTTGGACCTCATGTCTAACAAGTTAATCTTATGTGAGTTTCAAGCTTATTTCCGAAAAGAATTCAATTTGTGAAAACTTATGCTTATTGGATAAATCCTTATTGGTCAAGCTATTCCAAGCACTATGAATGTTCATTAATGCATTAAATGTTAGTGCATTAACCATTATATGGAATAACTTACTAGGATAATTTTATGGAACTCTAGTCATTTGGACTAATGAGTTTGTGCTTCATCGTCCATGAATCCTAGTACTCCTTGTGTTACCCAAATACATAAACATTTGTCTTCATTCATATTTTGAGTAACTATCTATGTATATTCATAATCTTGCCTTGATTGTTGATATACTTTCAAGACTTTCATCTAAGGCAAGATTATCTCTTAGTCAATAGCAAAGTCATTATGATCATATATTTCTGTTATGCTAAGCATGTCTTGATAATGCTTTGCCTTCATGACTTTTGTTTTTCAGAAAATTCTTCAACATGTTAACTTCAATGTTCAACATGTTCTCCAAATCTAAAGCATATTGATATATTCATTAAACCTATTGACTTCCACCATGTTTAAAATGAGCATTGTTTTCAAACATGTTTTAAAAATGAATCTTTCATCCATCAAAATTTGGATTTCATAATGCATTATCATAATTTGAAAGAACATTTGAAATTTGAAACATTTGTATATTTCATTTTTGGAAAATCAGATCTCATTCATAAACTATTAGTTGATAAATGCTTATCTTTATGGATAAGATTTTCTATGCTCAAACTTACATGTATTTTATCAATGACATCTTTTCTACATAAAGTGTATTTACAAATTGTCATTGAGAAATAACATTTTTGGTATCATTTAGTTGTTACCCTATTCGATTCATTGGCTTGAACTTATTTGATTGGGTAAAACTTGGTTTTGATCACTGCTTGTTATACTCTTTGCTCAAATATCATATGATTTAATTCTATAAGAGCATAAGAGTTGTCATGTCTAATCAGTTGTGGACTCAAGAATCATTGGGTACCAAAGAATATATATTTTTGGGGAATTGGTCAAAATGTTCTATTGTTGGATACAAAGAACATAAGGAAGCCTCGAATGGTAGTTGCGGTGGCTATGTCTGCAAATTTTGCAACATCTCTTGAGTGACATCCCATCACTAGCAAGAAGCTTAAACCAAGATGATAAGGAGCATGCTAGCTTGATGAGAAGCTATGAGCGAAACTAATCCTAAACAAAGCTCATTCAGAATTTCAACTTCTAAGATGCATTCAAAACAAATTTTATGGACTACGATCTATGGATTATAACTTGAGTAATTACGATATTATTCAAGTGAGGTATTGTATTACGTATATACCATAATTATCATTTCTGGCTAACTTGATTTTGTTCATTCAAATTTTATTTCATGAAGCTTAGCCTAAGCAAATGCATTTTTAAAATGATCCTTATGCTTTGAACATTTTTATCTTCATAAAAAGCATAAGTGATTTCATCATACCAATTTCAAGTCCACCCAAGTGAACTTGAAAGTTCTTAAATCGAGGTATCATGTTGTGAGTAAAGATATTTCCAAACCTCATAATATTTGGTGTCTCATTATTATTTGGTTTCATGAAAAGAGAACTTCACTTTTTAGTCATGCATTCATTAAGGGGGAACTTTACATACATATGTGTTTTATATTTCAAAAGCTCATCTCCTTTCATTTGAAGAAAACCCCTTTTTAAGCATACTCATCTACATTCATTGTCTCTTGTTAGTTTTGATGATGAGTTAACTTCATATTTGAAAATATCTTATATTTTCCTTTCATTATCTTTATTTGAAAATATCATATAGAAAGGAATACTTTGATATCTGATTACACTAACAAATCTTTTTAGAAAGAAAGTTTTCGATTTGTAGCAAGAGATTTGGTTATGTGTTACAACTTTCCTTAATGCACAACAAGGAGAAACTATTAAATTAAGGAAAGATGCCTTGGAGGTTAATCATTGAAGTTGAGATATGCTCTACATGGATGATCTATGAAGAAAAAGCAAAGGATGGAAAATCTCCTATTCCATAACCTTCAAGCTTCATCTATTTACATTGCCATATTCATGATCAATCCTCTTCAAAGAATCTCACACACAAGGAAGAGAGCCTTTCTTCATCTCGGACCATAGCGACAAATCAAATGGAATTCATCAATTATTGATCAATTTACAAAACCAACATGAGCATTTCTAAACTCTACCTTTTTATACTCAAGTAGAAATTTTGCACATGTTTGGTATCTATATGTTTTAAGTGTGAAAGATTTCTTGAAAACCTCTCCAAATTCTTTCAAATTTGTTTTCATAAAAAACATTCCAAATTGCATCATATTTAGAATGAAAGCAATTTCAATTGGGGAGAGAAAATCAGTTCTTTGACTCCTTTTAATTTGGTTTCATATTTGTCTCTTTAAGCATTTCTTCACTACTTCAACTTTTTGCTAATGTCAAATAAGGGGGAGAGAATGGCAAGAAAAATATGTTGCATCTAATGTAGTTTCATATTCATACATATTTTTCTTATAGTATTTGCCATCATCAAAAAGGGGAGAATGTTGGTTATGATTAGTTTTGATGATGTCTTATATAGATGTCATTGTTAAAAGCAAAAAGATTGAGTAATATAGTTATTTCTTAATTTGACTAACTGTTGTATTTAATGTAGATCAATCCAAGTTAAATTAAGGAGAATAACCAAGAAGGAGTTAAGAGATGAAAGAAAGAAATCAACCCAAGTTAAATGATGAAGAATGATCAAGTTGGGAGATGGAAGTATGAAGAACTTGATGTATGGAATGAAGATTTAATTATCCAAGTTCTTATATTGAAGCTAGAAGCCTCCAAGATCATATGGAAGTTGGAATGGCTCAATTTGGAGTTAAAGTCAGCAAAAATCAGCTTCAGGATGAGAAAACTCGAGTTTCCAAGTCAAAACTCGAGTTTCCTACTTCGCTGTAGTGTTTTGCCTCTCGGATAGGAGAAAACTCGAGTTTGGAAGACAAAACTCGAGTTTGGAACTCAAAACTCGAGTTTGCAACTCAAAACTCGAGTTTGGGGTGTCTTCAGCATCTCTGGCCTCTCTGGACTAAGAAAACTCGAGTTTCCAAGGCAAAACTCGAGTTTCCAGCGGTGATCAGCTCTTCAGCAACTCTGTTTCACGTTCAGCACAGGCGACCTCTGGTATTTCGATGATATCTCACAAACCAGAGATCGGATTGAGACAAAATCAAAGGCATATGAAACTAGACTCCCAATGCGTCATTTTGATATATAATTCAAGCCCAAAAGGAGTTCAGATCAAGGAGATATGAATTGTGGAAGTTGACAGAAAAATCCACGCCACACAGAAAACCAAGCTTCAATGTTTTGAGTGTAACTCACAAACTACAAATCCAATTGAGATGAAATCGGTGGCATTTGAAAGTAGACTCACAGAGCTTTCCATCAAGAGTTGAACGGACCAAAACGGAGTTCAGAACAAGGAGATATGGTCTTTGAAAGTTGACAGTTATTTCAAGAAGACTCAACAAAGTCCAGCAGAAAGCAAAACTCGAGTTTCCAAGTCAAAACTCGAGTTTTCATCGAAGAGAGCAATGAACTTGAGCAACTTCCAAAACTCGAGTTTTTGGACCAAAACTCGAGTTTTGCTCAGGCAGAGGCAAATCCAACATTCGACAACAAAAGGAAAACTCGAGTTTTCAAGAGCAAACTCGAGTTTGCACTTCTTCGAAAAATCAAAGTTTCGAAAATCTTGATTCTTTTGATAAACATCCAGATGATTACCCAAATGATTTATAACACTTCTTATATCATTTTTGTACAAGTTTCAGGTGATTAAACGAAGGATTAGATGCAAATCTTCAAAATATCAGATCTGATGTCGAACATCGAAAACTTCAAAAAGCAAAAGTTCTAACGGCTAGTTTCTAACAGCTATATTTCTTTATCCAACGGTCATTGAATCTTCTCAACGGTCATATATTGATCTCTACCTATAAATAGAAGACAGATTCAAGCAGAAAAACGTGGAGATACAAGCTTACAATACCAACATGCTGATACTGCTTTCTCATCATTTACACTCTTTTTACATGTTTAGATAACTTAGAGAGTGAAGTGATTTGTATTTGATCTTCGGTGTTTATCTATTCACTTCTAAGAGAGGAGATTTATTGTAAACACATTATCTTTCTATCGAGAGTTACTCAAGATTGGGTAATCTTGAGTGGGATATACATTGTGTTGATTACAACTTGTAAGGGGGAGTGAATCCTAGTGAGAGGATTACTTCGAGTACGAGTGTGTAATCAAGCGGTGTGTTGATTACGGTTTGTAAGGGGGAGTGAATCCTAGAGAGAGGGTTGCTTGATTCTGAACGTGTAATCAAGTTGAACAAAGATAGTGGATTGAAAATCCCAAGTGAGGCTTGGGACCGGACGTAGGTCAAGGATTGGACCGAACCAAGATAAATCAGTTTGCACATCCTCTTCCCTTATCTCTTATATTTCCAGCATTTACATTCGAATGTTTGTCAATTGATTTATAACTCACTTCGTTATACAAGTTGAATTTGCTGAATTGCGAAAAGATTTTCAAAGAATCTAAATTTTTATACTTCACCCAATTCACCCCCCCTCTTGGGTTCAGCCCGAACTTACATATATATATATATATATATATATAGATGTATCTTGGTTTTGTTCAGCCCCTACCAAGGCTAGGGCACGGCCCCCTACCTCTTTGAGCACTTAATGGGGACTTACGACGCCTACAAAATCTTAGAATTGCATGCATAGCATTTTTATAGGAATTACATTAGATTATTAGAATGCGATTTGCGTAAACTGTGAGATGAGTTACAGATGGCCCTATGACCTAATGATATTAATGAGCCCACTGTTATATGTGGGATGTCATGGATTTGATTTCATTAGTTTTCAAGTTGGTGTCATTTTATCCCTTATAGTGTAAAATAATAATAATAATAATAATAATAATAATAATCATAATCATAATCATCATCATCATCATCATTCACGATGTGTTGAAGGTCATTCATAACCGCCTCAGGGTAAATTCACCGTCTCAAAATTGAATAAAGAAATCTTCCTCACAATGTTGAAGAAAATAAAAGTTCTTAATTGGTATTTAGGCAATAATTCACGATGTATTGACATGCAAGTTCAAAAGGTTACTGAGCTGAAGAGTCATGACTCACATCTTCTTATGCAACAATTAATTCCCCTAACTGAGGCGGTTTAAATGAGGGAATAACCGCCTCTGAATGTGATATAGAGGCGGTTTCCTAAACCGCCTCCCGAATGATATTTTGAGGCGGTTAAGGAATGATATTGAGGCAAGTGTGTTAACAGCCTCTAAATTAACCACCTCAGATTGGGATTTGGAGGCGGTTATTTTGCCCGCCTCAAAATATCATTCCGAGGTGGTTCTGTATGTGCCTCAACATATCATTCTAAGGCGGTTGTGCATGGTGTTAAAGATTTTCAAAGTGGGGTATATAAACAGCCTCAAAATGTCATTCGAGACGGTTTGCGAGATGGTTATTTATCACCAATATATATAAAAAAATAATTTTTTTTTTTTTTTTTTTTTTACTTTTTTATGTTTTTTTTTATTTTAATAATGAAAGGTAGTTAATAGGTGATTTTTCAAAGTTTCAAGTTAATAGGTGATTTTTTACAGTTTCAATTTAATAATAGCCAATATATATAAAATTATTTTTTTTACTTTTTTGTATAAAAAAATTATTGTATTTCAAAGATACATATCCATACAATGTTAAAAGCCCTTAATTAAAAGCATAAGATATATAAATTCACCACAAGATTAAAGTGTATGTTTGCATACATTATCCAAAATCATAGAACAAAATATGTTTAACAACCATAAACAAAGTCTCAACCGCTAAACATTGGATAATGACAACAATACTATCCAAAATCAATATCTAAATAAAATATTCAAGGTTGTGGTTGTGGTGATGGAGATGGAATATGAGGTGATGAATCCGGTGCGTCACAATGCGGGTCATGACTAGCATGAGAAGATCTTCTGAGCCCTGGAGACCCCAAATTGGAGATCTTCAAGTGAGTGTTTGGTCTCTCCTTACTTAAAGTCTTCCA
Source organism: Acacia acuminata (assembly GCA_019022655.1). NCBI lineage: Eukaryota > Viridiplantae > Streptophyta > Magnoliopsida > Fabales > Fabaceae > Acacia > Acacia acuminata. The sequence continues at coordinate 2,399,909 of JAFJYI010000049.1, read as the reverse complement.
TTCAGCATTAAGCCATGAATGCAGCTTAAGCAACAGACAGCTCGGTGAGTGTTTGGTCTCTCCTTCCTTATGGAATCGTTTGGATTAAAATATTTAACAATTCATTAAACACGAAGAAATTACATGAAAATACACGTTGGAATTTGGAATTGAGAATAGATATGATCCCATTCATATTATTATGTGCATGAGTAAAGAGGGAAAAAACACATTCTAATTAATTTGGGGCAAACTTAGGTGGTCAAAAGAATTTAATAAAAGAGAGTCTGAATGGGAGGAAGGAGGTGGGGCTTGTGGAGCTTGTTGGGGAGAAGAGAGAGCCGAAAAACAAAAAGGAAAACTGAGGAAGCAACAGCAACAAAAGAAAAAGCAGAAACGGAAAGCAAAAGAGATAAATAAGACGGCCAATGAAGATGAAGGTATAAAATATACAAACAACTGAACTTACACTTCTTTTCCTTCAGCAAGTTTCTCTCGTTCAGCTTGTTAAAGGCTCCTAATTCTTCGAGAAAGGGAATTAAACAAAACATCAAAATTTGAGAAACTTTAAATAGCCTAAGGCATTAGCCGAGATTCTGACTTTGGTGTTAAAAATTCCTATTACAAATTACCATGAAATTATCATACGCAAAATAGACAATAGAAGAATCTTCATTATACGCTTAACAATGTATATTCTTTAGCAACCACTTCAAACAAGAGACAGTACTCCACCATATTTATTTTTGGATCAATAACCCCACTCTCAATCATCTTTTCAACAAAAATAAAGCATCAATATTCTTTCCAAGAAAAGAAAATTTCACTTGCTTATACACGAGGCACAAATACTACGGTGTAGTTAAATAGTATCATATCTCAATCAATTTGCCAATTTTGGTTAGTAGACGATCCTGTCAAATAAATAGCGAATAAAGATACCTTACACTTATTTTCCGACACATACCAAAATGCTACCTTTCCAGGTGTGCATACATCATATCAATTTTACAAGCTCATGCAAAAGTTTACCTTTCCTAGTGAAATCTTAAATGATTGTTGACGTCAACAAATGAAGCAAAAGCATACTACACAATTCTCATGTCAATAATTTTCATTTAGCTAGAAAGAAGTAGCTAAAGATACCTGTTACCTAGTCGAAAATTCAGGATGATTGGCAGCAATTACAGAAAAAACAGTTCTGTAACCTATTCCACAACGATGTCCTCCATTAGTGCTACACTTTCAGGCAGTGGCTAAATGTGCAATGCAGAAAAAACAAACAAATTAGTAATAGATAGTAATTCTTACACTTCCTTTTTGTAATACCAAAAATGTTTAATCCTTCAATCTAATCGATATCCCACACACCCTTACCCTCACAGTGGCTTAATTATTATATTTTCAATTTGATATAAATCTATATTTAAAATGATCGATAATAACACTTACATTCGGATGATCTCCAAAACCATACATTATGTGCTGCACTGCGGCAACGAGAAAAGGGTTAAAAAGAGAAAGCATGGATAAATTAAAATCTTTTAAGAACTAACAAAATGATTCTTACATTCCTTTTGGAAGACGACTCTTTGCGTTTGGATGAAGTTTCGAGGGTTGTGCGGATCCGAGTTCTGGGTTTTGACGAGGATCCGGGTAGAATTGCTCATTTTTGCCCAAGTTCTCGCCGCCTAAGAATCTAAAACCAAAAGCATATATTTCAATAAGTTTGATTTTGAGAGGTTGGAATTCATTAAAAGGCAAATAGAAAAATAGTTCTACTTTTTTTATTGAGCAGAGGAAAAAAATAGTTCAACTAGGAAGAAGGAAAAGCGAATAAAGATATGTGTAACAGACACTCGAGTTGCGAGGTAATAGGAAAACTCCAAAACAGGCTATAATGTTGGGCGCTAGAGAGACGACGATAGAACATGAAAATACAGAAGTTTATAGACGAGATGGCACTCAAACAGAAATTTACCGGGGTGAAATCCTACCTTGAAGCAATATGGCAAAAGAAAATTAACTTGTGCGAGGCAACTCAAAAAGCCGCGAAGAGAGAGGGCGGTTCTCCGAGCAGCAATATGTGAATTCAAGAACAGAGTGACGTCTTGCCGGTCTCTCCGTCGGCCGTCTACTACTAAAAATTCAGAAAGGGGATTTCATATTCTGACCTAAAAGCAAAATGAAATGAAAACTAACACAAACTATCATGTATTTCTCAAAAATTTTACATAATGTGTACCGGCCGACGAGATTGAGAGTTGAGACTCTGAGAGTGAGAGTGACGCCGACGAGATTGAGGAGGAGGAGAGATCGAGAGATGAAAGTGATAGAGTGAATCGCGTGTTTGAGCGTCCGAGCGAGCGGTGAACGTGTTTAGGGTTTTTTCAAAGAAGCGGGTATACATGTGTCGCATGGAGGGAAAGGCAAATTGATTGAGGTTTCGAACGGAAGAGGTGAAAATTTCGCATGGAGGGAAAGAGAAGAAAATTCGACCTAGTTGGCGGGGATGATTTAGCGCTGAGATTTTGCTTTTCGGATGATGGCTTAATTTTTTTAAAAAAATAATATATGACCGCCTCCCCAACCGCCTCTAAATGTACATTAGAGGCGGTTTATAATAACCGCCTCGAATTAGAGTGATTTTGAACGAGAAATGCCTCAGTAACCGCCTCTATATGTTTCATTTGGAGGCGGATTAACATAACTGCCTCTATTTTTTTATAATATTGAGGCGGTTAGTCTTTACGCCGATAGAACCGCCTTTAAATGTATTTTAGAGGCGGTGTACTTAAAACCGCCTCCAATAGTCGGTTGGTATTTACCCTTTTTCTTGTAGTGACAGAGAATTCCTAAGTTGGTTTGCGTGCAGAATACTAAATGACCACAGCCGACCTCACTAGATTTTAGAGCTCTCGCAATTGGCCATTGTTGGTCAAGATTTCCTTGTGGCAAGTGAACCAATCGAAGAAGTAATAAAGTAGTTAGTAGAGTATTGTCTCGCAGAGACTGCAATATTGATTATGCAGCCAGTAATCGATTGAAAGTTGCATTATGGTAATGATTATGATGGTCGTTTGGCTATTTCTACTAATAGGCAAAACAAAGCAAATACTTAAGAATGCAGTTGAGAGAATCAGATTTAAAATACGCAAAGCTCATTTAATCTTAACTCACATTAATCCCCCATATTGCATCTATCACATTGCTACAACAATTGTTGCACAGCTTCTGCAATGCTACAATAAACCACCTATCACAATGTTATTCATTTAACCCACCACTAATTTATATAGAAGCTTTTGCAATCCTGTAAGTACATCCCTTACGCTACTTCTCACATATTCCTATGGCGATTTTCAAGCTTAGAATGTCAGTTTAACCTAGGTGTATTGGTTATGTGAGGTAAACCCATTTCTGTAGCTTACAATTTAATTTATATCAAGCCTTGCACAGGCTCACATAGGACACACCGTTTAACAGAGATCTAACCTTAACTCCTTTCTTATAAGCTAAGGTTACCACTCTCATCTATTAGTGGCCAACTAATAAGACAAGACCAACATTACGATCATAATTAAACAAATTGAATGTATTGAATTAAAACTAACAATGTGGGTTCATATTACAACCCAAGGATACATTCTTGCCTAGCCAATAGAATTTAGTTCATAGCTTACGAGAAGGACACAATCGAAACAAAAAGAAGACAATCCATGAAAGATAGAAAAAAGGGAATTTTAAACAAAAAGGATCGCTAGAGTGTTCGACGGTGTAGGGGACATCTGTCACGCAACACCTCCACGTCTTCTTCAACTCTGTTTTGCTTCTATCCCAATTGGTCTTCTGTAGCTCTCGGCAGAGTTCTAATCTTTCTCAATGGATCCGATCATCTTTGCTAGTCTAGAGTTTCTATAGGCTTGTCAAACGTCTATTGTCTATACCTTACACATGAGTTTACCTACATCAAAAGAACTTTCAAGGGTTGTAATGTTGGGGGTGGTCAGATAAATGAATAAGTGTAGATTTTATGAAGTAATGTTGCTATAGCAGGGTGGCAAGCAGACAGGTAGTGCAACATAAATATTTACTTAGCATTTATCTATATGTTGCTACTGCTAGTTTTTCTCTGTCTCTTTACCATCATGGTATTTTTTTGAAGGAAAAAAACCAATTGAGAGAATCCCTGTTTCGCAATACTCATCCTTCCGGTCTTTATGCTACAACATTATCAAGTTGATTTTACTACACTATCTATCTGGCCCTTCTATGGCAACATGCGGAGGCTCAAAGGGGGTGGCAAACGAAATGTGATGGCAGTGGTTTGTGTAAAGGACTCAGGGTTGAAAAAGAATGCCTTAATCGCATATAGATCTACTTAGATGCAAAATGGCTTCAATCTAAGAACTAGAACAAATCAAAGAAAATGCTAGATCTAGAGAGCATACTCATTGTATATAAAAATTAAAGGTCTAAAAATCCTTCCATGTGGCCTAGTTCTTTATCCTCCCTAACTATTGCTCTGCTTTATACATTGCTCACCTTGGTGCTATCAATGTCTAAAGTTTACATAGTTCATATTCCTTAAGATAACTCTAATCTACATGTTTATGCAAACATTTACTCTACTGCTTAGTGGTTTCTGCCCGATTTAACATCAGTGGCCCAGAGATTACAAAAAGGCTAATCGAAGGACTCAAGAAAGTCATATATCGCACACATAGCCTACATACAAGCACATACAAGTCTATTGCACATACCTCCCCCATACTTAAATTTTTGCTATGTCCTCAATGCAAAGGGAAATCAACCCGATAGGGAGTATCCAGATAGGACAAATCAAGTGTAGTGTTTACGGTGTGTGTAGCCATGAGCATATCGAGGGAAAGGCATCACAAAGTTAGAGCATATGAGGGACACAGAAAAGTAGGAAGAGACCTATAGGGTGAAAAAAAAAAACCCCTGTTGCTTGTCAACAGGGGAATGACACTATCAAATAACATAACAAAGAAAAGGAAAATAAACAGGGTGAACAAAGAGATATCAAAAAGATGGATGGACCACGACCAGGGGTTGAGGCTAATCATCCGCCACGCAGGCGGCGCCAGTGGATGTCATGCCTTCATCGTCCGCAGCCGTCTCCCGCTTTGATTCTTCAAGGATTTCCACTATTAGGCTTTTGCCCCTCCTTTGCTTGCAAGAGCCGAATGCATCATGGATAGTTGGCTCGTCTGCAGGCCTAGCCATCTCGAAGATGTCGTCAGGGAGTGAAGGCATAGGGGTGTACATTGGGAAGTTAACCTTGAGGTTGACCGCTAGTTTGCGGTCTTGGTCGGTGATATTCTATGAGACCATCTGCTGTTGGAGAAGTAGGGTAGTCACTTGTCAATGCAGGGCAACGACTTGCAAGGTCAGGCCCGTGGAATCGAGGTCTGTGGAAGGTGCTGAAGAGGGACTAGCAGGGGGACTTTTGAGGGCCTGAAAGCATGATTGGGCTTCCTGAGTGACAAATATATGAGGGTTGGCCTTGGTGGCAGAGGAGGTGTTGTGGCAAATTGTTTCAATGTGAACCATTTTTGAATGAGGGCGAACAAGCAATTTAAGGACTCTTCCCCAACATTTTTTTTGAATAATACTTATACTAAATATTTTTTCTTTTTCTTCTTTAGAAATTTAAGGACTCTTCCCCAACATTTTTAGCATTCCTTCCATAATCAAATAACATCTAGTGAACAACATTAGTCCTTATTACTTGCACATTATATATGTCAATCCATATACTTATCTAAATTAATTTAATCATTATTCTTCCCAAATATTAATTACTATCATTTAAATTGTTACTCAAATAATAAAACATTCAACATAATATTGGAACAATGGACTCAAATTATTATTTTTCCCTTTAAAAATTTATGCAATATTTATAGCGATTTTTAAAGCACTACAAATTTATGTTCAAATCCATATTAAATTTTTAGCGCAAGTTTTGAAATTTCATCCAATATTAGTAACGGTTTCATAACCGCACATTTTTTCATATTCTTGGATATACTTGGTAATGGTTTTGCAATGTTGACGCCAAATTTTCAATTTTAATCTCTCGCCACTCCAAAATTTTGGCGCCAACATTTGTAATACTTAGATAATGTGTTATCTACATACATATCTTATTGCAGTGTAACAAAACCACTACTAATATAGTAGTGATTCTGTTTTCGTGAGAAGCGGTTCTTAAAAACCACTACAAAACTACAGTAAATACACCATTTTAACCACCACTAGTGTGTGGATTTATTGCCTCTGGAGAGAGCCGTATCTGGCGAGGAATATGTACAGGTTCGTTAATCACCACAGTTCACATACACACACACAATACTGCAAGAATGGCTCTTCACATCGGTTAATGATGTAGTAATTCGCCCAAATTTTCGGTCGGTCAAAATATATAACTGGCATACAAATTAAGTCCTCATCCCATGTTAATTATTTATTTTAACCGACATAGATTTCCTTTTCTACGTCGGTTTAATTAAACCTCAACGACTTCGAATGCTGTTATATATATATAGACACACACTCACACAACCCGGATTTCAGAACTAACAATAAAATTAAAAGGAAAGGGATCCTAGATATGTCTCGATGGTGGGTAAAATCAAAAGCATGAAAATAAAAGGTCCCATTTGCTTCAACTTTTTACAGGATTGCTATTAATAGTTTTTCTATAGTAATTGTCATATATTCTAACATAAACATATCTTTTATGATTTTTTTTCAAAATGATCGTCATTTACTTAAAAGAGGGAATATAATCTAGATCTATGACCTTATACCTGTCAATCACTACTCTATCATCTTTATACTTTTTCCAAAAATTTATCTATGACCAACTATTTTAGGTCATTTTATTTTCTCTGTTTTTTTTTTTTTTTTTTTTTTTTTTTTCATTCCATTCCTATCCTTTTCAATAACCAAAGACCCCTTATTTTTTTTTTTAATTTCATTCCATTCCTATCCTTTTCAATAACCAAAGGACCCCTTATTTTTCTTTTCAATTTCTGATCTTGCAGTTCTTAATTATGGGCGACATGGAAACACCTCCCTTCTACATACATATATATTGCATCTGATGTCTTCAATTTTTAACTATTATTTAATAGTAATCCCGACAAAGTGTTGAATGAAATTTTTTTTTCAAATTATTTTTCTTTCCTTTTTTAAAATTAGTTTCTTTCTTAAATTAAATGTTTTTTTTTTCTTTTAAGGGTTAATGTGCAAAAATACACATTAGATTTTCCTAAAAGTACACCCACATCAAATGCTTTTTTGAGGGGAAAAAGTAACTGTGAGCTTTCAAAATAGGTGCAAAAATATACATTGATGGTTAGTGATCGTCTGTTTCTATTTTTTAAAGGTTAAAGTGTAACACCCCAAATTCCTTACTACTTATTATGTCCGATGACACATAGTATTAGGAATATCAACAAAAGTTGATACTGTTGACAGATCAGAGTAAAACGGAATGGAGATCATGCCTTAATATTTGAACGATGAGTAACTGATAACATATGCTCAAACTTAACTGCTCACCTTCCTTATGAACGAAGTTTATAAGAAAGGCGAAGCCAGCTAACTCATAAGGCAGACAGGTGAAGGACGACGGAAGTGCAAATCTTTTGAGGGATTTGCCATCCTTGTCCCCTGAACGCCTAATAAGTCTGTGAAACCAGGCCTGTGAAGGGACGGGCGGGCGGAATGGATGAGCGAAAGGTGCCATGCCATGGAGTGAGGAATATCCCGAGTCTCATGTAAGACAACTAAATGCACCTCGAGGTGCTGCCGAGGAACTGGGGGACCTTCTCGAGCACAGGATAGGCAATTTCGAGATAGAGCTAGCCTTTTCGTTATGGGGAATCAATGCTCCGGGCCGAATAGAATAGAGCTTACCTCCGGCACCTGGCTTTCTCCGGCGCATATTAGCTTAGCTGCGATTAATAGGCCGGTTTGGCTTCCTCTCTGGCGGCCACTTACCTTACCCACGCTACACTCCCACTCCAAGCTACGCCTGCTGAGCAAGATGCATTTCGATTTCCTCTTCTGTGGACGCACCGGAATATGATCCGGGACGGGAAGAGAAAGACTTTATTGGCGGGCTTTCTCTCGTAAAGCCAAAGACGCCCCAAGACAAGGGGGAAGGGAAGGGGACATGATCAATAGAACCTGGCTGGATCCGGGCTGGGATAGTGACGCCCATTCCTAACCAGTTTCGAAAAGGTTCGCTCATGCTGGAGGGAGCATCCCCACTTAGTGATCGGTCCGCTAGTTCACGCAAATCCGAATAAGTTATCACGGACGAGCCACATGCAGGGAAACTTGCACGTGTGGTTCTGGCCGGGCTTTCCTGAGGTATCTAATAACCTTGCTTCTGCTCGCCGCTGGCGCACCTCTCCTAACTATTGCCCATTTATTCCGGAATAATCTTTTTAGGAGGGACAATTTTACATATTTCTGCCAAATCCTTCTATTATTAAGTACGGCTGGTACCATTTCGATGTGTTTCGATTCTTCCGAACAAGAGAGGTTTGATGCTTCTGAATCCATTGTATTAATTCCACTTCCTACTCGCAGTATGCTCTTTATGATCTCGGCTCATGATTCAATTGCCATGTATTTAGCTATTGAGCCTCAAAGTTTATGTTTTTATGTGATGGCAGCATCAAAAAGAAAGTCTGAATTTTCCACGGAAGCCGGCTCGAAATATTTGATCTTAGGTGCATTTCCCTCTGGAATCTTACTGTTTGGGTACGACCGGACAACTACCGATATCTAAAAATCTTCTTTCTTAGAATGTTGTTGTTAAATATATATATATCGTAAAACTCTCGGATCGGGATCGGGTATTACTTAGATGTGAAACTTGCAGACCTCATTGGTGATCTTACGGGGGGAACGAAATCAAAAAGAATATATAGACTTGTAGAGACCCTCTATGTAGTTGTCTATCTGAGGCGATCGATCTACATCTTTCCTCATAGCCCTGGGGCTCTGTCTCGATCTCCTACGTGCGAAATCTGAGGGACTAGTTCCTATGGAGATTCCCCTTGGTCTAATTCCACGCCTTATGACGTCTTTGATGGGAGGCCTGGCGTAAAGTGAAGATTGAGGGAAATAGATAAAAATTCCCTTCTGGGGTATTCCGAAGGTGTAACCTAGGCAACGAAAGAAAAAGGGGCCCGATACTTCAACTAGAGGAGCGACCAGTTGGTTCACCAAACCCCGACCCAGCGTCACACGTTCTCCAGGTCCGAAGGGATCCAGTGCCCAACTACCGACTCCTTCCGGAATTGCGTTATCGGAGCCGAGCCAGGAATGGCCGTTAGTGGACACCCACCACTTTTCACCGGTTAGAGAGGCCCTCTTTAATACATTAAGAAAAGATGTTCACAGGGGCCAGAAAGACTCGGTCATAGGAACTTAGACCGCCTACGCGCTGGTAAACGAAAACCACCTCGACCGGATCAGAGTAAACAACAATGTCGAATCAGGCCGCCCCTTGCCTTGAAAGAATTCACAGGCGGCCACCAGCTTTCCCAAAATAAAATAAATAAGGGGAGATCTGCTGCTTACTGCTCACGGAAACATCCGACCTATACTATAGTAAAGTCGTCCGCGTATCTTTCTGATCTCCCTTCCTTCTATTTTTCAGATTTTTGGCTTTGACCAATTCAAGGTGAAAAAAAAAATGGGGTTGATGGTGTTGGCTAAAAAAGGGGAAGAGAGGAGAGCTTTGGGGTACGCTCACTTCTGCATTTTTGTTTAGGTTATCGAGATTAGAAATCGCTCTTTTTAGTGGGGAGGAATAGTGCGTGAATGGCGGTTCTCAGACGAGGGAATCGTTCCTCTCTAAATAGAAATATAGGCTAGAATGAATGCTTCTATCGATAGAGCGCGTATAGAATCGTTTTTTTGCCTTTCCATTCCGTTCTTACCATATCATGGGCAGTTGGGTTGGAATCCGTGTGATGGTTCGAGAGTGGTTTCAAATATTCTTCGCATCCATCTTCGGCCTTGTGTTAGAAATGTCCCGCGGGACTGAGTTAGTGGGCGAGTCGTTTTTGGTAATTGACACCCGTCGCATTAGTTTCAATTCATATGTTACCATTCATAGTGAAGTAGCCCTCTTTTTGATGTCTGAGTGCCTTATTCTATCTATCAAAGTCCTTCTTTGTCTATAGCTCGGGTCAGTCCCCCATGGTCTGCTTTGATTTTCTAGGGTTAAGTGATAGTGTGTGTCTATACATATACATACTTATGTATATGTATACAAAACCAAATATTGTTTCATACATACATACATGTACATACATACCTATATATATGTGTGTGTGTGTACATATACATATATGATATATACATGTATATATACATGTGTGTGTGTGTGTAAAACAATATTGGAAGCCTTTGAGAAAACTTGGAAGATTAATCCATTAGATATTTATATTTGAAAATGATGTTGTCTCTCAATGCGATGAGAAACAAATTCTAGCCCTTTTTTGAGAAAATAACCACATATAAGCTCCTCAAGTTCCATCAAAGACTTCCAATATAACAATATTGGAAGCCTTTGAGAGAAATTGGAAGCTTAATTAATTCACTATCCATATATTTTGATGTTATATCTCTCAACATATTGATATTGGGTTCTATATGATGAGAAACAAAGCTAGTTAGCTAGTGGGTTTTATATAGAGGTTTTGTTGAGACAAAAGAATCTAACCTTATATCTCTTACATCTTCTATTAATTGCTTCCATATTCGTTTATCTATCTATTGGAATTTATCTTTTGTTCTTGATTCGTCTTTATCGTTGACATAGGGATGGAATGTGTATTATAGATTAGGTGGCCTTCCTAGCTATGTCTTAAATTCTCAAATTTCCTATTAGTGTTTTATTTGAAAGAAATTATTTATAATTATATGAAATAGCTTAACTAATGTAACTTTGATGAACGAACTTACGTAATACTTTTCATTGAACTTTATGAAGAGGAAAAACAATAATCCTAAGTTAAAACTATAAATATACATATTACCATGCATATGTAATGAAATATATCTTATTTCTAATAAAATGATAAAATAAAGCTAAATAAAGTTTAACACGTTGACAAAAATGAATAATGAGCAACTGAGATGTTGCTAGGAAATTAAGCCACCTGCCTTCATAATATTGACTTCTTTCCCTAGCCCATTTCAAAGTCTTTGAGATTCTCTATATTTAGAGAATATATGCATTACTATTTCTGTTAGCTCATAAACCAAATTTATCCAATAAACCCTAATGTCATGGATTTTTAACTCTAAAAATGATCCAATGACCTTAATGAAGTTGTAGCTAGACAGAAACTGCATTCTAAAGAGTTTGGTATTAGTCATGTTTATAACTATAATAATATGAAGTATGTAGTTCACAGTAAACTCTCTGTTCTATGATATTGGAATCATATATAGTATTTGAGGAAATATGAAGAAGCGTGAATAAGAAAAAGAACATATAATCGAAAAATTATACATTGTAGGGTAAACTCTATATTCTGTGACTGAGAGTGACCTTAGCGAACCTTTGATTATATCTTTGTATTAGTTTTGGGTAAGCTGTGTAAAAAATAGCTCATTTAAAAGCATGCTGGAATTGTACTTAATTGATTATGGTGGAAAATTATCTTAAAAATTTTAAAGAAACTAGACGTAGGTTAAGGAACCGAACCGGGATGCTTGACTATGTTTACTTGGCTACTCCTATTTAGTAACTTTCAAACATTTATATTATGGGGTTTACACTTCTTATTTTGCATGAGAAGAAGAAGATTTCTATAAATGGTGGGACCCACAGCTTTTATATATATATATATATATATATAGGGAAAATCATTTGTCCAGTCACGGACCTAAGCTTCTGTCCTGTGAACCACTAAAACTGTGCCGTTTGGATTAATATCGTGATTTCTCGCCTGAAACAACAAAAAACACACAACCCATGATGGGCATTTCCGATCGAGCGCTATCAAATCTGAAGAAAAAATAGGAATAGCGTGCGATTCTTATTCTCCAATGGATTGCGCTATCAAATCTGATCAAACCCACCATTATCGTGATGGCTCGCCTTAATTTAAAAAGAAAAACTGAAAAAGACGTCACAGAATCGCGCTATCAAATCTGTCCGAGAACCCATATTGTGAGAATCAATAGCAAATTGTGGATCTATCGAGAACCTCCAGCTAATGAATTAAAACCTTCAATCTAAATTTAGAAATCAAATCAGTACTCTTTGTTCCTTGAAGAACCCTTACGACGTACTGCTCCTTGAATTTGCTATAAAAGACAATAAAAGACGTCACAGTATGGGTTCTTCCTGAATTTGCTGTTTCAAGCGATAAAAGACGTCACAATAAAAGAAGAATCGATCCGAAATGCCCATCATGGGTTGTGTGTGTGTTTTTTTTTTTTTTTTTTTGTTTCAGGCGAGAAATCATGATACTAATCCAAACGGCACAGTTTTGGTGGTTCACAGGACAGAAGCTTAGGTCTAGTCACTGGACAAATGATTTTCCCATATATATATATATATATATATATATTGAAAAACTCAAACATGGAAATGGTGGGACCCACATCTTTTTGTATCTATGTCATGAGAATACTCTTCTCCTACAACATTAGAAGTGTATTTCCCTTATATTATTTACACAAACACACATACACATTTTCAACTTTCAAGAGGTTTCACTGTGACACGCGAATCTAATCCGACAATTTATGGATATAATCTAATCTTCATTTTCCAGATTCGTTAATTTACTGTTATTTATCTTGATTAACTGTAGTTTTTTACTTGCCTTCACCATTGATATATAGAAGGAATATGTATATATGCATTATTAAAGATTATGTAAACTTCCTAGATATTTGTAATTAATTATTAACTAATGTGTAATTAAAAATTCAACTTATTGACTAAAAAACAGCAATTTACTTGAGAAATTAAATTAGCGAAGGAACTTCCTGTAATTAAATTAGCAATATAATGGACCTTTTTCCATTGGCAAATTATTCATTACAAATTGATTAGTAAAGAAATTTCAATTATTGTCATTAAAAAATTTTAGTGACAGTTTAGCAATAGAATTAAACTCTATGGTTAATTTCCTCAGTAATGTTATATAATTTTTTTATTTGATGAAATTAAAAATAGTTTAATTAAGAAATCTAACATTTTTCATTGACAGAATTATAAAAATAAAAACATTGCACATAATTTTAAAAATTGTGTTACTGTAATGAGTCTCACATTGAGTGGTTTCCTTAAAAGATGGGCCTTACAAGTTACAAGGTCAAAGGTGCCCCAACTCCAATAGCTCCCTTTTGGGATTTGGTTCTTCCAAGGACTTGTGCCCTTGACAGTTACCCCCGCGCCTATATATTTTACCATGCATGAAAATGATAAAATTAATTAATAAAATTATAACATGTACGTTGCATTAAGGTTCAAACACGTTGACAAAAATGAATAATGAGCAACCTGAATGGGATTCCTCTATATAGTGTTGACTTATTTCCCAAACTCATTTAAAAGTCTTTTTAGATTCCTTCTCTACATACATGGAGAATATATATATATTACTTTTGCTCTCCATGATTGGCCAATTGCATCGGTGCACAGCTCATATTATCTTTCATTGAAACCAAAGGTCATCGATTCTCGAATCTTAAAATGATTACATAACTTTTATAATGTTTGAACTAGATATATTATACTCTATTGCACCGAGTTTGAAGCATTCACATTATTAACATAATTAAGGATTAAATGGGATTTTTCACCTTTAAATTATGTTTTCAGGAGTATTGAGAAGACCAAAATTTTCACAAATTGCACGTCAATTAATGAGAACATAAATCATAGTGTCAACTATTTTTATATAAAGGAATTTCTCACAAAACCTATTGCCAATAATTTAAAAAAAAGAAGCAGGGAGTCCTTTGGGAAAAAATGATGTTTCCAAATGATGAGAATTGACACTTGAGCTTCAAATGACGAATTTAACAGCAGTTCAGTATTCAAAATTTTGAGAAAATCGCCATGAGATCCCAAAGAATGAATGCAAACATAATAGAAGATGTAAGAGATATAAGGTTAGATTCTTTTGTCCCAAAGATGTAAGAGATATAGCTAATAGCCTTTGTTTGTCATCATATAGAACCCAATATCATTATATTGAGAAATATATATATAACATTAAAATATATGGATAGTGAATTAATTAAGCTTCCAATTTCTCTCAAAGGCTTCCAATATTGTTATATTGGAAGTCTTTGATGGAACTTGAGGAGCTTATATACGGTTATTTTCTCAAACAAGGGCTAGAATTTGTTTCTCATCACATTGAGAGACAACATTATTTCAAAATATAAATATCTAATGGATTAATCTTCCAAGTTTTCTCAAAGGCTTCCAATTTTGTTTCACACACACACGTATATATGTATGTACATATTTATATGTAGGTACCTACATACAAGCAAGTACATACGTATATGCATGTATGTATGAAACAATATTTGGTGTTGTATACATATACATATATATGTATATGTATGGACACTCACTAACGCTTAACCCTAAAAAAATCTCATGTGTATTTTTACACCTTAACCCTTGAAAATTAGAAACAAACGGTCAACTAACCATCAATGTATATTTTTGCACTTATTTTGAAAGCTCAAAGTTACTTTCACCTTTGAAAAAAGCATTTGGTGTTGGACACACTTTTAGGAAAATGTAATGTGTATTTTTGCTCATTAACCCTTAAAATGAAAAAAAGCATTTAATTTAAGAAAGGAAAATAATTTGAAAATAATAATAATAATAATCGTTCAACACTTTGTCGAGATTACTATGAAATAATATTTAAAAATTTAAGACATAAAAAAATATATAGAAGGGAGGTAGAACTCCAAGATCAAAAATTGAAAAGAGAAATAAGGGGTCATTTGGTTTTTGAAAAGGATAGGAATGGAATGATTTTTTTTTTTTTTAAAAAAAACAGAGAGAATACAATGAACTAAAATACTTGGCCATAGATAAATTTTTGTAAAAAGCATAAATATAATTATAAAGATGATAGAATAGTGACTGACACGTATAAGGTCATAAATCTAGATTATATTCCCTCTTTTAAGAAAACGACGACCATATTGAAAAATATCAAAAAGATATGTTTATGTTAGAATATATGATAATTACTATAGAAAAACTATTACTAGCAATCCTATAAAAAGTTGAAGCAAATGGGACCTTTTTATTTTCATACTTTTGATTTTACCCACCATCGAGACATATCTAGGACCCCTTTCCTTTTAATTTTATTGTTAGTTATGAAATCCATGTATTGTATTGTGTATATATTTGTGCGTGTATATAACAGCATTCGAAGTGGTTGACGTTTAATTAAATCGACGTAGAAAAGGATTTCTATGTCGGTTAAAATAAATAATTAACACGGGAACGATGAGGACTTAATTTTTATGCCAGTTATATATTTTGACCAACCTAAAATTTGGACAAATTACTATATCATTAGTTTATATATACCCTCCTTTAACTGATGTGAAGAGATCTTCTTGAACAATGTAAAGAGCATTCTTGCAGTATTGTGTGCGTATCTGTAAACTGTGTTGATTAATGAACCTGTACACCTTGCTCGCCTGATATGGCTCTCTCTAGAGGCAATAAATCCACACTAGTAGCGGTTAAAATTGTGTTTTTAAAGTGGTTTTAACCGCTACAAATGACAATAATAGTAGTTAGCAAAATCCCGCTACAAAATACAATGTTGCAAATAGTTTTGGAAAAAACGCTACAAAACATACTGTTGCAAACGGTTTTATAGTGGTTTTTAAGAACCACTACTCATGTAAACAGAATCACTACTATATTGATAGTGGTTTTGTCACATTGCTACAAGATGTGTATGTAGATAACACTGAGTAGTATAAACATTGGTGCCCAAATTTTGGTGTGGTGGGAAATGAAAATTGAAAAGTTGGCAACAACATTGCATAATCGCTACTAAGTACATCTATGAATTTGAAAAAAAAATTGCAGTCATGGAACCGTTATTAATATTGGATGACATTTCAAAACTTGTGCTAAAAATTTAATATGGATTTGAATTTAAATTTGTAGCGGTTTAAAAATCACTATAAATATTGCACAAATTTTAAAAGAGAAAAATAATAATTTGATCCATTGTTCCAATATTATGTTGAATGTTTTATTATTTAAGTAACAATTTAAATTATAGTAATTAATATTTGGGAATAATGATGATTAAATTAAGTTAGATAAGTATATGGTTTGATATATATAACGTGCAAGTAATAAGGACTATTGTTGTCTACTAGATGTTATTTTATTATGGAAGGAGTGCTAAAAATGTTGGTAAAGAACCCTTAAATTTCTGAAGAAGAAGAAGAAGAAAAATTGTAATACCCTAAAATTCATGTTTATCATAAATATTATATTTTGATAAAAAGTGCCTATTAAAAATAGGTGAATATGTGGTCTCAAAAATTGAGTAACATATTTATGTTAATTTAGGGAATTTTCTCTAAGAATTAAGGTAATCAAAAACCAAATTCTCTAATTTTATTTTGGGATCATAAAATACCACAAAATTACCATATTAAAGCCTAGTCTTATATAATCATAAGAGCAATAAAATGCTATGGAGATACTAAAATTTATTAAGAGAGATTAATTAAAGTTGAAGGGCCAATTTTAAGAGTATGATAAAATTATCATGTTAAAACATGGTTCTTATGTAACCAAAATAATCAAGGGGGTGTTATGAAACCACTTGAATTAATTAAAGGGAATTAACCACAATTAGGAGGCAATTAAATTTGCACTAATTAAAATAATGGTATAATACCCCAAAATTCATATGTCTCTTGAATATTATAATTTGGCGAATAATACCTATTTAAAATAGGAAAGTATGTTGTCTCTAATTTTAGTAATTTATTTGTTTATTTTCCTTGGAATTTAAAGAGGCAAAAATCCAATGTTATTTTAGGGACCATAAGTTGCCCTATGATTATTAAAATAATGCATGGTGCATAAATGACCAGAGTAAACCCAAAAGTTGTGAGAAAATAATTAATCCAATTAAAAAAATTGCCAACAATTAGTAAATAATTAAATCTACATTAATTGAATTAATTTCATAAACTTTCATAATTAATTTGATAACATGTGTTGAAGGCATAATTAGGGATATATGACCTTAATTAAGAACCAATGGCTAATAAAAGACTAAGATTAGCATATAAGTAGTTTCTAATGATCATAATTAATCTTAGAACCAATCATATTTTGACAATTACACTTAACTACTTTATTAGGGATGCTAATTAAGATTAGATATGGAGGGCTAAGATTAAATTTGATAAAACTAAATCCAAAGGCTTTAATTAAGCCTCATAAAGCCAAATCCTTGTGAAATTGAATTGACCAATGATAAATCAAGAAAATATTCTTAATCCTCATGAAATTGATTGGACCAATGAGAGATTAGCATAAATGGAAGGTCAAGATTAGATTTAATAAAGCTAAAATCTAATGGTCTAAATTAACTACATAAAGCTTAATCCATGAGAAAAGGTTTTGACAATGAGAGAGAGAAAAAAATTAAAGCAAATTTGATAAAGTTTGAAATCCTAGAGTAAATTGGATAATGGTTTGAAATCCAAGAATATCCGAGGTACACAAGAAAAAAACTCAAAACAACAAATAAAGTGAGAATTTATGCAAATTTAAATAGTTGTGAAGAAGTAGGAACCCCGAGAAAATATAAAGACTTATCTTGAACCCACATAATTTAACCTCGAAAGTAAGCCTAGTAAAGGCTATTTTTGCAAACGTTGAAGAATAAGCTTAGTACAACCAGGGAATCTCATTAGACCATAGATCTGGATATCCAACTACTAATCAAAAAGCATACTCAGAATTTAAAAGTATTAGTGATTGATCATGCAACCAAAAATGAATTTCGTTAAAGTAAAACCGAAGACTCAGTTTGAAGAAACTTCTTCATTAAGTATGGGCCCAATGGTTAAGATTAAAACTTCTTAACTAAGTTTAGATCCTATGGTGAAAATTGAGGAAGAGGAAGTTCAAAATAATTGCAAGAATGCCATGACATTTCACTATAAATAGAGGGCTTCCCTCTTCATTCTCTTCACACCAAAAAACCATTCTAAGCAAGAGTGGAGTGAAGCAAGAAGGAGGAGGGAGTAGCAAGAGTCTTCAAGAGGTAAGCTTGTTTTTAGTTTCTAGTCTTTAGTTTTATAGTTCTTAGTAGTTCTTAGTAGTTTTTAGTATAAAGGTTAGTTTGATCTTTAAATCTTCCAAGAAGTTTTGATTTCATGTTTTTATGATTAAAAATGTCTTTTTCAAAATATGGTGGAAAAAATTGTGGAGCAAAATTCTTGGAAGTTGAAGATCAAAGTAGTGAAGTTTTGGCAAAATTTTTGGTAAAATTTCTGGGCAAACAGCAAAAGAAATGATAATATGTTATGTTGAAAATGAAGCCCATAAATCACAAAACTTTCCAGAAATAAAGTAGATATGTAGGGCTTTCCGAATATATATAATATGTAGCATTTTGATTCTTGTACAAAGAGATACAACCGGTTGAAGTTAGGCCAATTTTCTGGACGAAATTCTGGGCAACATTGTGGAAAATGAAAAATGGGAATTGTTCATAAATTCTGGGTATATACAAGTATTTGTTTCTTGAAACTAGACATCCTAAGGATTCTGAGGAATTTTACGGATCCTCGTTTCGATTTTCTAGAATTAATTATGATTTTTCAAAGTTGATGCAAAATCTGCCCAGAAAATACTGCACTACGTTTTTAAATAAATGTAAGGGCAAAATTGTAAATAGCAAATCCGCCAAGGGTAGAGAGGTAAATAGAGATGGAAATATCTCTTAGGATATTATTCTAAGTGATACGGTGATATGTTAGGATATCCGGGAAGTCCTGGGCCGGATTCAAAGGTCGGGCGTTTTCCCGAAAGTGAAAGGTACATTTTCACGTACTAGTAACTTTAATCATCTATATCTTATATGCATATATGTGATAGATAAATATCTCTGCTGTGTGCTTTTGAGATACATCTACCGTGTGCTTATGTACTGTTGGGAAACATCTGCTGTGTGCTTATGTACATCTATTGGGATACATCTACATCTACAAGTGTGCTTATGTATTGTTGTTGAAACACCATGAATATCTGTCATATATTGTTATATCTGCAATAGAGGTTAACTGTTACCTGAGATTCAATTCAATTGAATCTCAGCTTTGACTAAGGATCGGGGAAGGAACCAGGTCTAAGATGACAGCAAAGATGGAGCCGTGAAAAGGCAACAGTAGAGACGTGAAGAGACATCGGTCGAGATGAGGGATTAGTTCTGGCATGAATCTAATAAAGTTATTTCAAACCGTTTTATGTCTTGAAAGGGTTCGTCTATGTGGTTCAGTCGATGAGTCGCCATGAATTCGGGGAGACTTCCACTAGACACCGGCCTGGCCAAATTGGTTGATTAACTGAGTTAGGTTCATTGCCCCAAGTCTACCTAAGGCTTGGTTTAAGATTGTATAGTTACTATTGAAGAGTTGTAATTATACAAGTCCTGTAATATTGTATCACATGAATATTCCTTCGGGTTTATTTTTATATATCAATTTATGTCGGGACATCATCATATGTCTGGACATTTTATATCGATACTCATTGTCCAATTGTTAGTACATGCTCTCCGTTTCCGCAATACTGAGTGGTAGCACCTCAAACTTTACTGATTTTTATAAAACCAAGTGTCAACCGACACATTTTGAAGTATGGAATCTGGGTGTTACAGAAATAATTAGTATAAGTATTATTAAAAAAAAAAAGTTGAAATCAAAGATTTCAAAAAAAAAAAAAAAAAAAATCATATTTGATCAGCTTGCTCAACTCTTCAGGAAATCTTCACCAAATGGGAAAAAATGAGAGAGAAAATGGGTGGAAAGAAATGGAAGAGGGTTTGAAACGAGGGTGTGGTAGGGTATTTATACGGATATCTACATAATGCTAGTGATGATATTTGTAGCAGTACATATTTGTAATGGTGGAGGTGACAGTGTTTGTAGCGGTTTCAAAACCGCTACAACTATTGGTTAGATTTTTTAAAAAATAAAAAAATAAATTGAGGTTTACAAGGACAAAAGTTAAATTTGTTTAATCATTCTCCATCGCTATCCCTACAAAAATGTGTGGAGAAAATGTTATTGGTGAGTTGATTATTTTGTACAAAAATTTAATTTAAATTAAGTGATAACAAAGCGTAACTTATAAAAATGCACCGATCTATGGGTAAATTGTCATTGCCTTTAGGGAAGAAATTTTTTAAATTGGTAGGCTAGTAGAATGACTTACTCACATAGGTGATGTTATCAATATCGTTCATGTTGTGAAGGTCTCAAGGCTTTAAGTGGACCACTATATTTCAATCCTTGTGCCTCACATCTTGGACATAATAAACATGGTATGCCTCTGAGGCAATAATATATGGCTTATCATCTGAGATTGACCAATGTGAATTGGATGGGAGAAATTTATTGATGTGATGCATAAGTTGTCAATTGTGAGTCCTCGACAAGTTGTCATATTTTCCCAAATAATTTGAGTCTATTATTGTTCCAATATTATGTTGAATGTTTTATTATTAAAGTAACAATCACTACTACAAAATACATATTTAACGTCCTAAATAAGACCCAATTAACGTCCCTTTTTAGAGGGACGTCTCGTGAGAGGACGCAGAAAAATTTATACTTAAGACATTCTAAAATTGATTCAGGGCGCCTTAAAATTTATTTAGGACGCCAAAAATATCTAATTAGTGCTGATTTTTGGCGTCTTGAATGTAGATTCAGGACGCCAAAAATCATTATTTGGCGTCCTAAATACACATTCAGAATGCCAAAAAAGGATTTTTGGCGTCTTTAATCTACATTCAGGATGTCAAAGAATATATATACGGCTTCCTAAACTCTATTTTAGGACGCCGTTAAGTGCCTAATTTTTTTTTGTTTTTTTAAAAAAAAAGAACATTTTTTTCTTGGCATCGCTCATATGCTAATAACGATGCAAGACGGTGAAGAAGAACAACGATGAAGAAAGCTTCCTCAAGAAAACTTAGACCATAAATAAAAAAAACATACAGAAACACCAACATAAATAACAAACCAAATTTAGTTAAGTTTTAAAAAACAAACAAACAGATACCAAGCTTGAGACAAGACTGAGCCAATACTCCCTTTTGCTATTAAAGTTCTAGGTGCAAATGAAACTTACTTGGGCTTTCAAGGTTGAAGCAGTTTGCGTGCCCACTTCAACTGTTTGATGCACAACCTGTAATATGATCCCAACCAGTTAAGAACAAAGGTATAAGAGCAATAGGGCAGTTAAAAAATCAAATGACACCTGCTTAGATCTTTCAATAGCCTGATCAGTTTCATCCATAGTTTTCATCTCAGCGTTGATGAATTCTTGATTTGACATTGTTGTGATATAAGCCAAACATTTCAAAGTGTTACCAAAACGTCTTGAAAATGCTTATGGAACATGACATGGGTTTTAGAATTGTAATGACATGGCCTTGAAACACAACCAAACTTAAACTTGAAAAAAAACATAAAAAATTTCTAAGACAAGTCAAAACAAAACAGATAAAGGTTCCATTTTAAGAATAAATATATTTGTAACTTGGTTAAATGTACATAAATATACATCTTATAGAAAATGATAAGTAAACTGTAACACAAATATACATCTTACCTAATGCCATTTGAACATTTTCTTCACCCATTGGTTCATTGGCTCCTGCTCCATTGTCAAAAAGCTCAAGCTTCTTATTGCCAATGGTATTCATGTATCTTCCAATCATCCAAATATCAGTATAAATTCTCCTTCATAATATCCAGAAAACATATACTTTCCTTTATTAAACTCTTAAAGTTAATAGGATGTCATAAGTTAGAGGAAAAAGGTAATGGCAGATTGGCATCATACTACGGGGAGAACAACTCTAATTTCCAAAAGCAATATACATTTAGAGAGGAAATATTATAATCTACACAACATCTAGCAAGTAGAATGAGATCACTGACCACAAAGACCATACCTGCTGTGTATGCAAAATGTAAGTGGCTAGTCTGTGCTAATACAACCTTCTCCAAGGGAGGAAGGGAAGATTCAATTTTTTGAACACGAGCCATCAATTTGTGGCTCCTATTTGCTGTTATCATTGCTTGCTCCTGTAAACCATGGAAAACCTATGCTGCAAAACTACACACAGGAAAAGTTTCCTCAGTTAAAAAAAAGTTGCATGAATGCCATGAAGGAACACTATGAATGTCCAAGATTAAATTGGGCATTGATAACTTTAATATAAAAACAATGTTTCATAAGCAAATAATAATGGATCGATCTAACATGAATTATCAATGAAGAATAGGAAACACTAACAATCATATAAACAGATCGATGAAATAAGAGGGACGATGAAGATACAGAATGTCTACAGGAGTGCACAGAAAATTATGGTATGATTATCCAACATGAAGTGCTAGGGGGAAAAATGCATATTAAAATATCCCACATGTATACTTCTTCATTAAATCAGAATCAAGTTACTTCAATCACTAGGGTGTCCAAATTTGGTAATAACCAGTATAGAGAAACTAGGAAAAGAAAGTGTAAGGGAGAAAGAGAGGAACACCAAACAGAATAGTATTGAAAACACAATTAAACAGTCAATTAAGTACTATAAATGCTTGTACAGTATCATATATCTTTTGCCTTTGGTGCATTAAAAGTCAAGTAACTTCTTAATGTCACCATTGAACATCTGTCAAAAATTGTTTTATTGATGTATAACATGGAAACAGTTCAGCTCAAAGAGAAGCTTCTAATTTAGAAGCAACAATTACCAAATAAAGATTGAGAGCTGAACGGTACGGCCATATATTGTTTTGGTTAGATACATGTAAGTTTAAGATTTAACATAAAGAAATTTCAATCAAGATTTAAGTTTCACGTGCAGAAAATAGCTAATTAGCTATACATAATCAGAAAGTGGTGACAGGTTTTCAAGATAGCCATAGACAACAAATATATTAGATGAATGTGTGTAAATTATTCATCAAAAGCTTATAGGATATCAATATTTGCCACTACAAAATGAATATTTCAGCTCCCAGATTTAAGCCTTTAACATATTTACACCAAAGAGTGAAGACACATACATACAACTGACAGTCACCACTCTCTAGTATTAACCCACTTAGTGAGTTCACTAGTCACCACTCTCAACATGTTGTGTGGATGCATACCGCCCATCTAACATATTTCAGTCAAGTCTATGAACAGAATAGCAAGCTACCCATCTCTATTAATCAATTGTCTATGTGATTGAAACTCTCAGTTTCACTATCAACTCAAACACCATATTGAAGGACTTATGGCTGGAAAGGAAGCTACATTGCAGTAAAAGGTTAATTACATACTGATCAATTAATATTGTTCAAGTCTCTTAATAGAAGTGCAGACCACCCATCTCTCATGGAATGTTATGTCTAGCTATGTATATCTTCCCTATTTCATAACCTCAACTCAAAGTTAAAATACTCTAAGGACTTCACAACTGGAATCAAGCTCCATGACTTTGATAAAAGATAAGACTTCCAACAAGATCCATATAGAAGATTCTGAAATGGCAGCTCATTATTGTGACATGCCAAAACGTAATTCATCAAACAACACAATTCCATCTTAAAATAAATTAAAATGTAAATATATAAATTCAATAGACAAATTACAACTACGTTTTTAACTTAATGTACAGCTCATGCACTGATAATCTACAAAGATGCAGGGTTAGCTGGTTAACAAATTAGCCACTAAAAGATGTCAAAATTAAATTCCAAGAAGATGCCTGACTTGCCTTTTGCAATCCCTCATCTTCCCTGTGAGTTCTTCCAGTTTCTTACTTTGTCTATTGGAATCATTGATCTTATCCAGCTTCTGGAAGCCATTACTGTATGCAAAGGGTGAAAACATTTATAGTCGATAAAGGGATGAACAAACTAAATGTTGCAAAACACTTGTTACCGATGACATACAGCAAGAGGAAGAACGAGTGTAGTGACGGTGGCTTTCGAAGAGGAGGTGGCAGTACGACAGCAGGAGAGGGAGGGAGAAATGATAGGCTTTCCAGAACTAGGGCAGAGTTGCTCGACTCGTGAGAGAAGTCGGGGCTGGATGTGTGAGAATGCGAGTGAGAGAGACCGACGGCGAGCGAGCGAGACCGACGGCGAGCAAGCGAGACCCGCAGCGACTGAGCAAGACCAACGGCAAGTGAGCGAGGGTTTTAGGATGAGAGTGAGAGTGAGGGCGCGCGAATGAGAGTGAGAGTTAGAGTATGAAGATAGATCCGATACGCATGATTTTTAAAATAATTAAAGCATTTTTGGCGTCTTGACACTTATCCAGGACGCTAAAAAAATTTAATTTTGGCGTCCTAATTTTAATCTTAGGACGTCTAAAATTTAATTTTGACATCCTGATTTTAATTTTAGGACGCTAAAAAATTTTAAAGCGCCAAAAATTAATTTTAGGGATCCTAAATGTATTTTAGGATACCTAAATTAATTTTAGACGTCCTAAAATTATATTTATGACGCTTAAGTCTCAAAATTCAGCCAAATAATTACGAAAATGTCACCGCCTATACTTTTTACTTCCATTTTTAAAATAAGGAGGTCTTTTAGGGAAGTAATATCCACTTTTTGTAGTAGTGAATTTAAATGATAGTAATTAATATTTGGGAAGAATGATAATTAAATTAAGTCATTACAAAAAACTGTTATTTATTAGTGGTCAAGAAAAACCACTAAAAATAAGAGGTTTTGTAGCGGTTTATTCTAAACCCGCAACAAATTTGCAACAACAATACTTGCGCCAAAATGTGTGCTTATTGGTAACGAACTTTGTAGCAGTTATAAAAAGTAAACCGCTACAAAATTAGCACTAGCTTGGCACATAATAGCGTGAAGGTTGTTACAATTCTATTTGATACGGTTTCTAAGGGAAAACCTCTACAGTAGTCAAAGAGTCACAACATTTGTTGTGGTTTGAAATCAAAACCCTCTACAGAAGGTTGTTTTGTCGCAATTTGAGGCAAAAACCACTACAAACAATTTGTAGCGGTATTTTTAAAACCACTACATACTTTAAAGCTATATAAACCCCCCAAATTATTCTATGAAGATTTTGCAGCATGTAGCGAAACATTATTGGTTGCAATGTAGCTTCCTCTCTCCGATGATTAGTGGCTTTTTCATTGAAAATTGGCTTCTACCTTGTAGACAAATGGTGCATGTTGCACTATCTTCATTAATCACAAATCCTTGTAGTGGTTTTAGCAAACCGCTACACTAAACACTTATGAGAACCCGTAACTTTTACGGTACTCATGAGTTATAACCCATAACTAATTACAGTACTCATGAGAACCGGTAACTTATTATGGTAATCATGAGTTATGATTTCAATTATGATTTTAGAAACATAAATCATTGTGAAACCCATTACTCTTTACAAGTGCTAATGAGTTATCCCAAATTGGTTTCCTTTATCAAAACTCCATAATGAAGGGCGTCTCTTTTATAAATTGGGACGCTTAAAGTATATTTTTGGCATCTGTTTTTGTTAAAGGAACGCTTGATATTTCAAAATTCCTCCACATAATTGCAAAAATGTTACTGCCTTTATTTCTTACTTCACTTTCTTAAAAAAAGGATATTTTTTTGGGGACGCCATATATGCTTTTTGTAGTAGTGACATTTTTTTTTTTTGTTGAAAAAAGACTACAAATTTAAAAATATAATAGAAATTCATATAATTTTAAGAAACTAATCTCTCCGTATATATAATTTATTCAGCATTAAGAATGGGGATTGGAATAGATGTCTAGAAGTTTATTGACTCGTGGAGTAACTAGCGGTCAATTGAGACGCAGCAAAATGTCACCAATGAATAATATTGAAAGAGATTCGGGCAAAAAAAAAAAAAAAAAATTGAAAGAGAGATCGAGCACGCGCGCATGTATATAATTTTAATAAAGGAAATAACAACTTGATACTCCACATTCATGGCATAAGAATAAAAACTAAACATGTCTTTTATTTCCATCAATTCTCTTTAATTATATACTCTATGCTTATTTTCTATATACATATATATATAATTTGTACTACTGGAATATGTACCTAGCTTTTTTATTTTGTTTTAAAATTTTTGTTGTTTTGGAAATTCAAGACGTGGTCAACTGAGTGGGTTTTAGTCAAGGTGCAGTAATATATAGTACTACATTAATTGAAAGTTTCTCAGTCCCTGTGTCATAGCCTTAAAAAATAGATATGGAATGGAGGCATACTAACTCTAAATCTCTTGATCAACTATAGAGAATCTAAACTAGGTTTACCAATAACTAATAGTGTTAAAGTTCCCCTATATAATAGCAAATATAACTAGGTTATAATCCTAGTTGTTCCCAATTTTCTTTGAAAAAAAAAATGTCGAGAACTATATAGAAGTATATATGCTCCAAATAATATTATGAAGTCAGAAGTAGGGCAAGCAAATTTCTTGAAATATCGTTTATAGAGACGTAGGCAACCAAAAACCAAAATGGATTTAGTGCCCGTCTAAAATTGTGATTGCTCAGAAAGTGTACAAGACGCATATGATCATTTGGATAGTTTTTTTTTTTTTTTTTTGGTCGAATCATTTGGATAGTTTATATGTCTGTAATTTTTTGTAATTATGTTAATAAATTCTAAGTGAGGTGTTGTTATTTCATACACCGTAACTTGTCAACGTAACTTTTTCAATTGTTACTAAGACTTTTGGTAATTAAGTTTCATCCTTGGGACCTTATAATAATTCCCCCGTTTTTCCCTTATAATTATCATTATTATTTTAGATATGTTCTCTGTTAGTAGTTTGAGATGTGTGTGTTGGTGAGATTTAAAATCTTTCATGGATAAGAAATTAAAATTGTGTCTTAAAGTTTGAAAAGGCGCGTTAATTTGTTTTTGTTTTTCTTAAAGAAAAAAACAGTGAATGGATGTATGATTATGATGTCTATATTTCAAATTTACAAATGAATTAAGAAAGTTATTATTGTTCACGTCTCAAAGCCTATTCTATTCTTATCCTGTTATATATTTGTTTAACATGTTCTCCTAGTACCCATCATTTTCATTTGTTTATTACTTCAACATTTCCAGATAAAACTATCTGTCTATAACACTAAAGAAAGTTTCTCATGAACAATAAAACTTCCTAACTAATTGACTCAACTCATCTAACTAATATCATTTTGTGTAGAGTAATTTATGATATTATTACAAATAACTAATTTTAACCAACTTTGTGATTTTGTTCCTGCCCTTTTAATTAAAAGAAATCCTCAATCATAACTCAATGTTGTTTGATCTCCTTTAATTTTAAACAAATAAATGGGACAATTATAACTCTATGGATTGGACTACTTATTTTCATGCATTTTTATTATTTTAGTTTAATAATAAATTATCATCACCGAATTCCTCCAAGACATTGAACATACCACGGAACTATCAACTACCTCACATAAACATACCATACACATAGCACATGTACGCATACAATAAACATCGAGTTAGTGTTACAATACGCGAACATACCTTCGTTGATGTAACTTCGTCTGTTGTTGATCGGAGCGTAATCACAGATACCCTATAAGGATAATAACGTTTCTAATCAATGGTCAACATCATACCAGACATTCTAGTACCAAATTACCATTTTACCCTGATTCCCTTAATCGACGGAGTTTTGCCAGAGCTTCATTACTTTGACTCTAATCTTCCAAAATTTTGCCATATCTCTTTCTCCAACATAATTTTTGAAATATATATCATATTTAACCCTAAAACATGATATTAAAATAATACTTGGAAGATTAAAGATCAAACTAACATTTTTACTATAACTACCAAAAACTACGAAAGCTTAAGACTAAATACCGAAGAAATTACCCAGCACTTCGCTACTTCTTTTCCAGAGCTCCTCTTTGCTCTCACTTCTCTCTAACCTCTCTCTAGGATTCCTTTGTGAATTGGTGAGAAATGAAGTGAAGAGGGGTTGCCTATTTATAGAGAATTTCCATGAATCTCAACCCTTGGATTAACTTTTGCATCAACGGTTAAGAAGACGAAGATGTGGCTTCTTGCAAACCATTCACTCTCCTCTCTTCTCTACCACAAATTTCCCCCCAATGTCACCGCATGTCACTAACATGATGTCATCCATGTGCTTTATGAACTTCTACCGATAAACTCCCCGTTCGGTGTTCTAATCGCGTAATCTTAACCAATCTCAAAAAGTCCTTAGCAACTCACTGAAGATCTAATCTTCCTCTTTAAGAATATTTGGATTAACTAAATTTTTGATCTCATTCAGGGTATTTCGTAACCTGCTGAACATTTTCGGATAACCGCCGTCGGTTACGGAAATTACTTCGGGTAACATCAACTTCGGGACAAAAATTCACTGATTCATAATATGTCCAGTTGTTTACTACTTAGTTCAAGGATTTTGAGTTATGATTTATTTTCCATTGGTTCTTATTCCTACCATCTGCCCTTTGTTTATAAAATATCTTTTCATCTGTCCCTTATTCGCCCCATACGGTTACGGAAATGACTTCCGCTAACACCAACTTCGACAAAAATTCACTTGTTTATAATATGCCCTGACCTTAGAAACCTAGTTCACGGTTTTCTAGATAGGATTTAATTTCTATCAGCCCCCCGCTTTATCCTACCTGGTTCTTCCATAAATATCTTAATTATATTATTATTTAATTAACAAAATATCATGATATTATTTTTGAAAAACCCACAACCCTTTTCACACTCAAATTTCGGTTTTCTCTTCCCTTTATTATTATTTTTTTAATTTATCTAAATTAGCTAGAAGCTTAATTAGAGCCTTAATCCCATTATTAGCAATCTTTTAGGATTTAGGGTTTTCATGTTCTTAATCTCACCAATTTTTCTTAATCTTTTCTAATTATCAATTATATAAATTTATTAGTTCAAATTACATGAAATGTAGTATCTAATTTGCTAGCCATTCTTGAGTTCGATTAATAATAAACACTCTATACATAGTTTGTATACTTGGGGGATTTCTACTATAATGAGGCTGGTACTTAAATGTTGTGAAGTTCATCATTGTAAATATTTGACAATCGAATTTATGTAAACGAAAAACTGGACACCAATATATATTGAGTATAACAAGCGTAAAATCTTTGGGAGAATCACACCCTAAAAACTAATTGTTGAAGTTGGAGTACTCTGGACCTTATAAGGTCCCTTTTTTAACGAAACCCTTCATATGTAGGACTCATGAAAATGCACCTCCTTAAGAAGGAAACCCTTCCAATATAGGACTCATAAAAAATGCACCCCCTTAAGAGCTGTCATTTTGACGGCTCCATGTTATGGTACTTCACTTGGCCTTCTGTTGGTTAGCCCCTTCCCTCATAGCCCTATCCGGTTGGTCACTTTTCAATGACATTGAGTCAGAGGCGTACGTATATGAATGAGAAACTCTGAACTGACAGTGATGTTCCAGATTAAAATATAGACAAGAAGAAATAAAGATAAGAAATCAAACGCATCATCAGAACTAGAGAAGCAAGTATTTCCTTGTTACATCCAAAAACTTCTCAAGTCTCTCAAAGGTCCCAATACCGAACAATACATATTATTGAACATATGTGATTGAATTCGATTTTTATAATTTCTTGGATTTATATATATATGTGTGTGTATTTTCCTTATTGATTCAATGATATTGTGCTTTCTATATATTATTGTTAGATAATATGATTGAATTTGATTAATTGAATGGCGTGCTATTATCACATTTATAACAAGAGGAAGCAAGTTGCATTAATCTAATCCTAATCACACACTCAGTGGATTTAAACAATATCTCAAGAGGTAGTGTTTAGCTATGGTTGTCGCTAGGAGCTACTATTAATTGGGAATATTGGACTCAAGTGGTATCTTAGGGTTTTTCATCAAGACTTGGTGAAAGTTTACTCGTATATTTAATTGAACTATGATAGTCATTGTTCCATTTCCAAGAGCATCCATTATACATTTCATACTCCATTCCATTTTATAAAGAAAATACCAAAAACCATATTTAGCATTTAATTAAATTAAATTACATTCATATTTTAGTTTATTAATTTGAAAAGCCAAAACCAATTTTTTTCCCTTGTTTTCATTGCATCTTCATGGCATTTAGATTGTCTAGGGATAAATAAAAACCTCTTCTAGAAGAGAGAACAATCCTAGGTTTGCATTTACGCAATCCTTAATTAATTTTTGATTATGAACCCTAAGACTAATGACAAAAGGCTAAGAGCCCACATTCTGGTGGCTTCACGCTACGGTACTTCACTTGGCCTCCTGTTGGTTAGCCCCTTCCCTCATAGCCTTATCCGGTTGGTCACTTCTCAATGACATTGAGTCAGAGACATACGTGTATGAATGAGAAACTCTGAACTGACAGTGATGTTCGGGATTAAAATATAGACAAGAAGAAATAAAGAGAAGAAACCACACGCATCAGCAGAACTAGAGAAGCAAGTATTTCCTTGTTACCTCCAAAAACTCCCCAAGTCACCCAAAGGCTCCAATATCGTACAATACATATACACATATTGCGCAATATTGGAAACCTTTGAGGGACTTGCATGCAGAGCTTAATTATAATGTCTTTCGATTCTTAGATCACAGCTATACCTTGTGAGAAGCCAATGTGGACAAGCGTGGCCTTATATAGAGTTTGTTGATTATGGACAATTAGCAGGGAAGTCAACTGTTAATATATTCTAGAGATAAGTTTTCTTATTTGGATATAGACAAATCAAATAAAAAGTGATATGGAGAATCGAATATGGAAATATGTGTATCATCTTGAAACACTGTTGAGCTTGAACACGTGGGATTATTCCAATTCTTGATTTTGTGATCGAATGAACCAATAAGGCAGTGCCAATGTCTCTATATAAAGCACAACAATCGTAAGGTTTTCACACAAGACAGTATGTTATATTAAGCTCTTAATGAATCAAGTTCCTCAAAGGCTTCCAGTATTGTAAAATGCTGGAAGCAGTTGAGTGATCTTGAGGAGCTTATTTTTCTCTCTGACTTCCTGTTCTTGCGTTTTGTGACTTCTCATCCGTAAGTCATCTTTCTAGCTTAGCCTCTAGGTTATGGAGTAGTTTTTTTTCCCCCTTTCTCTTTGGTATTACTATTATACTCCAGATTAAAGACACTATATGTTTACTTTCTTTTCTGTTTATTGGTAGGAGAAAATGGGGAAATTTATTTCTTTATTTATTTATTGGCCTGAAAATATGAAAGCTTGAACATTTAATTACACACATAACTTCTTTCAATTCTTTTGATCTAGTCTCTCTGTTCTTTTCCTTGTTATATATATATATAAGCAAATTATGAGTTTGATACTACACTTTGTTTCTAACACAAGTTTAAAGGGAGAGCTCATCAAGGTCTTGCTAGTCAAGACCCTCCATGGATCGCTCTTTATAAGAAAAACAGCTTCTTAATGAAAAGCACAAATGTTATAAGCACAAGTCCAAACCAAGAGTTTGTCTCAAAAGAATAGTTTATTAAGTGGAACAACTCTTTAAACTTACAAACCTCAGTTCCGTTGCGAAGCTCCGGGACATATAACACACTAATAAAAGTATATAGTACGCATATATAAGAACAGCTGCGTTTTTCCAGATTTGAACAGCATGCGTATGTCAATCCCCATTATACGTGCCATCGCAAGATTGGGATTAACCTGTCAAAACGAATGTTATATACCATAAAGCTAGGATTACACACAATGACAACAAGCCTTATTCCGTTATATTGCACAATGTTATTGTGCTCTATAAATAAGTAGATTTTTAGATAAATTGCTGGTGAATAAGTTCTGCTCAATAATTTTGTTGAATGTTCCATCTTTCAATCTTCCTTTTGTCTAACTTCATAATTAATTCTACAAAAATCGTCCGTAAAATTCCTTGAATTTAGAATTTTCAATTAGGATGTCCTTGACATATTTAAAAAGCCCTATATATCTATTTTAACCAAATTTTCTCAGAATTTTGTGATCATGATTTCAATATGAAATCCTGGCGTTTTCATGGCTGACTTCAGAATTTCTGAAACCGATCCATACTGATTGATCTACTTACAAGCTTAATTATCTCTTGATTGTTACATTAGGGGTTCTTAGAGTAGTTGATGATTGCTTCTCACTAACACATTCAAAGGCCTTCTTTATTCATATCCAAATCACCTCTTGTGCTTGACCAAACCAAGAATAGACGCAATAAACAATAATTTGTTTAAACGCCCCATTGAATTATTGGGTAATTTATCAATCTCACACCATTTTGCATGAGCGTTTCCAAGCAAAACGCTGATTGATGAATAAATAAATTTTCCAAACAAATTGCATAGGTTGCTTGGATAATATCTTCTTTATTGGAATTTCTTCAAAATTGATCTTTTTTATTCTTATCAGCCTCTCGTGGAAAGAAGTATATATAGTTTGTATATTTGGGGGATTTCTACTATAATGGGACTGGTCCTTTAAGGTATCCATAAAAGGACTTTGATGGAAATGTTTTGAAGTTCATCATTGTAAATATTTGACAATTGAATTTTTGTGAAGTTCATCATTGTAAATATTTGACAATTGAATTTATGTAAACTAAAAACTTGACACCAATATATAGAGTGTAACAAGCATAAAATCTTTGGGAGAATCACACCCTAAAAACTAATTCTTGAAGTTGGAGTATTCTAGACCTTATAAGGTCCGTTTTTTAAGGAAACCCTTCCCATGTCGATAAATATAATAAAATAAAAGCGTCCTAATATTAATTCAGGATGCCAAAAAAAATATTCCTAAAACACTAGCTGGCGCCAAAAAAATTCGCGAAATGGCGCCATGGTGCCAAACAACTAATTTTTGGCGCAAAAAATTTAATTTTAGGTGTCCCGAAATTATTATACACGCCTTAATTTATTTTAGGTGTTCTAAAACTTCTTTTAGGACGCCAAATTCTTAGAATATAAGTATATAATAACAAGAATACCACTTTAACTTCCTCTAAAAAAATAAGGACGTTTTTTAGGGAGTAGTAACCATTTTTTGTAGTAGTGACCATATCTATTTTTTGTAGTAGTGTGCATCAAAGGCATCAATAAGATCAACAAACTCAACATATGTTGCAACTGAGACACTTGAATTAGGGTGGTCCTTGTTGTACTTGTTGAGCTTCATCTTTAGAAGCATTTTCTTGCCAATCAAATTATCAACTTCACTTGGAAATGCATAACATATTGCCTCCTAATAGGAAAGAACATAAACATTGTCAAAATATTGAAAAAACCATGTCATTGATATGGGAAAAAAAAAAATAGAATGAAACCTCAGGAATATCAACTCTCAGCTGAACAGTACTTTTTTTAGTAACTTAGATGCATGTTTGTCAAAAAATACTATGGAGGCAATTCCAAATTCACCAACAATAAGGTAATTAAGCCTAAGCCTGCGGAAAGATGAACATCTGAGATGTAAACCTCTAACAATGACTATAGCCACTATTCTTGAACAACTTGGAGTCAGACCTTCTTTTCTTTTTGCACTATTACGAATACAAAAATAATGAGAAAATTGGATTCAATTGTCAGCTGCTCCTATCATAAATAGGATTGACTACAGATTCAAGCATAGCACATGGTTTCATAAAACCGTATGATTTTACCGATCTAAACAAAGTGGGTTTTACATGAAGAAGATTTGTCTTAGCATGTTCTATTCGATACGGGTAGGAGAAGAACCCGACTTAATAAAAGACATATCTAAAATGATCATACTTGGGTAGGATAATGCATCATTTTCCTTTACAACAATTGTTCCCACAAGAAACTACTCCATTGGTCACTTTAGCTTTTGTACCACACCTTGAACACCCCTCATAAACCCATCCATTACGGGTTAGGAATTTTCTAAACTCACACATAATAGCAAAATATTTCCCCTGCAAACCATTGTAGGGACAATTAGTTGGTATGAGTTGACAAATTAGAATGACAAAAATACCATAGTTTGGAACACACCACTTCTTGAAGAGGGATCTCAGACACTTTAATTTTGGGTGTGTTCCTAAGGATACTTTCAACAGCAGAAGTAGACTTCTGTGTCCCAACATTTGGAATAAGTGAAGTAATGGTTGGTGACGACAAGTGTTCAGCACTGAAGGCAATTATTGAGTAATTGAGTAACACATGTAGAAAGGAAAATAGTAATAGTAAAGCTGGACTCCAAATATGAGGATCACACACCTTGCATTGAATCTGCAACCTCTGCAAACTTCCCATTCAAGTGGATTTTTGTAGCATGAAAAGAATTGCAAACCTCTGCTCAACCTTGAAACAGAAAATGATGCACATGTTTAATTAGTAAATGTTGAAGATCAATAAGTGAAAGTAAAGAATTGAAGGAAGCTTTAAATAAGAAAAACCTTTTTCATCAAAACCAATTCTTGCAAGCTGCACAAGTAAGACTATATAGGCTTTTGTATGCCATTAAAATCTTGTGTAGCGAATTTCGAAGTACAATCATCATATAAGACCATCTGGACAGTATTTCCCCTTGTAAATAAATGAATTATTCTTAATTAGAATTTCAGGAATCGTAAGAACTTGTGCAAGATGTATGGTAGAGGTAGGAACTTGTGCAAAAGTGGTCAAGTAGATTCTACAAGGGTGGTTTCTAACTTTTGACTCATAGTATTTAATATTCCTAGTCTTTAATGGATTGGACTATTCATCTTAAGGTTCATCTTTTAATAGGAGATAAATGGCTCTAATAGATGAGGAAAAAAAACACTTTGACATTTGTAATCATTGGTGCTAATGAAAAAAAAGTTGGAAACATCATATAAACTGAAGTATTTTTCTGTTTGCATGGGATTCAAGCGAGAAATTCATCTTAAGGGTCATCTATTCACATGAGAATGGCTCTAATAGATGAGGAAAAACAACCCTGTATTATTCGTAATCTATGGTGCTAATGAAAAAAAAAAAGTTGGAAACATGATAGAAATTGTAGTATTTTTTTGTTTGCATGGGATTCAAGCAAGAAATGTCATTAGAAACAGAAGAAACTGAAGCTTCCCACAACATTTGAAAGGAAAAAGTGAAGAGAATATTATTGTAAGCAAGTTCTCACCATAAATACATTAGTTGTGTGCCTTTCATCACCCAATATCAGTCTAAGCTTAGACCTTTTCTCTACTCCTGAGTAATATTTCTCCAAAAGGTCAATGCTTATGATAAAAGGCAATAACATCTGTGAAAAAATGTATAAGTTTATTGGGGAATGCAATGAAATGAAGAACCAAGGAATAAAATCTACTCACCAAACAAAAACATTGTATGATTCTCAAATGTTTGAGTTAATATGTCTCTGATGGGGAGGAAATTGAAAATAGACAAAGGTATTTCAGCAATCTCTCCATTCACATAAGTAGCAGAGTTAAATGGCAACTTGAACTTGTGGTTGGCAGCCTTGTAATCCTTTCCATTGGGAATTACCTCCAGATTTGCTATAAAGTAACACTGGCCTTCTACTGGCTCTTTCTCAAATTGCTTGAATAAAGAATTGTTCATAATTGAGGCTTGAATTTTATCACCCTTCAACCAAAGGAGTAACACATATAAGTTGTAATGAAGATGAAAGACATTACATAAATAGAAACTTCATGAAGCTCAATATTGTATTTGAGAAATATAGAAAAGATGTACAGAATGTATGAACCAAGGAACTAACCTGTTAGTCCATAAGGAATAAATAGATAGCATACAGCTGACTCGATGAATCCTTATGAAAGCTATTCAATCTCCTCAATACACGTACAACTATTCTCCACATCTCAGTGTTGTCATCAAGATCTTTGATCATTGATCACTGCCTATCTGCCATTGAGTTTAATAGATTTGTCTTACTATGTGAAAATGATATAAGAAATGGTTGAATGTTGAAGAAGCAACCAAGTGAGCTAACTTATATAGAAAAGCTCACTGCAACATGGGCCTTCACTTGACGTGCAATATACAAGTGCATTGGCAAATGTAAATAATTTTTTTTTTTAAAAAAGCAATAGTTAGTGGACTATATTTTTGTAAGAAGCAAAAACAGTAACTATTCATACCTACTTAAGCATGGTCACTACTGATAATGCACTTACATAGCAATCAAGTTGAAAGCGCACACTTAAGTGATTGTGCATTGGCAAATATCTTTTTTTTTTAAAAAAAAAAAACAGTAGTTAGTAGATTATATTTTTTTTAAGCACCAGAAACAGTAACCATTCATAAAAGCATGGTCACCTCTAGATATAATGTACTTACATAGCAAGCATGCTGAAAGCGAACACTTAAGTGACTTTGCATTGGCAATTTTTTTTTTTTTAAAGAGCAGTAGGTAGTAGACTAATTTTTTTAAGAAGCATAAATAGTAACTATCCATACCAACTTAAGCATGCTTACCTCTTCATAATGTACTTACATAGCAATGAGGCTGAAAGCACATGCTTTAGTGTGTGTGCATTGGCAAATGTTTTAAAAAGAAGGAAAAAGTAGCAGTTAGTAAACTATATTTTTTTTAAGAAGTAGAAATAGTAACTACTTATACCTACTTGAGCATGATCACCTCTGGCTAATATACTTACATAGCAATCAGGTTGAAAGCATACATTTAAGTGACTATGCATTGGCAAAAAAAAAAAAAAAAGCAATAGGTAGTAGACTATATTTTTTAAGAAGTAGGAACAATAAATATTCATACCTAATTAAGCATGGTCACCTCTGAATAATGTACTTACATAGCAATCAGGCTGAAAATGTAAACTTAAGTGATTGTGCATTGGCAAATGTGAAAAAAAAAAACCATGGACCACGAAGAGGACAAGAGCTTCTATGTGAAATTAATAGAAGAAAAAACAAATGTTATTAGAAGTTGTGAAAAATAATGGTGCATAATTTCGACTCTTTTAATATTAGAAATAATATGAAACAACATGATTCACATATGCTTTTAACATATTAGGACCTGAACTATGTTGACTGATGTAAAAGAGGAATGTGATTGTATAAAAAAAATTACTCTTATTGATTCAAAATAAGCAATGTCGTTTTTGGACAATTAACAAAAAAGCAACTTTTTGACCAATAAATAAAAAATAGTACGCAGAGAAATGAAAAAAAAAAAAAAAAAAAAAAAAAGCCTCAATAAGTATTGTTGTTTTTGGACAATTAAAAATTTAAAATGAAACTTTTTGACCATCAAAATAAAAAATAGTATTTTGGGTTGTAATGGATTAAATGAATACAGAAAAGGAAATGCAAAACCTGACTGGAAATATCTCAATTTGTGTCACACCAAACAGCATGGAGCCCGATGAGGTGAAACGGCTTACCAACTGAGCTGTTACTGTTGAATTGAACAGTAAATTGTGAGGAAAGGAATGGTGCATGGCTTATTTTACTATTGCTATTAAGTTTATATTGATTTCTTCAAAATTGATCTTTTTTAATTCTTATCAGCCTCTCGTGGAAAGAAGTATACTTGGGGGATTTCTACTATAATGAGACTGGTACTTTTAGGTATCCATAAAAGGACTTTGATGGAAATGCTGTGAAGTTCATCATTTTAAATATTTGACAATTGAGTTTATGTAAACGAAAAATTGGACACCAATATATAGAGTGTAACAAGCATAAAATCTTTGGGAGAATCACACCCAATAAAAACTAACTGTTGAAGTTGGAGTACTCTAGATCTTATAAGGTCCCTTTTTTAAGGAAACCCTTCCCATGTAGGACTCATGAAAATGCACCTCCTTAAAAAGAAACCCTTCCAATGTAGGACTAATGAAAATGCACATCCTTAAATGATCGAACCATATTTTTATATGATTTTTCATATTAAAATTGGGATTTTTAAAGCATTTTGTAGGACATTATTGCATGATTAAACACTAATTTGAGGTATGGACATTTGTATTGAATTAAGTGAAATTATGGGCAAAATGATCATAATTTATTAATTTTTCATGCAAATGATTTCTTGAACTTTTTGATGCTACGTTGTGTTTAATCTTGCATTGTAGGTGTTTAAGAAGAAAATTTGAAATTTCGGACAATGTCAATTAGGGCCAGAATTAATATTTTGAAGATTGGGGAAAATTACAAAAAAAAAAAGGCCATACAATTTCTGAAAATTAGGAATCAAGGAAGAATAGGGACCAGATAAAAGTACAAAAAAGTACCCGAGAGAGTTTGAAAATACAGTTCTACCCCACAATAGTTTAAAAAATTTCACTTTAATCCCTCCTGAAGAACTCTTAAGGTTTTCAGATTGGTCACTCGTTAAAACGCCCTTCTTTTGTTGGATGCGAGAACGGAGACCCAAGATTACAAGTGAATACAGAGAGACCCGAGACTGGAGTTGAAGGAAAGGAGGGAGTGCGTCACTGATTTAAAAAGGACAGGAGAGAGACCTTCATCGAGGATCCTCATCACTTACCTCCACCGTCCTCTAAGTCACCGGTAGCCTTCACCCTCACCATCATCACCGTCGGCGACCTCAATCCTTCCCCCTCACCATACTTCTATCACGGGCAACCTGAAACAAAGGGGTGAGAGTTGCACGAGAGAGTAAGGAGGAACGAAACAGCACCGCGATCACCACTGTCAACCTCCTTTTTCCAGATTGTGTGATTCCGATGAGGCTGTGTATTTTCAGCAAGACGCTGTTATTTTCGGTGAAGCTCTTTTTCTTGCCAATGAATTTCTTCCTATTCAACCAGCTGTGGCTTCTTCTCCTTTGCTCTTCCATTGGCACCAACACTTTGCCATCTTCATCATTAAATCTCTTCCCTGTTCATTGTTTCCATGGCCTTTGGATTAAAGCTCATTGGTGTAATACCTTAATTTTCCCAATTCTCATAAACTTGTATTTTAGTGAATAATTAGAAAAATACAAAGGTGAATATGTGTCTCAAAGAAATATAATCTATTGATTATATTTTTGTCCAAATTTAACTTTGGAATTAATTAACCAAGGGTTGATTAATGAGACTACAAATTAGGAGCTATAAAATGTGACATAAAACCAGATGAAATGATAACTATTTTATATGCTCACAAAACAAGAAAAATGGAATAGGGAAATACTTGTTTAATTTTTATCTAGTAACAATTATCCTTAATAAAATAAGCTTGCACTAATTGAGATTAGTTGCATAATTCTTCAAGATGATTAGAGGCAAATTAAAATCATCAAAAGAAGGGCTGATCATATTTGAAAATAATTAGGCCAAAGAGAATGAAATAATACTTGTCTAAATAAGCACTAATGACCTTGATTAAGTAGCAAAACAATTAGACAATGACATTTATAATCAAGGGACATGTAAACACTTGATTAAGGGAATAAATAAAGCTTCTCAATCATCCCCAATACCATTTCATCCAGCTGATGAGAAGAGAGGAGAATTGTAATTAATTAGAGTTGAAAAGTCAAACTTTTCAATTAACCAATGAAAAGCCATGAAATAATCAATATATTGTTAATTCAAAAACACAGTAAAGGGAAGGAGCATGTCGGCAGAGAAGGGGTGGAGATTGAATTTCATAAAGTGAATATTAATCCAAAGGTGAGAAGGAAATATGAAGTTTTGGAAAACTTGAGAATTACCATTGTTGCCATTGAAGCTTTGCCTCTAAATAGAGAGAAATTATCTTCATAATTCTTCACACCAACACAAACTCCTTTGATCCTAGATTGAGAGAGAGAGACGTGAGATTTTTGGAAGAGAATGAGCAAGGTTCTTCAAGGGTAAGTCTCTAGTTCTTGAGCCTTGGTATTAATTTTTGGTAAAATGTTAGTTTAATCTAGAAAATGGTAAAATAAATTCTCATTCTTGTTTTTAGGCCTCCTTGCATTTAAAAATGCCTAATGAGGTAAAAACATGTTGGGGAATAAGTTTTGAAATCAATGGATCAAGGTTGTGAAAATTGTAGAATTTCTACTTTTAAATCATGTGCTGGCAGCGAATGTTCATGCTATTATTTTATGTAGAAAATGAAGTCATTAAATCATGAAATTTTACAAGAATAAATTAGACATGTATGGATTTCTAAATATATACAATATGAAACGTTTTGATCTCTAGAAAAGGAGATATGAATTTTTGAAGTTAAGCCTTGTTTACAGGATTTAAATCTGAACAGTGTTTGAAAACTTAAAGGGTGAAGGTGCATATTTGCCAACCAACTATTATCTGAGGAGCGTCTGGCACAAATAACTATTGAGGGGACCAAAATTGTCAATAAACAATTAAAAAGTGAGAAAACAAAACACCAAATAACTATTAAAAGTGAAAAGAAACACACCAAATAACTATTTAAAAAAACAACTATCACAATTAAGTTAAAATATGAGGCACTGGAGTAGGACGGTGGCGGAAACGCTGGAGAAAAGAGCAGTTAATCCTTATTGTTGGAAAAGGAAAACACCAACAGAGATGGGACCCATGGAAGCAGGCATTGTGGCAGCAGCGGTTGCTGCTTGTGGCATCGGAGAGATGGAACCAGGGTGTAAGGTACATTCCAGTCGAACGCTGTGGACTACTGGATGAGTTCAAGAGGGTGAGTGGAACACCCAACAACAATAGAAGCTTTGGAAATGCCAACGACGTCGACACTGTGACAGTCAATGGAAGACGGAGACACCAAGACAGTGACGGGGTAATAGTTCGTTGGCGAATCTTCTCCAAATTGTGTTTTTTTTTCACTTTTTAATTGTTGATTAGCAATTTTGGTCCCCTCAATAGTTATTTGTGTCTGATGCTCCTCAGGTAATAGTTGGTTGTCAAATCTGCACCTTGACCCAAACTTGAAACCTGGGAATTATTTTTGATGTTATAGATTCTGGAAATATTTTTACATGAAAATAGACATGCCAAGGGTCATGAGGAATTTTGAAGCACTCAAAAATTAGTTTTGTAGAATTAATTATGATTTTTCAAAGTTGCTGAAAAATCTGTGTAGAAAATCCAGCAATGCGTTTTTGGGAAAATGTAAGGGTAAAAATGGGATAAATAATCCACTAAGGGTAAAAAGGTAAAAAGAAATGGATATAAACCTTTAGGATATTATTCTAAGAAATATGATATTTATCAAAATATCATATAATAATCCGACGATAATGTATAGATATCCGGGAAGTCCGTAGTTGAATTCAAAGGTCGAGTATGTTGGTAACTGCAAGGTGAAAGGTACAGACGCGTACTGTAACTTTAACTCTGATGTGATGGACAAGACTATGTTTTGGGTCATGCACCGTGACTAAGTTTATGGGCCTTAGTCACATGTTTATATACATTCGGTTTGTGCGGGTTATAGTCATAATAATGACGTATGGTTGTTTTCCTAGCA
The DNA here is from genome assembly GCA_019022655.1 of Acacia acuminata. Taxonomy (NCBI): domain Eukaryota; kingdom Viridiplantae; phylum Streptophyta; class Magnoliopsida; order Fabales; family Fabaceae; genus Acacia; species Acacia acuminata. The sequence continues at coordinate 2,358,077 of JAFJYI010000049.1, read as the reverse complement.
CTGAGGACATGTGGAGGCGTGACACTGGTGAGTGCAAACATTGTGAACGTTACATTTGTTGTGTGCTATGTATTGTTTGCTGTTAACATTACATTTGTTGTATGCTATGTATTGTTGTAACCTTATATCTGTTGTGTGCTATGTATGGTTAATACTGAAATATAATGAATATCTATCATATATATTGTTATTACTTGAACATGAGGTTACCTGTTACCTGAGATTCAATGGGTATTGAAACTCAGCCTTGACTAAAAGTTCAGGAAAGGAACTTGGATCTGAGAAGGTGACATGGAAGGAGTTAAGAAGAGGCACCAATGGATGGAGCCATGAAGAGGCACCGGTCGAGACAAGAGTCTGAAGAAGTCTTATAGGACTAGTTTCTAGAATGAATACGATAGAGTTGTTTCAAAACATTTAGTGCTTAAACTAAGAAAGGGTTGGTCTATGTGGTTCAGTCATAAGTTGTAGTGAAAGACGGGGAGACTTCCACTAGAATTTACCTGGCCTGGCCAATGGGTTTGATTAACTATGTTGGATTCCAAGCCACAAGTCTAGTTAAGGCTTGGTTTAAGAATGTATAGTTACTATTTAAGGGTTGTAATTATACATATTCCAGTTAATTGTATCACATGAATATTCCTTCGGGAAATATTTAATTTACCAGCTTATGCCTAGGCATTTTATATCAGTTACTCATCGTCCAAACGTTAGTGCATGCTCTCCATTTCGCATTACTCTGACATGTAGCACTGTATTCCTAGATACTACGTGTCATCGGGCACAATAAGTAATATGGAATTTGGGGTGTTAGAATTGGAGCAGAATCTAAAATCATGTGTGGCTGAGCCCTTTGTCTCTGGGAGATGGATTAAGTGGCTGGAGATTAAAAGATGCGAGCTTATTTTGTTCAATCTATTTTCTCTAATTATAGTTGGATTTTCTAGTTTTAGGGATGTTGTTTTGTATTAATGAGACTTAGTTTACCCAGTTGGATAACTTTGTAGATTAAACGTATGTGATTGGATTTGATTTTTATGGTTTGTTGGATTTATATATGTGTGTATTTTCCTTATTGATTCAATGATATTGTGCTTTCTATGTATTATTGTTGGATAGTATGATTGAATTTGATTAATTGAGTAGCGTGTTATTATCTTATTCATAACAAGAGGAAGCAAGTTGCATTAATCTAATCCTAATCGCACACTAAGTGGATTTAAACAATATCTCAAAAGGTAGTGCTTAGCTATGGTTGTAGGAGCTACTATTAATTGGGAATATTGGACTCAAGTGGTATTTTAGGGTTTTTCATCAAGACTTAAAAAAACTTTACTCCTACATTTAGTTGAACTCGATAGTCACTATTCAATTTTCAAGAACATCCATTATACATTTCATACTCATTTTCATACTCAATTCCATTTTATAAAGAAAAATATTAAAAACAATAGTTAACATTTAATTGAATTGCATTTATATTTTAGTTTATTATTTGAAAAGCCAAAACCAATTTTTTCCCTTGTTTTCATTGCATCTTCATGGCATTTAGATTATCTAAAAATCAATAAAAGCCTCTTCGAGGAGAAAAAATGATCCTAATTTTGTCTATACGCAATCCTTAGTTAATTTTCTATTATGAACCTCAAGGCCAATGACAAAAGGCCTTCATCATTAAAAGCCGACATTCTGGTGGCTCCATGCTACGGCACTTCACGTGGCCTCCTGTTGGTTAGCCCCTTCCCTCATAGCCTTATCCGGTTGGTCACTTCTCAATGACATTGAGTCAGAGACGTACGTGTATGAATGAGAAACTCTGAACTGACAGTGATGTTCGGGATTAAAACATAGACAAGAAGAAATAAAGATAAGAAACCACACGCATCATCAGAACTAGAGAAGCAAGTATTTCCTTGTTACCTCCAAAACCTCCTCAAGTCACTCAAAGGCTCCAATACCGAACAATACATATACGCATATTGCGCAATATTGGAAACCTTTGAGGGACTTGCATGCAGAGCTTTATTATAATGTCTTTCGATTCTTAGATCACAGCTATACCTTGTGAGAAGCCAATGTGGACAAGCGTGGCCTTGTATAGAGGTAGTTGATTATGGACAATTGGCAGGGAAATCAACTGTTAATATATTCTAGAGATAAGTTTTCTTATTTGGATAGAGACAAATCAAATAAAAAGTGATATGGAGAATCGAATATGGAAATATGTGTATCATCTTGAAACACTGTTGAGCTTGAACACGTGGGATTATTCCAATTCTTGTTTTTGTGATTGAATGAACCAATAAGGCAGTGACAATGTCTCTATATATATAAAGCACAACAATCGTAAGGTTTTCTCACAAGACAGTTTGTTATATTAAGCTCTTAATGAATCAAGTTCCTCAAAGGCTTCCAGTATTGTAAAATGCAGGAAGCAGTTGAGTGATCTTGCGGAGCTTATTTTTCTCTCTGACTTCCTGTTCTCGCTTTTTGTGACTTCTCATCCGTAAGTTATGTGGCTAGGTTAGCCTCTAGGTTATGGACTAGATTTTTTTCCCCTTTCTATTTGGTATTACTATTATACTCTAGATTATAAAGACACTATATGCAAGGATCGTTTACTTTCTTCTGTTTATTGGTAGGAGAAAATGGGGATATTTATTTCTTTATTTATTTATTGGCCTGAAAATATGAAAGCGTGAACATTTAATTACACACATAACTTCTATCAATTCTTTTGATCTATTCTCTCTTTTTTCCCTTGCTATATCTATATAAGCAAATTATGAGTTTGATACTACACTTTGTTTCTAACACAAATTTAAAGGGAGAGCTCATCAAGGTCTTGCTAGTCAAGACCCTCCATGGATAGCTCTCTATAAGAAAAACAGCTTCTTAATGAAAAGCACAAATGTTATAAGCACAAGTCCAAACGAAGAGTTTGTCTCAAAAGACTAGTTTATTAAGTGGAACAACTCTTTAAACTTACAAACCTCAGTTCCGTTGTGAAGCTCCGGGACATATAACACACTAACAAAAGTATATAGTACGCATATATATGAACAGCTGCGTTTTTCCAGATTTGAACAGCATGCGTTTGTGAATCCCCATTATACGTGCCATCGCAGGATTGGCATAAACCTGTAAAAATGAATGTTATATGCCATAAAGCCAGGAATACACACAATGACAACAAGCCTTATTCCGTTATGTCGTACAATATTATTGTGCTCTATAAGTAACTAGATTTTTAGATAAATTGTTGGTCAATAAGCTCTGCTCAATAATTTTGTTTAATGTTCGATCTTTTGATCTACCCTTTTCTAAAGGATTTCATACTGATTGATCTACTCTTCTTACTAACACATTCAAAGGCCTTCTTTATTCATATCCAAATCACCTCTTGTACTTGATCAAACAAAGAATAGACGCAATGAACCATAATCTGTTTAAAAGCGCCATTGAATTATTGGGTAATTTATCAATCTCACACCATTTTACATCAGTGTTTCCAAACTAACAAAATAATCGACATCCAAACCAATTAAATGGCCTTACAATCAAAAGGCTGATTGATGAATGAATAAATTGTCTAAAAACATTGCATATGGTGCTTGGATAATATCTCCTTTATTGGAATTTCTTCAAAATTAATCTTTTTTATTCTTATCAGCCTCTCGTGGAAAGAAGTATACATAGTTTGTATACTTGGGAGATTTCTACTATAATGAGACTGGTACTTTTAGGTATCCATAAAATGACTTTGATGGAAATGTTGTGAAGTTCATCATTGTAAATATTTGACAGTTGAATTTATGTAAACGAAAAACTGGACACCAATAAATATTGAGTGTAACAAGCATAAAATCTTTGGGAGAATCATGTAAATGGAGGAAATCACCAAGAAGGGGGTCAATTGGGGATTTTAAAAAATTCTTTTGAAAAACAGGGTATAACAAAGGAGAGAAGAAAAGCTTGACACAATAGGATTTATACTGGTTCGATCCTAACTCTTGACCTACGTCCAGTCCCCAGACACTCTGGGATTTTTATTATCACTCAAATCAATTACACACTCCGCACTCGAAAGTTATCCTCTTACTAGGATACACTCCCCCTTACAAGTTGTAAACTAATAAACCCAACTTCAAAGTCCCACAACTGAGATTCTTACAATGATTGATAATCAATGATAAACTTTTTAAAAGACCAGATAAAATAATCACTGAAATATAATGTATCAAAAGATACTTTACAAGTAGGTAGAAAAGTACACTAAATGCAGTTGAAACTTGATAGCTTTTCGTTTTCTTTATTCTGGTGGTTGAAGAGAATTGAATGCTTTAGCTTATATATGTTGGAAGCATTGAATGACCATTAGAATCATTAATGTTGTTGCTAGGTTGTAACTTGGTCTATTCTCTCTCTTGTCTTGAGTTAATCCAGGTGTACAGCTAATCTTGTTGACTTTCCTTCAGATTAGCCTATTGGGAGATGAAACTTCCATAGAGGAAAAGAAAACATTTAAACCTTTGCAAAGTCCAGGGAATGATTGGCCAAAAATATGCAAAGTTTTCTAGACCAGCCATAAATGTTGCTGACATCACTTTTTGCTTTATACTTAATCCTCATTCTAATACACATTTAATCATCTAAAACTCACTAACAAACTGATTAAACATAGTTAAGAATAGTAATGAGTGATGATAAAAGTATCTAGATCATATATTAAGATTTTGCAAATTCGTGAAAGATGGTTTTCAAACAGAGCGCTTTAAATTGGAGTTTGTTAAAGCAAACTGGAGTTTGCAATATTCTCTCAAAAGACAAACTTGAGTTTAGAAACACAAACTCGAGTTTTGTTCTTACTTAGGTAAACATCGCGATTGAGCTTTGAAGAACATTTTGAAACAGGAGCAAACTCGAGTCATTTAGTGACAAACTCGAGTTAGTGACTTTTTGAAATGAAAGTAAGGTTAAGTCCACAAAGCTCAAACTGGAGTTTTCAAATGCAAACTTCATTTTTCTAAAGTTCAAAATAGTGAGAAGCTCTTGACCTGCCACAAACTGGAGTTTAATAAAATGAACTCAAGTTTTCACAAAAACGTAGAAACTTTGAAAACTTTAGGCCAAGCGCAAACTAGAGTTTATTTTGCTAAACTTGAGTTTGCTTAAAAGATGAAAACTTTAAAGCTCTCGGACAATCTAAACTCGAGTTTAGTTAAGTCTAAAAACATTGAAAACTCTCTGTCTAACACAAACTCGAGTTTACCATGACTGACTCAAGTTTGCTTTAACTTGAAAAACTTAGAGTGCTCTCTGTATGACATAAACTTGAGTTTAGCTAAGTTTAGCAAACTTGAACTACTCTCTGTCAATTCCAAACTCGAGGTTCATAGACCCAAACTCGAGTTTGCCTTTAACAGTAAGTTTATCAACTTAACAAAAACAAACTTCAATTTAAATTTACAATTGTCAGTTATCATCAAAACACATAGAGAACTAACAAATCACACCCTAAAAACTAATTGTTGAAGTTGGAGTACTCTAGACCTTTTAAGGTTCCTATTTGAGGGAAACCCTTCCCATGTAGGACTCAAGAAAATGCACCTTCTTAACAAGGAGACCCTTCCAATGTAGGATTCATGAAAATGCACCTCCTTAAGAGCTGACATTTGGTGGCTCCATGCTACGGCACCTCACTTGGCCTCCTATTGGTTAGCCCCTTCCCTCATAGCCTTATCCGGTTGGTCACTTCTCAATGACATTGAGTCAGAGACGTACGTGTATGAATGAGAAACTCTGAACTGACAGTGATGTTCGGGATTAAAATATAGACAAGGAGAAATAAAGATAAGAAACCACACGCATCATCAGAACTAGAGAAGCAAGTATTTCCTGGTTACCTCCAAAACCTCCTCAAGTCACTCAAAGGCTCCAATACCGAACAATACATATACGCATATTGCGCAATATTGGAAACCTTTGAGGGACTTGCATGCAGTGCTTTATTATAATGTCTTTCGATTCTTAGATCACAGCTATACCTTGTGAGAAGCCAATGTGGACAAGCGTGGCCTTGTATAGAGGTAGTTGATTATGGACAATTGGCAGGAAAGTCAACTGTTAATATATTCTAGAGATAAGTTTTCTTATTTGGATGGAGACAAATCAAATAAAAAGTGATATGGAGAATCGAATATGGAAATATGTGTATCATCTTGAAACACTGTTGAGCTTGAACACGTGGGATTATTCCAATTCTTGTTTGTGTGATTGAAAGAACCAATAAGGCAGTGACAATGTCTCTATATATATAAAGCACAAAAATCGTAAGGTTTTCTCACAAGACAGTATGACGAATCAAGTTCCTCAAAGGCTTCCAGTATTGTAAAATGTTGGAAGCAGTTGAGTGATCTTGAGGAGCTTATTTTTCTCTCTGACTTCCTGTAATACCAAAATTTTTTTTTATTTTAAATACAATATTTTGATAGAAAAAGCCTATTTAAAATAGGTGAATTTGTGGTCTCAAATTTTGAGATGTGTTTATTCTATTTTCTAGGTAATTTTTTTTTTTTAGGGCTAGAATAACCAATGATTTAATAAATTTTGTTAGGCATCATAAAATACCATAAAATATAATAAATACCATATTAAGCTATGGTTCATGTAGAATTTAAAAGAGCAAGAAAGTGTTATGAAAATACCTAAATAAATTTAGAGAAATCAATGGCAATTAATTACCAACTAAACATTCACTAAATTAAATAAATTGTACAAGTCTTCATAATTAAAGGACCATAAACTCCAATTTTCATAATTTGTTAAAAACTAAATTTTCTAATACCCTATAATTAATATTTAGTTCATATTTATTTCATAGAAGGCCATAAAGAATTATCAAAACACTTGAACAATTAAGGGGCAATTGCTAATAATTAATGAGCAATTAAAATTACACTAATGGAATATTTAGGTAATTCTTTAACAATTAATATTAATAGCCATTAATTAGAGGTGTATTAGGCTAATTAAAAGTCAAGAACCAATAAGGGATTAGGATTGGCACTAATGAATTGTTAACAATCGTAAATCACTCCATGAACCAATAATGCAACAATCAAAAGATAATTAAGCTTTTGATTAAGGTGTTAATCAAATGTTAATCAAGCTTTGAAAAGTCAACAATTTCAACTATGATCTAAGGGCTAAGATTTAAACTCATAAAGCTTATCTAAAGGCTCTAATTAGTTATGATAAAGCTTAATCCTTGTGACCTAAGCTTAACCAATGAGAGAGAGAAAAAAAAATAATTAAAGCAAATTTGATAATGGTTTGAAATCCAGTAAATATCTGATGTACACAAGAAAAAAACTCAAAACAACAAATAAAGTGAGAATTTATACAAATTTAAAAAGTTGTGAAGAAGTAGGAACCCGGAGAAAATATAAGGACTCATCTTGAACCCACATAATTTAACCTCGAAAGTAAGCCTAATAAAGACTATTTTTGCAAATGTTGAAGAATAAGCTTAGTACAACCAGGGGAATCTCATTAGAACATAAATCGGATATCTAACTACTAATCAAAAAGCATACTCAGAATTTAAAAGTATTGGTAATTGATCAAGCAACCAAAAATAGATTTCATTAAAGTAAATTAATTCTCAAAAAGCAAAACTTAGAGATTAAGTTAGGGTCTTCTAATCACATGGATGGATGAGATTAAAACTTCTTTACTAAGTTTAGATCCAAGGGTTAAGAATGAATAAAAGTTGTTAGGTAGTTAACCTCAAAATTTGCTATAAATAGGAGGTAGTGCATTCATAAATCCTCACCAATTCACAAAGCAACAACATCTGAAATATAGAGAGAAAGTGAGAGTGAGAGTCTTGGAGAAGAAGGAGCAAAAGTTCTTGGTAAGTTCTCTAGCTCTAGCTTTAAGTTCTTTAAGTTTTAGTTCTTAAATTCTTATATAGAAGTAGCTTAGATCTTAAATATGCTAGAATAATTTTATTTACATGTTTTTATGGTCAAAATTAGCTTTATTTCAAAAAAATGATGAGGGAAGCTATATAGCAGAATTTCTGAAAGAGAATCATCAAAGTAACGAAGTTCTGGCGAAATTTCATCGGTTTTGAAAATTCTGGAATCAGTGATGAACATGCCAAAATTTCATATTGAAAATATAGTTACAAAATTATGGGAAAAATTCATGGTTAAAATAGACATATAGGGATTTTTAAATATGCCAAGAAAATGTCAAAATGATTTCTGTACAGAGAGATAAAAATCCTCAAAGTTAGGCTACGAATTTCTGGAAAAATTCTGGACAAAGGCTCAAAACTTAAAACCTGGGAGTGATTCGTGTAATCTGGGTAGAAGTGATTATTTTTACTTGAAAATAGACATCCTAAGTATTCCAAGGAATTTTACGGATCCTCGTTTCGATTTTTCTAGAATTAATTATGATTTTTAAAAGTTAGACGAAATACTGCCCAGATTTGTACCAGCATTGTTCTACGAATTTTGAGGGAATAAAGTGAAAAATAAATGTTCCAAGGGCAAAATAGTCATTAGTGGCCAAAATATCTCTTAGGATATTATTTGTAGATTAATAAATGTGATATTACCGTTATAGGATAAACACGATCACAGTCCAACCGTCAACGTACCGACATCACCGACAAAGGTACGGACACGTACTGTAACACTAACTCTGATGTTTATTTTATACCTATATGTGTGATAGTTGTATTCCTAGACTGAAACTCTGTTTTTAAAAGTATTGATCATACATATACAGCTATATACAGGTTATGGTTCTGATAATACCGTTGAGTTTTCCTAGCGCTGAGGACACGGATGTACACCGTGGCACTGGTGAATAGTGCAAACTATGATAACGTTCATATGCAGTGGCTGTGTTCGGTTATTATCTTTCATATGTGAATATTGCTGTGATATCATGAATAAACTGTCATACATACTTGTTACATGAATATGAGGTTAACCGTTACCTGAGGTTCAAATGGGCATTGAACCTCAGCTCTTACCATAGCTTCAGGATCCGGAGTGAACAGGATCGAAGACAGGGGTAAGCAGTAGATATAGGATCCGACTGGAGGAAGCCCTTTTGTTTTATACTTACTGATGATGTCATTTGGAAAAAAATTTTGTAATGCTGTTAACAACTAACACATACATTACAGTGGTTACTTATCAGTTACTTTTTCAATACTATTTACTTCCGATACTCTACTCTGATCACGATACCATAAAAACACTTTCGAAAATTGGGATGTTACACTTCCTGTTCTTGCTTTTTGTGACTTCTCGTCCGTAAGTTCTTTCTAGCTTAGCCTCTAGGTTATGGAGTAGATTTTTTTCCCCTTTCTATTTGGTATTACTATTATACTCTAGATTAAAGACACTATATGCAAGGATCGTTTACTTTCTTTTCTGTTCATTGGTAGGAGAAAAAGGGGAAATTTATTTCTTTCTTTATTTATTGGCCCGAAAATATGAAAGCCTGAACATTTAATTACACACATAACTTCTATCAATTCTTTTGATCTATTCTCTCTGTTTTTTTCCTTGCTATATACATATAAGCAAATTATGAGTTTGATATTACACTTTGTTTCTAACACAAGTTTAAAGGGACAGCTCATCAAGGTCTTGCTAGTCAAGACCCTCCATGGATAGCTCCCTATAAGAAAAACAGCTTCTTAAGGAAAAGCACAAATGTTATACGCACAGGCTCGAAAGAAGAGTTTATCTCAAAAGACTAACTTATTGAGTTGAACAACTCTTTAAACTTATAAACCTCAGTTCCGTTGTGAAGCTCCGGGACACATAACACACTCCTAAAAGTATATAGTACCCATATATATGAACTGCTGCGTTTTTCCAGATTTGAACAGCATGCATATGTGAATCCCCATTATATGTGCCGTCGCAGGATTGGGAGGAACGTAAAAATGAATGTTTTATACCATAAAGGCAGGAATACACACAATGACAACAAGCCTTATTCCGTTATATCGCACAAAGTTATTGTGCTCTATAAATAACTAGATTTTTAGATAAATTGTTGGTCAATAAGTTCTCCTCAATAATTTTGTAGAATGCTCGATCTTTGGATCTACCCTTTTCTAAAGGATTCTATACTGATTGATCTACTCTTCTCACTAACACATTCAAATGTCTTCTTTATTCATATATAAATCACCTCTTGTGCTTGACCAAACCAAGATTAGGCACAATAAACCATAATTTGTTTAAACGCGCCATTGATTCTCGGGTAATTTATCAATCTCACACCATTTTGCATCAGCGTTTCCAAACAAACAAAATAATCGACATCCAAACCGATTAATTTGCCTTACAATCAAAAGGCTGATTGATGAATAAATAAATGGATAAATACCAATTTTGTCACAGAAGTTTTGGTTTTGGAGCACTCAGCACCTGGAAGTTATTTTAGTATCATTTTTGCCTGGGAAGTTTACAAGCGTAGCAATCTTGCTCATCGATTGATCTTGACTGTTGGATTGATCATTTTTGGCATCATTTTTGCCCCAAAGGTTTACAAAACTTTGCTCCTAAAAAAAACTTTGGAGGCAAATTTGCTCCTAAAAAAACTTCCAAGGCATATTTGCTCCTTTTTGTAAACTTCTGGAGCAAAAATGATGCCAAAAAACTTCTGGGTGCTGAATACCCCTAACCAATATTTTCCGTAGCAAAAATGGTATTTGACCCATAAATAAATTGTCTAAACAAATTGCATACCGTGTTTGGATAGTATCTCCTTTATTGGAATTTCTTCAAAATGATCTTTTTTATTCTTATCAGCCGCTCGTGGAAAGAAGTATAGATCTGAAATTAATATATACTTCCGATAACTTTTTAAAAGCTTCAATTAATTATTTTATGTAAGTTAGGACAATTAGTTATTTCTTATAGAATCTTAGAATTACCTTTAGTTATTGGAGTTTGATAGGTTAATTGGTTAGAGATGCATGAAAATATTTAATTATTAAAACAATAACATCTTTTATTATAAAACATGTAAGAGGTCCCTATAATAAAGATTGTACGAAGCATATATAATTTATGGTAAACTTATTTAATTCACTCTCTTCTTAGAATTGAAAATTCTTCCTACCACTTTTTATCCGAACATGAGCTGAAGCTTCAAAGAACATGTATGTGGTAATTATAAGACCAAATAAAGAGCCCAATCCCAATAAACTAGACAATTAGAAGGTAGAGTCCTTGAACTTATAAACCCCACTACACTTGTGAGGTTTCCTAATATTCAACTCATTACAATAGACCAATATATCATCAACATACATCTGATTAGTTACAAGCAAAGAATGCCACAAGATATTGGTAATCCACTAATCCTCCCAATTTATCTTGGGCTTCCTCATGAATAATCAGGCACCACAAAATATTTGTACAGTGGCTGAAAATTGATGCAACAATCTCATTTTTTTATTACTATATAGTTGTGTACTTGTAATATAGTTGAGAAATTTTATAATTAGTTAGAGATGAAAATATTTATTAGTGATTTAAACGATAACATGTTATATTATAAAACATGCAAAAGGTCCTTATAATAAATATTCTACAAAGTATTTCTAATTTATGACAAACTTAGTTGATTTAATTCACTCTTCTTAGAATTGAAAATTCTACCTACCTCTTTTTATCCGAACATGAGCTGAAGCCTTCAAGAACATATATACCAATGTATCATCAACATACATTTGATTAGTTACAAGCAAAGAATGCCATAAGGTATGTAACATCCCAAAATCTGGGCCTAGAAGTTCAAAACTAAGTTTGAATTACGTAGAATATTAAGCCTAGTTTAGCATCAGTCCCGAAAATGTTCGAAAGATAGAATGATTTAAAGGAACTATATAATTTGACCCCTCCAAATATAAGATAAATGTTTAATTAAAGGTTATCCAAAGTAAGAATAAAATAGTACACTGGCAAATGTAAAATTGTATACCTACCATCCCTACTTTGGGCAAAACACGTAATTTATGAAAATTATGAGTATAAAGGGTAATTTTGGCCCATGATTTCATGAAAATTCCCGACAGACACATGAAGGAAGAGAATAATTTCCTATACTATGTTTGCCGCTCAATTTAGGAATAAATGGAAAAAATTACCACAGAAATGAATTTTGAAACAATTATTGAATTTTGGCTAAATGAATGATGATTATCCAGATTTAATTATGAAATAGAAGGAAGCCTCAAATAATTTGGAAAAAATAGGGGAAATTATTTTATGAGAGTAATGAGTTCTTCAAAGAATTACATCGATTTTATTGGTTAGATATTGCCCAAAAAGTTAATATTGGAATTTATTTCCAATTAAATAAAATAAAATGCCAAAATCCTTAATTAAGATAAAGGAATTGATAAGAGATCATTTTGGGCACAATTTAAGGGATAATAGGCCTTAGTTATGGTGGTTAACCTTGAAAAAATATTTTTGCAAGTTGAAAGCTTGTTGCTGTGATTTTGGAAGCTCATTCTCCTAAGAAGAAATGCTGCCCAAATATTTATAACATTAATTAAAATAAGGATTTAACCAAGAGATTAGGGATTTTTGTTTTTTTCAATTTAGAAACCATGGAAAATTGCTTGAGACCAATCTAGAGTAAAGTGGCAATTGTTTTAGAAGGAAGGGAACGAAACTCTCGGCCTTGGAATTTGAGAGGAAAGGTGTGATCTTTTGAAAATTATAAGTGATCTTTTGAAAATTATTGAAAGGGAATGTATTGTGAAGATTTGACCCAAAATAATTATACATAATTTAAAGCCTGAATTTTTGGGAAAATAATTATTGTCCTAGAATAATTTCTGAAGTTTATTTGAAAAAATCATAAAAAATGGAACAAAGTCAAAGCCCAATTTGATTAGTCAAGGGTATGTGTAATCGGAATTTTGAGAAAAGAATTGTTGTAGTCATGAGGTAAAGGAAAAAGAGAATAAAGAAAATTAGTAGAATAATTTTGGAGTTGGCCCCACAATACACACTTTGCTCAACTCCTCCAATATCCATATTCTCATGCAGAGACCAACGTAGCCCCTTATTCTTTAAAAGTCACGGGCCCCCTTTCATGCTCAACTATTTAGTTAATTATTCATTAAACTCTTTGGGCCTAAAGATAACCTATTCAGCGTCCATGTTCCCTTATTATACATTCTTTCATATACCCAACACAGCACCCAACTTCCTCCAACCCGTTACTCTCCTCGGCCCAACATGAAAATACGGATGAAGAAGAGCGCGGCGAAAAAAGAACAGTTATGCGCGTTTAACGGACAGCTCAACTATTCATGCAAAGTCCCATACTTCTCTTGTGTCAGCCGCGTAAATGCACATACTTCTTCATTATTCCTCTCTCGACGGACACACGGAAACACGAGAGGAAGACAAGAATGAGAGTAAGAAACGGAGAAAGTGAGAGGGAGCCGGTCTTCATTCTCGTCGTTACTCATTCTCCTCTGCAGAATGTAAGAGCGCGAGAAAGAGTCCGAAGAGATGATAACTATTATGAGTGTAAGTTCTTTATTCTTATTCATCCTCTTCGGCCTCCCAAAGGAAACAGAGACAACACGATGCGAGAGTGAGAGACTAAATGAGAGCATGCAAGAGATGAGGAAGATTCGGTCAACACCTATTTCTCCATTCATTCGTTTCAGCTCTTCACCAAAAGCATAGTGAACCGAGAACATGAGAGAGGCTGAGACGAGACTGAGGATAAGATTGAGAGAGAACACCGGAGAAGGAGATCAACATGCATGCAAGCTTGAGATTCAAATAAGGTAAGCATTCTAACATTTACCTAACCTTGGTTCTCAGCGTCGTCGAAGCTTTTGCATGATGAAACTCTGTTTTTTATGAAGTTGAAACAGAGTCAAAGGACGTATGCTACAGTAAAATCGAAAATGAACAGTATTTGTGTCACTGTAGCAATTAACGCACTGTTCACATACTGCAGCATCATGAAATGTTGCTGATTGAACGTAGATTATTCTGTTTCATGTGCTGATACAGAGGATATTTGAAGTTTCACGTTGAATGCAAATGTGAGTGGGCTCTCATTAGTTATTGCTGAACGTGAGGGCTTGCTGTTTCTGGGAATACACAGCTGAACATGAATATAGAAGTTGCTGTCATGGTTCTGGAAAGTGAACTTTCAGCTGAACAATGATTTTTAAGCAAGGTAAAACCATGGCAAACGATCTTCTTTGACCCTGAAGTTTTTTTGGATATTTTGTACACATCATAATCTTTAATATGAGCCAAAGAACACCCAAATCCGATGTGCACAAAGAGAATTATGAATTTCCAAAGTTCAACAGAAAAACTGAAACACTGTCAGTTTTCAGAAATGCACAGTCGTATTTAGGCTCAATTTTGAAATAGTAAATGTGCTAGTTTCGTTGTGAAATTTTCCAGAAATGAACTAGACATAATACGGTTTAATTTAATAGGTCATAAGCCTTAATCAGAGTAGGATCCTGAGAGATACGAATTTTTGAAAATGACCTATTAAGCTGGAACCTTTTTCTGGACAGCGAAGAAAGAGTGAAAAACTGGGAATGATACAGCAAGAAATAAGTCTAGTGACTATTTGTACATGAAATTAGACTTAATTAGTGACACATAGAATTTTGAACCACCCCAATCGGAGTTCTGTAGAATTATTGATTATTTTTCGAAGTTAGGCCAAAATGCTGATAGCTTTTAGCTACCATGCAAAATCAAGAAAGAAATGGCCAAAGAAATAAGAATAAACTCCAAGGGTGTAAGAATGCCTATGAGGCAAAGATAAGCCATTAGGTATTCTTTTTATATGGCTCTAATAATATGACCATATGATTAGGGCAATGAGAAGTCAAGAAGAAGAAGAATGAAAACGAATGAAAGATACTTCAAACAACTCCGTAGTTGAAAGAGAAGGTGCAGCTGGAGGACATAGGCTAAGGTAGTGGACTTACCCTACTTGCGTGTATTGATTTATCTGCTTGTGTGATAATATGCATGATTGCTTTACTTGCTTGTTTAACAGATTTGAATGGTTGAAGCTCGTTTCTATTTATGCTATGGCCATGAGTATATTTTATGAAGCATTGTAGCATGCGAAATGTCATTATGTTAATATGAGCCTATGTAAGGCAAGCATATCATACACTAGCATTTATCTTACATGCATTGTTCGGTAATGTTTGCTACGAGATTCCCTGCAATCTCACCCCTACAACCAACCATTAGGCGGAGTGAGCACGATAGAGAAGTGTTGCACCAGACTGTAGAATGGAGTGTCACTTGAAGACGGCACATTGAAGGGAGTGCTTGAAGTTGCCGTATTTAAGAATGAGCAGATCAGAGAGCAAAGACACCTTATTAGCTGTGACGACGGCCCTGAAGTATGTTGACGCTTCCCTACGAATAATATAGGGTTGGGTGTCTAATTTTTGAGTACGTATGTGTTTTGGGAACGCTTCCGCATATGCCAAATGGAATAGACATCCAGATGGGTTGTTAGAATCACACTACCCGCCACCCGTTAAGGGCGAGGCCGGTAGGGGTGTTACACAATCCCTATAGACTAGACAATTAGGAAGGAGTCATTGAACTTATAAACCCAACTGCATTTGTAAGGTTTCCCAATGTTGGACTCATTACAATATATCAATGTATCATCAACATACATTTGATTAGTTACAAGCAAAGAATGCCACGAGATATTGGTAATCCACTAATCCTCCCAATTTATATTGGGCTTCCTCCTGAATAATCATGCACCACAAAATATTTGTACAGTGGCTGAAAATTGATGCAACAATCTCAATTTTTGTTACTATATAGTTGTGTACTTGTAAATTTATTACTATATAGTTGAGAAATTTTATAATTAGTTAGAGATGAAAATATTTGTTAGTGATTTAAACAATAACATGTTATATTATAAAACATGAAAAAGGTCCTTATAATAAATATTCTACAAAGTATTTCTAATTTATCACAAATCTTGGTTAATTTAATTCACTCTTCTCAGAATTGAAAATTCTATACATACCTCTTTTTATCCGAACATGAGCTGAAGCCTTCAAGAACATATGTACCAATGCATCATCAACATACATTTGATTAATTACAAGCAAAGAATACCATAAGGTATGTAATATCCCAAAATCTCGGCCTAGAAATTTAAAATTAAATTTGAATTAAGTAGAATATTAAGCCTAGTGTAGCGAGAGTCCCGAAAATGTCTGAAAGATATATAGAATGACTCACAAGAACTGTATAATTGGATCCCTCTAAATAGAGGATAAATGTTTGATTAAAGGTTATCCAAAGTAAGAATAAAATAGTACACTAGCCAAGGTAAAATTGTATACCAACCATCCCTACTTTGAGAAAAACACATAATTTATGAAAATTATGAGTACGCAAGGTAATTTTGAAAATTATGCCCATGATTTCAGAAAAATTCCCGAGACACACATGAAGAAAGAGAATAATTTCCTATACTATGTTTGGGGCTCAATTTAGGTATAAATAAGAAGAATTACCTCAAATGAATTTTGAAACAATTATTGAATTTCGGCTAAATGAATGATGATTATCCAAATTTAATTATGAAATAGAAGGAAGCCTCAAATAATTTGGAAAAAATAGGGGAAATTATTTTATGAGAGTAATGAGTTCTTGAAAGAATTACATTGATTTTATTGGTTAGATATTGCCCAAAGAGTTAATATTGGAATTTATTTCCAATTAAATCAAAGAAAATGCTAAAATTCTTAATTAAGATAAAAGAATTGATAAGATCTCATTTTGGGCCCCATTTACGGGATAATAGCCTTAGCTATGGTGTTTAACCTTGAAGAAAAAAATTTGCAAGTTGAAAGCTTGTTGTTGTGATTTTGGAAGTTCATTCTCCTATGGAGAAATGCTGCCTAAATATTTATAAAATTAATTAAAATAAGGATTTAACCAGGTGGTTATGGGTTTTTTTTTTTTTTTTTAGTTAGAAACCATGGAAAATTGCTTCAGACGAATCTAGAGTAAAGTGGCAATTGTTTTAGAAGGAAGGGGATGATTCTCTAGGCCTTGGGAAGTTGAGAGGAAAGGTGTGATCTTTTGAAAATTATAAGCTCATATTTGGAGTCCTCATAACAAAACATGGGGTAGAGGTGATGAAAATAAATGGGGGGAAAAGTAATGAAAATAAATTTAGAAGCATGTTAGCAAAAACTCACATGGTCACTCTTAAAGAGATAGTAAAGAACAAAGTAAGAAGTAAAGGGTTGTTCAAGTTTGATGACTCCATTAGCATGTTTATAATCTTTGGTTACACGTTATTATGTTTTAGACTTTGATATTTGTGAGACAACCGTGACACAAGTGAGGCAAAGAAGACTTCAAGTTTAAAGTGTGATCAAGGTAGCAAATTTTACCTTTCTTTAATTTGTTATGATTGGTTGTTGCTTGCATGCATTGACATGTTTGTATGCTTATGTGATTATATAAAAAATCATACATTTATATATGTGATTATGTTTGAACATGTCATAGGCCAATGTGATTACAAGTAATGCATGATAGTCTTTATAAACATGTCATTTGCTATGTATATTTGGGAAGCACATAAGGTGCTTCTCCCTTATGTGCTTCTTACATGCTTGTCCCTCTAATTAGAGGGACAAGCAATTTTTTTTTTTTTTTTTAATATTTATTTATTTATTTTGATTAAATTATATACTGTTTTTTTGAAAAAAAAAATTTGACCATGTATCTTAAATTAATTAGTTTCCAGTCTTGCATTAAAAAATATTTGTCCAATAGATCTTGGAAACTAATTAATTTGAGATACTGGGTGCAAAAAAAATTTTCAGAAAGCAATATATAATTTAATCTAAAAAAATAAAGTATATAAAAAATTAAAAAAAAAATTGCTTGTCCCTCTAATTAGAGGGACAAGCATATAAAAACCACCTAAGGAGAACCCGTATATTTGAGTGGTGATTGTTTGCCACTGTGATTCTTTGAATCTCATGCCCTAATAATTAACCATGCTAGGTTACGAACCTCCAAGCGAAAAAGCTAAAGGAAAAGGCAATAGTAAGTGGAATGAGAAGTTAATTTTTGGTTTTGTTAGAAGTTGGAATATATATAAATAATTCCATGAGTTGTGTAAATTCTTATTGTGGCCTTGGCATGTATAGTTGAAGTACTAAGATGGATTGTGACCAATTGAAAGTCATAGAATAGCCTTGAAACTATAAATTTAGCATGCATATTTATGACTTCCTAGTTTTAGATCTTTTCTGAGCATAGTCACCATTGCATTGTATGATATATAGTAAGATACATTGTCCAATTCTTATAAAGCTTGGTGTATGCAAAGTAGACGTATAGAGATTTCCAACAAGTCCTAAGACTAAGCAATTGTATGCATGTACAATAAGTTATGGATTTTTGAATTTAAGGTACAAGTTATATCCGAAAACAGAGCAAATCTAGGAAATGAAAGAGCTGTATTGATATGAGAATGATCAAGCAAGAACAATATTTTTCTCATGTAAATAACTTCAAGAGCTTTCAAAATAATTATAGAGCACTCTCATATGATGTTTCTAGAATTAGTTATCAGTTTTCAAAGTTGAACCAAAATCTGAGTAATCAAGTGAAAAGTAAGCCAAAGATCAAATTGCAAATTTTATGGGCTTCAATTAACGAATCACCCGAACCATAGCGCTTCTAGATGCGTACTAAAGGTGGTAATCCCCTAATCCTCCCCAATCTAACACTCGGACCCCGGTAAGAAAACAGATGACGAGCATTGTACATTTGGAATAACTGTTAAAATGTCAATGGGCATGAGGCCTTAGCATCTTGTGGATTCACATTGTTGTTGAGATTGTTTGTTGAGACCATTTTGTTTGGGGTTCAGTGAGGAGTTAATGATTGGGGGGTTGGGTTATAACCCTTCCTTGGAATGTGCCTGTGTTTTTGAAATCATGTTGTCGTAGTGGGTTTATGGGCAGATTTTGTACTCCGAACACCCTGATGTGCTATGCTTAATTATGTTATTTTAGGGAAAACTAATTTGTTAATGTTAGAAATAGGAGAATGGTACTTAAAATTGGGGACGTTGAATCTAGTTATAACCTTGATAGAGCTTTGTATCAGTTTTACCCTTTTCAATAATGGTGATATTTTTCCCCGGCATAATTGTTGTGAAACTCCACTTGCATTATCTGTTATAAAATATTTAGGTGCTAAATGCCTTGTTTATGAGAAAAAGGTCTTTTCATTTAACACATATATTATTTAACAATAATTCAAAACTTAAGTTGGCCAAAATTAACATTATTTCTGTACATATACTACAAAAAAACATCGTATTAGCCATGAAATTACCCACGAAAAAATTCCATGGTTTCCCCCACGGAAAATTTCCGTCTAAAAAAAAAAAGCGTGGCTTATTTTTACCACATATTTTTTTTTTGAGAATTCCGTTCGTAGATAATTTCAATTTTTACCCATGGAAAATTACCTACGAATTCCGTGAGAAATTTCCCACAGAATTTTTTCCATAGGTAATTCCGTGACTAATATGATTTTTTTTTTTTTTGTAGTATATATATTTCTAAACTTTTTAATGACGGTACGTTATTGAATTTGAAAAATTCCCTAGTGTAACATAGGATAATGCAGAAAATTAACTTTCCGTTATCAAAAGAAGAAATTAAATTTTAAATATTAATTTAAAATATGTAAAGCTGTTTAATTATAACTCTTTTTAAATTGTTTAATTATAACTATAACAAAAGGATCGGAGAATTCTCAAAATTAAAACTGAATTCCCAATGCATTATTATATTGTATATCTTTCTATAGGAATTTCAGTCAAACCACATATCTATGTTTTTTTTTTTAAAATGACTTTGGTTTTGTAGAATTATTTCATAAATTTAAAATCATAATCTGTTAAAAAAACTTATCATTTTAGTCCTTAACCATATTTTTCCTTTTTTTACAATCGATATGCAGTCTCTACTCTCTATTATCAATTAAAATAAGAAGGGTGGTCAAAGTAAACTAAATCATACTTCCAATCAGAATTATTCCAAATAATCAGTTAATTAATTTTTCCCCAATATGCCTTAGGGTTAATTTTGACGGTAAAAAGCATCGATCCATGTCCTTTGGCTCGACGAGAGGACTATATAATATATATATGCGCGCTCGCGCGCAAGTTGTGAACTGTTACAGTTTACCAATTTGTTCATAGAGTACGCAAACGTGACTAATTTATCTGCTATGTCTAAATATTCTCTGAATATGTTTGCCGGGAATATAATCTCAGGGACTTTGAAATCAATTAGTAAAGGAATCCGACATGATAAAGGAAGATTACCTAACCACTTGCCAACAAGTTATGTAATATATATTATGGATAGTTAATAATCAAGTCTCTATAGTTTTGCATGATTTTCAATTATGTCCTAGTATTTTTTTTTCTTTTTATTAAGTCCTTACAGTTTAACACTTTTTAATCAAGTCCTTGAAGTTTTTTTCAGGCCCTTATAGTTTTACATGTTATAATCAAGTCTTTGAATTTTTTTTTTTTTTTTTTTAGATTTTATCAGTCAGCTAAAGCTACAGTAACTTGATTAAAAATTAGATAAAACTATAAGCATCTAATGCATAGGGAAAAAACCTGTAGGGATTTTATTAAAAAAACTAGATGGGCTTGTTTATAAAAAAGAAAAAAATAGGAATCTCATTAAAATTTATTTGAGACTATAATGACTTATAAATTAATTATTCATATACATTATCATTTAAACAATTTTTGAAATATATTGTTTTAACTTATATGTGTAATGCTTTCAGTCTTTATATAATGTTCCAATAATTAAATTTTTGAAAGTTTATTTATTGTATTCGTTGAATTTTTAAGATTACATAGTTAAAGTCGGCCTAATCTTCCTTTTTGACCAAAAAATGGTCAGCTTACTCTCTCATACATATTCCTTCCCTATGTCAACGATAAAGACGGATCAAAATCTACAATTAAGATAAATGCCAATCTATCAACAAATCTTGGAAAAAAAAAAAGAATAAGAGAAGTAGATTTATTTTCTTTTGACTCTGACAGGATGGGATTAGATTATATTCCTTTAATTATTTGTTCCAGCAAAAATTTCTATATATAAAAGCCATATGATCCCCCACTTTGTTTCTCATAACATAATTAACTAATTAACATTATTGGATTAATTGAGCTTCCAAGTTCTCTCAAAGGCTTCCAATATTGTTATATTGGAAGTCTTTGATGGAACTTGCGGAGCTTATATATATATATATGGTTATTTTGAAATGTTAATTAGTTTTGTTCCTCCTCCATATCAAGTGACTGTAATTAATTTGATTAGCCAATGTAATTCACTTCTTCATCTCATTTAAATTAAGAAACTTCTAGTTTATGGTTTATATATATCATTATGATATCTTTAATTCAGTCAATACATCATTTTCTCACATTTCTTTTCTTTCTTGTTTCTTCAATTTGTTGCATCAATTTTCATCCCAAAATTCAACAATATGTGTGTATATAGTCTGATAATTTCCTATTTATCTCAATTATTGAGTTGTAATTTAAAGATGATTATTCATTCCTCCTTCGAATTCACTTTCCACTCATATGGGTAGTGTTGGATCTATGTTCTATATAGATCTGATTGCTTAACTATTACATGATATGAGCTGGATAAATGTATAGTCGAAGAAATATGCATTCATTTCATCATAAACTTTATATTGTGAGCCTATTGTATTCTTGCCTAGTTCATGCTAACTTGCCCATTGTGGGAAATTTGAAACGTGCCGTTATTTGGCTGTATTCTTGCCTAGTTCATGCTAACTTGCCCTTTGTGGGAAATTTGAAAAGTGAAGTTATTTGGCCGTATTCTTGCCTAGTTAACTGAGAGCGATCTTAATTGACCTTTGAGCAATTTTTGCATTAGTTCTGAGCGAACTGTAAGTAAAAATCATGAGTGATTGAAGAGTTCTAAATCTATAAAGAAAATATTTTTGAAGTTCTAAGGAGGCTTGGCGTAGGTTAGTAGACCAAGCCATGATAATTCAACTATTTGTTCATTTTCTACTCTTATTTATTTTTGGGTTAAGGTGCAAATCTACTCATTAACTATTTCACTATAGGCATCTAACACCATAAATTCTTAGGTACAAAAGTACACATGAAGTTTTTAAAATGGTGTCAAAATGTCGCAAACATTAAATCAACTAATATTGACCATTTAGCAAACATGTAGGTTAAGACAATGACACAAAAATATGCATGAAATTTGCAAAATGGTGCAAAACTATTACAGTAGTTGATAACTTCAAGTATATGTTCCATTTTGGAAACTTCATATGCATTTTTTCAATCATTTTTATGGTTGAAGTGTTTGGTAAATGGTTAAAGTTAATTGATTTAACAGCTGTGACATTTGTACACAATTTTAAAAATTGTGTGTACTTTTGCACTTAAGAAAGTTTGTGGTGTCTAATGCCCTGAAGGAATACTTATCGTTAAATTTAACCCTTTATTTTTCAATAGTCTATATTTACACGAACATACACTCTCAAGAGCTTTCACCATGACACACGAATCTAATGCTGCCTTTTCCATATCACAGCCAATCCTCATTTTCCAAATTAATTGTAGTTTTTATTTGCATTTAGCATTGATTTATAGAAGGAATATGCACTCATATATGTGTATACACTACTACATATTTGTGCATTTATAACGCTTATAATACATAATGGTTACAACTAATAAACATCATATATATCGATGTAAAGGTTGTGCAAGGATATATAACACATAAAAGTAATGGTTAATTATGCGCACCGTCATGTATTGTAAAGTGGAATTCCTGTAAACACAAAATTAACGGTTGTAATTAATAACCATCATTTATTTTGTGACAAAAGTGATAGTTCTTTCGAAATAGCCATCATGTAATACTTACAAACGATTCATCTTCCAACCTTACATCAGTGAAAGCACAAACATAATGGTTATATCTATTGACCGTAAAGTATGAATAACAAAAACACATTTCATAATAAACAACCATCATTGTTGGTCAAATTCCCTTATGGCAAGTGAACCAGTCGATCAAGTAATATAGAGTAAGTAGAGTTATCATCCCACAGAGATTGTTGATACTGAAGATGACGCTAGTTTCTAAAGACAAGTGTGTGATGTGAAAATCTATATTTCGTTTGATTGATTTTGCTATTACTAATGATAGAAAATAAATAAGTGGTCGGAAGTTAAAGGAATATATCAGTTCAAAAGTAGGATGAGCTCAAGTTTCATCCTAAGTCATGTCATTCCCTTAGTTGGCATACAACGGACTTTATAGCAATTATATCGCACGCCTTCGCAATGCTACAAAGATAATCACCGTCACAATCAATGATATTCAGTTAACCCTATACTGAAGCTTCTGTGATCCTATAAATACAGTCCTCGCTTTACTCTCCCATATTCCTACGGTGATTTCCAGTTCAGTCTGTCTAATTAGCTCTAGGTGTTCTGGTTATGAATGGTAAATCCATTTCTGTCATCTATAGTTTAGGTCGAGCCATGCACAGGCTCGCCAAGCAAATACTATCTAACAGAGGTCTAACCTTGACTCTCGTCCGGTAAGCCAAGACCACTGGGATAGTCCTTAGTGTCTGCTAACCAGCTATGGATTAAAACACTGTTAAACAAAATGAATTTATTAAATGAAAAACTAGCAAACTGGGTTCATTCTACAACTTAGAAATCCATCCTCACTTAGCCAAAGGAAATTTAGTTCATGACTGATGAGGGACAAACAAAGCAGACTAGCAAAGAACAGTCCATGGCAGAATTACAAAATAAAATAACAAAGAAAAGAAGAAAGCTTGTCGGAAGGTTGACGACGCAAGAACATCATGTCACGCGATGCCTTTGCATTTTCTCAGGAAAGAATTCAATCTGGTCTACTGCCCTCTAGGTTGGTCGTGTCTTTCATTCCTTCCATGTGAGTTCAATCAAATAGGATTGTGTTGAATGTTTGGCTCATGACTTCCGTGCTCTAGGTTTTGCCATGCTTCCTTCTTATAGTGAGGTCTCCTTGGCTGCACATCGAGTTAGTTGGGCCTTGCAAATCTATTTGATCCAATATCTTAGATTCGGTTGATTGATTCTTCTCTTATTATCTTGGGATTCTCTAAATTTTTCTTTCGATTCTCTGCATCTTTTGGATTCACCTTCAGTCAATCATCATCTCCACGTGCATCATGGTGACCTGTCTTAATTTCTTGAAAACCGTGAGGAAAGGTTAGATTAACTTAGCGCATAATTATGCATCATTTGCGATGCTACAGCATAGCGCTCGCATTGTATTTCCGGCGTAGGTGTAGGCATATGATATGCTATAACATTGTATTAGCTTCATTATGTGCTTTCGTGGTAAACCATGAAGTGGTCCTTTTCTTATGCACATAAGCAGGATAATAATATGAATGCAGTAACTTGTAGGATCAATCCTCTATTTCCCTATGTGCATGAATTCTCAGGCATTCTATCAGATAGTAAGCAATAAGGCTCAGTTTCAACATTTAAAACAGTCAAAACACATAGGGAAAATATGGTATAAATACTACTCATCAGTCATGTAAAGAACAAATCTAAAAAGCAAATTTTCAAAACTTCATTCTCCTAAGTTAGATACTTTAGAGTGAAGTACCTATTCCTTTTGCTCTTAGTACTTTTCTAAAAAAATCACACACACAGTTTCATAACCTCATCCTTCTCTCCTCATCATGGTCAGACGCTAGAGAGCTCTTTCTATTCGCCCTCCTCCTTCACAAGCCCAATCGTCTTCCACAACCACCTGTTCCCTCCTTAAATAGAGTCTCTATTGCAGACATTGGCTAGCCTTGATTGCTCCATAAGGTTGTTAGTTCTCTATGTGTTTTAATGATAACTGACAATTGTAAACACAATGTGAAGTTTGTCTTTGGTAAGTTGAAAAACTTACTGTCAAACGCGAACTCGAGTTTTGACTTGGCTGAGAGTAGCTCGTTTTAATGAACTAAGCAAAACTCTAGTTTCCATTTGGAAACTCGAGTTTTGGTCTTACGAGAGCACTCCAAGTTTTTCACATTTAGACAAACTCCGGTTTTCGAGAAAACTCTAGTTTTGACTTGACATAGATTTCTCAAAATTTTCATACTTAAATGAAAACTCGAGTTTTGTTTCTAAAACTCGAGTTTTGACCAAGCCGAGAGCTTTGGTCTTTTTCAACGTTTTGAAACCTCCAGTTTTGACGTTTTGGACTAAAACTCATTTTACATGTCAAAAGTCCAAAACTCGAGTTTGGAATGGAAACTCGAGTTTTGAGTTCTATTTAAAACTATGGTTCAAAGCTCAAATTGCGGCATTCCTCTCTCGAAAGAAGGAAACTCAAGTTTAGTTTTGGAAACTCGAGTTTTGCTATTAGTGCAAACAAACTCCGAGTTTGATGAACAAACTCGAGTTTGTGTCGCAGTTTGAATTTCGAATCGACGAATTTGTAAAATCTTCTTGTTTGATCTTAATACTTCCTATCATCATTCATTAATATTCCTAGCTATGTTTAACCACTTTATTAGTGAGTTTCAGATCATTTAGAGGATATTAAATGAAGATTTGAACAAAAGCAAAAAGTGATGTCAGGACATTAAATGCAAAGTTCAAAAAACTTGCATTCTTTTGGACAATCATTCTACACACGTTGCAAAGGGATTAATGTTTCCTTTCCACATCCAAATACTGCTCTTCCAACATATTAAAAGTCAAGAAGTCAAGCACAAACATCTCAAGAAACTGGATTAAGCCAAGTGTAGTGAGAGAAGAGGACCTAAGCTCACACTAATCCTTGTTAAATGTCTCCAACGGTTACATTAGGGATTTCAACGGTCATTTAATGCTCTCTTTGTATAAATAGAGTTGCATTACTTTCTTCTCACCAACCAATCTGCTGAAAACAAACGCATTCAAGTTTACCAACTACTCTTTCAGTTTTCACTTGTAAAATATCTTTTGATACATTGATCTTCAGTGTTCATCTTTATCTACTCTTAGAGAGTTTCTTTATTGAAAATCATTTATTGAAAGAATCTCAAGTCAGGGGACTTGGAGATTGGGTTATTGATTGCAACTTGTAAGGGGGAGTAAGTTCTAGTGAGAGAATTACTCTTGAGTTACAGAGTGTGTAATCAATTGATATAGTAAAATCCCAGAGTGTCTGGGGACTGGACGTAGGTCAAGTGGTTGGACCGAACCAGTATAAATTCCTTGTGTCTTGCTCTTCTTCCCTTCTCTCGTTATACCCTCGTTTTACGTATACGAAAACAAAGTTTCGAAAAGAATTTTAAAATCCCCAATTCACCCTCCCCCCCTCTTGGTGATTTGCTCCACTTTCAAAGGCATCTTTCTAGAAATGCCACAGTCTGAAAAGGAAGTTGGATCTCATCTTTCATCACAATCAGGTTGTATATGACCACTTCTAGCAAACCTTTCATCTCTTTCCTCAGATGTCAATGATATGCCAAGTGAGGAGGAGGAATGGGAGGAC
Source organism: Acacia acuminata (assembly GCA_019022655.1). Lineage (NCBI taxonomy): Eukaryota > Viridiplantae > Streptophyta > Magnoliopsida > Fabales > Fabaceae > Acacia > Acacia acuminata. Next base: position 2,331,343 of record JAFJYI010000049.1, on the reverse strand, counting down.
AATGGGTAATGGAGATGACCGAAAACCACCACCGCTTTTTTATTTTTTTTAATATTAAAAATAATTAATCATTAAAGTAATGTAGCCCAAAAATATTTCTAAAAAATAATTGTCTCTTTACGGTTATTAGTAAACAACCATTACTAATTTAGGCATTTTACAAGGGATGTTCACAGTTATTAGTAATTAAATGTTACTTATGTTATCCGTGGCAATTTATAATGATAGGTTTGGCTCTATAACGTAACCCTTTCCATTCCAAAAGACACAATCTGCTGGATAACCCGGGAAACCCTTATCCATTCATCCACTTCTATTTCTATTTCAAACTTTTGCTCTTCATCGATTACATGGGAGAGCAAGGATGAATGGACAAGTGATTGAAGGAACTGACTTCTCTCGTTTGAACTCTCATTTTTTTAAATAAATTTTTATTTATACCATGGGGTTGAATAATCAACTTTAAAAATTATTTTTTTTTATAAAAAAAAAGTCAAATAAGTTATCATTATCATGTAAAACCCATCACTTTTTAGAATACCATGTCTTACACCTAGCGATTATTAAGAAATCACCGTCACCGTTTACAAAACCTAATGATTGTGATGTTAAAACATGAACTTTCATTTAAAGATTCATTAAGAATACCTGTCACCATTTACAAAACCTAACAATTGTGATGTTAAAACCGTGAACTTTGGTTTAAAGGTTCATTGTGCTTGTAAATTAGGAATCGTATCAAAAAGGCCACCTTTCATAATGGTTCTAGAGTTTCTTAAAACACTTGTTATCTCGCACATCTTTACTTTTCCAAGTTATTACACTTAACACGTTTGTCTTTGATCGAAACGTTACTCTACCATCCTCAGAATCCCAAAACTCTGGTTGACTTTTTTGGCCGTTGATAGTTGCTTTCAAGCGAACCACATCCTCTACTGCTTTCTTTGAACTTCGATCCAACAGCTGCAAGACTCGCTTTGATTTCCCTAACTCGGTTTTTTGTTTTGGAGGCCTAGCTAGATCGTATTCCTTCACATGCTCTATTCTCCTTATTTTGAGGTATGATTTATCTTTTGTATTTTGTATTCTTCATTCTGAATTCCACAATTCTCCTAATTTTTCACTTTGTCTTATCTAGGTAGGTTTTGATCTTAGTCATATATTGTTTTTTTTTTTTTTTTTTTGGAAAATTCATTGCTCTATTCCTTATGGCTAACTGAATGAGTTTTGTTTTCCAATTAAAATGGCAAGTTCTACTGTTAGTTCTCTAGGTATTTTGATGGTAACTAACAATTGTAAACAAAATGTGGTTGATGATTCAAGTCCAAAATGTTTTAACTTGATCAAACTTGGATCAAGAACTTGTCTTTGCCAAATTGACTCGAGTTTCAAAGTTGTCAAACTCGAGTAAGCTTTTTGAAAAAACAATCAAAATATGTTTAGACTTTGACTGACTCGAGTTAAAGTCTTGTGAACTTAAATTTATTTTCAAAATACAAAAATTGTGACTCAAGTTAGTATTCCTTGACTCAAGCTTGGATTTAAAGGTTATATTCAAAATGTATTTTGTTAACTCGAGTAATCACTTAATGACTCGAGCTGGCGCGATTTCAAATCATTTTCAAAAAGCTATCTTGAAGTTCATTTGTGAAAATAGAACTTGACTCGAGCAAACTATGAATGACTCGAATCATGCACTTGATTTAAACGTATGAGACTCGAGCTAAAGTCATACAGAGACATCTTTACTTAAACTTCAAATTTATTTTCAAAGATGATCTTGTGACTCGAGTTTGGAATGGTTAACTTGAGTCATCTGCTCGAACTTGCTTGTATTTAACTCGAGCTAAAGTATCTCTGTTTTACAAATCACCATGTCCGTAAATCTTAAATCCTTACTTGTGATTTGATTACTTCTTATCATCACTCATTATTGTTAACTATGTTTAATTACTTTGTTAATGAGTTTCAAATGATTAGATGATGAATTAAATGCAAATTAATCAAAAAGCATTGACTCGGTCAATTTTCATGGCCGTCTCCATCCATCGCCCACCACCATCAACTTCACCTTTGTCTTCATCTTATCATTTTGTTCCATCAAGGCCGAAGCTTCTCTTCTTTCCATGGCTGAATCAATTTTCCAAATTGTGTGGGTTCTCCAATAGCTATGTGTGGCTAAATTTCTCAATTCTTGGTGGTGGAGATTTGTTCTTGAGCTGAAGTCACTGCATAAGGGAGTTTTTCTATTATTCCATTAGTCTATAATTATATATTTAGATTTTGTAGTTTTAGGAATTATTGTATTTGATTCTGGAATTGAGATTAATTTTAATTGTCTCTGTTGGTTTGATAATTGTAGTTGAGATGGGATTTTATAGTGTGACAAATATACATGTTTGATTTCTTTGTGGTTGCAATTAGATTATGTTAATTAGCATGGTATTGTCTAGTTAATGTGATTTGTTTGTGTCTTTGAGGGGCTGGTTAGTACTCAAAGTTAAGAAGGCTCATGTTGCATTATTTCAGTTTCAATTGCACATTAAGGGTTTTAAACAGTATCTCAAGAGGTGGTAGTTAGTTATAGTTGTAGGAACTACTATTAATTGGGAATATTTAACTCAAGTGGTATCTTGAGGTTTTTCATTAAGACTTAATGAAGTTTTGACTCCCATACTTTTTGAGCGAGGATATCCACTTTCTTCATTACCAAAAACATCCATCATTCATACATTTCATACTCCATTCCATTTTATTAAAAATACCAAAAACAATAGTTAGCATTTAATTAAATTGCATTCCTATTTTAGTTTATTAATTGAAAAATCCAAAACCAATTTTCCCCCTTTCATTGCATTTGCATGGCATTTAGATTACTTAGGATTCAATAAAAGGCTCCTCGAGAAGAGAGAACGATCATAGGTTTGCCTATACACAATCTTTAGTTAATTTTTGATTGTGGACGCCAAGGCTAACGAAAAAACGACCTTATCAAATGGTGTCGTTGCCGAGGAGCTAAGTAATTGACTCCCTATGTAATCTAATTGTCAAATTCACTTTTGACAAGGGGTTTCTTTTGTGAAGCTTGTTAGTTTTGCATTTTTAATTTTTCATTGCACATATTTTTGGATTTTTGCGTTTAGGTATCTTGCATAGCATTCATTGCATTATTGTATTGTCTTGACTTGATAGCTTCTGTGTGATGGGTTTGCATTAAATTAGATATGATGTTGAGCTCAATTGTTTGAATTCACCATGTCTCCAAGTTAATTCATAAATACTTGCATCTTTTTGTCATTTTGAAACTTCTTTTTCTTTTTCATTTGCTTTTGTAATTTTTTTTTAGATTCTCTTTTCTTAGTTTTTATAGGTTATAGTTAGATAGATACTTGTAATTCATTGGGAATTAATTGTATTGAATTCTCATGACTTGGTTTAATGGTAATTAGGATTCACTCTTTCAATCTTACTCTTTTGTGGAGATTCAACCGGAAGGGAAGAGTCTATCTCTCAAAGCATCAATTCTATTCAACAAACATTGCGGTCTCTTGAGGCTAAATTGGTAATTCAACATAAGAGTCCAATTGGTCAAGAATGTCATGGCCCATTCCACCACCCATACCATGAACCTTACTACCAACCTCTATTCCAACTTAATCACTCACCACACCCATCCTATAGATCATACCATGAGCCTTCTCCACCACCATACAACCCACCATTTGAGCCACCTTATGGACCTATTTTTCAACCATGTGTGCCCAACCAAGAACCTACCGCTAGTGAAGTCATTAGAAAATTCCAAAATCAAGTAACTCAAACTGTAGATAAGGAGCGGTCATACAAGGCCAACTTTGACCATCAAATGGACTCTATAAAGAGATGAATGGAACATCAAGAGAATGAGAATGAGAGATTGAAAAAGGAATTTTTGTGTGTCTTACTCAGAAATCACAAGTGCTGAAGATGAATTTTCAAAAAAAATCCTCCTCTTATGTTCACACATAAATAGGAAGTAGAGCAACTATAAGAAAGCAATGAGAAGTTTGAGAAAGCAATGGAGTGGCCTGAACGAAATTCTTCTATGTGCCATACTCCACAAGGGACTCACCCATCACATACACTTCCCTATGAGCCACCCACTCCACCATGCCACAAACATCCACCTCAACCTTCTACTCCTCAACCTTCCGGTCTTGATGCCTTTCTACCTTGCCATATTTGGATGCTCAAACCCTTACCCTAAGAAGAATGTATGACCAACTAAAGGTCCGACATCTACAATTATTCATGCTCAAAGAGGCTCTTCCTCTTGGATTCTCTGAGGAAATGGAGGACATTGAAAAATTCATCAAGGCATTTATTAATCATATGTTACGGATAAAAACCGAAGGAAAGAAGGAGCTCCATGGTCATGTACCTCTAATGATAATGGGAAAGCCGAAGAGCAACAGCTAAATGCCACTTCGCAAGTGGAAGTTGAAAGTGGAGCTAAATCACCAAGAGGGGGTGAATTGGGGATTTCAAAAACTTTTTCAGATGGCTCTGTTTTTTGACAACAAGACAGAGGTGAACAGAGAGTGAAGAGAAGAAGAGAAAGACACAGCAATTTATACTGGTTCGGTCTAACTCCTTGACCTACTCCAGTCCCCAGACTCTCTGGGATTTCCACTATCTCAATTGATTACACACTCTGTACTCAAGAGTAATTCTCTCACTAGAACTTACTCCCCCTTACAAGTTGCAATCAATGAACCCAATCACCAAGTCCCCGACTTGTGATTCTTTACAATAAATGATTTACAATAAAAGACTCTCTCTTAGAGTGGATAATGATAAACACTGAAGCTTAATGTATCAGAAGATACTTTACAAGTGAAAACTGAAAGTAGTTGAAAAACTTGATAGGACAAAACTTTAAGCCTAAAAACTCCGCAAGTGCACTGGCCGTATCAAGTAATAAAGTGATAAGAAAAGTATCGTTCCCACGAGGACTTAGTATCACAAACTTCGTTGAGCATTGATTTCGTAATTTCATTTAAGTTGAGAAAACCAAATTAAATTTAATTTAGAGAAAAGAAATTAAAACTAAAATTAAAACAAACTAACCACACAAGAAATGAACGAGCAACCTAGAGTCACCAATCCTTCATTTGTTTCCTAGATTTTATCCCCACTAAATCAACTTTGACTTAACTTAATCAGCTAATCTAGAGTATTAATGTCTATAAATGCCTTCCGGTCCACTTATATACCTACCTTAATTAATTATGTGATGCCTCACACAACTAAATAAGATGCTTTTTAAATCGGGCTCACTCTAATTTGATTATGCGGAGCTTCTAGGTATATTCCTATCCTAGACGCAAATTAGATTAAAACCTAACTTCACGTTAAATTTAAACCTAATTCCACATTATTTAATCCCAAGGTCAATTTAGGATTCCCTCTTCCAAGTCCAACCCTAAATCCCCAAAACATGCTCAATGGTGATCAGTCAATAAGCAATAACAACGAACACAGGATTAAATAAACTGAAATAAAATCAAGCAAAACTAACAAGTGGGAATAATCTCTAAAACTCAAACAAGTTCATAGGTTCTCTAGGTTGCAAAACCAACTAGCCACACATGGCTTTATTCAAACTAATAAAAGAGATAAAAATCCAGGTTCAAAGAATAAAGAGACAGAGAGAAAAGAAAGATTCTCCGTCGCCTCCACGATCCTTCCGTCCTTCCGTGGAGATGATGAAGAGAACTAGAATGCTCAGCCTCTACTCCTCGCTTCTTCGTTCCTTCTCGTTTTATGTCTCTCTCCTCTTCTCTTCCTTCTTCTTGTCTCTGCCTCCCTATTTATAATTTAGGTCTTGAGTCACTGATTTTCCTTTTCTTATTACAAAGATATCTTATATCTTGTAATTTACTCCACCAGATCACGCAATTGATTTTGTTTCTATTTTTCTTGCGAGAGATCACTAAGTTTGACTGATTGCATATCCTTTTAATTGCTCTTTCTACTTCTTTCCAAATCAGCTAATATTCCCTGCAAAATATAATAGGAAATAAGTAGATTTTATGTTGATTTATTCTTTGATCCTAAGTTTGATTCAATGATGGAAAAGTCAATAAAAGATAATTAAATAGGTATATAATATCAATAATTCCAATCAATTATCATAAAATATACACCCATTTAATCATAAAATATACACTTATCAGTAGTTGAAGAACTTTGAATGCAATTCATTTTCAGCAGATGTGTTGGTTGAGAAGACTTGAATGTTACTCTATTTATACTAAGAGAGCATTAAATGACCGTTGTAATCTTCATTATAACCGTTGCCTTTATTAGACAAAGTTCTGGTTAAGCTTTGGTCTTCTTCTCTCTCTAATCTCCACTTAATCCAAATATGCGAAGTTGAGTTGACTTCCCGCAAATTGATCTGTTAGAGTAGCAGCTGCTAGATGTGGAAAATATTCTTTAATCCTTTGCAAAGTGTGTGCAGACGGATTACCTAAAAGTGTGCAACTTTTTGGGTTTTGCATTTAACGTTCTGACATCACTTTTTGCTTTTGCTTTAAACCTTCAATAAACATTCTCTAATTTATCTGAAACTCACTAAGAAAGTGGTTAAACATATCTAGGAACATTAGAGAATAATGATAGGAAGTATTAATATCAAACAGAAGGGTTTTACAAATTCGTCAAATTTGAATTTCGAGAATCGGCGATGAAAACTCGAGTTTTGTTTCTCAAAACTCGAGTTTTGACTTTGACAAGTAAAATCGATTTAAGTCCAAAACATCAAACCGGAGGTTTTCTTCCAAGACTAGAGGTTTTCAAATCATTAAAAACGCAATGCTCTCGGGTTGGCCAAAACGGAGGTTTTCTTCCAAAACTGGAGGTTTTCAAATACTTTGAAAACCGCAATGCTCTCGGGTTGGCTAAAACTTGAGTTTTCATTTAAATATGAAAACTTGAAGAAATCGCGCCAAGTCAAAACTAGAGGTTTTGGAGGAAACTGCGCTTTTCAAAAACTCGGGAAAACTCAAAGGCTCTTTGCCTTAGCAAAACTCGAGTTTTGAAATCAAAACTCGAGTTTTCACTTTACCGTGAAAACTTTGAGAATACTTTGCCAAACTCAAAACTGGAGGGTTTCACAAAAACTGGAGGTTTTGAAAACTGGCTAAAACATGAATCCTCTCTGTCAATTCAAAACTCAAGTTTTCACAAACTTTGTGAAAACTTGAAGAATTTCAAGTTAAACTGAAAACTGGAGGTTTTAGGCAAAACTGGAGGTTTTCAAAGTTCAAAACTTAGGAGACTCTCTGTCAGGCCAAAACTCGAGTTTTCAAACCAAACCTCGAGTTTTGCATTTTTCAGAAAAATATTGAGAAGTCTCGTGTGATGAAAACTTGAGTTTTCTCTCGAAAACCGGAGATTTTGCTTAGTTCGAGAATTGAGTTCTTCTCTCGTAAGGACAAAACTCGAGTTTCCCTTTGACACCAAGTTTTTCAACTTTTCAAAGAAAAACTTCATGCTTTGTTTGCAATTGTTAGTAATCATCAAAACCTTTAGAGAACTAACAGAAGTTTCCAATCCTTCAGTACATATTACTACACAAGCACAAGAAGTGAAGCAAGTACAAAAGAGCATTGAAGAGTTTTCCCTACCATTTGGTAATAATCCTATCCTAATAGAAGTAGACTCTCCTACTACTTTAATTACTATGGCAATTCATGATTTGAGTAATGATGAGGTGGATGAGAAAATCATTGTTGAATCCCCTCAAATGTTTGAAAATGTAATTGCTCAACCCATTAGCTCTAGTGGTAGTGATTCGATTGTACTTGTTGATGAGTGTGCTCCTACTTCTTTGTGTTATGCTTTAACTGTTGAAAATGCTTCTCTTCATAGTACTAAGGATGACTATGATAAATTGGCTAAAATATTTTCATGTTCTTGTGCAGAAGATCAAATATGTGGAGACTGTTATCATGAAAAATGTCACTTACTTGTTGAGTTTTGCAACAAAGCATTTAGTGAAGTGGTTGGTTCTACCATTATCATAATGCACCCTCTTGTATTATTGATGATAGTAAGCATGTCAATTGTGAAAAGGTTGAATCTTGCATGGATGACAATATGGTTGATTTGAGTGAAAAAGACCATAGCCTAGAATGTCAAGTGCATAAAACTCCCATTGGATTACTTCCTTGTAGCCTTGTTGGTGACAAAGATTCTAGAATTTTGATTGATACAATTCAACATGTTTGAATCTTTCCAACAAGGGCTTTCTTGTGAATTATCACCTGACTTAGAAAAGAAAAATAATTTTTTTGAATCTTTAAAAGCTCCAGGCGGTGACAATTTGAAAATTTCTCTTCCTTCTTCCACTCTTTTTCCTTTCATCTCTTGTGTTTGCAATAATGATGTGGTATAAGTTGGATTTCTCACCTTCCAATTTGCAAATGCAAGAGAATTTTCACAACATAACTAGTTGTTTGACTCCTACTGATGGAAATGTAATTGATTTCCTTAAATGTGATAGTTACTTGGAGAGTTTAGAACTTAACATGCCTTTAATTCACTTGAAACCTCTCCATCTTTATATTTTTGGATGGAATACTGCTATTTGCTTATCTTCTTTGCAAACACATTCTTGGAAAGGTCCTTTGGGGTATTAATCTTGACCGTACATTCTTGGACCTCTTCCAATTGATCCTAAACCACCTCCACCAAGGAAATTCAATGAGGGAGAAGATGTTTTCAAAAACAAATGCATGATTCTCATCGGGATGAGAACTTCTCCTTCTAGCAACTTAAGATCCTCTAACCGAGGTTATCTCTTTCCTCACTTATTTTCTTCCTAATTCCTATGATTACTTGGGCTTAATTGTTGTATGAGGAAGATAAGTGTGGGGGAGGGACACAATTCAATACAAAAGTAGAAATAATGTAGTTTAGTAAGTAGAATAAGAACCTCATATATATGCTTTGCATTTTCTTGGTCATTACTCTACTTAATTACCATTGTACCTTGAATTTCAACTTGTTTATCATTCTCCTTAGAGTAATTTTTCTACATTGAGGACGATGTGTTGATAAAGTGTGGGGAAGGGGAATACATTTTGAATCTCAATTAATTGGTTGTTTTTAAATGAGAAAATGCCTTAAACTAGATTTTTCCCCTCTTCAAGAATTACTTGCTCTAATGCATGTCCTAAGTGGTAAAGGGTCACATTTGCCAGTTTGAAAGTGTAATTTGTGGGAAATTCTTTGAGCTTTCATGACATCTAGGTTTTGGCAACTTTTTAAAACCATGTTTTGTTTTTCAAGTGGATGGGAAGAGAAATGAACCCACATTTGGATTTTTGCTTACTCCTTATTTTGAGAAAGAGAGAGTTTCTAGATCATTAATGCTTTTAAGAGCTTAGCATTATTTTATTTGATTGCAATGTTTTGATTGGTTGTGCTTTCATGGTTTGCACTATGAAAAATTAAGTAGATGTTTTGTGGTGAGCTTATTATACAATTGATTATGTTAGAGTGAGCATTGGAGAAAAACCTTGTTGGAAGATGAATTGGACCTTAAATTATTTTCATGCGTGCATATTCACTTAGTTTTTCACCTTCTAGAACTTGTTTCCACTCTATTTTGAAACGGTATTTGCATTAGTGTGATGAACATGAAAGAGGCATTCGATTCTAAATCATTTTCACCCAAACACAAACCTACATTCTTCTACCATTTGCTTATCCCTTTTGAGTCATTCTTATGTTGTATGATGTCATTACTCATAGTAGTCTAAAAATAAGAAGTGAATTGCCAATAAAAAAGTTGACCAATAAATTGAAATGCCAAGTATATTGGGGAAAAAAAGAAAAAACAAAGAAAAGAAAGGTATTGAAAAGGGAAAATAAAAAATAAAAATAGCAAGTGTTTTGTAGATAAAATGAGAAAAGAAAAAGAAATATCAATAAGGCATTTGTTCATGAATTTGCAAAAGAATTGGAAAAAGTTTGTAGAGTTATTTATATGCTATGAACTTGGTCATTAACTTTGACTTGCATATCAACTATTCATTTTTCTAATTAATTCATTCCATCTAGAATTCATCCAACATTACAAGCTTTTTAAGTCCTCTTGATTTGTTACATTAATTGCTATTAGCAGTGGAGATGTTAGAGTTGTTACAAGCCTATGGTATGGTAAGGTGTTGATTAAGTGAGCTAGAGTGAAATTATTCCAATGAGATGAGATTAGTGAAACACCAATACCTTGAGAGTCCTCTTGTGCTTCATTCTAATATTAGGGTTGTATAGTCAGCTAATTTTTTTACATCGCTTATTATCACTAGTATTGGCTTGAGGAATTTGATTAATTAATTCATTGCTTTCTAATTATGAAATTGCTCATCTTTCAAATGCATCAATGATTTAGATTTGGAATTTCATACTCAATTGCCTTTGTTCGGAAGTACAAAGGTCTAAGTTGAGGGAATTGATCAAACCAAATTTTTATATGTTTTTTTATCATTAAATTGGGATTCCTAATGCATTTTGTCATAGTTATTGAGTTTAAAATACTTTTCTTATGATAAATTGAGATTAAGAGTAAAATACATTAAATTAGTGCTAAAAAGGGAAAAATTATCACAAAAAAAGTGTAATTATTCTTAATCATTGATTTTTATGAGAATATTTGATGTTAGATTAATTATTTTTTGATTGCAGGTGCTTGAAAAAATTAGATCAAATTTAAAAATGGAAGTTTGAACCCAAATTATAAAAGTTTCAATTTAGTCCTCTATGAAAAAGTTTAAAATTTGCAAATTGGTCCTTGGTCAAAACACTACGTTTTGACTAGGAACCAATTAATTAGGTTCAGCTGGGAATTAAAATGGAGACACAGACTCGAGAACAGGGAGGGAGCGCACCGCGGAACACGAGACGAGACCTTCAACTCTTACTCCACCTTCACTCTTCACCCTCGCCGATGGCTACCTCTTCCACCAAAGTCGCCGGCGAGCGACCTTCTTCCTCCACCACACAGCAACCACCTCGAATCTGAACAAAGAAGCAGATCGGAAATCAAGAAGCAAAGCTTGAGGACCATCGGTTTCTCCTTCTCTACTCTGTCTTCACCACCTGCCATTCTTCATTCTCACACCACCGTCAGTGTCTTCTCTCCACCACACGACTACCTCTGTTTTCACAGTGCCCGTCTTCTTCACTTTCATTCTTCATCCCTCACTTCTCCATCATCCTTACTCCTTCCATTTTCGTCTATCACTCTAACACCACAGTCATCAACCCGGTCACCTTCCACCACCGTTGCTGCAAAAAGAAATTGAAATGATGTGTGGCTGATTCTCCAATTCTTGGGGATGGACAGTGGCTAGAATTTTAAAGCTTCAATATGGGGGAGTTTATTTTGTCCAATCCTTTTTCTCTGATTATATTTGGATTTCCTAGTTTTAGGGACGTTGATTTATATTGTTGAGATTTAGTTTACCTATTTAGATAATTTTGTGGAATGAACTCATGTGAGTGGATTTGATTTTTATAGCTTGTTAGATTTATATGTGTATCTTCCTTATTGATTCAATGATATTGTGCTTTCTAAGTGGTATATAGTATGATTGAATTGGATTAATTGAGTGGCGTGCTATCGCATTCATATTAAGAGGAAGTAAGTTGCATTAATCTAATACTAATCACACACGAAGTGGTTTTAAATAATATCTCAAGAGATAGTAGTTAGCTACGGTAGTAGGAATTATTATTAATTGAGAATATTAGATTCAAGAGGTATCTTGGGTTTTTTTCAAGACTTATTGAAAATTTACTCCAACATTTAATTGAAATATGATAGTCACTATTCCATTTCCAAAAACATCCATTATACATTTCATACTCCATTCCATTTTATAAAAAAATACAAAAAAAAACAATAGTTATAATTTAATTAAATTGCATTCACATTTTAGTTTATTAGTTTGAAAAATCCAAAACCAATTTTCCCCTTATTTTCATTACATCTTCATGGCATTAGATTATCTAGGAATCAATAAACGCTCCTCGAGAAGATAATGATCCTAGATTTGTTTATATACAATCATTAGTTAATTTTTTTATGGACCCAAAAGTTAAAGACAAAAAGGCCCTCATCAATGATTAAAGGGCAGGATGAAGTTTTCCTTCTTCCTAACTGATACCAATGTTGGGTAGGATGCGTGTCCAACCACTTTACCAATTATTGAATCAAGACTAGGGATAATCCGGTTTATTATTATTATTATTTTATGAAAATCAGGGTTATATAACACCACGTCATTGGTAAAAAGAAGAATGCTACATTGCCAAAGTCCAGAAGCAGGCCCAAAAATCTAACTCTGGCCCAGCATGTGTCTCGTTCATGAGTCGAGCCTAATGGCCTATCCCGCTGAAACTGGGAAATTCCATTTGCATTCGTAAGGACTTCAGATATCCCTATGTTCCTTCTTTCTACATTCTTTTTATAATATTTTCACATTCGATGCTGCAGATAATGAATCCATTAAACCTAATCTGTTAGTCCACCTACTTTCAAATATAAGTAATTTATTGAAGATTTTAAAAAAAAAATAGCCCAGAATATAGGTGACTTTTTTCTTTAAAATTGTTTTAATTACAAAATGTGCATTTTTCCTTAAACACCTCCCACAAAATTGTCTAACCAAAAACAAAGCAATTTTCTGCGGAGGGACACAAACCACCGATAAATACATGTGTTGTGAGCATTTATTACAGGTTTAACTTGTTAAGACGCCTTCAACTAATATTGCCCATTTATACTCAAGACTGGAGATACATTCTTTTCAAGAATTATGATTAAATATATCTTTTTTTTTGAATTTTAGTGGATAGATCAAACCGTCCTCTCCTTTAACAGGAGAAGCCTAAAGGCCAAGAGCTGGTTATTTGACTCACTAGTACTTTTGTTTTCTTTAACTTGCTGTATAAAATTCTAACGTGTTCAGATTTATTACTATCTAGTTCAAAGGCGATTTGATCACAATGAAGCACAGAAAGCTGAAATCAACGCTCGACCTTTATATGGATAAATGGGGTATCATAGTGTGTTTCAGTTGTCAACGACGCTAATGCCTTTGGGCCTGTTTGGTGACAGCGTTGGTAAGTTTTAAGTAAAAATAAGCTAGCTGTAGGAAAAAAAAGCCTAACATGGAGTGTTTGTGATTTCCGTTGACTTTTTTGGGCTTAAAAAAAAAGTCGCATTTCCACTAGGCTTATTGAACGCTCTACCTTGGAGCTTATCTTCAAACGCACCAAGGAAAAAGCTGACTACAGAGTAAGTAAATCCAGTATACATTAGTTTATTATATTGCTATTTTTTATTAAATCAAAGACCAACTTTTTTTTTTTTAATAATAATTTAAGCTTTTCTTATCAAATTTAAATTGCATGTAGTATTTCCTTTGATCCTAAATATGAGACATAAATGAGTTTTTTTAGAGGGATTAAAGAATCAAAATAAATTACTTAATCATATCATGTGTTATACATGTAGACACTATGATTCATGCCCTTTTAAGAGACAAACTTGTCAGGCATAGCAATAGGAGAAATTAATGTATTATTTGTATGCATCTTATTTTATAAACAATTTTATCTATTAAATATATTTAATTAAGAACTTTATTGTTTATTAATTTTTTTAATAATCATTTAAATTTTTTCCAAATTAAAATTTTTATTTTCTCAATATATATAACTAATATGTATATATAGTATTCACTATAATTCACGTCATTTTTCATCTCAACCGATTTTTTAAATAGTAATCCAAACACTAATCAGTTTAGAAAAAAGTCAATTCTGTAAAAACTAAATAGGCAATTCAAACACAAATCACATTTACAACTTAACTTTTTTCTTATCAAAATTTTAGGAAAGGGGTTGGGCTTTTATAAAAATTAGATAGCTTTTTAAAGTCACCATTCCCACTAACCTGGCCCTTTATCAATGACGCTAACGCCTTCTCTTGCATGCCCCTTGCGATTGCCAATGTCTGGCCCACCCCGCATTTCCCATTTCAGCCGATATTGTTATTTGGCCGACTCCTGCATTTATCATTTTTCACGCATAATTTATAAAATTACTCCTGCATTTATCATTTTTCACGCATAATTTATATTTATAAAATTGTGTTGAATGACAACTTATACATATTGATGCACTTAATTTCAATTATCTAGATCATATCAAATTGATTTATATTGAAAAAGTTGCACCTAAATCTCAAGTAAGGAAAACTATAACAAAATTGTCCCTTGAAATCTTAAATGTATGGAGAAGTGTCATGAGACTTTTTTACAATATATTCCAAATATCAAAAGTGCAAAATACTGCCATCGAATGAATAGAAAAACGAAACTAAGGATTATGTGAAAAAAATGAATACATAATTGGTGCCAAAAAAGCTCAAAATCAAGGTGTCGATCATGACAAAAGCCTGAGAGGAAGCTACAGAATTGATGCCAACGCTTTTATTATCTTCATTATTCCCTTTCATCGGTTTTTCTATTGACCATATATCTAAACGGATTTTGAATTTTTTCCTAAATTATGAAAAAAAAAATTGTCATTTTGTTTGTTTTTATATTGATTGGGTCTGAGTGTGTGGGTATTTAAATTATCACCTCTACTATCCTCTTTTATATTTGTAGACTAACAAGGCATCCATAGTTAAAAACAATGTATATGATGTGGTTATGGTTTCAAAGTGTTTAGGTAGAATTTAGTATGCTCTGCTCTGTTACTATATTGCAAGGGCTTAGGAATGAAAATGAGGGTGAAACTTGTGTGGTTACAACACCTTGTATGCGAAAGGATAAATGAGTTATTTAGCAATGCAGCGATAGTTGTCAATACATGTGATGATCTTGTTAATGACTAACTCTCTAAATCTCAAAAATTTACAGATGTTACACATATGATTTTATAATTTCACTTATTTAAGTTGTATATAAGCATATATGACATAATGTTTTACATGTGTCTTATAAATAATCATATTTAACTTATAAAGTAAAGGCACAATTTTTTTTTTCAGTTTAATTTTAGAGGTTTGGTGGGATTTTAGAAATTTTTAAGTCTGCTGGACTGCAAAAAGGATACGTTGAAAATTTGCCTTCATCTAAAGCTTTGAGATTGAGAACATTTTCACCGGATTAGCTTGTCTCATTTTATTATTTGTTTTTAAAAAAGGCATGAGACTTAGCTGACCAGCTTTGCGGCTGGCAAGTTTGACTCCAATTTCCCAGGTAATGGCAGCCATGCAGAATATCAAAGACTAAAAAAATAAACACCGCCTCGATCACGGAAACGCGTTTCGCGCCTCATCCAAAGGATCTCCTTCCATTGTCCAGATCTATTTTTATTATTATTTATTTAAAAAAATATTTAATAGATACAAAATCTAAAATAAAAATAATGTTTGACCTAATATTTTTTTTAAAAATTAATGTTTTTTATATAAAAATCACTAAATAAAAAAATTAAATCTATTCAGATAGAAAGATAGAAAGAATTCTTTCTACTCCTCCAAAAGAGCCTATATAAATCGACGACGTCTCAGGCCACCATGCATATCTCTGCCTCTGTCTTGTTTCCCTCAGTGAGTTGTATCCGAGAAAATGGGTTCATTGACTGTATCGAAGAAACCTCATGCCCTGTGCATCCCATACCCAGCACAAGGCCACATCAACCCAATGCTCAAACTCGCTAAGCTCCTCCACTTTCGTGGTTTTCACATCACCTTCGTCAACACCGACTTCAACCACAAACGCCTCCTCAGATCGCGAGGTCCTACTTCCCTTGACGGCCTCCCTTCCTTCCGTTTTGCAACCATCCCCGACGGCCTTCCCGTCTCCGACGCCGACGCCACACAGGACATACCTTCCCTCTGCGAGTCCACCCGCAGAACCTGCCTCCCTCCCTTCAGAGACCTCCTTCACGAACTTAACACCTCCTCCGACGTCCCTCCCGTTACCTGCATAGTTTCCGACGGCGTCATGAGCTTCACGCTTGATGCTGCTCATGAACTTGGGATTCCAGAGGTTCTTTTCTGGACTACTAGTGCCTGCGGCTTTCTCTGTTATGTTCACTATCGCCATCTCATAGAGAAGGGTTTGACGCCTCTCAAAGGTATAAACTTCAATGATAGCTCAATGGATTATATGGAATTTACAGAGTAGTAATTGACTTTGTTACTTAAACCCCATTGTTTTGTGTCAACTTTTGCAGACCCCAGCTATTTAACAGACGGGTATTTGGACACACTGATAGATTGGATCCCAGGAATCAAGGAAATCCGGCTGAGGGACATCCCAAGCTTCGTCAGAACCACGAACCCAGATGAACTTATGCTTGATTTTATAAAAGGGGAGTGTGACAGAGCTCAGAGAGCATCTGCCATCATTTTGAACACATTCGATGCTCTGGAGCATGACGTCTTGGAAGGATTATCCTCCATTCTGCCTCCTGTTTACTCCATCGGTCCCTTAAATCTGCTCATAAATGATGTCACGGACAAAGACTTGAAGTCAATCGGATCGAACCTCTGGAAGGAAGAGACTGTGTGTCTGGAATGGCTGGACAACAAAGAACCCAACTCCGTTGTGTAC
The DNA here is from genome assembly GCA_019022655.1 of Acacia acuminata. Classification (NCBI taxonomy): domain Eukaryota; kingdom Viridiplantae; phylum Streptophyta; class Magnoliopsida; order Fabales; family Fabaceae; genus Acacia; species Acacia acuminata. Next base: position 2,314,652 of record JAFJYI010000049.1, on the reverse strand, counting down.
GTAAACTTTGGGAGCATCACGGTGATGACAAACGAGCAATTGATAGAGTTTGCATGGGGACTCGCTAACAGCAACCAAACATTCTTGTGGGTTATTAGACCCGACCTCGTCGGAGGCGACAACGCAGTTCTTCCTGCAGAATTCGTAGAGGAGACTAAAAATAGAGGACGACTTTACAGCTGGTGCCCACAAGAGCAAGTTCTAGCTCACCCTGCAATCGGAGGTTTCTTGACGCACAGTGGATGGAATTCGACGGTGGAAAGCATTTGCAACGGAGTGGCGATGGTGTGTTGGCCGTTCTTCGCAGAGCAGCAAACCAATTGTCGATTCTCGTGCAAGGAGTGGGGAATTGGGCTGGAGATAGACAGTGATGTGAAGAGGGAAGGAGTGGAGAGGCTGGTGAGGGAGTTGATGGAAGGGGAAAAGGGGAAGGAGATGAAGAAGAAGGCTTTGGAATGGAAGAAAATGGCGAAGGAAGCTGCTTCTGAGGGAGCTGGATCTTCGTTCAGGAATTTGGAGACGGTGGTTCAACAAGTTCTTCTGGCCGGAACTACTGTTACTAAGTAGAGATTACCGTTTCCCATTAAGTTTGTTTTTCTATGGAAAAATTCCATATAAATTCACCAACCTTCTATAAAAGGATGGTGAATTTATCAAATCTTAATTTATTCAGGATATTTAAATGTTGTTAATTATACTATAATACCCCTAACCCTTTGAAGGGAGTCAGAAAGAGGGTTGGGGGGAGCGATGAGTGCGAACGAACGGCTATTTGTGCTATCCCAAACTTGAGCTATGAGTTTAATTAAATTTAATGATTCTATAGGTTTCTTTTTAATTGATGGCTCTTTTCTCGATTTCTATTTGCACATAGAATCCTTCCAATCAAACGACTTTGTGTTTGTATACTCTGATTACTCATGTTATATGGATAGGCTTTCACCATTTCTTTATTTTCTTGGTATATAATCCAATAAATTGGTTTGGTAACTTGATTCTACTGTGATCAATTTTGCAATCTGACGATGGGTTTTTTATTTCATGCGCTTGTCTCTGTTGTCTTTTTAATAGGTTTTGTTTTCAAGATTGTTGTTTTAATAATTAAAGGGTTTTTTACTTCATACGCTTGTCTCTGTTGTTGTTTTAAGGGTTAAGGTATAAAAATACACATATACTTTTCTCTGAGGAGTAACCAATAGCAAGTACTTTTTTTAGGTGTAAAAGTGCACACATGGTTATAAATTAGGTACAAAAATACCGTTCGACCATTAAGTTTGACCTTTTTTTTTCTGACTGGACGATGATGTGGCATTTCAAAGGTGCAAAAATACACATGTGGTTTGTCAAGAAGAGCGCCCAACACCAAATTATTTTTTTTTTAAAAAATTTAATAATTTTACTTCAATTAAAATTATTTTAGGATTTTGAAAAAATATTTTAGGTATTGATCAGTACTAAAAGGATACTAAAAAATATTTCAGTACTAAAAAGTACTTTCAGGATACTGATTGGTACAGAAAATATACTTCATAATCTTGAAAAATTATTTTAAAATCTTGAAAAAATATTTCAAGCTATTAACTGTACTAAAAGGATACTAACTAGTACTAAACAATATTTCATGATCTTGAAAAATTATATTAGAATCATGAAAAAATATTTCAGTACTCACTTTTGGTACTAAAAATATACTTCAAAGATATTTTTTTAAGATTCTAAAATAATTTTTTAAGATAATGAAATATTTTTTTTCTGTACTGTGAAGTATTCTCAAAGTATCTTTTTAGTACCAAATCGGTATCTCGAAATATTTTTTTTCATATCTTAAAATAAATTTTTAAGATCATGAAGTAATTTTTCAGTACAGGTCAATATCATGAATATCTTTTCATCACCACTAGTAATTAAAATAAAATTATTAAATTAAAAAAAATTTGGTGTTCGACTCTCTTTTTGACAAACCATATGTGTATTTTTGCACCTTTGAAATGCCACATCATCGTCCAGTCAGCAAAAAAAGTCAAACTTAACGGTCAAACGGTATTTTTACACTTAATTTGTAACGACATAGTCACTTTTACACCTAAAAAAAGTACTTGGTACTCGGACCCTCCTCGAAGAAAAGCACATGTGTATTTTTTGCACCTTAACCCCCTTTTTTAAGGGTTAAGTAGCAAATTTTGCTCTAAAAGTTTTTTGGGTTCAATTTTGCCCCGGAAGTTTTTGTTCCGGGGCAAAATTACTACTTAATCCTTTTTTTAATAGGTTTTGTTTTCAAGATTGTTGTTTTAATAATTAAAAGATATGAAGGTAATTTGACCTAAATTTTAAATCTCTTATAATGACGCATAATCTAATATAATTTGTTAAGTTTAATGACCCAAATTAAAATTTGGGTAATTCAACCGTCTTTAGATGAGATTTACCCTTTTGCTGTTAAACAAGGGATTTTTTAACTTTAGCATCGGTTACCCAATTAAAAACTAACTAAGATTGAGTATAAAATTATATAAACAAAATAAGAACTTTCTTCCTTTTCAAGAAGCTTTTTTATTGATTTCTAAATAACCTAAATGGTGCAAATATGATTAAAACAAAAGAAAATTGGTTTTGAGTTTTTTCTTAAATTAATATCTAAAAGAGCGATACAATTTAATTAAAAGCTAAACTATTATTTTTGGTTTTTTCTATAAAATGGGATGGATATTAGATAATGAGTCTTTATAGCAAAGTTATTGGCTTTCCTAACTTCTTAAAATGATTTGGGAGTTAATTTATCATAAAGTCAAATTGAAAACCGCAAGAAATCATGTTGAGTCCAATTTATCTAATTAATAACTAATCTTATGATCTCATTCATAGTCATCTCTTAGATAAATTGTTAAAAATCAATTGTTGTGTGTTTAAAAATCATTTTAATATACTTGTTTCCTCTTAAATAGAGTATGTAATCGCAACACTCAATATGAAATAAATCAACTACACTTCATCATAATTACATAATACATAATCTTATTAAAGCATAAGGAGATATGTTCAATACAAAATCTCAATGCATCAAAGCAAAATTCAACAAAAATATTGACCAACAAGAACAAATGAACACTCTTTCAAATCTCACAAATATACGCCAATACAAAACTTAATCTAGAGAAAATACAATAATACATGAACTGAGCTAATACAAAAACTAACAAAATCTCCTTTTGTATTTGTAGCACATTCTAGCTCTAACCATCTTCTCATAACCAGTGGAGAATATCTAACACAATATGAAATACATGAAACAGAGTGGTGTCAAATTTGAGGTGATGAAAAAGAAGTAGGTTTGTGGCTATCTCTGGCAATGTAAACTGGCTGGAAAGCAGAGAAAGTGACCGGTCGTGGTGCGATGAAGAGTAGGAGATCAACGGTTTCTGGTGATGAAGCTTCTGGGTGGTGAGAGGATGACAAAGAATAAGGTACTGTTATGGTGAATCCTACCGACGGTAACAACAACATTGACAACGAACAAAGTAGGTTGTGGTCAAAGGTGACTATGGTGTTTAGTTCCCTCTCTCTATTCCAAAGTCGTAGTTCAAGCATCCTCCAATGAAAATCAAGAGACTGAAGGTGATAGTGGTTGAGAGAAGTGACAAACAACGGAGTGGTGAAGAAGAAGAAGATAACGAAGCCGCGACTTTCGGTGACGGTCTAGTAGAGGGTTTGATCTGAACTCCCACGGTGCTCTGGTTTTGCTTCTTATGTGTGCCCGTCACGGTTGTGGTGGTGGGAAATCGGAGGAAGGCCAGCGGTGATTAACGACGTCGTGGTCTCTAGCTCTCGTTCCTCGCGATGCTCCCACTCCAACTTTGGAACTCTCCTCCTTACGTCGCCAATGACAATAGAGGTGAGAGTAGAGGTCGTCGATGATGGAGGTGAAGGGAGTGAAGGATGAAGATCTAAGCTCTCCTCTTTGGTTCTGTCAACACATTAGTGATGACAATCATGTTACTGCTTTTCAATTCTTCTATGTTGTCTTCAATTCAACTTTTTGATTTTCACATATTTAAAATTTTTGTGCTTGTAGTACATTTTCATAATTGCACTATACAAAAGTAGTACTTTCACATTTCCAATAAAAACATTTTCACTGCCAACTCAATTCGTAGGTGGGAAAATTCATCTCATGAGATTCAACGATTGAGAGGCACATGCCACTGGGAAGATACCGTCATCCGGTTAATCGACTTCAGGAAGATATCATCTTCTAGCCTATCAACTTCAAAAAGATATCATCTTACGGTCATTCAATAGTACTGGTGCAAGTCTCAACCTTTCATACAACTTTTGAAAATCTCTCGCAGTCACATCCCACGAAAATAATTCTTTCTTTCAAAAATTTGTTCAACTAAGCTTTTATCAATGACTAGCGATTAAAAAAAAAAACATTTAACAAACATCTGACAAAACCCAGCAAACTGAGTATTTCTACAACAATTTCTGGCCTTTTCCAGTTCCGTACTACTTCAACTACAACATAATTCAAATTCAATTCCAATTTTGGGTTTCACAAGGACCCCTTCTATAAGACAATATAGTTCAGAAATGACAACTACAACTTGTCTCAACTTCTGTTAAAAATCATTTTATTCGAAAATTCAAAATTATAGTAGGTGCATTGGCATGTTCAAAATTCAATTTTTCAAAGATGCATAGGAACCAAACAAGCAATTAGAGAAACAATATGGAAAAGATGAAGAATCTTGATTAATCTCAATAGAGAATAATGCTCATACAAGGAACCATCCGCTTGGGTATCTCTAATCTACCCTCTATTGAGGGTCTTGAAGGGAGACCAAGTTAACTTCCTCTTTTCGATGAGGACTCCTCATCTCACACACTAATTACAATAGCTAAAACTCTTTATATAGACTAGGGTCCTAACTAACTAACTAACTAACTAATCAATTAAAACTGCGCTCACTGCAAAATTGTTAGATCTCTCATGCTGATGATGAAGCAAAAAGGTCAAAATTTGACCTTGAGAATTAGGGACTAAAATGAAATTTCAAAAGTTCTTGTGAAGGGATTAAAATGAAAATGTTTTAAAAAAATTGGGCATAAATATAGCTTACAGAATATATGGGTAATTTTGTGTAATTTTTAGGGCCATTTTATGTAATTTTCCCTAGCATTCAAAATATCAATTATGACATTCCAAAATCTCAAATTTTCTTCTTAAATAACTACAATTCAAGATTAATCACAAGGTAGAATAAAAAAAGTTCAAGAAATCATTTAAATGAATAATTAACAAATTATGTCAATTACACCCCTAGTTACACTTAATTCAATATAAATATCCCTAAGTGCTTAATCATATAATAATATCTCGGGAAATGCACTACAAATGAAACAACAATAAGCAAGAAGTCTGTAAGAAACTATCTTATCTTGTTAAATGTTTTAATAAATTTTATGGTCCAGTGCCGCGTTCAATTGTTAATATATGAAGATTGAAAAACAAGAAGATGGGGGAGAAACCTGACAGGGACAACCTTTCTATGACAACATAATTTTTAAAAAAATTTAGATTTGATGCGTTCATAGAATAATTTGACAACAATGATAATAGTGGAATCAAACAACTTAGATGGACACATATCATGATATCTCTAGTTTTTAATATAGGACTTCATTTTTAGTAAAAAATTGCACTACATATAAGATTTTATGGTAAGGGTAAGAGGTATTTTGATTATATACGATGTATTTCACTTAGACGGTGTTCTTATTTGTTGTTCTTTCAAGTGGGGGAATTACTCCTGTTGATATATGGCACAACCATTTTGGAGAGCGTAAGGGTTAGAATCAGAATGTTTCATGACCCCAAACTCCATGGGATCCAGCAGGCTCCAAATTATAAACCAACTGCAACTTTCTCATCAATTCCAGATACCTCACAAAAACTCTGGCCACCACAGCATGATAATCCCCCTCTTTGATTAGCCCCAATCTTGCAAGGCAATACAGCCAGGCCACAAAATTTGTTTCATGATCGGTACCGTAATCGATTTGGCTAGAATTAAGAGGAAAAATTTCTCATCAATCGTGAAAAATATGAGACAGGTAGTGGATCGAGATCAAGAGGAAAGAGACAGCTGTAAGGGTTACAGCAGAAGGAACTTTTTAGAAAAATATGAGTAGATGGATGGTATTTTTATCGTTTATCATTTGTCTATTTTGGATTAATGCATTAACATCCCACTATGGGATAGATTCGAATCGCGAAAAATTTGTCATAATGTTTTCAAACTAAGTTATTTTAAGAAAGTTTTATTCCATAATAAAGTCATCCAAACTATTTCGATGCCTATACTCTATAACTCTAATAAATAAATGCACAATAAGGATGGGTGTCACAAAAACATAACCCGAACATCGAGATTAACCATAAATAAAGAGTAATACCAGTAAGTCTCTAGAATAGGTCATGCGAGGATGAATTTGCGGGACACCATGGGTCATGAAATATTCATACATGAAATTTAGCATGAATTTAATAATAGTAGTATTTATATTAAAAGGTACTCCCTTTATCCTTATTATACGGCACTAACTAGTAAATTTATTTGTTCCTTTTTATAAGACACTTGCCTGTTGCCAAGAAGCATTAATTATTTGTTTTTATGTATGCCTATAATTAATAAGGGTAGTAGGTAAAAGTAATAATTAATATAAAGGTTTATTGTTTGTTATGTTACTTGACATAAGGTTTTGTCAAATTACCCCAAAACTATGTCATTTTGAGAGTTAGAGGAATTAATGAATGATGTTTTAGTAAAATTCATATAATAAATACAAAAAGAAAAATACTAAAATATCCTTCATTAATTCTCCTAACTCTCAAAACGACGTAATTTTGGGGTGACTTGTGTCAAGTGACAAACGATAAACCCTTAATATAATATTAGAGTTTAGTGTAATTAGTAGGGATAATATTGGAAATTATTTAAATTGTAAGATAACTTTATTGATTTTAACTATTTTTATTGATTTGTGAAAATAGTTAATTGATACTTTATAATAATTAATAAGGATCACAAGGTACATCAGCATATGGTGATATTTTGCTTCAATTCCCCACTTCCGTTACGATTTTCCCGTTTTTTTTTGGCCATCCGATTCTAGCTGTTATTAGTACTTCGGGTTAGGGGTGAGCATGGTGCCCAGATGCCCTGACGCTTTGTTAAGGGCCTGCTTGGCATACCTTCAGAAACTAAAATAAGTTCAGTGACTACCCATCAAAAATGAAAACTTAATTATTGAGTGTTTGGGATAACTTTTTATTTAATGGGCTTCAAGATTTGAACCTGATTCTTTTTCCTAAAGCCACGCCAACAAGCTTTTGATCTCATCAATAGCTTCTCTATCAATTGATCCTGTGGGCCCGTTTGAAAAAAGACCGTTGCACCCCCCAAAAAAGTTGTGCTTCTCTCCCCTCGTCTCTTCTTTCACTTTCGCCTGGTCTGTTCCTCTGTAATTAAATTATACTGGTTTTTCTTTCATCTGATTTTTTTGCTTTACAGGTTTACTGATACTACACGTTGGCTTTCAATGAAATGATTTTTATGGGTAAATTTGATTTGATACTTCATCCGATTTGGTTTACTGGTATAACTATAGTTTTTCCTTCATTTGGCTTTCATTCATTTTTTGCTTAACAGGTTTACTTGTTCACGTTCACTGGTAATCCCATCCGATTTTTATGAAATGATTTTTCATTGCAAATAAAAACTACAAATGTTCGGTAAGTTTTTTCTTCATCCCAGTTGGTTTACTGGTTTTTTTTTTTTTTTTTTTTTTTTTTTGTACTAATGAAAACAATATAATTTAATGGGTCTCAATTTACAATTTTACTTCATTGTAAGGGATAGGTTTATTTAAGCACTTCATTGTGTTGTAATTTTTTTAATGGTAATTTCACTATTTTGTTTAGCAAATTTATATTTACTTTTAATATTTTATCCCAAATTACCACATTTTATATAACATATATATATATATATATATATATGAATTTAATTTATGTCATTTTCAATCATTTTTCATCTCATCTATCTTTTCAAAAGCTATACCAAATAAGTTCTTATCGAAATAACGATCCTTCTATTACCGCCATCTCAAGCGTAAATCATATCGAAAAAAGTCCATCAAAACCAAAAGCTATTTCTATTACCGTTATCCCAAATAGACCCCTAAACTAGGTAATTCCATTTGCATTGACAAGGACTTCAGATATCTCTGGGTTCTTTCTTTCTACATTTAATCCCATATCTTTTTAATACTTTCACATTCCATCCTGTAGATAATGAATCCACTATACCTAATCTGTTACTCCATCAACTTTCAAATATAACTGGTTTATCGAAGATTAAAGGGTTAAGTGCTGCTTTGGAAGTATTTGCCTTTAAAGTTTTTTCTGTCTTAACGTTGCCCCAAAAGTTTCAAAACGTAGTAATATTGCCTATTCAATTAAAAAATTAATGTTGAAAATAAAAAACTTGACGTTAACCGTTAACTTTTTAACGGAAATAGGCAACATGGTTACGTTTTAAAACTTTCGGGGCAATATTGAGATAAGAAAAACTTGTAGGGTAACATTATATTGCTACTCAGTGAAAACTTCTGAGATAAATTTACTTTATAATCCAAGATTAAATCAAAAATAGCCCAAAATATAGGTGGTTTTTTCTTTACAAAATGTGCATTTTTCCTCAAACACCTCCCACAAAACTGACTGACCAAAAAAAAAAAAAAAAGAACAATCTACGGCGGAGGCACACAAACCAACGTAATAAGGAAACAAATAGGGAAACTATCAGTAAGGTTTTAAGGAAGAGAAAAAATATCAAAAAAGTCCTAACCCCAAACCCCCTATCAAGAAAGTCCCTAGAGACTTTTTATTATTATTTTAATTACGAAATTTCAATATCAAAAAATCTTGTTGTCAAAATGGCTTTTCATGTTGTTAAAATAAATTTTCCTGATTTTAGAATTTCCCTATGAAAATATTGTTGTAAAAATGGCTTTTTCTATTGCCAAAAATTTTCCAGGTTTCTAAATTTTACACGCCAGGAGGAAAAAGCTTGAAAAATTACAATAGGAAAAGTCATTTTGACAACATGAAAAGCTATTTTGGTAATAATATTTTTATAAAGAAATTTTAACAACAGTAAAAATCATTTTAATAAAAAAAAAAGTATTTTTACAACAAGAACTTTTTGATATTTGAACTCTGTAATTAATATCAAAACAATCTCTTAAGACTTTTTTTTTTTTGGTTGATAATTTATCTCTTCTTTAGGACTTCACTCATATTTTCCCAAACAAATACGACAAATACATGTGTTGAGCATTTATTACAGGTTTACATTCAGTATACATATCAAACTGTCCTCTGATCTCCTTTAGTTAAGGCAAGAGCTGGTTCCGGGAGAAGTCTGAGTAGAAGCCCACGCGAGGGAAAAGTCGTGCCCCAATTTTTTGACTCACTAATAGTTTTATCTTCTTTAACTTGCTATATAAAATTCTAACGTGTTCGGCTTTATTACCATCTGTTCAAAGACGATTTGATCAAAATTGTGTCATGTTAAATGCATGTTCGCTTTTCACCTTTTCTTGTATTTCATCACGTTGAGTGACTCGGTATACCAACTTCAAAAGAAATTCTTAACTGAACATAATAACTTATGAATATTCATACACTTAACTTCAATTATCTACATCATATCAAATTGATTTATTTTGGAAAAAAATGCCCCTAGGTCTCGAGTAAAGGAAACTATGACAAAATTGTCCTTTAAAATCTAATATTTATAGTGAAGCCTCGTGGTACTTTTTGTAATATATTTTAAATGTCAAAAGTCTAAAATACCCCGTTGAATAAATAGAAAGAGGGAACTAAGGATTATGTGATAAACTGAATATGGAATTGGCGGCGAACAAACTCATAACAGAGGTGTCGATCATGGCAAAAGCTAAAAGAGGAAGATACAGAACTGATGTCAACACCTCTATAATATTTATTATTCCCTTTCATTGATTTTTCTATTGACCATCTGAATGGATTTTGAATTTCGTCTTAAAATATGAAAAAATTGTCATCTTTTTTATTTGAATATTGATTGGGTCTGAAGCTGTAGGTATTAAAATGATTACCTCTATTGTCCTTATTTATATTTGTAAACTAACAAGGCAACTATAGTTAAATGTAACGTATATGATGTAGTTGTGGTTACAACGTACACCTGGTGGTGAAGGGAAAAATGAGTTGTTTATTGGTACAACAATAGCTATTAGTATGTTGATGAACTTTTTAATAATTTAACTTTCTAAATCCCAAAAATTTAAGGATGTTACATAAATGATTTTGCAATTTCACTTATTTATTTTGTGAATAAGCATATTTGACTTATAATTTTTCACTTATTTATTTTGTGAATAAACATATTTGACTTATAATTTTTCACATGTATCTTATAAATAATCATATTTAACTTATAAAGTAATTACATAACATTTTTCTTCATAAAAATTTAATTTCAGTTTAATTTTAGAGGTAGGAGAAATTATAGAAATTTTTTAAAGCTGGATATTAAATGGCTGGAAAAATGGTATGGTGAAATTGTCCCTTCATCAGCGGATTAGCTTCTCTCATTATTATTTGTTTATGAAAAACGCATGAGTGGCTGAGCAGCTTTGCGGCTGACAAGTTTGACTCCAATTGCCCTGGTCTTGTCTCTATTCAAAGGTAATGGCAGCGATGCAGAATATCACAGAGTAAAAAAAACATAAACACCGCCTCTAGGGCTCAATCTATATAAATCGACGACGTCTCAAGCCACCATGTATATCTCTGCCTCTGACTTGTTTTGCCTGAGTGAGTTGTATCCGAGAAAATGGGTTCATTGACTACTGTATCGGAGAAACCTCATGCCTTGTGCATCCCAGCCCCAGCACAAGGCCACATCAACCCAATGCTCAAACTCGCTAAGCTCCTCCACTTTCGTGGTTTTCACATCACCTTCGTCAACACCGACTTCAATCACAAACGCCTCCTCAAATCGCGAGGTCCTACTTCCCTCGATGGCCTCCCTTCCTTCCGTTTTGAAACCATCCCCGATGGCCTTCCCGTCTCCGACGTCGACGCCACACAGGACATACCTTCCATCTGCGAGTCCACCCGCAGAACCTGCCTCCCTCCCTTCAGAGACCTCCTTCACAAACTTAACACCTCCTCCGACGTCCCTCCCGTTACCTGCATAGTTTCCGATGGTGTCATGAGCTTCACACTTGATGCTGCTCATGAACTTGGGATTCCAGAGGTTCTTTTCTGGACTACTAGTGCCTGCGGCTTTCTCTGTTATGTTCACGTTCGCCACCTCATAGAGAAGGGTTTGACGCCTCTCAAAGGTATAAACTTCGATGATAACATTACGTGGAATTTACGGAATAGTAAATTAGTAATTAACTTTGTTACTTAAACCCCATTGTTTTGTGCTGACGTTTGCAGACCCCAGCTATTTAAACGACGGGTATTTGGACACTGTGATAGATTGGATACCAGGAATCAAGGAAATCCGGCTGAGGGACATCCCAACCTTCGTCAGAACCACGAACCCAGATGAATTTATGCTTGACTTTATAACAGGCGAGTGTGACAGAGCTCAGAGAGCATCTGCCATCGTTCTGAACACATTCGATGCTCTGGAGCATGACTTCTTAGAAGGATTATCCTCCATTTTGCCTCCTGTCTACTCCATCGGTCCTTTAAATCTGCTCATAAACAATGTGACGGACAAAGACTTGAAGTCAATTGGGTCGAACCTCTGGAAGGAAGAGACTGAGTGTCTGGAATGGATGGACACCTGTTAACTCTTAGAAATTGACAATATTCCAACACATTTTCTCTCTCCTTTTACCTATTTTTGGTTCAAAATGTGCATTGAAATGAAGTTATAGAGGAAAATGTGCATATCAAAGTATAAGGCAAAAATCAAAGAAATTCTTGTTATTATAGAGTTTATGATTCAATTGAGAATTGATAATTGCTTCCTCTTTTGTAGGAAGATGGAGACAAGTTTTGAAGCTCTATAAGAACCAAGAAACAAGGAAAGAGATAAAGGAGGTGAAGCGGTCTGCAAAGCTAGAAGAACTCGTGCAACCGGCGTGAAAGTCACAATCGTCGCGGCAAGATTTTTCCGTGGAAAGTCACAACCGGCCGTAGCCCGATACTTTCCGTGGAAAGTCACAACCGGCCGTAGCCCGTCGTAAAAAATGCGAAAGTACAGTGCGCGTTTTTACATTTCGAAAACAGAAAAACCCTATTTAACCTAAAGGGAAGGGCTGAAAAACACACTCTTGACCTAAGGAAACAAGTGGGCACACAAGGGAAGAGCTTGGGAGAGAGATTTGGACAATCTTGGAGGCTTGGGTGCTCAACCTAAGAGAGATTTTGGGGATTTCACCTTGGTTCTTCCTCTTTTCTTCTCTTTTCTTCCTAGTTTCTTCATGTATTCAGTTTCTTTGCTTAGACTCTCTTTGTATTTGAATATGAGTAGCTAAACTTTTCATTCTAGGGTTCTTCTTACCCTTTGTATGGATTAAAACTTGAATATTCCTCTCTTTTGGTAGATAAATATACACATGTGTTGATTTCAACCTTGGCTTAATGCTTCTAAGTGATTGGCCTCCATTTAGATGATTTATTCACATAGGTTTTGACTCGAGAGAGCTAATCTAGGTGTAGAACTTGATTGAAATCATGCTTGTCTTGAAGTTTACTTGATAAATGGATGGTTTGTTGGTAGAATAGAGATATATTTACTAGCCTTGCATTGTCACATTAGGGTTGTTGCTTAAAGATTGATTCTCATTAATTGTAGCAAGAGATTGTGCATTTTAATGAGAAGAGAAACTTGATTTTGACTTGAGAGAGCGGGTCAAGTATTTGTGAACCTTAGACTAACACATGTATGTATTGAAATGCCACTAGAGAGGTATTTGACCAAGTTTTATGAAATGCAAAAAGGGAAGAAGAATCCTAGGCTCTTTTATCCTTGAAGTCAAAAGTCATTTGCCTTTATCAATTCTAAGTTTTAGAAATAGTCTTTAAAAATTCTCTTTCCGAATCAAAACTTTGTTATAGCTCAACTTGATGAAATTCACTAAGCCTCTTGCTTGACCAATTTGTTAAACAAATCCTCGTGGGAACGATACTTTACTTTTCACTTTATTACTTGCGAAACTCGTACACTTGCGAGGCGAACAAGTTTTTAGGCGCCGTTCTTGGATTTGTGCAAACAAATCCTTTGGTCAACCTTTGGCTTGTGTTAATAAATTTCGCTTGAGCTTTTAGTTAGGTTTACAATTTTTCTTTCTCTCTTTCCTTTATTGATTTTTGTTTTAGTTTGATACTCGCTCTTGCTTGTTTCTCTTGTAGGTACCATCTTTGTATATGCAAAACTTGCATCCGGACGGATTGGTAGTGGTACTTGACGAAGTGCCTCTCATTGACGAAGTGCCTCTCATTGAAGAAGAGCCTCTCATTGAAGAAGAGACTCTCATTGAAGAAGAGGTTGAATCTGCATCTCGAAACCATGGCGAGATGATGAATATGATAGAGCTACTCGTCAATGACTTTGCTAGTCGGAATATGCAAGGCCCTCAATCTTGCATTCGGATGCCGAACATGCAAGCACGTACCTTTGAGATCAAGCCGGTTATGATAACAATGCTTCAAATGCATGGGATGTTCCATGGTCTTTACAATGAAGATGCCAATAAGCACTTGATGTACTTCTTGGAAGTTTGTGACTCTTTCAAGCAAAATGGAGTTCCCAAGATGTTTTGAGGCTACGTTTATTCCCTCTCTCTTTACAAGGCAAGGCTAGAGATTGGTTCAACAATCTCCGGAAGGATCTATCCATTCTTGGGCCGATCTTGAAGCTAACTTTAGAGCTCGATTCTTTTCGATGACAAATGCGTGGAAGCTAGGGATGAATTTCTAAGCTTTAGACAATATCCGGATGAGCATCTTTACACTTTGCTTGGGAGAGATACAAGATGTTAATGAAGCAATGCCCTAATCATGGGGTGGACAAATGGGTTGTAGTCCAAATTTTTTGTACTCGACTTAATCCTCAATCTAAAGCAATGGTTGATTCTATGACTAATGGAGGATACCGAAATGTTCCTGTGAATGAGGTGATTCGATTGTTGGATCAGTTGTCTGCAAACAATACTCAAGGCAATGATAGGAGGACTAACCAAACCATGCCTAATGCAAAAGAAGACTCTTCCTCACAAATTGCAACTCTCTTATCCGCTTTGAATAAGCGCTTTGATGTGCTAGAGTCTCAAATGCAAAAGAGCACTTCTCAAGGTGTGCATTCTGTTTATGCCACACCAATTGTATGTGATCAATGCCATGATGTCCATATGCCTGACTATTGTCCTCTTTACATGACCACTGAATCTGTCAACTACATGGGCAAGTTTCAACATCCTCAAGGCAACCCCTATTCACAAACCTACAATAGTACTTGGAGAACTCATCCCAATTTTTCTTGGAGTCAAGGTAACAGTTTGAATCAAGCACATGGGTCTACATCTGGTACTAAGCCTATTCCACCCGGTTTTCAAATGCAATCAAGGCAGGTTCCTATTAAGGAAGAGGAATCTAAAACGGACAAGATGCTTGCTCGAATCTTGTCTGAAGTAGAATCTTCTAAGGCTACTTTTTCCCTCCATGAAACAGCTATTAAAAATCTTGAAGTGCAAATGGGGCAATTAGCAACACAACTGAATGTTATGTCAAGAAGCAGTCTTCCTAGTGGCACCATTCCTAATCCAAAACGAGTTGGAAGAGAGGAATGCAATGCCATTAACTTGAGAAGTGGCAAATTACTACCAGATGTGCCTAGCTCAAGTACTCCTCGACCAAAGCAAGATGATCAAGTGATTGTTGATGTTGATGAAGAAAGTGCAATGGAAGAAGATGTCACTAAGAAGAGAAAGCAAATTGAAGAAAGTTTGCAAGATGTTGGCAAACAAAAGAAGGTGGAGCAAGAGATGAATGATGAGAAAAAGAGAAAGCCAACCATTCCTACTTTTATGCCACCACTACCTTTTCCTCAAAGATTCAAGAAGAAGGAGGAAGATGCTCAATTCAAAAAGTTTGTGAACATGTTCAAACAACGCATGTGAATATTCCTTTTCTTTGAAGCTTTGGAGAGCATGCCTAAATATGCTAAGTTCCTTAAAGATGTTTTGTCTAAGAAGCGGCGATTCAATGAATTTGAGACTGTGGCATTATCGAAGAGTGTAGTGCGGTCATTCAAAGGAAGTTACCGGCTAAGCTTAAAGATCCGGAAGCTTCTACATCCCTTGCAACATTGGGACCAACTTTAATGGTAAAGCTCTTTGTGATTTGGGTGCAAGTATTAACTTGATGCCTCTAGTCAAGCTTTCAACCAATTGGGCTTGGGAGAGCCAAGACCTACTACGGTAACTCTGCTCTTGGCCGATCGTAGCATTTCTAAACCTAGAGGAATCATTGAGGATGTCCTAGTTAAAGTTGACAAGTTTATCTTCCCCACGGATTTTGTAGTGCTTGATTGTGAAGTTGATTGGAAAATTCCTCTAATCCTTGGGCGTCCATTCTTAGCCACTTTGCAAGGACTCTCATTGATGTAGAGAAGGGTGAGGTCACTTTAAGGGTTGATGATGAGCAAGTGATATTCAACATGCAAAAGGGCTTGAAATTTCATGATGATTCAGCTCAATGTTCTTTTGTAGATATGTTAGATGAAGTTATTCCTCAAGAATCATATGCTTCCATGATCAAAGACCCTTCAGAGGCATTCTTGATTAGTGAGAAGAGCTTTGAGAAGTTTGATGGAGATCTTGTTGGAGAAATCCTTCATTTTAACCCAGTTCCTCATTCTAGACCGAGGACTTTTGAACTACTTAAGGTGTCCGATGCCTTAAATACCCCATTGAAGCCTTCTATTGAAGTTCCTCCGGTTCTAGAGTTGAAGCCATTACCTTCTCATCTCAAGTATGCTTATTTTGGGAAAGCACGCCACTTACCGATGGAATTGGAGCATGGAGCTTATTGGGCTATCAAAAAGCTAAATTTTGATCCAAAAGCTGTGAGGAAGAAAAGGCAACTTCAACTCAATGAGTTAGATGAATTTTTCCTAAATGCCTATGAGAATGCAAGGATATTCAAGGTTAATGGTCCACGATTGAAGCATTATTGGGGAGGAGAGGTGGATAGGCTTGTGTCCACTATCTACTTAGTTAATGAAGAGTGACCACCATGAAGAGTCAAGCTAAAGACTATAAACTAAGCGCTTCTTGGGAGGCAACCCAAGTTTTAAACTAAACCTTTTCAATTTGTGTGTGTGTCTTTTTAGTAGGTTTATGTTTGATCTTTTTGTTTTGTAGGAAGAAAAGGTACCCAACGTAGAATTGACCATTGCGGTGGGAGGAGTATTTTTGAAGGAGGAAGAATTCATGAGCTCTAAAGGAAATGCTTTTGAGGGAAGTTTATTTGACTCTAAGCTCATATATATATGATTCTAGGGTGAAATTGTGATGCCTGGTCAATTTTGAGTAATACTGTGGCTATTATGATCATTTGGTTGAGTCTCTATGTGAAATCCACTTGTGATATAACTTGAGTGCTCAAAATTTGATGTGATATGGTATTCCCTATGAATATGTGTGTATGTGTGCCTTATGGTTTTAGATGGTTTAAAATGCTTGATCTTGAGTAATTTGGTTGATAATGATTGGTATAAAGCTTATTGGGTGATTCTTGTGGTATTTGGGGATGTTTAGTGTGTTCTCGCACTCTGTTGTGTGGTTTTGTTTTTGGATGATCACTTTCCACGGAAAGTTCCAACTGGCTGTGGAAAGTGCTCTCTGTGTCACTTTCCGCGGAAAGTCCCCACTGGCCGTGGAAAGTGCTCTCTGTGTCACTTTCCGCGGAAAGTCCCAACTGGCCGTGGAAAGTGCTCTCTGTGTCACTTTCCGCGGAAAGTTTCCACTGGCCGTGGAAAGTGCTCTCGTGTTCACTTTCCGCGGAAAGTTTCCACCGGCCGTGGAAAGTGGCTCTCTTAAAAAAAAAAAAAAATTAAATTTTTTTAATATTTTCGTTTTCAAAAAAAAAAAAATATATATATATATATTAAAAAAATTCAAAAAAAAAATTATTAATTTTTTTTTTTAAAAAAAAAAAAAACCATTTTTTTCTTAATTTTACTTTTTTCCCCTTCTCTTCCTACTTCACCCTTTGTTGTTTAATTTAATTCCCATTTTACCCAATGAATCGCCCACCATTGGGACCACATTCATTCTCAATTTAAAAACCCTAATCCTAAATGTAATTTCCCTCCATCTCCATCAAGCCCTAATCTCTTCATGGCAACGCTTCACTTCCATCCTTCTACTATTTGACACTCTTGTTAGCCTGTGAATCGACTTTTCTAGCTACGATGGCTAGTTTGAGTGGTTTAGATAATTTTCTCTTCCAATGAATTGCCTGTTGTGTGTGTTAATATCCTAGCATTTGTTGATAGCTAGTAATGGAAGCAATTTTGAAAATGTTGTGGCTGGTCTACGAGGGCCTAATTGTTAGTTTGTCAATGCTTGTGGATATGAGTTGAATCGTGTACAAGTGCTACTTCGTTACTTTCCCATTCTTTTAGTTGACAATGAGGACATTGTCCGTTTAAGTTTGGGGGTGAAAGTTTGCTTTTTCAAATCTGAAATTTTTTGAAACTTTGATGACCGCACAAAGAAAATTTTGAACAGCTTTTGAAATAAAATTGTTGGAATGTTTGAAATTTCTCATGCTTAAATTTTGTTTGTGAAGAATTTTAAAAATGAACTGAAATTCTAGGTATTTGTCAAAGTTGCTTGAATGATCCGATGATAGAAATTACTTGCTCAATCTTTTATGTTTGATAGGAAATTTTGTTTAATGTGTATTGATGGATAGATTGTAGTGATAAATCATGCCATTCAGAATTTTCAAATTAAGAAAGCACTATTGGAATGAACTTTATTCTCGATGTTTTTGTTGAAGGGCTTTGTGGCAAATTAGGTTATATGCCTTTGTTTCAAACTGTTGATTTCAAAATAATCTTTGGACTTCTTCAAAGCTTTTGATTTATTTCATAAGATTTAAAGAAAGGATTAGGGCACTTCATAAAATGCGATTGAGCCTTTCAAGCCTACCTAATTGATTATATTCCCTCTTGAACCCTTATTTTGAGCCTTAATGAAAAACCAATTATAGATTCTTTTTGAAAGACCTAACATCTACCTACCTTGGCTAATGTGAAAAACCATGATTCCTTTGCTTTGAGATAGATGATAATTCATTGGGGTTGTGGAATATAGTGATGAGTAGAGTGTCAAATAATTAGAAAAGGATGTAAAAAGTAAAAAGGTTCACAATGTATAGAAATCAAGCCAAAAAAAAAAGTGAAAAAAAAAAAGAAAAGCAAAAAAAATATGTGTATATGAAAAAAAAATTGATAAAAAAAAACACACAAATAAAAAAAAAATCCAAGAAGGCTTGATATGGAAAAGATCAATTTGGTTCAAGTTTGGGGGAGTGTGGTTAATGAGAAAAGGAAGTAAGCTCTTAAGTGGTTATCATCTATCTTGAGGTATTTGTTGATTATCCTTTACCTTTTCTTTTGACAACCTTAACCTCTAGCCCCATTACAAGCTGAAAAGTGGAGGAATTACTCCTGGTGATACATGGCACAACCATTTTGGAGAGCGTGAGGGTTAGAATCAGAATGTTTCATACTTTTGACGGCGTAAGGACTGTGAATTTGTAGTTGTTTAGTTATGCGGTTAGCGGTTAACGGTTAACGTACTACATCTCTGGAAGTAGTTTTCAAAAGCACGTTACTAATAGTTTAGAAAACGAGAGGTTCGAGGTCTTCGTTGTTGACTGGGTTGAAGAAATATGGGAGGGATTAAAGTCAAAGATGTTTTTCACGGGCAGAACAGACGTGCCGCGAAGGGCTGTTTTTTTGAGTACGGTACTAATATTTAATTATGATTTGGATTTTGGACTGAGAAAGATCGATGAGGGCCTATGACCTCATATGGGTCACTGCTACGTTATCGCCTTGGGAATAGATCCGTAGATATTGGGTGTTCCATTTCATCTTTTGTGCTTTTAAAAAAATGGTGGTGAAAGGGAATAGGAATTACAACTTCAAAGTTTAGAATGAGTATGACGTTGTATAGATATGTTAAAATTATAAATAGGTTAAAATGATCAACCAATACTATAATGTTATTATTCATCCAATTCATTACATCTTAATCATAATACATTTCACATAATCCTATGGTGATGAGGAATTATCTTCATGCTATTATTGCAATAAAAGGTTTTGAAAAACTTCTCTATAAACTACATTTATTGTATTACTACTGCATTTATTGAACTAATCCAATATAAGTAATTTCAACCCATTGAAACTCTTAACTTTCGATAGTGCAACATATAGTTACCCATGTGAAAAAACTAGGTTTGATAGGTATAGACCTATATTAGACATTGATTGACCTTGGTTTTTAATTATCGTCATTGCAAATGAAATTATCACCAATGCTTATGCCATTCAATGCCTTTGCATTAATTACCCACCAGTTGTGTGGATAAAGAGCATCTTCATTACTGTTAACACAAAGACGTATAAAGAAAAACAAAATTATAAACCAATAGGTTCAAAAAGATATTTCAATATAACCCACGGTTTAAATCATGTGTGACTTAATACATGCATTAGAAAATGACCAACTAATCTAAATTCAACTATTGAGATAGCAAAATATTGTTGAATTCTTGAAAAATTATTCAACATTAAAAGTATGACAATTGTTACATGACCGTTTATTTGGTTGCATTTAATATTTTGGATACTTTAATTCCAAAATTTAAAAATTCAAATCACTTCAACACCAACACTCTACTTACATTCAAATCATTTTTAAGTTACGCACCACGTCTTAAAACGTATTAAGTTTTAAATCACAGTTAGTTGGATTATTGTAATTTGAATTGAGTTGTCACGCTTGGGTTTTGATTTTATATATTTTCATTTGCACTCATTGAAATTGTTTTATCGAGCACGTTGTTAGATATGATAATTGATTTGTATTGCTATTCAGTGTCTTTGTGAGCATTTTTCATTATAGGAAGCAAGTTTTACTAACTCAATTTAACTTGCACACCAAGTGGTTTTCAAAAGTTCCTTAATAAGAGGATAAAGTGTGATGTCATGGTTGAGTGAAAGTAAAGAAGCCAAAGACAAAAATGAGGGAAATACCACAAAATTCTCCTCCTGCCACGCCTCCTTAATGGGATTCAATGATGATGCTCACAGTAATCATACATTTAGAGGAGATGGAGGAGGAATTTTAAAGAAGGACTGAAGGGCTATTAATTAAGAAGAGTATCCTAATCTGAGAAGTAAGTATAAATAACAGGGAAGGAAGTATAAAAAACAGGAGGCGTGTACGACTCCTAAGTTTAACTATTGTGCTCAAGAAAATAATCATATAATTTAGTCCTATTCGTTTTAGGCTAGCTAATAAGATAAAGTAGATTAAAATAATTGCAATATACAATGCAGAGGTAGCATTCATGTGGTAGCTAATATTCGGGAAATTGAAAAGTCGTCTGAACACGTAGGTTGGGTGATTACTTTTTCTATGACTCGACCTGGAACAAATAATTTTTGCTCATGCTTAAATTTAATTTTCTCATTGTTATGCTTTGTTCCAAATCAGTTCAATATATATAATCAAAACTATAACAAACTGCCGTGCTTATAAATTCACTTAGAATCAGGGGAGGGACCTAACACTACAAAAAAAAGTCATTAAAAAGGCATTTTCCGCCATAAAAAATAGTTTGTGACGGAATTTGCGACAAAATTTGTCTGTTGCAAAAAATTGCGTTGTAATTGCAACGGAAAACATGATTCCCTTTTCAAAATCTGTAGCAAATTTCATTTTATTAAAAAAATAAAAATTTTGAAATATAAAGATTAAAAATTGCATTAAAAAAATATTAAAATTACGAAATAAAAAAAAATTGTATCTCATAAAAATATATAGTAACAATCATAAAGAGTTTACATAGAGAAAACAAAATATAAATAATAATGTTGCAAACAATATGTACTAAAAAATAGTCTAAATAGCAGCAATATGATCATCATCGTCGTCACCAGGATGGTTATCATCATCTGCATGGTCATCATCACTATGAGTCGACCACATACCCATGTCCTTAGTTAGGGACTGGAGTACAAGTGCATCTGCTCAGCATCTTCTGTGTCTGATGCAACTGATTTGCTTGCTGCCTCATCTCTTGCTGTGTCTCGCTCAGTTGAGATGCTTGCTCGCTAATCTGAGATGCTTGCTCCTGCACCAACACCTTCATCTTCTTAAGCTCATCTACAGAAACAACATTAGGAAGTGAGTTTATTTTTTTGTACTTCATTTAAATAGACGAGAGAATGAAAATGTAACAATCTATAGCAAATGTATTACGTTTACCTGCAGCAACACATTCACTGCCGGATGAGGAGCGCTTTGTAGGCTTCCGTCCGTTGGCAGAGGCATCCACCCCGAAGAGTTTGCCTTTCTTGTTAAATCCGCCTGCAACTTGAATGAATAGACTCTCGTTATCGGACTGAGAGGTCGCCCTCACTCTACGAGTCTCTCTCCTGCATTAGCTTCTGATAGGTTCCCTACAAGCACAAAAATACATCACAAATAAGGTATGTGAAATGAAATAAATACGTTGATGCCTAAACAAATAATAAATGCAATAAATGTCTCACTGTTACTTGCTGCGACTTGGTGTTGATCTAGCGCCTCCCACTACCTTCAGACTCTTGGGAATGGGTCCGCTCAAAGGTAGCCCACTCAACCGATCCTGCAAGAACTTCCCCAGACATTGCCTGCAAACACAAATGATGACCGTTAATTAATTACTTCAAAGTACAAAATATTGAATACTGAAATAGAAAATAACGTGTACTCATAATTTTTCATCGATGCTCACTATATGGAATGGAGTCGCCAGTATATGACGGTCCATCCATTTGAGCCCTATTTGATTTATTTTTCTCACTTTTATCCTTAAATTTGGGATCGACGGCCCATCTTTTAAATATTTGTTCTGCAATCTCAGGTTGAATCCAATCTTGCTTACCTATACCGTGTCTCAATTTATAAAATTTATCAAACACCCACTTGCTTCCCTTGTAATTGTAAGTTTTTTTTTTTTTTTTCAAATTTCCCACATGGTCAGGCAACCACCTAAACTGACCTTGAAAATCAATAACGAACAATTAGTGCTCCAAATTATAAAAGTACTTAATTAGTTTGCATTTGGATAAGAAATCAATAACCATAAAGCACATAACTTACCAAGAACTTATTGAACCAAGCGTCCTAAAAATCCTTAAGAATCTCTATTCAATTGGCCCAAGGCTGATTGAAATTATGGAATATTTGGGCCGACATGAAATCCGTCACCAGATTATAAGGCTCAAATTTGAAGACAGAGGAAATGATGCAAACATTAGCATACAAACTAAAGGTAGAAAATCGTAACACTACTAGTAACTTTACATGACTTACTCTTGGTTGCCGATAAGACGAATCCACACCAGGCCTGTTGCAGGATCAACTGATCCCCAGACTGGTGTATTGGAGGACCTAGCTTCCCTGACTGGCTTCAAGGCGACGCAGTGTGATGAAGGAAGAAATGTGAAGTATTGAAAATGTTAGTACATAGATGCTTAAAGAAAACTAAACATATGTAAATCAATCAGAAATCGTAAAGTAAACCTACTCTGCCCCTTGCTGTGGATAAGTGGGAGTGGCGGGAACACCTGTACCACCCATAACAAAGTCAGTAGTGGACAGTGACAATGACATGTAAATGAAAGACGGAATATCACCAAGAGGGGGTGAATTGGGGATATCAAATTTTCTTCCAAAAATGCTCTGTTTGAAGATAACAAAACAGGGATGAACAGAGTAAGGTAGAAGAAGAATGAACACAAGCGATTTATACCGGTTCAGTCTAAATCCCTGACCTACGTCCAGTCCCCAGACTCTCAGGGATTTCACTAACTCAAATGATTACACACTCTGTAACTCACGAAGTAATTCTCTCACTAGAACTTATTCCCCCTTATAAGTTGTAATCAAATAACCCAATCCCAAATTCCCAATACTTTGAGATTCTTACAAGATAGATAATCAATAGAGAACTCTCTAAAAAAGTAGATGAATAAACACTGAAGATTGATATATCCGAAGATATTAGCTCTTTTAGTTGAAACAGTAAATAGACTTAAATGCTGATTGAATGTGCAGAGTTTCGGTAGGTAGAGACTTCAATGCTCTTGGCTTTTATAGATGATAACATTTATGACCGTTGAGACGAGATTAAATGAGCCGTTGTGAGTAATGAATATATCCGTTGAGATTACGTTGCTCTGTCTCTTCGTATGCTTAGACATTCGTCCGTTATTCTTCTTTGACATTCTTTATTCAAATTGTCCATTGAAACATACTCAAAATGTTGTCTAGGAACAATTTGGAATGCTTTTCGCTTGCTTAGAAGGTTTCTTTCCGAAATGGTGAATGAATATGCTTTGCATTTAATGCTTCGACATAATCTTGCTTTATGGTAATTTGAAGTTTGAACTGTTAATCATGTTTGAAACATCTTTGGCAAACTAATTAAACTTGGTTAGAAATGATAAGAACCAATAAAAACAAGTACCCATTGAATCAAGATAGAATTTCAGATTTCGAGACCGGTGAAATTCAAAATCGTCTGCATAAACTCGAGTTGCATATGATAACTCGAGTTATGAATATGTTCAATGAATATGTCTAAATGAAAGGATAACTCGAGTTATAATACTTAACTCGAGTTATGATTAAATCAGTGTAAGTAGAGAAGAAATTACATTCGGAGTAACTTGAGTTATACAACGTAACTCGAGTTACTTCTTTGCACAGAGAAGCTTCTTTGACTTATGTAACTCGAGTTACACACCATAACTCGAGTTATGTTAACACTAAGTTCAGACAGAGAGCAAAGGCCAATATTCTAACTCAAGTTACTACCTGTAACTCGAGTTACTTCTTATCAGTTCAATTTCTCTGATATGCTTATAACTCGAGTTATATCAGATAACTCGAGTTACCTTTGCTGATGAAAATTTGAAATTGCGAGAAGCTTTCTGGAATAATGAAGTACAACCATAACTCGAGTTGCTAAGTGGTAACTCGAGTTAGGATCTCTGCAAAACTGATTTTTCTTAAACTTATAACTTGAGTTACGATTATCAACTTGAGTTACTTTGAACAGTGAATTTGGCTTTATGAGAAATGTAACTTGAGTTGTAACCAGTAACTTGAGTTATCCATTTTCTAAAACATTTTCAAATCAACTCAAACTTTCTTTCAATTCTTTTTAACACTGAATACAATTGTTAGGCATCATCAAAACACTAAGAGAACTAACAATAAAGTGGTAGCAGATCTGGGAAGAGCTAAGCCCTCTGCCTACAGAGGGCCAGATGATGTAGCCCTACCCCCTCTGATAGGATGGGGCCGAGCTTTACCACTACTACGACCACTACCTGAACGCCCTACTGAATGCTCCATCTCTGAACACTTATAAGCATTATGTCAAAATATAAAAAATATACTTAATATGTCACTATCGTAGTAATAGAGTATCTAGTATAACAGATCATCATAAACAAAGAACTAATGCAAATCAACTAGAGGATTCTTGTTCTTCGACCTCTTCTTGTCATGGTCACCGAATTCAGATTCACTATCAAAGTAAATCTCTTGTGCCTCATCATTTGATTCCTCGTCATTAATATGGATAGAAATCAACTCTAACTTTGCAGCAAAATCAAACAGATTTCTTGGTACATCGTCCTCGGCAATATTTACGGGCAATACATGTTCCACATCAGCTTGGAATGGTCGGTCATACATTCGTTTGTTTCTGACTCTTTCGACTTGGATATAATATTCTGTGCTTTGGTTCTGATAACTCCCTTCCACCCTTAACGGGATGTGGGTTATGATGTATAACAAACTTGTTCTGCCTGTTGAGCAAGTATGAATGGGTCATAACCAACCGTATACCTCCTTGACCATTGGATCTCAACATTTCTACATTTGTCAACTTTTGTCCACGAGGAGAGTTATCAAACCACTCACATTTAAACAGAGTCACCGACTTGTCCCACTAGTAATCCAGTTGAATTATGTCAATTAACTTCCCATAGTAGTCACCCTCAACTCCATCAACTTGGCCACCTCGACAACATATACCGTAATTGCAACTTAGTGTATTTTCGTTCACTTCTAGGGTTGCAAACTGATACCCATTGATTACATGTTTTTTTGCACCGGATAACAACTATTGCAGCTCCGTAAGATAAACTCCACGCAACATCATAGGGAGCTGATTGATTTTTCACGAAGTAGGATCGGAACCATTGAGGAAACTCAGCGTTAATGAATTGATTAACTTCGGAATCCGACATCAAAGGATTTTTGGATTGGACCCAATTAGAGAAGTAACTGTGCAAAAAAAAAATGAAATTAATACTTTACTACATATCGTAACGGTTAAAATAGAGAAAATCTTACTCTAAGTACGGGGTGGCCTCTTCACAGTTTTTTAGAATGTACCACTCTGCTACTCACTTATCTCTTCCTTCCAAAGTTGACCTACAATGTTTTCCCATGGCTCGGCCTAGAAAATTAAATATTGCTATCTGATCACTCGTACCACCGCCATCATCGTTGAAAGGTTTCCCTCTCCATCTTGATATAATTTCAGAGTGATAATAGTATGACGCAAATTTAGTGGCCTCTTCGGCTAGATATGCTTCATCGATAGATCCTTCAACGTACGTTTGATTTTTGATCTTGTACTTAAGTGTGCGTAAAAACCTATAATGGACAATCACAGGGTATTTATAAACTATAGCACCATGTGGGTCAATTAATAACTGAACGAAAGAAATATATATTACCTTTGCAACAGATACATCCACCTATATTGTTGCGGACCTCCGACCCTTGCTTCGTAGGCCAAGTGAACAGGCAAATGTTCCATTGAGTCGAATAAGCTAAGAGGGAACACCATCTCTAACTTGCATAGCGTTATTGGTATGCTCGCCTCCAACTGCCGTAACTTGTCACCATTAAGCTCAGAAGCACAAATTTCTCTAAAGAACATGAAAAATCCTGTCAAAATACTCCATATATGCTTCGGTAAGGCCCATGGCAACTATCTCTGGAAAAAAACATGACAATTATGACTCTTCATCCCGAATAAATTTGCCTCGTGCATGTCGACACATCTTGACAAGTTTGATGCATAACCGTTCTGGAGTTTCAGATCTTTAACCCATCGCAACAAATCTAAATTCTCCTCTTTGTTGAATGTGTAAGGAGCTCTAGGTTTGGAAGTCTGTCCCATGGCATACTCCACCAAATGCAAATCAAGCCTCCTACAAATCGCTTTTATGTCCCGTCTTGCATTGAATGTGTTCTTCGTCTTGCCCTTGGTGTCCATTACTGTGTATATAATATTGCAAAGCACATTCCTCTCAATATACATGACATCGAGGTTGAGTCTTAACAATTGATCTTTCCAATATGGTAGTTCCCAAAAGATACTACGTTTGTTCCAATGATGATCAATGCCATATCCCTTAGGTTCGCTGGAAGCAGCCCCTTCTTCAACACTTTGAATGTGCTTTACCCTATCCCATATGTCTTGCCCACTTAAACGACGAGGTTGATTTTCCCGTTTGATGACATTCCGCCTGAAGTTTTTTTTTTAATTTCTCCTAAGCGGATGATTGAGGGGCAGGAATCGCTGGTGCCTGTCAAACCAATAGACCTTGCGACTGTATTGCAAGCTAAAACCCATGTTCTGTTCAAGACATACCAGACACGCAAGCTTCCCCAACGTTTGCCAGCCACTTAACATCCCATATGCAGGGAAATCATTTATTGTCCACATTAAGGCAACCCGCATGGTGAAATTCTAGCTCAGTGATACATTGTAGGTAAGAACCCCTTCACTTCACAACATCTTCAACTTCTCTATCAAAGGCTTGAGGTACACATCTATCTTCTTTTTCGAGTTCGATGGCCCAGGGATTAACACATTAAGGAACAAAAACTCTCTTCTCATGCATATAGAAGGTGGGAGGTTATACGGAGTCACAATCACAGGCCAACAAGAATAATTCCTTCCTGTCTTGTTGAAAGGAGTGAACCCATCCGAACATAAACCAAGACGGACATTACGAGAATCCGATGCAAACAAAGGATTTGTCTCTTCAAATTTAAGCCAAGCTTTGGCATCGGATGGATGCGTCACAAATTTTTCATCCCTGCGATGCTCCCGGTGCCATCTCATGTGAGCAGTTTTTTGTTCTGATGAATACAATCTCCCGGTGCCAACCTTACTCATGATCTGCATCATTTTGTTGTAATTCCTCTAACTCATATGGTGATCGGTCTTCAAACTTAGTGTTGCTAGGGTAGCCGATAGCGATGAATGTTTACTATTTTCAATGTGTTCACAACCTTCCCATAATGAACGTTTCACATCTTCAAGTATTTTATAGAACCTATAGGCTTCCGAATTAGGATCCTCTCCCATGTATGACGGTTCAACATGAGTAACGGGATCAAAATATTGGCTGATCGACGGTCCCGTGGCATCCATAACCAACTGCTCATTGATTAAGGGTGTCTCGATGACTACTGTCCTCATAATAACCACTCAGTATCTATCAGACTTCATCATGACATTCGTAACATTCATAATCCTTCATGAATCCCTTTCTACACAAAATGGATTCTGACTGTGCCTGGATCTTGAAATTTTAAACACCTACATTTGACACACGGACAACTGATCCAGGTATTTGAATTAGTTGATTGCATCAAAGCAAATTGGGTGAACTCTTCCAAACCCTCTAAGAATGCTTGAGTTAGTTGTCTTTTCTCAGTTAGACAATTGTACATCCAACTCCTATCACAATCGCCTTTCATACTTCCCTAACCCAACCTTACACAAATTATACAGTAGGGATATACCCCAATCCACAAAACAACATGTCACAAATATAAGTGGCTAATACAACTGGCCACTTATGCCAACCAATTGCCACTTAATCAAGAAAGTGAGAAACAAAGCATTGAACTAAGAACAGATTCCAGCAAGCAACCAGAGAATGAGGATAGTACACCAGAAGATGGGAACAAATCCATGTGATTATTTAAGACAATTTTATGAGGGTCATATTAAAGGCTAATGCAATTTTATAACATAGCATAGGATGAATTTGAAGTTTTCTAATATATATAGGGCAAACCCATGTGATAATATAAGACAATATTATATAAGACATAATCAAGTTTATCTAATATACAATTCCCAACTTTATCTTTTGTATTTATAATTATCTTTTAATCTAAACAGTATTTATAATTTGTTTTTTCAAATTATTCATATTTATTGTATAACTTGTTAAGGATAGTTTTAAATCAAAAATTTAAATGAGATAATTTTTTGAAAAAATCTAACAGTCATTTTTATAAGAAACTAAATCAACTAGCTAATTTCACCAATTTTTATCATACATAAAAATTTCATTATTCCTTAAAGTCACACCTTCCTCCTACTTTACATTAATTAATTAATTCTCTTATCTCTAAACATTACTTCTCAACACTTCACTTTTCTCATTTCAACACCATCCTATTTATAGATTTATGTATCATTATCAACTAATACAAGGTCATAATTTTCTCACACAATTTTTTCACTACACAAAATAAACCATAAAAAAACAATGCAAGATTAATATTCTCACTAATCACATCCAATCAAAACATCCAATGTAAATTATTTAATTCACCAATGGAATATTCATTACCATCTAAAACAATAAAAATCCAACATTAGCTTTCAGAATTTTCAACAAGACAGTTTTATCAATTCAACATGTAAACCGAAAATGGAAAAATAAGAGAGAAGAGAGGGAGCTTACCAGAAATGGAAGGGGAGCCGGCGACCGGAAAGGGAAGGGGAGGAACTGATTGGACCAAGGGGAGGAGGAGTGTTGGTCGATTTCCTTGATGGCAAGTGAACCAGTCGAACAAGTAATAAAGTGAAAGTAGAGTATCGTCCCACAGAGACTGAGATACCAAGGAGTGACGCGCAATTGCTATGACAGTTGTGAAAGCATGAAGTAAATATAATGGCTGTGAGGGTTGTGTGCTTATGCTACTAGCAAACGTAAACAAAATAACTGTAACGAGAAAAGATATCAGTGAGAAGTTAGGCTGGACGCAGAATCATCCTTAAGTGCATCAATCCCCCAGTTGCTCTACCCAATTCTATAGCATCTATACTGTACAGCTTCCGCAATTGCTACATCATAGCTACCATTCACAAAGCTATTTGGTTAACCCACCTCTATATTCCTATGGCAACTTTCTAGTCAGAAGATCCGTGCTACGCTTAGGGTGTTATGGTTATGAGAGGTAGACCCATTCCTGAAGCCTACAATAATAGGTCTAGCCGTGCACGGGCCGCCTAGCAAACACTATTTTTCGAGGTCTAACCCCAACTCCTTGCCCGATGGCGAGGCCACAAATCTAGCCCTTAACTTCCGTTAACCGACTAGTGATTAAAACACCGATACGCAAACCAAATTTATTGAATTAAGAAACCGCACTGGGTTCATTTAACACTTAAAGACTCATCCTCGTCCAGCCATGGTCAGCCATATAAAGTTCAGTTCATGACTGACGAGGGGCACACAAAACAGATACTAACAGAATGACCCATGATCGAAAACACAAAGATAAAAAGAAAGGAAAACAGAAAGTTCTGGCGAATATCCAACGGCGTGATCGAGGTCCCGTCATGTCACCACTCCATGTCTTCTTCGTTCCGTCATACTGCAGGGAATGATGCTGGGTTATCTGGAAATCTCGTGCTCTTGTGAAATCTCTTACTTTTCTTTTGAGTTTGCCAAAAGTTAGAATCTGGTTCTAGGGCTCTCCGACTCTGTTAGGGTTGGCTCTGCTTCCTTTTTTATAATCAATCTTTTTCTTGCGGCGTAAGTTACGGCCCATCTGGGCCTTTCCTAATCCGTCGGGATCTATCATATCTTTTAGTCCGAGTAGATTGCTTCAGTTGATTCTGCAGGATTCTTCAAATCTTTTAGTTCCGATCCTCCGCATCTTCTATTTCGTTACGTCAGCAACCTATCTGTCAATATCGCCCTTTTATTTTATTTCCTGAAATCATATGGGTAAAAAGGTCAAAAAACATGTCGTGTAGCATTGCGTCCTCTACTTTGCTATAGCATTCAGGATGCCTTGTATTGCACTTCGAATCACTGTCACGATGCTATAGCATCGTATCTGCTATGCTACACGATTTTCCTTAAAAACAGAGTAAATTGTTCCATTCTCAGCACATGCAAATGATTTCTACTATTTAGTCCCTATGTCCTTAATGTATGCCTTTTTGCTTAAATTATCTGCAGTTAAGCTTTGATTTATCATTCAATTCAGCCAATAAGTATAGGGAAAACATGTTGTGATTTATGCTCATCAAGGAGACCACCACACCGGAAGAAGAACTTGAAAGGAGGAATATCCCAAGAGGGGGGTGAATTGGGTGATATAAATTTTTTTCGAAAATCTCTGAAACTAGCTACTGAAAATAGAGTATAACAGAGAGGGATAGAGAAATATTAGACACACGAGATTTATACTGGTTCAGTCCAAATCCTTGACCTACGTCCAGTCCCTAAACTTTCTAGGATTTCACTAACTCAAATGATTACACACTCTGTCACTCTCGGAGTAATTCTCTCACTAGAACTTACTCCCTCTTACAAGTTGTAATCAATTGTCTCAATCCTAAAGTCCCAATACTTTGAAATTCTTACAAAGATTGATAATCAATAATAAACTCTCTAAAAGAGAAGATGTATCCAAAGATATTGTCTAAGAGGGTAAAAACAGTAAATGCTTATATCACTAATTGAATGCGCAAAGTTTCAGTAGGTGAAGAATTGAATGCTTCTGGCTTTTATAGTTGATGGCTTTAATGACGGTTGAAGAGAGATTAATGAGCCATTGAGTGTAATGAATATATTTGTTGAAGTCGAACGTTACTCCATCTCTTCGTATTTTTCCAATGTTAGCCATTATTCTCTGTTGAAATTATTCATTCCATTTGTCCATTGAGACTCAGTTAGAATGTTGGTTTGGAAATGGCGGAATGCTTTATAGTTGCTCGAGATGATCAATTTCCACTTTCTTGCTTGGTCTTTGCTAAGTATTTAATGCATCTCTGACACAGATTTGCTTTAGAGAAAATTGGTATGTTAAAATTATCTGAAACTCATTAGCAAACTGAGTAAACTTTGTAAGGAATAGAAAAAATCAATAATATGAAGTGCCTAAAGTATAATCAAGGATTTACAGATTACGAGAACGAAGAATTCAAAAGTAGATAAAGCTGACTCGAGTCATCCATTGTTGACTCGAGGCACATCGATTCATTTTCAAATCAAAGAAGAATTTTAATAACAACTTGACTCGAGTCATACTGACTTAACTCGAGCGATTCTTTTCAAAAATTCATTTTGGAGCTCTTTATAACTCACTTGACTCGAGTTAAAACATATATGACTCCGATCATATCAATTTCTCAAAAAAAGCTGCTATCGGGTTTGGGCTTGGAGAAACTTTAAACATGCCACGACTTGAGTCATTAAATGACTAACTCGAGTCATCTTTGAACATCAAATACATTTTGAAAATGCTTTGAGATATCGACTTGAGTCACATAAACTTGGTGAAAGTCAAAAGCTTTTCACAAATTGATTTTACAAAGCTGTAACTCGAGTCATATGACATTGACACGAGTTACTTCATTCAAAGATCATTTGGCTTTTGACACAGAGAGGTACGACTCAAGTTATAAAACTTTGACTCGAGTCATATCGGTCAGAGAGATGCATTGTTATTGAACCAAGTTATCTTTCGAAATAAAACACTTTGGCTTGAATAAATAACAAAATTTTTGATTTACAATTGTTAGTTATCATCAAAACACATAAAGAACTAACATTCTCCCTTTTTTTTGATGATGACAACACTTGTAAATCAAAGAGAAATTGGATTTTGCAAGGTAGCACAGAAATGAAAAGTAGATGACACATTGATAAAATTCTCATTCATTTCAAATAGAAGTCAAACATAGCAATGAGAATGAAATACATAAGCCAAAAAAGCATAGCTAATAAGAAAATGCAAAATGCAACAACTATTGAAGTTAAACATAAACTGTTAAACTGTTGCAAAATCACTTCTTCACATGTTCACTCTTTGCATCTTCACTTTTCTCTTTCTCTCCCCTTTGTCATAGGCAAAATGGGAGGATCAGAGGCCAGGGAAGCACACAAGGCCTAAAGAATGTGCAATGGTGAGTAGATGGTGAGAGAGAGAGATGGAGGAGCAGATGGTGAAATAACAGGAAGAGGAGAGGAGGGTCTGGGTGAGTGAGGAGGTGAAATTGATGAAGTAGAAGAGTACTCATCAAAGAGCTCAGTTGTGTCTCCAGAGACAGATATTCTCTCAGTAGAAGCCTGAGAGGTAGGTATAGGAACAGCAGGAGGAGCTAAGGGTAAATGTGGGGTAGTGAAAGATGGGGTAGGTAAAATAGGAGTGGATGAGGGTGGAGGTGAAGAGTAGTGAGGTGGAAAAGGTATGGGAGAATGTTTGGGAAAAGGAATCACCCCTGAAGGACCAGCAGTATCCTCATTCTTCAACACCTTGGAGATCTTGGAATCCAATAGCAGGTAAAGAGTGTGCATACTCTCAAATCTTGTTCCAAGGTCCTCAAAGTGACCTTCAATGTTTTCCATCCTCTCATCCAAAGACTCAACTTTTGCACTTTGAGCATCTTGGCTAGAAGTAACTTTCTCAATCAACTTACTCATCTCTGACTCATGCTTCTCGAATAACTCATAGTGTTATGCTGTCAGAGTAGTTTGGAGAGTGCCAAATGTCTCTTGCATTGCCTTCTCCACAATGTTTTTTATTGTAGCATTTAGGCTTGATGACTAGGAGCAAGCTAAGACTGTATGGTACAAGTGAAGACTAAGCTTCATATGGCCTAGATATAGGTGCTCTGGATCTAGAAGCTCTGGACTGCCCTGAACCTTCTCTAAATGAAATTTTCATAAAATATAAGTGGACTTGACCAAACATAAGGGATTTGATAGGTTTTTCAAAATGGTCAAGATGCCAAATTTTTTTCTTGAAAAGCAAGAGAGAAACCAAATTTGGATAAGGGATTGTGTTAGAGGATGAGGAATTGAATTTTAACCTCTTCATCTCTTGATAAATCCAGTGACCTATATTAAAAGACACTTTGTTTACCGGAGAGGCAAACAAACCATAATCAGTAGAATTGAAGTAAGTAAAGTTTTTACCTTTCTATACAAGACTTTTGGAATAAATATACCATAGTGCCCTGTATAGAGGAGGCATAGCCATAGGAGTAAACTTCAGAGGCCCTAATGGCTCTCCTAGTCTAAGAATTTTGAAAAAAATTTCTGAATCATAGACAATATGAGGCACAGGAGGAGGATTATCAATCATAAGCAGAGAATTGATAACCTCAGTAGAAATGGTAAGTCCCCTTCCTCTAACAGAGGTGATAAACTTATCTTCAAGAATCTTACCATCTTTATCCAAAACATTAACCATAGACATATTAAAATAGAAATGCTTAACCAAGGAAGGTGTATAAGGAGTGTTTATGTCCAATAAGATTTTGAATTGCTCAAGCCAAGGAGACAAGTTAAGATTACACTCCTCCTTTAGCTTAGCAAGATCCACATACACTGTGGGACAGAAACCACGATTAAAATAATTTTCTTTGTACTCCTTTAACTGAGAGTCAATAAAAGGAGTAGGAACACACAGATAGTCCATAGAAGGTGGTTTTGAAAAGATTGGAGGATTAAAAGAGGGTTTGGGATGTCCAGATACCTTCTTTATACTGGAGGATCCTTGAGATTGAGCAATCTGAGACACAAAAACAGATAGGCGAGCTTCTGAAACAGTGACTGCCTTCTTCTTTTTGGGAGGAACAATAATCTTCTCTTTGTCTCTTCTCTTCGCAACCATAGGATATATCTTTTTTGGAGGAGGAATCTCAGGAGGCTCATAAACCTTAAGTTTCCATGGTTTCTTTGTTGGAGTTTCTGAAGAAACCTTTGACTGAACCTTCATCGATGGCTTTCTCTTTCTCTTAGGTCTATAAGATTCAAGAGGAGATGCAGATACCGTTGCTTCATAATCAAACAATGATTCCTTCGAGGCTTTGGGGTTTTTTGGAGGCATTTTTATAGAGATAGAGAATCGGAGAAGAGAGAATTTGAGAGAGAAAAAAAAACGAGACGACTCAAGTTAGGGTTTGGTGAATCTACCGAAATGAAGAGCAACAGGCGCTAACATATATCTAGATGATGCATGACTCGAGTCATTTAATGAGTGACTCGAGTCAGATATGAAAGATACTGACCTAAAAGCGTGATTCATATACCTGTGACTCAAGTTATGTATGAATGACTTGAGTTAAATTAGATGCTTTTGCTCTTTGTCTAACGTGACTCTAGTTGACTTAGGATGACTGGAGTCATATAAATGCATAATATCTTGATTGCTCTTTGTTTGCGCTTGACTCGAGTTGAGCTTGCCTTGACTCGAGTCAACTTATATTAATTGCTTCACTTGATTTTGACTCTTATCTGTACCTAACTCGAGTTAACACAAATCTTCACAAAATCTATCATTGTAGATAGATCACATGACTCGAGTTATTCATTAAATGACTCGAGTTGACTTAGCATATAAAAATTTATCTGATAAAAAGCCCGATATGACTCAAGTTAACCATTGGTTGACTCGAGTTATTCTTACTCAGATACCTTCTGTCAAATGCTTTCTTTACAAAGTCCTGCATAAAGAAGATCTAGAAACTTTGAAGCTTAAGTTAGTGAGTATTAATCATAAAATAAACATATGACTAACATTGAGTAGGAAGAACTTACAGTTCATCAGAATTTACCATTCCCAATTCTTTTCTGATGAAAATAAACTGCTCTTTGGCTAATTATTTGGTGAAAATATCAGCAAGTTGCAGATGAGTTGGAATGAACATCACTTTGACATCTTTCTTCTAAACATAATCCCTTATGCAGTGATGTCTAACGTAAATATGCTTGGTCCGAGTATGTTGCACAGGATTCTTCGCCAAGCTTATTGTGCTTGTGTTGTCACATAGGATTGGAATTTCTTTGAGATGAATTCTCAAATCTTGAAGTTGTTGTTTCAGCCACAACACTTGTGCATAACAACTTGATGCAGTAATATATTCAGCTTCAGTTGATGATACTGAGACGGTTGTTTGCTTCTTGCTGAACCACGAGACAAGTGAGCCACTAAGAAATTGACATTGGCCACTTGTACTCTTTCGATCCGTCTTGTATCCGGCATGATCTAAATCTAAATATGCCACTAGATATTCAGGTTGACCTTCAGAAAGCCATAATCCCAATTCTTCAGTATCAGCAAAGTATCTAAATATTCTCTTCACATGATCAACATGAGTCTCCTTAGGAGCGGATTGGAATCGAGCACACATTCTCATACTGAACTGGATGTCAGGTCTGCTTATTGT
Organism: Acacia acuminata; assembly: GCA_019022655.1. Classification (NCBI taxonomy): domain Eukaryota; kingdom Viridiplantae; phylum Streptophyta; class Magnoliopsida; order Fabales; family Fabaceae; genus Acacia; species Acacia acuminata. The sequence continues at coordinate 2,278,693 of JAFJYI010000049.1, read as the reverse complement.
CATATAGAGTCATGAACCAATCATTCCTCTATATCTTGTGATATTGAATTCTTTTCCTTTCTCATCAGTATCCAAAGAGGCAGTTGAACTCATCGGAGTCTCAGCTCCATTTCATTCATACCATACTTCTTCAGCAAATCTCTTAAATACTTAGTCTGAGATATGAAGATATCATTCTTGTGTTGCTTGATTTGAAGACCAAGGAAGTAGTTGAGTTCACCCATCATGGACATCTCAAACTCTCCCTGCATTGTCTTAGAAAATTCCTCAAACATAGATTCATTAGAAGCACCAAAAATAATATCATCAACATAGATTTGAACAATTAAGATTTCATTTAGCTTATTATTCTTAATGAAGAGAGTTTTGTTAGCTTTGCCTCTAATAAAACCTTTATTAAGAAGGAACTTGCTTAATTGTTCATACCAAGCTCTAGGAGCTTGCTTAAGGCCATATAGGGCTTTCTTGAGACGATAAACATGATCTGGATGATGATCACTTTCAAAACTAGGAGGTTGTCTAACATAAACTTCCTCCTGAATAAAACCATGTAAAAATGCACTTTTAACATCCATTTGATAGAGCTTGAATCCCTTGATACAGGAAAAAGCTAGAAGAACTCTTATAGCTTCCAATCTTGCCACTGGAGCATGAGTTTCTTCATAATCAATTTCTTCTTCTTGATTATAGCCTTTAACAACCAATCTTGCCTTGTTACGGACAATGATTCTTGTGTCATCATGTTTGTTCTTAAATACCCATTTAGTCCCAATAACCAAATGGTCTTTAGGTCTAGGTACTAAGTCTCAAACTTGATTTCTATCAAATTGATGCAATTCCTCCTGCATTGTGATAACCCAATCATTGCTTGAAAGGGCTTCGTCAATCTTAGAGGGTTCAATCTGAGAAATGAAGGCAGAGAAGGTAACTTCATTCAAAGTACTTTTTCTAGTTCTTCTCCTTGATTTACATCACCTATCACTTGGTCTAAAAGATTATTCCTAACAAACCTTCAAGCTTTAGGTTAAGATTGAACATTGTTTTCACAAACATTTTCAGAAGAAGTTTTGAAAACATTTTCAGAGTTTTCAAGAGAGACAGAAGTAGTTTTTGAAAAGAATTGATTTCTATAAGCATTTGCCTCCTCATCATTCAAAGGCTATCAGACTTGGTTTTACTGAACACAACATGAATAGACTCTTCAAGAATGCAAGTACGAATATTGAAAACACTATAAGTCTTACTTCTATTAGAGTAACCAAGAAATATACCTTCATCAGATTTTGGGTCAAACTTCCCCAAATTCTCCTTACCATTATTGAGCACAAAGCACTTACAACCGAAGATGTGCAAATGGGCAAGGTTTGGCTTTCTCCCTTTGTATAGCTCATGGGATGTTTTTTTAAGGTTCTTCTGGGATGTATGCACGATTTGATAAATAGCATGCAATACTCATTGCATCAGTCCAGAAGACTTGAGATGTTTGATTCTCATTCAGCATAGCTTTAGCCATCTCGGTAAGGACTCAATTCTTTCTCTCCACAACACCATTTTGTTGAGGGGTCCTTGGGGCAGAGAAATTGTGATTTATCCCATGAGCATCACAGAACTCTTCAAAGGCATGATTCTTGAATTCTCTACTATGATAGTTATGATACCTAAAATAGAGATACCTTTCTCGTTTTGGACCTTCTTGGCAAACACAACAAAGCGATCAAAGGTTTCATCTTTTCATGACAAAAATATAGTCCAGCAAAATCTTGAGAAGTCATCAACAATAACAAGAGTATAAAGATTTCCACCAAGGCTCCTTATTCTTACTGGTCCAATCAAATCCATATAGAGTAGTTGGAGGGGTCTGTTACATGAAATCTCATTTTTAGATTTAAAAGATAATTTAGTTTGTTTACCTTTCTGACAAACATCATAAATCATGTCATCTTTTAAATTAAGTTTTGGTAAACCAATGATTAAATCCTTTCTTAGCAACTTGTCAAGTTGGAACATATTGATATGAGCTAAACGTTTATGCCATAGCCAACTTTCTTCCAAGTTACTAATAAAGCAATTTTCAGAAATGATCTTATTGCAATTATTAGAGAGGTTTAGGGAGTAATAGTTACCTTCTCTAGGAGCCCTGCATAAGGCTTTGGACTTGATATTGTCTAAGGGTAGATCATCCTTGCTTACAATCAAGCATTTCTCAGAGTCAAAGATAACCAAATTACCTTTGTCTATGCTTTGACTTACACTGAGGAAGTTGTGGCATAGGCCTTCCACAAGGTAGATGTCTTTGATTTGAGGTCCATCGTTATTGCCAACTTCACTAATTCCAGCAATCCTTACGAATTGATTTCCACCAAAAGTCACCTTACCACCTTCCTTAGGCTTGAGAGCAACAAATTTGTTATGATCTCCCATCATGTGTCTAGAGCATCCATTGTCAATATACCACTTGTTGGATTTTGATGCTCTTAGACAAATCTACAAGACACAAAAGATTAAGTCTTAAGTACTCATCTTTTCTTAGGTCCTTTTGGGTTAGCTTGTATCTTAGGAATATCATAAGATCCCTTAGGCACCCATTTGTAATTACCAATAGGTTTGGTTTTTCTTTCTTTCATATGAAAACAAGAAGAGGTAGTGTGTCCTTTACGATTGCAATAATTGCAATGAGCAAAAGGATTTAAAGACTTAATTGTTTTTCGAAAATAGTTTAAATAATTCTTTTCTCCAACTTTCTTCTTACCTTTCTTTTTGTCAAAGTCAGGTCTGTAACCAATTCCAGATTTATCGTTAGTAAATCATTGTTGTTTCAAAATCACATTGAGCATTTCACTACCTTGAGTGAATTTCTCAAGCATTTTAGTAAGATTTTATTTTCTCTAAAACACAACAATTTTCACAAACCCTTTCACAAACATAAATTGGAGAAGAAGAGATAGTTTGAACTTGTTCTTCAAGAGTTTTCACTTTTCTTTTCGAAGCAAGCAGCTCCTTAGCTAATTTTTGAATTTCTGAGTGAAGAGAGTTATACTTAGTAAGTAATTCATCAAAAGTAGGTTCAGTATCATTTACCTCTTCACTCTCAAATTCTTCTTCTTGAGCCACGAGACAAATGTTGGCTCTTTCTTCCTCATCAGCTTCATCTTCATCAAATGAGCTATCTCCCCAAATGGCTGAGACATAGGCTTTCTTTTTGAATTTGTTGAATCTTTTCTTGTATTTATCCTTGTTTTTCAGCTGAGGGCATTCGGACTTTATGTGGCTAGACTTTTCACACTCGTAGTAGATGATTGGCTTCTTAGACTCAGTACTGGAGTTACCCTTGTGAAACTTTTTGAATCCATGGTCCTTCTTGTAGAACTTCTTGAATGTCTGGACCATCATGTCTTGCTCTTCATCTTCGTCTTCATCATCATCATCTAAATCCTTATCTTCCTTGATGACCTTAAGGGCAATTTCCTTATTCTTGTTGTTAATCCCATCTAGTCCTTTTCTAAACTTGATCTTTCCTTCTTATTCGGATAGGTGCCAAAGAGATCTGCAATTTGACGGTATTGATTCTCCACGAGCTTCTTCAATCGCATTGACTTTAGCTTCCCATTCCTTGAAGAGAGATTAATGAGCCGTTGAATGTAATAAATATATCTGTTGAAGTCGAACGTTACTCCATCTCTTTGTATTCTTCCGATGTTAGCTGTTATTCTCTGTTGACATTCTTCATTTCATTTGTCCGTTGAGACTCAGCTAGAATGTTGACTGGAAATGGCCTAATGCTTTATAGTTGCTCGAGAAGATCAATTTCCAATTTCTTGCTTTGTCTCTACTAAGTATTTAATGCATCTTTGACACATATTTTCTTTAGAGAAAATTGGTAATTAAACCATGTTAAAATTATCGAAAACTCATCGGCAAACTAATTAAACTTTGTTAGGAATAGAAAGAATCAATAATGTGAAGTGCCCAAAGTATAATCAATGATTTACAGATTACAAGAACGAAGATTTCAAAAGCAGATAAAGTTGACTCGAGTTGCTTGACTCAAGTCATACTCATTTGACTCGAGTCACTGATTCATTTTCGAATCAAAGAAGAATTTTAGTAACAACTTGACTCGAGTCATACTAACTTAAGTTGAGTCATTCTTTTCAAAAATTCATTTTGGAGCTCTCGGTAACTCACTTGACTCGAGTCAAAACATATATGACTCGAGTCATATCAGTTTCTCAAAAGCTGCTATCGGATTTGGACTTAGAGAAACTTAAAAACATGCTACGACTCAAGTCATTAAATGACTGATTCGAGTCATCTTTGAACATCAAATACATTTTGAAAATGTTGAGACATCGACTCAAGTCACATAAACTTGACTCGAGTCAAAAGCTTTTCACAAATTGCTTTTACAAAGCTATAACTCGAGTCATATGACATTGACTCAAGTCACTTCGTTCAAAGATCGTTTGGCTTTTGACACAGAGAGGTGACTCGACTCATATCGGTCTGAGAGATATGCATTGTTATTGAACCAAGTTATATTTCGAAATAAAACACTTTGGCTTGAATCAATAACAAACTTTTCGATTTACAATTGTCAGTTATCATCAAAACACATAGATAACTAACAGAACTCGCCAAAAATGAATGAAGGTCGCGATAAGGAGGTGGAGGGGTAGAAAACGAGGAGGATGAGGATGGTGGAGGGCGATGGCAAGGAGGAAGGCTGAAGGTTCGCGGAGGAGGACGAGGGGACTGAAACTTTGAATGAATGTGGAGAAAATAGTGCGGGGAGGAGTTAAAGGGGGAGATTTGCAACAAAAAAAGAATCCGTCACAAATCTCCCATTTGCGACAGACTCAAAAAGTCCATCGCAAACCCGGAAAAATTCTGCTGGTTTTGTCCGTCGCAAACTTGAGACGAACCACCATTATTTTAGGACAGTTAGTAAATCCATCGCAAAGTTTGCAATGGATTTATAAATCTGTTGCAAAACTTCACTTTTTTGCGATGGAATTTAAATTCCGTCGCAAACAGCCCAAAATTTATGACAGAAAAAATTCTATCGCAAATTCCTTCGCAACTTTACGCTTTTCTAGTAGTTTAAAATTCCATCGAAAAAATTTCGTCACAAGGAGAGACTAGCTAGCACTGCGGTTAGATGAACAGGATCCTGGTGATGTTGGTTTCATAGCATCCTCCTTTCTGAACTATGAACTCTAACCTGGTGAAGCCATTAGCATAGGGCCAAATGAGTGACATGCTTATATAAGTGGCAAGTGCACAGAATGCTGATAAGGATGCATGATAGGCGTGTATGACTCCTAAGTTTAACTATTGTGATCCGGAAAGCATAATCGTTTAATTTACTCCTATTTGTTCTAGGCTAGCTAATAAGATAAAGTAGATTAAAATAATTATATATATTTATACACCCAGGGGTAGCATTCATGTGGTAGCTAGCTAATGTTATTATCCAACTATATATTTGTTTTTAGGGATAGGATATTGTCACTACCAATATCACTACCACTTTTTCACCGTTAGATCAAAATCTTATCTACCTTTATCATTTCTCTCTCCTATTGAAATTCTGATCTAACGGTGGAAAAGTGGTAGTGACATTGACAATTACCAAAATTGATAGTGACAATATCCTATCCCTTGCTTTTAATTTTAGTTATTACGCCATACTCAACTACAACCCTAAGTACTCAATACATATTGAATGATGGATTTACTTTATTGAATTTTGATGTGTAAATATAGTTGCGTGCAATGGAGTACCATCCAGTTATATAGAAAATTAATCCCATTGGAATATTACAAATGGTGTTGTAAGCTTTTTCACAAGTAGCACTTTAAATCAATGACAAGTGGTACATACATATTTTTTTCACATCAAACTTTAAATTTATTTTTATTCAATATAAACTTGAATATAGTATAAACTTAGTTTAATATAATTTAATTGATATTAAATTTTTCTGTTTCTATTTAACATTTAGTATTTATATATTTGTATGATATCAAGTATTATTCTTACCATTAATTGAGTATCTTAAATGCAATTAATATAAATTAAATTTATATTTCCAAAAAAAGTAAGCTTCGTATGTGTAATCTTTTTACCTTAAGGACCAAATTAGAGGAGTATTTTTTAATATTAATAATACATTAATTTTTGCTAGCAAAATCTTTTAATTTGTACATGCTTTGTTAATTAAGAGAAACTGACATTAGGTTTCATCCTTGGCTAACAAAGAGCCAGAAATGACTTTGGGCCATCCGTCCTGACTCTGGTGATGAAAATGAGACCCTTAAATCGTGGCTGTCGAGAAATCTTCATCTTCTTGGCCACAAGGTTCTTCAAAAGTTGATCTCCCCTTCTTGATCAAGGTATGATATAGAGAATCTTTCAGATATGAATTAACTAATGGTATTAAATTGTGAACTTATGGTGGTTCTTTAATTTGTGCTTTAGGTACTCTTGGTGGCAAAGGCGTCACCAATACACTACGGGCTCATCATAAAAAAGTGGGATGGCTATGGCAATTACAGAGTTTGAAGCTCTTGTGGTTTTTCTCTTTCGAGCGTATTCACTTATAATCAAGGGGACTAGATAGATAAGGAGAAGCTAGCGCTAAGGTTAGATGAGCAGCATCTTAGTTATGTTCGTATCATAGCATCCTTCTTTCTGAACTATGTGAAACTCAACCGTATATCTTGACATGTATACTTTCCATTGAACTTGTTGCTTTAGAATTTTTCTCAACAGTTTTGGATTTTAAATTCTTCTTGTTTTTATATATATAAAATGATTGCATAAATATTTTCAGAGATACATGGTGGAGAAACATAAATTAGAAGAAGTAAATAAGGAGTTGTTTAGATACAAATTATTCATATTCATATATAGAATTATTATGACCCCTCCTTGGTAAACATATGTGAACTTTGCAGGGGCACAAGTGTATCCATTTTGTTCCTCATCAGCCATCTTACAAGACAAGGAATTCCCTCCCAACCACAAGTGTCCATCATATAATTTTGTTACATAGTATTCTATCGAATATAACTTCACACGTGATTGTGCCAAAGATGTTGAAATAGTAGGGTGGACCCCACTTTATGGACATGCAAGGATCGGACCAAAACTGTTATTTTACAAATTTTAATGCTCTGACTCCTGTATGAAAATTGATTTTACCAGAGACAATTATTTTACATTATTTTGTTAAGGAGTGCTAATGACTCAATTGTTGTATGTCCTTTTGAGAATTTTAAGGGCAATGAAATTTTATATCGACCAACCTTGCTAAAAATATAATTTTCCAGACGTTGGAGCTTAAAGGGGAGAGATATATATATTTTTTTTGGTGACAGACAATAAAGTAAGTTTTTCAAATACTGAAATCACTTTTTCATTCATTAACTAATTTTGGATTTTTTAGTTTCATGAGACTGATTTGGGTTTTCACAACTTCAGCAGGTGTTTTTATTTATCTTTTCTGCATAATTTTTTTTGGGAAATATTTCTGCATTTATTTGTTTGGACCTGGAGTTTAAGGGTGCCAACTACACCTGGTGCAACAAGAGACCTAGGAGCATTGTGCATGAGCGTCTAGACCGAGCCTTGGGGAACGTGGAATTTAGGGTGGCTTTTGATCGGGCTTTGGTTTTCCATTTGGATCCAATCGGGTCTGACCATCATGCTCTATTGGTGGATTCTTTATTCTTGTGAGGCGAAGGGACATAAATCTATCAAGTTTGAGGCAAATTGGGCTGCACATGAGGATTTTCTACAGATAGTGGGAAAAGGGTGGAAAGAGGGTGGAGGATTTGAGGAGGATTGGATACTAGAGCTAGTTAACAGGCTGGATGCGTGCCGGAAGAAGCTTATATGGTGGAGTAGGAATGAGTTTCCTAACTTTAGGAAGGTCATTGTTCACTTGCAACACATGTTGAATATTTGTCATCAAGGCGTAATGACAGCAGAGAAGTTGGTGGAAGCTGAACAACTAGTCGGGCAAATTGAGGATGCTTGGAAGAGGGAGGAAACCTATTGGTGGCAACGATCTAGGATTAGGTGGCTGAACTGTGGAGAGAAAAATTCCAAATTTTTTCACAGCAGTGTGGTACAAATGGAGGCAACGAAACAAAATCCTGAGGCTTAAGAATGGAAATGGGGTATGACTAGAGGAAAAGGCTGATATTAATAAAGCCTTTAGTGACTTCTATGTGAACTTGTTCAAATCTGGAGGAACCAGGCAGCTGGATCAAGCCTTGTCCTATGTGAATACTGTGGTTACAAGTGAGGATAATACTCGACTGATGGAACCTGTTTCAAATTTGGAAATAGAAAGGGCTGCCTTCCAACTTGGCGCTAACAAGGCCCCGGGTCCTGACGGTTTTTCTGCACTGTTTTACCAGTCAGCTTGGAGTGAGGTGCATGTAGAGGTATGTGAGATGGTGTGAAGTTTTTTTGAAGGTAAGTCTGATCTATCTCTTGTTAATAGCACAAATATAGTGTTGATCCCTAAAGTGGGGAAGCCGGAGGGTGTGAACTATTTTCGCCCGATCGGGTTATGCAATGTGGCTTATAAGATCATTGCGAAGGTCATGACAAACAGGATGAGGGAGCCGATGGGCCGTATTATTACTCCAAACCAGCGAGCATTCATAGCTGGTAGGATGATACAGGACAACATTATACTGACCCACGAAGCTTTTCATTATTTGAAGCACAAAAGACAGGGAATAAATGGGAAGTAACGATGAAGATTGATATGAACAAAGCGTACGATCGCGTAGAGTGGGATTTTTTAGAAGCAGTGATGGTCAGAATGGGATTCTGTTTGGAATGGGTCTCACGAATAATGTGTTGTGTATCAACGATAAGGTTCAACCTTCAGGTTGATGGACAAAATATTGATGCATTTGAACCTGGGCGAGGAGTAAGGCAAGGCGACCCCATCTCGCCATACATGTTTATCATTGCATTAGAGGTCCTTTCACTCATGATTCGAATGCACATTGAGAGGAAGGATTTGAAGGGTGTAAGGTTGGCTCGAAAAGCTCCAGTGCTGTCCCATTGTTTTTTGCAGATGATGCAATATTATTCCTTAGTCTTGATGAAGTAAATTGCAAGGTATTGAAGAGGATTCTTGATGTGTTTTGTCAAGCCTCGGGTCACCGTGAATCTGGAAAAATCAAGCCTTTTTTTCTCTTCTAACACACCGCCTGAAGTCAAACAGAGGATATCGACATGTCTGGGCATACAGCAAGTGGATCAGGCAGGCAAGTATTTGGGATTACCCATGGTGTGGGGGAGATCCAAGGCTGCGTCTCTGGCATTTGTACGAGACAAAATTGGGATAAAATTACAAGGATGGAAACAGAAGCTTCTTACCTTTGCCGGGAAGGAGGTTTTGATCAAGGTGGTAGCAAATTCTATCCCAACTTATCCTATGATGTGTTTTTTGTTTCCAAAAAAGGCTTGTCTTGAGATAGATAGCTTGATCTCCAAATTTTGGTGGGGACATCAAGGTGGGGAAGGGTCGATACATTGGAGGAATTGGAAGTATATGTCTATGAACAAAGTAGAGGGTGGAATGGGGTTCAGGGATTTGCTCTGTTTTAATAAAGCATTACTTGCTAAGACAGTGTGGAGAATTCTCCAAAGGCCACAGGATTTATGGTGTAGGATCCTTAAAGGAATTTATTTTCCTAAAGGGAATGGCGTGCTTCTTGGGGGTGGACAAGTCTGTTGGAGGGTAGGGATCTGTTACTTAAAGAATTATGTTGGAAGGTGGGTAATGGGAGGAGTATAAGGATCTGGGAAGATCAATGGATACAAGGGGTGTAGGGGTATAGGCTGCAAGGGGAGGCCTCAACGGAGGTAGAGAAGAAGGCTGTAGTGGCTGAATTGATATGTATGGGAGGAGTATAAGGATCTGGGAAGATCAATGGATACAAGGGGTGCAGGGGTATAGGCTGCAAGGGGAGGCCTCAACGGAGGTAGAGAAGAAGGCTGTAGTGGCTGAATTGATATGTAGTGGTCGCTGGAATCTGTAAACTATCAATGAGAGGATTAGTGAAGAGGAAAAGAAAATGATCTTGAAGATTCCAATTCCTCCTAACTTGTGTGATGACCGGGTAATATGGATGGCAAATAAAGATGGAGCTTACTCGGTGAAATCAGGGTATGTTGTGGCGAAAAGATATAGGGAGTGTGTTCAGATCCGAGACCCAAGCACGTCCTACTCAGCACCCAAGGTCCTATGGAAATGTATATGGAGACTCTCTGTACCACCTAAAATACAGCAATTCTTATGGAGGCTTGGGGCCAGGGCTTTAGCTACAAAGGACACTCTTTTTAAACGTAAGTGTACTGCTAACCCATTGTGTCCTATCTGTCTAACTGAGAGAGAAATCGTTGAACATCTATTATTCCACTGTCCCTGGACCAAGCATTGTTGGTTTGGCAGCCATCTAGGCCTGACTTTTAGTAAGTGGTCCATGATGAGGTGCGAGGAGTGGATGTGTGAATTTTTACATGGGCAAGGCAGGTTGGATAAATATGGTAAATCAGTGTTTGCAACAATGTGCTGGTGGATCTGGAAGCAAAGGTGTAACTGGGTCTTTAAAGATAGCAAACCTGATGCCAAGCTGGTGGTTAGGATGGTTAATGTACAGGTGGATGAATACTGGAGGTGTAAGAACTGAAAAGGTACAGGCTGCAAGAAAGTGTTTGAGGAAGTGATTGTAAGACACCAGCAGTGGGTAAGACCTACGTGTGGGAGTGTTAAAATCAATGTCGATGGTTTGTTTGTGGAAGCAACAGGTGAAGCTGGGTTCGGACTAGTGTGCAGAAATCATGAAGGTGTCTACGTTGGGGGTTTGGGTGGATCGGTGTCAATGTCGTCCCCATTCATGGCTGAATGTGTGGCGGTGAGGGAAGCACTTCTGAGTAGGAATAAATTCCTGGATTCCAGGGTCATAATTGAAACAGATTGTGAACAGCTGTATAGACTAATCACAGGGAATATGCTTGCTGGTTGTGAATGGCGTAGTCAGGATTTACTCAAGGAAATTCTTGAGCTAATGGAGTCAGTGAAGGGTATGTCGTTCTCTCTGGTTTCCAGAAAGGGCAATAGTGCTGCAGATAGGTTGGCAGTTGATGCAAAAAAGGAGATGTACCTGCCTGTATGGTTGGATAGTATGCCATCTTCTTTAGGTATGATTTTAATCCATGATTCTAATCAGCGCAGGAATTCTGATGATGCATGCGCCATGAATACTGGTGGCAATACTGATGGTGTGAATAATAGAGATGGTATAGGCTAACTGGTATAGTTTGTTTCTTCTGATATAGGAGTTAGTTTAGTTTATTTGCTTTGGTAGATGTGCGTTAGGTGGTATGTTAGATGTTTTTGAGATTTCTTGGCTTCGGCTATTGGTGATTGTAACAATTTCTTTGTTGGCAATAAAATTAATTTTTTGGGCAAAAAAAAAAAAAAAAAAAAAAACAACGTCAATGCGAGGCTCAATGATAATTGATGTCATCCAAATTTTATCGAGTGGTTTCCACTTTGGAATCGAGTACTTGCTCATCGCTTTTTAGATAAGATCTAAACGAGTCTAGATTTAATTTTTTAAATTACTAATTTTTAAATAAAAAATCATTTTTTAAATATATTAGTTTGGAGATTATTTTTATTTTAGATTCTCTGCACATTAAAATAATTTTTTAAAAAAAAAATTAAATCTATACCGTTGAGATCTTATATGTGGATACTTCCCTTTCAATGGGTATGTTTTGTATAGCTGTCAGTCCAATTGCGAGTAGCTTATTTGGGAAACTGAAAGTCGGAGCTTATCGGTCGGTGTTAAGTGCTTATTCAATGCTCTCTCATCGCCGGCAATCTCATCACTCCCCGCCACCCACCTCCACCTGCTTATCCACTGTCCACCATATAGACCGCGACGGGGAGGATCAAGCGCCGACCTCACCGTCCTCCTTCTTTGAGTGTTTTTGACAGTTGAGGAGAAAGTAGAGAGTAGAGAGCACCGTCTTCTCAGAGTTAACCAGAGGAGGCGGCGAAAATTTTTATTCATTGTTCATCGTCCTTGTTGCTGAAAAGAGAGTGGTGGGTGGTGGGAATCAAGAGAGAGAGAGAGAGAGAGAGAGAGAGAGCTCATAAACTAGATAGGCGAACTTCAAAGCAATGTTGATCTTCTTCGTTGCTAGATCAGAGGTGACATGCTAGAGAAAAGAAGAGGAAGTCGACGGCTCCAGTTCCTTCTTTTCCAATAGAATTTGACGGTGAGCAGGAAAGAAAGACCAAGGGTACAATGGAGTATACGAAGCAAGTATGAATATCATCCACTGGTTTGACTTTTCTTTGCTGGAATGGTTTGATTTTGTTGATTCTTGAGTGGTCAGAAGAGAGTGATGGTGGTCTTGGGACCAAGTGAAGGGGGTAATGTTATGGATGATAGAGAAATATTTACTGTAGATGGAGGAAGATAGTGGAAGACGGAAGGAGAGGGTGGGAGGAGAGATAGAGGAGTTTTTCTTTGGGAAAATTACAGCCAGATCCCAAGGACTATAAAAGATTACAAAAAAACCCTTACAGAAATTCATATATCAAAAAAGTCCCTAGGGACTTTTTTGATATTATTTGTATTGAAACAAAATCCAAATTTTTAAATTTTGTTGTAAATATAGCACTTCCTCTTGTTAATATGGCTTTTTCGGTTGTAAATGTCTAGATTTAAAATTTTGTTGTGAATATAGCACTTCCAGTTATAAATATAGCATTTTTCTATTGTAAATGACCTCTATACACTTAGGGACTTGAGTTTGAAATAAAATCCTGGTGTTTTAATTTTGTTGTGAATATGGCACTTCTTGTTGTAAATATAGTTTTTTCTTTTCTGTTTGAATGGCCATGTTTTTAAATTTTGTTGTAAGTATAACGCTTTCTTTGTAAATATAGCACTTCCCGTTGTTAATAAAAATAATATCAAAAAAGTCTCGGTGTAATCGGTGATCTCAAGAGACCTAATTGTGTTTATTTGTCTTACGTGGGACTTGTACGTGGTTTTCCCTTTTTCTTTTCCTATTCTAATTATCCCTATGTTACTATAAGTTTTAATTTCACAAAAACTATTTATACTACCGCCAATACAAACATAAATTATATTGCACAATATGACTTTTACTAAATCTTACTTTTTTAGAAGTCAGATTACAAAATAAGGGTTTATTGTTTTTCATGTCACTTGATATAAGGTTATATCAAGTCACCCCAAAACTACGTCATTTTAGGAGTTAGGGGAATTAATGAAGTGTGTTTTTTTATTTTATTTTTTATATTGATTATATGAATTTTACTAAAAGACCCTTCATTAATTCCCCTAACCCAAAAACGAAGATAGAATATCACCTAGAGGGGGTGAATAGGTGATCTCAAATTTTTCTTGCAAAACTCACACAAAGTCAAATATAACAGAAACAGAGAAATGAGACAGAGAGGTAAAGTGGACACGAGACAATTTATACTGGTTCGGTCCAAAATCATTAACCTACGTCCAATCCCCAGAAATCCTGGGATTCCACTATTTTCAAGAACAATTACACACTCTGTAAACAAAGGATGGTCCACTCACTCAGATTCCACTCCCCCTTACAAATTGTAATTGATACACCCACACTCAAGATACCTCTATCTTGAGATTTGAATTGTAAATGGTTGATAAGACTCTCTCACAGAGTAGATAGAAAATAAACACTGAAGCTCAATGAAATCTAAGGATATATGCACTACAGAATATAATCGCTTGGATGCTTTGTATGTGTCTATATTGTTGTATATCTTCTGAATTCAATCCTTCGGAGATTTATACATGTTGAAGTTTGAAGACCGTTGGAAGGATTTGAACTTGACCGTTTGAAGTATTTGAATTTTCCCGTTGTGAGATTTGAACGTCTGCGCCTTCTGCTTAACCTCAATTAAGTGTCCGTTTTGTTGAGTAATCTTTGTAGTTTGTCATTTACGAAGTCTCGGACAAATGCCAGCTGAAAATGTTGTTTTGGTGTGTATGGTAGAATAAGCAAGCTTTGGGTTCAACGCTTTTGTCTCCGTTTGGTGACTTTCTCTCGTTGCATCACAGCTCATCAAAATTCAAACAATGTTAAACAATCTGAAAAACACTCAGAATGTTGATTAGCAATTTCATAGATAATCTAAAAAAGATATATAACAAGTTATAAGAAGATATAATTGAATAATCAAATTATTAAAATCAAGTTGCAGAAGAGTTGCATTTACTGATACACAATACTCGAGTACCCAATTTTCATATACTTGAGTACCTACTGCAGATCCATCTGTCTGATGCTTCATATTGATCAATACTTGAGTACCCAGTTACCAATACTCAAGTATTCAGTAGTTCAGGTAGACCAGAGATGTTGCAATTGTCCATACTCGAGTAGTCCAGGATCAATACTCGAGTATCTCCTGTTTTAACCTGAAACAAATGAACTCAGTGAAGCATATCAGCAAGGCATATTCGAGTATCACAATTCCTATACTCGAGTATTGCATAGACAAAGAGCAGTTATCATATTTCAACTGAGCATACTCGAGTAGCATTCTGCAGGTACTCAAGTATCTCGCCAATACTCGAGTATCACTTAGCCAATACTCAAGTATTGCATTGTTCTAAGGAGACTTCTATCAGAGAAGAGATCAAATACTCGAGTATCTACATTTCAATACTCGAGTACCTATCAGATGCATTCTGCAGAAGCTGAAGCAGCTGTCCAATACTTGAGTATTTAGAATTCAATACTCGAGTATCATGCCAGAACATGTAAACGGTGAATGATCTGATTAACTCATACTCGAGTATCCACAAAATCATACTCGAGTATCCATTCTGAATCAGGAACCAGAAGTTGATCCTTCAGCTAATACTCGAGTATCTCTTAAACAATACTCAAGTATTCATTGAAGCACATGAATCTGATTCAAAACCTTAAATGTTTTACAAGTCTTGTTATCATCAAAACTTTGAGAACTAACAAAAACTACGTCGTTTTGAGAGTTAGGGTAATTAATGAAGGTGTTAATTTTACCAAAACACCCTTCATTAATTCCTCAAACTCCCAAAATGACGTAGTTTTGGGGTGACTTGACATAACCTTATGTCAAGTGACATGACAAACGATAAACTCTTACAAATAATCACTTTTCTCACCGTTATCTCAAACACACATCTATCTACCGTATTATTTCTTACGCATTAAATGTGATTTATTTCTTCTTCTCTACCAAATAATAGTAATAGATAAACTCCTTCGGATCAATATAAAGATAATTTATCTAATTTAATTAAATTAAATAGTTAAATTAATATGACATATGTTTTCTAAAACACTTTATTCATTTTCCTTAATTTTCTCCTTCCTCTCCTTTTTTATTGTTGTTGAGGGAGTATCAATATGATAAATTAGGAAAAGATTGATAAATATGAAAAGTTATGTCTTATATTTAGGGTCAAGTCAATTCTCCAAATGTATCTTACTTCCTCTTATTCCTATATGTAAGGTCATTTCACCAAATTGTGAGATTTCAAAAACGGTTAAAATTAATAAATATGTAGAAAATATTTTTTTCCCACGAAAACCCCTATTTAGAGCAAGAAAAACGGGTCAAACACGAGACCCGCCCATTTTGGCCATTTTATCACAAGGATCGGGCTTGAAAATATGTCCTTCAAGTTGCTATGAACCTAAAAGAGCCGGCTATTTGGTCCATTTTATTTTATTGTTTTTTAAAAAAATTATTCATATAATACTAGAATTTTATATTATTAATGATGTTACTATGGTTTTTTATATAAGACTTTTTCACTCATTCTCTCTCTCTCTTTTTTCCTCATTCATTCTCTCTCCCACCCACCTCTCCATGAAAGGGTTGTTTTTTTAGGAAAGCATGTTATATCTAATATCTTCTATAATACTCATAATAACACCGTTAAAAGCCATTCTATGAGCAAACGTTTTTTGATAAAATAATTATGTTTATATTAACGATGTTAATGTATTCCATTTACTTTCACATCAATAAATATCAATATTCATATTCATCACCCTCTTTTGGCAATCATAATTATTTTTCACAATTTTTTATAATTCAATATCAATGTTTTATATTTTATATGCATAAATCATTAGTTAGCCCAAATGATTCAAAGAGTTATCATAATAATAATTTAGCCTTTAAATCAAGGGAACATTGTAATAAAAGACCTAAGAAAAATAATATTTATTAAGAAATACCGTAAAAATGATAATTATTTTGAAGGACCAAAAATTAAAACATTAAAATTGAAAAGACTAAATTACCGTTAGCCATATTTCCTATGTTCTCTCTAATTAAATCGGAGTATGGAGTGATTGATGGATAATCACACAGAGACCAAATCAGAATCTACTAAATTAGCATCTCTACTACACTAAAATCGTCTCTACTTCCGTGATTTTGAAGCTACTGTTAAATGCAAAGATCCAAATGCCAACTGCTACAGTTTATTCCAATCTCCTTGTATGAGTCAATAGAAATATATTGTTAAAGTCCTTCAGAGCATCTTCATCAACCAAGATATTTACATGTATTATGAGGAAGCAGACAAACCAGCCCATGCCGGTACTTCAAATTTGAATGAAGAACTTGGCCAAGTTGATACAACACTTTCTAATAAAACTGGTATTTTGACATGCAACTCAATGGAGTTCATAAAATGTTCTATTGCTGGGGTAGCTTATGGCCATGGTGTCACGGAGGTGGAAAAAGCTATGGATAAAATAAGTGGTTTACCATTTATTTATGAGCAAGATAGTGGGTATGCTAGGGATTCTAGAGTTACAAAAGCCCCAATAAAAGGTTTTAATTTTACAGATGAAAGGATAATCAATGGAAACTAGGTTAATGAGCCTTATGCGGATTTCATCCAGAAGTTTTTTCACATATTGGCAAATCTATCATACAACCATCTCGATCTACGCTTTTCACTTTGCATCACCTTTCAGTTATCTCATAAGCGCAATTTTAATATTTTGATTTTTGGTCCTTCAAAATAATTACCATTTTTATAGTCCTTCTTAATAAATATTATTTTTCTTAGGTCTTTTATTATAAATTTCCCTTAAATCAATGAGTTATCATAATCGTAATTCAAACTAGCTAGATATGCAAGAAGTTTAATTTCCAAGAAATATAATTGGCCCCATGATTATAGTAATGCATATATATATATATATATATATAAATGTCATTACTGTATTTCATTTCGTGTTCTACGTTCTTCATTATTTGTGATGTCAATTCTTTATCTCAATATCATGGTAGGTCAACCTTATAAACTCATTAGAAATATTGAACGACCATAAGAATACATGGGCTACATTGCTTGGGTTATCAAGAAGTGGATGATGACTTAAAAGATATCACTTTTTGTTGAAAAGTTAGCAGCTACACTTACATCAATACTTTCTTTTTCTCATTTTGTTTGATCTTTTGTTCCTTGTAATGTGAGCAGCCGTTTTTTAGAAAATAGTTATGCTTATATTAATGTCGTTAGTGTATTCAATTTACTTTGAAACCAATAAATATCAATATCCATATTTATCACCTTCTTTTGGCTAATTGTTTTATTATATTCACATTGACTAGCATTGATTTCGTTTTCAATGGTTGTTTCTTTTTCTCCTTCTTTAAGCAGTGATGTTTCCCTTATTTCACTTTTGTGATAAGGGTATTCAATATTGGTCTCATCAATATTTATTAACAAACAATACATTTTGGGACTTTCACCATTAAAACATACAGCTAATTTAAAATAGATGATTATAAAATGAGTACATTATTTGTTGTCACTACAAATAGCTTATTGTGCATATGATAAAAAATTGACCGCTAATAAAGACTAAATTATATAATAAATATTACATACCTCACAAAAGCAATGCTTTAGAACTATAAACTATATTTTTGTGTTTGCAAAAGCTTCAAAAGCTCAAAATGCTATATATGACTTTCCCCGTAAAACATACGAGTAGCAATATTGGTTTTTTTTTTATATATATTTATTGTCTTCAACCAATTTTAATGTGGAATTTAGTTATTTAGTACTTACCACTCTGATCTTATTTATAAGTTAAGATTAACTAACTTTCGATTATCAATGAAAGTTAGTTAATTCATTCATGATAGGAGAAAATTTTCAATTTTTCCCTTATCTATAATTAGTTCCAAAAGTTAAATAAATTATTTTTGTTTATTGCAATTAATATAGGGGCAAAAATGTAAAAAGAAAATTATTACTCTGAAATATCGTTTTATTTTTTTTAAAAATTAAGACAAAGTATACATTCATTAGGAAAAAATGTGAGGTACATTTAAGACGCACATATTAATATATACTGGGCACATGAGCAAAAGAAATATACGAGTGGATCAAGAAATAGAACCATAAATGGGCCCAGGGATAACTAAAACTAAAGGTTTTTTTTTTTTTTGGTATAAAAAAGTTTTGGAGGGGTTCGACATCAGTCCCCCACGAAGGCCAGGGCACGGCCCCGGGCTCTATGAGCACTTACTCGGGACTTACGAGATCGCCTACCAAATGAGTCCCTGACGGTAGAGGGGATCGAACCCACGACCATTTAGGCCTAGTCCTGGATCCCTTACCATCTATGCCAACTCTCATTGGCTTAAAACTAAAGGTTTGATAAGTGGACAAGGAACAAAAGAGAGCTAGAGCACTATTTGGGCCTGGGGATCGTGAAGGATAAAGGTTGGAAAAAACGCCCGATGATTGGCTGCATATTGTATAATAGGACAAGGAAGCAAGCAGGAGAGGATCCAATCCAGTTAGCACCATAATGAAGATCCAATAAAGGTTGAAATACCGATCGGAGAAGACTTCCTAACTCTTGGGTGCCTAGTTAAATGCTTGAAAGTAATAAAGAGCACACCCTGCCCTACATTGATATCACCTAAAAGCTACATTGATATCACCTAAAAGGAATAGAGATTTTGTCCTATCCTTGGATTGTGGGTAAACCTAACCCTTTTCCTAAAATTTTTATATTAAAAAAAAAACAAAGGTTGAAACTTGGAGATGTCTACAACTCTGCATTAAAAGTAAGAAAGGCTGGCTCAGCTTGAAGAACCAGCATAAGTGGTAATTACAGGACCAAGACCCTGACCTACAAGAAAAGGGCTCTCCCAATATTAATATGTGCGTCTTAAATGTACCTCACATTTTGTCCTAATGAATGGCTGGAATGTTCACACGGATCTGAAACCCATTCGAGCACATAACATTGTTTCGAGTTCCAACCACAGGCTACTAGAGAGAAGGGCTCTCCCACTTCTCTCCCCATCCCTCTTCGATACAACGTCGTTTAGTATCACATTTCTCACTCCAGAAGACGGAGCACTATTTTGTCATTTCAATGGGGATTACAGACAATGCATTGGACCTGCCTCTCACATCCATACAACCTTTTTGGCACCACAATCACCTTTTTTCTAATTCTAGTGTCGGAGAAAATGGGCTAAGTCCGTCGATAGATACGATGTTGTTAAGTAAACAATTTTATTAATAACATAAACAACTAACTTAGTTGCATTTTCTTTAATGTTCTCCAATAAAATATTGGCGGATGAATTTTTTTCTAACAAGAAAATATTTACGGGGAGAAAATTTTAAAAATTATCTTAAAGTGGTAGGAAACGATCGAAACGCGAAGCGTATCGTACCACGCGATGTAGGAAAAGATGAAACCTTTCATCGTTTTGCTTACTGGATATTGAAGAGTTATCTCGAAAGATTCTCCACGAACAATCCTTGTCTACGAACAAAGTCCTCGTGCTATCTATGATTGATCTTCCGGACTATCTCTCGAGGGGGATGAGATGGTTGTGTGGGCAACCGTTCGGATGATGAACGTCTCGCCTCTAGGTTTTTGTTTCTAATGAGAGCCTCCTAATTATTTGTGCGGCCGTGTCTTTTCAAGCGACGAAAATTAGTTTATATGCTACTACACCCAAGACCTAACCTTAATCCACATAGGCCTTAGAGTTCTTGGGCTGTAGTCTCAATTAAGCCTTATTGGGCTTAAGTGACCAAAGAGCACATTAACCCAACAATCTCCCACTTGCTCTTTAAGATACTAACTTGAGTTCGTAAACCCAAGACCATGTAGCCCATAAGCCATCATCATCTGATAATATACCCCATCCCTTGTCTCAAGCTAGCACGGGACCTACCATTTGTCATTCATCAAGGCTCATGACAATCTACGAAGATTATCTAGTTCGGTGCTACTCCACTAAAAGCCCGAACGTGACCTCCAAGAACAATGACACTTATAACAAGAATATGCACGCCCCTTTATAGAATGTCTATAATTTGATTGACTAGTTTTCTCGTAACCCAATCAATTATTTATTCGCTTGACTTTGATAGTTTCTCTAATGGATTACATGCACCGGCCGTGTCTTCAATATCCAGTATCGAAACATATCAAGGGGACATTTCCTATAAATTCCATGTTGTTTATCTCATAAACACCGATAACCAAATAGTCTCAATCCCAAAATACCGAGTTGTTGGCCATCATATAGATCAAACCTCACCCGTTGGTAAATCAAAGAATGAAAACTATTCGACTACCTTTTAAAATAAACTCGGGATTAAGAGCAACTACATAACTATAGTTATCCTGGAGATTTGATTCCTTATGACGGAAAGAACAACCTTAATCAAATCTCTCCTTGATCCATTCAATGTGAGCATTAACTCACACCAATGTTTTATAATGATTCGGACAAAACCATTTCATAAAACATTGCAGCCTAAATAAAGTGCCCAACTTAATTTAATAGTCATGAACCATTTCATCAATTGTGAGAACCTATGACCATGTCCTCTATGAACGTATTCATATGATCATATACTCCACAATTGATCCGGACCTTAGAGTTTGTAAATAGTGTACGAAATAAATGAAAAAAAAAAAAAAATACTCCATTTATTAACATTCGAAAAGAAATGCAATGTCATAATGTCATGCTCAAAAGCACAAAATAACAAAGTGAAATAACAACTGCCTAAAGCTACGGCAAATCGGAATGCTCCTAAGACCCATAGATGAAACATGCCTCTCGAACACACGCTCAGGCAAACTCTTAGTAAAAGGGTCAGCGAGATTCTCGTCTGATGCTATCTTTGCTACCACTGTATCTCCTCTTTTAATTATTTCTCGGATCAAGTGGTATTTCCTCTCTATGTGCTTCTGTCTCTTATGACACCTTGGTTCCTTGGACTGCGCTACGCCCCACCTTTTGTTGTCACGGTAGAGTGTGATAGGACAATTTACACCGTATCACTTGAAGATCCGTTAGGAACTTCTTTAACCATGCGGCTTCCTTTGCGGCCTCGAAGCGGCTACATACTCGGCCTACGTGGCGAGTCAGCCACACATGTTTGTTTTACACTTCTCCAACAAATGGCACCGCCATTAAGGGTGTACACATATCCCGAGGTGGATTTTCTTGAGTCAATATCTCCTTGGAAATCCGAGTCCGTATAACCAATGGTTTCAAGACTCCCACTTGAGTAGACCAACATATAATCTTTCGTTCTCCATAGGTACTTGAGTGTATGTTTAACTGCTACCCAGTGTTGCTCTCCAGGGTCCGATTGGTACCGGCTTACTACTCCCAGTGCATAGCAGATATCTGGTCTGGTACATAGCATAGCATACATGAGACTACCTACTTTCTTTGAAGCATAAGGTATCCTACTCATGCATTCTCTCTCGCTCGGGAGTTTGAGGAGATTGCTTCTCGAGAGATGAATCCCATGCCCGAAGGGTATAATTCCCCTCTTTGAATTCTCCATGCTAAACCTGGCAAGTATTTTGTCAATGTATTGAGCCTGGGATAATGCCAAAACCCTGTTCTTCCTAGTCTCGCAAGAGTTTAATACCAAGAACATAATTGGCTTCCCCCGGTTCTTCATATCAAAATGTTTGCTCGGCCAGGTTTTTATGCCCAACAATACCTCTTTGTATCATTTCCGATAAGGAGTATATCATCCACATAAAGTACCGAAAAGATACCGCATTACCTTGGATCCTTTTATACACACACGGCTCATCGGGGCTTTTCTCAAAGCCATAAGACTCAATGGCTTGATCAAATCGATGTTCCATGATCTGGATGCTTGCTTAAGTCCATAAATGGACCTCTCGCAACTTGCATACCATTTCTTCTTGCCCTTTGGCTATAAACCCTTTTGGTTGCTGCATATAGATTTCCTCTTCCAAATTTCCATTTAGAAAAGCAGTTTTGACATCCATCTCGCCAAATCTCATAATCAAGATTGGTCGCAATAGACTAAGAGAATCCGGATAGACTTGAGCATGGCAACCGTGAAAAGGTTTCATCATAATCCACTCCTTCTCTTTGGGAGTACCCTTTCGCCACCAATCTAGCTTTGAAGGTTTCAACCTTCTCGTCCGATCCTCTCTTTCTCTTGTAAATCCACTTACACCCAATGGGTCTTACCCTTTAGGTGCATCTACAAGAGACCAAACTGAGTTGGAATACATAGAATCCATTTCACGATTCATAGCCTCGAGCCATTCCTGAGCATCAACATCTCCTAGTGCTTTGTCATAACTCGTGGGATCACCATCTTCTGCGATGATGTCATCCTGATTTGACTCACCCAACAAGAGATATCTTGCAGGTTTACGAATCAATCTCCCACTACGACTTTGTCGCACTTGATGTCGTGCATCTACGGGGGTCCACATTTTGTGGGTTGATAATTTCTAGATGAGGACCCTCATTAAGTGGATCAACCAATTCATGATTTTGTTCTTCATTTAGTTCAACATCATGCTGAACTTCGGTTGTCTTTGGTTCCCGTGTATGTTCGAGATACATTTTCCCCTCTTTGAACAACCACAGAACAAAAGCCGGAACCCCTTGAGGTTGTGGTGAAACTTGATCGAGACTAGCTCATCAAGAATAACCTTACTTCTTGGCTTATAGTTTGTCATATAGTCCTCCTCTAAGAAAGTCGCGTGAGTGCTCACTATGACCTTCTTTTCTCTTGGACTATAAAACAACCAACCTCTGGTTCCTTTAGGATAGCCTACAAACATGCATACTTCAGTACGCGAGTCCATCTTGTCTGGTTTCTGTTTCAAGACATGTACCGGAGCACCCCAAATCCGAATATGATTCATGGTAGGCTTACACCCTTTCCACAATTCAATTGGTGTCGTTGAAATCGACTTGGACGGAGCTAAGTTCAATAGATACATAGTTGTTTCTAAGGCATATCCCGAATGAATCGAAAGTGATGAATAACGAGCATAGATCTTGTCATTTCTAAAAGGGTTCTATTTCTCCTTTCAAAGCAACTCCATTCTGTTGGGGTGTCCCCGGAGAAGATAATTGTGAAACTATCCCCTCTTTGGTCGGGTAAGACCTGAACTCTCCCGATAGGTATTCACCCCCGATCGATCAAAGAGTCTTAATTTGAACACCTAGATGCTTTTACTCGCTCGGCCTTGAACTCTTGGAATTTTCCAAAAGCTTCGGACTTGTGACGCATCGTGTACACATGTCCAAATCTAGAGTAATCATCGATAAATGTGATGAAATACGATACCTACCTCGGCTTGGACATTTATTGGTCCACATACATCGGTATGTACCAATTCCAGTGAAGTGTGGCACGTTTCCCTTGGCCTTGAAAGATCTCTTGGTCATTTTACCCTCTAAACAGGATTCACACACTTTTGCGGGTATCGGTTCAAAGTTCAGGATTTTAAAATCCCACTTTTGACCAAACCTTGGATCCCGTTAGAGTTAATATGACCCAATCTCAAATGCCAAAGATAAGTTTCATTGGAAACTTTTCTTTTCTTTGACGAATTGATATGCTCAACATTTTTTAATTCAACATGATTAACTTCACAGGGAATAGGACTAAGGAAATAAAGACCATTAAACTTTACACCGAACAAATAACGAAAGATGAACTTCTTATTGAAACCGAGGAATCAAACTGAACTGTCAAACCATGTTTATCTAAACAACTAACGAAATTAAATTCCTCTTAAAATCTGGAATAAATAAATAGTCTTCTAAAACCAAAGTTCTATAATTATTAAAAGATAAAACAACTTGTCCCAATCGCTAGTGCATACACAAGCTGCCTGTTCCAAGCTTCAAATCTTGTTGTCCTTTACTCACCGGCAAGCTATGTTTGAACCACTCGCAAAGAGTAACAAACATGGTTAGTGGCTCCTGAATCAATGATCTATTTGTCATCGTGATTCTCCACTAAACAAGCCTCAATCACATTTAAATTACCCATACCTGGTTTATTCATTTGTGGGCAATCTTTCTTCCAATGCCCCTTTTGTCCACACTTGAAGCACTTGCCTTTTGGCTGCTTCATTGCAACTGTTTTGGCAACTAGAGTACCTGATTTCTTCTTTTTCTTGTTCTTGTTCTTTCCCTTGGGTTTCCCCTTAGGTTTCACAGAACTTTCACTAACAAACAATGCACTTCCTTGCTTGACTAGAGTCTGCTCAGCACTCTCAAGCTCGTGCATTAGTTGAGTGAGGTCAAGATTCATTTTGTTCATATTATAATTCATCTTGAATTGGTTGAAGTATTCAGGTAGTGATTGTAAGAGAAGGTCAAATTTTATTTCTTGTTCAAACTTGATACCATGGTCATCGACCTTCTTGAAGTTTGCTATCATTGTTAGACAATGATCCCACACACTTCCTCCGCACATGACCGTCTTGGTGACTGAACTCACGCATTTTGCCTAGCGAACGCTAGGTGTAGCAAACATGGCATCAAGAGTCGGAGCATTGTTGCTCCACTCGAATTATGTTCATTTGCTCTGAAGGTGATCGGCGATCCCAAAATGTAGCAATGAACCCGACACATTTGCCTTCTCCCATCTATCCTTCTCCCCGCTGAAAACGAGTCCGAATTGCATCGACGCATCTGCAGCAGACGTGCAGCGGCATAGGGGTAGTGGGAACAAAGTTGAGCTTTTCATATTGAAGAACAATATCTAAATTGGTTCTCCATTGTTTGTAATTTGTACCATCCATAGGTTTTTTGGCTCAAGATTGTAGCTAAAGGATTGAATGAAGACATTTTTCTGAAAATAAGGAAAAACACACTAATTTCAAACTTTAAAATTAACAACAAACGAAATATCGCTAGTAGATTCTAATAACTACTATTCGTTCATTGTTTAACAATCCATTAGTTATTTTACAAGACTTACGATGGGCAAGATTCTTGTAAAACTAATATTGTTAATTTGGGCCTTCGAGTTCCATTGCGAGCCTCGATGGGAGGGTTAACAATTTTACCAAAGTTGAATGTATTTAACCATTGTTTACTTTCAAAATTATCTTTAGTATCCAAGTGTTGCCGACGATGGGCCGTACAAAACTTTACTAAAATTTTGAAAATATTAGGGTTTAATCTAGCGAAATCCGATCATCCTTATCCGATGGGGCTTCAAATGACAACCATTTCACTAATAAACCCACAATGGGGCCGTAGGTTTTAAAATTAAAAGGTTAATTTAAAACCTTCACCCATTCAATATTTTAAGTTTAGAATTTTTAATTTCCAAGAATTTGTTCATTTTAGAGTATTTTGTGAGATCAACATCTTAATTGAAATCATTAGGTACTTTAAAATCCAGTCATGATTGGCGAATGAGCTTCACATGATCATTTTAAATAACCCACAAGATATTCTCGAAAATACAATTCTCTTGGCAAATTTGTTAGATTATTTATCTGGATAACCCAAATAATCTCTCATAATAACTATCACACTAGTCGATTGAAAAACATAATAGTTATTATGCATTTATGACATGTGATTATGCAACAATATGACATCTTCCTATTCTATATGGCATGTTATTTCAAACATCACGTTAATCGTACATATAATTCATACAATCCAATAAAAGCATTAAATTAATT
This sequence comes from Acacia acuminata, assembly GCA_019022655.1. Taxonomy (NCBI): domain Eukaryota; kingdom Viridiplantae; phylum Streptophyta; class Magnoliopsida; order Fabales; family Fabaceae; genus Acacia; species Acacia acuminata. The sequence continues at coordinate 2,252,556 of JAFJYI010000049.1, read as the reverse complement.
AAGCAAATAACTTTAATCCATGGTTTTCCTAAAAAAAATTTAAAAAATTTTACAACTTTGGAATTTCTCTTTTGTCCCGCCCATAGGATTTATCTGAAGCCCCTTCAGGGTATCTATGAGCCCAAAAGCCCAAAAACCCAATCCTTGGCTAGAAGCCCTAGGACACAAAAGAGGAACCCTAGCCTTCGCCTCGCCCGGCAAGCGGCACCAAGTCATCTTAGCATGAAACTCCGGGGAAGCACCGGCACGGGAGATGATCAAACGGCCGCCGGAACCACCCCAAAAGGGTGGCCCACGCCCCTCACGCGCCCGTCCGTTTGCCGGCGCGTGACGGCCACGCGCAGCCACTTGTGGCGGCGCGTGGATTGTCTTTTGGCGGTGTTCCGACCGCCACGTTGTTTCTCTTTCCGTCCTCTTTCCATCCATATAAGGTTTGTCCAAATCCGAGATCCGAAGTCCACGAAAAGTGTCGTACGGTGTTGTTTGCTCATATTCTTCGCGTTTCTTGATCTCCAACTTTTACGAAATTCGAAAAATACATTGAAATTCGAAAAGAAATCATAAAACAGCGAAGGAGGAAACCTAATCATATGGGATTAGCCTCCTTGTTACAAATCAAGAATTACATGAGAGAATCTAACCATGGATAAAAGTATTCATATGATTTATAAACGATAACTACTATGAAACAAATAACAAATATAGAAACAGATGCCATCTTTTCAAAAATAATTTTCGAAAAATAATCACATGAAATTTCAAAACTCGGTTCTTTTCCTCATCGCTATTGGCTCTGATGCCAATTGTAGGAAACTGATCAGAAACGTGGAAGCGTATCGTACCACGCGATGTAGGAAAAGATGAAACCTTTCATCGTTTTGCTTACCTGGATATTGAAGAGTTATCTGAAAGATTCTCCACGAACAATCCTTGTCTACGAACAGGTCCTCGTATACGAACAATCCTCGTGCTATCTATGATTGATCTTCCGGACTATCTCTCGAGGGGATGAGATGGTTGTGTGGGCAACCGTTCGGATGATGAACGTCTGCCTCTAGGTTTTTGTTTTACGATGAGAGCCTCCTAACTATTTATGCGGCCGTATCTTTTCAAGCGATGAAAGTTAGTTTATATGCTACTACACCCAAGACCTAACCCTAATCTACATGGGCCTTAGAGTTCTTGGGGTATCTCAATTAAGCCTTATTGGGCTTAAGTGACCAAAGAGCACATTAACCCAACAAAAGTATGATAATACAAAATCACAAAATTTGATTTATGATTTTTTTTTTTTGGTCAAAATTTATGAATTGAATCTAATAAATATAAACAAATATTTATCGTAACATAAAATAGATTTAAATATGCAATTAATTCTTGAAATGAAATACATAAGCATTCCTCTTACCCTTAATATATATAAGAAGGGGTGGAAAAAAGTAAGGGTAAGCCAGACTTAACTCTTAACAGGTCAGAAGTGTCATGGAACAAGTAGATTTGAGCTTAACCTGTGGTCTGTTATAAGCTTTTCTTTAGCCTCAACCTGGCTTATTCAAAAAGCTTATTCAAAAGCCTGGTCTAACATGAGCCTGTTAAAAAAGCCTGTGATTTTTTTTTAAAAAAAAAAAAAATATTTTTTATTTTTTCATTACATTTTTTTTAATGTCTTTTCTTTTTTATTATATACATATATGTATGTTTTTTTTTTGATATAAAACGGGGCTCTAGCCCAATATCATCATCATTGAATCAATATATGTCTCGAGGTAATTACAACCAATAATCCCTGTACAACAGATTATTAATAGACAAAAGAGGCAAATCAAAAAGCACTTTCACTTCCATTGGTATTAAACTAAAATTAGCAAGGGCATCTGCACATGTATTGCCTTCTCTGTACGTATGCATCAGTTTAATGTTGCGAAATCTCTTCATATTGCAGGATCCTCTACAGACTCAAACTAGCCTCTTCCTCTTCCTGCAGTTTTTGCAATATAATATAGTTACCGCCATAAAAAAGATTCAAGTTTTTTTATAGATGAATTGAATCTATAGATAATTATTATAATTTCTTTTTTTACTTTAGTTTGTACAAGATGACCAGTATCTATACTAGGTTCTTAAACATTTCCTTTTTTTTTTTTTTTTTTTTTTTTTTTTTTAATGATGTACAAAGTGACCTGCATGACCTAATCCTTTTAACTGAATAATAATTTTTTCAACTACCATTCCACTATATTTCAAAAAAATAAATATATAATTAAAAAAAAAAAATTATGATTATTTTATTTTATTTTTATTTTTATAATTTTATAACAAGCTCAAGCCACCTGACAGGCCTAACAATGAACCCAGTGATCATGAAGGAGAAGTAATCGGAGAAGAATATCCAGATTGTGACAGTGGACGGATATGATTTTTTCATGGGTTTTGTGAATTTTGATAAAGCAGTCAAGCACCTCTCGGAAAGCATCTGTAATTTTGTAGTGCCAGGAATTGCAGTGCCGTCTCGGCTACCTCTTGAGCCTGTGATGACTTCTTTCCCTCCATTGAGGGGGTTTTCAGATAAAAATCTTTTTGCTATTATTTAAATTTTGTATTTATAATTTCTTTAGTAATCTCGCCATATTTAAATGTTTCTTCATACCTAGTGTTTCGTGTTTGTGCACGATTGAAAATCCAAGGGCAATGGCGTCTTTAAGCAAGATTTCATAATTCCAAATTTGTCCAGCTGTACTGATATGGGATTTGATATACTAGAATCATTGATTTGTCTTTTTATAATTTCCGAAGTATTTTTCTGGAATTTTTCCAGTATACTTCATTTGCACATTATTTTGTTGTCACTTTTTGGCCCCAATTTTTGTGAGGATTATTGAGAAGATGATACTTAAATACTATATGAAATTCTTAAAGTCTAGAGAGTCTTTTAACATTTGGAAAATCTTGACAAATTTTTTTTTTTTTTTGGAAAAGACATAAAGGCGATAGAGATCAAATTGTGATTTAAAATGTCGTAAATTTATCATTTTGTCCTCAATTTTTAAATTAAAAAAAAAAATTGAGCCTTACACGAGCACTACCGCGGCGGGCCGCAGGAGCTCGACACCGATCGACTTGCAACCGTCGGTGGCTTGAACTTCGAGCCGAGAGCTCTGCCGCCAAGTTTTCTTCTTTTTTTTTTTTTTTTTTTTTTTGGGGGGGGGGATTGAATTTTTTTTTAAAAAAAAAATTGAATGAAGGTGTAAGGTGACCACTAGGCTAGCTCCTTCAACATGAAGGTGAGGTGGGTTCGAATCCCACCCTTTAGACCTTTATTAAAATAAAAAAAAATTCAACCCCACCACCTAAAAATAAAACCTAGTGCTGAAGTTTAGGTCTGCCTGCAGTTGCGGTGTTTTAGTGCCCAAGTTCGCCACGGTGTTTTAGTGCCCGAGTTACGCCACAAATGGTGTTTTTATTATTATTATTATTTAAAAACAGAAAGCAAAATGATAATCATTGACATTTTAAAATCTCAATTTGATCCTTGTTACCTTTATGTCTTTTCTTAATATTAACATACTTTTTGGAGTTTTGGAACTCATATGGTATTTAAATGTCATTTTTCCTATATTATATTTTTTTTTATATAGTATGTATCTTTAGATTGTAATTTATTACTCCCTTTGATCCTAATTATAAAACCTAGTTGATTTTATTTGAGAGATTAAGGAAACTAATTAAATTACTTTAGAGTATTTTTATTTTTATTTTTCTGCAAACTAATTAGTTTGACTAATAAACTAATGTATAATCTAATAATACACAACATATAAAATGATTAAATAGATTATTTAGCTTCATTAATCTTTCTGATACTACTATTTACTCTATTTATTTTTTTAGACAAAGCGAGCGTTATATTTAGGCAACTGGCGGGAATTTTCAACATTATTATTTATAAATTTTGCTTTTATTTATTACAGACGTACTGGGAAAGAAACTTGAGTTTATCCGTTTGAAAAAAATTATCAAAATTGAGTTTTTCCACGTTGAGAAATTTCGTGCCCTGAGGATAAGAATCGAAACTGCAAAAGCATTATCATACCCCACTTGCCTTACCTTTTCTCTCTCTAACATCTTCCTTGCTCGTCGTTTTCTCTCTCTTCCTTCTCTCTAGTCTCTCCCCTTCTTCCTCGTCAGGGGCAAAGCCAGGAATGAAAATCGAGGGGGTGAAAATTACAGACTGAAACCCAATGGAGTCAGTATTTAAAATTAGGGGGCAAAAATTACAGAATTTGACCCAAAATTTTCATAAATTATGATTTAGCCTCATAAAAATTTCAATCTTTTCAGTTTAGTCCTTTCATGTGACTTTTTAATTGGGACTAAAGTGAAAAAAATTGAAATTTTTTAGGCTGAAACATAATTTCTGAAAAATCTGGGTCTGATTGTGTAATTTTAGGGGGGCCACCCCTAGCCCCCTGATTCCGCCCCTGTTCCTCATCCTCTTTCTTTCTGACGATTCAAATAGCAGCAATTGGGGCCGAAGACTCTCAAGTCGCAAGGTTCTTTTCTCTGAATTCCAGGCTTAAACCCGAATCCGACAATATTTATATCTTATTTAATTATAGTTAGAAATTCATTTTGTAACATCCTTTTAAAAATTCATGGTTGAATCCTTCCTATTCTATTTAAGAACAATAAAGGTTTATTTTGGATGATTATATTCTTATGTTTGAATTTTGGTAAAATCAGTTTTTAATAATAATAATAATACGATTTTATTCTCTCTTTCTTTATATAATAATACGATTTTATTCTAATTATCAATGATCTGAAACTAAAACAGGATCGGAAAACGGTGAATTAGTCAATAAACCAGTTCGATCCGAACATCAACGTACTTCATTTTTTTAAAATCGAATTCTTTAAAATTTTCTTTAGAATTTCATATTAATTATACTAAAATCTTCAAACCGATTTAGCCCGGGTTAGTTCCAGTTTGACTTTAATCTGACATACTGAAGCTTTACCCAGTACCCCGAGTCCCGACTAGTTAGTGGCCGGTCTAGGTTTTAGAACTTTGCTAATTATATGTAGGCTAAAAGCTTATTTAAAGGGTACAATTTGTAAATATTATGCTTTGCAGCCTAAATTTATGTAGGTTTTAGTAGGCTTAAAGCCTACTTATGGCTTTCAAGGCTTGCAATATAAGACATTTTTAAAGTCCTACATTGTAAGTATGCTTTTGTAGACTTCAAGCTTGACTTGATCTTATGAAGGCTCAGACCAGAGCCTAAAAAGAAACATACATTTAGGCTTAGGCATTTTGCCTTCATTACAAGCTCAGGCCTGTTTAGCCAAAGTCTGATCTGACCTGACCTATTTACATGCCTACGTGGGACATGAGTGCAATAAAATCAAAATGTGAAAAGACCGAAATTCCCTTAATAAAACACACCAAAATTAAAGCTCCCCCAGTTTCAAACTCCCTCCTCTTCCCCAAGGCTGAGACTCTTCATCATCGTTGTCGCCATTGGATAAACAACAATCACAATCGCCTAATCGTCATTGTTATTGAAACCTCTTCAATGTGGGTGGCTCATTTATGCTTTAACTTGTCATTGGTGTAGCTTTTCCTCATCGCCGTGAAACTTTTCCTCGTTACAGCGAAGGTGTTTGTCATCACCATCGGTTTACAAAGTCATTTCTCAATCTCATTTGAATTTGGTGTGCGAAGTCAGAATGTGTTGTTAACAGGGGCAGTAATGGTTGTTAAAACAAGCCCATAAACTTATCGATGGATGCCCATGAGCTTGTCAATGCATTCCCCTAAAATTGTATATGTGAACCCCAAACCTGGTGAAGCCATTAGCATAGGGACAAATGAGCTAGATGCTTATATAAAGTGGCGAGTGCATCGAATGCATGGTAACTTCAGACAATGTCATACGAGCTGGCCTTACTCCTAAACATAGAGATGTCCAAACGCTTTGTTCCATGCTCACATACAAACGGGTAAGTGATACATGAAGAATGAACTAGCATGTGGATACTCCCATTAACATGGGGTGTGAGAGAAGTTATTCTTTGATGAGAAGGGGAAAAAACAAGCTCATCAATAGAATCATGTGATAGGTTTGAGTTTTTAAGGAATGCATATATAATATGTTGTTGGGCCTCCCTTAGATCGTGCAAGGAATTGTCATAAATCCACATAACAAAATACCTCCCACCATTCATTGAATTTGAGATTGATTGTTGTGATCTCCCTACGGGTGAAATACTGACCTTCCCAGCAGTCCCAAGTCCCTCCATCTTTCTACTCTTGCAGCACAGGACATCATATATACAATTCGAAGAATTAAACAAAGTCCAAATCACCGCCGAAGGAGATGTTATTTTTGTTGCAATAAACACTGAATTTTGTATAAGGAAAGCATCAGACTTGATTCTGTATAGGGCTGGTGTGATATCCTAATTTATTTTTAGGATTTAAAAAAAATAAAAAGAGTGGCAGGCGTATATGACAGTCCCACTGCGCCAGGCAGTGGGAGGCGTGGCCTCCCACCGCACAAGACAGTGGGAGGCCATGCCTCCCACTAATAATTTTTTTTTTTAAAAAAAAGTGTGTGTGTGGGGATTTATTATAAATACCCCCCACTAGAGCCAGGAAATCGGGCCAGCCTGTTTAAGCCCTAGCCATATAGGGCTCAGTCTTGAAAAATAGGCCAGAAATTTGAAATTGGCCCTGTAGGGCCTCGAGCTTAATCAGGCCGACCTTGCAGGGCCTCGGCCGGCCCATTAAGCCCGTTTAACTATAGCTTTAAAAAAATAAAATAAAATAATTACTTAGACTTCCACTTAATGAATGTGTTTATTTGTAGTTACTTAGTTTTTTTTTTTTAGTTTAAACTATAACCCTTTTTTATGTTTATTATTATTCTGTATTAAAACACTTAATTAGTTATTATAAATTTTAAAGAATGGATGTTTTCATATTAAATAAACACATAGTTTGATATTATAATATTATATAAGTAATAAATTATAAATATATTTTGTGTAAAATAAGTATAATTATTTTTACCTGTTAGTAAAATCATGCATGAACCGAAGGAATTTGCAAACACACACAAAATTATGAAAAGGAAAGGCATTTTATCGTGGGCATACATAAAGCAATTCCTTTGTTTAATATTTTTTGAAAAAAAGGAGAAAAACATATTCTTTGTGTTTATTTGTTTTTTATTATGAATTAATGAATGTGTTTATTTGTTGAATGATTTATATTATTTAGATATTAATGTTGATTACATTTATTTGATAGATTAGAACTTTAATGGTTGCAATTTACTAATTATATTTCTTTGAAAAAAAATTGAAGGAAAAATATTAGAATTTGGAATAGTAATTTTCAGGTCTTGTAGGGCCGGCCGGCCTTGGTCCTGGTACTATCGGGCCGGGCTTTGGAAAACAGATGTTTTCCTTATCCCAGGCCCTGTCGGGCCGGGCCGGGCCGGCCCTGATTCCCAGCTCTACCCCCCACACACTAAAACACACACGAGCTCGGTAAGGAGAAGAGAGAGCGAGAGTGAGGAAGAAGGAGAGGAGAAAGAGGAGTTTGGAGGTCTTTCAGTGTATTTTTAAGGTATGTTATTTATCTTATAAGATTATTTAGGTAGCTAAACTAGCTTCTTTTCAATAAACTTTCTGCATGAAAGTTATTCTATATATATATATATATATATATTTTTCCTTTCTCATGAAGGTAATATTGTGTTTGTTAGTGAAAATTTTGTGGTTAAGATTTTGGGAGAGTTTTGAGTTTTGATAATAAAAGACTATATATATGTAGTGAATGATTAATAGTAAATTTTCATCAGTTTAGATTTTATTATTTGGTTGTTATAGGAATTTAAAATGAATTTTTCTATTTCAAAAATTTAGGATTTATGTCTTACAAAATGTTTTTACCGATTAAATGATATGTAAATAATTTATTTGGGTTAACGAAGATATTATGGAAATTTTGATTGGTTTAGTTTTGATATATGAAATACTAAACTGTCATTTCTGAAATTCGTGGACTAAACTGTCATTTTTGGACTTTTTGGGACTAAAACGTCGTTTCTGAAATTCATTGGACTAAAATGTCATTTCTGAAATTTGTAGGACTAAAATTTCATTTTTGAAATTTGTAGCACTAAACTGTAATTTTTAATGTTTTTGTTATAATAATATATTATTATTATTGAAATTTGTATATTTTGAATTATATAAAATTATAAGTTGTAATTTTGATTATGTAGAGTTTTGAAGAGTGATTCATGGTTAGTAAATTGATTGTGGTAGATTGATTTTTGGCATGTGTTTGAGCTCTTGGATTAGGAGCAATGTGATAATAATTTGCTTTGGTGAGAGGTAACCACTTTCCACTTGTTATGTGTATTGATATGTTGTTTGTGAGTACGTTGTGAAATAATTATAAATATTTTAATAGAAATTTTCTTGTGGAACCTTATGATTTGAACTATGAAATATTTTCATATATTTATATATGTATAAGAAATTGGGAATTGAGCTATTATGACATGTATATGAGAATTATTTGATATGAACGTGAAAGTCTTGGAAAATTCCTGTTGAACTATTTATTGTGATAATTATGATAATGGTTGAATTGGTAATAAATAGAGTAGTTTATTTTACCACGTGTTATAGCCTCCATTGGTGCATGATGGTTGGCTCTCTATCGTCCTATTAGTGCAATGAGGGACTGCCCCATTGTTTCAATAAGGGCTTACGACACCTCACTAGTTCAATGAGGGGAAAAGACGCATGGTCTGGGACATGTGCTTTGCGAATTTTGACTGATCCTCATCACATGACCAGTGAGCTTTTGAGTAGCCAGTAATATGGATGTAACTTAGCCCATGGGTCTAGTTGACGAAAATAAGGCGGTTCGGTTGGATTAAAGGGAGGCATTTTGGGAATTGTGTTAGGAAATTTTGATACAAAATTCATAATATGAAATTTGTGATGTGGATATTGGTGAATTATATTTTTAATACTTTGTTATATAAATTGTTTCACTTTGCACCTCACTAGCACATCTTGGTATTCGTAATGAGTTGGATTGATGGTTACAATATTTTTCTGGTGATAGTTCCCGTGCGGGTCCATTAAGGAAGACTTCAGAAGCTTAGGCTACTTCTTCTAACAGCAGTGCTTCCATCTTTTGGGTATATGTTGGATGATTGTATTTACCACGTTAAGGCTCATTTTGCATATTTTGGTTTATTTTGGATATTTTGATAAATGATGAAGCATTATTAAGTTACTAATCTAACTATTATAACTATGTTAAGCAAAATGGAGGACGTTACAGCTGGGGTTAATTAATACTCCTCCAGGTCCTAATTATAGGAACATTTCTATAGTATAATTTACACTACAAAAGTATTCTTATAATTAGGACCGAAGGTACTACTAAATTCTTTCAAGCTTCCAAGTTTAGCAAAGCCTTCTATTTGCCAAGTCTGAAATTCTGACTTCTTTTATAGCAGTGATGAGAGTGTACAAGAAAATGCAGTGTGACGCTATAGCAATGTAGGTAGTGGTGGAGCCATGTGAGTGCAAACTTTTGCACGTGCAGACATAAAAGTTGGCCTTTTTTTAAAAAAAAATTAATAATTAAATAATGAAAGAAAAAAAAAGTCCTAAAACCCCGAGCTAAATCGATTTGGCCCTGCACTCTGAACTTTGAAATTACCAATTAAATCGATCTCCTCCCCCGTCACTCCCAAATCAGTCTTCGGTGGTCGCAAGTTTTCCATCTCTCCTCACCTTCGTCTTCACTATTCGGTGGTCGGTGGTCGCTGTTCTTCATCTGAGCAATTTGAGATTACTTCTGCTCTTTTCTGTTCTTCGTCTTAGCAATTCAAAATTGTGTGACGATTATCGATTACTTCCAGACCTATTAGTTCGAGAATCTATTTTCTAAGCGCAATTCGAGATTGCTAGTTCATGGCTCACGTCGATAGCAAAACTTCCTGTGAGTGTCGTTCTTTGGTCTAGTTTTCTGTTTTTGTTGGAATACTTTTTTATGATGCTACTTCTTGTGCTATGTTTGTGTTGGTTTTTTGCTGGTTCTATGTGGATTTCTATGTTGGTTTTTTTATTACTTGTGTTTGTCTGGTTTGATGTGGATTTTTGGTTTATCGTTGGTGGTTGTATTTAAAGGATGCAGTATTAGGATGCTTTTGTTTTCTACATTTGTGCCAAGCCACTTACTTCTTAAAAAAGCATCTTATCATACTTTGTGTGGAAACTTAATTGGGCAAACAAGGATCATCAAAATTTCAACCACTTACTTATAGAGACTCCATTACCAAGTGAAGAACTACTTCAAGTCAAAAACTTCAGCAATTAAATAAAGTCACATATATAGTGCTATTTTAATCTTTTTACATAACCAATAACTCATGATAATTTGAACACCTATGAGATGAACGGATTGAAGAAACATTCGAACTATGCCTCAGAAAGGCTCTACTTCTAACAGATTCCTCCATCCTTGAGTTACAATGTTAAAAAAAGAAAATTAAATAAAGAATAAATACCATTTCTGGTCCCTGACAAAAAACGTAATCCCTATTTTGGTCCCTTACAAAAAAAATGTCCTTTTTAGTCCATAAAAAGGACAAATAAGGGTCAATTGGTTGACATTTTGGTCCCTCATAAATTTTCAAAAGGTCCTTTTTAGTCCCTTAAAAAGGACGAATAAGGGTCGATTTTTTTGTAAGGGACCAAAATGGGGTCCGTGTTTTTTGTCAGGGACCAAAAAAGGTATTTACTCTTAAATAAATATGTGTGTGTGTAATTGGCATACTTCTAAAAACCATCAGTTAAGGCAACTAGCAGAACTAGCTACTCAAACCCTTCTCTGAGAATACTTCAATTGCTATTTGAGCTCAGTTAGTCAGATCAACATATGTTGATAGCAGATAAACCAATTTACAAGAGAAATGACTAAAGTTTCCATTGAAAGTTTCAAATATTATCGACGATGTAGAAACTCCTTTTCCTAATAGTGACTCTCTTACTTTAGCATAGACTGATATGCATACTAATAGATACTATTAGATATTTCAACCCACCAATCCACCTGTTCATATGGTATTATTAGAGATCGAATTACATTTTTAAAGAAAAGGGTTTGTAGGAGGTGGATCCTACTATTGAACAAGATGAAACTAGTTTTGAGAGAATGGATTCTTCGTTTTTAGAACTAGCAGGTGTTATACCTAGAATTGATGAGGCAATGAGCTTTGCTGAGATGTTGAAGTAAGAAATATGTGTTGTCTTATTGATTCTATTTTGACTTGAATTTTGTTCAATACTATGTGCCTAAATTTGAAACTTATCTGTACAAAATTGTGTTTATGATAGTGTAGAGTTGTAATGCATTTGTGTTCTCATTGTTTTCCGTCCTTCTTTATGTAGGTGTTTGGTGTTGAACCTATTGAAAGTGTCGTGCTCTCTGGTGGACAGCCTAGTGAGTTATAGCATTTGTTATGCTCTTTTGCTCCTTCGTTGATATTTGACTTTTTAATATACTATCACATATGACAAACCATAATAATTTTTCCTTACATGTTGCTGTGGAATTTGATTGTGTAACATCTGGGTATCTGTATTGTTACGGACCTGCATAAGGCCCATATCCAATATACGATGCAACTAAGGATCTGCTATAGATCGGATCTCACCTATGATATAGGGATATCCTATATTATAGGAAGATTCTATCAAGCAACAATATAGGAGCATCTATCAAATATAGACGCGATACTCGCACCTATGATCTCGGCCGAAGAAGATATCCTATCCATGGTAACCTCTATAAATATAGAAACCTCATGCTAAGGTGCACACATTCTAACTCAGACTATTTACATTCAGTCACACTGTGCACACACACCACCCCCTATATCTCATGCACAGTGATCTCAAGCTCCTCTGGATATCTTCTCCTTAGGTATTCAGACTGAGCCCACTGATCCAAGATCAAAGTACCAGCCCTTGGCTGGACAACTGTGTTCTACACCAGAACATTGGCGCCGACCGTGGGGACGTTAAATTATGATTCCCGTGACTACCGATAGCTAATACAAGAAGCAAGAGTCGGAATATCCAGCCTAATCAACCACAGGTTGAGGCAAGTAAAAATCACGATCAAAGTTCACCACGTCGAGGGGAAACTCCGGAAGGCAATGTTTCAGACACGGCGTCCTCTCCACCCGACGTCAACAAAACTCAGGGCGAACTAACGGAGGAGTCCGCGGGCTCAAGTACAGATGTCCTCATCCTACGCAAAACACAGGAGTCGATGTTAAGGAAGATGGAGGACAAGGAGAGGCGCGATGACCTTCAGCGCCAGGAAGATCACAGAGAGATTCAGCAAACATCTCGAGGCCTTGGTTCAGAAAGGAGGCTGAGTATGCTCGAGGAAGGGCAAGAAAAAAGTGAGGCCAAGTTTAGGGCGAGTTCGTCCATCGCCTCGAATCTCAAAAAACTGTGATTGGCTCGGATCCCGAATAATGACGACCAAGATGGCGAAGAGGACCAATATATCAAGGAGGACCGAGATTTCAAGGGACACCGAGATGTCGAGGAAGACTAAGATGTGAAGAAGGTATCTCGGCCACGAGGCTACCCTAGAGAGTATAGAATGAAGTACTTGACAAGCTTCGACGGAAGGCCGTTCTCAAAGGAAACTGCCACTGCGCCCTACCCGAAAAACTTTGATTTGGCAGACCTCCTGAAGTACGACGGGACCCAAGATCCGCGCGGTCACCTCGAAACTTTCGAGCTGCTCATGTTGGTTCGTTTAATCAAGGGACCAGTCATCCTACGTCTTTTTGCGGCCACACTGACCGGACCGGCACAGAAATGGCTCCATTCCCTGCTTAATAATTCTGCGTGTAACTTCGAAGACCTTGAATGAAAGTTCGAGTTGAACTTCGTAACCAGTAAGAAACAGCCGAAGTCCCAGTTCATGTTGAGCAAGATAAAGCAGAAAAAGGGGGAGACATTGCAAAAGTATCTGGACCGATTCAAGGACGTGGCTCTACAAGTGCGCTCGCTCCCCGAGGAAGTCCATGTGCATTGCCTTGTTGATGGCCTAGATCCATCGTCGCGTTTGGCCAAGAATGTGTGCAAGAACCGAGTCTACACTCTGACCGAGTTCTACACCCGAGCGAAGCAGTATCTGGACATGTCAACACTCACCTCGATTTAAGCATTCGACTTGTCATGCCGACCCTGATCAAGTCAAAATGTTTAAGCTATGCATTGCATACACCTCGGCTAAGCATGTGACACTTCACCCTTATCTCGGTTACAATCCTAGCCAACGGCTCCGGAACACGGTAGCACGGTTAAAGTAAACACCCTACGCGGTTTAAATAGACACCCATTTGTTAGTTCTCAATATGTTTTGATGATTAACAACAAATGTAAAACATGTTTTGAAGTTTGCAAAGTTGTTTAAAAACATTCTGATAGTTGCAAACCGCATATAGGTTTGCAAACTCGAGTATTGAACAGTCAATACCGCAGTTTGATTGCTAAACTCGAGTATTGAACTTCCAGAGAGCTAAAGCTTTCCAAGTTAAATCAATACCGCAGTTTGCATAGGCAAACTCGAGTATTGAATAGTCAATACTGCAGTTTGCATAGTCAAACTCGAGTATTGAACTTCCAGAGAGCTAAAGCTTTCCAAGTTAAATCAATACCGCAGTTTGCATAGCCAAACTCGAGTATTGAGCAGTCAATACTGCAGTTTGCATAGTCAAACTCGAGTATTGAACTTCCGTGAGAGCTAAAGCTTTCCAAGTCAAATCAATACCACGGTTGCATAGCCAAACTCGAGTATTGAATAGTCAATACCGCAGTTTGCATAGTCAAACTCGAGTATTGAACTTCCGAGAGCTAAAGGATTTTTCAAGCTAAGTCAATACTGCGCAGTTTGCGTAGCCAAACTCGAGTATTGACTTCCGAGAGCAAAAGGATTTTTCACGTTAAGTCAATACGCAGGTTGCGTAGCCAAACTCGAGTATTGGACTTCCGAGAGAGCAAAAGGATTTTTCACGTTAAGTCAATACTCGCAGTTTTTGCGTAGCCAAACTCGAGTATTGGACTTATTGAGAGCAAAAGGATTTTTCAAGTTAAGTCAATATTGCAGTTTGCGTAGCCAAACTCGAGTATTGGACTTACAGAGAGTAAAAGGATTTCTTAAGTTAAAACAATACTGCAGTTTGCATAGGCAAACTCGAGTATAGGTTTTGTCTTTCAAATACAAGACACGATGGTTTGCCTTCGAAAGGTGCAAACTCGAGTATCCAATTGGATATCTTTGCGTTTGGACACTTGTGAACAAAGCCATACTCGAGTTTACATGAACATACCGCAGTTTACAACGCTAAAAATTGATTTTGAATTATACGAATTTACAAATCATTGTTGTTTGATCTCATTGCTTCCATAATTCATTCAATCACATTCCTAGCTATGTTTAACAAGTTTGTTGAGTGAATTTCATTAAGATCGATGAAGATTATTGAAGGTCAAAGCCATAAAGCAAAAAGTGTTCAAGGCATTTAATGCACCTCTCGCAAAACAACCTACTTTCGCTAATCCATCCGAGCACGCCTTCGATCGTTAAAGAATGCTTACTACAACAAGCAAGGTAATCTCCAACGGCAAATTCTCGAGAATCACACCAGATCAAATTAACACCTGGATTAGCAGAAGTTTAGAGAGAGAAGATGACCAGTCCTTAAGCTAATCACCTACAACGGTTGGATTCATCAAGCAACGGTCATTTAATGTTCTCTACCTATAAATAGAGTGCATTAACTTCTTCTCAAGCTGATACACCTACTGAGAGCGAAAATTCATTGATTGTCATTTATTGTGTTCAGCTTTCATCTGTATTGTATCAATCGATACTTGCACTTCGGTGTTCATCTTATCTCGCTCTCGTGAGAGAGTTCTATCTCAGTAAATCATTTATTGATTGAGATAACCACAAGTCGGGGACTTGGTGGTTGGGTGTATTGATTGCAACTTGTAAGGGGGAGTGAGTTCTAGAGAGAACTACTCTTGAGTACGAGTTTGTAATCGGTTTGTGAGTATAGTGGATTGAAAATCCCAAGTGTGACTTGGGGACTTTGGATGTAGGTCAAGGATAAGACCGAACCAGATAATTTCTCTTGTGCAAGCTTTCCTTCCCTTCCTCCTTCGTTATAATCTGTTTTTACTTAGTCAAAACAGAGCACTTTCAGAAAAGTTTTTAAAATACCCAATTCACCCCCCTCTTGGGTATATTGCTCCATTTACACCATTGACGTTGAAACAGGCAACCCTACCATTGATTCTTAGGCTCAAAGTCTGGTAGAATCCCTAGACTTGCACCTACTACAGTCGATAAATTTCTAACAATGCTTAGAATTCTAACACCATACGGCAATTAGATTGATAAAATTGGTCAAGAATTGTCAAGAAAATACATACAATCGGTACAAACGCTGAAAATAGTCAAACACAAAAAGGGCACAAACGCCCCAAATAAAAGCAATTACAGCACAAGGAAAGCCATAGGCTCAGGTGTCAGACGGAGGCAGCTTCGAGGGACCCGGACCACCATCCTCAGGGGCATTGAGCGAGATCTCCTCTTCCCCTTCCTCTCCTTGTTCAAAATTGCCAAGTCCTGACACTGAGGCATTATCCGGGGACGGGGAGGAGGGACATACTTACCTTGGGGTTAAAGTGTCGGACCAGGGGCAAAGTCATGTTGAAGGCATCCTTGGCGGTCGCCTTCACCGTGTCCGAACATGTAGAGAGAGCTTTCTTGGTGTCTGCAAGTTCGGCCTTGGTGGACCCTAGCTCATCCGTCAAATTTCCTCGCTGCACCTGAACCGCCTTCAGAGCTTCCAGGCTTTCGGAATTAGAAGTCTTCAAAGAAACATTCTCAACCTTCAGCTTGGCCGAATCATCCTTCAAGGATTTCAACTCCTCCTGAGTAGATCAGCTCTTTGGACTTCTTGGCGACATCGGCCTGTAGTGCGCCCAGCTCGTCCTCTGCCCGCTTACTCGCCGCCACAGCCAGATCCCTAGCCGACTCCAGTTGGCGTTTCTCAGCAGAGAAGCCGACGACCTTCTTCTTCAAGAGAAGCAGGGACTGCATCAAACCCACTCCTTTCACCAAATGATCTTGCACAAAGTGGATTACGTGTTCGTCGGCCTCGTTCAAAGCAAGGGAAAGATCCTGGTAGCGGTGAGGAGGATGGAAGGCCACGCTGAGCTCCTTGGTCAAGCACCCCTTCTCCCAGGCAAAACCGCTTGGGAGCTCGTAAGAAGGAGGTGGAGGAGGATAAGGAGGCGCCAGCCGATCTTCAGTCTGAGTTTGGGCATCTCCCACCACAGCAGCATTACCCTGTTCTAACTGAGGCAGTTCGGTGGAAGGTGATGAAGAGGGACCGCTTGAGGCCGAGGTCCTGGTCCTCTTGGATGATTGGGCTTGTGGAACGGCCCTCCCTCTTCCCCTGCCAGGCTTAGCTGCAGCATGCTTCCGAGTCTCCCTCCTCGGCTAAGCACCATCACCGGGGTTCACGTGGGCCACGTATGGGGGCAACGAATCCATAGCTTGAGCTGCAAAATAAAAGACAGATCAGAGGCTACCAAAACCAAGCTACGACATCATAAAAAGGGAATTAAACACATAAGAGATACATGGCCCAGCAACAGCAGCAGGAAGAGGTTGAGAGAGTATAGAGGCAAACTCTGGACTCCATGCTCCTTGACAAAAGAGCCCAGGCGAGAAACTAATGCTGCGTCCTTTGACAGAAGGTCGTCCCCGTCAACTTGATAACTGGTCGAGTCCTTGTTATGATGGTCATGGGTCCAGTACAACGGAAATCTCC
The DNA here is from genome assembly GCA_019022655.1 of Acacia acuminata. Lineage (NCBI taxonomy): Eukaryota > Viridiplantae > Streptophyta > Magnoliopsida > Fabales > Fabaceae > Acacia > Acacia acuminata. The sequence goes on along the minus strand of JAFJYI010000049.1, from coordinate 2,235,580 downwards.
ATTCCACATCTTTGGACTCAGGGCCAAGAAGAAACTAGGGTTGTTGCCTGGATACGACCACGACCTTAAAAAAGCCAATCTTGAACCGTTTGAAAGAATCAGAATAGGCCCGAAAAAGTTTACAGCCAGAAACCCCCCAAAGGGAGGTTAATCCTTTCAAGCTCTCGTCATGTTTGTAAGATTGAGGTGTGAATGGGCAGAAGAAGTAAAAGAAAATAGAGCGTTTGCAGGGAATGGGCTCCGGCAATAATTTACAGAAGCGCTCAAACGCGAGAATGAAGCCCCACACATTAGGATGGAGCTGAGAGGGGGCAAGATGAAGATAGGTTAAAATATCTATTTGGAACTCGGTGAACGGGAAGCGAACACCAAGACGGGTAGAGTAGTCCTTGTACCAAAAGAAGAATGAATTGTTGGTTCCCTCCCAACAAGACACCGGCTCCCCCTTCGGAAGGAGGGTGCAAGGTGCAGGAAGATACATCTCCTAAGTCAAGATGGGCGATATCTTTCGCCGACATGAACGACCGGGTTGACAACACCCCATGTGCAACCCAGGGGTACTTAACTAGAAGGAGTTGAGGGGGACTGGCACACTCGGACTCCCCAGTAACAGACGGCGTCCTATCAGGTGACTGAGACGTCTCCATTTAGACCTAAAACCAACAAAAAAGGATAAAAGATCAGCAAATGAATGGTATACCTGAGGTATGCATGTTAACAATGGAAGGACGATGAAGGCTGGGTCTCATTGCCAAGGAAAGAATGGGAGGAGACCTATGTCGGCAGGAACCTAAAACTTGATTAGCAAGAGAGTCTTGTCCGAGTGCAATGTAGTGAGAGCTGGAGGCAATGCAATCCCAGCAAGGGCCGAGGTACCCCTCCGGATGGATGTCTGACCTTGACCGAGGAGGAGTTTGGAAAAAATTAATAGGAGTAGCCGAGATGGCACCTGAACCATCTTGGCCCCCAGGGCGTATATGGCCACTACGAGGTCTCGGCTGGGAAAGCAGACCAACAGCAGGTGAGGAGTCTCCGACTCTCCTATCACCAGACCCACCACGAAGTAAGGAGGCAAACCTTTGCTCTTCAGTAAGGGAAGATCCAAACAACCAGAAGCTGGTCAAGGGATAGCGGGTGCGTAAGGCCTCCTCTTCCTCTGGGGTTAAATTTTGGCTAGAAGAAGGCAAAGGCCTAGACCTATCCATCACAACGGAACTTAGAAAGGCATAGAATGCTGGATAAGGAAAGGAGAGTCAAAATAGGAAGCGGACAAGGGACACTCCCCCACACAGGACAATGCTACGAGGAACAAGGACCTAAAGCTAAAGCGATATTCAGTATCAAGAACCTACCCAGAAACACCTAGAACTGGAAATGCATAAACCACAGAACTCCCGGTAACCGAAATGCAATCATAGAAATAGAAAAGGAAGCGATGAACATACCTAAGATTGCGAAGGATGGAAAGGCAAGAATAGCAAAATCCACGGAAATGATCACAACGAAAAGGGAAATGTGTTCGTCGAGAGAAAACAGAGGAAAAGTAAAGTAAGAGCAACAGAGCAAATGGAGGGAAATACGAACAAAGGATGAATATGTTTTTCAAACGTCGTACTAGTTAGGGGTAAAAGAGGAAATTCCCCCACAAAGTGGGATGGCGCACATCATAGGAGCATTAAATGCGCACGAAACCCGCGAACGGCAGGACACGGCTATTATGACCCCTCGACATTCCGAAAGAGCCATGTGTCATAAGGTAATGATGATGGAGGCGTGAAACCCCAAACCTAGAAAATTGGGAGAAACGGTTGATATTAAATCGGATATGTTGTCGGTCCGCATTAGAGCTCCCCAGCATCAAAGACCTCGGAAGCAACACACATCTCCCCCAGTTCGAGCCGACATCACATGATATAGTGACGTCATGGCCTCGGCACATTTGCCTAGGGTGACCGACCTGACACAACATGGGTAATAAAACCGGATGGGGACAAGATACATCTCGGTAGCATAGAACGCCTGAACTACCGAGCTGGGGCAATTGTTAGGGACCTGCATAAGGCCCATATCCAATATACGGCCCAACTAAGGATCTGCTATAGATCGGATCTCACCTTATTATAGGAAGATTCTATCAGGAAACAATATAGGAGCATCTATCAGATATATACGCGATACTCGCACCTAGGATCTCGGCCGAAGAAGATATCCTATCCATGGTAACCTCTATAAATATAGAAACCTCATACTAAGGTGCACACGTTCTAACTCAGACTATTTACATTCAGTCACACTGTGCACACACACCACCCCTATATCTCATGCACAGTGATCTCAAGCTCCTTTGGATATCTTCTCCTTAGGTATTCAGACTGAGCCCACTGATCCAAGATCAAAGTATCAGCCCTTGGCTGGACATCTCTGTTCTACACCAGAACATGTATGCCATGGGATTAAAGTATATTGTTCTGTTTAAATTGATTTCCTCGGAAATAATCTTCAATTGAACCCCATTTCTAGTCCTAAACTTTACGAATGAGTGGGTTGCCTTTTATCCTCCTTAAAAAAAAAAATGCAGGGGCAGCGCCGCTGAACCCCCGAATCCCACCACTAATTGTGTACCTACAAACTTTAAATCCTGGCTCTACCACTGAATATAGGTAGTATCATTGGGAAAGAATTCATTTGTTCACAGTTTCCAATAAAAGATAGCATAACCAATATCTTGACATGTATACTCCCCCATTGAACTTTTTGCTTCAGAATTATTCTGAATAGTTTTGGATTTTAAACTGATCTAGTTGTTTTTGTAAAATCACGAGTGAAATGTAATACAAGTTGAGACTCAATTTGTTACATAGTTTCCTATCGAATAACTTCACAGATCATTTGTGCCAAAAATGTTGAGTAGTATGGGGACGCCACTTTATGGACATGTAAGGATTAGACAAAACTGTGATTTACAAATGTTAATGCTCTGACTCCGGTATCAAAGTAGATTTTACTACAGACAATTATTTTACAGGATTTTGTTAAGAAGTTTTAATTACTCAATTGTTCTATATCCTTTTGAGAATTATAAGATGGGGAATTAAATTTTACCTATACTCACCAACTTAGCTAAAAATATAATTATCCAGACGTTGGAGCTCTTTTAAAGGTGAGAGGCGGTAAAGTACTCCTTTCAGTCCACATGATAGGACGTATCTATAAGAATAACTTATTTCAAAAATATTAAGTTACTTGTAATATAACGCTCATTTTCTAGTTTTGTCACTATAATTAATACTTATTTTTAATTTTGTTCACTCATTAAATTTTCAAACTCATTTTGTTTTTAGGTAAAAATGGAAAAGATTTTCAGTTTATGATATATTTAATGAGTTAATGGTCACTTCTTATTTCCTTGAATTAGTTAACGTACCCTATATTAGGAACAGGAGGAAAGAGGAAGGAAATTTTTCCAAATTTTGAAATCACTTTTTAATCTGTTAATTAATTTTGGATTTTTGTAGTTTCATGAGACAAATTTGGATTTTCATGATTTCTGATGTATTTATTTATCTTTTTAGGGAGAATCCGATAAATACCATATAAAATTTTCAAAATTCCCAAATGTCTATTAACATTTATAAAGGACATAAAGGTGATAGTGATCAAATTGTAATTTTAAAATGTTGATAAATTTACCATTATGTCCTCTCTTCTTCTTTCTCTCTCCCCACCATCTCTTCCCATTCCTCTTCTCGCCGCCATGGCAACTCTGCAAGGCTATTCCGGTAGATCCAGAATGAGATCGAGACTAAGCTCCAAAAAAAAAAAAAAAAAAAAAAAAAAAAAAAAAAGGTTATCCGAGCTCTCTCTCAAAAAAAGGAAAATCTATTGCAATAATTGATTTTTTAATTGTTTCATAAAAAATAAAGGCGTTGCAAAAAAAGAAAAAAAAAATTGCAATGATTTTTGTAACAAATTCCTTTATATAATTAGAATTGGATGACATTGTATGATTTAATTCTCATCAATTGACCTATAATTTGTGAAAAAAATTTATCTTCTCAATATTCCTGAAAAATAAGTTCCAAATTTCCTATCCGAAAAATAAGTTGTGAATAATACTTTCAAATGAAAATGACCTACAATTCTATAAAGTTTTAATTTAATGTATGATTTGCAACCGAGACTTTTATATGTAGAACTGTCTTGATCAATATGTGCAACTTGTATTTCAAAAATTTGTTCTCAATTTCACTATGATTAAATTTATCTTTTAGATTATAACTATCATTCCTCGTTATTTTTAAGCACATTATAATAGGAATTATCTTGAAATGTTTATAAAATGTCGGGATTCATTTGGGGAAAAAATTACATTATGAGGACCCAATTAAAATGTTGTCAGAATATAGGGACATACTGATTTCTTTTTCAAAAGTAAAACATTGATTTTTTTTTCTTGATATTACATCCCAATATCTGTTCAGGTTTATAACTGTCCTTCTTAATATAGGTGTCTTTTTTAAAGACGAAGTCAAGACTAGAGGGATATAGTGAGATCTTACACTACTAGACCAAATTTGTGTCGGTAAACATTGATATTTAATTGATACATTGATAACAATTTCTTAAACTAATATTTTATAATAAATTGAAGTTCCAAAAATAACAATAATACTCAATTGTCCAATTTTTTTTTATACTTTTCTACATGAATTGAACAAATTACTACTACAGAAAATTACTTTTATAATGGTTATGATGGACCACATACGACACTTCTGAAACATCATATATGTACGCAGTAGTAGTAGATATGCTCCCCCAAATAAATAACAATTTTAAGCTATAATATATTAAAGGTATATATAAGTTCTTTATTAATAAACATAATGGATTGGCTTTTTTTTATATATTATATATAGTTATTTCAATTGTTAATATTTATTATATAAGATACAATATAATCATTGATAATAACAAGATGAAAATATTAAATAAACTTATATTTATAGAATTCAAAATTCAATACATTATAGATAAACATCACACAATTTAAAAAATAATAATAACTTGAACACTCTCACAATAAAACATTATATTATAATGTTTTGGATATACTAAAAGAAAATCAATCAATTAATAAAAAATTTCACAATATTCTCCAACGCTTTTGTTGGTAGATTGTCCATAGATGATTTACCAATGAGCTGCAAGAGTTCTTGCCACATATCCTTTAACTATAAAATGATAATATAAATATAACAATAAGAATAGATATAATAAAAATAAGCAAATATAAAAACTTAAACAAATCTCATAATATATAATTTTGAAAATCAAAATAGAGTAAAAATTGACCAAATCTTGGAACTTGATTCACAAACATGATTTCAACCTAAATTTGGGTTGCTAAAATTTAAAAACATGAGATGCTCAACAATAAAAAATTTAGTATTTTTATTTTACCAGGGAAAAAAATTCATTAGTTTACCTCATTATTTTTCTCCGTGTTTTCTTCTTTCTTTTGCTTTTTTTTTCTCTCTTTTTAATCTTCAGATCAACCATCATCAAAATTAATGTAGGGTCTAGAATTTTTTGTTTGTGTTTGCACAATTAGTGAGGGGATTCGGGTGAATACTACTAATGTAATAAGAGAGACAGTTATATTACAAACCAATCGTTTAGAAAAGCAAAACTAAGTGCCGTTAGAAATGCAAATTACATAAATTATAAGGAAGGGTGGGTACTTAATAAGTTCACGTACATATATTTTAATAACAAAAGTATATTACAATAAAAATAATTACAATGTTATCCTTCTAGACATTATTTTTTGGAATTCCATCATATTTGCTTTATTATCAATGCTATTAAATACATTATAATATTAATTCCCTTATTATTATTTTTTTTGGAATTCCATCATAATTCAAGGGTGGGGCACTTGCATTGTCCCCTCCTCTATGACCTCCGTCCGCCCTTGATCGTCATATATTAGATATCGTAATCTCCACCGGTAAACTTGAGAATCAACTAATGAACTCTCATTGTATTAAAAATAAAATGAAACTCAACATTAATGGAAAGCAACAAAAAAAATGAAAGCTTACTTGAGGAAGAATCACAAAAAAATCAATCTACAGAATGAAGACTCATAGTAGTAGTGAATGACAAGACCCACGGCATCAAAACAAAACTTATAAAAAAAAGAGTATAAGACCTATTATGAAAGCTCATATTTGATTTAGATGGTTGAGCTTATGGGGAAATCGTGGAGATTGATCGGGAAGACATTGTATTACCCTCCTCTATTTTTTGATACAAATTATTCGTATTAATTAATTTCGTGAATTTATATATTATATATATATAAGCTGATCAGAGAAAATTTTCACCATCATAAATTGGTTGATTCTCTACTATTAGAAGACGATTTTCATTCTATCTTATCATCAGATGTGCAATATATAGAATTATTATGACCCCTCCTTCGTCAACATATGTGAGTTTTGGCCCTTTCCAGAGGCACAAGTGTATTCAATTAAGGCAAAAAAGAAAACAGAGGTACGAGTGGAAGGCAACGCATAAAGTGTCCCATTTTATTCCTCATCAGTCATCTAACCAGACTAGGAATTCCCTCCCAACCACAAGTGTCCATCATATAATTTTGTTACATAGTTTTCTAACAAGACACGGAATTCCCTCCCAACCACAAGTGTCCATCATATAATTTTTATCCGTTAACTAATTTTGGATTTTGTAGTTTCATGAGACTGATTTGGGTTTTCACAACTTCAGGTGTTTTTATTTATCTTTTTTGTATAATATGTTTTTTTTTTGAAATATTTCCCCATTTATATTTTTTTTCTTGGGACGGATGAGTATTCTTTTGTAATAAGATAAGGTTCCAAAGTTCAACGTCCAATGCAGAATCAATGATAATTGATCTCATCTCAATTTAATCACTGGTTTCCACTTTTGAATCAGTTTACTGCTCATCCTTCGGATAAGTCGGAGAGTTCTTTCCCTATTTGAACCATCTAGATGGGACCTAAATATTTCAGATTTCATTTTTTTTTTTTTAATTGCCTATTTTAAAATGAAAAAATTAGTTTTAAACAAATGTTAGTTGAGAAATTATCTTGATTTTAGATTTTCTATCCATTAAAATGATTTTTTTGAAAAATAAAAATAAAAATAAATCTAAACCATTCAAATCTCATTCAAACAGTCTAGGTGGAATAGCTATCCTTTCCACTTGAGCTCATTATTTATGAATTTGATGTGTTTGATACTTCCCTTTGGGATATGTTTTGTATAGGTGTCAGTCCAATTATGCTTTTGCAATAAAAGTAGTTTATTTGAAAAACTGAAGTTTGGAGCTTATCGGTCGGTGTTAAGTGCTTATTCAATGCTCTCTCATCACCGGCGATCTCATCACTCACTAGTGCAAAAAAGGGTTTTAAGACCGCCTCATTTAGAGCGGACAATCGACACCCCGGTCTTAAAGGAATGACCGGTGGCAGTTCCGTAAATATAAAGAACTTCTTGCACCGGACCAATTTTTCACCGCTCTTAAAAACATTATTGAGACCGACAAAAAAAACAACCGGCCTTAAAAATTGAATTGAAATTTCAATTACTTTCTAAATATATCTCATATAGCCGTACTTATATTTTCTCGTGGTAAAATATAATAAGGAAAAATTTAAATATAAAAAGTCTAAATTTTTAAGACCGAACTTATTAAAAAGACGGTCTTAAAAGTTTTCTTTTAAGACCGGACATATGATACTTCCGGTACGAAAAAAGTTCATTAATATTAAGACCGGCGTTTTACAAGGAACGGTCTTAAAGGTTAAACTTTTAAGATCGGACTTTTAATATGACCGGGATTAATTTAAATATTAAGACCGTCTCTTTTGCATCTGGTCTTAAAAATCCACGCAAGTTATACATTTCTTCGCGCGAAAGCTTTTGTTACTCTTTGGAGAACCTCTGTTCGCGTTCCGAAACCCTTCCTGTTGCATTACCTCTCTTCCTCGCCCACATACCATCGGCCCCTGTTACTCTCTCATTTGCTCAAGCATTCCTCTCTTCCTGTCTCGAAAATGGACGGTGAAAACGATTCTATTCGTGTTCCGCAACGCCGCCTCGGTGTGACGGGTGTGAGTGAGAATGAACCCTCTTCATCTCACGGTGGGCTCGTAATTGCCCCGCACGCCGTGGTAGAAGAGGCACACGAATGATGGATGTGACCCTAAGTCGGACTTCGGGTCAAAGCTCGAGATTCAGTTTGATGGAAGGTTGGAACCCGTCGGTCCTAATAAAAGCAAATATAATAGTTTTGTCGGCTGTCTAGCACGCAAGAAGGTTAGCATCTTGACGGATGAGTGGAAAAGTGTGGACTCTAAGAATGTAAAGAATCCTATTTGGGAGACTATCCGGGTTACATACACCGTCCCGATCAAGAAGTTGAAAGACAAGACATTGTCTTATTGTGCTGATCGGTGGAGGAAGTTTAAGACCTTTCTCGCTAACACGTATATTTTCTCCGAGGTTCCGCCTGCCAAACATCCTTGGGAAGTTTACACATTTATTGATGAACGAATTTGGCGACAATTTGTTCTTCTGCGGACCACTCCTGAAGCTCTGGTGAGTTTATATTTAGTTTTGTTTTCCCTTTTGTTTGCTTATTAACCTGTGCAAATATGTGAATGTTATTGTGTTCATCTAATTCTGTTAGTTATATAATGGTTCGGTGTGTGAATAGAAGTATACATTTCCTGGCTTTGTCTATGCAAGTCTGATATGTCAACCCTGAAAAGGTAAATTACTGATGAGAAGGTATTAATTGTGTAATGGTTTGTCTTGCAAAGGAGGAAATGAATAGTCTTAAAAGGGGGAAACTTTATATACCCAATTGTTACTATCTAATGGGACTTTTGATCCCACGGATGCCTTAAAAAGGATCAAGTTTGTATTATTCTCGTAAGCATAATTCTCTTTTTTGTTTCTTAACCTATCTATCTAGCTAGCACTACAAAACATAGCTCCAATTTCTTCTACAATTCTACATCTTCCTTAAATAAAATGTTGAAACTTGATGAAGTGAAGAATTTGACTACTGTTTGATTGACGTTCATATGAAGCAAAGTTCTCTAATTTCTGTTAGTGACATGCATGGCTGGAATTCATAATTAATAGATGTTTTCAATTCTGATTCATAGAAAAAAAGGGAACAAGCACAGGAGATAGGTAGAAAGAATGATTGCCCTCATAGGGCTTCTCGTGATATCAAAAGGCCGAAAAAGATTTGATGGCGGCCAAGCGAAAGAGATTGGATGATGAAGCGAGAATCCAATCCTTCGTGATACATGCTCCTCCATCTCCAATACGTCGCGAGGAGTTGTGGTTGCATATTCGGCAAAAGCCAAGCGGCGCCTACACGAGTGAACAAACTCGTCTAGTTGCTAAAAGAATTGTAAGTATCGTTATTGTTATTTTTTAGTTACTAAACATGTTTCATTACTAAGCTTCTCGTTATTTGTATCTTACGGGAAGATCTTAAAAAGAAAGAAGCGAGAGGGATCTTTTGTGTCGACGGGAGGAATGATGTTCGACCGTTGCGGCCGAAAACCGGATCACCCGGGCGTGTAAGGGGGATTGGAGGATGGGTAGGCATAAAGCAAGTCTTTGGTACATCCAAACGCCATAGACAAAGTATGGTTACCCGGGAGGAGATGGACCAGACGCTGGCTGCTAAAGAAGCTTCAATAACTGCAATGTTTCAATCCTAGATGAGCCAGATGAGGGAGGAACTGAGTCAGATGAGGCTGCTTTTGAGCAATCGTCCAGAGACCAATGTTCCCTTCACACACTCACCTGCAACTGTGCAGCAGAGCACTAGAGGGAGCTGCATTGTTGGACGATCGAGCAACCTTGTGGCCTTTATGTGGAGGATCCCGATCATCATGATGGACGATTATTGGTTGCAAAAGGGACTGTTCACAACTTGGGATCAACCGTACACCACCAACAAATGCCCGATGATGAAGTCGAGTGTCGGTTGAAAAGGTGATCATTGATGCACCGCTCCTCTCCAAACCGATGAGCCGAAGCTTGTGAGTGATGTCAAGGGAACCTTCATCCCTTGGCCGGTGATGCTTGTACATGTCTCTACCGCTCCCCGAAGTTTCAACCCCTCCTCCTCAAGTTCCATCCCCTCGTCAAGCTCCATCCCTTCCTCAAGCTCTATCCCCTCATCGCTAAGTTGGTTGGCTTGCCAAGGAAAAAATATCCGATCTGATGAAGAGTGGATATTTTAAGGATAAATCGTGGCCTGCCAATGAAGTAGTAGGCGTCCCTCATCCTCAGCCCGTTCAAGTTGACACCGTTGATGTTGAGTCCCTGCTGCTTCCTCGACAGGAGCTTACGATGCGCTTGTTCAAATTTTTATGAAGTAAGTATCTTCTCGTCTATGAGTACATAATTTAAATGCATCGTTTAGACATACATACATATATACTAATTCCCTGATCGATGTCATTATTGTAGGTTCTTGCATCAAGAATTGGTTCAAAATGGCAGGATCAACGATTTTGGATTCTTGTGCCATGTCTATTCAAGTCAAACATCCATGGAGGAGAGACAGGAGTACATATCAAAGAGGTTGTGTGAAGTGAGAAGAAAGTTGTACTTTTTGCCATTCTTCCACAGGTACATATCAAAAATCTTGTCCGTAATTCACTTAATTTTGCTACATATATCACTGAGTATAGTTTACTACTGTGAATTTTCAGCCGCCATTGGCAGTTGGTCCTCATGTGCATGGAGGAGCATAAAGTTATCTTCTTATGCTCCACTCACGGTGAGCCATTGCCTACGTTGGTGCAGACCATTAACGAGTAAGTATGTCATTTTGATTCTCTTGTCTGAAATCTCTGCTGTGAATTTTCAATGAATCATTGATAAATTTGTGATTTTGATGATAGTGCCATGAGGACCTTCCAAAGAGTAGAAAAGAAAAGGCGTGGTACTCAAGACAACCCCATATGGTACAGTGCCAGAGGTTGGTACAATATTTGTAGCACACCGCCTTGTGAACTTGGTCATTAAGCTATATATATATATGCTCTTATATATATTTCTTGTTCTTTTTAGACCCGTCGGCAACCACCGCGTCCAACTTATGTGGCCGACATCATAAAACACATGTATGATATTACCACGCGAGGGGATACTAAATTAACTACAAAGGTAAATGTATTCGATGTTACATATTATGCAAGTTAATTCAGTTTAAACTTATCGTTACAAATGAAATATGCACGCAAGTTAATTCGATTCTTTGTCTTTGATGTTACAGATTTTTCAATGCACTGCTTTGCTCCCTTTTCTCATGATGAACTGGAGCACATACGCAATGTGTTTTGTGAATATCTCGTATGGTCTGATCTTAGAGTCACAAAAAGGACAATAATTAATGTCCTAAATTCATTTGTAAGTATATTCTGTAGTAACAATAATCGATCTTCTGTAAATTTGTTTATTTTTTTGAACAATTCATTTGTAAACATACATAGGCAATGTAAAATTCAATAAATAAATTTAGTTAATTTTTCGAACAATTTTCTTGTGTCCATTTTGGGTTTCGAATGTATTATTGGATGGTGGATATAGCTATTTAATTTAGTGTTTGAAATTTGAGACTTTTAGGACCGTTCATTAACAAAAGATGTCCGGTCTTAAAGGTTTGCAAAAGTCTTCGGTATAAAAAGTATGAGACTTTTAGGACCGTATATTGCTTTAGTGTCCGCTCCTAAAAGCTTAAAAGTCGCATGAACTTTTAGGTCCGACGTATTATAAAAGGTCGGTCTTAAAAGTCACTCTTAAAAGCCGCTTAACTTTTAGGACCATATTATTATAAATAATCGGTCTTAAAAGTCCTTTGCTTACAAGTCTCGCTTAACTTTTAGGACCGTATATTTTTATTTGTGCGATCTTAAAAGTCGGTCACCTTTAAATACCTCTTTTCGAGACAAATTAAATGGATAAGGTTGAAGACAACCGAGGTTCTCGTTCGCTCAAGCTAGGTCCTTCATTATCGTCGTTTTTACCTTTCCATATGTTTGAGCTGCATTATCGTTGTCCCTTTTATTTTTCTTTTTTCTTTTTGTCGAAAAAAGAAGGAAGATAATGAAAAGGACACTTTGTTTCAAACATGGGGAGGTAAAACCGACGATAACGAAGGTCCAACCTTTAGAAGAATAGTCACTTTGTTTGTTCTTATTCGAATAAGGTAAAAGATCCTTTTTTTTTGTATGTTCTTAACTGTATTCTGCGAATTTCTGTTGTTGATTTACACGAGGACAATGTTTTGTTTGTTTCCTTTTTGTCGGAAAAAGAAAGAAGATAATGAAAAGGACAAGAGGCAATCGGATATGGAAACCAAAGCGACAAAAAATGGCGTGTTTTTAGGACCGTCGATTTACTAACTAAAGTCTTCGTTCTTTTATTTTAGGTTTTTTAGTCTCGCCATTATCCATCCTTCATAGTTGCCTTGTTTATTGCTTTCCGAGGTTCGATAATGGATAAAGTACTAAACTCGCACGAGAACAAAATTTAAAAATATTTTATTTACTAATTTTTTTACGCTGCCTATAGGGGCGCGATCACAAAAAAACAAAATAAAAAAGCAACAAAAAAAAAACTAATCCCTCTCGTAGTCGGAGAGGGAGGGGGCGTCGAAGTCGTCGGAGTCGTCTTCAACGGGATCGTACTTCACGTCATTGGCGTGGAGTACCATGTTCAGCTTGTTGTTCATGGTATGAGCAAGCTGAACCAATTGGCCCAAGTGTCGATCGATTTGATCGACGCGGCCACCATGGATCGCACCAACCGCTTCATAGTCGGATTTGGAGGAGGCGGTGGCGGAAGAGGAGGAAGAGGAAACGAGGTTGAAGAGGAGGAGGAGGAAACGGAGGACCCGGGGGAGAAGAATGTGAAGAAAGTACGAGTAACAATGGGTTTAAATAGAGAACCCATCCCGAACAATGTGAAACGCCGAAACTTTAATGAGGAGGCGCATTGTTCATCGAATACGAGGAGATGCCTAGTTGGGAAGTTTATCTCGGAAGCCGAAGAGACTCGCATCATTCATTTGAATAGTGTGTAAGTACGGGTAAATGATAAAATGTCGGTCTTAAAAGTAAGACTTTTAGGACCGGACTTATTATAAAAGATCGGTCTTAAAAATAATAATAGAATTTTATATCGCATACCTATAAGTACCGGGTTAATGATAAAAGGTCGGTCTTAAAAGTAATTTAGACTTTTAGGACCGGATATTTTAAAAAATGTCGGTCTTAAAATAAAATGAATTGCAAAAATATTAAATAATGGAATTTTATACCGCGTACCTATAACTCCTTATTAATTCCTCACTACCTCATAACTCCAAACTATGTACGTGGCTATCCGAGAACAGCTCTCTCGCCTTTATTAATTAACTCCTCATACCTCTCTCGCCCCAACCGCTCAAACCATGGTTAGATACAAGAGAACCGCTCGTAGGGGTGCTCTTAGTCGTGATGCTCGTGCCTTCCGTCGATCGTTATACGGTGCGCCTCCTCCATCTAGAGTCTATCCTATTATGACAAGAGTCTCGGGTCGTTGGACCCATTGTTATTTCTTCGGATGATGAAAAGGTTCCCGCTCCCCTCTCCAACCTCTTGGCCCCACCGCGACTACTACTGACCCCTCTCCTCTTTCCTCTAATGAAGCATTGTGGCCGATTTGAGTAAGACAAAAACTTGCTGATCTCCAGCGGGAAATTAATGCTGTTCACGCCGAAATCGCCAAGGCTTTGGAGGATAATAAGCTTTAGTAGATGTTTAGTCAGATTCTTGTTTTTGATAATTTTCTGCTTGTTTTTCTTTTGTATTTTTTCTTGTGTACGTGCATATGCAAGTAATATATGTAATTAAAGAAACTCCAGTTTTCCTTTAATTTTTATTCATTTAGTTGCTGCGCTTGCCAAATCCTTTTTCAGAAATCACAAAAACGAAGAATTTTAGGACCGGAGTATTATAAAACGGTCGTCTTAAAAAATTTTATATATAGAACCGTCTACTTTTTAATGAACCATTTTAATTGTCTCAATTTAGGTCCGGAGTATTATAAAACTCCGGTCTTAATAAAATCCAAAATATAAAACATGTCTCGCTATCGCGCGGAATATTAAATTTCTCTCTCGAACTTCTCTTGTCGCGCCTAAAGTGTTACTCGGGTTACGTCGCCACTTCGTCGGGTTCACGTTGCTCTTCGACAATCACTTTCTGGTTCCTTAGCTAAACGTCTATAGACCAAGCTGTAAGAGGTGTTTCGGTTATATAACTTTATGATTTTCCTGCTCATCGTTCTGGGTTTTTCCTGGGTTGAGCGAAATCGATCAAATGTTCTTGTGGTTTTCTGTGTTGTTAATGGATATTGTATTTTGAACATCATGATTGCACTTTAGTCCTACCCAACTGACCAATAAATGTTTTTAGGTTACTCTTGTCGCATGCGCAACATCAACGTTCGTGGCGGGAGAAGAAAGACTAAGCAAACGCATTTGAATTTATATGCTACGGGTGAGTCCACAAGACCTTCACGCGATGCATTTAGTTTCCTCGTCATGCATTTATTTTGGTTCTTGGATTCACTGCGATACATTTATGACCAAAATTGATTCTTCGTTCTACATTTAATGAGCAAGTTTATTCGGAAAAAAAGAAGAAAAAAAAAAGACATAACCGACATTTGAGCATATATATGTATGTTAAATCTTTCCGTCTATATATATAGGAATTCTACTATGGATCACAGTTGGATAAATGCTAAACGGACGAGTATTGAATATCAGAATGGGGTAAGGGACTTTATACAATTTGCTAAACAAAATGCCCATGCTGAGGGTGGGAAGTTTTACTGTCCTTGTGTAAAATGTTTGAATGAGAGGCGACTAAGTCCTGAAGTTATACACACACATTTAATTTGTGAAGGAATTTGTAAGACTTATACAGTATGGGTATGGCATGGTGAAAAAATACCAAGTGGGTCTCAACATAGGGAAGTGGCCTTTGATGATAATGACACGGATATGGGTGATTACATAGAGGACATTATCCGTGATGTAGGAGAAGAGGCTTTTCATCAATCACATGCATATGGTAATATGTGCGGTGATGCGAGAGACCCCTCTATACCGTGGGTGTAAAAAATACCAATTGTTGAATGCTTTGTATTGAAATTGGTAAGCTTGAAGGCACGTCATGGATGGAGCGACAAGAGTTTTTCGAAATGCTTGAGGCTTTTAAGGACATGCTTCCGGATGATAATGTGTTGCCGCATCGATACTATGATGCTAAGAAAATACTTTGTCCACGGGGATGGAGTACAAAAAGATCCATGCATGCCCGAATGATTGCGTATTGTATAGAAAAGAGTTTGAAGAGGAGCGAGAATTGTCCGAAATGTGAAACCCCAAGGTACAAGTCAAATAAGGTGCCTGCAAAATTGTGGTATCTTCCAATCATACAAGGTTCAAGCGGTTGTTTGCGAATGAAAATGATGCAAAAAATTTGAGGTGGCATGCGAGATGAGAGGATTTCGATGGAAAGCTTCGACATTCGGCCGATTCTTTTCTCAATGGAAGAAAATCGATCAATTATTTCTGAACTTCGGCGAAGAACCTAGGAACCTTAGGCTTGCCCTTAGCACGGATGGCATGAATCCATATGGAAGCCTTAGCAAAGATACATAGTTCATGGCCTGTACTACGATTATTTACAACTTATCTCCAATGTTATGCATGAAACGAAAGTACATCATGCTATCTATGTTGATTTCGGGACCAAAACAACCCGGAAATGACATTGATGTTTACCTTCACCCTTGATCGAAGACTTGAAGGAGTTGTGGGCGAAAGGTGTTGATGTTTTTGACTCTTTCAAGAAGGAGGTGTTTAAAATGCGAGCCATGATATTTTGTACTATAAACGACTTTCCAAAGATATGGGAACTTGTCGGGTATAGTGTAAAAGGCCATAAAGCATGTCCGGTTTGTGAAGAAGGCACACGCTACCATCAACTTCAACATGGAAGAAAGACGGTTTATCTTGGACATAGGAGATTTCTTAGACGGGGCCACCCATATCGTCGATTAAAGAAAGCCTTTTTTGGTGGCCAAGAGTATGAAGATGCTTCGGTGGCATTAACGGGAGCAAGTTTATGAAAAGGTGAAAAATATCAATGTCGTCTTCGGTAAGACTGCAAAGAGTAGAAAAGAAACAAATATATGGAAAAAGAGATCTGTATTTTTTGATCTTCCATATTGGTGCAATCTTGATGTGAGACACAAGTATTGATGTCATGCATGTGGAGAAAAACGTATGTGATAGCATTGTCGGCACGCTTCTCAACATACAAGGTAGTTCCAAGGATGGTGTGAAGGCAAGATTGGATCTCGATAGCAATGGGAATACGCGAAGAGTTACATCCAAGGCCGATGGAAAGAGAACTTATTTTCCCCCAACTTCTCATACTTTGTCTAAGGATGAGAAACGAAGTTTTTGTGAGTGTTTACATGGCACAAAAGTTCCCACGGGGTATTCTTCAAATTTGAAGAGGCTTGTATCGATGAAGGACTTGAAATTAGTAGGCCAAAAGTCTCATGATTGTCATGTCTTGATGCAATAGCTACTCCCAATAGCTATTCGAGGCATCACCGAATATGATCTTCGGATCGTTTTGACTAGACTTTGTGTCTTCTTCATTGCGCTTTGTAGCAAAGTTTTCGAGATTGAAAAGTTGGATGAATTGGAGAATGAAGGATATCTTATCTTGTGCCACCTTGAGAAGCTTTTTGTTCCTACATTTTTTGACATCATGGTTCATCTAAATGTTCATCTAGTGAGGAGATAAAGATGTGCAGCCCTATCCATTTACCATTTACGGTGGATGTACCCAATTGAAAGATCTATGAAATTCCTAAAAGGGTACGTGAAGAACGCATACCGGCGAAGCATCGATTGTTCGAAATATGTTTCTCAAGAAGCCATGGAATTTTGTCAAAATTATTTGGCCAAAGTAAGATGTATTGGGCTTCCAAAACGTCAGCATGCTGATGGGGGTAGACGAGGGGCTTCCGTAAAGAGTGTGGATCCTGATGAATTGTCACAAGTCCACTTATACATCTTGAATAATGTCGATGAAGTTCAAGCCAGCATAGCTGCACATAAAGCAATTGTAAGGAAAGAAAATCATCGAATGACCGAACAAAGGTTGATTAGGGAGCATAACGAACTTTTGCAAACTGGTTCAAACAAAAGGTCGAGGGAGAGGAATGTGTTTCGATACAATCAAATGGTTAGCGGTGGTCCCGAGGTTGATGTCATAAGTTGGAATTCGTATGTGATCAATGGTTATACATTTTACACGAAGTCCCTAGATGATACGAGCACGGTCCCGCAACGGTGATGTTATGTTAGAGGCTGAATCTATGCACTTCTCCAGATTCGAAAGACAAGAGCCCTTTATTGGCGGTCATGCCATATTATGGGTAATTGAAGAGATTTGGGAGGTGGACTATGTGAAAATTAGATTTCCCATTTTCAAATGCAAGTGGGTTAATGTCAATAATGGTGTTCGGATCGATCGGCTAGGATTTACATTAGTCGATGTCAATGGTAGAAGTTTTGGAGATGAACCTTTTTTATGGCGGACCGGGCAAAACAAGTGTTCTATATCACCGATCAAGAAAATAAAATGTGGTCTCGTAGCTCTCCAAGGAAAGAGGGTCATTGATATTGATGAGGAAATGAATTCAAATTATGGTATTCGTGAGAGTACTCCTTTTTCAAGGGGTCTACATGACATGAACAAAGAAGATGAAGCGGATAATGAACCCGGCATAAGAAGTGATCATCAAGAAGGGATATGGGAAGATATCACTTTATAAAAGAGTCAATTCATAAGGTAATATTCATATGCAGATTTCTTTAAAGACTTTAAGGCTTTAACTATATATATTATATTCCTTCTATCTATGTTCATAGTTAATGTCACGACTATGAATTTTGTTCTTGTTTTATTTTTGTGGCGGATCCGATCCAAAGGGGCATGTTATATAGGAGGATGTTACATTGTTGGGTGGGGGAATCGGATGAAGGCATGGTGAATATTATTTTGGGCGCATGTATGTTGTACTTGTAACTTATTGTATTTGTAAGTAAATTATCTTATTGTATGAATTAATTTAGGTGTTGTAGTCATAGTAATCATTAATTAAGAGGCCAAATAACTCATGGTGAATAATATTTGTATTCTTTTTCCAATTCAATTTATTTAAATAATTGTTCATAGCTTGTAGCTTAAAGTATCGAATTTTATGTCTTGGATTGGGTGATGGATTTGTGTATATATATATATATATATAATCGGGAAGAACAAAGGGGAAAAATTTGGGAAAATTTAGACCGGAAATAATAAGCCGGTCTTATATGTTCACTTTTTAAGACCGGATGTAATTATATGACCGGTCTTAAAGGTCGACGACTTTTGAGTTTTGATATTAAACCCGGTCTTAAAAGTTGGTCTTTTAAGACCGGTATATACGTCCGGTCTTAAATCAAAATCTTTAAGACCGGATGTATTTATCATCCACTCTTGAAAGTCGGTCTTTTAAGACCGTGTATAATTAGTCGTCTAGTCTTAGAAGCCGCTATTTTTCGGACCGTATGTGTCTTGTCCGGTCTTATAATTACGATCTTTTAAGAGCGGCCTATTTTTTGGCCGGTCTTAAAAGTTGAGTTTTAGGACCGAACAAAAAATATTTCGGCTTCATTTAGTACAACTTTTTAAGATCCAAGTTTTTAAATGTCCGGTCTTAAAAGAGTTTCTTTAAGACCGATTCGAGTCCGGTCTTAAATGGTAGACTTTTAATACCGGCTGGAACAAGACCGGTCGCATATCCGGTCTTACGACCCCTCTTTTGTCTGGTCTTAAAAGCCTTTTTTGCACTAGTGACTCCCCGCCACCCACCACCACCTGCTCATCCACTGTCCATCATATTGACGACGGCACGGAGGATCAGGAGCCGACTTCACTGTCCTCCTTCTTTGAGCATTTTTTACAGTTGAGGAGAGAGCAGAGAGCACAGTCTTCTTAGGTTCACTAGAGAAGGCAGCGAAAATTTTTGGGACCAAGTGGAGGGGGTGATGTTATGGATGATAGAGAAATATTTAGTGTAGATGGAGGAAGATAGTGCAAGACGGAGATTAGGAAGGAGAGGGTGGGAGGAGAGATATATGATTTTTTTAAAAAAAAATTCCCTCTTATAATTATTTCAAAAACCATTGATGCTATCATCATTCTAAATAAGTTTCAATTTTATAAAAGCAACTTATACTACCGTCAATCCAAATATAAATTATATTACACAATAAATCAAACCATTTTATATTCTTTTTTTGGGGGGGGGGGAAGATAATAAGAACTAAATATTTACAACATCATTAATAATATAAAATTCTAGTATTATATGAATAATTAAAAAAAAAAAAAGGACTAAACAGGCCGGCTCTTTTAGGCTCGGTAGCAACTTGAGGGGAAAATTTTTAAACCTAGCCCTCATGATAAAATGGCCAAAACGGGCCGGTCGATAGGTTCACCCATTTTCCTAGCTTTAAATCGGGTCTTTTTGGGAAAAAATATATTTTTTACATATTTATTAATTTTAACTATTTTTTAAAATATTACAATTTGGTGAAATAACCTTATATATAGGAACAAAGAAAGTAAGATATATTTGGAGAATTAATCTTGACCCTAAATATAAGACATAACTTTTCATATTTGTTAATTTTTTCCTAATTTATCATATTAATACTCCCTCACAAAAGCAATGATTTAGAACTAAAAACTTTATTTTTGTGCTTGCAGAAGCTTCGAAAGCTCAAAATGCTATATATGACTTTTAACTAACTTTTTGAATTGTGTAATTTAGTTATTTAGTACTTATATTTTGAACCGGAAGTAGTATTTTTTTTTTTTTTTTTTTTTTTTTCACTTACCACTTTGTTCCTATTCATAAATCAAAATTAGCTAACTTTCAAATATCAATGAGAGTTAGTTAATTAACTCATTTATTATGGGCTAAATTTTTAATTTTGCCCTTCTCTTTAATTAGTTCCAAAAGTCGAATAAATGCTTTTTTTTTTATTACAATTAATATAGAAACAGAAATGTAAAAAAACATATTTATTACTGTGAAATATCGTTTTATTTTTTTTTAAGCAAGGCAAAGCATATATTCATTAGGACAAAATGTGAGGTACATTGAAGACGCACATATTAATATATACTGGGCACAAGAGCAAAAGAAATACATGAGTGGATCAAGAAATAGAACCATAATTGGGCCCAGGGAATAACTAAAACTAAAGGGTTGATAAGGGACAAGGAACAAAAGAGAGCAAGAACACTATTTGGGCCTCGGGATCGTGAAGGATGGAGGCTGGAAAAAGCGCCCGATGATTGGCTGCATATTGTATAATGAGACAAGGAAGCAAGCAGCAGAGGATCCATCCAGTTAGAACCATAATGAAGATCCAACCAAGGTTGAAATACCCCTTGTTGGTTTGAGTGATAAAGGACACTCTCACCAAAGGAAAGAGATTGTTTAATCCTGGAGTTGGTCAAGATATTAAGAAAGACATTTTAACTTCTTAGGTGCCTAGATAAACGCTTCAGGGCAATAAAAGGTTCGTCTGCCTTACATTGATATCACCTAAGAGGAATGGAGATTTTACCCTATTTTTGGATTGTAGATGAGCCCATTAGCCCAACCCCTTTTCTAAAATTTTTATATATATGCAACTCTGCACTATTAAAAGTGAGAAAGGCTGGTTCAGCTTGAAGAACCAGCATAAGTGGTAATTACAGGACCAAGACCCTGACCTACAGGAAAAAGACTGGAAAACAGAGCATATGATAATACTAAAAGAGCAGCAAGGCAACCAAATGGCTGGCATGTTCACACGGATCTGAAACCCATTCAAGCACATAACCTTGTTTAGTATCACGTTTATCACTCGAGAAAACGGAGCACTATTTTGTCATTTCAGTGGGGATTACAAACCATGCATTGGACCTGCCTCTCATATCCATACAACCTTTATGGCACTACAATCACCTTAATTATAAAATCAGGAAAACGGACTGAACCCACCAGATAGTTATGACGTTGTTTAGTAAACAATTTTATTAATAACATAAAGAACTAACTTAGATCCATTTTCTTTAATGTTCTCCAAAAAAATCTTAGCAGATGAATTTTTTTTCTAACAACAAAATATTTACGTGGAGAAAATTTTAAAAATTATGTTAAAGTATCATTAATAAAAATTCACAAAATTTGATTTATGAATTGAACCTAATAAATATAAACAAATATGTATCCAAACATAAAATATATTTAAATATGGAATTAATTCTTGAAATGAAATGCATAAGTATTCCTCTTATCCTCAATATAATAAGGGGTGAAAAAAGGTCAAGGTAGGCCAGTCTTGACTCTTAACAGGTCAGGGCTATTATGGAACTAGTGGGTTTAAGCCTGGACTGTGATTTGTAGGCCTTTTTGTAGCCTCAACTTAGCCTATTCAAAGCCTGATCTAGCATGAGCTTGTTAAAAAAGTCTTTGATTTTATTTAAAATATTTTTTTATCTTTTATCTTGCATTTTTTTTAAATGTCTTTTCTTTTTTATTATATACATATATGTTTTTTGGGTATAAAACGGGGCCCTAGCCCAATATCATCATGATTGAATCAATATGTCTCGAGGTAACTACGCCCACATAAGCCCTGTACAACATATTATTAATAGACAAAAGAGGCGAATCAAAAAGCACTTTCACTTCCTCTTGTATAAAACTAAAATTAGCAAGGGCAACTGAAAATGTAATGTCTTCTCTGTACGTTTGCATCAGTTTAAGGTTGATAAATCTCTTCATTGCAGGATCAATCTTCCTTAACACACTCGAACTAGCCTCTGCCTCTTCCTGCAGTTTTTGCAACATAGTTACCGCCATAAAAAAGATTCAAGTGTTTTTTATAGATGAATTGAATCTATAGATACTTATTATAATTTCTTTTTTTATTTTACTATGCATAAGATTACCACTATCTAGACTAGTTTCTTAAACTTTTCCTTTATTTTATTTTATTATGTACAAGGTGACCTCCATGTCCTAAACTTTTCACTAAACAATAATTTTCTTGACTACCATTCCACTATATTTCAACAAAATAACTATATAATTTAAACAAATTTTTATGATTTTTTTTTTTTTTGAATTTTATAACAGGGTCAAGCCACTAAACAGGCCTAACAAACTTTTTAGTGAACCTAGGCCTAGCCTTTTAAGCTTAATAGGCCTTTTAAAAGGCTTGAGCCTATTCATGTTATTGAACAGGTGAGGCCAAGCCGAATACATGCCATGGCCTAATGCGGCTCATACGGTCTAGTTTGTTTATACCCCTAAAGATTTCACTAAGGAATTGATATTGATTCTAAATGTAATGCATATTTCAAATATTTATCAATTTTTTCAAAAATAGCTCTATTAATATTCCTTCATCAATAATCAAATATAGAATTAAGAAAAAATGATTAGGGTGTTTTGTTTAAAAAAAATATGTTATATTTACTAACTTGGCTAATTTTCTTAATCTAATTACATCAGTTAATTAGGATAGCATAATTTAATGATCTTAAAGCATAATATGATTTAATTCTATCAACGATTTACAAGGAAGGAAAATCCCATAGAAATACAATGAAAGTTATCAAAAGACAAATCAGGGCGTCCATTATTTACAATTCCATGCCAGACCAGCTGGAGGAATATGGGATTTCAAAATTTTATAAATTTTCTCTTCTACCCTTCTCTCTCCTTTGTAGAGCCGGAAAATTAAGCCGAACCCGTCGAGCCGGCCCATTTAAGCCCTGGCCCTGTAAGACTCGGACTTGAAAAATAGGCCACAAATTTAAAATTGACCCTGCAGGGCCGGCCCGTTAGGCCCGTTTAACCAGTAACTTTTTTTTAAAAAAAAAAAAAAATAATTACTTAGACTTCCACTTAATGAATGTGCTTATTTGTAATTACTTAATTTTTTTTTTTTTTTTAATTTAAGCTATAACCCCTTTTTTATGTTTATTATTATTCTGTATTAAAACACATAATTAGTTATTATAAATTTTAAAGAAAGGATGTTTTCATATTAAATAAACACATACTTTGGTATTACAATATTATATAAGTAATAAATTATAAATATATTTTGTGTAAAATAAGTATAATTGTTTTTACCCGTCGAAGAAAATCATGCATGAACCGAAGGAATCTGTAGACACACACAAAATTACGAGAGGGAAAGGCATTTTGTCGTGGGCATACATAAAGCAATTCCTTTGTTTAATATTTTTTGAAAAAAAAAGGAAAAAAAATATATCCTTTGTGCTTATTTGCTTTTTATTACGAATTAATGAATGTGTTTATTTGTTGAATGATTTATATTGTTTAGATATTAATGTTGATAACATTTATTTGATAGATTAGAACTTTAATGGTTGCAATTTACTAATATATTTCTTTGAAAAAAAAAAAAAAAGTCCTATCGAGTCGAGCTTTGAAAAACGATATTTTCTTTATCCTAGGTCCTATGGGGCTGCCCTGATTACCAGCTGTACTCCTTTGTAGTTCTTTGTCCCTTAGTAAACAATATCTCCCTCCTCTCTACTTTCAACCACCACGTCTTCATCTCCGTCCTTCCGTAATGGAGAAGCTAGCGAATGCAAGCTCTTGTTCTTCTGACTATCCCAACAATAAGCTCAAGAATACCTTCGCGTTTCACATCTCCACATCAATGGGTCCCGTTTCAGGAATCCTGTACCTCTCTAATCTTCACTTCGCATTTTGCCCAGTCTCTTACAACGCACCCGAATGATTGTCAATTTGGGTGATATTTAGAAATAGAACGAACATGGCATTTGATTTGGGGTTAAGAAACGACTAGGGAATTTAAAATCTTGTGAATGTTGACCAAGTAATGGTGCCTTTGGTGAGATTGCTTCAATGAACCCAGTGATCATGATTCATGAAGAAGTCATCGGAGAAGTATATCCAGATTGTGACAGTGGACAGATATGATTTTTAGTTGATGGGTTTTGTGAATTTTGATAAAGTAGCCATGCACCTCTTGGAAAGCATCTTTAATTTTGTAGTGCCAGGAATTGCAGTACCTTGCAGTACCATCTCGGCTACCTCTTGAACCCGTGATGACTTCTTTCCCTCCATGGAGGGGTGTTTTCAGATAAAATCTTTTTGCTATTTTATTTAATTTTGTATTTGTAATTTCTTTAATAATCTCGCCATATTTAAATTTTTCTTCATATCTAGTGTTTCGTGTTTGTACATGAATGAAAATCCAAGGGCAATGGCATCTTTAAGCAAGATTTTTATAATCCCAAATTTGTCCAGCTGTATGATGGGCCTGATAAGTTTTGGGACTTAGTCTACCACAGGCGGGCCAAACCCGATGGTCTAGGCCCAAGAGTTAAGACACTCAAGGCACCTTCTGCAGAGAGGCAGATTGGCACTAAGGCCAGCATCGATCCTCTAACAGGGCAGAGTAGTGGGAGTGCGTTAAAAGAGAGGCAAGACGAGAATGTGGGGTAAGGAGTGGATAGTGAGGGATAGGGCCTGGTCTCTCGAACACCGGGCGCAGGATGAGGTTACTGTTTCATTGTATTCTTGTTTTCTTCTTTCCATGAAGCTTTCCGATTAGCAAGGGGGCACTAGAACCTGTATTCTCTCATTTTCCTATCAGTAAAGAGGATCATATTATTTGACTCATTGCTTGGTTTTGGTTTATTATTGCGGGTCCTAACAAACTTGGTATTAGAGCGAGGACATTCAGTGAATGGGCAGAACCCGGATGGCGGATAGAATAGCTCAGTTGGAGAGTGTGGTGGAGGAGGTGCAGCGGAAACAGTGGAAACGACGCACAAGCTTGTTGGGATTGAAACTTCATTAAATCAGATTCTGGAATGGCTACAATGAAACCGGACACCGCCACCTGAGACGAGGAGGGTAAACAACCCTGGGGGCGGGGAGGATGGAATACCGCAGACACATGAGAGACGAGAAGCGGAGCAAGAGGGAACACACGACTTCACAAGGCACAGGAAGTTGGAGCTTCCTCTGTTTGACGGGGAAGACCCATTAGGATGGATATTCATGATTGAGAGGTACTTTGCATTGAGCGGAGTTACGGAAGAGGAAAAATTAAGCACAGCAGCAGTTGGGATGGAAGGGAAAGCAGTGACGTGGTACCGGTGGTTGGATGCAAGAACTCCCGTCACGTAGCTTGGGGAGAACTAAAGACCGAGATCATTGATCGTTTTCACTGCAAACAGGCTGGAGATGAATATGAGCAGTTAATGCCCTTGAAAAAAAAGGGACCGTGGCGGAATTCAGGGAGCAATTTGAGCGGTTGTCAGTTCCTTTGCAGAATGCTTCGGAGGATGTGCTAGCGGGAGCGTTCATGAACGGCTTGAAGGAGGAGATTAGATGTGAGGTGAAGCTAATGCATCCTCAGGGACTTAAGCAACTCATGAATTATGCCGGTGAGATGGAAGACCGGAACAAGGTTAGGGACCGATTAAAGGAGCAGCGGGAGAGTAGAACGAATACGACCTTCGTTGGGAACCAAATGGAGCGAGTTCAAACCTACCTTTCCAAGGTTCGGCGCGCAGGAAAGCCCGAAAAACGTGGGGGGTCAAACGCTCATGAAACTGATGGCGGGGGCAAAGGGAATAGATGAGGCCAAAACAACCTCGACGCGAACCAGTGAGACACCCGTATCTCAAGCTAGTGGCACCGGGAGTAATTCTTTTAGACGCCGCCTACCAGAATCAGAGATCAATCGAAGGCGAGAATTGGGCCTATGTTTTCGATGTGAGGAAAAATATAGCCCAAATCATAAATGGAAGAATAAACAACTTAGGGTTATTATGTTGGAGGAAGGGGAAACCCCGGGCCTGATTGGATGAGGAGGCCCATGAAGCCATAAACGATGAGGGTGAGAAGGAAATGGCCTCGATGGAGCTATCGGTTACCACTGCCATTGGGCTCACAAGCAGGCGGACTCTTAAGATGAGGGGACAGATGAAGAATTTGGAAATTGTAGTCCTGATTGATTATGGGGCCACCTACAACTTTATTGCCTCACGATTGTCTACGCAATTGAACCTATCTACCCGACGAGTTCGAAGGTACTCGGTGACAGTGGGGGATGGCCGACGCACAACGTCGGACCTACAATGTCCCAACGTTGACTTGGATATCCAAGGGCTAGCGATCAAGCAAACCTTCTACCCTTTCAACCTAGGAGGTGTGGATGTTGTCCTCGATGTGGAGTGGTTAGCATCGTTGGGGGAGACGCGGATGAACTAGCGATAGCTGTACATGAAGGTTAAAGAGGGTGACCGGTGGAGATGTCTCAAAGGGGATCCGACCCTTACCCACTCCCAAGTCTCTCTCAAGTCAATTAAGAGGACTATTTGGGAAGAAGGATGCGACTATTTGTTGGAAATGCAAGCACTGGATAGGGAAAGGCAAGAAGAAGATGGCGGGGATCCCGAAATAGAGGAAATTTTGCTAGAGTTTCCAGAGGTGTGCAAACTTGGGGACAAGCTTCCACCCCGGAGAGCACAAGACCACGCCATCAATGTGAAGGAAGGGGCTCTACCTTCCAATCTTAGGCCATACCGCTACGGTTATGCTTAGAAATCTGAGATAGAAAAAATGGTCAAGGACATGCAGCGAGCCGGAATCATACAGCTGAGTACAACCCCTTATTCGAGTCCCGTGCTGCGTGTGAAGAAGAAGGACGGAAATTGGAGGTTCTACGTGGACTACCGAGCTCTAAACAATATTACCATCCCTGATAAATACCCGATTCCTGCCATTGACGAACTGTTGGATGAACTGGGAGGAACTACCATCTTCTCCAAGTTGGACCTCAAGTCGGGATATTACCAGATACGTATCAAACGGGGTGACGATCTAAGACAGCATTTCGAACTCACGACGGCCATTACGAGTTTAAGGTTATGCCTTTTGGTTTGACTAACACCCCTTCCACTTTTCAATCTCTCATGAATGATGTGTTTCGGGATTATTTGCGCAAATTCATCCTTGTTTTCTTTGATGACATCCTTGTGTACAGCCATAACAGGGACCTTCACAAGGAACATTTATGTCGGGCGTTAGAACTACTCCGAAAACATCATATGGTAGTTAATCCAAAGAAATGTGTTTTGGGGCAGAGGCAATTAGAGTATTTGGGGCACATCATATTAGCCGAGGGGGTCAAGGCTGACTCTTCTAAGATCGAAGCAATGTTGAACTGCCAAAACCAAGGAGTTTGAAGGCCCTTAGAGGGTTCCTCGAGTTGACCGGTTACTACCGGAGGTTCGTTAAGGGGTACAGTAAAATCGTCGCCCCACTCACTCAACTTTTGAAGAAGGACTCGTTCAAGTGGGATGAGGATGCCGAAGGGGCTTTCGAAGAGCTGAAGCGCACTATGACCACTCTTCCGGTGTTAGCTATGCCCAATTTCTCCATACCCTTTGTGATAGAAGCCAACGCATCTGGGAGGGGAATTGGGGTTGTATTAATGCAACAAGGGAAGCCTATCGCATATTTTAGTCAAAAGCTATCTGAGCGCCAGCAACAATGGTCAATATATGAACGGGAATTGATGGCTTTGGTATTAGCTATTTGGAAATGGCAACATTATTTATCCAGCCAGCCCTTCATCATCAAAACTAACCAGCAAGCATTAAAATATTTGCTTGAACAGAGAATCATTACGCCGGACCAATAGAAAGGGTTACCAAGCTCATGGGTTATCAATTTGAAATACACTACAAGCCTGGGAAGGAAAACCGAGTGGCTGATGCACTTTCCCGACGAGATCAAGAACTTGAGCAAAGGGCTGTTTCCTTATGGCAGTAAGAGGGAACAACAGAGTTAGAGAACGAGATTCAAAATGATGCTTTCTTGGCCGCCATTATGCAGAAACTTATACGAGGGGAGGAAGGACCGAAGGGATATTGCCTCAAACAGGGAGTTTTATACCGAGAGGGATGACTAGTGCTGCCTCCGGGGTCTAGCAAGGCTAGGGAGGTTGTCAAGGAATTCCACGACTCTCCCATGGGAGGGCACTCCGGATACCTTCGCACATACAAGCGGCTGGCTGCAGTGGTTTACTGGGCTGGAATGAAGAGGGATGTACAGGACTATGTATCTAGATGCGAAGTTTGCCAAAAGAATAAATATGAGGCACTAAAACCAGCAGCCTTGCTTCAACCTTTGCCTATTCCGTCAGCTACTTGGGAGGGCATTAGTATGGATTTCATCGGCGGACTGCCAAAAAGCCAACGTTTCGACACTATATTAGTGGTGGTGGACAGGTTTTCCAAGTAGGCCCATTTCTTACCCTAGCCCACCCATACGATGCCAAGGATGTCGCTGAGCTAATCGTTAAAGAAGTAGTAAAACTACAGGGTTCCCTAGCAGCATTGTATCGGACAGGGACAAGGTATTTACGAGCCAGTTTTGGAAGGAGTTGTTCCGGCAGGCTGGAACCACTCTTAAGTTTAGTGCTTCCTATCATCCTGAAATTGATGGGCAAACCGAGATTGTGAACAGAAGTTTGGAGGCTTATCTTCGATGTTCAGTGGGTCACGCACCTAAGAAGTGGGCCAAGATGTTGCCTTGGGCGGAATATTGGTATAACACCTCTTTCCATAGTGCCATTGGTATGTCTCCATTTCGGGCCCTATACGGCCGAGACCCTCCTTCTCTTCTCAAATGGAAGGATCGACCTTCGCGTGTACAGGAAGTTGATAGGCAGTTACAGGATAGAAACTCGATGCTGGAGGAATTGAAGACTCAATTGGAACAAGCAAAAGTTAGGATGAAGGAGCAAGCCAACAAGCACAGACGGGAGGTAGAATATCAGGTGGGAAACTCTGTATACCTGAAGTTAAGGCCCTATCGCTTCAGATCCTTGGCTAAATGACCTAATGAGAAACTTGCCCCTCGCTACTATGGGCCTTACATGATTACAGAGCGCATTGGCAAGGTTGCTTATCGGTTGCAGCTCCCTCTTTCGGCCAAAATACACAATGTCTTCCATGTATCACAATTAAAGCCTGCACTCAAGCCTCCTACTGATGTGCAGCCACTTCCCCAAGGACTCTCAGAAGAATTTGAATTGGTGGTTGAACCTAAAGTTTTGAAAGATGTCCGCAAGGCACGAGATGGCAACTTGCAACTTTTAATCCAGTGGAAGGGATTACCAGAGCATGAGGATACCTAGGAAGATGCTCGGGACATTCAGATACAGTTTCCCAATTTCCACCTTGAGGACAAGGTGATTCTTGCACGGGCGGGAAATGATGGGCCTAATAAGTTCTGGGACTTAGTCTACCACAGGCGAGCCAAACCCGATGGTCTAGGCCCAAGAGTTAAGACACCCAGGGGACCTTCTACAGAGAGGCAGATTGGCACTAAAGCCATTACTGATCCTCTGACAGGGCAAAGTAGTGGGAGTGCGTTAAAAGAGAGGCAAGACGAGAATGTGGGGTAAGGAGTGGATAGTGAGGGGAGAGGGCCTGGTCTCTCGAACACTGGGCAGTGTGATGAGGTTACTGTTTCATTGTATTTCTTGTTTTCTTCTTTCCATGAAGCTTTCCGATTAGCAAGGGGGCACTAGAACCTGTATTCTCTCATTTTCCTATCAGTAAAGAGGATACATATTATTTGACTCATTGCTTGGTTCTGGTTTATTATTGCGGGTCCTAACACTGTACTGATATGGGATTTGATATATTAGAATCATTGATTTGTCTTTTTATAATTTTCAAAGTATTTTTCTGGAATTTTTCCAGTATACTTCATTTTCACATTCTTTTTTGGTCACTTTTTGGCCCCAATTTTTGTGAGGTTTAAAAGGAAAATGATACTTAAACACCATATAAAATTCCTAAACTTCAAAAAGTCTATTAACATTTAAAAAAGATATAAAAGTGACAAGAGTGAAATTGTGATTTTAAAATGTTGGTGAATTTACATTTTGCCCTCAAATTTTAAATAAAAGAAAAAAGAAAATTGAGTCTTGCCGGAGCACCACCTGGGTAGGCCGCTGAAGCTCTGGCAATCAATGAATGAAATGCAGAGTTAGAGATGGGAGTACTGTTAATTTCTTAATGATTGCTGGTTGAGCGATGACGTTAAACTAAAGGATTTGTGCATCAGTCAAGTGACTGCAGAGGAAGACAACTCTGTGGTAGGAGATTGGGTAGTCGAAGGAGCATGGGATTTTGACAGACTTTCAGGCTTACTAAATCATGCAGGGATTCGACGATTAATCCCCATGTTAGTGCCTCGTCTTGATGCTGGAACTGATTTCATTACATGGGGTCCGACAAGTGATGGAAATTTCACTGTTAAGAGTGCATATTCTCTTCTTGAGCAGGATTCTCTGACTTTGAGGGATAAATTCTTTAAAGTAATCTGGAAATGGGAAGGTGTGGAAAGAGTTAGGGTATTTATGTGGAAGGTTTATTTGAATAAACTTCCTACTAACCCATGGAGAAGTTCATGGTCATAAACTTCAGCATTATGTGGATTTTGCTCTAATGGTTTGGAGGACACCCTTCACATCTTAAGGGACTGTTCATATTGCAAACGCATGTGGAGTAAACTGATTCATCCAAGATATGCATCTTGTTTCTTTGCTACGAATCTGCAAGATTGGATGAGAATGAATTTGAAGGGCCAATTTGGAAAATGGTTTCAGGACTGCTGAATTTAGTATTTGGTGTTGCCATTTGGAAGTTATGGGTTGAGCTGGAAATCAGGGTATGCCCGTAAAGGGTCAAGGTCTAACAAGGCCGGCTCTCTAGATTAGGGGTAAGAAAAACATTATTTTTCAAAGCATGGTCCGAGAGTACCAGGGCCAAGGCTGGCCTTTTAGGGCCCAGAAGTTACTATTCCAAATTTTAACTATTTCTCCTCCTTTTTTTCCTCAAAGAATATAATTAGTAAATTATAACAATTAAAGTTTTAATTATTAAATAAATGTTGTCAATATTAATATTCAAACAATATGAATCATTCAACAAAGAAGCACAGTCACTAATTCATAATCAAAAGCAAACCATATTCACAAATAACTCATATAAAATATAAGAAGCATACCACTAAGCAACATTAATACGGAATGCATAATAGAATAATCACAAAAACTGTAAAATTTCTAGCAACAGAAATAAAATGTATATATGGATGCCAAAATGATGTAAAAAACACACAAAAACAGCAGAAAGGTTGCTGAAACTTCACATTATCATTTTGTTCACCTATTTGTCCATAATTACAGTGATGTAATATCACTGTAAACTGCTAGAGTGACCCAAATAGTGACAATAAACTAAGATAATTTCCTCACCTGTTAGATAAATATATAAACTTTACTTGCAATAAAAATTCTAAGTTCTGACAAATGATCTGGAGCTGAACAAAACTAGTTTTGCTTTTGCAACATAAGGCTTCAAATGCTTAATATACGAGAACATGAAATGTAAATGCCCAGAATGTAACAATATATCTATACATGTCAAGCCCATCTAATGAGTTCCCTAATGCTCAAATTTGGCATTCTATGGTAAATTTATTCACCACCTTTAATATATATATATATATATATATATATATATATAAGGCAGTAAATATGATTGAATTCTCACAGAATCTTTTCAAACAGAGAACAAGGGATTGGCATTCTTGGAATGATTTCACATATCACAAGTTAGCTAACAACATGTGAGGTTCAGAGAGAGATAACAAGTTTGTACTGTCATGAAATTATCTAGGTTATACTCGAAAGAAAATTATCTATCCATTTGATAGAACTTGTTACCATGAATGAAGAATGATGCAAGAGTTGGCAATCTGAGTTTTTTTTTTTTTTTAAAAAAAAGCTACTGTAAAAGGGCTTAAGGGGCTGACCCATTTAAGCCCGAGGTCAGCCCTACGGGCTAATTCCAAAAATCTCGTCAATTCAAGTTCGGCCCTTGGCATGCCAGGGCTTAAACGAGCTCGGCCCGACTTCCCGGCTCTAGCTATCGAAGTGGAGAAATTTGTTTATCTTCGAAAATAATTTCTCTAAACCATTAGATCCAGCTGCTATTATTTCTTGGATCTGGAGGAAATTTATTCTGACTCGGTGCTCACCAATATGCTGGGTATTTCGAGTGAAAGGGAGACCCAGGGTTGGAAAACCCTCCTATTGATTGGGTTAAGATGAACGTCGATGGGGCCGTGGCCATTCGATCCATGGAGGCTAGGCTGTGGGGGAGTGTTGAGAGATTCTGCAGGTAGCTGGTTAGTGGGGTTCACAAAAGACATTGGAAATTGTCGTGCTCATTGTGCTATGGAGTGGGCTATATTATATTTTATAATTAAATAGGTGTATATTTTATGAGAATTGATTGGAATTATTGATATTATATACAATTTAATTATCTTTTATTGACTTTTCCATCATTGAATCAAACTTATGATCAAAGAATAAATCGACATAAAATCTAATCATATCCTATTGTTATTGTGCAGAAATATTTTTGATTTGGAATGAATAGAAAAGGCAATTTTTTAAAAAAATATAATTAGTAAATTAGAAACAAAATTAAAGTTCTAATTTATCAAATAAATGTTATCAACATTAATATCTAAATAATATAAATCATTCAAAAAAGAAACACATTAATTAATTCATAATAAAAAAAAGAAGGAAACACAAAGAATATGTTTTTTTCCTTTTTTTCAAAAAAATATTAAACAAATGAATTGTTTTATGTATGCCTACAATAAAATGCCTTTTACTTTTTTTTACACAAAATATATTTATAATTTATTACTTATATGATATTGTAATATCAAAGTATGTTTTGAGTTTATTTAATATGAAAACATCCATTCTTTAAAATTTATAATAACTAATTATGTGTTTTAATACAAAATAATAATAAATATAAAAAAGGGTTATAGTTTAAACTAAAAAAATTGATATTGAAACCGATAATTACAAATAAACACATTAATTAAGTGGAAGTCAAATAATTATTTTATTTTATTTTTCTTTATTTTAGTTTTGATTTTCTTTTCCTTTATCTTAATCAAATTCAATTTGTTTTGCTCAACTTGAACGAAATTGTGAAATTAATGCTTAACTAAAGTTGTGATACTAAGTCCTCGTAGGAACGATAATTTTCTTATCACTTTATTACTTAATCAAACTCGAGTCCTACAAGAGTTTTTAGGCTATAAAGTTTTGCCTTATCAGCTGTATTAGAAGGCCTCCAAATAGCTTGGGATATGGGAGTCAAAAGACTATTATCATAGTCAGATTTTTAGATGTGGTGACGATGGTGTTAGACAGTCAAGCGAACCTCGTCAGCCTTCAAATACTGAAGATCAGAGAACTATTACAAAGGCAGTGGATGTTAAGGCAACATTCATAAATAGGGAGGGTAATATTGTCGCTAATGCGGTAGCTAAAATGGATATGTCTCAATCCAAGTTATTGGATGTTTGCTCTTTATATTTGAGATCTTGGGTAGATCAAAAGAGTTTGGGATTAATTTCCCCATCAGTGTAATTTTTCTTTACTTGCAATGTAGGCTTCTAGCTATCTTTTATATCAAAAAAAAAAAAAAAAAAAAAAACTTAGTGTCGGGAATTTCCAACATTATTATTTATAAATTTTGCTTTCATTTATTACAGACGTACTCTCTCTGGTCCTTATAATAATGCACTAACTAGCAAATTTATTTGATCCTTTTTATAAGGCACTTGCTTGTTCCCAATGAGCATTAATTATTTTTTTTTCCATGTGTGCCCATAATTAATAAGGGTAGTGGGTGATAGTAATAATTAATATAATATTAGAGTTTATGGTAATTAGTAGAGGTAATTTTAGAAATTACTTAGATTCTAGAACAACTTATTAACTTTAACTGCTTTTATTAGTTTGTAAAAAAAATTTGTTGGTGCGTTCTAATAAAAATCAGAGGGGGTACTGGGAAAGAAACATGAGTTTATCCATTTGAAAAAATTATGAAAATTGAGTTTTTCCATATTGGGAAATTTTGTGCTCTTGAAGAAACGACTCGCTTGAGGATAAGAATCGAAACTGCAAAAGCAGAATCATACCCTACTTGCCTTCCCTTTTCTCTCTCTAATGTCTTCCTTGCTCGTCGTTTTCCTTCCCCTCCTTTTCTCTCTCTCTCTCTCCCCCTCCTTTCTCATCCTTTTTCTCTCTAGTGGTTCAAATAGCAGCAAGCACAAGCAGTGACAATCACATAAAGTTTCTCTTTAGTATGATTCCTCACTTCCTTGCAATTACGTACGTGTGTACGTGTGGAAGAAGTTTCTGCTCTCGTAGCAATGGAAATGGATCAGGATAAGCTTTGGATGCTCAAATGCTCCGTCAAGAATAGGTCAAGAATAGGGCCGACCAGCCTAAGACTCTCAAGTTGCAAGGGTTTTTTCTCTGAATTCTAGGCTTAAACCTGAATCCCGCAATATTTATATTTTCTTATTTTTATATTCTAATTTCAAGTTATAATTAGTTAATTACATTCTGAGAAATTCCTTTTGGAACATCCTCTTAAAAATTCATGGTTGGATCCTTCCTATTCTCTTTAATAACAATAAAGTTTTATTTTGGATGATTATATTATTATGTCTGAATTTTGGTAAAATCGTCTTTAATAATAATCATAATAATATGATTTCATTCTAATTATCAATGCTCTGAAACCGGAAACTGGTGAACTAGTTGATAAACCAGTCCGGTCCAGACATCAACTTGCTTCATTTAAAAAAAAAAAAAATCGAATTCTTTAAAATTTTCTTAGAATTTCATATCAATTACCATAAAATTTTCAATTTCTCACCACTTTGGCTCGGGTTAGCTTTGGTTCAACTCTGATCTGATCTACTGACACTTCATTCAATATCCCAACCGATTTAATGGCCAATCTAGGTTTTTAGAACTTTGCTAATTATATGTAGGCTAGAAGCTTATTTAAAGGGTGCAATTTGTAAATATTATGCTTTGAAGCCTACATTTATGTAGTTTTTGGTAGGCTTAAAGCCTACTTATAGCCTTCAAGGCTTTCAATATGAGACATTTTTAAAGTCCTACCTTATAAATATGTTTTGATAAAAACTTTAGACTCGATCTAATCTTATCAAGGCTTAGACCTAAACCTAAAAAAAAAAAAGCATGCATTTAGGCTTAGACCTTTTACCTTCATTACAAGCTCATCCTTGTTTAGTCAAAATCTGATCTAACTTGGCCTTACATGCCTACATGGGACATTAGTACAATAAAATCGAAATGTGAAAAGACCGAAATTCCCTTAATAAAACACACTAAAAGCTCCCACAAATTCAAACTCCCCCCCCTCCCCAAGGTCGAGGCTCTTCATCATCGAATGCATGACAACTTCAGACAATGTCGTGGCTGGCTTACTCCTAAACAAAGAGATGTCCAAACTCTGTTCCATGCTCACATACAAACGGGTAAGTTATACATTAAGAATGCTCTAGAATGTGGATACTGCCATTAACGTGGGGTGTGTAAGAAGTTATTCTTTGATGAGAAGGGGAAAAAACAGACTCATCAATAGAATCATGTGATAGGTTTGAGTTTTTTAGGAATGCATTATATAATTTGTTGCTGGGCCTCCCTGAGATCGTGCGAGGAATTGTCATGAATCCACATAACAAAATACCTCCCACCATTCCATGAATTTGAGATTGATTGCTGTGATTTCCCTACGGGTGAAACACTGACCTTCCCAGCAGTCCCAGGTCCCTCCATCTTTCTGGTCTTGCATGCACAGGACAGCATATATACATTTCGGAGAATTAAACAAAGTCCAAATCGCCGCCGAAGGAGATGTTATTTTTGTTGCTGCAAACACTGAGTTTGTATAAGACAAGCTTCAGGATTGATTCTGTATAGGGCTGGGGTTAATTAAGACTAAATTCTTTCAAGCTTTCCAAGTTTAACAAAGCCTTCTATTTGCCAAGTCTGAAATTCTGACTTTTGGTTTTATAGCAGTGATAAGAGTGAACAGGAAAATGTCACGCTATAGCAATGTACGTAGTATCATTGGGAAAGAATTCATTTGTTCATAGTTTCCAATAAAAGATTGCATAACCAATATCTTGACATGTATACTTCCATTGAACTTGTTGCTTCAGAATTTTTCTGAATAGTTTTGGATTTTAAACTGATCTAATTGTTTTTGTAAAATCATGAGTAAAATGTAATACAAGTTGAGAGTCAATTTGTTACATAGTTTCCTATCGAATAACTTGACAGATCATTGTGCCAAAAATGTTGAATAGTAGGGGGACGCCACTTTATGGACATGTAAGGATTAGACAAAAAGTGTGATTTATTAGAAATGTTAATGCTCTGAAGTATCAAAATAGATTTTACTACAGACAATTATTTTACATTATTTTGTTAAAAAGTTTTAATTACTCAATCGTTGTATATCCTTTTGAGAATTATAAGATGGGGAATTAAATTTTACCTATACTCACCAACTTTGCTGAACATATAATTATCCAGACGTTGGAACTCTTTCAAAGGTGAGAGATTTTTTTTTTTTTGGGTGAGAGGCACTAAAGTACTCCTTTCTGTGCACAATATAGGGCGTATCTATAAGAATAACTTGTTTCAAAATATTAAGTTACTTGTAATATAACTAATGCCCATTTTTTAGTTTTCACACTGCAATTAATATTCATTTTCAATTTTGCTCACTTATTAAATTTTCAAACACATTTTGTTACAAGGTAAAAATGGAAAAGATTTTCAATCTATGATATATATTAAATGAGTTAATTGTCACTTCTTGTTTCCTATAAATTAATTAACATGCCCTATATTATGGACTGGAGGAAGAAAGTTTTTCCAAATTTTGAAATCACTTTTTAATCCGTCAACTAATTTTGGATTTTGTAGTTTCATGAGACAGATTTGGGTTTTCATGATTTTGGATGTATTTATTTATCTTTTTGGGAGAATCCCAAATAAATATCATATAAAATTTCAAAATCCCCAAATGTCTATGAATATTTGTAAAGGACATAAAGGTTATAGTGATCAAATTAATATTTTAAAATGTTGATGAATTTACCATTATACCCTCTCTTCCTCTTCCTCTCTCCTCACCCTCTCTTCCTCTTCCCGCCACCATGGCAACTCCATGAGGTTGTTTCGGCAGATCCAAAACAAGATCGAAACTAAGCTCCAAAAAAAATGGTTGTCCGAACTCTCTCTCTCTCTCTCTCTTTCTCACTCACTCTGTCTCTCTCTCATCTTTGTCTCCCTTCGGGTGAAATCGTGGTGTTGTCGGTGGTTATGGCAGAGTGATGGTCGAATCTCGCTAGTGATGGTGAAGATGAAAGTTATCTCAAGGAAGAGAGGTGAAGGTGAAGGAGTGGTTGAGGATATTGGAGAAAACCAAAAGTCTAAGGAAGAAGAATGTGAACAGTAGAACAGGGTTTCACAAAATTCATCATGAGATTGACAAGTTTAGTAATAGCTTTGCCAAGAATTGTAATGGTTTTGACAAAAACATTTGCTGATGAAAACATGTGGGTTAAGATTTACCATTTTTGACAAAAATTGTAATGGTTTTGACAAGTTTAGTAATAGTTTTGACAAGAATTTAATGATATATATTGGCAAGTTTAGTAATGTTGGTGAATCTTAACTTACATGTTTTCATTAACAAACACTTTTATCGAAACCATTACTAAACTTGTCAATCTCATTATGAATTTTGGTGAAATAATACTAATGTTGATGAATCCTAACTTATTATAATTCTTATCAAAATCATTACAAAACTTGTCATTCCCATTATGAATTTTGGTGAGATACCATAAATGTTGGTGAATCCTGACTTACATATTTTCACAAAGAAAAACCATTACGATTTTGTCAAAACCATTACTAAACTTGTCAATCCCATTATGAATTTTGTGAAGCTCATTCTACTGTTCACCTTGTTCTTCATAAGCCTCCTGGTTTTCTCCAATATCCTCAACCACTCATTCACTTTCCTCCACCTTTGCCTCTCTTCATCATCAGGGACAATTTTCATCTTCATCGTCACTAACGAGCTTCAACCACCACTCTGCCATGACCACCAACAACACCACGATTTCAACTGAAGGGAGACAAAGGAGAGAGAGAGAGCTCGGACAACCATTTTTTCTGGAGCTTGGTCTCGATCTCATTCTGGGTTTGTCGGAACAACCTCGTGGCATTGCCATGGGAGCGGGAAGAGAAAGAGGAAGAGACGGTGAGGAGAGAAAAAGAGGAAGATATGGCATAATAGTAAATTTATCAACATTTTAAAATCTCAATTTGATTCTGTCACTTTTATATCCTTTACAAATGTTAACACCTTTAAGGGTTTTGAAATTTCATATGGTATTAATCTAAGATTCTCTTTATCTTTTTTAATACATTTTTTGAAATATATTTGTATTGAATTTTGTTTTTTGGGACGTCTGAATATTCCTTTTCAAGGAACTAGTTTCCTTACTCATCATTTGAATGAGTAGGGGAGCTCTTTTTTATTTGAACCATCCAAATGAGATTTGAAAGGTTTAGATTTAATTTTTTTAATTGCTAATTTTTAAAAGAAAATTATTTTAATGGGTAAAGAATCTAAAATAAAGATAATATCTCAACTAATGTATTTTTTAAGAATGACTTTTTCATTTAAAAATTAACAATAAAAAAAATTAAATCTAAACTGTCATAACTCATCCGAATAATCTAAATCTCATTTAAACGATCTAAATAGAAAGAACCCATCGATAAGTGGCATGGGGAAATTGCTTCCTCATTTTCAAATTTGATAAGGGTCCAAACTTCAACGTCCAATGCAGACTCAATGATAATTGATGTCATCTCATCACTGGTTTCATTATCGGCTCATTATTTTATGAATGCGATGTGTTCGATGCTTCCCTTTCAATATCAATGTCCATCTGCCTTCTTATTCTTGCGCATTAACTGCAATTCTTTTATTCTCTGATTTTCTACAAAATACTTCTCTCCTCTCTTTTTTTAAAAATAAAATAAAATAAAGAACATTCTTTGTTTTATGAGAGTCATCCTTAATATAAGAAATAAATCTGTTTTATCTAAAACTTTAAACTGGTTTATTTTTTTATTAATATATTTATCATCTTTCTAGGATGAATTTTCATTCGTCGTTCCCATACACACTCTTTCTAAATAAAATGAATTTTCATTCATTATCTCCCATACACACTCTTTATAAAAATCACATTTATTAATTTTAACTAACATAAAATTATACATTTATTAATTTTAATTAACATTTCAAATCACATGTTCCTTCTAACAAGAACTGGAAAGAGCAACTAATACTGTAATAGATACTTATTGAATAATATTTTACAACTTAATTATCTGAATTGGGATAATTAGTTAGCAGGTTATTATAATTTGAACCAATTTTTAATTAGGTTTCTATAAATATTTTTCTTTTTATCATGTTCTTATAGTTCCACTAGTTTTTTTATCAGTCCATGTCGTTCTTTTTTATTTTCATAATGCCCTTATATTTTCTCATAATTTTTAATTAGATCCCTTTAATTTTTTATTGTTTATTCAAAAAATTCTTATAATATTCTTCTGTAAAAAAAAATATTATATTATTATTTATAATATTATAGAATATTACTCCCTCCGGTCCTAATTATAGGAGCTATTTATCAGAATTTTGAGGGATTAAGGAAGGAAGTTAAATTAGTTAATTATGTGTATTTTCCCAAAATACCCTTATCTATTAAGTTATTTTTGTAATCATTCTTTGTTTATCGGGTTCATGAAGTCAATTACAAAACTATACCCTGACCATTCACATGGAAACTGGAAAAATAGATTATCCATGTACTAGTATGCATTAAACACCTCAAGGAATATTAAAATAAAATACAACGATGACATGAAGAATATTTTTACCGCCCTAGATCATATGTTGGATCTCTTTAAAATAACCTATGCATGTGTTTTTATTGGAAAATTCTTATCGCACATCAGGATTTTTATTAAAAAATTACGGAATTTTCTTAGAAATTATACACCTAAAGGAGTATTAAAAATAAAAAAATATTAAAATTGATAGAATATAAGCGTGTTGTTAAATTAATTATTGTGGAAGAAATATTAGTAGGGTGATATGAGAAAAATATGAAGAAAATAATTGCTCAAAATTATTTTATATAAAAAAGTATAATTGAGGTGTATATGACATTAATGAGTTGCAAACATTATTTACTTCATAAAATATATAGGTGTATTATTAAATTATTATTGAGAAAGTATAAATAGGGGTATTATAGGAAAAATTGACAAAAGTTAAAACTTGCTCTTATAATTAAGACCAAAACCAACTCTAAAATTTGCTCCTATAATTAAGACTGGATGGAGTATTATATTAATACTAATGTTCTATAAAAATAGAAATGGATATGGATATGGATATAAAAATGAGTTTTAAAAGTACGTGTAGTATGTCATGGAAATTAAACCTAATTTTTAAGTGAAGAGACCAAAAGGCCCTTTTAAATTGAGAAAAAAAAAAAAAAAAAAAAAAAAAAAATCTTCCTCCAGCTTCATCCCCTTCCGCCTTCAAAACTCCTGCATCGTTCAAATTTATTTAAGCAGCATTTTAGATCTATGAATACTAAACACCAAAGGACACAACAGGAGATTTATAGGAATTTCAATCTTGAGGTTAAGCAAAAACCACCACTGGCAAGAACGAATGGACTCGGTGCTTGATGTTGTCAGAGTAGATCGATTCGGTGCTTGATGTTGGCAGAAAGGAGGCGGAGAACCACCGCTAGAAATACTTCAATCCTCTTCTGCGCTCGTGAGCTCTTCGGCATCGTCGACCACCACCATAGCATTGGCGTTGATGACAAGCTCAAATCGAACAAGTCGTTCACCCACAAGTCGACCCAGATTTCGGCAAGAGGAGAGCTAGATCTGACGAGGGTTTGCAAGTCGGAGGTCACCGTCATTGGCTTCTTGGGGTGGCCGTCGTGGGTTGCTGTGGTGGTCGTCGTGGTGTGTGATGCTTATACTTACATGCTTATTAGGTAGAGCCGGCAAAACGGGTCAAAACATCGGCCAACCCTTTAAGCCCTTTTTTTTGGGAGCGAAAAAATGGACAAGATATTTGAAATTAGTCTCGAGGGCCGGCCGATGGGCCTCGGGCTTAAACGGGCGGTCTTGAGGGCCTCGGACCACCTGCGAGTGCCCTTTTCACGGTAGGTTTCTTTTTTCCTTTTTAAATTTATTAATTTATTTATATTTTGTATTTGTTATAGAGTTATTTATCCATTTAACTACAAATACATAATAACTATACTCTAATTTTATGATTTGATTTATTATTTGTTGCAAATAAAGATTATGGATGTGTTCATGATGCGGGAGAAGAATTTCATGATATTCTTATTTATGAGCCAGAGGCTACTACTTAAAGTAAAAAATAATCAAATGTCGTTAAAATTGATGATAGTGACGAAGATAACAACAATAATAGTCATCGTATTAATGTCACTTAGTGATATACTTTTTATATTTTATGTGAGTTATTTGTGAACATTGTTTGCTTTTGATTATGAATTAGTGACTGTGCTTATTTATTGGATGATTCGTGTTGTAATTTATTAATTATATTTTTTTTTTAAGTGGAGGAAAAATAGTTAAAATTTGGAATAGTAATTTTCGGGCCCTGATGCTCTCGGGCCGGGCTTTAAAAAACAAGTGTTTTTCTTACTCCGAGCCCTGGAGGGCCGACCCCCGTTAGGCCCCGCCCTTCACGGCCGGCCCCTGAGGGCCTACACCTTGATTGCCACTCTATTATTAGGTGCTTATAATTAGAGCTATAAACATATTTTTTTTTAATTTTTTTATATATTGTATTTATTTAGATTTAAATTATATGTTGCTTTCTAAATTTTTTCACCCAGCATATCAAATTAATTAATTTTTCATTCGCATTAACACCGCATTATAGAAATTAATTAATTTAAGATACTATATGAAAAAAATCTCGAAAGCGAAAGATATAACTTAAATCTAAATAATTACAATATATTAAAAAAATTAAAAACTTATGCTTATACCTCTAATTAGAGGTATAAGCACCTAATAAGCATATAAGTATAAGCATATAATGTGGACTCACCAACTAAGCTGAAAGATGAAAAAGAGGGAAGGGGCAAAGATGAAATCCACAACCATGCAATTGTAAATCTTAGGGTCATGGTGTAAAAATATATGTGGGATTTTTTTAAAAGTGTATCTAATACTAAGTTTTTTTTTTTTAAAAAAAAATGACTATGTAATTATAAAATTCAAGTAAAAATACTCATTGACCGTTAGTTTGACTTTTTTGTATTTTTAAGGTTGACATGGTCAATGACTTGGCTAAATTTCATCCCAGGTGGTAGTAAAAAACTGGAAAATTTTTACAGAAAATGGCATAGATGTTTTGGAAATTATAATTCAACCCTTTTCTTTCTAATTTCCCTTCTTTCTCCCAATTCCAATCTTACCCATCGGACTACCCATCTCCACCTTCTCGCCGCTGTTGCCGCCTTTCGTAATTTCTAAAACTATTTGGATCCTTTTATGTAATTTTCTCTAGTTCTCCACCGCTAGTTAGATGAAATTTAGTCAGGTCCATGTCAACCTTAGAAATATAATAAAATAAAATAAATCAAACTAACGGTCAATGGGTATTTTTGCTCTACTTTTGTAACCACATAGTTACTTTTGCATACAAAAGAAACACTTGATTTGGGTGTACTTTTAGAAAAACCGTATGTATATTTTTACACCTTAACCCTAAATCTTATAGGAGTGATTGGACATGGAATTGGATTCGTACCAAACACAACTCCCCATGAAATTCAGGCCAAATTCCATTTCCACCCCATACCAAATGGCCCCTGATAAAGTAATAATGATACTTAATAAGCAATTCTCAGTTCATTTTATAGGAAATATATGATTTAAAATTTTGCAATTTCAAAATTCTTTTTCTATCATTCCCCCTTAAAATTTTGAAATATTGAGT
Organism: Acacia acuminata; assembly: GCA_019022655.1. Taxonomy (NCBI): domain Eukaryota; kingdom Viridiplantae; phylum Streptophyta; class Magnoliopsida; order Fabales; family Fabaceae; genus Acacia; species Acacia acuminata. The sequence continues at coordinate 2,192,168 of JAFJYI010000049.1, read as the reverse complement.
ATTTATTTTCAATTATCAACTTGTTAGTAATTATTTATGGCCTTTTAAAAAATTTAGATAAGCAAGCTAATAACAAGTCTTTGGATCCGGTGAAGTATTAAAGACAATGGTATCCAATTTGTCATTAAGTGATGAAACTATAAGGATTAAAATTAACCATATTAAATTATGGAAACCAAAACCAAAATTTAAGCAAATTATAAGGATTAACAATAACATTAACTTTTTAAAAGAAAAATCACAAGAAAAACTCCCTCACAAACTTCAAAATCCTCAAAAAGTCATGTGAATAATAAAAGGACAATAATAAAAGTCATGTGAAAAGTGTTATTGAAATAATAAATACCTTTACAAATATTGTGATTCACATTACATTTGTATTCAATGATTAAAACATTACATTCTAACTTGTAAAAGTGAACATTTAATCACTAACTACACTTATAATGCGAATGACAGTATTAGTTAATGTATTTACCATTTGAATAACGTTTTAACAAATGTAGTCAGTGAAGGTCAATTTTGTAAAAACATCAAAACTATAAAAGCTCATATTCCTACCCTTTTTCTTATATGTCTTTTTGTATGTTTAAGTGACTTTTTGGGGTTTTAAGAATTCATGAGGTATTTTTTTAGGATTTTCCTTTTTTAAAACATCTTATATCTTTTGAAAATACTTCCAAAACAAAACCATAGCAACCTAAGTTTGGCCAGTAATTCAGGCTGATTTTTTTTTTTTTTTTTTTTTTTTTTTTTTTTCTGCTACCGTTAGGTAGAGCCGTCAAAACGGGCCGGGCCCGTCGGGCCGGCCAGTTTAGCCCTGGCCCGTTACGGCCGGCCTCAAAAATAGAGGAAAGAGATGAAGTCGGGCCGCAGGCCACGGGCTTTTACGGGCCGGCCATGCGGGCTGGCGGCCGCCGTTTAACCCGTCATATTTTTTTCTTTCTTTTTTTTTTTTAAATGGTGAGTCTTAAAAAATTTCTTTGATATATTTTCCTAACAAAATCCCGAACCGAGTTGGAATATAATGTTTATGTCTTATAACAATGTAGAGTCTTAAAAATTTTAAACTAATATATTAATATTGTTATTGACTACTCCTATGATTCTTACACTATAAACTATGTTCATGTCCCTTCCACTCCTCGTCTCCTCTTCGATCGCAACTCTTCTCAGCTCTCGCATCTCACTGACCATAATTTATGTATATTAGTGGTATGCTTTTTATATTTTATGTAAGTTATTTTAGAACATAATTTGTTTTTGATTATGAATTCGTGAATGCTTATTTGTTGGATGATTGTGTTTTTGGATATAAATGTTGACAACATTTATTTGATAAATTAGATGATTTATGTTGTAATTTAGAGCTTTAATTGTTGTAATTTACTAATTATATTTGTGTGAAAAACACGGAGAAAAAATAATTAAAATTTGGAATAATAATTTCCGCCCCTGCGGGCGCCGCCCCGGCCCCGGTGCTTTCGCCGGGCTTTGAAAAACAGTGTTTCCGGGCCTGGAGGGCCGGCCCGATTGACGGCTCTACTCGGGGGTATCCCCACGGCCATTAGCCATGGGACTAATCCCCGCCCGGTCGGCGCGCACAAAGCGGTAAAGGGTCGGCCACGGGATGTTTTCCATTCACAAGAGTTGAAAATTACCATTCGTGAAGTGAGAATTACCATTCCCGAAGTGAGAATTACCGTTGGGCTACTTGGTTCTTGCGTGGGGGGTGGAGGGTTCCAACCCTACCCCCCACACTTGCAATGAATGGTTTTGCTTTTTAAAAAAATACCCCACCAAAAAAAAAAAAAAAAAAAAAAAATCCCACCGGTGGGGGTGGCCGCCGGCCGGGGTGGCCCTCCGGCGTCCGGCGACGACGGCTCTCCGGCGGCGGCCCTCCTGAGGGCTTTTTTATTATTATTTATTTAAAAGTAAGGGCAAAAAGGTAATTTCACCCGAATTTGCATATCCCTCATAGGTCCTTGGTATCTCTCAGTCTTTTTTACAAATTTGACGGACTTCCGGGGGTTTTGCAAATTCAAATGGTATTTATTTGGAATTTTCCCTTTTCTTTTTTTGTAAAAAAAAAAAACCTTATTTTCTTTCCTTTAATGGTGTGTTTAACTGCTTCTTCATTCTTTTCATTTACTTTTACTTTTATATTATTTTTATTTATTCTACTACTGTTAACTTAAGAAGAGATGTGTTTATATGTTTTTCAAATGTGAGTGGTTCAAAAAGAGAGGGATGTGGGAGTGAAAATGTTTGCATGATACAGACGTATTTTGGAAGTGTGATGTGAGTGAGAGTGAAAGGGAAAATGAGTGAGAGAGTAAATAAAAAAAGAAAAAAAGAAAGGTGACATGTTTTTTGTTTGATAAGTGCTCCCATCTCTCCGTGCTCCCATCTCACGCTAAATTTTAGGGAAAATTATATATAGGTCCCAAGAAAGAGAGATATTTACATTTAGGTCCCTTGAAATTGCGAAATTACTCTGAAGTCCCAAGGGACTTCAGAGTAATTATTTCAGAATGTAAAATTACTTTGCTGCCCATAGTGCATATTTCACACAGAAGCGATTAACAACACAAAATGCATAAATTAACAACACAAAATGCATAAATTAACCACAACTTCGAAAACCTTCAATTTGTCATGTCTCACTTTCGAGGCGATTAACAACACAAAATGCATAAATTAACCACAACTTCGAAAACATTCAATTTGTCATGTCTCACTTCCGGAGGCGATTAACAACACAAAATGCATAAATTAACAACACAAAATGCATAAATTAACCACAACTTCGAAAACCTTCAACTGTCATGTCTTACTTCCAGAGGCAATTAACAACACAAAATTCATAAATTAACAACACAAAATGTATAAATTAACCGCAACTTCCGGAAGTGAGACATGACAAATTGAAGGTTTTCGAAGTTGTGGTTAATTTATGCATTTTGTGTTGTTAATTTATGCATTTTGTGTTGTTAATCGCTTCTATGTGAAATATGCACTATGGGCGGAAAGTAATTTTACATTCTGAAATAATTACTCAAGTCCCTTGGGACTTCGAGTAATTTCGTAATTTTAAGGAACTTAAATGTAAATATCTCTCTTTCTTGGGACCTATATGTAATTTTCCCTAAATTTTACCCACCAGCTCATATTTCGACGCCACCTTCAGATTATTATATTTGTAAAATTTAATGCATGATGTATAAAGCTGGTGGGTAAAAACAAAAGCCAGAGTGATTGGCATGGTTCGATTTGTTGGCTCAATAAACTCACTGTCAGTTCATTTATTGAAACGGCAAGAGCAAAAAAAGAAAAGAAAAGAATATAATGGAAATGCTTGATCCGACAAAGAGCAAACCAAGCTTGACTTTTCAGGAGGGGTAGTCCAAGTTGCATTCCTCACACATCCTTCCTTGGGTCTCAAGGATTCACCCCTTCACATCTCCATAGTCACTCACGTTAAGGCTTGATCTGACAGAGCAAACCAAGCTTGACTTTTTAGGAGGGGGAATGCAAGTTGCATTCCTCACACATCCTTCCTTGGGTCTGAAGGATTCACCCCCTTCACTTCACATCTCCATGGTCACTCACGTTAAGGGTGTAAAGACCTTTAGACTCTAGATTGCTCATTTGGCAACATGAATATAAAAAAAAAAATTGTTTTTTTTTTTAACTACATTTTTCGTTTTTTTAAAAGCAAAACTCATATTACATACTTATCTCAATAGTAAAAATACTTCTGAAAAGCTAAAACATACAAACACAAACCACTTTGGTCATTTATTTATAAGTTTTAGTTTACCTAATTTTCTTAAGCTAAAGAAAGTTAACCCATTAAATATATCCTAAATTGATACTCTTTCTATCCTTAATATAAAACATATTTACCTAATTTGATTAGATTAAGGAATGTAGTTAAGCTATTTAATTTGACATGTATTTTTCTAAAATATCATACTCATTTTCCTTAATTCCTCTCATTCTTGATTATTGTTGAAGGAGTATTAATAGAAAAAAATTAGGAAATATTGACAAATATGAAAACTACGTCTTATATTAAGGATTGAAATCAATTCCTCAAGTATATCTTATGTCTTATACTAAGGATTGGAGGGGTACATTTTTTCATTTTTATTCTTATTTATGAATGAATATAAAAAATATTTTATACATTGTATTTCACCTCTTTCTTCTCTTTATGCGATTAATAGGGCAAAATTGTAACACAATCACTATCACTCCGGTCTTATTTATAAGGTTTTTTGGACTACAAAATTTAGTCATATTTATAAGTCTAGTTTTAGGATAGTAAATGAGATTGTAATAATTTCATCCATATTAATTATACCAATAAAAATAGAGAGAGAAGAAAGAGTTGAAAAAAATATTCATTCCTAAATAAGAGCAAAGTTGAAAATGTACCTCATAATCATTGAACAAAGTTGACCAAGGAACTTTTAATTGTTTTTAGGTTATCTTTTTTTTTTTTTTTCCAAACAAGTCTCATATTCATATAATCAATAAATCATTTAATTAACAAATATATCATCAAGTTGTCGATTTATATTATTAAGTATCAACGTTGATATCTATTAAGTTTTTTTATAAAAATAAAAATTAAATGCATTTCATTTCTTTCCGGATATAATAGATTTTTTAAATTTTAGTACATTAAATGCATTTTTTAACTTACATAAATTTCTTCTAAAATAGAAATAAATCATATAATTTTTTTTGTTTAACATATATAATAAATTATAAAAGACCTTGAGTTTTATTTAAATCATATGATTATGTTTTTAATGAAAATTTTTGTTTATTTTAGCAAATGAGTAATTTTTGTCCACATATATCTATACAAGTAGTTTTGAATAATGAAAACCGAGAAAAAAATTATTTAATTTTGTGAAATTTAGAATTTTGTACTTGAGCGCTCCCGAGTAAAATTTTTTTATCTTTGGGCGCTCATGGAGTAAAAGTTGGTTGCCCAATCTCACCTTAGATAAGTGTGGACATTATCTTTTTCTAACTATGTCTTGCATTGACCGCACATTTTTAAAAGTTTATTGTGATGGGTGCGTATTTTTAAAAGTTTATTAGTATTTTTGATCTACTTAAAAATTAATTATTTTGGAGACTCCTAAGATAATAATTTGTTCATCAAATCGCTCTTTATCCCTTTGAATAAACATGAAATGTGATTCCGGGCAAGTGACGACGTTCTGTGGCAGCTTTCTCTTTATGGGAAACCAGAGCGCTATTTTGTCATTTCAGGCTGATTAAAAATAATGCATTTCGCGTGCCGCTCAAATCAGATGTGACTGACCTTCCATTAGGGGTGGAAATAGGCCGGGGACCATGCACTTCTGTTAAAAGCGATCGGCTGGCCTGTCAGTAAAAAGGCCAGGCCAAGGCCTGCTTTTTATGGCCTGGTTTGCCTTAAAAGGCCGGCCTAGGCCTCCAAATAGGCTGCATTAGGCCCGATAAAATACTGTTAAGAATAATTAGTTTTTTAAAAAAATATATTAATTAATATCCCCCCACCCTCCTTCACTCAAAGCCTCCCGTTTGCCCTTTCAAACCGGAACCCTAAGTCCCTAAATCAATTTCCCTCACTCAAGCTGTTTTTGGCTCCGTTTTACGTTAGGCATGTTTTCCACCGTTGTTACCAGATATCGTTTGTAGGCCTGTTTCCGGCCTTTTTATGTTAGGTCTATTTACATCCGTACTGTTTTCGACCAGAAAAATACGGCCTCTTAACAGCCACAAAATCGCCCGCCTTTAATGAGGCCAGGCTCAGGCCAAAATTTTAGCCTGTAAATAGCCACAGCCAAGCTCGGCCACTTCCTTGTATAACAGTCGACTGTTAAGGGTGAGGCCTGGCTTTACCGTTTCCACCCCTACCTTCCATACATATAGAACTACCTTTTTCCCCAAATCTCACTTATTTATTACTTTTTTTATTATAAAGCATCAACTAACTTTTCTTATAAATCAATAAAAATAGTTAAAGTCAATAAAATTATCCTAGAATCTAAGTAATTTCCAATATTACTTCTACCAATTATACTAAACTTTAATATTATATTAATTATTACTTTCACTCACTATCCTTAATAATTATATACAAACATAAAAAAATAGTTAATGCTTATTAGGAACAAACAAGTGACTTATAAAAAAGGCCAAATAAACTTACTAATTAATACCTTATAATAAAAACCACAAGTAGTACTAACTTGGAAATTTTGTAAAAGCATTCCATGCGTGTTGCTCACAAAAACCATTTGTATGCGGCATAATATCAAAAATTAAAAACTATACCGTCTTTTATTTTTCATATGATTAAAAATTAGGTTGCTTTTATTTATTTTTGCAAATGAATTTGACTTTAGTTTCCCTCTAACAAACAAAAAATGTTAACATTATTTCTGTGACGTTTATCCACTGTTGAGAATTTAATTAATAACATAAAAAATATTTAAATATGGAATTAATTTTTGAAATGAAAAATATAAGTATAATTTAATCAAATCTAAAAAGATAATATAATTGAATTCTACATTTCTACCTTGACCCAAAAAAAATTCTACATTTCTACCAATGATTTACATGGAACATACTTTATTTTGTGTTGACTTTTTTTCCTTGAGTTCTTTGAGGTATCATATTTTTATATTATTTTTCTAATTTTTATTATAAGGCACCAATTAACAATTCTTACAATCTAATAGAAAAAAGTTAAAGTCAATAAATTGTCTTACAATTTAAGTAACTTTCAATATTACCCCTATTAATTGCACTAAACTTTAATATTATATTAATTAGTAATTTCATCTATCACTCTTATTAATTAAGGCTATATATTGAAAAAATAATTTAATGCGCTTTGAAAATAAGTAAGTGCCTTATAAAAAAGACTAACTACAATTGTTAATTGGTGTCTTATAATAATGATCAGATAAAGTATTTTGCTTCTTTGAATTATAATATTCTTCTTCTCCTCAGGTCTTTAACGTAACATTTAGTAAATTAAGAGTTGAATTTAATCCTAAATATAAGACTTATTTATTAAATTTGTTAGTCATTTTTAGTTCATCCTTATTGATATTTCCACAACAATAATCAAATAAGAGAATATGAGAAAAATTAAAGAAGATGATTTGGATGCTTTAGAGAAAAAAATATGTCATATTAACTAAAATAATTAAATTTTTTAATCAAATCAAATTAGTTCAATAAACTTACATAAAGGATACGAGAGAGTGTTATTTAGGAAACATCAATAAAAAATCTCCCATTATGAAATTTATCACTAATTGGTCCTTGAAATTTATTTATGATTTTTCATTTTATTTATTACTGACGTATTTGGAAAGAAACGCGAGTTTCTCCGGTTAAAAAAACAAAAAAAACAAAAAATCGAGTTTCCTTCCACGTTGAGCGTCATTGAGAAATTTCGTGTACTCGCTTGAGGATAAGAAACGAAACTGCAAAAACAGAATCATGCCCCACTTGCCGCCCTTTTCTCTCTCTAACTCTTTCCTTACTCGTCGTTTTCTCTCTCTTCATTCTCTCTCTCCCCTTATTGCTTTCTTCCCCACCTCTGTCTCCGGTGGTACAATCCCAAACGTTTCAAATAGCAGCAAGCATAAGCAGTGACGCAATTCCTTATCTTTAGTACGATTCCTCACTCCCTTGCAATTACGTACGTGTGGAACAAGTTTCTGCTCCGTCGCAACAATGGAAACCGATGAGGATAAGCTTCAGATGCTCCAATGCGCCGTCAAGAACTACGATTGGGGCCGACCAGCCGGCAACTCTCAAGTTGCAAGGCTCTTTTCTTTGAATTCCGGATCCGAACCCGAACCCAAAAAGCCTTACGCCGAGTTTTGGATGGGTACGCATGACTCTGGGCCATCCTTCGTTGTAACTGGTGATGAAAATGAGACCCTTAAGTCGTGGCTGTCAAAGAATCCTCATGTTCTTGGCGAAGAGGTTCTTAAAAAGTGGGGCTCTGATCTCCCTTTCTTGTTCAAGGTACGATAACTTTAATTCAAGGTTTAGAGAATCTTTGAAATGTGAAATTATTGAATGGTATTGAATTGTGAAGTTATGGTGTTCTTTGCGGCTTTAATTTAGGTACTCTCGGTGGCAAAGGCATTGTCGATACAGGCTCATCCAAATAAAGAATTAGCCAGAACTTTGCATAAATTGCATCCTGATCTGTATAAGGACGGGAATCACAAACCAGAAATGACTTTGGCAATTACAGAGTTTGAAGCTCTCTGTGGGTTCATATCCCTAGAGGTATTCATGTGTTAATCGTGAAATCTTTTACTTTCGTTGAGGTTCTGTTTCAGAAACAATTCTCTGTGGGAGAATTTTGTTATATGTTTCATTCTTAATTCCTTATTATAAGATAAGTGGGTCGCAATATGTCGAACCTTTTCTCAGAAGTCAGAAGTATTATTACTGATGGTGATTGTAAAGTTTATTAGTCAGGTTGGAATTTTAAATTATTAATCATCAATTTTTAAATTCGGTAGTTTTGCACTTCAGTTTCTGGCAAAAGAACTGCCTCTTGTTAGGTAGACTTCCCTAATGTTGTACCAGAAGAATTTTTTTACCCGTTTTTTAACATACTTTTGAGAAAATTACGGTTTCCGCTTTCTTTTCTTAGCCTAACGCCCTAACTATCACATTAATTTTTTTTTTTAAAAAAAAAATCAAATGTTTTGAATTTTAAATTATTTTAAAACATTAAATAAAATTTTAATTTCGATGATTGTGTGATTTTCAGTTTTCAGAGTCAATTTAATCTTACCAACGAGACCAAGTCAATCTCGTAACCCCTGGTTGACAAGATAGATTCTATCTTGCGGTATGGTGATACCCAATTATTGATGAGTATGAAAAGATCATATATAGATATATTAGTGTCATTAACTGTTGAAAATATAGGTTTAACGAGATTGGCTTTCCCGCTTTATTTTATTTTTTTTTTTTAAACTCTAACTCGCTTTGCCCATACAAATGGGTGAGATCAGCATCTAGGACTACATTTTCTAATTTATGCAGAAGAAGACTCGATATTGATTCTAAGCTACTATTGAGTGCCTGAGATTCAAAACCTTCGATTCCAATCTGACTGTTGTTTGACATGTTTTGAGTTTATCACTTCCCAAGATTGTTCTCTTTCATAACTGGAGGCATAGATACTTTTTGTTGCTATTAAATAAATAGTCATACTCCTCAAGGTCATGGTCAACTTTTTCAGAAAACTATTTGTTGTTACTTGTTAGTTGATAGATGATTAATCTGGAAGTTGACATGCATTAATGATGCATCATTTTCAAACATGAGTCAAATTGTCAATATCAAAATTTGTAGATAGAGAAGAAGCATATCAAAATTTGTAGATAGAGAAGAAGCCACTGCCTTTTGTTTTTTTCGTTTTTGGTTTACCTCTTTTCTCTTTCTCCTTCCTGTGGCTTATATTTTTTAAATTATTTTGGAAGCATGTGGAAAGTGCTATTCTCTAAAATATCCGCATATAACTGAGTTATGGTTTAAAAAAGTTGCGATACATGTGCTTTGATCTTAATCTATACTTTCAGAGTTTCATTTTCTGTAATTTGAAGAATTTCTATGATGGATTCTTGGGGTTGGACCTGGACGTTTCCTCTTTGCAAGTTTATTAATTTACTTGAACCAAGCGAGCAACCTTTGGTGTTATTTTTACACAGGAGCTGAAAGTTGTTCTTCGAACTGTACCTGAGGTTATGGATTTGGTGGGCTTTGGAAATGCCTTACCAATATTAGGACTCACTGATCAAGATAGTGAAGAGACAGTGAAACGTGAGTTGGCGTCAGTGTTTACCCAGATTATGTTTGCTGATGAAGACAAAGTTACTGAGGTAGTAGGCAGATTGATAAGCCGTCTAACCAAGGAAAGTGAGGTTGGTGATTACTTTTTCTACAATTCTATCTGTAATAAAACTTTTGTTCTGTTTAAATTTAATTTTCTTATTGTTATGCATTTTTCCCAAAATCAGTTCAATATATGTAATAAAACCTATAACAAACTGCACTGTTGATAAGTGATGAACACTCCAACTCATTCTTCATACTTTGTGTAATAACAAGTTCACTTTTAAACAGGGGAGGGAGCTGACAGATAAGGAGAAACTAGTACTGAGGTTGGAAGAGCAATATCCAGGTGATATTGGTGTCATAGCATCCTTCTTACTCAACTACGTGAAGCTCAAACCTGGTGAAGCCCTAAGCCTTGGGGCAAATGAGCCACATGCTTATATAAGTGGTGAGGGTATTGAATGCATGGCAACTTCCGACAATGTTGTGCGCGCTGGCCTTACTCCTAAACACAGAGATGTCCAAACTCTCTGTTCCATGCTCACATACAAACAGGTAAGGGATACATGTTGAGAAAGTGACTCTTTTAGTGGAAAATGACCATAAAAGTACTTACATTGATGATTACTAACCACTTCAAAGATTAAAATTTTTACCAACAAAGCCTAACATAGTTGGTAGATGGTTGGGTTCTTTAAATATGATGTCTTGGGTTTGAACCAGGAATGACTTTGTTGAATGAGGTAGAACCCACTTCGGTGGTCTCTACACCTCAAAAAGATTAGTTTCTAACTATTAGTTGTGAAATACTGCCCTGTTTCTCACAAAGGGGAAAAAAAAAAGATTAAAATTTTTCTTAAGGGCTGGAGGTTGGTTATTATCTTTCAAGGTAGAATAGAATAATTGGAAAGTGATTTATGTTCCTTCCTTTGTATGGAAAGAAGAAAAACAGGGACATCAATAGAATAGAAATCATGTGATAGGTTTGAAATTTTTGAGGAATGAAGTATATAATCTATAGTAATGGCAATGTAATGCTGTTGCAGGGCCCCCCTGAGATCCTGCGAGGAATTGTCGTAAATGCATATGTAACAAAGTACCTCCCACCATTCGATGAATTTGAGATTGATCGCTGTGTTCTCCCTATGGGTGAAAAAGTGACCTTCCCAGCAGTCCCAGGTCCCTCTATCTTTCTGGTGATGGACGGGGAAGCAATTATAGAAGTGGGAGGATCAATGGAAGTCCATATTGTCGCCGAAGGAGATGTTATTTTTGCTGCTGCAAATACCGAAATTAAAATACGTCAAGCATCAGACTTGATTCTGTACAGGGCTGGAGTTAATAGTAAATTCTTTCAAGCTTCCCAAGTTTAAGAGAAAGCCTTCTATTAGCCAAGGTATGAAATTCTTGAATTTTGGTTTTATAGCAGTGGTAAGAGTATATAGGAAAAAGCACTGTGTCACACCATAGTAATGAGGTACAGTATTATTCGGAAAAAATTAATTTGTTCATAGTTTCCAATAAAGGATAGCATAGTCAATATCTTGAGATGTATACTTTCATTGAAGTTCTTGCTTCGGAATTTTTCTGAGTATTGGATTAAAGTAAGGGATGGGTTATTCTATCTATTATTATTTTGTCTACTTTTGCCTACCATTCTCAATACTGTTAGATTATAACTCATCCAACGGTGAAGATTTAAAGGATAAAATAAACCATTTTATCTCTTCCTCTTTCCCAACGCCTCCCACCTCTCTCCATCCTTCGCTGGAACCTAGATTACAATTTTCCATTTGCAGTTCAATATACCTAATCTCCAGGTTGGAACCCCAGATTCTCTTCTTTCTCTCAGCGATGATCTTATGAAGGTGAATTTCCTACAATTTTGAGCTTAATGTTGTTTACAAATCTGTCATACTACTTCTGTAGATCTATGGTTGATCGGGTTTATGATTTCAGAAGCGAGATTTTTGTCTTGACCTATTTCGGTGCTTCTATATGGATTTTATAATTTCTTTGATTCATTTTTCTCGTGCCAATATTTGTGGTTGTGTGGATGTTAAACTGCACGACTAAAATTGTTTGCAGGCAAATAGTTCCATGGGAGTGTCACACAAGATTAGGCAACAAATTGAGGAATTGGAGAAAGTTGCTGGCGTTGTGAGTAGCGGGCTGACAGTTGATGGGGTGTCGATCGATTCATACTTAGAAGAACACGGGAAGAGAGTCTGAATAGTAATCCAGTATCAGCAATCATTTTCATCTTCTTCCCTCAATCAAATAAAAAAGACTAAGCACTCTTTCGTGCCTTATCAGACATTTGAATGTATACGAACTTCAAAACTGAATAAACCCTTTCAATTAGGGGATGTGATTTATCCCCAGAAACAAACGAGTGCGTATGATCTCCAGTTTCAATCCAACTGCATCCCAAACTCTTCTTCAATCCAACGGAGGCAGTGTGAGAGAGGGTGGGAGGCAGTGAAAGAGAGGAAGGAGTAAAAGAGTTTATTTTATCCCTCAAATTTTTGCTATTAGATTATATTATAATCTAACGGTATTGAGAGAGGTAAGCAAAGGTAGGCAGAATAACTTATCCCTTAAAGTAATCTTGTTATTTTCATAAAATCATAAGTATAACGTAATATAAGTTTAGACTTAAATCTGTTTGATAGTTTTATATTGAATAACTTAACAAATCATGGACATGCAACGATTAGATTAAAATTGTGATTTGCAAATTTTAATGCTTTGACTAGGGAATGAAAATAAATTTTTTAGGCTGAATATGCAAAAATAGTACTACCTCCGGTTCTAGTTATAAGAACACTTTTATAGTGTAAATTACACTACAAAAGTGTTCTTATAATTAGGACCGGGGGGAGTACTACCTCCAATCCTAAATATATAGCATATTTTATAGCATAATTTGCACAACAAACTATATCCTATATTTAGGATCGGAGGAGTAATAATGTTTTGCACTTTGAGTACCCAACAAAATTATCTTTTGTTGGATGCAAATGTGGTCATAAACAATTTTTAAGATATCTAAATTGAGAATGCCGTTAATTTTGTGGTCCGCCCAAGGTGTTAGGTCCTATGTTATAATGATAACAAAGCTTAAGAAAGTGTTTTGGAGAAGGTACATTGGTTTAAAACTTTTTTTGAAACTCATTGCTGAGAAAATAACTATATCACTCAAGTGACAACTTGAGTGATGTGACAAAAAATTGGTTATGTTATTTTTGAAACAGTGACCAAATGTTCATAAAAATCTCAGTTGATCACTCAAGTAATATGCTTTTGAAAGCAACTCATCATCATAGTGCTCATTAGAAGTGATAGACAATGACCACTCGAATGATGCACAAGTTCACCATCTTTACCACCTCACCATAATAACCAAGATAGTGGTATGATTTCTGAAAAATATTTTTCTAAGAGATCACTTGAGTGATAAGATACAAAGTGTATCACTATCAGACCACCATAGTGAACCATCTGGTGATCAATTTTCTAAAAAAGAAAAGTTCAAACTAGATCATTCAAGTTATGTTTCAAAATTGTTAGCACTATCACTTCATCATGGTGATCTTTCCAATGATCTTTTTTCTAAAAATATTTCAAAAAGAAGATCACTTGAGTGATGTATTAAATTTCCATCACTATCACTTTACAATGATTTGTTTTAGTGATAAGCCTTCTAAAAATTTTCTAAGAGAATATCACTCGAATGACCACTTGAGTGATGTGTATTAAAGAGTATTACTAGCACAACACCACAGTGACTCTGATAGTGTTCAGCATTTGTGAAAAAGCCCCTAAGATTATATCGCTCGAGTAATATGTAAAAAAGAGCATCACTATCACTACGTCATGGTGATGGTATCTGGTAATTTGTTTCTTTCAAAAGAAAAAGAAGCAAGATCACTCGAGTGATCTTGTTACATTCATCACCACCAGCGTATCACAATGAAGTAACTACTAGTGATGTGTTTTCAAAAGAAACAAGATCACTCAAGTGATCATATTTTATACATCACTACCTCATCACCACGGTGAATCATCAAGTGACCTATTTTTGTTTTTAAAATGACTAAGTGAAGATTATTCAAGTGACCACTCGAGTGATACAATTTCAGAAAAAAGTGCATCATATCGTAAATCTTGATACTCATTCAAATCTATCCTAAACTTATTCCTTTGATTCCAACCGTTCTAACATTTCAGTATATTAGTATTTGATTACATTATAGGTGTTAATCAAGGATTAACACAAAAAATGCAAAAAGCACTTCATGTGTCAGAATCATTAAATGCTCCAAGGTTCAAACGCTTCACATTCTCTTTGTTCTTAACGGCTAATTTCAAAGACACAAAGAATAATCTGACAGAACTAACAGCTAGAAGTAAAGACCATACACTCCAATGGCTACATTCAAGAACAACGGTTGTCAAACATTATCACACTATAAATAGAAGAGCATTGAAGATGGAGCAACTAACGAACATTGTGCATCTATTATTACATTGATTGCCAAGTCTAAAACCCCAATTTCTATGTAAATTTGTACTTCATTGGTCATTTATTTAGTCTTGTGAGAGAATATACTTAAGCATTTACTTTGGCTGAGATACTCAAAATAGTGGGGTCTTGATTAGGCGTTGATTGTAAAGTGTAAGGGGGAGCGAGTTTTCTTTGAATAAGAATTAGCTTGTATTGAAGCACTAAGAGTCCTTTGAATCTTTGAAAGATAATGGAAATATTAGAAATGTTTTTTGGGGACTGAACATAGGTCAAGTGGATTCAACCAAATCATTATAAATTGCTTGTGTTCACTTTTGGTGATATCTTTCAAACTCTTCTCTCTTTATTTAGTTTGTGTTGAAGTTTGAAATTCTTAAAATAACTCAATTCACTGCCTTCTTGGGTGAAAGACTTGAAATAAAACAAGGTGTGTGTTATGGGGCCCACAAATATTCCATGTGGCATGCGAAATGAGTTTGAGGTTCTCAACAACAACAAAAAAACTCTTCCACCGCAAATGCTCTGCTCCCTCAAATGAACAACCTCACTGAAGAAATCCCACATGAACTCTTCTGTATGACTAGCCTCATGTCGCTGGATTTATCCATCAACAACCTCACATGGAAGTTTTTCAAGTTTTGGAGAACAATTTCTCATGCATCTTGCCTCAAAATCTAAGTAGCAACTAGAAATTTTTATAAAGGAGGCAAGTCAAAAATTTTCATCCTCCTGAATAATTCCTCTAATGGTCCCGTTCCAAAGCAGCTTAGTGAGTGTAAGTCTTAGAAAGTTTGAATTAACCATTACATGGTGAGGCTGACCATACTCGACCTCTTCAACGACAACCTCGAAGGCAAAATCAACGTCTTCTCCTACGAGAGCTTGACCTTTACCTCATTGGTTCAAAGTCTTTCACCAGGAATTCTGTTGACAAATCTTGTTTCAGTTGTGCGTGTACACACACGTGTACACATACACACACATATTTATAATATACATACATACATACATACATACATACATACATACATACATACATACATACATACATACATACATACATACGTATCTCTCTCTCACGCACACTCACTCACACACACACACACACATTGTTGGATTTTTTAGTCTAAATCCCATGGTTTATGAATAAAAAGTGGGTTGGAAAAGAAGAGGAAAAATAAGGTGAAATGGGTTGTGTGGGTAGAAGTCCCACATTAGACAAAATGCAGATTTGCCAACCAACTATTACCTGAGAAGCGTCTGGCACAAATAACAATTGAGAGGACCAAAATTGTCAATCAAAAATTAAAAAGTGAAAAAAAACACCAAATAACTATTAAAAAAAAACAACTATCAACATTAAGTTAAAATATGAGGCACTGACGTAGGGCGGTGGCGGAAACGCTGAAGAAAAGAGCGATTAAGCCTTCTTGTTGGAAAAGGAAAACACCAACAGAGATGGGACCCATAGGAGTAGGCATTGTAGTAGCAACGGTTCTTTGCGCTGTGGCATCGGAGGGATGGAACCGGGGTGCAAGGTGCGTGCTACAAACCCCGTGAACTACCGGATGAGTTCAAGAGGGTGAGTGGAACACCCAAAGAACAATAGAAGCTTTGGAGATGCGATATCGCCGACATTGTGACAATCCAATGGAAGACAGAGACACCAAGACAATGATGGGGTAATAGTTCGTTGGCGAATCTGATCCAAATTGTGTTTGGCTTTTTTCCCTATTTGCCACTTTTTAAATAATTAATTACCATTTTGCCACTGTTTTCAAAATATTTCCCAATGTGCTACTATTTAGTCGACTAAACCAAGATTTAGTCGACTAAAACGTGGGGCGCTGATTTTTTTGACTGCCCCCGCGATTTAGTCGACTAAACCAAGTGGCTTAGTCTACTAAATAGCGATAGGGGAGTTTTTTTAAAACCCCAATCGCGACATTTAGAACTCTAGTCCACCACGAAACCTCCCCAAACCTCTCCCCCTCTGTTTTTTTCATCAACTCCTTCGAATCCGTTTGTGGGTAGCGAAGGAAACTTCATTCTAGCATCATTTGCATCGATTTCGATATGTTCTTGTCTCCATTTTGAATTTCGTCCGTTGTTCTTTCGTTTATGCGAACCCTCATTTCCCTAAAAGGTAGACAAATTAATTAAAAGTAAAAATGAGTTTTATATTTAAAATCAAAGTTCACCTAAGATTAGTGAGGATCGAGGACATGACTAAGAATCCTAACAGAAAAATCCCCAATATAAAATCTTAATAAAAAAATTAATTTTATGATTTCTTAAACCTGAATATGAAGAAATATTTTTCAAAATTTATAATTTATATTGATTACATTCAAAATATCAAATTGATTAGTTAAGATACTGATTTAAAATAGATATGAAAATCTCTAATGATGTCCTCATTTTCAAACTCATCAACAATAACTTCTTGAGGTACTCAACCTACCTCCCAGCAAGCATTCATACGTTACTCATAATATATCAAAATATAGGAAAATGATATCCTATATGAGATTATAGAGGATAAAACAAGTTACTATGTCAAAATATAGTAAAATGATATCCTCATTACCCTCTTTTATATCATCATCTCATCTCCATCCTTAGATAATGAAATGTATATTTTAGATTTAATATTTTATAAAATTATTATAATAATATTTTATAATTTAAAATTTAAAATTTCTTTATTTATTACAGATTGCAATTATGAAGGGTATAGATCAAATTTTAAGAGTTTAAATTTACTTATTTATGTTTATAGAAATAATTTTATAAAAGATTGAATCAATAATATATTGTTTTAATCTAACTATCTATATGAGATTATGAGAATAAAATGAAAAAAGAAGACAAAAAAATAACCCCAAAATATAAGGTAGACAAATAATTAAAAATAAAAATGCGTTTTACAAGGTTCCAAAGTTCAAAGTGAGGATTGTGGACATAACTAAAAATCGTAAAGAAAAATCCTCAATATAAAAACTTAATTAAAAAAATTAATTTTATGGTTGTTTTATAGCTCCATGCGCCAATAGGATCCGAACTGCATGACAAAGGAGTTGATTATCTAACGGGTCCTACAATATTATCGAGCGTGTTATACACGCATGAACATGATAAAGAGTTTCACGTTTAACCCTATAATTTATACTAAAATATTAATAATATTAATAAATAAATAATTGGATGAAGAAAAGGTAAAAGTCTCGCATAAACGAAAGAACAACGGCGGAAATTCGAAATGGAGATGAGAACATATCGAAATCGATGCAAATGATGCTAGAATGAAGTTTCCTTCGCTACCCACGAACGGATTCAATAAGGATTTAGTGAAAAAAACAGAGGAGGAGAGGTTTGGGGAGGTTTTGTGGTGGATTAGGGTTCCAAATTTCACGATTGGGGTTTTAAAAAAACTCCCTTGTCGCTATTTAGACGAGCAAGCCATTTTGTTTAGTCGACTAAATCGTGGGGCAAATCAAAAAATCAGCGCCGCGTTTTAGTCGACTAAATCTTGGTTTAGTCGACTAAAGAGTGGCACATTGAGAAATATTTTGACAACAAAGTGGCAAAATGGTAATTAATTATTTAAAAAGTGACAAATAGGGAAAAAAAAGCCAATTGTGTTTTTTATTTTTCACTTTTTAATTGTTGATTGGCAATTTTGGTCCCCTCAATTGTTATTTGTGCCAGACGCTCCTCGAGTAATAGTTGGTTGGCAAATCTACACTTTGACCCTAGACAAAATAAGAGAAGTGGAAGGATATATAAGCCTCAACTTCACCTCTCTTGTTTGCTTGTTGTTGCACACCACTTTTGTGGATGTGTGGGTCTTGGTCCGCCACGCACCGTGCGCCGCCGCTGTTGTTCGGCTCAGCTTGTGTCAGTCAGTCACGCTTGTGTGCACGAGTGTCGTGTTGCCACGGTTCAATTCAGTCACGTGTGTGTGAGATTAAAAATAATTTTTTATTTAAATAATTTTTATTTTTTCCAAAACAATCCTTTAATTTTTTACTAATTCTTTTTTGCCCCTTCGTGTTTCTTCGAACCAACGCCAGTATCGGATTGTTGTTTCCGAAACCGAAACATTGCGACTGTTGTTTCCAAAACAAAAACGATGTGACTAGTATTGGTTCCCCAACATCGTTCCGTTTCATTGTGCTCGATTGCCCGTCGTGTCTATTAACCCGCGAGAGTCCATGTCCATCTGACTGATTTCTTGACATCTATAAATAGAAATGTAGATGACAGAAAATCTACTCAATTTTACTCACTCTGCTATCGTACATACAATATTATGCATTCTTCCATATCCTATATACTTTGTGATTACTCTACATTTGGTTGTGTTCGTGGGGGCTCTTGATCAATAGTGCCATTATTCTGAAGACGCAATTTGTTCTATTCTGGGAGACAATTGTTCGTGATCCTTGGGCATCCATGTAGAGAGAACAAATTGTCTTAAGGAGACAACATCAGTTGGGTTCGGATTTCATCAGTTTCATCATTATTGTTTTCTGTATACTTTGAGTTTTTACTTTTCTTCCTTCTTGTGTAGAAGTATTGTATGTTTATAGATTGTGCCATCTTAGTAACACATATTTTAACCGAGTGAAAATCCTACTTCTAAAGTATTTTCAACAAAACAAACACACACACACACACACATATATATACATACATTACATGCATACATACATACATTGCACACTTGAAAAGGTAGGAATGACAATGAAAAGAATGGAATGGAACAAAAAATATTTTGCTTTATGAGTTTGGTTTGCATTGGAAAATAAAATGGGTTGATAGGAAAAATTTTTTTTGATTGGAAGAAAATAAGGTAGGAAAATAAGGCAAAATATTATTTTGCCCATAAGGATAAAATATTATTTTAAACCACATAAAACCATGCAGTGCACACTCGAGTGCACCCTCCAGTGTACTCTTAAGTGTGCACTGCAAGTGTGCACTTCTCTTCCTCCCTCCTTCGCCAAAGGTTTCATTCACTTATTTTCTCCCTCCTTCGACTCTCTTCCAACTCCATCAATGACGGATTTGTAGCGGTGGGGGCAAAGAGGCCCCCATCGGCAGCTTCCTCCTCCTCCTTCCATGATATTTTTCCGGCGTCACTTTCTTCCTCTTCCCCGGTGTTGAAAAGGGAAAGTTGGTCTTCTCCCATTTTCTTCATCCGCCGAAAAATGGGGTCCCACCAAAATAGGTGGGAACTGATTTTCCCATGTTTAAGGGAAAACGGTCCACTACTGGAAAACATTTTTCTACGAAAATGTGAACCAAACAGCCGCTTGACGGAAA
Organism: Acacia acuminata; assembly: GCA_019022655.1. Classification (NCBI taxonomy): domain Eukaryota; kingdom Viridiplantae; phylum Streptophyta; class Magnoliopsida; order Fabales; family Fabaceae; genus Acacia; species Acacia acuminata. Next base: position 2,172,409 of record JAFJYI010000049.1, on the reverse strand, counting down.
ATTTCCATTTTCTGTTTCCTACTTCTAATTTTCCTTAAACCAAATGGGCCCTAAGACTGATAAAAAGCACCACGTATTTGTGGTAAAAAAAACAGTTTGCTATCTAGTTTTTTTTATGATATTAGCTAGTTTCAATATTTTGTGGCATGAAATTGAGAAAAAAAAGTGTTACTTTATCATTCTGAAATGTGTGTGTTCCCTTTCTCGTCCTATAACAACATAGAATCGAGAAGCAAAGAGGGATAGGCATGAGAGAACAAAAGGAGAAACATAAAGGATGAGAGGGAGACTTGAAGGGGGAAGGGGTGGAAAAGAGGACTATGTTTTTCTTTTTTTTTTTTTTTTTTGGGGGGGATTAGACAAAATTCTGAAATTTCTCCAAACACAATAGCTAAGGGATTAATAAAGGAGCATAGGGTATACGAGACATAGAAATAATAAAAGTGTAAGATTCATAAATAAATTGGAAAATATATACTTCTAAATTATAAATAATCGATCGTGTCTTATATTTATTTTTAGCCACTGGTAACTTATCAGTTATTAAAATCTGGTGGCTCTTTTCATACTCCATTATAGGGGTTGCTAAGTTTGGCTTGAGACTGAGGAAACTTCCCACTTTTGCTTATGATGAATTCTTTCAATTCTAAAAGTTATTAAATTTAGAAAAAAAAATGACTTATTTCCTAAGGGATCATTTTATGGTTTTACCTTTCCGAATTAAGATTTTTAAGATGGTTGGTGTTACGGACCTACATAAGGCCCATACTCAATATATGGCCCAATATGGAATATATTGCATATCAGGATCTGCCTATAATAAAGGAGAATCATATCTCATCTACAATCTAGATATATCTAAATCTATATCTAGTAGTTACGATATCAAGGCCTCGGATCACAGGGCCCAAGCGATTCAACCTAAGATAAACTCTATAAATACAGAGGTAAAATCGTAAGATACACAGGCTCTAACTCTGAACTATTTATATACATTCACACAAAGCACACACCCCACCCCCTTTGGCTAAACACTTGTGTGTGTCTCGAACTACGTGGACTTTGATCCCTCTACAAGGTACGTAGGCCCTAGGCATTGCTCCTAGGTCAAGTCCGATAAATCCCGTTCTTGAATAGAACATTGGCGCCATCCGTGGGGAACCGTAAATTTTGATTCCCATGACCAAAGATGGTCACCACTAGAAGCAGTAGGGTCAGATGCCTTTGCACGGGCAGCCCCTGAAAATCCACCACAGCAAAATCAAGAATCGTAGTAGCATGTGAAGGGATTTAGAGAAACAATTGTTGTTTGAGCAACGACTTTGGTTTTGAGCTGCTTCACATGATTCTTCTTTTAATTCTCCTTGTATCCACATGACGAGAAGATAGTTGGAAGGATGGCCAGGTTCTCTCTTTGGGAACCCAGGATCGTCATCCTCTCTCCTCGGGAACCCAGGATCCTCATCCTCTATCCTTGGGAACCCAGATTTGAGCAATGACTGTGGTTTTGAGCTGCTTCACATGGTTCTTCTTTTAATTCTCTTTGTATCCACATGACGAGAAGATAGTTGGAAGGATCGCCAGGTTCTCTCTTTGAGAATTCTTTTAAGAGGGGGTGTGTATCAAGAAGCACATAAACCGTACATTTAGTCCTTAAATGAGCAACACTCTTCAATTCTGGCATAAATTTAGATGCCCTATTTGGATCTTTCGGGAACCCAGGATCCTCATCCTTTCTCCTTGGGAACCTAGACTTTTCAATTCTGGCATAAATTTAGATGCTCTATTTGGACCATAAGCTTCCACATGACGAGAAGATAGTATTAAGGATCATCATCCTCTCTCCTCGAGAATCCAGGAGCGTCATCCTCTCTCCTCGGAACCTAGGATCGTCATCCTCTCTCCTTGGGAACCAGACTTTTCAATTCTGGCATAAATTTAGATGCCTTATTTGGATCATAAGCAACCCCACCATTTGAATTCTCCATGTCATTTAGTTCAAAGGAGTTATTTTCACGACTCAGGGATGTAGGGAGGTTAATAATAGGATCACAAAACTTTATGTTTGCCTTTTCTATATCTGCTTTGTGTTTGTCTTTTCTATATTATTTACATTAGAAAGAGTTAGCGGATCACTAAAACCCTCCGAACATATAGCAATAGTGTCTGATCTTATGGAACTATTATTTGGTCTATTAGAATTGTTTTGAGGCAGGGCAAACAAGCAAATCAAGATAGTCGAGGTTGTTGTTAAGCTGAGGCTGATTCAACGCCTATGGCATCTCAACTCTATCGCGATAGTTGAGGTTGATGATACACCGAGATGAGGAGGTGCCGAGACGTCGAGGTACGCCGAGATTGTTAGATGCCGAGATTTAGAGATTGCCGGGATATACTCTAAGTGCATGTCGAGATGTACTCTCGGCTAGGATTTGTATTTCCCTTCTCCGGATCTAGTTGTTTTGAGGCAGGGCAAACGAGCAAATGGAGAACTCCGTCAATCATTTATTGAGCAAAAGCGTCATGCTGTAGTAACTCCCTAAGCTACATCCAGATGAGTATCACCCTCTTTATCTCATAGATGCTCAATCTTTGCTTATTATCAATTATCTATAAACATGTATGAATTCATGATAAAGAAACCAATTTTCAAAAATCAAGTTCAAGTTAAACATGTAGGAATCCGAGGTACATAAACCCTTTCCAAAAATCATGTTCAGGCTAATACGTATTCCTTCGGGATGCGGTAAATCCAAGATTTTGGCTAAAACATACTCCTCCGGGATATGGTAACGCCCACATAATGGTTAAAACGTGCTCCTTTCAGGACATGATAAAGCCAAAATGTACTCTGGATTAAATCCTGGTCAACCGTGTCGGGGCATATAGTTCTCGATTGGCACCAGATGAATATCTTGCGCAATGAATTTTTGACTTTGGCCCAGTCATCAAATGGGACCCGGTTACACTGATTACAATTAAAATTCGGGCTCCATGTTAAGCTTAGTGGTAACTTATTTTCCTCTCACTTTTTGGTTGCCAAGAAAGAATAATTTATATATTTTTCATTGCTATAGCATATCTAACTTGTTCATCCAAGTACCTATTGAGTTTGGAACATTGATAAAGTGACATTATTGGAGTTAAAATTTGAGTTCCGTGTGGAGTCCCTTCCTACGAAAGGGAATGAAGGTTGAACCCGTTTAAACTGATCACAGTTAGATTTGAATTCCGGGTTAAAACACCCATCTCGGATAAACAAATTCCGGGTTACAATCAAGGGTTACGACACCCATAATGGAAAAAAGGGTTACGACACCCCTCTCGGATTAAAAAATTCTGGGTTACGACACCATCATGGATAAACAAATTCAGGAAAAACTTTGGGAGGAGTCCACCTCCAAAAGAAAAAAAAGAAGGACCCCGGTTACACTTAATACAGTTAAAATCCGGGTCCCGTGAAAAGAATGGTTAAATCCATGTTCCCATGATCAGTTTGGAACCCGGTAACACCGAAAGAATGGTTAAATCCCCGCTTCCATGATCAGTTTGGAACCCGGTAACACCGAAAGAACAGTTGACTCCGCGCTCCTTAATTGGACCTCGGATAAACTAAAAATTATCCAGTTGAATCCGCGATCCTTAATTGGACCCCTGATTGAATGAAGTTATCACTGAATCTAGTTAAAATCCGGGCTCCGTGTAAAGTTTCATGGAAAGCGAAAAGAGGCGGACCCCGGTTACACTGGACAAAGGAGCGTACATACTCGAAACCTTGGAAGGAAGCCAAACAAAAGAACATGGAACGCCGACAAACTCAGAATCTACTATAGTTAGATCTCGGCCCTGCATTTACAATAGGCCAGACACACCGTGTTTGAGCTCACCCTTTAGAGTGGATTATTACTTTGATGAAGAATTCCCCAGTGGAAATTCAAAATGCGCATTATCGATAGCTTAAGTATTACACTGAGGTCCCTAAACCCAGTTTGAAAGAGAACCCATCTAGATGGCTGACACTAAGGCTAATAAGCCCAAGTTATGAGTTACGTGAAGTCGCTATTACATGCACTCACAAAATTGATGCATCAATATTTGGTCCTCGATAAGAAGATGAATTGTCATTTGGACCCTAATCAAGTCAAAATGCTTAAGCGTTGCGTTTCGAACACCACGGCTGGACATATGACAGTTTGCCCTTATCCTTGGTTATGATCCCAGTAACGACACCAGAACTCGGTAGTGCGGTTAAAAACCCTACGCGGTTAGAAATAAAAACCCTACCCCAGATTCCTAGGCGACAAGTCTGGAAGAAAACACAGATCTGCATTACTAAAGACCTTGGCCTGGTCATTCAAAAGAACTTTGAACATATTTTCGAGTTCATATAATCAACTTATTATTGAAATGAAGATTGACCTCGGACATGAGATCCAGATTAAATAGTCAATGCACCCCGGAAGCCTAGAGCCCTTGACTGCCAAGTTGGGGGCAACAAGACAAGTGTGGCACTGTAAAGCTGTTAGCGACATAAGCAAATGCAACAACAAAGAAACCTGGAAGCCCGATACGTTCCTTTTCAGGATAATTCGGATTGGGGGAATTCGGTGTTGCAGTAAACAAACTCGGAAACTCGGATGATTGAAAAGGAAGAGATCCCGACGATCATGAAAAGAAACAGACAAAGTTTCAAACTTCAATTAACCCGGACTACATGTCTGGGGGCAATTCAATCATAATACAAGTAAAATCCGGGGTTCGATGAAACTCGGATAGAAACTTCATCAAAGTCCAACAAGTTGTAGCAACTCGGATACAATTTCCGGGTTCAATAACAGATCCACCCCGGCAGCCCAGAGCCCTAGACTGCCAGGCTGGGGGCAACTACTATATAGTTGTCAATGGTGTAAGAAGAACATGGAAGCCCTCACGGGGTTATTTGAATTTTCAAATGCTATCCCGGTTGCTTGAACGTTGCTAGTGAAAAAGCATGTTCACCATCAACCGAGGTCGAGGCAAGCGAAAACAAAGAACGAGGGAAAGCCAAATAGATCCCGCCTTGGGAAAAAACCTATCACCTAAACAAGCAAATCAGTAGCAGAATACGAATGAATCCGAAATAGTCAAGACTCGGACAAAAGCAAATCAAGCTGGAACAACTTGGATACGAAAGATCTTGACCTTGAAGTCAGGCAAACTGCCTCGACATTACCTTGGATCTTTGGAGTAGACGACTTCGATAGCCGGGATCAACACCTGGATTCAAATGCAGACGAACCATCTCGGCACTACTCAAGATCTTTGAGACAAGACCTTAGATCTTCCAAGTAGGCCGCCTTGATAGCCAGGATCAACACAATTCAACTCGGCAATGTAAGGCCCACGACAGCAAAGCTCGGCTAGTAAATGTAACCTAGTAAAACCGACTGGGGGCAAAATACATCCTGGCAGCTCAAAAGCTTGAACTACCGGGCTGGGGGGCAACTGTTACAGACCTACATAAGGCCCATACTCAATATATGGCCCAATAGGGAATATATTGCATATCAAGATCTGCCTGTAATAAAGGGGAATCCTATCTCATCTACAATCCTGGTATATCTAAATCTATATCTGATAGTTATGATATCAGGGCCTCGGATCACAGGGCCCAAGTGATTCAATCTAAGGTAAACTCTATAAATACAGAGGTAAAACCCTAAGGTACACAGGTTCTAACTCTGAACTATTTACATACAGTCACACAAAGCACACACCCCACCCCCTTTGGCTAAACGCCTATGTGTGTCTCAAACTACGTGGACTTTAATCCCTCTCCAGGGTACGTAGGCCCTAAGCATTGCTCCTTGGTCAAGTTTAATAAATCTTGTTCTTGAACAGAACAGTTGGGGTTCGGTTTTAAGCTTCTAACTAACACAGAACTAAATCAGCCCAAAAATCCTAAACGTAAAATTTAGAATTTCTTATTTCAAGTTTACTTATCTTTGAACTGAAAATAATGAACCATGTGATTCAGCTCAGACTTAAATACTTCATGTAACGTATGGAAAAATATGCTTAGTTCTATAATAAATTTTGAGTAAATACCCTATTTAGTCCCTGAAAGAAAAACACGGACCCTATTTTAGTCCCTTGAACAAAGAAAACCCCTTTTTAGTCCTTGAAAAGGACGAATAAGGGTTGATTAGTGAACATTTTGATCCCTCGCAAATTTCCAAAAACTCATTTTTAGTCTATAAAAATGTCCTATTTTAGTCCCTAGGGATGAAAAAGGGGTCCGTGTTTTTTTTTAGGGACCAAATAGGGTATTTACTCATAAATTTTAAAGTAATGTAGATCTTATCTTCATCTCTATTTAAATATAATGCAACCTATATCTTATCTATATCTCTTATTCTTTTTTCCATTTCTTTTGATTCCTTTTCTTCATAAGCTCGTTGAGCTCATTGCTAGGGATGGCAATGGATTTGGGTATTTTGGGTAACAGGTGGTATTCATCTGAAAAATGTGTCCGATTTTTCATTAGATGCCAAATATGATCGCAGAGAGTGAAATATGATTAAAAAAAATAAAAGCGGGAAATGTTTACAAGGAAATGTTTCCCTGCACAATTATTGAAATAAGGAGATTTTTAATAATAAACTTTAAATATAGGTTTTGTGTTCTGTTGTGAAAAATACCTGAGAAAGAACCTCCTTAAGAATATAAGTAGCCATCCGATCCTGGCTCTATCAAAGACGTACACAAAGACAGCTATTGGTATGACCGAATAAACACCATTTATGTTCTATGTTCATTAGGTGGGCCACATACTATGCACAAAAATCATAGAAAAAGAAGGGCTGAGGAAAAAAAATAAAATGAGAGACAAGACCGGGGTCAAAAAAATGGCACACCACGTGAGCCACGGCTACTGTGGTTTGAGAACAGAGTTTGGAGAAACCCTCACAGCCACAAGAAAAAAAAAGTTTTTATGGGATTTTTAGCTTGCAGTTAACCATCAAAGTTAGTCAATGAAGGAGCTAGTTAAGTAACTAAGTGATTTTACTACCTGCTAGTCCTCCTGAGTAATGTTAATAAGGGTTAGTAATGATGAGATTGGCAGTTGATGAATACAAGTTTATAGATAGGTTGAGGCTATCAGTTCTATTCTCTGCTCCATGTTGTTTTGCTACCTGGGCTGCCTTGAAGAAGAAACATGTTTGTTTTATTATATTTTTTTTCCTTATTGCAGTTGAAGCATTTAAACAGACAGATATCGGTTTCCTGAAAGAGTAAAAGGGTTATCATAGATATGCTGGGTCCACTACATCAACAGTTGTATTGGTGGGGGATCGACTTGATTTTCTCCCCTCCCTCTTTTCTTATGTGATTTTTTGTGTCCTGTTGTAGCTGTCCCTTTGTCAACTGATCACAAGCCTGATAGATCTGATGAACGTAAGAGAATTGAATAGGCTGGGTGATTCGTTATTTGGGTAGGTATATTGTTACATTGGGCAGGTATATTGTTCCTTACCAGTGCTTTACTGACCTGCATCTTTTCTTTCTTCTATAAGTCATTCGTAACTAGTGTTTTGATTCTGGAGTAGTCCAGTTCAATGGTCTAACCTTGTGTGGGTCAATTTACTGGGTTATAACCTTGTTTCATGGATAATACTAAGTCGATCTCTCACTCTCCTGCCTATCTTAACAGGCACATGGCGGGTTGGTGGCGTTCTAGCTGTTTACCGTGCATTTGGTGACAAACTTCTTAAGCCATATGTTGTTGCTGATCCAAAAATTCAGGTTGTCTTAAATTATAAGTTCGACCTTTCATTTGTTACACCTGTTTTGGCATATATATGCTATTTGCCAAGTTCCCACCCCTTTCAATACTGTTGTGGCGTAGGAAGAAGAAATTGATGGTGTAGATTTTATAAGAATAGCTAGTGACGGACTTTGGAACATCATATCAAACAAAGTCAGTTTATCTTATATACATTTAATATTAACTTGACCTTCAATCTTTTTTTGCTTCTAATAAAAATAAAATAGAATGAATTTGATGTTGGGAATTACTCCCTCCATTGTTGAATGTTGATACTATCTTTGAGACACTTTTAACTGAATTATCCCCAAATTAGAAAAATAGGTCATAAAGGACTATAGGAGTATTATTTGAAATAGAATAAATTAATCACAATATTTTTCTTCATTTGGAAGTGAGGTTATTCTTTTTGGTTTTTAACAATTTGTTATGCATAATTCCGGGCTCATTTATATTGTACCATCCATTTCAAGAGGGATTTCTTATAGAATCATTACTTCTGTATAAAAGAGGAGGAGAGAAAGAGGGAATAGAAGAGTGAGTAGAGAAGAAACAGAGGGTTTGATGAAGAAGAACTGAGAGATAAAGAGAGAAATATAAGGACAAAAGAGAAATCTATTATTACATAACAATCATAATCTGGATTATAAAATGGATTAGACCCTTATTTATATACAAAACTTGACTTAATGACCAAACTAATCCTAAACTAACTAACTAACTGCTATATTCCCCAACAACTCTAACTAACTTATAACTCTCTATTACAATTGCATATCAGATTTAGTGGCTGGAGGTTTTATTTTTCCAATCATGTTGAAACTTGTTTTCACTTATCAAATATGTGTATTTCAAAATTCAAATTTCCTTGTTATAGAATTGCTGCACCTTGATTAGAAATTTCGATACTATGTGGCATGTGGCATCAAGGAGAGCTTTGATTCAAAAGGCTTAAGTTGTTAAATAAATCCATTGAATAGTTCATTTCTAACATATATATCCTCAAACAGTAGGGCTCTTTGGGTTGGATGCAACTTACCTTGGAATGGAGCTTAATGTTAAGAGATTTGGGAGCGACAAGAACTAAACTTTGAATCACTTGCTCTTGGAAGTTGGCATGTCAAGGGCCATTTCAGCTCATGGGCTTTTAAGATTTTTCAGTTGAGGTAGTCCTTGACATTGTGCAATAATTTTATAACTAAGTTGGAACATATGCTAGTGGCTCATGTGCCACAATGTCACCTTTGCTCCTCTTTTAACAAGGAGCATGCAGTATGAACCACAAAGTGGGTATGGCCTTATTGGGAGGGAGTGTAAATATGGGTGTCTGTGTGGTCGTGCTTGGCTCCTAACCGAAAAAAGAAGAAGAAGCAGGAATATAGGTTCCTAGAACATGGTGGATGGTACACACTATGATAGTGTGTACCATGATATGAGCATGCTTAACAATTTCTGCAGCTTTATTTATCAACTTCAAGTATTTCAAGCAGAAAACTTTCTTCAGCTTAATCAAAGCTATGGTACATTGTAATTCACTTCTATCACCTTCCTAGTGTAGATAGGTTCCCAGAACATGGTGGATGGTACACACTAATCCCATCTACATTAGGAAGGTGATGGAAGTGAATTACAGTGTACATAACTTTGATTAAGCTGAAGAAATTTTTCTGCTTGAAATACTTGAAGTTGATAAATAAAGCTGCAAATTGTAAATTGTTAGCATGCACATATCATAGTGTTTCCACCATGTTTAAGTTTTTGTTTCATTTCCCTTTTCTGTTTCTAATAAGAGGAGTTTTATAAAGAATGGAAGAGATTACAGGAAGTTGTACAATAAAAAATCCCTGAACATAGAAAACAAATAAAGTCTTCGGAGGAAAAGACTATATAAATCCTGAACAACTCATTGCATGTTTGGAATAATATCCGAGAAAGTCCATGCGTAGAGTACTAAAGAGAAGCTATGAGGAAAATTGAGAGAGAGAAATGAAAAATTGAGATTTTCCAGTGGTCCGTTTGGTTGCATTTTCATGTGGGAAAGTATTTTCCTGGGTTTACCAATTTTTAGCTATATAATTGAAAATGTTTTCCCACCAAAATTGGTGGAAACCAATTTTCAAGTGGAAAGGGAAATGACCTAAAGACACAAAAGCCCCTTGATGTAACCTTAGATGTAAATAAAAAGATGAAGTATGTGAGTGGGTCCTATAGACATTTAAAATAATACTTTAATTCCATGTACAAAATGGTCTTTTGGTTCATTTTCCTACCTCATTTTTTTCAAATCATACAAACTCTATAATCAATTAAAACATTATGAAACCTAAAAAAACAACCAAAAGAATATTTAAGCAATAAATATCTGAATGATGTAAGAATGTGTATACATAAACTTATTTTGTAGGCATTTGAAAGTGGCACAATGGACATGTATGGTTTGTTTCTAGCCATGTTACAATACAATTATGGTGATAAAAGTGGTTGCATGGCATTGCAGAAATGTCTCCAAAACCTTCTTCAAAACCTTCCATGCATATGCTATACATGTTTGCCTTCATTTCATCATTTAAAGTTTCCAATTTCCTAAGTGATGCTATTGCCTCCTTTGATGTTGGAATCATATTTAACTATTGTATTGATTGCTCCATGATTTCTGTCAATAGATTAAAATCACCACCACCAATATCGATCAAATTTTAAGTTTTTGATCCATCAAGAGTGATTAATGGTAAATCCAATAGCTGCCTTACCAAGACAAGCCTTGGATCCATCCAGAGTGATTAATGGCAATGCATTCAAAATCACAATGACAATCTCAACAACATGTCGTTGATCCTTACCAAGGCAAGCCCTTGATGTCCATATACCGTTGAGCCACCTAACATGGCAAGCCCCGGATGCTCTTAACCGTTGAGCCACCTAACAAGGCCAGCCCCGGAATCCTCGAACGCTAGGAAAAACATAGTAGTCAGGGTCTCAAACCCTAACAACCCTGAATGCATCTCAAGCTCGGTAGCGACCTAATGACACACAGTCTACTAGGCCCTACAGCCCTACACATTCCTCAATCATGACATACAAGCATACAACAGTAATATAAAGTATGCGAGTAAACAGTTACTCAATGTCCAAATATCTCCCCGGATATGATCTTGCCCTAAACAAAGCAAATATACTTTATTTTCATCGCTTATATAAACTCTTCTTTTATTTTCAACAAATTCGCCCTTATTTTTGAAATTCCAGTAATTATGTTCCAACTTCAAAAATTCATAATTAATTCTACAAAAATATGATTGACATTAATCCAGTGGCCATAAACCCTTATTATGTCTAGTTTTCAGTAAAAATATATTCAGAGGCCAAAAGGACTTGCATCGTTTTGCTGTATGGAAACCCTAGTCACTTGTCAGAGGCAAAAATTCCTGTTTTGGGGTTGTTTTCAAAGATTTATTTCTCACGGTAGGAATCTCAAAAAGTTAAAAGAATATTATATCAAATTGAAGCCCAAGGTGTCTAATTTAAGCATATAAAATTTCAAGGTCATTGGACTTCATTAACTATTTTAAAACAATTTATCAAGTACCACTATCCAGGATTTCCAGAATCTGGTAGATTCTTGTTTTCTTTAAAATCTAGGGTTGAGTTCAAAATCGTGTTTCCAACTTGAACCCGCAAAAATTTATTTTTGAACTCATTGGCATTATCAAAACATTAAAATCACACTTTAACCTCATGTTTACAGCCTGGACAAAAATCACTCAAAATCTAGATTACCAAGTTACAAGAAGATGAAAAGAGTGCTTACTTCACTTGTGACTTGTTTTCTCTTGAACTTCTTCTTTGTGCCATTGAATTGGGTCAGCCTTAAGCATAAAAGAACCATAAAGATCTTATTCAGAGATGCTTTAAGGATACTCATGAAGATGAAGAAGATAAAAGGCTTGTTTAACCAAATCTTGTACCAACTTACCTTGTGCTTCAATTGATGTGCCTTCTTCTTCTTGCTTGTGTATGTAGCTCTTCCTTTACTCTTTTCTCTCTATTTGCACGAAATGGGCAGGCAAGAATGAGGGCAGATGAGCCTTTAATAAACTCCATGGGTTATGTGAAATATCCAAGCATGCTTTTATCCAATAGTCCAAAGGGGACATTAGGGTTTTGACTTATTTCTTTGCTTTTCCTCCAAATAATTCTAGATTTTTCTTGGCTGAACCCTATGTGGTGCAATCTGATCCACTTGGCCAATTTTTCATTTATTCCATATGTCCTTCTAAATTCAAATTTAAATTAAATGAGTGGTACAAGTAAGTTGGCTTCTTCTTCAAGCTTTGACTTTTGGCTCCCCTCCATTAATGCTTGGCTTATCCTTCAAGGAATTGGTAAAAGTAATCAAATGTTTTTAAAAAAAACTTTTAATTTTTAGATCGATTGTTTGAAAAATAGGTCTAAATAATATATTTTAGACCTTACATTAAAGGAATTGGTCTAATTTTTGTTATATTATGAAAATGCCACCGTCATATTTTTCAGACATGATCCTCTATACCGATCTAAATGTGGTTGTCTAAAAGCCTTTTTTTTTTATTTTTTTTTCTTTTTTTGCAGTAGTGAAATTTAAAGAATAGAGTCCCACATTTAAAAACTTGCAAATCTTGAGTCCTTTTTATAAAAAAATTAAATAATTGATTTATTAGGACTAAAAGATGTAGTTAAAATTATTTCACCAAAAAATAAATATGTTTTAAATATAAATTTTAGTTTAAAGATATTCACATTTAATAATTATTTGATGGTTTTTAATGATTTATTTCATTATTAAATAAAAATTTTAATAAAAGATCACGGGAATTCTCCTAAAATTCTCTTATAAAAGGATTATGATATAAATGTGAAAATACATGAGCTCAAAATGCTTGGTTGGTGAATCCAGGGGTGGAGGCACGTTTGCTCAGGTGACCGCAAACTTTAAGGATTTTTTTTTAAAAAAAATAAATTAAATAAATGAATGACTCATTTAAAATTAACCACTGTCCGTCCAAATTCGATCCACCACGCGATTATCACTGTCCGTCCAGTCGTCCACCACGCCCTAGCTTCTCCTTCCACCGCGCGATCCTCCTCCGCCCAGCGCCACCAGTTCGTCTGCCGAGCCCACCGGAAGGAGGCCGCCATTCAAGAAGACGATGCCAGACTCTTGTCTCTCGTCGATCAGCCCTCACTGTGCAGTCTGTGCTCATTGTCTCGCCGATTAGCCCTCACGATGCCGGGTTTGTTGAGAAAGATAATATGTTTCAGTTTTGGCTTTAGCCTTAAGCCAATTCAGGCGTGGCCTTCAGATTGCTAAATCTCATCCTCCCCCATTTGGCCTTCAATTCCTTCTCAGGGGAGCTTCCCAGGGAATTGGGAAATCTTACCGAGTTAATAGTCGTAAGTCATCCACTTCCCCTTGAAGCAATTTCTCTTTTCCTTCTTTTCCCTCTTTTTCCTTTTACATATATTCTGAAGTAATTTTGTTTTCCATATATTCTGCAGGAGTCTTGGATCCAACAGCTTTTCTGGTTCTATCCCGTCTGAATTAGGGAAACTCGTGAAATTGGAACAACTGTAAGCTCCACTGCACTCTGCATCTATAGTTTTTGTTATGACCAAATTGAACATGCATCAGAGCCATCTGCCATTAGCTAGCCAAAAACCATTATGAAGTAATCTCCTGCTTAGCTGCATTACGTTTAGCTGCTTAGATTCTTGCATTCATATAGTTTTCCAATACCTGTTTATGTTGTTGATTTAATAGGGAGAAAAAATCTTTTTTGGTAGACTAGACTAAGGTTTGGTGATTAATGAAGGTGTAAGCAATGGTTATGATGTAGAAATATCTGTAAATAAGATTGTAGATTGGAACTGTCTCTGCTCTCTTTTTTCTTGAATTGGCTAAGGTGTAAGCAATGGTTGGTCTATCTTTATAATATAAAAAATCTATACCACAATATTTATAAGCGAATAAGCCATATATATATATATATATAGCATGTGTAATTTTTTTTAAATGAAAAAGAAGAAGAAGCAATAGTATGGTACTGAGTAGCAAAAACTGTATATTTATCATGTTTTAAACTTTTAATAGAGGAATATGATAGCAAAGAATTTCATAGAAGTTTTTTCATGATCATGAAGTCTTGCCTTATAAGCAATGGTTATGATTTATGTTTAGTATATATGAATGTTTCAATTTGATTCTATATCACACAACAGGATTACAAATTATTAGGATTAGAACTCCTTCATGTTAAGTACAGGCTAGATGATTTTTACTATTTTGTTTGTAGAAAATGTCAGGGATACAATCTTATTTCAAACGTCTAAAACCCACAAATATAGAACCCGAATCTCAAAATGAGCAAGCTTCAAATAGTATTTCAGTTCCAACTGTCCAAGAATCCTATCAACCACCACAAGCATCTCAATTGATTCATGTGTGTGTGTGTGCGTGCGCACACGTTTGTGTGTAATATTCAATATGATTCATGTCATTTTTAGTCATTTTTCATATCAATTGACTTTTTAAATAATCATCCAATTAGGAGCTCATTTGCACCACACACACACACACACAAAAAACCATTTCTCTCACCCTCATTCTAAAAACAAATCACATTTATAATATGACTTTTTATTCTATTTTCCGTTTGTAAAAATCAGATTGCAAATAAATCACTTTCTACCGTCCTTACCTAAACGGGCCAATCTATCCCTTTAAATGTAAAATTTTGGGCCTGATGTGCATCTATCCAAGTCCAACAGTTATGTTTTACAACCAGAAAAAAGAAACAACAATCCATTATGTATCCAGTCTCCCGTCTCGCCTCTTGAGCTCGAAGGCCGCAGCCGCTTCTTTCTCCCATCTTGACGGCGAACCAGACCACTCTCCACTACTCGGCCGCTACTGTCTGCTCGTCTTTCCACTTAGTCCTGAGTCTGCTCGCGGTTTCCTCTCTCTCGGCATTGACCCAGTCTCTCCTCAGTAAATTTCCATCAAGTTCTTGGAGATTCAATTTCACCTTCTTCTTCGTGTTTTTCATAGTGATTCTTTTGGGTTTTGCTTCAATTTCAAACCCAACTTTGATGGCCTGATGCTCACCCTCTTTATTCTTCGATGATGCTCCTCCTCCAGTAGGGTTCGCTCTCTTATATATGTAGATGTCTTCTGAGTTGATAGAAATTTTTTTAGTTCCATATGTTCTTGTGAGATGAAGCTTGATTTTTTCTTACCATAGTAGTGCTTACTCATACTTGAAATCTATTATTTCTTGTTTTTATTAGGAATTGCCTTTTTCTACCTTGCGTATGGGATTTGCAGCATTGATTTTATCAGTGAGTTCCACCTTATCTAGATATTGTGCTTTGAATTCGTATTTTCTTTGCAATTCCTTTTGAATATGTATGTTCTTGCATATTTTTTGTACTGAATATATTTTATTGAAACACTTGCTGATCGGTTAAAGTATTGTCTGGTCTCCACTTGGCACCCTATACCCCAAATCTAATTACAGAACCAAAAAAATTCGTTTTTTCGGTTTGGTTATTGGATTCAATTCGATTTGCGTTCGGGGGTAATTTAGGGACAATTCAGTTATTCCTTTATTTCCGTTAAGGAACATAATTGAACCGAAACAAACGGAATGTTCTCTAAGGGATTAATTGAGTCGAACTAATTATTATTTTTATTTGCTTACAATGATTATTGTGTTGAATTTTAAGTTTTTTGACATTTTAAGATTTTGTAGAGTATTTAACATATTTAGTGCTTGTTAGCCTTAAAAACAACTTTTCAATCATGAATTACGGTATATGAGGCAAGTATGTGGGATAAGTTTTGTCTCGATTTACGTAAATAAACACTTTTAAGGGCCCCAAACATGATCCAAACAAGCCTTTAATTGTTATTCACATGAAATAATCTTGATGTACAGTATTTATTCAATAAAAATAGATAACATAAAAAAATAGTTGCATCTGAAATGTGGTGAACATAAAGAGTGTCTTAACTTGTTATTTTTCCAATCAGGATCTCTTCATTGTGCTCTTTGTTCCCATAGGTTCCATAAAGAGTGAATCATCTTCAAGAAGAACTGAATCAGTGTCTCTAGTTCATATTGGAAGCTTCAAAAAGCTTAGAAGCCAATCGAATGATTAAGACACCAAACTGCCTCTTGTTGTATTGAATCAACTCCAAAATTTCACCTCAGAGCAGGGGATGTTTTCTTTTCACCATTTATATTGTGCTTTGGATTCGCCAATTTTGGGTTCTATAACAAGTTCCATCACAGTTCAGAACATGGTTCGAGATGAAAATTAGTGAATTTTGTCATTAGCTGGCCTTATTTCGACACAAAGTGGTTTTCCTCTTTTCATGGTGTTAGTTTCCTTGATTTAATTTATAGACCCTTTATTAAAAATTGATGTTGAAAACATTAAGAGTCCCAATCCATGTGTGGGAAAGGACTCGGGTTTTGTTCAGAATCCATTCTTTTGCAATTTGCTCAGCTGCAGTCAATACACTTGGGAGTAGTATAGTCTTGAATGATAATGGGTCTGACAATGAGACCGAATGGGAGAGATTGCTTAGGCCTTTTGATCTTAAACAGCTTCGAAGGTCTCTTAATCGAATCAGTCCTGTTCAGCTTTGCAAATTGCTGGAACTCCCACTTGACATACCCACATCAATGGAGATATTTGAATGGGCAGGTTCCCAGAGTGGATATTGTCATTCCCATGATGTATACTACATTTTGTTTGATAAGCTTGGTGCAGCTAGTGAGTTTAAAATCATAGACAGGTTGTTATTGCAGATGAAAAAAGAAAGAATTGTCATTAAAGAATCACTTTTTCTTTTGATTATGAAATACTATGGAAGAGCTGGGTTGCCTAGGCAAGCTACAAAGCTTTTGTTAGATATGAAGAGTGTTTATTCATGTGAGCCTACTTTTAGGACATATAATGTTGTATTAGACATACTGGTTTCTGGAAATTGTCCTAGAGTTGCACCAAATGTTTTCTATGACATGTTAAGCAAAGGAATTTCTCCAACCGTCTACACATTTGGAGTGGTGATGAAAGCATTTTGTATGATTAATGAGGTGGATTCAGCTTGCTCACTTCTAAGAGACATGACAAAACATGGTTGTGTTCCAAGTTCAGTGATATATCAGACCCTGATACACGCACTTTCCAAAAGTAATAGAGTGAATGAAGCTGTGCAACTTTTAGGAGAAATGTTCTTGATGGGCTGTACACCAGATGTTCAAACCATCAATGATGTTATCCATGGTCTCTACAGGGCCAAAAGAATTGATGAGGCTGACAAATTGCTGAACCGAATGCTTTTTCGAGGTTTTGCTGCTGATATGGTAACTTATGGTGTTTTAATGCATGGTTGGTGTACAATTGGTCGAGTTGATGAAGCAAGGGCCTTGCTTAGCAAAATTCCCAACCCAAATAACGTGATCTTCAATACATTAATAAATGGATATGTTTCAATTGGACGTTTTGATGAAGCCATGGACTTGTTGTACAATAACATGTTAATTGCAAGCCATGCACCTGATGTCTTCACATTTAACATTTTGATCCATGGATTTTGCAAGAATGGGAATTTATTGTCAGCTTGTAAATGCTTTTATGATATGCTATCATTTGGCATTGAACCTAATGTTATTACGTACAGTATATTGATTAATGCTTACTGCAGGGAAGGCCTATTAGAGGAAGCCGTCAAATTTTTAAATGAAATGTCAGCTAAGGGTCTCAATTTGAACACAGTGGGATACAATTGCTTGATTTGTGCTTTGTGTAAAAATGGGAAGGTTCAAGAAGCTTTACAAGTTTTTGCTGAAATGTCCAGTAAAGAATGTAGACCTGACATATATACATTCAATTCTGTAATATATGGTCTGTGTGAGGATAATAAGTTGGAAGAAGCCTTGCTATTGTATCGTGACATGTTCTTGGAGGGTGTCATTGCCAATACTGTAACATATAACATATTGATTCATGCATTTCTTGGGAAAGATTCAATTCAGCAAGCGCTTAAGCTTGTTGATGAAATGCTATTTAGAGGGTGCCCTCTAGACAATATCACCTACAATGGCCTTATCAAAGCTTTCTGCAAAGTGGGGGCTATTGAAAGAGGATTGAAATTGTTTGATGAGATGCTCGGTAAAGGGATTTTTCCTAGCACTATCTCTTGCAACATTTTTATCAATGCCTTATGTAGAATTGGAAAAGTAAATGATGCCCTTTTATTTCTTCGAGATATGATTCATCGTGGATTGGCACCAGATATAGTCACATATAATACCCTCATTAATGGTCTATGCAAAATTGGTCATGTTCAGGAGGCTCTAGACCTTTTTGACAGGTTACAGGCTGAAGGGATATGTCCTGATGCTATTACATATAACACACTGATAGGTAGATACTGCAAGGAGGGTTTGTTTAATGACTCATGTTTACTTTTATATAAAGGTGTGGAGAATGGGTTTATACCTAATGAAGTCACTTGGTACATATTGGTAAACTGTTATATAAAAGAAAGTAACAGGGGAGTAAGGCCTTCTTTTAATATGGTAAATTTCCAAGCTTTGTCTCTTTGAAGACCATGTCTCATACTGCTCTTATACATTGCCCCTTTTCCCATCTAAGTTGTCCATCGGTATGTTGGTTTTTAGCTGACTAGTTGTGGCTGTTAATTTTGGTTCAATTTATTCTCAAGGAAACTAACTATGTAGTTTATTACTGCAGATAATTATTTAAAAAATTTTGTTGCATATTGACAGATGACTTATTTGAGTCATCTCTTGAAATTTTCTTATGGCTGAAGCATAAACATTGATTTTTAAACATGGACTATTAGAGAGGAAGGTCACTGGTTTTTCAATGAAAGGCTGGGTTTTTGGCAATTCTTACAGTAGGCTTCAGCCTCCAATTTGTATAATGTAAAATAAACTTATCAATTCAAGGTAATTAGTTCCTTTAACAATCTGCAACTTGTGTGCTTCTTTTTTCTTTTTTATTTATTTATTTGTGCTGGCATATGAGTTTGCAAATGTGTCCATATCGGTGATAATATTATTATTTTCCCTCTGTAAGCCTTGTTTTTACCTCTAATCTAATGTTGTTTACCTGTTAGGGGGTCACCCTTCATGTTGAACCTTTTTATTTTTCCCCCGAAACCTTCACAATGACATTTAATTTCCTCTAAAAGGTGACTTAAAGCTTGAAACATTTGAACTTTTTCTTTTATTATGCCTCATGTAACATTCATCAATCCTGGGCATGGCAAACTCTTGCACAATCTCTGAAACTCTCATGACTGACAACGCAACCGGGCTTCCCTTTAGTTCCTCATGTTTCTTTTCACTGCTATATCATATAAGTTAACTCACTGAGATTGAGGTTTGATTTATGTTTTCTTTTCCCTCTCCCTTCAAAACATGCTGAAGTCCTTGGTCATAGGTTGATTTATTCTCAGTTAGAGTTGATGGGTGATCATGTCTGGTTTAACCAGATATTACACAAGATAACTGCCCTTTTTCCCCTCCAATGTTTGGCATGATGACTCGTTTAACTCTCTCTCTGTCTCTCTCTCTCTCTCTCTCTCTCTCTCTCTCTCTCTCTCTCTCTCTCTCTCTCTCTCTCTCTCTCTCTCTCTCTCTCTGTTGTGTGTTCCCCACTATATGGAACTGTGTAAGTTCTGCTGATATCTGTGGTCCTGATTATCTGCATAGTAGATGTCTGTCCAAATGCATAGGTATATCTGTCTTTAACTCGTAAATTTTTATTCTGGCCCCAAAAAAACGATTTTTTATTATAAATTTATACTGTTTTGGAACTAATTGTTTTTGCATTGATCTCAACCAGATAGATGTTAACAGGTTTCTTATAGCCACCTTCAAGTCATGTTTCCAGTCCTCATCTAACAGTTCTGGTTCTACCATCCTAATACTAACCATGTTCACCCCACCACAAGAATTTAACACATTTGACTAGGTTAAACTAGGATAACCAGTGTGAAATTTTTTTTTTCGTAGCAGATAACCTAGAAGGCTCTTCCAAAAAGATGCAGCAGCTTAAAACAAAGGGAACATTCTTTTCTTGATGAACACATCTGCAGTACCAACATTTGATAGAAATGGTCCCTGTGGGAATGCTTTGAATGTTTTGGATTTGGCGTTTCAGCATGTAAAATAACCTTTGACTACATTTCTCTTCACTAGGCTCTTCAAAATCATTATATTGGACGTTTCAGGGAAGGATCAAGGAAGCTTCAAATAGTTTTGAAGACAGGTATATTTTCGGCCTGACTTAAGATTCAACCTAATTTACTCGTAAATAATTGTAATATTTATGGTGGGTTTTTCATTCAGAAAATCATTTGATACCTTTTTTAACCTGGTTGATGGTAATTATCTCATCAGCTCAGTCAAGGACAATTACAAATATTTCTTAATAGGCATTCTGCACCATTTTTTCATGAGCAAATGACACTGAATGCTTGATATATAATTGTAAGGAATTTAAATGTTAGTTATTCACTGTTAATGACTAAGGCAGGAATTAAAATGTTAGTTAGGTTGTTAGAAGGATATTGCCGTTGAAAACTGTGATGAGGCGGCAATTAAACATTATCTAGCCCATAAATAAGGACCTAGTCCTATTGTAAATCAGTTTTGCCAAGTTAGTGAATTTCCATAGTATTATTCAGAAAGATTCTCCCTATCTCTTCACTGTTCTTCTCTTGTCCCCTCTCTTCTTCTCCTTCAATGCTCAATTCAAGGTAATTAGTTCCTTTAACAATCTGCAACTTGTGTTATTTATTTATTTATTTATTTTGTTTATGCTGGCATATGAGTTTGCGAATGTTTCCATATTGGTGATAGTTTTATTATTTTCCCTCTGTAAGCCTTGTTTTTACCTCTGATCTAATGTTTTTTACCTTTGGGGGAGCACCCTTCATGTTGAACCTTTTTTTTTTTGGCCGAAACCTTCACAATGACATTTAATTTCATCTAAAAGGTGACTTAAAGCTTGAAACATTTGAACTTTTTCTTTTATTTTGCCTCATGTAACATTCATCAATCTGGGCATGGCAAACTCTTGCACAATCTCTAAAACTCTCATGACTGACAACGCAACCGGGCTTCCCTTTAGTTCCTCATGTATCTTTTCACTAATATATCATATAAGTTAACCCACTGAGATTGAGGTTTGATTTATGTTTTTTCCCCCTCTCCCTTCAAAACTTGCTGAAGTCCTTGGTCATAGTTTGATTTATTCTCTGTTACAGTTGATGGGTGATCATGTCTGGTTTAACCAGATATTACACAAGATAACTGCCCTTTTTCCCCTCCAATGTTTGGCATGATGACTTGTTTAACTCTCTCTCTGTTGTGTGTTTCCCACTATATGGAACTTTGTGTAAGTTCTGCTGATATCTGTGGTCCTGATTATCTGCATTGTAGATGTTTGTCCAAATGCATAGGTATATCTATCTCTAACTCGTAAATTTTTATTGTGGCCCTAAAAAAATGATATTTAATTATAAATTTATACTGTTTTGGAACTAATTCTTTTTGCATCGATCTCATGGTAAAGGGTTTCTTATAGCCCCCTTCAAGTCGTGTTTCCAGTCCTCATCTAACAGTTCTGGTTCTACCATCCTAATACTAACCATGTTCACCCCACCACAAGAATTTAACACATTTGACCACTTCAGACTAGGATTACCACAGTCTGAATTTTATTTTTCCTTGCAGATATAACCTTGAAGGCTCTTCCAAAAAGACGCAGCAGCTTAAAACAAAGGGAACATTCTTTTCTTGATGAACACATCTGCAGTACCAACATTTGATGGAAATGATCCTTGTGGGAATGCTTTGAATGTTTTGGATTTTGTGTTTCAGCATGTAAAATAATGTTTGACTACATTTCTCTTCACTAGGCTCTTCAGAATCATAATATTGGACCTTTTAATCAGGGAAGGATGAAGGAAGCTTCAGATAGTTTTGACCTTTGAAGACACGTATATTTTCGGCCTGACTTAAGACTCAACCTACTTTACATGTAAATAATTGTAATATTTATGGTGGATTTTTCATTCAGAAAATCATTTGGTACCTTTTTTAACCTGGTGAATGGTAATTATCTCAACAGTTCAGTCAAGGACAATTACAAATATTTATTCATAGGCATTCTGCACCTTTTTTTGATGACCAATGACACTGAATGCTTGATATATAATTGTAAGGAATTTAAATGTTAGTTGTTCACCATTAATGACTAAGGCGGGAATTAAAATGTTAGTTAGGGTTTTAGAAGGATATAGCCGTTGAAAACCGTGAAGAGGCAGTTAGTGTGATGAGGCGGCAATTAAACATTAGCTAGCCCATAAACAAGGGCCTAGTCCTATTGTAAGTCTGTTTTGCCAAGTTAGTGAATTTCCATAGTATTATTCAGAAAGATTCTCTCTATTTCTTCACTGTTCTTCTCTTATTCCCTCTCTTCTTCTCCTTCAATCCTCTCATCTTCTTGCTGCCCTAATCTTTCTAAAATCTCTAAATTCATATTATAAAGACCTATCAATGCTCCTCCCTCTTTTTCTTTTCTTTTTTCTTTTTTAAACCAAATAGGTATACTACTCTTTTCATTTTGTTTCCACATTACCTAATACAAAATTTAATTTCATGTAATAATTACTGCGAATCTTACTGTTCTTTTTTGGTTAGGTATAAAATAATACTATATAGGCTTGGCCACTTCCCACTTGGGTGGCTGGTGAACTCAGCAAATCCACAGATAGTCATGCACCTGCCTGCTTTGCTACGTTTTATAATCTGAAACTGGTAAAAACTGTAATCTTTTTTATTGGCAGTATCGTAGTATTAGAGATCTTACTGGTTTTGTATGCTTAATACAGCAAGCATGTCATTGATATTTGTCTTTTGCTGGGATATTATGATGTTAGAGCTGAGCCATACAGGAGTTTTTGTTGGCCTATGACATTATTCATAGTGTTCTTACATAAAATTAAAATAATAATAATAATAACTGTCTTGTTATGCAATTAACGAAGCAGCTAAGTATAGATCAATAGTAGATGGATCGATTCAATTCATCTGTGATTTCATGTTGTTCTCTTAGTAGGCTTCTTTGTTAATGTTGGCTATGCGGGGAAGTTTGGGCTGGCCATTGCAATTGGAGGATTTTCTTTTGGAGAAAGTTGCAATATACTCCTCACACACAATTTTTTTCATAACTCAAAAATTGATACGTTTTTCTACATTACATAAAATATGAGGAATGAATTGCATTGGATTTAGCTTATGAGAAGTGCTGACTTGTAATATTTCAATAAAGTCCCACTGCTATACATAATTTCCAATAGGTCCCAAGATTTTTGAAATTTCAGTTTAGAAATTTTCTTCCCCCTCCCCCCGGGCGATTAAGAGAAATGTTGTCTTTATTCCCAGTTGGTATCATTTTATTAGAAATATTTACTAGAATGTTTTCTAACCATGTTTCTCTGCTATCTTTTTTGGTGCATAACTTTTAATAGGGGTGTTCAAAATCTAAGATGGGACCGGGATTTTTAGGGTGAGATGAATCCCATCTTGGTCCAAATTTGGCCCAGTCTCAGACGGAATGAAACATTCCGGTTTCAAAATGTCTAGGTTTAGATGATACACTTTGAACACCCCTAGTTTTTAATTAGTTATACCATTTTGTGTTTTTATTAAAAACATTAAAATCAAAAATAAAATTACATTTTCATGTGAGATTACCAAAATTAGCAAGTGTACATAAGCCTTTGAACAAGTACAATAGCAAAATTTATAAATCTCATTTTACATTATAATAGAAAAATTCATAAGAAAATTTAGAAGTGCACGAAAGCATTTTAACAACTAAAATAGCAAAATATACAAGTATACATATGCAATTTAATAACTAACAATATCAAAATAACTTTGCAACTTTTATTTTAGATGCTAACAAGTTTTAATAGATGATTTATATGTATGTATGCCCATTTTAACAACTAACAACAACAAAATAAGTGAAAATTTTCAACTCCCAATTTACATGCTAACAAATTTTGATAGAAAATCTACAAGTGCGTATATACATTTTAACAACTAACTAAAACAAGATAATAAGTGTTTATATGAAAATGTTTGTATTTACAGTCAATAAATTTTTGCTGAGTTTTAGAAGATTCTCAATTTTTGAAATTTAAACCTCAAAAACAGTTGAGTTTGAGTATCTAATAGCTGGGAATTGTGCTATTGGATGAGAGCTTGGTTTAATTGAAGGGGATTATGAAATTAGATAAGGACGTACCCATACAAAGATTAGGGGCAAAATAAATACTTTTAAGTATAGATCTAGATAGGCCAAAAAGCATAGCTCTAGATCAGCCTGCTTTTCCTCAGTGAAAAGTGTGTGAAACTTTTAAGAATAAAAGGTAAAGAAAGGTCAATGAGGAGTAGCATAATTGGTTAATGCGTCGGCCTTTACCTCAAAAAGGAGGAGGTTCGATACCCGATGGTCGATGTGAGGGCCTCATTGGTGGGCGATCTGTAAGTGCCTCTATAAACGCTATTTGAGCCTGAAGGAGTGCCCTGGCCCTGATGGGTTACCGGTGTATACCCCCATCTAAACTTTTTCTTACCAAAAAAAGGAAAAAGGTAAAGAAAGAACATTAATGGTCACAACGTAGCAAACCATAATCAAATCCCTATTTGAAGATATGCCCATATTTAGTGTCTGACAGTGTCTCGAACATGATTGTTTCAATAGGAAGATATTCGTGCCTGACAAAAAGAACATTAATGGTGAAAAGATAATTTTAGACCTTGGGTTTATGATCAATCACTATAGACTGTAGTTTTTCCCCCCTCAAAACACTAGAGATTATAGTGACTGTAATCTAAATAGAGATTTGTTTTAGATCAAATGAAGAAAAAGTTCTCGCGCACTCGTAATAAATTGTTCAATAATTGAAGATCTATTTAATTTTAGTACTTGCTTCAATTCTCAATAAAATTTCATTATATAATGCTACCTTTTAAACTTTGCATTACTTTTGTGATAAATTTCATTATATAATGCCACCTTTTTGAAAATGATGCTACCTTTTTATCATTGCATTACTTTTTTGATGCGGGTATACTATGTGCAAGTAGTCATACTTTTCTATACAATTGATTATTAATAAATAAAAATGTAGTTTTTTTTCCAAGAAAGTTGTGTTTTATAAGATTACATGTCGAAATCCAAATCAATATACGCCTTTTTATACTTATACATATGCACAAGATTTAAGATGAATTCCTTAAATTGATTTTCAAATTTCTTATTGATCTATAGAAAAAAATTATGAGAGGATCAAATATATTCAAAAATTATAATAAAAAGATTCTTACCTATTTGTTTGCAGAAGATGAATTTGAAGGGTTATCAGTAACAATTCTTTATTTTAATTGAGCTATTGGAGTGTTGGGATCACTAGCTTGTTGTTGAATAATTGATCGACGTTGTATCCTTTGATCAATTTCATTCATCAAACTGGTTTTGTTCTTTCTTTGCAAACTTGCTTTGATTTTTGGATCAAGTTGAAAAGGTTTGAACAGAGGTTGGCTAGTAGCAGTTGCCTCGAGAGACAGTTACCTTATCATGTGAGAAAGGAGTTTTGATAACATGATCTCCAATGATCTAAAGATACTAATCGGTGTAATTGTTTTATTCCATGAGGTTTTTGATATCTCTTGGATTAACTGCTTCATCAGAGTTTTGAGTTTTAGGGAGAAGCCAAGACAGGATATCTTGAATTCGAGGAATATAATATGACCCTTTTAGAGGAACTTCTGAAGAAATAGTTTGTCCTTCAAATGTTTTCCAATCTCTTTTGGTCATATTTATTGTTTGAACAAATGGATATTCTACAATTTTTCAAAATGGTGGCTAAGTGTGCAACCACTCCGGGTCGGTGAGTTGTTAACGGCAAAGCCCTCCGCAAACGGGCGACTTCAGGAATCGAACATTTCCCACTTCATTGGTGAGGGAACGTCCTGGGGCCTAGCCAACTTACCGCCAGGCCAACCCGCATTGGGTAACAAATGGATATTCTATTTTCTGTTGTAAAGCATAAACTTCAAACCAATCAAAAAATGGAATATTCATTTGATACTTTTCAAGAAAACTGTAGAATTTTTCTTGAATTTGTTTTCGCAACAATCGTTTAAAATTTTCTAAGAACCAGTTTCTTTCCAAAGTATTTCTTTGAAATAAAATTCCTTTTGCAGACCTTGTTTATCAATTTGAAATTGATATTCTAAAACACCAATAGTTTGAGGTTCACCTAAATCCATATAAGACATAGAGATCATCCTCTCTTTGATAGTTTGCATGAGGAGTTGTTCTAGAATTATCCATTCATTGTCAACCGAATTTAGATCATCCTCTCTTTGATAGTTTGCATGAGGAATTGTTCTAGAATTAACAATTCCTTGAATTAAGACATTTGAAGGTTGGTTTTCCATTGGTTGTAATAGAGGCGCAGTTGGTTGAGGCGGTGGAGGCAAATGAAAAACCGAAGGAAGTGATTGTACTGAAGAACAAAAATACCTTGGTAATTTAGAATTTGTAGATCTAAAATCCTCATATCTTGAAGACATAGATCTAGACATGGAAGTAAAACTTCTAGGTCTGTCAAAAGTTAATTTAATAGATCATGTTTAGGTTTGTGAAATTCTACTAATTTGAGGCATGGGTCGTGGAATAGCTTGGACAACTTTCTCCATAACCCGTTCTTCTGGAAGGGCAACATCTTTCCACATGATTGTTTGAGGAATTGTGATGTTTGTGTTTGAATGGTCACTGAGGAAAACAACAATCTGACCATTGTCAAGTAGACACTGAACATTCGAACTGAAGAGTTTGAGACCTTATACTGTACCTTATATATTAGAGCGACAGGTATAGACCCTGATTTCATATTAAAACCATTAAGTTTGAGATTGAGTTTGAGGACATCAAGGATATGTTTATCTTTTAAATCAATCGTTTGATTAGGATAACAGTTCAAATAAACAGGTCCATCTTGAAGTCTAAATTCAGCAGCTGCTAGTAGAAAATTTGCAAAATTGTAATGTCTTGCATCTCTAAGACAGACTAAGCCAGAAGCGTTTAAGCCTTTCCAAACAAGCGGTTTAAGAGCAACTTGTACACAACCGATGTGTAAAAAGTTGTAGGTTTCTTTGTGTTTAAGGATGGAGTTGAAGATAAAAGAAAAAATTCTTCTTTCTCAGGTTGGATAGAAATGGATTCCTCGACAGTCTTGATCACATAATCAAACTATGAGAACCAATTCTTTTTTGTTTGGAAGATGTCTTTGCTGTCAATTGAAGGAAGAGTCCAATCATCAACTGTTTGATTTATATATTTGAACTGAATTTCTTCGTCGAAGATGTTGATCCCTCATGGTTTAAAGAAGAGTTTGGAGTGAAGGAAGAGAATGAAGATGAAGAAAAAAGATCGTCGAGAAAAAGAGTGAAAATTCAAAGACATAATGTGAATAGACTAAAATTAACAAATTTAAAAACGATATTAAAATGACAGAAATTTAAGGAAATAAAAGTGCATAAGGCAAAGAGCGAAAAGATAAAGGTACAGGTGATAAAAACTGAGAATTAAAGAAGCAAAATAAAAACGAGATAAACACTAATTGTAAATTTCCCTTGATCAGTATCATGACCGTCAGGTTCCATAGGCGTATATTAATTTAAGATTTATTGTGGATTTATCATTTAGTGATGTTTGGATAAATATTCACGATTTGCACTTTTGTACTCTGGAACAAGTTTAGAAATTTACTTATAATTTACCAATCAAAACATTTTGTTATCCCTTACTATAGTTTGCAGATCTATAGCCCTTAGCCATCATAGAA
This sequence comes from Acacia acuminata, assembly GCA_019022655.1. Taxonomy (NCBI): domain Eukaryota; kingdom Viridiplantae; phylum Streptophyta; class Magnoliopsida; order Fabales; family Fabaceae; genus Acacia; species Acacia acuminata. The sequence goes on along the minus strand of JAFJYI010000049.1, from coordinate 2,144,591 downwards.
GAACAATAAATTAAACTTAAATCATTCCATGTAGGAGGCATAAACTAGAAGAGAATCTGGTTTTAACCAAAGGACTCATATATGATTTCAGAAATATAAACCCTACGTATGGGTGTAAATCGCCTGCCACATCACACAGGACTTACAGCCTTAAAACATCCCCATTGAAATCTCAGGCATCATATGCAAAAGACCATATATAAACCTTTTCTAAAAATCCAGACTCTTTTTTTTTTTTTTTTTTTTTTTTTTTTTTTTTTGGCTATTGAGCATAGATTTGAACATAATACTAAATAGGACAACAAAACATATTGAGAAAGTAAACGATCAGTCCAGATCTAATCATGATAGAGCTAGATTGTGAAATCTGAATTCGTGAACAACAACCCAATGCATCTTGAGAGGGTAGACTCCCAGTCCAAATTTAATACATACATACATGTATTGTGGGACCACTTAAAATTCTCCCACTTGATCCTTTTTTATCCATATTTTCCTTTTCTAAAATTTTAGGTCAAAAATTATCATTTGAAAATATTTCCTTGAATTTATTCTTTTTTCCAAATATTGCAAGGAAAAATAATTCCCTAATTTTCAATAGTTAACTCTATAATTATTTTAGGCAAATTTTCACAATAATTTTCCTTTCAACATTTCAAATTTCAAATCCCAAAATTTAGGATGTTACATTATTTGTCCTCTTTTGTTCATTGGGCCTTGTGTGTCGCACAAAAACCGGAGCTGAAGCCACATTGTTTACTCTGTGAATAGTTTGGCTTTCTATAGGTTTTAAACATTGATACTATTTTTCCCTTCCAACAATTATGAAAAGAAACCATAGGTTGATTTCTCGCTTAGAATAAAGATTAGACCCCTAAAGCTAGAATTAAATTGTTGGACGCTGTAATTTGACAAACGATAGCTTGTCAAAACATGGAGGTTATGTTTGGATATGGGGATTTGGATTTGGACCAAACCCTTTATTTGGATGCATAAAATTTGATGGATTTGGACAAATCCCAATCCATTACAATAATACAGTCCCTTTTAAATTTCAAAATTTAACTGTCTTTATGGTAAGTAGGACAAATTTGAGTTGCTTAGATTTTGTTCTGACAGAATAGTTTACTGATTGAATAATGTTCTTATTTCCTGAATTTTATGTATCTCCACTTTTACAGTTAAAACATGATGTACGGGCTATTTGAGAAGGCAGTGGGGATGAAAAAACACAGCAGGAAGGGAAAAGCATGGTAAGAGTAAAATGATATGTTTGGATTGACATTTTTTTAAATAGGTTTTTAAGCCAAAAGCTACTTTTAAGAAACCAATAAGACCTGTTTTTCACATTGCTTTCCACAGTGTGGGTGGACTTCTATCACCGTCAATTCAAATATAAATTACATTTATAATATGACTTTATCATATCTTAAGTTTGCAAAAGTCATATTGGATTGACGGTAGCAAAAGTGACTTTTTTGAAACTGAAACTTGTTTGAATGATTATTATGAGAACAAGTTTAGATAGAAAATGATTGAAAATGGCATGACTTTTATTAGATAATACATATATACATTATATGTATATATATTGTGATAATTATAAAAGAAAATTTAAAATTATAAAAAAGTGAAAAAAAAAAAAAAATTAACTTGGAAAATTTGGCAATGCTAAAATACAAAAATTAAATGTAGTTAATAAAGAAACGTGCTTATAAATTAGAAATCATATAAATATAAAGTTTTTTTATCAAATAGTATTACATAATTAATTGGCTATGAAGTGAAAAAGAGTTTCATGAACATAGATCAAAATAGACCCTTAAGCCATAAACACAACTTTTCATAGACCAAATTGACTACTGGAGCATAATTTGAAAATTTATCAACTAAAAATTAAATTTCTCATGAATCTAAATTAGAGTACTATCATAAAAATTTACCACTCTAGTCCTTATTATAAGTTTATTTTAACTAATTGTCTTGCATATTTCTCATCTTTCCATATCTCCAATGAGAGTTAAGTAAGGATAAAAATGGAAAACAATAATTATTAAATTTTAAGTAAATTTATATTTAGGACAAAAAAATCATCTATAACTCAAATCAAACATGGGTACACCAGTTTCTATGAGGCCAGGAATCACAAACCTGAGATGGCTTTGACAATTACAAAGTTTGAAGCTCTGTGTGGGTTTATCCCTTTGAAGGTATTCTTTTGTATTTCACGAAATCTTTTATTTTACTTTCGTTGAGTTTCTGTTTCATAAACAATTCTTTATCTGTATGTGGGAGAATTTTCTTATATGTCTGATCCTTATAATTTCTTATATGTTTTACTGTCTTTGGTGCATTATAAGTTTATTAATCTTCGGTGTTATTTTTCACCCAGGAGCTGAAGGTTGTGCTTCAAGCTATACCTGAGATTATGGATCTGGCTAGCTCTCAAAATGCATTACCAATCTATGGACTCACTGATCGAAATAGTGAAGGAACCGTAAAACGTGAATTTGCGTCATTGTTTGCTAGGATTATGTTTGCAGATAAAACAAAGTTACTGAAGAAGTAGGCAAATCGATGAGTCGTCTGACTTTGGAAACCCACGTTGGGTTATTTACTTTTTCTATGATTCTAGCTATAATAAAAAATTATTCTGCTCATGTTTAAATAAACATTTCTCATTATTATGTTTTTTTTCCTTAAAACCAGTTCAATATAGTAAATCCTATAACAAGCTGCCCTGCTGATAAGTGATGAACACTGCAACTCATTCCTCATACACAGTGTAAAAACAATTTTACTTTTAATCAGGCCGCAAATAGATAAGGAGAAACTAGCACTAAGTTTAGAAGAGCAGTATCCTGGTGATATTGGTGTCATAGTATCATTCTTACTGAACTATGTGAAGTTAATTCCTGCTGAAGCCTATGCACAGGGGAAAAAGAGCTACATTCTTATATAAGTGGTGAGTGCATCAATGCATGGCTACTTCGGAAGAGGTTGTGCGAGCTGGCCTTACTCCTAGACACAGAGATGTCCAAACTCTTCATGCCATACTCACATAGAAACATGTAAGTAAGTATTAACACATGATGAGAACTAATTCTTTTAGCAGACATCACTTCGAAGATTAAAAAAAAATTGATAAGGGATGCGAGTTTGTTATTATTGGAATTTAGAACAATAAAACAATCTCATTGTGACTGGCGTTCGACAACCAGACAACTAGAGAAGATAGTAGACAAGACAGCGTGTAACATCAAAGGTTTTGATTTATTGTTCGTTTGGAGGCAGACCAAGCTCTGATACCATATTGGTATTAGAGCTAGGTCTGTAGACAGTGTACAACGTTGAAGGTTTTGATTTATTATGGGTCTGGAGGCAAACCTTGCTCTAATAGTATAGAGCTAGGTCTATCGACAGCACACAACGTTGAAGGTTTTGATTTATTGTGGGTCTGGAGGTAGACCTAGCTTTGATACTATATTGGTATCTAAGCTTGGTCTTCCTCCAGACCCACAATAAATCAAAACCTTCGACGCTATACGCTGTCTTCTCTAGTTCACCAGTTGTCGAACACCAATCACAATGAGGGTGTTTTATACCTTTGGATTTCAATATGATATCAGAGCTAGGTCTGCCTTTAGACACAGACCTTCGAAGCTTCCTCTGATCTTCAAAATTCCGAGGCTAAGGATTTTGAAGATTGAAATCACATAAAATCTGTAACTGTAGACCAGGTTGCAGATATCTTGACTAACGAAGTTTGAAGGATTTCGAGGCAAGCTTAAAATTTAATAATTATTCACATTTAAAATAACATTTCTCATTGTTATGCTTTTTTCCCAAAACCAGTTCAATATGTCCTATAACAAGCTCCCCTGCTCATAAGTGATGAACATTGCAACTCATTCCTCATGCACGTAAAAACAATTTTACTTTCAATCAGCATAAGCTGCTAACAGATAAGGAGAAACTAGCGCTGAGGTTAGAAGAGCATTATCCTGATGATATTCGTGTCATAGCATCATTCTTACTGAACTATGTGAAATTCATTCCTGACGAAGCCATTAGCATAGGGGCAAAAGAGCTCCATGCTTGTATAAGTGGTGAGTGCATCAAATGCATGGCTACTTTGGACAATGTTGTACGGGCTGGCCTTACTCCTAGACACGGAGATGTCCAAACTCTTCATGCCATGCTTGAAAAGACCCTTTCTCACAAGATAACCATTAACCATAAAGTTTTCACAAAACCGAATTAGTAGGTAATTATGGAAAACCTTCCTTTTCAATACACACACCTCGTGGTCCACGGCACAAATTTCGCCCACAAACCCACAACAGAAAAACCATAACTCAGGGCACAATTATCAAACAGGAGGTTTTATAGCCCACAAGTCATACAACACGAACCCACAACAAAGGGTCTACACAAGTCAGGGGTCACATAGATATAATGGTGGATCCACGATCATATGATAGTGTATAAAATAAGGCCTTCGGAAAATCAACAGTCATCCAAAAGTGGTTAATGTAGTATTTCAAAAATAGACGAGGGCCCTATGATGGCAATATATAAGTCGATACAACACTAATACCAAAAAGAGGCCTACAGGTTTCACGACGACTATGCCTCTGGCTGCTTCCCTTGTCCTCTAGTAAGGTTAGAGGTCTCGCCTGAAAAAAAAACTTAATAATGACGGGTGAGACATAAAGTCCCCGTAACCGAAATTAATTTATCAAATATGCAAGAAAGGATTGCAAGTCAGAGAAGCAGGTTTGTTAATAATATAATGATAATATTAATAATTTCAATAATTAAATAACCACAATTAAAACAATTAACACATAATCACCATAACAATTAACCATCCCCACTCATCCATCCTGCTCCTCCTTATCTCCTCGTGGACGCGGATCGCCCATCGGTGTTAGTAACCCGCCAAGGTTAGCTATCACTTCAAGGATACTTGTCCCCTCCCGTGCCACCACAAAAATACCGTAACAGGAGGTGCCCGCCCAAAACACTCAACTCCAATCCGGGCCAGGAATATGAGAGAGCCGATGGGCACAATTTCACCCTAAATCTCTTCCACACAACCCAACATATCCCCTAACAGAAGAAATAATAAAATTTTAAACAACAATTTATTAAATTATATTTCATACAATTCATCTCACAACAAACATTATAACCATCACAACAATAACAATCCCAATAATAATAATCACTCGAATACATAGATTGGAAATTACAATCGCTTCACCGAATTAATTTTTATATTCAAACCTACACATAATTTTTCAAAACACATACAAGTTATGTATATGAAAATTAAGCTTAGAAAAATACCTCACAGTCCAGAACAAGCATATAAAATAAATTAACTCTAGTTACCTCAATTCCAAGCTTAATCTTAGTTTGAGAAGCTCAACCCGAACAATCACCGGTCACTAGAAGGCTCTACATTATCACAATTAAAGTTTATAATTTCCTATAACTTAAAAGAATACAAATTCTAATAAAATATTACTGTACCATGAATTGAAAATGACCTTTTGGTGTTTAAATTTTGAAAATGACTATTTTGTCCTTCAACTTTTATTTATTTATTTTTTTTTTTTTAAATGACGTTTTTATTTCCACACATGTCTTATTCCTTATTGACAATTATTGAATTATACTTATTTATAATACATACAATAGCATCAGCGTCCTCTTTATTCCCAAAATCGGCGATAATGTATATATAGATGTTCATAATATGACTGCAAGGTTTCTTTCTTCTATTTCTCTCCGGGTGTTGAAATTAATTTACATCAGCAGTATAACTCGTTTTTTTTTTTTTTTTATCCATATATGATAGTAACTCTCCTCATGCAAAGTAATCATACACACCTAATAAATATATAATCAGACCCCCAATTCCTTAATGTTCAAGATCTCATTTTTCCTATAATTTTCCAGATGTATATTTTCAGATATATTGATATATATAAAAATCACCAAGTCCACAACGTGCTCTTGCCATACGTGTGTACAACTTATTTGAAATCCTACGTGACATGCATAAATTATTAACTTTAAATTTTGACATCAGGAGAAGTCGTGCCTCCTAAATTTCTTATAACAAATATATCTAGAAAAAGTTGCCAAGATAGTTTTTGATATATACTAAGATAGCAAATATTTTTCCTACCACTTTTTTTTTCCTCAAATGCAACGTGTTATGTATGCAACAAAATCCTTCCTACTATTTTTCCCAGGTGCAGCGTTGGTTAACTTTCCCCTTGTGTAACGTTGATATAAGTATATATATAAATATTTAACACCCAAAGCTAATATATATATGTGCCGTTTTTTTTTTCCTTTTCCTTCTTTTTTTTTTTTTTTTTTTCCTCTTTGGCTTCTCGTGCAGCGTAAATAGAAATGACAGTAAGCTCTTCCACCCTTGCTAAGGTTCATGTGTCTACCTATATATAGCAATAAGCACACTCTGGGTTCTATTTTTATTATTCACTACTTTATATACACACATATATATGTGTGTGTGTGTGTTAAGATTTGGTTCAGCGATCACTGTTCTAAAGATCCTAACTCCGAGACCCAACACAACTTCACCCACTGCCCCTGTTTTATTGTTAAAATGCAGAGAACTATTGTGTTAACTCCTATGGTTTAATACTTAAAGTTTGCATTTGGAAGGTGCTGGAGACCAACAGAAAAAAAAAAAAAAAAAAAGAGACTTGAAGGCTTACCTTCAACCTTGGCTTGGATGATGTTTTCTTGGCTAAAACCACACTCCCCTGTTTCACGGTTTGCTTTGTGGAGAGGGAGAATGGAGTCTCGCGGTGTGGCTAACTCCTCCTTCCTCGGTTTTTCACACGCACAGACTTGGTTTTATGGTTTTTTGTTAAGTAGCGTGGATGGATGGAGGGGAGTTGATGATTATATAATACTCCTAGGGTCTGGTCCGAGAAGAGAAAACACAGAGGTCCATAGCGTTGAGCTCGAGAAGCACGGAGTTGCTAACGTGACTCTAATCCTTCCGCGTTTTCTTAAGGAAGTGTGAGAGTATGGGCTGAGATTACTTTCGCTGATAAATCCAGCTGCATTTCGGCGAGGGTACAGGCTTTACGTGTTCAACTAGAATTGTTTTCCCTGCTATGCGTTTTGCTGCATCTAAGGTGTGGTTAATATATATATATATATATATATATATTTGATAATAAAAGAGGCTATATCTGAGGCGTGGTTAATAGAATAGATGACTTGATGAGTTGTGTTTCAATTGGGCTGAAGAGTATTATCTGTAGTAGGAAGTATGGGCTGATGGGGATTTAATGGGTTGGGGTTGAATAAAAAGAATATGGACGCTGGTTAAATGGATGGGCTGCAGAAGAAATAATGAATGGAGTGTCTGTGTTGTGTCTTTACTTAACCCATTTGATAATTGAATATTAAATTCAATTGTTCTGCAAAGAGGAGGTCACATGCTTTTCTTTTGTTTAAATAATTCTATACGTAAGGAATTAATGGAGAAATGAAAAGTATGATTACGTGGTGGTTTGCATGAGGTATGGAAAGTGAGTGTTGTGGGACCCATTAAAAGAATTATCCCATAATACCACAAATTCCATGTTCATCTTTTCTTTCCAATTTTAACTATTAAACTTCAATAATTCTTTTCCCAACAATTCAAGGGAAAAAAAAAATAGGCCTTGACTTCTAATAATTATTTTAGGCTATAAGTTATCCCTTCTAAATATTTCTTGAATTTATTATTTTCCCCAAAATAAATTAATTAAGGGAGAAATAAACCTAAAGTTTCCAATAGTTAATTTCTTAATTATACTTTAAATCCTAAGATTAAAATTAGAATGTTACAATGCTCACATACAAACAGGTAAATAAGTATTAACACATCATGAGAATTGTTTCTTTTAGCGGGAAATAACCATCAAATCACTTCAAAGATAAAAATATTTTGATAAGGGATGCGGGTTGGTTATGATTGGAATTTAGAGGCATAAAACAATCTCATTGTGACTGGTGTTTGACAACCAGATAACTAAAGAAGAGAGTACAGAAGTCAACCTACAACGTCGGAGGTTTTGATTTATTGTGCATTTGGAGGCAGACCAAGCTTTGATACCATATTGGTATCAAAGCTAGGACTATCAATAGCGTACAACGTCGAAGGTTTTGATTTATTGTGGGGTTGGAGGCAGACCTAGCTCTTATACCATATTGGTATTAGAGCTAGGTCTGCTAACAGCGTACAACGTTGAAGGTTTTGAATTATTGTGGATCTGGAGGCAGACCTTGCTCTGATACCGTCTTGGTATCTAAGCTAGGTCTTCCTTACAAACCCACAATAAATCAAAACTTTTGACGTTGTACTCTGTCATCTCTAGTTCTTTGGTTGTCCAACATCAGTCACAATGAGAGTGTTTTATACCACTGAATTCCAATATGGTATTAGAGCTAGATCTGCCTCCAGACACAGACCTTAGAAGCGAGCATTATGACTCTATCTCACATAAGATCTACAACTGCAGATCAGGTTGTAGATACTTGAAAATAATTTTACTTTCAATCAACATAGGCTGCTAACAGATAAGAAGAAACTAGATTGAGGTTAGAAGAGCAGTATCCTGGTGATATTCGTGTCATAGCATCATTCTTACTGAACTATGTGAAATTCATTCCTGACGAAGCCATTAGCATAGAGGCAAATACATGCTTATATAAGTGGTGAGTGCATAAAATGCACGGCTACTTCGGACAATGTGGTACAGGCTAGCCTTACTCCTATACACAAAGATGTCCAAACTCTTCATGCCATTCTCACATACAAACAGGTAAGTAAGTATAAACACATGATGAGAATTGATTCTTTTCGCAGAAAATAACCATCAAATCACTTCGAAGATTAAAAAAAATTGATAAGGGATGCAGGTTGGTTATGATTGGAATTTAGAGGCATAAAACAATCTAATTGTGACTAGTGTTCGACAACCAGACAACTAGAGAAGAGAGTACAGAAGTCAACATACAACGTTGGAGGTTTTGATTTATTGTGTATTTGGAGGCAGACCAAGCTTTGATACCAATATGGTATCAGAGCTACGTCTGTCGACAACGTATAACGTCGAAGGTTTAGATTTATTGTTCATTTGGAGGCAGACCAAGCTTTGATACCATATTGGTATCGGAACTAGGTCGGCCGACAGCGTACAACGTCGAAGGTTTTGATTTATTGTGGGGCTACAGGCAGGCCTAGCTCTTATACCATATTGGTATCAGAGCTAGATCTGCCGACAACGTACAACGTCGAAGGTTTTGATTTGTTGTGGGTCTGGAGGCGGACCTAGCTCGATACCGAGACGATATCGAGCTAGGTCTGCCTCCAGACCCACAATAAATCAAAAGCTTCAACGCTGTACGCTGTCTTTTCTAGTTCTCTGGTTGTCCAACACTAGTCACAATAAGAGTGTTTTATACCTCTGAATTCCAATATGGTATCAAAGTTAGGTTTGCCTCCAGACACAGACCTTAGAAGTGAGCATTATGACTCTATCTCACATAAGATCTACAGCTGCAGATCAGGTTATAGATACCTTAAAATAATTTTACTTTCAATCAGCATAGGCTGCTAACAGATAAGGAGAAACTAGCGCTGCGGTTAAAAGAGCAGTATCTTGGTGATATTCGTGTCATAGCATCATTCTTACTGAACTATGTGAAATTCATTCCTAACGAAGCCATTAGCATAGGGGCAAAAGAGCTACATGCTTATATAAGTGGTGAGTGCATAAGGGATGTCCAAACTCTTCATGTCATGCTCACATACAAACAGGTAAGTAAGTATTAACACGGGATGAGAAGTGATTATTTTAGCAGAAAATAACCATCAAATCACTTCGAAGATGAAAAAAAATGATAAGGGATGGGGGTTTGTTTTGATTGGAATTTAGAGGCATAAAACAATCTCATTGTGACTGGTGTTCGACCACCAGACAACTAGAGAAGAGAGTACAGAAGTCAGCATACAACGTCGGAGGTTTTGATTTATTGTCATATTGGTATCAGAGCTAGGTCTGTTGATAGCGTACAACGTCGAAAAGGTTTTGATTTATTGTTTATTTGGTGGCAGACCAAGCTTTGATACCATATTGGTATCGGAGCTAGGTCGGCTGACAGCGTACAACATCGAAGGTTTTGATTTATGTGGGGCTGGAAGCAGGCCTAGCTCTTATACCATATTGGTATCAGATTAGGTTTGCGGTCTGCCGACAGCGTACAACGTCAAAGGTTTTGATTTATTGTTGGTCTAGACACTGTCTTCTCTAGTGCTCTGGTTCTCAAACACCAATCTCAATGAGAGTGTTTTATGCCTCTAAATTCCAATATGGTATCAAAGCTTCCTTTGATCTTTGAAATTCCGAGCCTAAGGATTTTGAATATTGAAGCAGGCATTATGACTCTGTGTCACATAAGATCTGCAAATCAGGTTGCAAATATCTTAACTAACGAAGTTTCAAAGATGTCGAGGAAAAAGGATTTCGAGGCAAGCTATGAATGATTTCAAGGCAAGCTAAGAATGATTTCAACATATACTTTCCACCTTGATAGAGGGTGTTAGACGATTATGGATTATTTAGATTAAACATTATCTTATTATTAAGTTTGATATTTATTATATCTTAGGATTAGATATGGATATATTATCTCTTAGGATATTATACCTTAATTATTTTGATTAATTAGATTAGATTCTATGGTTAGACCTAGATTTACCTGACCCATGTGTACTATTTTTTATTGAAAGATTAATAGAGTGTGTTTTATCCCTCTAAATTCAATAGTTATTATGTTTTTAAGGTGGAAGAGAATAATGGGAAAGTGATGTTATGTTGAGAAGGGGAAAAACAAGCACATCAATAGAATCATGTGATAGGTTTGAGTTTTTGAAGAATGAATTATATAATCTACTGCAGGGCCCATTGAGATCATGGGAGGAACTGTCATAAATCAACATGTAACAAAGTATTACTTCAAAAAAAAAAAAAAAAAAAAAAAAAAAAAAACATGTAACAAAGTACCGCCCACCATTTGATGAATTTGAGATTGATCACTGTGTTCTCCCTGAGGGGATGGATGAACCACTGACCCTCCAAATAGTCCCAGGTCCGTCCACCTTTCTGGTAGTGAAAAGGGGGAGCAATTTTAGAAGTCGGAAGATCAAGGAGACGCCATTTCGTCGCTGAAGGGCGTGGTTTTTTTTTTTTTTTTTTTTTTTTTTTTTTGCTGATGCAAACACCGCCAAGTTTCCCCAAGTTTAAGAAAGCCTTCTACTGGCCAGATCTGAAATTCTGAGTTTTGGTTTTATACCATAGTAATGTACGTAGTATCGTTGGGAAAGAATTCATTTGTTCACAGTTTCTGATAAAAACATAGCATAGACAATATCTTGAGATGTATACTTTCATTGAACTTCTTGCTTCAGAATTTTTCTGGAGCAGTATTGGGTTACAAGTTGAGACTCAAATCTTTTAGATAGTTTTCTATTGAATACCAAATGTCATTGTGCCAAAAATGTTGCATAGTAGGGTGGACGCCCCTTCATGGACATGCAAGGATTGAACCAAAACTGTGATTTGCAAACTCTAATGCTTTGACTTCTGTATCAAAATTGATTTTATTACACAATTTTTCAGCTTTGAACTGTAATGGCTGGAAAGTAAGTTTGCAAATTAGGGCTTCTATTCCACTAAAGTGCTGGATTGTTGGGGACTCGTTTGGTAAATAACATGCATATAAGTTCAGACTTCAGAGTGATGATAAAAGAGCTGTGCATTTTAACCATGCCCCTGCAACATGAATAATATATCCTTTTGGCCAAACATACACCGACCTACCTTTTAACTTGAATATTTATATTTATATTACTAGCAATAATTCCAACAATAATAGTATAAAGTATAGAATTTAAAACAAATCACATTATAAATTTGTAAAATATAACTAAAAATATGTAATATAGCACAACATAACATCAAGAAGGAAAATTACCCAAAAATAATTCAATTTTAAATTCAGGGCCACATCACTAAATACTCTTTGTTTCAATGTGATCAAGATAGACGAGGATAAACCAAAGTCGAAAATTCAAATTTTCAAATGGCATAAAACAAAACTTGTAATATTGCTAGAAATAAAACACTGCACTAAAATACAAACTCCATCAAACGAAGAAGCATTTCAGGCTTCAGTGACTGGATACTCGAATACTACATCTTTCCCCGTAAGCTTCCTGTAAACTCCAGAAAAAGTTTCTAGCTTGTATTCGGTATTATTGCGCTCCTTGGGGTCCAAGAAAACCTGAGTTATAAAAAATTAAAAAATAAAAAAATAAAAAATCATAAATGAATATTTGAAGATCATTGTGATACAAGGAGAAGCAGAACAAAATATGCTTTAAAATGCGCTAACCTTCATTATTTTGGATCCATCAAGCCTATATCTGACACGCTTGCCAACAATTTCAGCAGGATGCACAACATCCTCCAGCATAGCATCATGGACCGCTGTTAGGGTACGGGTGCGTGGTCGCTGAACAGCAGAACCTTTCTTTGGTGGCCGCACAATCCTTCTTGTAGCAACCACGACAACATCCTGTAAATTCAGTATGACTTTCAGCAAACACAATTTGATTATCCATGGAAATTTTCATACAAACAGTTAAGCATAATGAGACTCGGCAGACAGTACTTTGGATGATAAACAAGAAACAGAGATAACAACCTTTCCACTGAATTTCTTTTCCAGTTCTCTGACGAGTCTCAGATGAATCTTGCGGAATGCCTTCCTCAATCTGTAAGGCACATAGATCACAACAGCTTTGCGATTCCCAGCAACATCCATTTGGCTGCATAATGAAGGATCCTCTTAATGGTTTTATTTGTTACAAAAAGAAAAATTAGACAAGCATAAGTGAGTATAGCAACATGCTTACACTGCTTGATTTATGTAGAGATCCTTCAGGTCACTTTTAAGCTCCTGATTAGTGTTCTCCAAATCAAATAGGTACTGTGCCACTGTCTCCTCAAATTCAGTGGGTTCAGCATCATTATCCTTGTGGATTTTCTTTCTTGAAGTGTACATTTTGGTCAATCTGTTTTAAGACAAAACAATTACTTATCAACTAAAATTATTTTCATGGTTTTAAACATGGAAATGAAAACAGAATAAACTTGAACCAATTGCTGCTACACGTTACTGGACAATTCACATCGGATTCCTCACGCTTAGGTAAGCAAGAGTCAAACAAAACACACCCTATTCTGAATACTTCAAAAAAGAGTCAATAAAAAGAACCCTCTATTGCAAAACTTTCAATGACGAAGAATCAGAAGATAAATGTAACATATAAGAAGTTTCTGCTCCATTATTGAATACTTCAACAAAAAATTATTAATTGTCCCTCCAAATGAAAAACCAAACAATATACATCTGGTAAAAAGGCAAACATAAAACTACATCAAACTATCACTGATGAAGAATCAGAATGATAAATATGAAGTATGTGAAGTCGTTAATCTATTCTAAATTCTTCCATAAAATGATAAAACGCCACCTATTATAACTACTTCAATCCTCCAACAACAAAACGAGAATAAATGTACTCGAAATATAAAATTAAAAACTTCACAATAATAAATTGATATTCTCAACGTAAATGCAAATCCACTCAAAACTAACACACGACAAGAGGGGCATATATAGAGAAAACAAGCAATTTGAGAGAGCATTTGCATTGGAGAATACGTATGAGTTCGGATCTCAGAGAGACCAAATGGACGAGCTAAAGAGTTGAATCGTTCATACCGAAATGATATATCACCGCACCAAAAAACAGAACGTAACAACGAAAAAGAGAGAAACGTTGAACGTACCAAAAGGTTAGCGGAAGCCGATAAGTTCAGATCGACCTTAGCTGCAAGTGTTCGGCTTCCACAATACTGAGTGAGAGGGGGCGCCGTGGAGGTTAACACAATCTTATATAGCAACCTCAGAAGATGCGATGTTGCCCTAACTTTTGACGGCCCATATTTTTTATTCGTTTATTTAATAAAACGAAATATCGTATTTGTTTTATTTAATTTAATAAATAAAAATCCTTTTAAATTTATGAAGTACATTTTTAATCCTTAAAATTGAACACTGACAATAGTATTAATAGAAAATGATGAGAAAATTAAATTAAATACCACTTTGATCCGATTTATAAGTCTCATTTGACAAAAAGGGTCTTATTTATAAGTCCATTTTGATCAAAAAAAATGAGATTGTGACAATTTTATCCATATTATTGTACTAATAAAAATAGAGAGATAATAAAGAGTTGAAAGGTATCCATTCATAAATGAGGGTAAAGTTGAAAATTTACCTCATAATCATTTAGCTACCACATCTCCTTAGTATGTGTGATTTGGTCAAAATGACTTATAAATGGGACCAGAGTGGTGGTGATTATGCAATGTTGAGGAAGCATGATTAATTTTTTTAAAAATGAGAAATACATACAAACAAACCAAAAAACCAACAGTGATTAAGCTTAAAGATTGTGATCAATGAGAATTGTAAAGAACAGGTCTTTGAAAGCTCCATTAATAGAGTGTCTATATCGTAATTCAAATCTTCAATACTCTGTTATCATATGATAATTATAGGATTCAATCAAACCAACAGTGCGACGCGACCATATATGAAGGATGAAGGAGGGAGACGGTAGGTTGGGGGAGGGCTTTTTCCAACCAAAATTTAAGGTTACAACTGGAATTAAGATTAAATTTGGTGTTACCCTTTGGGTTTTTAATATAAAATATATTTATATATTTTGATTAGATTAATTAAGTTAGTTTGTATATTATGTCTTTTTCTAAAATATCATAATCATCTTCTTTAATTCCATCATTTTTTTCTTCACATTGATTATTGTTGACGGATATAATCAGGCGTCAATAGAGATAAATTATTTAAAAAAATTAACAAATATAAAAAATATGTCTTTTATTTATAATCAAGATCAATTCTCTAAATATGTATGCCTTATATTAAAGATCAGTAGAAGTATAATTTTTGAATGGTAAGTATTTCTCGTTTAAAAATTTTTATCTTATTTCATTAACATTGCACAATCATTTTCTATTAGCCACATTAGTTGTACATCTTAGTTTTATTAAAATTTTATAACTCTACTTCTCCAATTTTTTAAAACCAACTCATAAAAATTTTCCCTCCCCTCTCTTTCCCTCCTTGCAAACAGCCCTAAGGGCCTGTTTGGTTTGAGAGGAGGTAGAGAGGAGAAAGAAATTTTTTCTTATCTTTACTAAATAGCTTATAAAAAATTTTCAATATTTCAAAAATACACTCTCAACAAAAATGCATATTTTTCTTATTAATGACAATTTCGTCAATATCCTCGGGGCTTGTCAATTTCGTCAATGAACCCTCCAAAATTTAAAGGATTTTTTTGACCTTGAGTAACGTTAAAAGATTAGAAGCACTTACTTCTATTGATCGTAAGCTTTTTTTCCCCTTTCTAGCTTAAATTTGTTTTAGTATTAGCTGAAAGGTTTACTATAGGATTATTACTCCAATTGTGCTCTGACTTTCTTATTGCTGATGAGCTTTTAAGCTCAATTTTCCTGCCTCAAGTTGCAACTTTTAGATGCTGTTGTCTTGTAATCCGCAACATATAATGAAATTTAGAGGAACAAACCTTTTAATTATATCTTTGATGTAAAACTCAGGACACACTAATTCTCACTCAAACAGACTAGTGAAAGAAAATAAAGAAAACAGGGGAAGTTAAGAACAACTAAAACAGAGACTGTAGGGAGGAAAGGGTCAGAATTGAGGGGGAAAATAAGACAGATACATGGAGGAAGAGAGAATTTCATAATCCATCGTGTTCTCATTCATTCAAGTGTGTCCATACAAATGATGAAAGCTCCTATTTATAGGCTAATAAAGAAACAGCTGTTGACCCCCTTGAGGTAACCATTTATAACAGCTAAAGCGCTCGCTTGTAAATATTGTCCGTTTTGGCACAAAAGGCCTTACAGTTTTATTTTCGGCTGGACTTCGTTAGGCCCATTAAAATAGAGTAATATTGTCCCTTACAGTTAAAAGGTTAACAATCAACATCAATTTTTTAACAATCAACGTTAGTTTAATTTTTTGATGTTATAAAGCAACATTACTACATTTTAAAATTTGTAGGGTAACATTAAACTTAAGAAAACTTCCAGAGCAATATTATTTCTCAGAGAAAACTTCTAAGGCAAATTAGCATTTTAGCCCAATATTAATGAATGCTTGCATTGGAATACATGAGCATTTGTGTTCTTGCAATTTGATTGAATGCAGCTCACAAATCATAATGGTACGTAAAACATGAGGTTTTGAAAAGAGTATCCAGCAATATAAGGCATTCCCAAAACTGGGGGTGAAGTGTTAATTGTGCCACTAAATATGATCCACACAAGAACTGACTAAACATATTTTTTGAGCTTATAGTTAAATTGATTAAGTACCAATTGTAGTAGTTTCATCTTTCAAAACAAAAATAGATGGGGAAAAAAAAAAACAAAAAAGGCAGAAGAATACAACTATGATTCCCTGGTTGTCTCTGTAATTGCAGTTTTGGTGATTTGTTTGGTGATAAAATGAGAAAGAACACCAATGGGGCAACAGAAGAGGCAAAGAGAAACTGAATGGCGAGTCTCAATTTGATTCTTTAGTCCATCAAGAAAAACCTGCCTGGAATCATTTGTAATAATGTAAGGATGAGTATGAAAAAAAATGAATCATCAAAGAAGAAAAAGAGAAATAGTAATAAGAAAGTGACCTGGCAGCAAAGAGGTCTATAAGCATTAAGTGAATCCAAGCAGAGGCTAAAGTGATGTCACTGGAGAACATTTTCGCTATACTACTCAGCTGCATCACAGAGCATAAAATACAAGCCCCATGTAAAAAAGGAACACTTTTTTTTTTTAAGGGAAAATTGCTGAAAAACTCCCAATTACAACAGCGAAAATCACACGAAGTTCTCAATTAAAAAAATAATATCAGAAAAGTCACATAACTTGTCAATGATGACTCTTTCATTTATCATTAATAAGTTATAAGACTTTTCTGATATTATTATTTTTTAGTTGAAACCTTGATGTGATTTTCCCTTTCCCAATTCATAATTTAAACAAAGTACACGTACTTTTAGGCAATAAAGTCTGTAATGGGATATTTTTGAGCAATTTTTCCTTTTTTTTTAATAATTGAATCACAAATTATTGGTAAGAAGACAGACCTGAGGTAAGAAGTATTGGGTTGCAAAAAGGAGTTGAAGAGTTTCTGGGGTCCAAGAAAGGCAGAGGAGATATGCATAGAGAAGCCCAAGCAACACATATGGTATCCCACTTTCCATTGACTTTTTAGTCTGCATTTTCCCATTTTCAAACTATCAACTTCATGCACCAACTAATTAAATATATATCCAAAGCCCAATCTACTTCCTTTTGATCGTAAATATATGAGGTTATATTGGGACTAAATATAATAACTACAAATTAACTTATTGTGCCTTCTAAATTTATAATTTTGTGGGTCAAATACCAATTTTGTCACGGAAGTATTGGCTAGAAAGCATTCAGCAACCGAAACTTTTGTTGGTATCATTTTTGCCCCGGAAGTTTACAAACATAGTAATTTTGCCCATTGGTTGATCTTGACTATTGAATTGTTACTCTTCTTTATAAACTTCTTAGGCAAATTTGCTTCTAAAAAACTTCTAGGGTATATTTGCTCCTAAAAGAAACTTTCAAGGCATATTTGCTTCTTTTGTAAATTTCTGAGACAAAAATGATACCAAAAAAACTTCCGGTGATGAATACTTCGACTAATACTTCCGTAGCAAAAAATGGTATTTAACCCTAATTTTTTTCCCTCAATCCTTAATAAAGAGAGTATTTTATAGAAATCAAAATACATAATAAGACTCAGTAATATAAAAATGAAGTGGTATTATCCATGAAACATTGCTGCTCATTTTTCCCACCAATAAAGCCTACATGTGATCCTATCTTCTTCTTCTTTCTTTTAATAAATAAACGTGGCCACTTCGTTTGGTACGGGGCTAAAGTCACTATCTTCCTCTTATGTATTTGTCCAACTCACAGTAAGAGACCGGCCATTTCTTATTTCCAGAACAATTTGTTTGTTTTTTAAAATAAAAACTTGTTTAATTAATTTTTATTCAATTTTTTTAAAAAAAAAAATTGCAACCTGTTCTATTTTTTTATTTTATTTTTTTAAAAAAAGTGTAGAGCATGTGTTTTCAGTAATGACTACATAAATAATTTAAACCAAAACAACCCTATCTCAATTATTTTCCTTTTTTTCTCTAAATTGATTTTAGGAACAATTGTTCCACACAAGTTTTTATACATTTTTTTTACTTTAATATATGATTTTTCTTAAACAACGATCCAAATAGTTTTTTTCCCTTCCCAGAAACTTGTTCTGAAAAATAAATTTACGAAACTATTCTAACAACATATAAATTAAAAACAAAAATCAAAAGAGTTCATACTATCTCTGCTTTGGGGGCTATGACCATAAGTGTGTAATAAGGAAGAACAGCTACTGATCCCAGCGTAAACACATTGCTGGCAAGTTCAGAGCGTGACAACCCTGCATCATAACATTACCCATATCAACTTATATATATACACTCACTCTCCTTATTCTTAATATAAGAAATTAATTTTTTTTCTCGAAAATATCAAAAATTTAAATAAATTATTTATATTTATCGTTTTTCTCCAAACTAATTTTTCTGACATATAATCTAATACTAAAAATATATGGTATCATTAAGTAATTTATTTAGCTTCCTTATTTTTTCCAATAGAAATTATATACTCTTATATTAAGAATCAGATGGAGTATATATCAGAAGGGGACGATGAGCATGAAAAGAGAATACATGAAGCGCAAACTACAGTGCTTTTTTGACAAAGTAGAGAAGGCACAACTTGGGATGGCTTCAAAGTGATTTTGGACCCTCCTATGAAACTCCACTCTCCTCTCAACTTCACCCTTCTATTTCTGCTGAAATCACCACCACTTCTCACAGTACCAAGCTCACCAATCTACAAGAAACAAACCTCACTTGTAAACAAAACTGAAATTTTTCATAGCTTTCAACTCTGGTTAGAGATCATATATATACACACATAGTTTGCATATAAACTCCTGGAATCACTTTATGACATACTGGAAAAGAAAACTCCTGTTACATGAATCAAATTTAAAAAGCAGAGCTGATTCAAAATAAACCAGAGATTCATCTAAAACCATTCCTAGAATAAAAAAGAAAGAACCCAAATCCAAAGAGACCTCAAGGAATGGTAAACAGAAAGTGAGAAACATAGTCTTGGCCTTGGGGAAACTGTACCTTCAATGCTGATGGAGAATAGCACAAGGAGGAGGAGGAAGAAGAAGAAAGGGCCATGATTGAGGGCAAAACTAAAACGTACAGACTTCACCAAACAAAAGTGGTAATTTTGTAGTCCAAAATCAAAGTGGTTTTTGTTATATTTTAAAAAAGTTTTATATATTTTGTAGTGTATAGGCACTTACAAAAATGGTGGAAGTTGAGTGGACGGAAGAGAAACAAGAGCACCGAAAGCAAAGTTAACCAAATTTAGCAAAGCCACCCTCATATAATATCGCACTTGCATCCCCACCTTCGTTTGTCCTTTGAACTTTCACCATATTTTATTTTAACAATGGAAAATAAATACATAATCATGAAAAAAATATGAAATTATGTTTTTAGGGTTTGATTTTTTTGGCCCCGTTTGGTTCATGATAATGGAAGGCATGTGATAAGAAATTAAGAATAGGAGTGAGTATTCCACCATTTCTTTGTTGGTTTCAATTTTTGACATTAAAATATTCCCAAATATGAATTTGGATTCGGCCAAACTTTTGAATTTTGATGGAATGGAGTCATCTTCAGAAAGGAGATGGAAAGTTACATTGACACCTTATTATACCATATTATTAAAATTATTTTGGTTTTTATTCTACAATTAAAATTATCATTTTAAAAGCTGATTAATTTTAAAACATTTTATTTTTTCTTAAAAGTTTACTTTAAAGATCTTATATTTTATAAATTAATTAAAATATAATATTTTAGTATTTTCTTTAAAATATTTTTATAAATATATTTTCATACTAAGTGTATTATAATTTATAACCATTTGATCATCCCTCATTTTCATTTTGATATTTTTTTCCCATCCCCGCAAACACAACAATAAAATGCAATATTCATTTTTTTTTTATATATAACACAACAAATATAATTATTTTATTCCATTCAAAAAACATTCTCATTATTCTTCTTTTATTTTTATTCTTATGGAGTAATAAATATTTCTCAAACAGAACAGACCATTTAATGGAAAGGATTAGTACTATATAACTATTGTTTTCACTTTATGTTGATATCTAAGAGACTTATATTAGAACAGTTATTCGAAAAAATTTCATCAAATCAACAATAGGATCAAACTATCTCCTCTCCCCTATGCAGGGGCGGACCCACGCACGCATAAGGGGGGCACGTGCCCCCTTGATTCTTCTTTTTTTCCCCTAATATTTAAATAATTATTATTTATTTTAAAAAAAAAAATTTATTTTTCCCTTCTATGCCTTCGTTCACCCTTCCAGCTTCCATCATCACGGCTCACTCTTCTCCGTAGGGTGCTTCTGTGCTAGATGGATGAATTTAAGTTTGTCTTCTTAGTCTTCCACACTCCCTCTTATCCTGTTTTAGTGTTGACAATATCCACAAACCTTGTGTATTTGTTCTTATCTAATTCACACCCATTTTTTGAATTTGCAAGGAATAGCTTATCTTGCCAAGAGGATGGTTGAAAAGAAAAAACATATTGTATATCCTTTGGTTTATTTACTTGTAAAGTTAGCATTGACTTTGCCTGTAGCAACTGCGTCTCTGGAAAGAGCATTTTCAACTATAAAATACATCAAGACTGCACTTCGCAATCGGATGGGGATGAATGGTTGAATGATTGCTTAGTGTCTTATTTTGAAAAAGATGTATTTGATAGCATTGATAATGAGGCAATTATGATGGAATTCCAAAAAATAAAGCCTAGAAAAATGACGTTGTAATTGTTTTTATTGTAATATACTTTTGTTATTAAAATATGGGATTATCATTTCTGCTTTTAAGGCAGATAATTTTATCTGCATTAAGTTAAACGACGTCGTAGCAACCTCACTTTTTCTTAACCTGGCGTGAAGAAAGAAAAGCAAGAGTCATTCTTTTGATTTCTTTATCCCAACGGCGCAGTGAAAACTGCAGAAACAGGTCCAGGGAATCTCAGCCTAAAATACGATACCTGAAGATTGCCAGGAGAAACCGATGGCGTGCTGGGGTCGATCTAGTCATTGTTGCGCAAGCCCAGGAACTCCAGAGCCTTGCCGCGTAATCCACCGTAGTAACTTATTGAGGAAACGGAGACTATTAAGATGAGCAAACCTAGCTAAGATCAGCGGAAGAAACAAAAACATTTGAAATTTTGCGAGGAGGCTATGACAGCTTTTATTTTTCTGGGTTATTTGATGGCGAGCAAGAAGTACCTCGATAGGAAGAGGTCTTGAGCGGCTTCTCAATCAGCTTCTTGTCTATAAGGTCATCATCTACGGCCAATACATGAAATCGGGAGTCTGTGGCCATTCCCATTTGATCAGATTCGAGACGCAAGACAAAAACCAGAAGCGTGACTGAGCGGAGAAGAATGAGCGTTGCTTGATTTTGCGGAGAGAGGATGGAGCGGAGGCTAGGGGAAGAGTGGGGAGAAGAAGAGTTAAGTATGGGAAGAAGACCCACAAAAATGGACATCCCGAAAAAGCAAGATCTCGACCGATCGTTGCCATAGATCCCGTGCACAAAGAAATCAAAAGAATGACTCTTGCTTTTCTTTCTTCACGCCAGGCTAAGAAAAAGTGAGGTTGTTTTACATTGTGCCGACGTCGTTTTAACCTAATGCACCTAATGCAGATAAAATTAGCTGCTTTAAAAGCAGAAATGATAATCCCTTAAAATATATGGTGTCCAGCCTTACTACTTTTAACAGTTCTTAGTCTTACTTTTCCCTTTATATTCTTTTATTTTTTTAATGTATTTAAAGCTTTAAAAAAAAAAATTTTGGGCGCCGCCCAACCCCCGCATCCCCTACCAATGGTGCCCCCTTCCATAAATTCCTGGATCCACCGCCTTCTACGTCCAAGGTTCAACCTTATCCCCTCCCCTATCATGTAGTATCAAAAAAAAAAAAAAAAAAAAAATAGGATCAAACTACTGCATCGTTACATAATTAATAATAATATCAATTGATTAATATTACAATATATTCGCTCCTGAACTTAATATAAGACGGATTTAGAAAGTTGATTTTAATCTTAAATGTTTTTCATATTTGTCAATTTCTTCCTAATTTACTCTTATTGATGCTCCTACAATAATAATAAATGAAGAGAGGGAATTAAGGAAGATTACCAAGACATTTTAAAAAATACAAATCATATTAACTATATTAACTAAATTTCTTAATATAATCAAATTAGATAAATATTTTTCATATTAAAAACCAAAATAGAGAATTAAATTAAAACCCCATTTTCATCTACTACGATCAAACAAGTAAAATGTAAACTAATAATGTCTTAAATTCAATAAGTAATCCGATTTTAAGAACATTGCTAACATCACATGCAATATGCCAAGATAAAGTTATTTGTGATCTCTATATACATAAAATTTCATTATCCATGTCAATCAAACAATATTTAACAAACAGAAAAAAAAAAAAAAAAAAAAAAAAAAAAAAAAAAAAAAGCTCTTTTTGGATATCAAATCAAACTCAGTACGTTGCAAGGGCAGAGTTAATGAAAAATTTATTAAGAACCGTCAGATAGATCTTTTTTGTCTCTCCCACCATGTATATAATAATATAAAATATATAACAAACCACATTATTCATTTATAGGATGACTCACTTCAGATCAAATCCTATGTTAAGCACAACCAATAATCTAGTTTTTTTCCCATGTGTTACAAACAAGCTGTAATAATTTATATCATACTCAATCCAACCTCACCGGACCTTCTTCTTTTTTATGTCTATCTTTTTAATCACGCTCGAGTTTTTTTATATGTATATACAGATTTCAGAATATTCGAGAAATTAAGATGCTCAAATTCCAATGAAAAATGGAGGAAGAGGAATATTGTTATGAGCTGTGCTGGTCAAGCCAAGAAACAATGTCATTGAAAACTCGAATGATGATATCATCAGGCTCACCGTCAAGAAGGGCATGGTAAGCCTCCTTGTAAAGCTCGAGTGTCTTGTCTGAACTGCTTGCTTTCTCATACAAGGCTTTGCTCACTGAAGGATCAGTCACAGTATCATCCTCCCCTTGAAGAATTAACAATGGCAGAGAAACCTGCAAATCACACCTTTCATATGTGAATATCAATAAATCTAAGTTTTGAACAACACTCATTACTAGAAGTTACTGGAATATGGATGAAAATCACTAAGAAAGTTAACTTTTTTCTAGGTGCCAGTCTAGTGTAAATAAGCATGCAAATTACAGTGAACTAACTTGTCTACCTGTTTCTGAAGTGAGTTTTAGTTAAGTGTGATTAAAGGTTCAACTAAATTGCAGCATTCTGAGAAGTATGCAAATATAACCAATACGCATTGGTTCTAGTGGAAGGGGATTTGCTTGCTTAAGCATGAGGTCTCAAGTTTAAGTCTGTGTGAATGCAAAAAACACCTTCACTCCTTCAGGAAAGTTACTTCTACTTGGGTCCAACAATGCTTGAATTTGACCCAGTCAAATAAACATATAAAAAAACATGCAAATATATTCACCGTATTGTTGTTTCATACGATTTTGATCATTTTAAGCACATGATAATTTAAACCAGAGGTTGCGGCTTCTTCAAACTAACAACCAGTAAGGACCAGCTTTATGTTGGACGACAATGCAGATGTAAAGGATCGCTGAAATCTTGCGGTTAATTTTAACTAGAGTTTAACATTTTCATTTTAGTCCAAAGTTCAAAAGAGTGTTTTTTTATATATCATGTAATTAGGCCTTAACTTATGAGGCAAAATAGATTCAAGTGATATCATATACTACTTTTATGGTTTATACTTTATATTTGATTTCTTTTTTCTTTTTTTTGAACTTCTTTTCCCATCCAAAAGAAAGGAAAAAAACAATGAACTCGACACATAAAAGAGACCGAGAAACACCTGTTATCAAAATCTAACACGGAAAAAATCAGGTAGAATAGACTGAACAAGACAGAACAGAGAGTACGCATGAGAGAGCAGATCCAAAGAAAGCCTCTTTCTACAACAAAAAACCATGAAATCCTCCACATCTTCACCTCCTGACATCCTCATCTAAAAGCCCATAAATCTTGAATTACTCTAACTTAACCCACTAGATATTTATTTTTTGATAAAATAAAAAGCTTGGTCCCTATAACATCCTCAAGTCCTTAGATATTGTTACTCACTACACCTTGATTCTTTACAGTGGCCGAAATTGTATATTCACTCTACAATAAACTAACTAAATATGCGTGAGTAACAGTTTATAAAGTTTGAGGGACTAATTTGTATAGGGGAATGTAAGTCCTACCACTAAAGCTTATGTTGGTAAATTTTTCAAGGACAATTAAATTGTATATTTATTCTAGCTTTTCTACTCGTAACAACTATCCTAGATCAGATCCTGCTGCTCCCAGTCATGGAGATGCAGCAGGCAATTGGTGTGTCATTTTCAAGGCCAGGCATAAAATGTCTCCATTGATGGTTTCACAGTCAAAAACAGTTTGTGCATACAATGGCAGTCTATTGGGATATTAAATAACTAAAGAAGACAAGTTGGAAGTTCAGCATACGTACTTCTTCCAATCGCTGTTCTATTTCTTGAGTAGTTTTAAGCATCTCTACTGCCGTCCGCAAGCGTGGTTTATCTTTGTAAGCAATAACATTATACGCTGCCTGCAGAAAAATGTTAGAAAATTAAATAATTGTTTGCATGAAATTGAATGATGGAAATGCAGTTGAGAGCCGGTAAAGAAGATAGAAATTGCAAATGAGCAAAATTAAGGAGCTGATAAGATCAATCATGGTCTCAAGATTTAGTTAATTTATGAGATTGTTCAAGTTCAAAGTACAAACCTGTTCTCTCTTCTTCACATCTCTAAATGCTGCCTCAGCTAGATCCTTTTGTGGAACTAACTTACTCTTTGGAAGGACATGAGACATGCCAATCAAAATCTGAGTGAGCAACCATGGTGGAACCATATCATCTGCAATCTACAGAGAGCTCCTGGTCAAAAGAGATTATAGCAAAAGGAGAAATTCCATTTCATCCCTTTAAACTAAAGCCTACAGAGAAAAATGGTACATGAACTTCAAGCTTCAATAAAACGCCTACCTGAACTTTAGACTAGAATGAAAATGTTAAAACTTCAGCTATAATTAACTGCAAAAGGCCACGTAGCCTCCAATATTTGCATGATGCTTATCCCAATCCGATGCTGGTCTCTAAATAATTTAATTGAGGAGGCAGCCTCTTGCAGTTAACCTTAACTCAAACAATTTTTTCATTTTAGTATAAAGTTCATGGACAAGTTTTGCTGCATTAAGTTTATGCACCAATGATCCCATTTGACCTTAGTTCAAAAGGACAACCGTACTTCCCCCAAACAAAAAATCCACCAGAATCCTAGCTGGCTGAGTTTCTTGGAAAATTTACTTTGCACATAGGTGCAACTAGAATGGCACCGTCCCATGCCGTAGGCTGTTTCAGGTGCATCTTTAGAGCAACAGCTCCACCCATAGACTGTCCAAAAAGGAAGCTTCGAAGAGAACGCAACTCTGGGTTTTCTGCCATCAAGCAAGCCAACAGTTTTCCAAAGGTACAAAAATATTCACACTCCAATGATTTAAGTTGCTTAAGTATAACGTGAAAACATAAACAGATCATTTGCTTAACATTAGTGAAGAATGAAGAATAACTGTTTGTGCATAAAGATTATAATTCCAGGCCTTAGCATACAACTTCCATGTTAAATCCACATTTCTAGAAGCTCAAATAATTAATTTATCAGAAAGAACTATAAGATTCTAAACGGGTCATCGAAATATTTCCTTGCTCACTCTTTTATGTTCTTGCAATTACAGTAATAACATCATTCATTCATTGTCAGAGATTATCACAAAATGTGACTAAGATCACTATGAATTTAACCTGAAAAAGTTTCAGGCGAAGTTTCCAGATATTATTATACAACAAACCCTTTAGCCACCGTACATTTGTTGAATTACAACTCCCCTCCTTCCCAACACCCTCAACTCCAAAACAAAACAAAAGTGTGAAAAAAATTCCCCTTATGTGCCAACACTTCCAATGTCAAACATTTACTTTTCCCACTGAAAGCACTCAAAAAATGTATTTTTCCCATCCCCTATGTCATGATCTTATTTTAAGGTGAGTCAAATCATACATATTAAGCCGGACCCTTTTTCTGTGATTTTTTCAGCTAACAGGAGCAATTCAGAATTCTGGGATTCGGTGGAAAAAGTGCAACTCAACTCTTTTGCTTCCTCCCCAACGGTAAGAGGAGATATATGAAAACCTCCAAACTTAGGTTGGCTGAAGCTCAACATTGATGGAGCGTTTGTACCAGGTACGGGTTCAGCTAGAATTGGGGTTATATGCAAGGACCACTTTGGGGATTTTAAGTGGGGATTTGTGGAAAAAATCAAGTCCATTTCAGCATTTATGTCAGAGTCTCTAGCTCTCAAGAAAGCCCCTATGTTGGCAATAGATCTGGGCCATGAGAATGTTATCTTTGAATCAGATTGTCTTAATTTAGTAAATTTTGTGAATGCCAAATCTGCTGTGTTATGTGATTGGAAGAGTAGAAGCATCATCCATGATATAATTTGTCTGTTTTCGAACAAAGCTGGGTTTCGTTTATCCTTTTCTCCTCGTAGGGGAAACAGAGCTGCTGATCTTCTAGTAGGTATTGCTTATAAGGGGGTGTGCCCGGTCGGGTGGGTTCTCCAACCAACACCCTCCTTGTTGTCTATTCTAGCTTTGGATTTGGAAGAGATGAATTTTGGTGGAGATGCCCCTGGTTCTTCCAGCGCTGAAGCAGGAGTTTCTTGACGTTCAGCTGTTTTATTGTATTTTGCTGTCGGTTTGTTTTTCTGTGTTGGTTCTGTACTCATGTGTCTGGCTGTATTTCGTTATGTTGTATTGGTCTGTTCTGTGTTGGCTCTGTACGTTTGTGTCTGGCTGTATTTCGTTTTTATGCTGTCTTGTTTTATCTGTTTGGATGTTTTAGTAGTAATGAAGGTATCTTTCTGAGCAAAAAAAAAAAAAAAAAATCATACATATTATTTTTAGAAGGAAAACATGAGTTATAGTAAAGGTATTTGACAGCACTAGACAGACAATAGCACTTGAATTTCTAGACAAAGCTCATTCATAGTATTGAGCTAGTGATATTCATGTTGAGTTTGATTACCTTTGACTTTCGAGTAATGCTCAATGACATCATCAACAAGCCTGTTGAAACTGGGAATGTAGCAATGAAGACCTTCTGAGAGACCAAATCCTGGATAATCCATAGCAAAAACTCCAAAACCAGATAACGCTAGCTTTCTGGCTATTCCTGTAAATATTTCATGATAAACACAAGTTGGTAATTTAAAATTTAAATGAAAAAACATGCCTGTATCTACAAATTTTTAATACCAGATACATGCCTTCAAAGAAAAAAGTGCAAGTGTCTCCATAGCCATGACAGTAGAACACTGTTGCTTTTGGCTTAGATGTCTTAGGAAGCCAACTTTTAGTAAAGATTTCTATGCCCCTTGAGTTCACCTCATATGACTGTCAACAAACACATCAAGTGATCATCACATGCATCAAGAAAAGGAAGTAAAAAAAGCCTAGCAAAAAGACCAGTGCTAGGATTACACTGATTAACATTACATAAATACCAAGCCCGCCCTTTAGGAGAACTATAGAAACATAACCATAGTTTCATGGAACTGCTCTAATCCAGAGTCCTTACCTCCTCCATTTTTACTTGATCACATGGAGCCTGCAACAGTAAGCATAAAGACATCAATCAACATTAACATTTTAAGAAAGTAAAAACACAACCAACTCCATCAGCGGTAACCTCATTAGATATAATGACAGCTGAAGCAAAATCTTAAAACCATGGGATTTTGGAAAGGAAAACACATTGGTATAGACTTAAAGTGCTTGCTATAAGAGTTTTAAAGTGCATGGCCAAGGGGGAAGTACAAACTCCATTGCACATGATTCAGCATGTGATCTTGCAGAGAGCAGAAGAGAGTGAGAAGGCTGTAAGACTAAAGTAAACAGGAAAAGAGAAAGCAGGGACCCAATCATTTGAAGAAATATTAAGTGTCTCAGTAATTTCCTAAATAGTTTTGAATGTTGATAGTACCATAAATCAGGACCCACGAAAGGCAATACAAATACAACTCGTCTTTGCAGGTCACTGGATAGCTTCCTACCAAAAGATCAATGCCCTGCATCGACACTATTATTTTCTTGCTATTCTTTCCTTATTTCAATTCTCAAATGTAGACAGACTACTTTACAGATGCATACATAAATATATACAAGTATATAAGTTGCGGATCCTACAAAAAGAAAGTTATGACTTGGCCCACCTATTTTCGTTATACAGCTCAGCCTAAGAAATTTTCCTCTTTTTAAGCAGTGTTACCACAACGAAATCTTCCATAAAGTATTGGGCAGTTGTATGGCATTTATTCATGAATGGACTGCTCTTACTCTCCCTCCATCTATCAAACTATATCTACATTAAATACCAATATAGAGGTCCACATATGGTCTTTTCAGATTTGCAATGTCAAGCGCCTAACCAATCGCTGTTATACCCGATTAATAAACAAATAAAGGCATCAGTATTCTTGTTGTTGTATGGTTGGGGGTGGGGGTGGGCAAACAAACAAAATCTTACCTTAAATAATATATGATCAATCCCAAGCTGAATATCCTTGAAGGCCTCACGAGCCCTTCTTCTAGAGGGAACTTGATCCATATTAGCATCCAGAATCTTCTGCAATTCATCGTCTACTCCCGGTAGCCTCTTCCTCGGGGCCATTACTTGTTCTCTCCTGGGGTTACTCCTTCAATTACCTTCGACTAAGCAATATTATTAAGAATTGGTTTCGCTTAATTAATACAACCAGAAACAGAATAGAAAGAAAGTCCCGTAGAAAAAAGGAAAAGCAACTGTCTGGGGAACAAAAAAAAGGAGCAATGAGAACAAATTAATGAAAGAGCAAGTGGGTGGTGGTGCCCGCGCCAGTAAAGCCTTGTGGGTCCCAAGCAAAAGAAGAAAGAAACGAATTTTCCCCCTTAGAATCCACTCGACATTTACAAGGAAAGTCGTATGCAGTGTGTAAGCCGCGTAGATTCCCCGTTGGAACGAATGAATGGGGAAGAACACGAAGATAGATGACGAAGGGTGTTAATGACTTGGCGCCAGTGGCGAACAGACAGAATCTCACACAATTGACGCTGTCTCTGCCAGAAGCGAGGGAATGTGTGCTTCTTTATTTATTTATTTTTTTATGGAAATAGAACGCCGCCAGAAGTCCGTATAATAACAATAATAGGAAATCAAGCATTGATGGTGTGGATTAAATGGGAAATTATTATGAGGTCCACACAAAAAAATATTTAATTACCAATTAGGACTAAATGGGGTGTTATTATTTCTTATAATACCACTTGTTTTTACATATTTGTATACTCCTTACTTGTTATTGAAATTTCTTAGTAATTAAGTGTCTTCATTAAGACCTCATATTAATTCCTTTTATTAAATATATATAAGAACATAACAACATTGATATGAGATTTATGAAATGGCCATCCTTAAATTATACTCCTTCTCACCCTAATTATAAGATATAGTTGACTTTCTTTAGAGATATTAAGGAAGCTATATAAGTTATTTAATTATATCATATGTTGTGTATTTTTAAATTATATATCAATTTATTAGGAAAACCAATTAGATTAGAGAAAAAAATAAAAATACTCCAAAGTAATTTAATTAGCTTCCTTAATCTCTCCAAAAAAGTCATATTTGTCTTATATTTAAGATCGAAGAAGTATTAACTATCAATTAATTGAAGTTGTTTTCTTTGCATAAAGAAAAATATAATTTTAATGTTTGATTTATAGTTTTAATATGTTGCTAGTGTTCAGTTTGATTTTTAAGCAAGTGCAATGAGTTATTTTTTACTAATTATTTAAAATTAAAATATCACACCGTCTATTTTATCTTTAATATATAATCTTTGTAGAAAAAATAGTTAAGAATTTTTGCTGCCTCATCATAACCATCACACTACCTCGCTAAGGATCATTTAATGGTAATGGTTGTTATGGTGAAGGCGACAGCGGGTAGCAGCAGGGGCGATGAAGGAGGAGGAGGTAGTGATGGTGTTTAAAAGTGGCGACAACAACAACGATGGAGGAGGAGGTAGTTGTTGTGGCAGCAGTTTTCATGGCATCGACAAAGGCAACAATGGAGGTGGCGCTTGTAGGGGTGGCGACGATGGAGGTAGTGGCAAAGGCGGTTGTGACGTGGCACGGTAATTGAAATGAAACAAGTGAAACTAAAGTGTAAATTGGACTTTTTCAACTATGCGGATGTATAAATGAGAATTACCAAAAAAATTTATAGTCATCATTACCATGGTAAACCCTATTATCATACTAAAAAACAACCAAACACTCTTCTCTTAGTAATGCAATCATGATTACTATTGCAGGCATACAATGAGGTTGAACCAAACGGGCTCAGTTCTAAATATCCTCAATCCAATTTTCTTTTTAAATTTATAATCTTTTCCCAAAGCATCAATGACAATTATCTACATGGAGAAGATGCTTTAAAATAAAGGTCTCATAAAATTTTGGGCTCTCTAATTTGAAAAGCTAACTTTTGGGGTATAATTCTAAAGGCTTGGGCTCATTCCATTATGAGCTCCTCCCTTAGGCAAGATCTCTGGATGGTCGAGATTTTATTTTTTTTCTTTTTTATTTTTATTAAAAAATACTTTGAAAATGAAAAAATCATTTTTTTTTTTAAAAAAATGTTAGTTTAGAATTATCTTTATTTTATATTCTTTGCCCATTAAAATAGTTTTTTTTAATATATATATATATATATATATAAAAAGTAAAAAAATGAAATCTAGACCGTCAGGATGTTGCCCCCAAGGAGGGGCTTAAAAAAAAAAATGTTAGTTTAGAGATTATTTTTATTTTATATTCTTTGCCCATTAAAATAGTTTTTTTTAATATATATATATAAAAAGTAAAAAAATGAAATCTAAATTGTCCAGATGTTGCCCCAAGGGAGGGGCTCACCCTACTCCTCCAAAAGACGAGCAGGAAACCGGATCCCTTCGTCATTGTCAAAACCACCACAAATTCTTTAACTCTCAAATAGGCCCTTCTTGTTTCGCAATGAACTTTCACTGGAAGTGTTTACAAAACCTCCGTACTTCAAGCATGATTGCATTCATTTAAAATAGTGAAAATCCACTTCAGAGCCCAAATAACCAAAAAATTATCAAAAAATACCCAAGAAAAAGTCACATATCAAAAAAGACCCTAGGGCCTTTTCTGGTATTATTTCATAAAATGTTAGTTGTTAACGATATATCGATATAGTTGTTAACGCATCGATTTAATTATTAACGGGTATTGATATAGTTATTAGGATATTGTTGTTAACGCCTATTGATTTAGTTGTTAATGTTTCTACGATATAGTTGTTAACGTTTATGAAATAATATCGAAAAGGTCATGTAGCTTTTTGACATGTGACTTTTTCTTAAGCCTTTTTTAACAATTTTTTTTTTTCTGATTTAGGCCCTGAGGGGGATTTTCCCTTAAAAATATATATGTGCTTATAAAAAAACATGGGGAAAATTCCATTATACCCCCACCGTAGGGAATTAATATTTAACATGCCTAAAACTTTCTAAAATATCGCAGTACCCCTAAGGATGAAACAAAATTTAAATTTGTTTGTGAAAAGACAATTTTACCCTTACTTTAAATTTTTTTTCAAAAGGTCCATAGTCACCAAAGCTTCAGTTGCCGTTGGTGGTTTGGCCAGAGCATCAGCCGCCAAAGCGGCAACATTAGCCACCAAAAAATTAGTTGTAAATCACTTTAATTTAGCTGTAAAAATCTATTTCAGTTGTTAATTCATATATGGACACTTCTATTTATTGGACTTGTTAATTCCCTAAAGTTTCTTGTAAATCGTTATATTTTTGTTTTAAATCTCTTTATTCCAATTGTTAATTCATATTTGAACACTTAAATTTATAGAACTTGTTAATTACCTTTATGTTTCTTGTAAATCGCCTTATTTTTATTGTATACCTCCTTTTTCATGTTGTTAAATAAGCAAATGAACAAGCCCCATAAATAGAAGTGTCCGTATATGAATTAACAATTGCAATATAAAGATTTACAACAAAAATAACACAATTTGCAAGAAACGTCCATATATGAATTAACAACAAGAATATGAAGATTTACAACTAAAATAAAGTGATTTACAACTAATTTTTCCGATGACCAAAGCTAGAGCTCCTGCCGCCAGCGCCTTCTCTTCGGAAGTTGGTGCTTTGGCCAAATGGGCACAATGGTCTTTTCACCTTCAAATTTTATTATCATTTTGGTTTTTGAATGTGCAGTAGTAAGGTTTCAGAAAGTTTCGGGGACTATCAGATATTAGTCCCCTGGGTGTAGCGAAATTTTCCCTAAAACATAATGGAGTGAAATACTAGGAGCCAATAACAAACTACTTTGTCAAATAACATTCTATCCTTATGCCCTCAACCAATCATATCCATATCATGCCCCGAAGTCCAGTGTCTATAGCGACCGCAACAGAGGATAGGGGCAGGGGTGGGGTCAAAATTAAATAACAAGTGTAGTTAATTTGGGTTAAAAAAAACTAACAAATAGGACTGTTCATAAATCATACTACCTCCGGTCTTAATTATAAGAATTAGTTATTTTTTTTTTGGAGAGATTAAGGAAACTAAATAAGTTACTTAATTATTTCATATGTTGTATATTTTTAGATTATATATTAGTTTATTAGTCAAACTAATTAGTTTGAAAAAAAAAAAAATACTCTAAAGTAATTTAAATAAACTTCCTTAATCTCTAAAAAAAAAAAAAAAAAAAAAAAAAAAAAAGCCAACTAAATCTTATAATTAGAACCGATCGAGGAGTATATACTTTTTTATATATATAAAAATACAAAATGATATATTAAAGATAAAGGAACTTAGAGTACAACGTAAGCAAATGACCAAAAAGAAAGATTACATAAGTGCTGAAAGAAACTGAGACAGAGGGAAATAATCCTAGTAAAGAAATGATATATCTTGACTTATGACTCGATCAAATCCATTTCTTTTCTTTTACCCTCATCTTCACTTCTCAGCCATTGGATCAAAATTTCAATGGTTCAATATCATAATAATTTTACTTAAAAATAAATAAATATAAACTACTAAAATTTGATCTGAACAATTGATAATTGTAGTAAAAAAAGGGGAAAGAAATTATACTGTATGATAACAATATACAGCTCTTCAGATTAAATTTTAGCAGTCTATATTTATTTATATATTTTTAAGTAAAATTATAATAATGTTTTTATAAGATGTTAAATCTGAATCATTGAAATTTTGATCCAATGGTTGAGAAGGGAAGATGAGGGTAAAGGAGAGGAAAATGATGGCAATGGCAAAGAAGAGAAGCCAATTCCCTGATGAACTTGGAGTTGATTGTAAAGAATGAAGAACGGATTGTCTAGAGTAGAGCTTATCTTAGAGATTGCAAGTAAAAGGAAGATGGACAATCACTTTCCTTAGGCACAAGAGATTATGAATAGGAGAGCCAATGTAACAAATTATACCATGACAATATCGTTGATAACCACACTTCTGTTTGACTTAGAATAGTTGTGTTGTGTGTGTGTCATTGAGATTCTGGCATAACCCAAGATTAATAGGAGAAGGAAGAGGAGGTTCTTGAGAAGAGGCATTATGAAAGACAAGTTACGAGAACACGGGTGGAAAAAAGGCTTTTAAGACCGGACAAAATAGATACCGTAAGACCAGAGGCGATACCCGTCTTGTTCCAGTCGGTATTAAAAATCCGTAACTTTTAAGACCAGATTCAAACCGGTCTAAAAGAAACTTTTCAAACCAGACATTCTAAAAGTTAGGTCTTAAAAGTCTACTATATAGACCTCATATATATTTGTTTGGTCCTAAAACTCAACTTTTAAGACCGGGCCAAACCATAGACCGGTCTAAAATATTGACATTTTTAAGACCGGATAAAGAAACTCCGGTCTAAAAAATACTGACTTCTAAGACCAGACGACTAACTAATCCGGTTCTAAAATTAATTAAATTTAAGACCGGGTAGTTAATATATCCAGTCTTAAAAATTGAACTTTTTAGACCGGTCTTAATAAACAGCGGTTTTAAAAGACCAACTGTTATAAGATCAGCATAGGATTTTAAGACCGGACATATAAATTCATCCGGTCTTAACATTTGAACTTTTAAGACCGTCGCTTTTATTTCCCCGCCTAAATTTTCCAGAATTTTTCCCCTTCGCTCTTCCCGATCATATATAATATATACACACATCCAGCACCCAATCCAGTACAAAAAAGTCGATACTTTAAGCTACAAGCTATGAACAATCCATTATGAATAAATTGAATTGGGAAAAGAATACAAATATTATTCACCATGAGTTATGTGGTCTCTTAATTTATACTATGGTACGACAAACACCTTAATGAATATATACAATAAGATAACTTACAAATACAATTATGATGAGTTACAAATACAAAGACCATGCCTTCATCTGATCCCACACAACAACATAACATGATATCCCCTTTTATAACATATATATCGGTCCCGCACAAAAATAAAACAAGAACAAAAGTTTCACAAAGACATTATTGTTTAAGAACATAGAAGGAATATTTATAGTTAAAACCTTAAAGTTTTCAAAGAATTTCTGCATATGAATATTACCTTATGAATTGACTCTTTTATAAAGGGATATCCTCCCATATCCCTTCTTGATGATCATTTCTTATTCCAGGTTCATTATCTGCTTCATTTTCTTCGTTCATGTCCGGTAGACCCCTTAAAAAAGGAGTACTATCAGGAAGACCGTAATTTGAATGAATTGCATCATCAATATCAATTACCCTTTTTCCTTGGAAAGCTACAGACCACATTTTATTTTCCGATCGGTGATATAGAACACTTGTTTCGCTGGCGCCATAATAAAAGGTTCATCTCCAAAACTTCTACCATTAAGATCGACTAATGTAAATCCTAACTGATCGATCCAAACACCATTATTGACATTAACCCACTTGCATTGGAAAATGGGAAATCTAATTTGAACATAGTCCACCTCCCAAATCTCTTCAATAACCTCATAATATGGCATGACCGCCAATTTAGGCCTCTTGTCTTTCGAACGGAGAACTGCATAGATTCAAACTTCTAACATAACACCACCGCTCCGGACGGTGCTCCTATCATCTAGGGACTTCGTGTAAAATGTATAATCATTGATCACATACGAATTCCAACTTATGACATCAACCTCCGGACCACGTGCTAACCATTTGATTGTATCAGAAACACATTCCTCTCCCTCGACCTTTTGTTTGAACCAGTTTGCAAAAGTTACATTATGCTCCCTAATCAACCTTTGTTCGGTCATACTATGATTTTCTTTCCTTACAGCTTCTTTATGTGCTTCTATGTTGTCTTGAACTTCATCAACATTATTCAAGATGTCTAAGTGGACTTGTGACAATTCATCACGATCCACACTCTTTACTGAAGCTGTAACATCCCAAATTTTGAGATTTGAACTTTGAACATTATATGGAAAATTAAATTGTGAAATTTGCCCTAAAGTAATTATGAAAATAAGTTATTGGAATTTAAGGCATATTATCCTGTAAATTAAAGGCGATCTAGTAGGGAATAATTATTGGCCAGAATATTTTGGGATGATATTTTATGGCAAAGAATATTTGGAAGAGATAATTTATGGCCTAAAATAATTATTGGAGGTTAAGACCTAATTTCCATGAATTTTTGGGAAAAGGATTATTGAAGTTTAATGGCTAAAATTAGGAAAAAAAAATGAACTAGAGGTATTATGTGTTGGAAGCCACATGCCCCTTATAACTATTTAATTCTATTCCTCATATGTAATCACGTGGCCTCTCATGTAAAGCACCAATTCTGCATTATTTCTCTATTATTCATTTGGACACCCCAACCAATCAAGTTACCACAGCCCATATATATATATTTTAGCCAAACCATATACCTGTGCTTATTTATTTGTTAGTCATTATTGGCCCAACACGTGACAGGGAAAGGATCCAGCCCATATATCTTTGTTGGCCAAACCAAACCACTTCCATGTTGGCCTGTGTACACTTTAAACATTCTCCAATTCATGAATCAACCCATCTACTCTAGAAGCACCAAAACACAGTAGAAGGAAAATATATATATCAGCGCCAATTACGGGAAGACAACAGAGAAAATCAGGAAAAGGTGGATGGATCATTATGGCGTATCACTAAGCCACAATTATACACGCAACATAGCCATGCTTTTCGAACTTAACGAATACCCAGCGTGTTCTTATGCTCTGACCGTTAGTCTCATTCTCAGTCTGGACCCTTAAATTTTTATTTAAGGTGTTGCCTTGGCTCTCATTCCTTCCCAACTAAGTCCGAGAGTGAGACAAAGATTGAAACCCAGCGAGAGAGAGAAGGAGAGAGTCTGAGAGTGTGAACCGAAGCAAAGAGTAAGAGTTGATTGTGTATAAGCTCTATTCTTGAACAAGAAAACAGAGGTATTTTCTAGCTCTTCTCCTTCTAGTTTTATGTGTTTTTCCCAACATAAGTTTGGAGGTTTATTTTTGTTTTACGTTGAAAAAAAAAATCTCTGAGCCAGAACATGAACCCAAGTATTGTCATATATATATATATATATATATATTATCGCTGCATGTGAAAGAAAAAAAAAAAATTACAATCGAGCTTATTGACTTGTAACTAAAAACAAAACTCTACCGTGTTTTTGCTGATTTATGCATGTCGTTTAAGAACAAAACCTCACTATATGGACATAAATATAATATATATTGCTGCCTATAGGTTTCAGCTTGAGGAGTTTAAACGGAAAAAAAAAAAAAAAAAAAAACCTTGAGAACTTGTTTTATCACATCGCTGCTATATATATATATACATATATATATAAGAGTGAAAAAGAAAACCCACAGTTACATTTATATATATATATACACACTAAAATTAGTTTATAAGTATAGGTATATATAAAACCAAAGCTTAGAAATAATAGGGAAAAAAATGATTATTTTGCTGCCATGCGTCATAACCTTGCTGTCATGTATTATCCAAGAGTTACTATCCTAAATGCATATGTATGTGAATCACAAGAATATGGTGTGGGGGTTTAAAAAATTCAAAAGCTTTACATGTATATATATATCACGTGGAGGCATATGTTAGAAACCAAAACTGTGATGTTCTTATACATATAGATATATTTAAATCCATTACTGATATGTATAAAAAAAAAAAAAAAAAAAGGCTTAATGTTTCCATAAAGCACATATATATATATACGTGAGGTGTTGTTGATTTTGTCCACATGTGTATATATGTGTGTACCTTCTTTTTGTATATATTGCGTGGAGCCCAAAACTGGACTGTGTATATATATATAGCGCATGATTTAGAAGGCTTAATGTTAAATATGCGTTGAATACATATATAGGTATCATATTAAAGCACGTGTTAGCATTTGCTAGACTCCTAATTAGAGTGTTGAGGTCACGTTTTAATATTGGAAAAGCTTATGGGAGTTTAAAATAGATGTAGAGAAATAATAATAATAAATAAATAAATAAATAAATAGTAATAAATATTGTTATTGTTATTATTATTATTGAATAATAAAAAAGGGGAATTATTAATTATCAATAAAGCGGATTATTAATTAATAATAAATAAAAAAGGGTATTATTAATTAATAATAAATAGAAAAGAGAATTAATAGACTCACCGATTTTTTATTTTGTTTAGTCCCGTCTTAATGTGCCACTTCAAGCATTCCATATATTCTTATTAAAAAATGTATATTTTAATTTTATGAAATTATAGATTATAATTTTGATTATGTAGATCTTTTTAGAAGAATTATTAATGGTTAGTAAATTGGTTGTGATAGATTAATTTTTTGGCGTGTGTCCGAGCTCTTGGATTAGGAGCGAGCAGTAATAATAGTTAGCTTCATGAGAGGTAACCACTTTCCACTTGTTATGTGTATTGATATGTTGTTTGTGAGTATTTTGTGAAATCACTATGATTATTTTTAAATTGCCTTGCGGAACCTTATGATTTAAATTATGAATTTATACATATTTATTTATTTATGTATAAGAATTGAGAGTTTTGATATTATGATATTTATTATGATAATCATAGGAATGGTTGAATTGGGAGGAAATGGAGTTATATATATATATATTCCACCACGTGGTGAGGCCACCATTGATGCATGATGGTTGGCTTTTTTATTGTCCCACCGTTCAATGAGGACCGCACACTAGTTGATGAGGGCATACGACACCCCACATGTTTAATGAGGGGAAAAGGCCCATGGTCCGGACATGTGCTCGAGGATTTTGGCTTGTCTTCATCACATGACCAAGTGAGCTTTTGAGTAACGAGTAACATGGATGTAACTTAGCCCATGGGTCTAGTCGGAGGAAATAAGGCGGTTCGGTTGGATTGGTGGGAGGCATCTTGGGAATTGTGTTAATGAAAACTGTGATACGTAATTTCTGATATGAAATTTTGCGATGTCGATATTGGCAAATTTTATATATTATTATTTTTAAATGCTTTGTTATATAAAATTGTTCCACATGGCACCTCACTAGCACATATTAGTATTCATAATGAGTTGGATTGATGGTTACCACATTTTTCCAGGTGATAGTTCCCATCTAGGTCCATCAGGGAAAACTTTGGAAGCTTAGGCTACTCCTCCTGGCAGTAGTGCTTCCATCTTCTGGTATGCGTTGGATGATTGCATATTGCCACATTAGGGCTCATTTTTGCATACTCTGATTTATTTCGTATATTTTGGTAACTAATGGGCATTACTTAGTTGTTAAGGAACCCTTAATCCATTATTATGTTAAGTAAATTTGAAGGACGTGATAGAAGCCCCTCGCCTACCTCCTTCAGCATGCTGATGTTTAGGAAGGTCAATATGTCTTACTTTAGCCAAATAATTTTGACAAAATTCCATGGCTTCTTCAGAAACATATTTCGAACAATTGATGCTTCGGCCGCATGCATTCTTCATGTACCCTTTTAGGAATTTCATAGATCTTTCAATTGGGTACATCCACCGTAAATGAATAGGGCCGCACAACTTTATCTCCTTCACTAGATGAACAATTAGATGAATCATGATGTCAAAAAATGTAGGAACAAAAAGCTTCTCAAGGTGGCACAAGATAAGATATCCTTCATTCTCCAATTCATCCAACTTTTCAATCTCGAAAAATTTACTACAAACCGCATTGAAGAAGAAACAAAGTCTAATCAAAACGACCCGAAGATCATATTCGGCGATGCCTCGAATAGCTATTGCGTAGCCGTTGCATCAAGACATGACAATCATGAGACTTTTGGCCTACTAATTTCAAGTCCTTCATCGATACAAGCCTCTTAAAATTTGAAGAATACCCCAAGGGAACTGTTGTGCCATGTAAACACTCACAAAAACTTTGTTTCTCATCCTTAGACAAAGTATGAGAAGCGGGGGACAATAAGTTCTGTTACCATGTGGCCTTGGATGTAACTCTTCGCGTATTCCCATTACTATCAGATCCAATCTTGCCTTCACACCATCCTTGGAACTACCTTGTATGTTGAGAAGTGTGCCAACAATACTATTACATACGTTTTTCTCCACATGCATGACATTAATACAGTGTCCCACATCAAGATTGCGCCAATAGGGAAGATCGAAGAATACAGATATCTTTTTCCATATATTTGTTTCTTTTCTACTCTTGGCTGTCTTACCAAAAATGACACTGATATTTTTCACCTTCTCATAAACTTGCTCCCTAGACAATGCCACCGAAGCATCTTCATACTCTTGACCACCAAAAAAGGCTTTCTTTAATCGACGATATGTGTGGCCCCGTCTAAGAAATCTCCTATGTCCAAGATAAACCGTCTTTCTTCCATGTTGGAGTTGATGGTAGCATGTGCCTTCTTCACAAACCGGACATGCTTTATGGCCCTTTACACTATACCCTGACAAGTTACCATATGCTGGGAAGTCGTTTATAATACAGAATATCATGGCTCGCAATTTAAACACCTCCTTCTTGAAAGAGTCAAAAACATCAACACCTTCTTCCCATAACTCTTTCAAGTCTTCAATCAAGGGCTCAAGGTAAACATCAATCTCATTTCCGGGTTCTTTTGGTCCCGAAATCAACATAGACAGCATGATGTACTTTCGTTTCATGCATAACATAGGAGATAAGTTGTAAATAATGAGGAGTACAGGCCATGAACTATGTATGCTGTTAAGGCTTCCATAGGGATTCATGTCATCTGTGCTAAGGGCAAGCCTAAGGTTCCTAGGTTCTTTGCCGAAGTTCAGAAATAATTGATCGATTTTCTTTCATTGAGAAGAATCGGCCGGATGTCGAAGCTTTCCATCAGAAATCCTCTCATCAGCATGCCACCTCAAATTCTTTGCATTATTTTCATTAGCAAAAAACCGCTTAAACCTTGGTATGATTGGAAGATACCACAACACTTTTGTAGGCCCCTTATTTGACTTGTACCTTGGGGTTTCACATATCGGACAATTCTGCTTCTCCTCAAACTCTTTTCTATACAATATGCAATCATTTGGTCATGCATGAATCTTTTTATACTGCATCCCCAGTGGACAAAGTATTTTCTTAGCATCATAATATCGATGCGGCAACACATTATCATCCGGAAGCATGTCCTTAAAAGCCTCAAGCATTTCAGAGAAACTCTTGTTGCTCCATCCATGACGTGCCTTCAAGCTTACCAATTTCAATACAAAGATTCAACAATTGGTATTTTTTACACCCATGGTATAGCGGGGTCTCGCATCACTGCACATATTACCATATGTATGTGATTGCTCAAAAGCCTCTTCTCCTACATCACGAATAATGTCCTCTATGCGATCATCCATATCCGTGTCATTATCATCAAATGCCACTTCCCTATGTTGAGACCCACTTGGCATTTTTTCACCATGCCATGACCATACCGTATAAATCTTACAAAATCCTTCACTAATTAAATGTGTGTGTATAACTTCAGGACTTAGTCGCCTCCCATTCAAACATTTTACACAAGGGCAATAAAACTTTCCACTATCATCATGGGCATTTTGTTTAGCAAATTCCATAAATTCCCTCACCTCATTCTGATATTCAACACTCGTCCGTAAAGCATTTATCCAACTGTGATCCATAGTAGAATTTCTATATATATAGATGGAAAGATTTAACATACATAATCCGAAAATAAATGCATGACGAGGAAATTAAATGCAGAACGAAGAATCACTTTTGGTCATAAATGTATCACAGTGAATCCAAGAAGCAAAATAAATGCATTACAAGGAAATTAAATGCATCGCATGAAGGTCTTGTAGACTCACCTGTAGCATATAAATTCAAATGCGTTTGCTACGTCTTTCTTCTTCAGCCACGAACATTGATGTTGCAGACAGCAAGAGTAACCTAAAAACACTAGTTGGTCAGTACGGTAGGTCTAAAGTGCAAATATAATCTTCAAAATACAATATTCATTAACAACAGAAAACCCACAAAAATATTTCATCGATTTCGTTCAACCCATGAAAAACCCAAAACCATAAGCGGGAAAATCA
This sequence comes from Acacia acuminata, assembly GCA_019022655.1. Lineage (NCBI taxonomy): Eukaryota > Viridiplantae > Streptophyta > Magnoliopsida > Fabales > Fabaceae > Acacia > Acacia acuminata. The sequence goes on along the minus strand of JAFJYI010000049.1, from coordinate 2,102,184 downwards.
TAAAGTTATATAACCGAAACACCTCGTACAGCTTGGTCTATAGACATTTAGCTAAGGAACCAGAAAGTGATTTTTGGGACAACAACGCGAAGCAGCGACGATGCAACACACAATGGAGACAGAATCTGAGTAATCACTTTCGGACGAGAAGAGAAGTTCGAGGGGAAAATTTAATTTTCCCCGTGACGTAGACATGTTTAAGTATTTTAGATTTTATAAAGATCGGTCAATTATAAAGTATCCGGCCCTAGAGATATAATTTTATACTTAATTTTTTAGACCGGCGGTTAAGAATACTCCGGTCCTAAATTTTACTATTTATTTAATTTTAAGACCGGAGTTCTATAAAATGGCCGGTCCTAAAATTCAAATATTTATTAATTAATTTTTAAGACCAATGGTTAAGAATACTCCGGTCCTAACTTTTACTATTCATTTAATTTTAAGACCGGATTTTTATAAACTATGATCATAAAAGTATTTCGTTTATTAATTAACCAAACTAAAAAAAGAGGTTTGCCTTTGGCGAGCACAAAAGAAACCGAATTAATAAAATAAATTAAAGGAAAACTGGAGAATATGAATATTAAATAGACACAAGCTTAATTCTTATTGCTTCCATACATAACTGGAGAATATGCACGTACACAAGAAAAAAGAAAGAAAAACAATAACTGAACATTATCAACAACAAGAATCTAACTAAACATCCTAAAGCTTATTATCCTCCAATGCCTTGGCGATATCGGCGTGAAAGATTAACTTCCCGGGAGATCGGCAACTTCATGTCTTACTCGCATCACCACAATGCATCATTAGAGGAAAGAGGAGAGGGGTCAGTAGTAGGCGCGCTGGGTAGGGGTTGGGTAGGGGTTGCAGCAATCTCTTCATCATCCGAAATAACAATGGGTCCAATGACCCGAGACTCTTCGGTCACAATAGAAGCACTCTCGCTGGAGGAGGCGTACCGTATAACGATCTAAGGATGGCACAAGCTTCATGTGTAAGAGCACCCCTACGAGGAGTTCTCTTGTATCTAACCATGGTTTGAGGTTTTGAGCAAATTAGGGCGAGAGAGCTAGGTAGTGAGGAGTTAGGAGCTGAGGTAGTGAGGACTGAGGAGTTAAATGAGGACAGGGAGGTAGCTAGTTTGAGGAGTTAATGAGGACAGAGAGAGAGATTACGCAATTGATTATGATGTTTGTGTTTCTACTTTAAGATTGTCCTTTTATCATATGTCCGTCCTAAAAGCATATTATTTATTTTTTCAATTAAATTACTTTTAAGACCGTCATTGTATTATATATCCAGTCCTAAATGTCTACTTTTTATTTTTTTCAAACAATTCAATTACTTTTAATACTGACTTTTTATCTAATATCCGGTCCTAAAAGTCAATTATTTTTTTATCAATTATTTAATTTTGTAAATTAAGAATTTTTCCTTAAAAAATATTACTTTTAATTAAGAACTAATCCGGTATTAAATGTTCAGTCACTTCAAAAGAAGACGTTTGCCTTTGGCGAGCGTAGCAGAAACTGAATTAATAAAATAAATTAAAGGAAAACTGGAGAATATGAATATTTGAAAGACACAAGCTTAGTTCTTACTGCTTCCATACATAACTGGAGAATATGCACGTACACAAGAAAAAAAGAAAGAAAAACAATAATTGAACATTATCAACGACAAGAATATAACTAAACATCCTAAAGCTTATTATCCTCCAATGCCTTGGCGATATCGGCGTGCGAAGCATTAACTTCCCGCCGGAGATTAGCAACTTCCTGTCTTATTCGCATCAGCGCATTATGGTCTAAAGGCTGGGGGTGCGGCAATCTCTTCATCATCTGAAATAACAATGGGTCCAACGACCCGAGACTCTTCGGTCACAATAGAATGCACTCTCGCTGGAAGAGGCGCAGCGTATAACAATCTACGGAAGGCACGAGCATCACCAGTAACTCTACCCCTACGAGTGGTTCTCTTGTACCTAACCATGGTTTGAGGAGTTGGGGCAGAGAGGAGTTACAACTTACGAGGAGTTGGGGTAGAGAGGAGTTACGACTTACGAGGAGTTGGGGCAGAGAGGAGTTACGACTTACGAGGAGTTGGGGCAGAAAGGAGTTACGAGGAGTGAGGAGTTAATAAGGAGTGACGAGTTAATAAGGACAAAGAGAGAGAGAGAGAGATCGATACGCAATGTAGGCGGAGAGAGAGAGAGATCGATACACAATTGATTATGATGTTTATGCTCTACTTTAAGACCGTCCTTTTATCGTATGTCCGGTACTAAAAGTATATTATTTATTTTTTCAATTAAATTAATTTTAAGACCGTCATTATATTATATATCCGGTCCTAAATGTCTACTATTTATTTTTTCAAACAATTCAATTACTTTTAATACCGACTTTTTATCTAATATCCGGTCCTAAAAGTCAATTATTTTTTTATCAATTATTTATTTTTGTAAATTAAGAATTTTTCCTTCAAAAATATTACTTTTTATTAAGAACTGATCTGGTATTAAATGTTCGCCACTTCAAAATTACTCGATAGCAGTCGTATCCTTACTCTCTCGTAACCGATCCGAGATAGTCTCTTCGGCTTCAAGGTAAACCGCCAAACGATGCGCCTCCTCATATTCGAGGAACTATCGTCTCCCCCGTGAAAAGTTTCCGGTTGTTACTTTAGTTTCTCTATTTAAGCCCGTTGTTACTTTAGTTTCTTCACATTCTTCTCCATCACTTCTACACGGCCTCCTCCACCACCTAGCCTCCACCGTAATATAATGGCTGCTCCCCCAGTCCTCCGTTTCCTCCTCCCTCCTCTTCAACCTCGGCCCCCGCCATTGCCTCCTCCAAATCCGACCGTGAAGTAGTTGGTGCGTACATGGTGGCCCGCGTCAATAACATCGATCGACGCTTAGGCCAATTGGTTCAGCTTGTTCATACCGTGAACAATAAGCCGAACATGGTACTCCACGCAAATGACGTGGAGTACGATCCCGAAAGACGACCACTCCGACGCCTCCCGACTCCCCCTCCTCTCCGACTACGGGGAGGATTAGTTGTTTTATAGTTTTTTTGTGTGTTGCTTTTTTTTTTTCTTTTTTTAATTTTTTTTTGTAAAAATTATTAAATAAATTATTTTTAAATTTTGTTCTCATGCGGGTTTAGTACTTTAATTAGTTAGTTTATGCATTATCTGAACCCGGAAAGCAATAAACAAGGCAATTAGGAAATATGGATAATGGCGACTCAAAAAACTAAAATTTAAAAAAATAAATAAATAAAAGCAAGGCATTATGAAATATGGATAATAGAATGATATAGGTACACAATATTTCGTAAATTATAATGGATGGTTCAGATTTAATATTTTCTAAGATAATGATAATAGTGTTTTATAAATTAATTTTTTTGTATTACGGGCATAAATGGTGTATATCATGATTTAAGAGGTAATTTTATTTATTTATGTTTATAATAATAGTTTTATAAAATATTAAATATGGACCATCTATTCTCTAAAATCTGACGGTGAAGATAAGATACCGAGAAGAAAAGGATTTTTCGAATAAGACTTTTAGGACCGGATATTTAGTAAATTTACGGTCCTACAAACACCGCCATTTTTGCAAAAATTAATGAAGACTTTTAGGGCCGGCAATTTAGTAAATCTACGGTCCAAAAAGACTGGTTTTTTTAAATGAGACTTTTAGGACCGTACATTTAGTAAATTTATGGTCCTACAAACACCGCCATTTTTGCAAAAATTAAACGAAGACTTTTAGGACTGGCAATTTAGTAAATCTACGGTCCCAAAAATACTCGGTTTTTTTCGAATGTGACTTTTAGGACCGGACATTTAGTAAATTTACGGTCCTACAAACACCGCCATTTTTGCAAAAATTAAACGAAGACTTTTAGGACCGGCGATTTAGTAAATCTACAGTCCAAAAAGACTGGTTTTTTTCGAATGAGACTTTTAGGATCAGACATTTAGTAAATTTACGATCCTAAAAGATAAGGAAGACTTTTAGGACCGGCGAGTTAGTAAATCTACGGTCCAAAAAGACTGGCATATTTCCCAATGACTTTTAGGACCGGACATTTATAAAATATCCGGTCCTAAATTTCTCGCATATTTTTCAAAATTAAGCAATAAATAGTTTTATCCACCATCCAATACATTCAAGAACCACTAATGGACACAAGGAAGTTGTTTGAAATGAATTAACAAATTATTATTGTATACTATCACAAATTGGACAATTGTTCATTTACAGACCGAAGATGATTGTTGATACAACATATATTTACGAATGAATTTACAAATCAATTATTTTTCTGACTTTCCGAGATCATCAAATCATACAGATATTCACTTAACCTTATGCGTGTGCGCTCAATATCACCGTCAAGAAAGGGGTCAGCACAGTCAAACATCTGTAGCTACATCAAAGAAAGAAATATATATATTAGTCGTCCTTCCTTGCATCAAAGGGGTCAGCACACAGGCAAAGTTATGTAATACATTTACCGTTTCAGTGATGGTAGTCACTGGTTGCATGACAATATTATACATGTGTGTCAAGACGTAATGCCCACATAAGTTGGACTCCTTTGGTTGCCGACGGGTCTAAAACTGAACAAGAAATATATAAGAGCATATATTTCTTACCGACGGGTCTAAAAATGAACAATATTATACTAACCTTTGGTATGATCCATGTAGGCTCTTTGGCCTCAGCCCCAGACTTTTTCTTGACCTTTTGTTGGAATGATTTCAGGGGCCTATTGTCAAAATCAAAAATTTACTCAATAATAGTCACTGAAAATTTACAGCAGAGATTTTAGACTAGACAATTAAGATGACATATGCTTACTTGTTCACGATCTGCTGCAATGTAGGCAGTGGATCATAGTGAAGAGAGCATAAAAAGACCACTTTATTCTCATTCGGGCAAATCAGGACCAACTGCCAATGGCGACTGAAAGTTCACAAGAGACAAGTACTCAGTAATATGTAGTAGTATTAAGGGAATTGCAGAAAAGAATTATGATATGTACCTATTGAAGTATGGTGCCAAGTACCACTTTCTCTTATTGGTGGACAACCTTGATGTTATGTATAATTGTCTCTCCACTACGGGTGGTTGACTTATGTACTGTGGGCACAAGAATCCAATATCTTGGCTTCTGCCCTGTTGTTCCAATTCACAATGCAGGAACCTACAATAATGACGCAGGGAATTAGTATATACGTATGTGAGTGTCTCACATTTATGTTATGTACTCATAGAAGAAGATACTTACTTTATAAACATAAGAATCATTGCATCAGTAAGCTCCTGTTTATCAAACAGCAGGGACATTATATCATATTGGTCAACATAAACCGGCTGCTTGTTTTTAAGACCTACTTCTATATTGAGAGGCCAATGATTAATTCCAACTTGTTTATTGGATACCATAAGGACAAGCTTGTCCTTGGCATTCAACTTAGCCGTGCTAACAAATTCAGGAGGGGCTGGAGCTTTAGGAGGAGTAGAAACATGTACAAACTTCACTGGCCACGAGATGAAGGTTCCAATGACATCATTCACAACCTTCACCTCACCCGGTTGGGAGAGGGACAGTGCATCAATAATGACCTCTTCAACCGACACTCGAGTTCATCATCGCCCATTTGTTGGTGGTGTAGAGTTGATCCCAAGTTGTGGACAGTCCCTTTTGCAACCAATAATCGTCTGTCATGATGATCAGGATCCTCCATATAAAGGTCACAAGGTTGCTCTGATTGTCCAACAATGCAGCTCCCTCTAGTGCTCTGCTGCATAGCAGGTGTAGGTGAGTGTGGCAAGGGAACACTGGTCTCTGCATGAGAGCTGAGAAGCAGCTTCATTTGATTCATTTCCTCCTTCATCTGGCTTAGCTAGGAATGAAACATTGCAGTCAATGAAGCTTCTTTAGCCGCTGATTGCTCACTCATTTTGGCCAGCGTCTGTTCCATCTCCTCCCGGGTAACTATACTTTGTTTATGGCATTTGGAAGCACCAAAGTATTGCGTTATGCCTACCCACCCTCCCCTCCACCTTACACGGCCCGAGTGATCCGGTTTTCCGCTCGCAACGGTCAGAACATCATTCCTCCCGTCCGACACAAAAGATCCCTCTGCTTCTTTCTTTTTTAGATCTTCCTGTAAGATACAGAAAATGAGAAGCTTAGTAATGAAACATGTTTAGTAACTAAAAATTAACAATAATGATACTTACAATTCTTTCAAAGAACTAGATGAGTCTTCACTCGTGTAGGCACCGCTTGGCTTTTTGCCGAATATACAACCACAATTCCTTGCGACGTATTGGAGATGGCGGATCATGTATCGCAGAAGGATTGGATCCTGCTTCATCCTCCAATCTCTTCCGCTTGGCCGCCATCAATTCTTTTTCAGCCTTTTCATATTCACCGCGAGAAGCCCTATGCGAGCAATCATTCTTTCTCCCTATCTCCCGTTCTTGTTCCTTTTTTTTTCGTGAATCGAATTGAAAACAACTATTAATTATGAATTCCACCATCTCACTAACAAAATTAGAGAACTTAAACTTGATATCAACCTCAAACACTAGTTAAATTCACTTCATCAAGTTTCAACATTTTATTTAAGGAAGATGTAGAATTGTAGAAGAAATTGGAGCTATGTTTTGTACTGCTAGATAGATAGGTTTAGAAACAAAAGACAATTATGCTTACAGAATAATACAAACTTGATCCTTTTTATTGCATCCAGTGGGTCAGCAGTCCCCATTAGATAGTAACAATTGGGTATATAAAGTTTCCCCCTTTTAAGACTATTCATTTTCTCCTTTACACAGTTAACATACTAACTAACTAATAGCAATATCTAACCACTACCTACTATAAAAGAACTAGCTAAGACTATAATAATGGTTTGACTCTTACGCCATTATTATTTCCCTAATTACCTTTTTAGTATTTTACCTTTGCACGGTTACATATCGACTTGCATACAACTAAGACATGCTCCTCTTATGCAGGACAAAGGATGGAAATATATACTTCTATTCACACACCAAACCATCTAACTAACGGGATTAGATGAACACATACAATAATATTCACATATCCGCAGTTAATAAGCAAACAAAAGGGCAAACAAAACTAAATATAAACTCACCGAGCTTCGAGGAGTGGTTCGACGCCGAACAAATTGTTACCAAGTTTGTTCATCAATAAATGTGTACTTGTCCCAAGGATTGTGGTCAGGCTGAACCTTGGCAAAAATATACTTGTTAGCTAGAGAGGTCTTAAACTTGCTCCACCGATCAGCACAATAAGACAATGTCTTGGCTTTCAACTTCGGGCACTCAAGGACAGTGTATGTAAGCCGGATAGTGTCCCAAATAGGATCCTTTACTACGCTAAATTCCACACTTTTCCACTCTGCCAAGATGGTAACCTTGCTGCATGCTAGATAGCCGACAAAACTAGTATATTTGCTTTTATTAGGATCGAAAGGTTCCAACCTTTCATCAAACTGAATCTCGAGCCTTGACCCAGAAGTCCGACTTACGGATACGTCTTTCATTCGTGTGCCACTTCTACCACGGCGTGCAGGGCGGTTACGAGGCTCATTGTGAGATGAAGAGGGTTCGTTCGACTCATACTAGTCACACCGAATGGGCGTTGAACGAACAGGAGAAGAACCATTTTCTCCATTCATTTTCGAGAAAGGAAGAGAGGTTGAGAGTGGTGGTGCGAAAGAGGAACGCCGAGAGAGTGAGAGAGTAACGAGGATGATGGTGGTGGGCGAAGAAGAGAGGTAATGCAACAGAAGAGGGGTTTCGCACCAACAACGGGGTTTCGAGTTCAGAGAGAACAACGTTAAGTCGTAAGGTCATGTTTCGCGCGAAGAAAAGTTTATTTGGCACTTTAGTTTTAAGACCGGATGAAGTAAATGACGGTCTTAAAGGTTACAATTTAAGACCGCCCTTTGATAATGTCCAGTCTTAAAAAAATTTCAATATTTAGTACCGGGCACCATTGTTGTCCGGTCTTAAAAGTATACCCTTTAATACCGTCTTTTTATGTATATCCGGTCTTAAAATTTTTAGAACATATTTAAATTAATCCTTATTTTTTTGGACCGCAGAAAATATAAGTCGGACTATACGAGATTTCTCTAATAATGTAATTGATATTTCAATTTTTTTAATAACATTTTTAAGACCGGGTTTTTTTTTTTTTTTTTTTTTTTTTGCCAGTCTGAATAATATATTTAAGACCTACGAAAAAATGATCCGCTCCAAGAAGTTCTTTGTATTTACAAAATTGTCACCGATCATACCTTTAAGACCGGGGTGTCGGTAGTCCGGTCTAAATGAGGCGGTCTTAAAGCCCTTTTTTGCATTAGTGGAATGAAATCAAACCAGCAATCTCTTCCATAACATCTTAAAGCCCTTTTTTACACTAGTGGAATGAAATCAAACCAGCAATCTCTTCCATAACATCCTTAACAGAAGCAAGTTTTCCATCGTGAAGAAAAGTGTTTCTCTTGTGCCAAATCATCTTGTCAATTATACCATGAATGAGTCCCTCTTGAGTCCTTTTGTAGTTGAAAATAAATTTATTCTAATAATGATATTTTTAATAAAAGATGTTATAACCAAAACTCCATACAATGTAAAGTGCAACAAAAATATTTAGCGCAAGTAAAAAAAAAAAAAATCTAATAGTTATATTTTTAATTAAAGATATTATTGTTGCTCTTGTTGTAGTTGAACTATTATATATAGTTTAAAAATTTGTATGTATTATAGTTTAAAAAAGGGGAGAATCTCATATTAAAGACGGTTAAAATAGAAAAATCTTATATAAAGTTGGTAAACTCAACAAATCTTAAATTGAATAAATGACCTGATGTAGAATATTTAAATGTTGGTTATTTTCCAATAATACCCCTAGTCCCACCCATGATCTAAAGAAAAGAGGAAAGGAAAGCCGATGTCACTCTCGTTTGCCCAACATGTACGACGCCATAAATACGCATGTTCAAGTTGTCGTGCATTCCATGCCGTGGGGTCTGGATTCTGGTACTCGCGTGGATCTAGCCTTGGAAGCTCAAAGAGAAAGAATTTCGCTTAGGTTTAGTTTAGACTTCGCTTCGGGGTCAAGTAATGGCGATCATAACGAAAGAACACGATCAACAAGAATCTAAATCCCAACAATCACAGAAGCGACCTACCAACCCCAACAAAACCAAACCATCCGCTAGCTCAATAACAAATGAACAAAAATCTTCTGGAATAAATCCATTCTCTTTCTGGTTCTACTTTACTCTGTCTCTCTCATCACTCTCCTGTTACTCTCCATCTCTTCTCTCTCCCCACAAGATACCAAGAGTTGGTTTCTCAGCCTACCCGTCACTCTCCGCCAACATTATTCAAAAGGCCGCAGCATTAAGTTGCAAACATGTCTAAAGTCTCCAGAATCTGAAGGCAAAAGAAAAACCTAACAATGCAGAACGACATTAGATCATGCCAACAATTCCCTCTGGAGCATTTGACTGACCATGAAAACTGTGAAGCGATGGTTATGGAAGACAACACTAATCTTCCCTATGAGATCATCGTCAACATTAAGAAACTTCCCATAAAATCTCTAATCTGATTTCAATGTGTGTGCAAAAATTGGAAAAATCTTTTGAAGGATCAGTCTTTATTCCAGATCACTTCCACCACTCTAGTCACCGACCTTCTCTTCTCCTCCACCTACGCAATCTCATAAACAAACCGTTGCACTTATGTTCATTTGATTGTGAGCTTCAACCCGTGAAGTATATGAAGAACATCTGATGGACTACTTGTTGAGATTTAAGACATCCTTTTACGTGAGGATTGTCGGTTCCATCAGATTTAACATACAAGTATTTGGGATAATATTAGCTTTATAGGGAACCAGTAGTTATAAATTGAGGATTTAACATTAGAACCAACTTATAGTAGCCTTATTTGTTGATTTTCTAATGGTGTCAAGACTTCCAATAAATTTTTTGTTGTTAAGTTCTTACTTAGAATATAAACAAGATTGTTCAGACTCCAATTTTACCTTTTTTTAATAATTAAAGGATATAAAGGTAATTTAGAACAAATTCTAAATCTTTAATTGTATTACATAACCTAATTAATAATTTGTTAAGTTTAATAACCCAAATTAGAATTTGGTAATTTGAACCGTCTTTATGAGACTTTCCATAAAAAAAGCCCGATATAATTTGAATACTTGAAAGAAGATAAAAACATAGTACTGACTGTTAATTGAACATTTATATTTGGAAGCAGCAATCTTGTTCATGGCTCAATTTGGTCTCCAGGATCGTTCTTCTATGAAATAACAACCTGAATGTGTTCGTTCCTATAGAAGATTTGAAAGCATCACAAAGCTTGAGGCCCTTCCTTCCGTGAGGAATCAGTCCATAATACCTCTTGCTGCTAGTTCTTCACTTCTGTGATAATATATTCTTCAATCATATTTCTCTTGAGTGGCTTAATTTGTCTGTTTCATTGGAGTACTATTATCAACAACACAATGTTATCACAAGTTATAACTACTTACTATCTAAACTGAGCAAGAAAGCAATATTCACCAATACACATTTACACTGCTGTGATAGAGAGACGAAAGCTGAGGCAATTCCAGTACCCATTAGCAGGACTCTCCTTGGACTGAGTTTGGTTACCGACTAATTTCATCTTCGACCAGATTTTCTGTTCTTTTTCGCCTTACTTCCTGAAGAAGACTGCTGATATTCCACTGGTAAGAGTGTTCCCTCCTTAATCCCACTAGAATCCTCCATCTTATCAATTGCGTTTTGAGCTTCCATGTAGATGCTAAGATCCCTAATCTGTTTGTATCATGTATTAGACCATCATTGAACAATTTTGAAAGTTTCCCTATGGACAAAGATTAAAAATGGTTGACAGCATTACTTGTTCCTCCAGATCACGGATTTTCTCATCCCTCAACTTCATTGCCATGGCTTCCCTAAAGACAGCAGATTCAGATATTTTAATTTATTAAAAATATTGCATTATCAAGAAGAAAAACAACTACTATAATCATACAACATTTGTATAGAACTTAACCCTGTATGGGTAAAAAGACTACATTTCCTTGCCAACCCTATCCGAAAAACTTGAGAAGAGTTGAGAAATGAAGTTCTGATAAGCCATGTCTCCTCTGTTGGGACTTAATTTAAGCACCTAATTCTCCTATAAAAATCTTAGGGGCGGAACAAGAATGCATATACCTCTCTTCAACTTCTTTAACCTTGTTTCGCCACGTCTCTTGACTTTTGATGAGATTCCTATTCACCTGAAAGACAACGGAATGACACTCTTACGGAGACATCATAACTCCAGCATTTAAAAGAAAAATATAACAAAAGTGCAAGAAAAGGCAGATATAATTACATCAGCAACCACATTTTTCTCTTCTGTAAACTTTTCCAGGTCACTTTGCATGTCCTGCATTCTGGAAGCTACAGCTTTCTCCACTGCTTCAGATATTGTACTTTCCACTTTACTTTTAGCCTCAACTAGCAAGGACTCGTAATACTAGAAACAAAAGAAGAATCAGAAGCCTAGGTTAGATTCTGATTAGCCTGCAAATCTTAATGTGTGAAAGCAACCTTCCAATCATTTTTTTTTTTTTTTTTTTTTTTTTTTTTTGTGTGGGGGACCTAAAAGCAACCTTTTCTAATGTCCCTAATTCCAACCATACTGAAGTTGAAGATCCAATTAGTCTGAAATTGTAAACCTCAGAAGAAAGCATTCTCATTTGGTCATTCACTCAATTATTCCATTCTCACAGAGACAGAATGTCAGGAACTGAGAGTTAACTCACTTGTCTTTGAGTCTTCAACTGAATTGCTAAAAGATGGTTATATTCATCCGCAATCTGCACTCAAGTTTTTCAGCTAATCAGTGACCATATATGGAAGAGTCAGAAAGAAAGCAAACAATTTAGTGCGAGTCTGTGAGATGCTAACTGCAATAGTAAAGCAAGACACAGAAAAACGGTGGAATAATCAACAAGAAAATGGGTTGGCCACAGGAAATGATGTTAAGCATAACTTCAATAAACAGAATAAGATAACAAGCAACAGAGGAGAAACATACTGTTTCAACTTTGCTGTTAAAGAGGGCTCCATCAATTCCTAAATCTTCATTGTATTCACAAATACCACAATCTCCTTCCTGTGAACTGCAATGAGAATTCATCTCCCCCAACTTGCCATTAGACTGGTTCTGGTTCAACCTATGTACGTAACTGTCACCCACGTAATCCCAAATTTGTTGTGTTCTTAAATCAAGGGAATAGCAATGCTGTGTGTCTTCCCAATGACGTATAGCATGCCTTTCTTTATATCTGCAAAAAGGAATGATGGTGGTCCAATCCTCCTCAAATAGGCAGTAAGAAAACTGCATATTATATAGAAAAAGGAAATAGATGGTGCTTTTCTATCATTAAAAATAGGGACCTTTCTTAGACAAGTTACCGGAGCAGATTGAAGAAATAGTCATTACCTTCCACATCCAACAAATCCACATATGATGCAAGCCCATAGATTTTCTATTGTTCGGCAAACAGAACAGTTTGGTTTCTCATCTTGCTGTTGACAAAATCGACAGACCTAAAATACAAAAATTATAAGCTATTTACAACAGCATTCTCCATCCACATATACAGCATGTTTCTACTGTTAGGTTTCTCATCCCTACATGTGACAAAGCCCAAGCACTACTATGTATAGTGTATTTCTATTTTCCAGAGCATATAACTAGTATTTATTCTAGCTTCACATTGACATAATCCCTCCAAAATGAAGCAAATTAGCAAAATGAAAAATGCAAGTTTAGCTGCCAAAGAATTAATGTAAGAACAATACTGAATAAGAAGCAATTTTTAATCAGGCATTTAATTGATGCTTTCACCAGATTTAGTGAGAAGAATGTAAAGTTTTTGTTATCAGCTACCAATATCACCTCCCAAATAAACATAGCATATTAAGCAAAAAAAGGTTATACTTTCATATAAACTAAAATGTTAGGACAATAAAATTAATTCAACCATAAAAACTCCAGTGCAGAATAGAATGTGGAAGCGGAGTTGAATAAGTGTGGGATCTGCTCACCTGGCAGGACAAATAAGTCCATTTAGAAACACAAGGGCATTGAAATGAGTGGTCACACAACGTGCTGGGTATTCCACTTGTTTCAGGGTCCAGTCTCTCTGGCATTCAAACAATTCAATAAAGACAGAAATCATAAATATCTTCTCACATGATTATCATCATTCTGGACAGAGTTACAATTCAGGCAAATGGAACACACCAAGGCAAACTGGGCAAGTTGGTATTTCAGTACAGCCTCCAGGAGGAGTTTGAGCAACTTCTGCAGATTCTGTATACTCCACGGAATGCAAAAACAAAACGTGGCATACCTCAGCCTGAATTTTGGCAATCAGTTGGAGTAAAGGAAAATGGAAAATTAGACAAGACAGAGTGATTTGAGAAGCAGCTGATGAAATGCATAAAGGAAATTACATTTATGCCGACTCTGAACTCATTACCTCACCAGGAGAAAACCTCTTCCCATTAAAATTACTATAAAATCCATCCGCTGTACGCTGATCAACTAGTCTAATCAACACGCTATACCGATCTTCCATCCCATCGTTTCTGTTTAATTAGAAGGTGAGAAAATCAATGGCTAAAATGGCAGGATTTTGTATAAAATGAAACTCAAAAGCATGAATAAGATTTGTGTGTATTTCACATCCTACTAATCTCAGCAAACAAACATATTCGATTGTATCTCCCACTTGAAACTCAAGAAGCGTTCCTTTGGTTAGAAGAACAACAAGAAGAAATACTTCAGTAACACACCATTATAGTTTTCGCTGCTGATGTGATTCACCCAAACTTTCCAGTTAACCAAAAAGAATTCTCCAACGCCACAGAACCGACCACAGAAATTAAAAAAACAGATCATAAATGGTACCTGATGAAGAGAAGCTCGGACACATGATCGATGTGGGATTCATAAAACCGAATTAGGTCTTCGTAAGAGAGGTAGTTGGGTACAGCAACGATAAAAACGACAGAAGAACGAGAAGTAGGATTCGGAAGCGACGAGTGCGATACGCTTCTGAACAAATGCAGTACGCCTCTGCGTTCGCTGAATTTAGGACAAGGGCTTGAATCTCTGTTGGATTGGACAGTCGAAAAGTTGATTTGAGAGGAGAGAGGGTGCTCTGAATCCACCGAGTGAACTTGGAGGAAGAACATGTTAACGGAATCGAATCGCCGTTCGCAAATCTACCGGAGCGCGGGAAAGACGTCGACGACGATGAGAAGGAACCGGGAAAATGAGCAACGAGATCGAGAATTGGGCTTATTCTCTGTTTTTTGGGCCAGGGTATACTCTGTTTTTCTTACCAACAACTTAAAAATTGGAATATTTTTTTGCACCATGAAAAAATTGAAATATTATACTCAAACATAAAATTATATCTCAGGGGAGTCTGATATAATTTATAAAATTTTGATGTTGGCAAAAAAAAAATTATTAAATTTTGTGGACATGTATTTCATAAATGAACGAAGCTCACATGTTGGTGTTAGTTAGACGTTACATGTGGATTATATTATTGTATCTTATGCATTATTAAAGGAGAGCACGTTTTTTATTAGGAGAATATCATATAAAAATGGTTAAAATAGGAAACCCTATATAAGGCTGGTAGACTCAACAAATCTTTAATTAGGTCAATATAAAATATTTAAATGTTAGTTATTTTTTAATAATATTTCTAATCCATAGTCCAAAGAAAAGAAAAGATGAAAAGATTTATTTTATGTATATTATATGATTCGTTAATATTTCTTTTTTTCTTTGTAAAAATATTTTTTCTCGCCACACTCACATAAAAGTGAGTGGGTCCCACTAATTTTTCTCTCCCTTCTTTTTATAATGGGACGCACTCACTTTTATGTGAGTGTGGCAGAAAAAATATTTCTACAAGAAAAACAAATATTAAACATGATCTATTTATTACTCCATTGAAGAGTAAGGCTCAGTAACATCATTTCCAACAATTTTTAACAAAAAAAAAATGTGAAAAATTAA
Organism: Acacia acuminata; assembly: GCA_019022655.1. Classification (NCBI taxonomy): domain Eukaryota; kingdom Viridiplantae; phylum Streptophyta; class Magnoliopsida; order Fabales; family Fabaceae; genus Acacia; species Acacia acuminata. Next base: position 2,086,964 of record JAFJYI010000049.1, on the reverse strand, counting down.
CAAAATAAAGTAAACAAATAATACGTTTCTTTATCTAAAAAAAAAAAAAAAAAAAAAAAAAAAAAAAAAACTAACGTGGAGTAGTTTCTCAATTTATCAAATCCTGTAAATGTTATTTCTCAATATCTCTGCTTATCTTTTCATTCCTCATCTCCTTATACCATCCATAGGAAAAAAAAAAAAAAGAATCCATAGAAACTCGATGGTGATTGGAACGGAGGCCAAGATCAACATGACCGATTGAGTTCGCAAACAAATTGAACCATTGCTTCTGTTCTCTTTAAGAGTGTATCACTTTCAAATCCTCACTTGTCTTTGGCTAATGAAGGTGGCGATGAAGTAGAAGCGATCATTCGGATTTGAGGTCTCCAATAAATTTGTGTTATTAGGGTTCTTACGCGTAAATAATATTATTGTCTCAAATTTTTCTTATTTTAATAACTAAGAGATATAGAGGTAATTTGACCTATATTCTAAATCTCTAATTATATAATATAACCTAATTAATTTGTTAGATTTAGAATTTAGTAACCCAAATAAGAGCTTGAGTAATTCAACCATCTTTATATGGGATTCTCCCTTTTCTATTTTATTTGTTTAGGTTTATTTTAGAGTTCATATTTAATTTAATTTTCTACTTAAAATAATTTTTTATTTTAATATATGTAAAAAAAAAATTACATATATTAAAATAATATATGCAAAATTTAAACTGAAGGTAATCTTATAACTATCATTTTCTAAGAAAAGAATTTATCATTTAAAAATCATATATTAAAAACTTTAAACTTGCACCATTGAAATTAAATTAAAATGGTTTAAATCTCATCACATTCATGTGCAAGGATCGAGAACGTACCTTGGAGAGGTCTCTTTCAACTTTTTGAAAAACTCAGCCATGCTTTAGCATACTACCTCTGTTCTTTTTTTCTTTTCTTTTTTTAATACAAAAGTGACACCTAAGCTAATTCCTATGGGGCTAGTAGCCCTATTACAATCCTGGCATAGCAAAAACACTAAATCCTCAGGTGGCTTGTATACTTCATGAAGTTCATGTCCTGTGTCAAGGCCACTCTTCGCGAGATAGTCTATTGCACGCCTGAGGCACATAGATGGGCTTTGTTTCCCAGTCCATATCCATGAACACTTTAACTTCCTTCACAAGTCCCGAGTCTCTATGATAAGGCCGAAGCTCGTGAAGAATAAGGTCGAGACAATCGATGGAATCCGTTTCCAACCACACTTTCCTAAAACCCAAGGCCCACACCATCTTGAGCCCAATGATTCAAGCCTAGATTTATGCAGTTAATTCATCTCCATCCTCAAGAGGGTGTATGAAGCCCTTAACAAAATTTCGAGAGGAATTTCATATAAGACCCCCACAAGGCCATTTCATAGCTCTCATTTAGAACGCTCCATCTACATTCACATTCACCCACTCCCTCCGGGGGGTCTCCATGACTCACGGCTAAGGGCCAAGGTTGCCCCTTGAATCTTTGTCCCGGCAAGACGATTGGTAGTCCAATGCATGCACTCCACCATAGCGCTTGAGCTAGCAAGGATGTTATCATTGGAGAGAAAGTTTTGTTCGAAAACAAATAAGTTTCTTCGGCGCCACAACCACCAACACAAGATTGTAAACCGAGAAGCCCATTCTCGCTTGGCTTCCGCCTTTCCATGTATATTCCACCACAGCCAAGCTGTAAGACCCATACTTTCAAATGTACGCCACTGTGATGGTGTTAACTCTTAGACATTGACTACATTCTAGCACATTTTCTCTCTCTCTTATTACCTATTTTTAGTTCAAAATATGCTTAGGAAATGAAGTGTATAGAAGAAAATGTGCATATCAAAGTATCAAGCAAAAATCAAAGAAATTCTTGTTATATCATTTAGAGTTTGTGATTCAATTGAGGATTCATAATTCCTCTCTCTTTTGTAGGAAGATGGAGACAAATTTTGAAGCTCTATAAGAGCCAAGAAACAAGGAAAGAAATAAAGGAGGTGAAGCAGTGCAAAGTTAGAACAAACCTGTGTAACTAGCCACGGCAAGTCAACAAACTGGCCATAGCCAGTCGTGACGGTACAGCTGCACGTTTTGATATCAGAAGCAGAAAAACCCTACTTAACCTAAAGTGAAGGGCCGAAAAACACACTCTGCGCACAAGGAAACAAGTGAGCACGAAAGGGAGGAGCTTGGGAGAGAGATTTGGACAATCTTGGAGGCTTGGGTGCTCAACATAAGAGTGATTTTATGGTTTTCACCTTGGTTCTTCCTGTTTTCTCCTCTTTTCCACTTAGCTTCTTCATGTATTCACTAGTTTTGTTCAAAATCTCTTTGTATTTGAACATGAGTAGCTAAACCTTTCATTCTAGGGTTCTTTTGACCCTTTGTATGGATTAATACTTGAATATTCCTCTCTTTTAGTAGATAAATATATATGTGTGTTGATTTCAACCTTGGCTTAATGCTTCTAAGTGATTGGCCTCCATTTAGATTATTTATTCACTTGGGTTTGACTTGAGAGAGCTAATCTAGGTGTAAAACTTGATTGAAACCATGCTTGTCTTGAAGTTTACTTGATAAATGGATGGTTTGTTAGTAAAATAGAGATATATTTACTAATCTTGCATTGTCATATAGGGTTGTTGCTTAAAGATTAATTCTCATTAAGTGTAGCAAGAGATTGTGCATCTCAATTAGAAGAGAAACTTGATTTTGACTTGAAAGAGCTTGTCAAATGTTTTTGAACCTTAGGTTAACACATATATGTATTGAAATGCTACTAGAGATAAATTACCCAAGTTTTATGAAATGCAAAAGGGGGAGAAGAATCCTAGGCTCCATTATCTTTGAAGTCAAAGAAACATTTGCCTTTATCAATTTTAAGTTTTAGAAAATGTCTTTAAAAATTCTCACTCCAGGTCAAAACTTTGTTTTAGCTCAATTTGATGAAATTCACTAAGCCTCTTACTTGACCAATTTGTTAAACAAATCAACGATACTTTACTTATCACTTTATTACTTGCGAAACTCGTGCACTTGCGAGGCAAACAGATGGTTCCACCACTTTCTTCCATAAAGCTTTAAACCGTGCGCAATCCGAAACAAATGTAATATATCCTCAAAGTCAAAGAATCATTTGCCTTTATCAATTTTACGTTTTAGAAAATGTCTTTAAAAATTCTCATTCCACATCAAAACTTTGTTTTAGCTCAACTTGATGAAATTCACTAAGTCTCTTGTTTGACCAATTTGTTAAACAAATCCTCGTGGGAACGATACTTTACTTATCACTTTATTACTTGCGAAACTCGTGCACTTGCGAGGTGAACAGATGGTTCCACCACTTTCTTCCATAAAGCTTTAAAATGTGTGCAATCTAGAAACACATGTAATATATCTTCAAACCCACCCCCACACAAGGGATATGCCGCATCCAAAGTCAGGCCCGTCACATCTGGCTAGCATTTGTAAGCAAACTCGATGAGTTAGTAACCAAAGGAGTGTCCTGCATCTTTGTGGTGCCCGAACTTTCCACAAATCACCCCAATCTCTGCCCTGATCCTTCACATTCCCGGATACCACCTGATACACTGATTTCACAGAAAATTCCCTACTTCTCTCCCACTTCCATTTCACCAAGTCCCTATCTTGGTCAATTACTAGTCATTCATGAAGCGTATTCCATGTTTTCTTGATTCCTGACCATATGTTCGAACCAGGGATCCCGGAGGCAATACAGGGGATAAGATCCTCTCCACATTTATACTTATCCCTCAGAACTTTGACCCAAAACGTGTTCCTGTTGGTAACCATCCCCCATCCCAGCTTCATGGAGTAGAGCTTGGTTTTGAAACCGTGCATGTCGTAGGCCCAGACCTCCCCACTTTTTCTCCTTACACACCTCATCCCACGCCACGAGATGTGTCCGATGACTCTCCTCTGTGCTTCCCCCAAAAAATGACCTATTCTGTTTGTCCAGAGTATCATAAACATTTCTAGGAAGATGGGAAGTTTGCATAGTATATGCTGGTATAGCTGAAGATACTGCAGAGATAAGCGTTGACCTCCCAACTAGAGAAAAAGAGTTAGTTTTCCATCGAGCCAACCTTGTTTTAACTTTATCAATCACAGCCTGAAAACTTTCCGTCCCAACCTTCTCGTGATGTAGTTTCACCCCAAGATACTTCCCTAGGTCCGACGTTTGAGACCAGCCAAGGATGGAACTAAGCTCTGTGCATTTGTTATGGTTAATATTTTTGGAGAAAAACACACGGGCCTTGGAAGCATTCACCTTGAGCCCAGAGCATTCATAGAATTTAGATAAGCAATCATGTACCATTTCCACTTGTTGGGTGGATGCTTCAGTAAACAAGAAAATATCATCTGCAAAAAACAAATGAGAGACAGGTGGGCCCTTCTTCGTAAGCCGAATCGGCTTCCATTCCTCTCCTTCCATCCTATCTTGAATCATATGGGCTAAATTTTCTAGACATAATACAAATAAGTACGGCAATAGAGGATCCCCCTATCTTACACCACATGAAGACCTGAAAGCTTCCGCCTTACTCCCATTCCATAGTAATTGTAAATTCATCGTGCTGACACACTTTTCTACCACCTGGATAAGGTTCTAAGGGAGGTTCAACTCATGAAGACGTTTAAGCAAAAATTTCCAGTTCATCCTGTTGTATGCCTTTTCTAAATCAATTTTCATAGCCATAAACCCCTTCTTACATCCCATTATACGCATGGAATGAATCACCTCCTGGACCACAATTATATTGGACATGAACCCCTTCATTCTATTAGCCACCATCTTGGTAATTATCTTGTATATCATATTGTAGGGGATGATTAGCCGAAGATCTCGAAAAGTCTCTGGGTGATCCGTCTTTGGAATAAGAACAATAAGAGTACCATTCACCTCACGAATCAAATCCGGTTGGCAGAAAGCAAGTTTAACAAAGTGAACCACAGACTCCCTCACTATACCCCATTGGTGTTGAAAGAATAGAGCATTGAAACCATCCGGACTCGGGGATTTAAGAGCTCCCATACTAAACAACGCTTCCTTAATCTCAGCTTCTTCAACAACCTTTCCACACACATGCTTGTGTACATCAAGAAGTTTAGGATAGGAGCTACTACATACAAGATTTGAACACTCTACTACTTCCTCCTTGAATAGGTTCGAAAAATACTCCATTGTATAAGGTTTAATCTTCTCTTCATCAAAACACCAATCCCCATCCTTTATGCATATAGCATCAATTTAGTTATTTTTTTCGTCTACTATTTGCTTGGATATGAAACCCTCTGGTATTTTGATCCCCATCAATTGACCAATTAACTCTTGCCTTTTGAGCCCACAAAAGGGCTTCCTATGTCAAACGTCTCATCAAGTTCCTTCCATAACTCTTTCTGTAGCTCATCCAAATACATGAGATTACCCCCTCTTGCCATCGCACTAGTCACTCCGTCCAACCTGCGTAGGAGTTGGCTCTTACGCTATTGGATATTCCCAAACACTTCCTTCTTTCACCGACAACATGCATGAGTGAAGCTTTCAATATTCTCCCCTCAACCCTTGGAAGAACTCCATTCCTTTGTAACAATATCTTTGAAGGAATCATAGAGAACCCAAGATGTAATAAAACGAAAAGGCCACCGAACCTACACTAGAATCTTCGCCCTGTCCAATCTCAATAGGAAAGGCCGGTGATCGAATTTGTAGTGGGGCAAGTGGAACACTTTAGCATCAATATACTTGGCACACCATGCTTCATTAACAAGGACTCAATCAAGCCGAGCTTCTATAGTCCCTCGCTTCCATGTAAACTATGGCCCATCAAACCCAAGTCTACTAGCTGCATGTCTTCAACCCATCGAGAGAACTCACCATCCATTGTACTTTTCGAGTGTGCACAAGAGAGTCATTCTTGCACTAAAAAGTGGCATTAAATCACCCCAATACACCAAGGCCCCTGAATAGTCTCTCTAATCCGAAACATCTTGGTCCATAATGTCAGACGATAAACCCGCTTAGGGCTCGCATACACCACAGTAAGAAACCATCTTCCCTTCTTTACTGGGTCAATTTCCAAGTGCATGAACTATTTTTGTTGTTCCATTACCTTAATCTTAAGCGTTCCTTCCTCCTAGAGACACCAAATACCCCCACTATATCCCTCCGCAGCGGTATATTCGTACTTACTAAAACCCAACTGTCGAATTTTCCGCTCTGTTTTCGCACCATTCGAATATGTTTCAAGAATGGCTAGAAACTCCAACTTGTATTGTTTCTTAATTTCCCGTACTAGGCTTGGAAAAGACTTTGAACCTGTACCTCGTGAGTTCCATATCATATAATTCATAAAAAAATTAGGCAAGATTTATGGGGGCCAAACCACCGCCCAACTGAGTCCTCATATCCACACTCGGACCTCTTAACGGTTCTTGTGTTTCAACTCTCATCCCATCATCCACCATACCATCTGTTATCCCTTCTTTATTCCTCATATTCTTATTTATTAAAAAAAAAAAAATTTCATACTACCTCCGTTCTAAATACATGAGCCAAACAAAAAGTTTATTTAGTCTTAGATATAAGATCACAGCTCACTTTTCCTCTGATATTTATAATTTTTCTTTAAAATATTATTATTAATTGCAAATAAGAAGGGTATCCCTTAAGGATGGTTACAATACACATGGTTATTAACGGCATTCTAAAAAAACCAATAACTAACCTAATTAATTTTCTAAATATATGTAAATTATTTATCTAACTAATATAACAATTGGAGTTAGTAGTAATTAATCCACATGGGTAAATTGCTCAACTTTGGTGTGTACATGCCTCCCATAATAAAAATACTTAATAAAATTGCTCACAATTTGAAGTGTACCCAGGTCCTATAAAAGCACCCATTTCGATTAGTGATAGAAGTTATTTTTCAATGTAATTTATGATATATAAGGTAAGTTTATAAGAAGAGTTTTATCTTAATTTGTATAAATTTATTTTTTTTAATGACAATTTGAACCGACCTATAAAAATCCACCTGAGTAAATTGCTCACATCTTGGCGTGCACATGCCTCCCTGCACATAACATCTTTGTACATCTAAGGATTAACTAATACTCCCTTGGGTACCTAATAAATGACCTATATGATTATCTTAACTTGATGTTAAATATAATACATATTTTACTAATTGACCATTATTGATGCTTCCACAATAATAATTAAAAAAAAAGGAATGAGGGAATTGATGAAGATATCTAAGGTGTTTTAAAAAATATATAAAATATTAATTAACTTTTTAAATCTAATTAAATTATGTAAATAGGTATTATATTAAAGAAAAAGGACAGTAACATTTTTGCATTGAAAAATAGTGTATCTTATCACATGAATCATGCATTTTTCTTAGAAAAAATTTCATTAGATGCATGAGAAAACATATTTAAATTAAATTGATCTACATAATACTAACTTAGAGTTAGAAATTAACCAGTCTTAATGATCAAAAATTACAATGACAAAGGTATAAACATCAATATCATTATTTAATATAGGGTTAAGGTGCAAAAATGCACACATGCTTTGATTAGAGGAGCGCTCAGCAACAAATGATTTTTTGAGATGCAAAAGTGACTACGTGGTTACAAATTAACTATAAAATACCGTTTGACCGTTAAGTTTGACTTTTTTTTTTTTTTGATTTGGATGGTGACGTGGCTTTCAAAAGTACAAAAATACACATATGGTTTGACCAAAAGAGCATCCAACACCAAATACTTTTTTTAAGAGCAAAAATATCGTTTGATCATTAGTTTGAATTTTTGTTTTTTTGACTAGACAATGACATGGCTTTTAAAGCAACCGTGTGAAAAAAAAATGCTGACTAGTTGCAAGTCTGAGTTAGGAAGAATTAATATCACCATCCCTATCCCTCTATTCTCCCATGTGACAACATTATACCTGAAAATCAAAACATATCCAATGTGGATATATCACCTTTCGCCCTACTAAAAATGCCATTGATAACTGCTGATATATCCTCCTGTTAGAAATTAGAGACCTTACCCAAACTAGCGTTCTCAATGCCATTGTTGGCTCCAATCCATTAAAATGGAACTGTCACGGCGTCGGGTGGAGCGAGTACACATCGGACGACGTGTACCCGTTGTCCCCTCAAAATAGCCTCTTAAAACTCATGCAGCTAAAGTGGCGTGTGGATAAAAAAAAATATCCGCATTGGATATGTTGTGATTTTTAGATACAATGTTGTTACAGGGGTGAACAAAGGGATAGGGATGGTGATATTAATTCTTTCCAACTTAGACTTGCGACCAGTCGACATGTTTTTTTTCCACACAGTTGCTTTGAGAGCCACATCATCATCTAGTTAGCAAAAAAAGTCAAATAATGGTCAAACAATATTTTTACACCTAAAAAAACACTTGGTATTGAACGCTTTTTTGACAAAACCACATGTGTATTTTTACACCTTTGAAAACCACGTCATCTTTTAGTCAACAAAAAAGTCAAATTTAACGGTCAAACAATATTTTTGCACATAATTTATAACCATATAGATACTTTTACAACTCAAAAAAACACTTACTACTCTTGGCGCTACTTTGATCAAAACACATATATATTTTATTCCTTTACCCCTTAATATAATATCAAAATATTATAAAAAATCGTATGTTCTATACACTTCCTTCATGTGCAATAAAAGTACAGAGTACATGCAATAAAAGGACAGAGCATGTTTACTCATCATATTTGCTCAAAGTATATAATACACTTTACAAATTGTATATAATACACTTTCTAGTTGTAAATATTAGATAAAGTTAATTTTTTTAAGATAAAGATCAAGGAAACTAATTAAACTAATTTATAGTATTTATGTTTATATTTTTCCTCTAAACTAATTAGTTTGACTAATAAATTAATATACTCCCTCTTGTCCCAATTATAAAATTGAATTGATTTTTTTACGAGATTAATGAAGCTAAATAAGTTACTTAATTATATCATATATTATATCATTAGATTATATATTAGTTTATTAGTCAAACTATTTATTTTTGAAAAAATAAAAAAAATAAAAATACTCTAAAGTAATTTAATTAGCTTTTTTAACCTTTCTAAAAAATAACTAATTTAGTCAACTTGTGTTATAATTAGGACTAGAGGGAGTATAATATAAGGATACACAACATATGATATAATTAAATAACTAATTTAGCTTCTTTAATCTCTTAAAAAAAATCTTAGCTATATTTTATATTTAGAACCCAAAATAAATGAATTGGAAATTGGAAACTGGAACTGAATGCCTAGCTCTAGAAGCTACTTTATTTCAATTTGAGTTAGGAATTAGAAATTTTAGGTTTCAAACTCAAATTATTATAACTTTTAATTAATAAAATGTAATCAAAATATCAATCGATTTTTTTTTTTTTTTTGGTTGATATAACAATCAATTTTTAAATTGAACCTTAAAATAAAAAAATAGAAATTCATATCCCATCAAACCCATGGGTCACCTCGGCTCTTTCTTTCGCAATACAGCACAAGGGCAGAACTGCGAGCGGTCTAACTCGAAGGTCACTCCTCCAGTTACAGAAGCTAGAAACCGGCCTTTCGCCGCCGGCGGTGCGGGGTTCCGCAGGTTTTTGACGTTGGCTATTGCTGCTCTTGAATCTTCAGCTCCAATCGCTCTTTTAGGTAAGCTGAAGACTTGAAATAGGGCAGAGCTAGCTCTTTGTACTAAGCGAGTAGTATGGATTTGAAAATATCACTATAATCCCTCAATTACTCAAGTATCTAGCTTTGTTTGGAGTTTAGAGTTTAAACAGGTGAGAAAAATGGTGGATTTATAACTATTAGGTCCTCTTGACCTGTAGCTTATGCTATATCCTTCGCTGACTTGCTCTCTTACAAACGTAGACTCTTATTCGTACTGTTGCGTTTACGTGTCGAGTTCACTCTCTTGAATTTGCAAGTTTGATAACCTTGCATGCGATCCACAGGTAACAGATTACTTCAATTTAAAATCAATAAGCTTGGTTTAAGCTCACTCGTGTACTGCCTATTCACGCCAAATGGGAATCAAATTGTATTCTGTGCTGCATACGCAAGAGCGAGGGAGATGTGAATAGTTTTCACGCCCATTCAGTTCTGTAATTGTTGTCACTAACATGTCCCCACACAATGTGGTGGTTCTAGACAATGGTGGAGGCCTAATCAAAGCCGGCCATGGCGGAGAGTGTGACCCCTTGGTTGTGGTTCCCAATTGCCTTTACCGACCACCATCCTCCAAAAAATGGCTCCACCCAAACCCCCTCAACCCCACCACCACCACCACCTTCTCCACCACCATGGAACCATCCTCAGTCAGTGAAGTGGACCTCACCTCTGCTGCTGTTCGACGGCCCATGGATAGAGGCTACATGATAAATCCTGAACTTCAACGAGAAATATGGGCCCACCTCTTCTCCTCCATCCTCCACATAAACCCATCAAACTCTTCTCTCCTTCTCACTGAGCCCCTCTTCACCCTTCCTTCCATTCAACAATCAATGGATGAGCTTGTCTTTGAGGATTTCAACTTTAAATCTCTTTATGTGGCTGACCCTCCCTCTTTGGTTCATCTCTATGAGGCCAGCCGCAGGCCTGAAGGTCTTGTCTCTAGAGCCCAGTGCAGCCTTGTTGTGGATTGTGGGTTTTCATTCACGCACGCCTCACCTGTGTTTCAGAACTTCACTTTGAATTATGCTGTGAAGAGAATCGATTTGGGTGGCAAAGCGTTGACCAATTATCTGAAGGAGTTGGTTTCTTTTAGGGCTGTTAACGTCATGGAGGAGACTTTCATTATGGATGATGTTAAGGAGAATCTCTGCTTTGTTTCCCTTGATGTTCCCCGGGACCTCAAGATTGCAAGGTAATATACTTTTGTTTATTGAAGGTGATCAAATTTGTTGTTTTCCTGTCGCTGAACTTTATTTTTACCTCACACTTGAAAATGGTTCAACTTAGTATTGCTTTAATAGCTTGCCGCTCTAAGAAAAATCTACTGGATATCTATGTACCTCACGTTGGATGTGTAAACTCCTTGGATTTCTTCTAGTGCTTGTGGCTTGTTGCAAAGTTTTCACTTTTATAATTCTAAACCATTGTCAATATGTGTTTGTAGTATGTGTTTTTTTTTTAGGCTATACAAATTGTGTCTGATCCACATTTTACTTGATACAATAAAGTGATGGAAATGATTTTCATTTGTCCTTCTGTACTGTAGGAAACCTGGAAGAGAAAATCTCTTTAGATGCACTTATGTCCTTCCAGATGGTGTTACACACACAAAAGGCTTTGTTAAATATCCTGATCAAGTACACAGATATCGCAGTCTGGCTGATGATGCTCCTTTGGCTCCAACAGAAACAAAGGAGGATATGAATAATACAGAAATGACTGAAAAGCCTGAGGACAGAAGGAGAGTTGATTTGACAAAAAATGTAGTTCTCATCCTTGTACTTGAATTTCAATATTCATTCATGTCAACTGATTTTAATTTCTTTAATTCACTTTGTCTCCTTTAGGAGTTTGACTTGACAAATGAACGCTTTCTTGTCCCAGAAATGATCTTCCATCCTGCTGATTTAGGTAGTTCCAGTACTACTCACAAATGAAATGTGCTCTGCTGTCACTTTAGTCTCTTGCAGGAAACTATTAATGATGGCCTTATCAAAGGGCTGTACATGACTAAGATTAGAATTGTTTAGTTTTACTATGAATTCTTTTTATTTTCAGACACTTTTCAAGCTGCTCGCCCTCTTGCATAAAAGTATCACATGAGGAAAATATTTTGTTTTTGTGAGACTTAAGTATTATTTGGGCATTATGCTTGGAACATGAGAATGAAGAAACCATTGAACATTGAGGCTTTATTTCCTATTAATGCTACTTAAGGTTAGATAGTATCTTAGCCTAATTTGATCCTTTGCCTACTACTTGTGTTTCTTCCACTTGGCAGGAATGAATGAGGCTGGACTAGCAGAATGCATTGTACGAGCTGTTAACTGCTGCCATCCACAACTCCACCCTGTACTCTATGAGAGGTATTTTTTTTTTGTTTCCAAAGTATTTGAATTTGATGGATCTATTTGCAGGTTACTGCAGTTTCATACATCCTGGGTTGTTGGTTTATTTCTCAACACCATTTGTATTTCTTGTCAGCATCATTTTAACAGGTGGAAGCACTTTATTTCCTCAATTTGCTAAAAGATTGTAAGTTCTTTTTCTGAGTCATTTCATTCTGTACTTCTGATTTTCCCCCCTTCTTAAGCTCCGTTGCCTTCTGTTCTAAATAACATGGCATTCAAACTTAGATAACTGATACCAATTGAATTGTAGAGAGATGGAGCTGCGGCCTCTAGTTCCTGATGACTACCATGTTAAGATAACTCCTCAACAAGAGTAAATATCTTTCTTGAAATGTTCCTGTTTTGTCTTTGTTAATTTTCATGTAAGAACTTGTATTTCTTCTACAGTCCCATATTAGGTGTTTGGCGTGGAGGTTCGTTGTTGGCATCTAGTCCAGATTTCAAAGCTATGTGCGTGACCAAGTCTGAGTATGAGGAGCTTGGATCAGCTAGATGTCGCAAGAGATTCTTTCATTAAGTATATACCATGCTATAACCATGGAAATATTTATCTTGCATGTAAGCCTGACGTGCACTTAATTTATTGAGATCCTTTAGGTCTGTTTAGTATGAGGAGAGGGGAGGGATCATTTTGATGGGTTCGATTCAAAAAAATTAGAGAAGTGGGGTTAAAAGCTTTTAATTAATTTTTCTTACTTTACATCTGTTCATTAAAATTTTATAACCCCCTTTCTCTGTTTCTTTTAAATCGAAATCATTAAAATGCCCCCCTCCATTTCCCTCATACAAAACAGACCCCTATTGGTATGAATTTTTTTACTTATAATTCTACATCTCTCTTTCAACAGGATAGGGTTTGTCTTGGGAGGGTGGTTTTCCGGTGAAATAATCTGCTATCCGTTTTCCAGTGAGTGAAATGTGAACTCTGGTTTTTCATGGCTTGTTTGGGAAGAGAGGGACATTGATCGAACTGACTCAAAACGTGTATTGCAAGATGCAGCAGCCATGTCCTATTTTCTGTTCCTCTGATTTTTCGATGGACGTTAGGGCCCTGATGCAAATTCTAGGATCATCTTCATCTTCATGGGGAAAGAAAGATTGACTTGAGAACCAAACTCGCAATCTGTGGATTTCATTCAGGCTCCCTGAGATGGAGACACCCTTTTTCCTCTGTAACGTTTACGCTTTGTAGCCTTCTTTTAAAATGCCCTCATGTTGTAGCGAAAAAAAAAAAAGAGTGCCATCAAATTTAATTTGCCTTGACTGTGATGTTGCAGATGAGATGTTTATAGTTGTAACTTGTAAGTAGCATTTCTCTAACACTTGAGGTTACCATTAGCATGTCAGAACCTTTTTTTAATTTTTGTTGAAGGAATTGGAATGAGAATCAAAGGAAATGAACCTTAAATAATGATATTGAAAGAGAAGTGAAAAAAAAACGGTATTCTAGTTATTTGGCATAAATATTTTTTTATATATATATAAAAGTTTAGGTGGGGTAGATACCGATAACTCATCAAAGTCAAGGCATGCCTCCAGGTTTAGAGTGATTATAGAGATATTTATAGATCGTTCAATAACAAGGCTCTTACATTGATTGACCAGTGGGTATCTGTTTAAATTCGAGGTATCACACTCTCTCGTTTTCCATATTTCATTCAAGCTAGAAGGGTTACAATATATAGGCTCACAAAAAGAGCCGTTACAAGAAACATAGAAGGAAATAGGAAGAAAATGGAAATACAATTAATCATCATAAAACATCATAAAAGGAAAATCTTTCATAAACTAGATGCACATAATCTCAGATCCTAAATCAAGGCAAGGATCAAGGGATTCTAATGCAAGGATCAAGGGATTCTAATAATGAGCATAATGAGCATTTAATCCCTAATATTCTAACACTCCCCCTCAAGCTGGAGAGTATATGTCGATTAGTCCCAGCTTGCTACGAAATCCTTCAAACTTTGTTCGACCGAGTGGTTTAGTCAGGATATCTGCAATTTGGTCTGCCGATCTTATGTGAGACAGTGTCATGATGCCCGCTTCAATCTTTTCTTTAATGAAGTGTCTATCTATCTCAACATGTTTGGTTCTATCATGATATCTTTGGGTTCTTGACCATTTCAATCTTGGCCTTGTTATCACACCAGAGTTGCATTGGTCCCTCATGTCGAATTCCCAATTCCGTCAATAATCTTATGATCCAGATTCCTTCACATGTTCCTTTGTTGACAGCTCTCAATTCTGCTTCTGCACTGCTTGTTGACACTACTGTCTGTTTCTTGCTTCTCCAGGTAACCAGATTTCCCCACACGTATGTGCAGTATCCTGTGGTTGACCTCCTGGTCTCTCTATCCCTTGCATGGTCTGCATCAGTGTAGATTTCAATGTTTCTAGTAGTACCCTTCTTAAAGAATACTCCCCTTCCAGGATTAAGTTTCAGGTAGCGCAAAATTCTGTACACAGCCTCCATGTGTTCTTCCTGAGGCTGATGCATAAACTGACTTACGATTCCAACGGCATAGCTAATATCAGGACGTGTGTGGGTTAAGTATGTCAATTTTTCCACAAGTCTTCTGTATCTCTCTGCATTAGCTGGAACACCTTCTGGCTTGATCTCTAAGTGACATCCCTCTTCCATTGGTATCCCTTCCGGTTGAGTGCCCAACATTCCCTCTCATGTAACAAGTCTAGTGTATACTTGCGTTGAGAGACATTGATACCCTTCTTGGTTCGGCTACTTCCATGCCTAAGAAATACCTCATTTGTCCAAGGTCTTTCACCCGAATTCGATTGACAAGTCCCATTTTAGTTGAGCAATGGATTCTTCATCATCTCTTGTAATGATTATGTCATCAACATAGACGATCAATATGGTGACTTTGCCATTGACATGTTTGGTGAATAGCGTGTCATCTCGCTCGCCCCCCGAGTATACCCAAGCCCTTTCACTTTGCTTTGGTGAATCTTCCGAACCATGCCCTCGAGATTGTTTCAGCCGTACAAAGACTTGCTTAGCTTACACACGTGTTCTTAGGAGCTAAAACTCCATCCGGAATCTCCATGTATACTTCTTCCTCCAGGTTGCCATTCAAGAATGCATTTTTCACGTCCAGTTGATATAGGGACCAATCCAAGTTCGCTGCAAGTGATAACAGTACTTGGATGGTATTGAACTTGACTACTGGGGCAAATGTCTCCTGATAGTCGATTCCATACGTCTGAGTGTATCCTTTTGCAACAAGTCTTGCCTTGTATTTGTTGATACTACCATCGGGATTGAATTTCGGAGTAAAGATCCACCTGCATCCTACGGTGTCTTTCCTTTAGGAAGAGTCGTGATCTCCCACGTTTTATTTTCTTTGAGTGCCTTCAATTCCTCTTCTGCAGCTTGTTTCCAATTTGGATCCGCCATAGCTTGTTGAAATGTGGTTGGAATGGTTATCTGTGCACTGTTTACAACAAAACTTTGCATTTTTGCAGATAGATTACCATATGAGACAAATCTTTGAATTGGATGATGAGTACACGATCTTACCCCTTTCCTCAAGGCAATAGGCCAACCCGATTCTTCGATTTAATTCGGATTGGATTCATGGTCGTTCCTTTGAATGGGGAGATAGTTCTACCGGTCTGGTTCGAGTTTGAACTTGTGAGCTGGACTCTATCTCCTGTCGTGATTCCGGATCCATCCCCGGATTGATCTCAACATGTGTTTCGGTTCATTGGGTGCAGGTTGGGGTGCAGTGTATGGATTAGGCTGGTTTGTGGGAGCAAGTGAGTCAAGGGAGGCTATAAGGTTAGGCGGTACAGATGATGTGTCATTAGTGGTGTTGGAACTAGAGGCTTCCATGATTAGCCATTCAATATCAGAAGACTCCCCCTGAATGGGTAATTTGGGATAATAAGCCTCGTCTTCTGAGAACACTGTATCCCGAGAGACAATAAGTTTCTTGGAAGACGGGCAGTAGCATTTATACCCTTTTTGAGTAGATGAATAGCCAAGGAAGACACACTTGTCCGCCGAGCACCGAATTTGTTACCTTCCTTTTGTGAACAAAGACAACACAACAAACACCTTGGGAGGTAATGAATTGATGAGGGGGCAATTGGGGAAGAGTTCCAGAAGCTTTTGAATGGGAGTGGCATATTTGAGAACTTTGGAAGGCATGCGGTTAATTAGATAGGCTGCTGTGAGAATGGCATCGCCCCAGAAGGTAGTGGGAACATTTCGTTCCATTAGCAAGGCACGGGTTACTTCCAACAGGTGACGATTTTTCCGTTCGGCTACCCCATTTTGTTGAGGGGTGTAAGGACAAGAAGTTTGGTGATGAATTCCATGGTGTTCAAGAAACTCTTTGAAAGTTGTGCTCATATATTCCTTGGCATTATCAATTCGAAGGACTTTAATGGACGTGTTGAATTGGGTTCGGACAAAGGTATAGAAGTTCTGAAAGACTTTGGCAACCTCGGATTTGTCTTTCATCAAGTAAACCCATGTGGTCCGAGTGTGATCATCAATGAAGGTAACAAACCACCTGGTATGAGTGAGGGTAGTTATTCGGGCGGGCCCCAAATATCACTTGTGAATTAGTGTGAATGGGGAGGAGGGAGTATAGGGCTGTTTGGGATATGAAGATCGTGTCTGTTTTGCAAATTGGCAAGTTTCACACTGAAAAGGAACAGAATTTTTGTTGAATAAACTGGGAAACACATGTTTCATATAATCAAAACTAGGGTGACCTGATCGACAGTGCCACAACAATACATCATTATTCTGTGAATTCGAGCTAACTAGCGTCCGTCTTGCCTTCCACGTATCTTTATTCTTCGAATTTGATCCTTCAAGGTAGAACAATCCATCCCATTCTCTAGAAGTCCCAATTGTCCTCCTCGTTCTTAAATCCTGAAAAACACATACACCATCATCAAAAATCACTTTCGACATATTTGACCTTTAGTCAACTTGCTTACGATATCGATTGCAAGTAAGTTCCGATTTGAAACGAACATTATGTATTGCCAAGTGATCGATAATGTAACAGTGCCAATACCCTCAACCCGTGTGAATACACCATTAGCTACCTTTACTTTGAGATTTTCGGGGCAAAGTTTAAGGTTGTGGAATAGTGTTTTGTTACTCATGTGATCCGTAGCTCCTGAGTCAACAATCCAAGTATCGTCACTAGTCATCACAGCGTTGAGAGCGATAATAGAGTTACCTGATTGTACTAGGTTCACGTTGGGAACAGAACTAGACTTATTCTGTTTATTGAGCATTCTACGAAACATCTGTAGTTCCTCCGTACTCAGGCGATCGTCATTCTCCACCTTTGGTTCAGCTGTGGTTAGGTGACTTTGGAAGTTCGGTTTTCCCCCGGAAGGTTTACCATGGAGTTTCCAGCATTCTTCCCTATTATGACCCTTCTTCTTACAATAGTTGCACCATTTACTAGCTTTTCGTTCCGTGTGGTCCCCGAACTGCGAGTCAGAGCTTTCGACGTGACTTGGTCCACTTCGGTTCAAGAGCTTCCTACTTTCTTCAAATTGCACGAAGTTAACCACATCAAAGAGTTGTGGGAGTGGCTTCACCCATGATTCTGCCCCTTATCTCTTCGAAAGCGTCATTTAGGCCTAACAGAAAGTCATGTATCCTTCCTTCTTCCACAATTCCCTTGTACAATTGTGCATCTTTGAGACTTTCCCAGGGATGAACCTCAAACAAGTCTTGTTGCTGCCACAATTTTAGCAAAGCATTATAATATTCAGTGACTGACATATTACCTTGTCGCAAATCTCGGAGTTGTCTCTTCAGGTGAATCAAAGCAGCGGTGTTTTCAAGGGAGGAGTAGGTCCTTCTAGCGGCATCCCATATTTCCTTTGTTTGTGTGTGCAAGCGAGATATCCCTCACCGATCTCCAAGGTCATTGAATTACACAACCACGTCATGACTTGGTTGTTTTCAAAGAAACCATGTGTCAAAATTAGGGTCATCGGGGGCCGGTTGAGGGCTGCCCCATTAATGTATTTTTCTTTTCTTTTACCTCGAATATACCTCGACGCTTTGTGACCACTGGAGATAGTTCCTACCATTAAACTTATGGCTAATAGCCATAACGTGATGGTCCGAAAATTCTCGAAGCCATCTCCGAGGTCCCGCTTGGTACCGGGTCGCCGGTTAGAGAGGAAGAAGAGGAGGAATTTTGAGTTTGAGAATTGGTACCGGACATAAAAACCATGGGAGATGTTCCGTTGTTTTTCCCGGAATTGATCCGAACGAAGGAGGGAACCGAGGGTAATCCATGTTTCGGAAGACACGTAGTTGCTCGAATCTGGAAAAGCTTCACCCTGGGAGAGTCGCCGGAAAATTCAAAAGTTCACCGGAGACTGCAATATCCACCGGGATTGCCGGAAATCGAGAGGAGGAGGCTAAAAATGGAAGTCGCCGCGAAACAGCTTACCACGCGCCGTCACGCGCCGCGAAGCTTGCCGTCCGTTGAGCGCGTGTCCACCACGCGCCGCCGTGGAGACGCTCGGATGGCCACCGGAGTCCGGTCGTCCGCCGACGGAGCTTGCTTTTCTTTTGGGCTAGGTGGTGTTGTCCAACTCGCCTCCTACAAGAAACCCTAGGCTCACCGGAAAACTCTACACCATTTTTCTCTCTCCTCACAATCACTCACTGCTTTCTCTCGCTTTTCTGGCCTCGGACGAATGTCCTAAGCTTTGATACCATGTTTAAATTCGAGGTATCACACTCTCGCTTTCCATATTTCATTCAAGCTAGAAGGGTTACAATATATAGGCTCACAAAGAAGAGCCGTTCTGACAAAGAAACATAGAAGGAAATAGGAAGAAAATGGAAATACAATTAATCATCATAAAACATCATAAAAGGAAAATCTTTCCTAAACTAGATGCACATAATCTCGATCCTAAATCAAGGCAAGGATCAAGGGATTCTAATGCAAGGATCAAGGGATTCTAATAATGAGCATAATGAGCATTTAATCCCTAATATTCTAACAGTATCAAACTTCTTCTTTTTAGGGTGAAGACTGACGCCTTAACTAACTGTACTACTCCTCGTTAGCTTTGACAGAAATATTTGAAGAAGCTACATGGTTCTAGGATAAACAATAACACGTCCACAGGAAAATAAAGTTGGAGTCGAATCCAATATAAAGAGCTAGAGAAATAAATCAAATCACTCCTCAAAGATTTGTTTCTATACTATGTGGAAAGAATTCAACTCATTAAATAAATGTGCAATGGAAGTAGGTAGGTCACATGACACGTAACAAAGTTGCCATGTGCTGCATAACTTTTATAACTGCAGATCAATCCGTAGGTTGCGTAAGGGACGTGGAGATTACCTCGTTAATGGTCTTTAGGACTAAGTGGGTAGTCTCTGGATATTTCTGATTAAACTTTCTTGTTCCTTAGGAAATATATTTGCCATTCCCTTCTAGAAGCTGTTACTTTCAAAATTCCATCCCTACCCTGGTATTAAAAAATGGATTATTAATATCTAATACAGTATTTTATAAAACTATTATTATGATTTTATAAGTTTTTTTTATGCTCCAGATGTGAACTGTTTTAATAAAGTGAATAATTTAAATTTATTTTTATGTAATATTATAATAATGTGTCATAAAATGTTGAATCTAAGCCTTTCATTTTTTTTATTTTTTTATTTTTTTAAAAAAAACTAATACTAGACATGAGATTATGAGAAGATCAGAGAAAGAGGAATTCTATGAGGATCTGGAGCTAGATCCATCGGCTTCCTCTTTATTCCAAGTTTTCTATTTTTGGGTTAATTTATTTTAAATAATTTTGCATTATACACCGTAAATATATGAGATGCTCGCCAGAATAACATTATAATGACAGCTTCAACTTCCATTTGATAACCATAGTAAGCTAAGAAATCAATATAACGGTTAGCTTTTCTTGATAAGAGTTCGAATGTATCAACCCAATCTCGTATGAGAAGGTGGCATATTATTACCTCCAATCCTAAATATAGGATATAATTTGTAGTATAATACTATAAATTATATCTTATATTTAAGACCTGAGGAAGTATTAGTTTAGTTAATTGATTGAGAGAATGATTGTGTGTTAGATGGTTGCTTATGAGATGCAAAGCTTCAGATTCAGACTGTTCTATTTTTGAACCAGTAGCTTCTCTCAACCTCCCTCCCTCTTGCGTGGCCTCCTCACTCCTGAGGCTTCACCTTCCTAGAAATGAAACGATGTCGTTCCGTTATATGGCGCTTTTATTGTGAAAGGAAGGAATACGTGCCACGCATCTCAACCTAAACCCAACCAAATGATGATGTTTGGTGAAATTAATTTTGAGCCTCCCTTTTCCGCCTCCAATTACGATCGTGTTTGCGTGATGCAATTTATATTCTCATTTTGTTATCAATAGATATAGATTTAAGTGTCATCCGCGGCTATTAATTCTCACACACCAATAAAATAGTTAAAGTAATTAAAGCACCAATTAATAATTTCCAAAAATCAATAAAATTGTTAAAGTAATAAAATTTATCCTAAAATTTAAGTAATTTTCAATATTATCTTTACTAGTTATAATAAACTCTAATATCATACTACCTCCGGTTTTAAATATAAGAAAAAATTTATAATGTAATTACTACATACTTTTTTCTATATTTAGGATTGGAGGGTGTATTAATTATTACTCTCACCCATTACCCTTATTAATTATAGGTATACATAAAAATATATATTTAATACTCTTTGTAAACAAGTAAATGTTTTATAAAATGGATCAAATATACTTATTAATTGATACTTTATAATAAATGATGACTGACTATGGAAGGATGTGAATTTAAAGCTCATTATCTTAAAAATGTTATTTATGGGTACAGCATCCGAACGTATTATGACTGTTATGCTCTTGGAAAGTTTCTAGATCTCACCTACTTAGGGGTTTTTTTTTTTTTTTTTTTTCTTTTTTAATTTATGGAAAATGTACCCGTCAATCCGAAGAGGGATTCAGCTTAGAAACCCTGATCCCCATCCTCCTCTATTAAAATTTAAAAAAAAAAAAAAAAAAAAAAAATTTATTGGGGCGGAGTTGTGCCTAATTATATAAGTCACATTACAAAGATTTTGCAAATAATTAAAGCATTTTAAAAAAAATTCTTATAAATGATTAAAATTATACTTAATCTTATTCACAATATAAGTCACTTCTAGAAAATTATTTGATCCATAATATAAGTCATTTAAAGAGGAATTAATGGTTATTTGTTAAATTTTTCCTATAATTAAAGCTTACACGTGACATGTTATATACCATATCGACTTGAAGTCGAACCAAAGACGCTTGTAAGTGCCTCTGATACTTTCATCTCTTGACACATTTTAAAATTATGAGGGGTGACGGCCTTCAAAATGGATAATATCCACGGTGAGGTGCTAAGATGTTACATAACCATTATATTTTCACTCTACTTCTAAGCCTTATTAGTTACTATTAATATGAGTAAAGTTGAAATTGTTTAAATAAAAATAAATTTAATAAATTAATTATTAGTTGAAGTAGCAATATATGTTGTCATACAGATAGATTAAAATTACATTTCCTTGAAGTTAAAGGGGAAAAAAAATGTTTCCCTGTACATGATATTTATAGTTATGCGGCCATTGGTGAAAAAAAGCCACAGTTGTGCGGCCACTTTTTGACTTTTAAGCCTTCGGGCGTGGTAGGTGGACACGTTTAGTTGAGGAGAGGGAAGCTCATATCGCATGGGAATGCAATTATGATTAAAAAAAATGTGATTAGAAGTGATGAAAATGATGAACCGGTGACATTTAATTTTCATATTTTATGCCATGCACCGTCGCTTGTCAAATTACGTCAAAATTAAATTGAAATCGGAATATCTCTATTTTTTTTTTTTTTTTTTTTGACATGATGGCTCGGTTTAAATATTTGATACATCTCAAATGTTTAAACAAAGCCATCGAGAAAGAAAAAAAAAAAAAAAAAAAACCCCCAAGTGATCAACAGGCATTGATGCCAATAAAATGAGCTTTGGACCACCTAAATACAAATTTTTAAGTCTAAGTCTGTATTAGTATAAAAAATATTTTTGAAAGAATTATTCCCATTTAAGTTATGGCTTTATGGGCCGCTCATACTTAATCTTCCTTTGTAATCCGTTTACCATGGGCCATTTGGGTTGGCGGTAGGAAATGGTGGCTTAAAAGCCGGATGACTTAAAAAAAAAGTTCTAGGAAAAAAGTCAAGTTATAGATAATGATTTGTGTTTGGATTGTCCATTTGGCTTTTACGTAAGTGGTTTTTTTTCTAAACTCGAGGAGTGTTTGGATTATTATTTCAAAAGTCAAATGAGATAAAAAAATGACTAAACCCTAAACCCTAAAAAATGACTAAAAAAAATATGAATTTTATTAAATACTCTCCGAACCTAAGTATAAGATAGAATTAATATTAGGATAATAAAAATTTTAATTTCAATTTTAATTTCGAAAAAATTTAAATGATTATTAAAAAAATTAATTAATGGATAAAAGTTTTTTTTTTTTGGGTGAAAATGGATAAAGTTTTTTTTTTTTTTACAGTATTTAAAGCTAAAAGACAATTAAACAAAGTACAAAAGGGAATTTAATCCCAGGTTATCCATCTTTCAAAGACAAATCAAAGGTCCTCCCGAGCATCCAAAAACGGTAGATTGAGATTAAGCTCCAAATTGGAGCATCGATAAGTCCAAGGCGTTGGGGGACTTTTAAATAAGTCATTGGGATCCCAAACAAGATAAGTTGGGCTTTTTTCTACTTGGTTCAGTGGTTTTTAAGCCACCGAAATATTTGCCCATCAATGCTAAAAAAAAATAACCCAAAAGCCCCATGTCTTATGGTTATTTGACGTTTTATCCACACAAAAAAAAGAGGCATAAAAACAACAACAACAACAACAAAAATGGGGAAAAAACATTGCCCTTGTTGCCGGAGCTCCTGTGAATGGCAGTTGGAGCTCTGGCGCCCACCGATATAGAGTTTTAACTGTGGGCAACTGTAGAATTATTAGAAAGGAGATGATCTTGAAATCAATGAGTACTTCATTTTGAAAATTACAGTAGCAACTTTTATTATGTCACTCTAGTTTAGATAATAGCTTTTATTACGATTATGAAATAAGTATGTGAGAAGAGTTTTACTTCGATTTGCGAAAAAGGTTTCTAAAACCACAGTTTCAATTTTAATTACCCAAACACTCATGTAAAATTTAACTACTTCTTAAAATTTAATTATGGACTAAATTTTTTATTTTACCTTTATCTATTATTGGTTTTAAAAGTCGACATGAATATTTTTTTTATTATAATTAATAGGGGGAAAAAAAAAAAAAACTCCGATCGATGACAGCGGGATTTTTTAGGAAATACAATAAAAATAAGATGGTGAATTCGGTATGGTATGAAAACTCGCTTCAGCTGATCAGATTAGTTAACCAGCGAGTCCGTTCTCTAACTAATTCATTTAAGAGTCTTGGACGCATTAACTAGTCTGGATTCATTATTTTTCTTTGACTAAAGTATATATTTGTTTTTTATGTTTGTCTCTTGTATTATTTTAGTCATTAAGTTTGAAGAAAGACACGCCGGGTTCTTTAACGTTAACACCAAGTTAAATCGATTTAATGGAAAATATTGACTTTAACAATTTTAAATGATGACCGTATAATTAAATACTGATCATTTATCTTTATATGTTAGTATTTTAATAAATTAATATTTTAAATCCTATTAATTGAAAAATATTTAATCTTTACAAATTGTGAAAAATTGTCAAAAATTCTGTGAAGATTAAATATTTTTTAATTAATATGACTTAAAATATTAATTTATTAAAACACTAACATATAAGATATTTGATCTAACATTTTAATTACATACATCGCTTAAAATTGTTGAATCAAGTATTTTCCGTTAGGTGTGTTAATATTAAAGAACCAAACGCACACTTTACAAATTTAAAAGACTAAAATGATATCGAAAAAACATAAAGGATCAAACGTATAATTTAACCTTTTTCTTTCTTGGGCTTGAAACATTATTCTTTTAAGTTAAAAATAGCTATCCATTATATTTATGCTGTGTAGTAACATTGTTTTATTGGATTATATGTAGTTTATATATGAATATTTTATATACTCTATATGACTATTTTTTTCCATATTTTAATTAAATATATTATTTTAATCATGACCATTGTGAGTTTGGATCAACTACCGTTTGAATCACTAATCCTTTAACCATTATCTTGATCGGTTTGATTTTGATCCCCTTACATTTGTATTTTGAGGAGCTAATTAATTACTTCTTCGATTTTTAATATAAGACATATTTATATAATTTAATTAGATTATAAAAATTAGTTTAATATGACATTTATTGTCTAGAACACCCTACTCATTTCTCTTAATTTCTTAATTCTCTCTTCTTCTTGACTATTACCAAGAAGAATCAACAAAGATAAATTAAAAAAATTTTAACAAATATAAAAATCATATCTTCTTTTTAAGATCATAAAGAGGCACCAAAGTTAGATTTTTTTGGTTCGAAATTTATTAGTATTACTAGTCCTGATTTTTTGTGTGTACTTGTATATCTTCTCCGAATGAAATAAATAGATATCACAACGTGAACCACGTGGAGTGTTATAATACTTAGAGAGTAAAGGCAGCACATGGCAGTTGTCCCAGTCTTAATGGCAATAGTCAAAGACAGAAGGGCCCCAATGAGTCATCTAGAAATCTTAAAAATATTGTCTATGCGGAGGGCGCAAATCACGCGCATTTATGTAGCATGTATTTTAATCTTTTAAATTGGGGCCCATAATAAAATTTAAAAAATCTCAAAAAAATATCACATAAATTTTAAAATATTCAATAAATGATTTCCCACTAAAATAATTTGTCAATTACATTATTGTTATTGTTAATTGGTAAATGATTTTAAAGTTGAAATGATATTTTTCTGTCATTTTTTAATAAAATATCTATAAAATTAGAAATATCAGTAGTAGTGTCAGTCTGTCAGATATACTCATTTAGAAAAGAATAAAAGACTCATCAAATTGGAAAAGGAAAAGAAAAGACAATTCCTTTAAAATAAAATCACCGGTTGATTCAAAAACAGTGGTCCGATCTTTTAAAGTGACGTGTTTTTTTTATTTCATTAAAAAATGTCAAAGGTTGATTACACCGCAGAGAGTGAGGAAATACTTGCACAATGAAAGAGTCACCAGAACCACTTACCATCCTATTGTGCAAAAAGTAAGGAAAAAATTATCAATGTGGAAAAGTAAATTTCTATCTATTGCTGGTCGTTCTGTGTTGATCAAATCGGTGCTATCCGCCCTCCCAAGCTACTGCATGCAGTCAACTCTTCTTCCTACTTGTACCATTAACGAATTGGATAAGATTTCAAGGAAGTTTCTATGGTCCCAGGAGGAAGATGTGAAGAAAATTCACCTCATTACTTGGGACAAGGTGACTCAGGCAAGGAAGTAGGGGGGCCTTGGGCTTAAAGATCTTCGATGACAGAATAAGGCCTTTATTATGAAGCTTTGTTGGAGCCTTTTGACGAAGAAGCAGGACTTGTGGGTTAGGTGCCTCCGGGGGAAATATAATTGTGGTGATAGGCACGTTCCCAGTCTCTAAGAAAAGGAACTCATCGTCCGCATGGAAAGTGATTGTGGCTGTTTGGGAAAAGTTCATTAATGGAATTGGGAAGAAGATTAAGGATGGGCGAGGAACAAAGTTCTGGCAGGACCTTTGGCTTCCCATTGACCGCCCTCTTATAGCTTGTGTTTTGGACCCGTCAATTGTGAATAATGAAGAAACGGTGTGGGATCAACTTTTGCCAAATGGTAGATGGGATGTTTGTAGATGGCGGGGGTTTTACCTCCTTCGATTATAAATATTATCATCAAAATTCGCCCTCCATCTGGTAATCTCCCGAACTGTTTCTCTTGGAGACCGTCGAGAGACAGTCCTTTTCGGTCAAGTCCACTTATAATTATCTTTCGGACCATGGAGAAACGAGGGCTAACAGGTTTTGGACTTTAATGTGGAAATGGCAGATTCCTGAGAAAATTAAATTCTTCATGTGGCAACTGGGACATGAAAGACTAGTCACTAACTCCCTCAGAGTTAGGAGAGGCCTCACTAATGATAATTGTTGTCCCTTCAGTTGTAATAGTGAGGAGAATGTGATCCATATTATCAAGGATTGTGCTAGAGCAAGAGAATTATGGAAAAAGATTTTAAAACCTAACTACTTTGCTCAGCTTTGTGTAGGTAACTTACAGTCTTGGCTCAATTGGAATGCAAATCATAATCCGGGAGCAGGAAAATTTCAGAATTACTCGTGGTCAAGAGTGTTCAGCTTCGGATGCTGGATCCTCTGGACAACGCGATGCAAGTTTTTGTTTTAGGATGAAATCACGGAAACCAGGGAGATGCTTCATTGTTGTAATTATCTTTTAATGGAAAACACTGTCAACCAATCTCTTACTCATCAAATTTTTAAACTTGGCAGGTGTGTGGAAGACTACTGGACCCCTCCTCCTGGGAATGCGGTTCGTATTGATGTTGATGCTTCATGCGCAATCAACATCGTCCGCTGTGGTGGTGTAATTAGAAACTCACAAGGACAATGGGCGATGGGGTTCCACAGATCACTTGGGGCTCATCTGATCGGCGAAGCGGAGCTCTACGCGATCATGACAGGGTTAAGAGTGGGACATCAGATGGGACTACACAGAATTCTTTTATATACTGACTCTCTTGAGGCCGTCAATATTCTCATGAGGGATCGCTATACTGATCACCCACTCAGAGATATCATTACAGAGGCCAGAGACCTTCTCTACATGGACTGGAACGTCGAGATTTATTATACTCCAAGAGATAACATTGCTTGTGCTGACTATATGGCCAAGCAGGGTCATGATAACCCAGACGATGCGGATGTGGTTCTATTGCCAATTGTTCCAAGTGGGTGTCTTCACATGTTTTTGAGGGACCAATTGGTGCTCACGCCTAGCTTTAGGCTTTATTTTCTGTAATTGGGGTTAGATCTATACCATCTTTTCCCCTTTCCTCTTATCAAGCTCCGGCTTGCCTTATCTTGTAAAAAAAAAAAAATGATTTTGGGGTTGCTTGCCCACATGGAGTTTTGATATAATAAAAGGGGCTGTGAGCCCGCATTGTTCCCCCGAAAAAAAAAAAGAAAAAAAAAGAAATTCAATGGTTGATATTTTGGTGAATCACATGGGTAGGAATCATAGGATTATATTAGTATGGAAAATAAGGATACTTTTTATTTTTTAAAAAATGGAAGGTCATATTAATGGCTTGATGTTATAAATAACATCCAACTTGCTACCTCACATCTACTAAATAGACTTTGATGAAAAATGGTAATTATTTTCTAAACACTCCTTATTGACTAGACACATTAGAATTTTTTTTTCTTTTTTTTTTTAAAAATCAAGAGAGTAGTTTATTATTCAAATGATTAATAAGACTACTTTGAAAAAACCTATATATATATATATATATAAATATTAAAAAAGACCTACTTAACCTCTCTTTTAATTTTCATAAATTAGTTATCAGGCTTCTTTAACATGAGAGGAGTAGTAAATGGTGGAAAACTAATCTTTTGGTTGATATAATTTTGACTCAATTGTAATTTGATCTATACATTTTAACTAGGTGTAATTAAGGCCTTATAGTTTTGATTCAGCTATAAGTTAGATTCTAAATTTTGACTCATTTCCATTTTGGTCTGTATAATTTTAACTATTCTACTCCCTTCGTCCCCATACCACTCTGGTCCTATTTATAAGTCCATTTTGATTAAAAAAAATTTGGTCCTATTTATAAGTCCAGTTTCATATAATAAATGAGATTGTAAGAATTTTACCTATATTAATTATACTCATAAAGATAGAAAGAGGAGAAACAGTTGAAAAATACTCAATCATAAATGAGGGTAAAGTTGAAAATTTACCCCCATAATCATTGTGTCAACTACCTCTCATTAGGTATATGAGATTTTGTCAAAATAGACTTATAAATAGGACTAGAGTAATATATAAGAGTCTTTCAACCGAATTGTAAGATTATAAAAAACAGTGAAATGTAGTTAAATATAATAATTATGTAAGAAATTTAATTTTTTCCCCCCAAAAAA
This sequence comes from Acacia acuminata, assembly GCA_019022655.1. Taxonomy (NCBI): domain Eukaryota; kingdom Viridiplantae; phylum Streptophyta; class Magnoliopsida; order Fabales; family Fabaceae; genus Acacia; species Acacia acuminata. Next base: position 2,058,488 of record JAFJYI010000049.1, on the reverse strand, counting down.
ATGCCCATGTTTTTGAATGGGTGAGAGAGAGTAATAATGAGAAAGGGTTGAAAAAGAATGTATGAACTATAATAATTAATTGAGGGCAAAATGAGAAAATTGCATTAATTATTGATAAAAACTCAAAAAGGGGTCTTATATTTATGAACAAACTCATTCAAAAAAAGGCTTATATTTATGAACAAACTCATTCAAAAAAAGGCTCTTATGTAGTTATGTATAGGGACAAAAGGAGTATAATTTAGTCCTTAACATACATTTATCTTGTATATGATTGTATTTTCTAAAATATAGGGACTAAATGATAAAATTGCTAAAACTATAAAAACTAAGTCGCGGTGAGTCAAAATTTAGATGTTGAATTATAATTGAGTCAAAACTAGAAAGATTTAGTTAAACCAAGTCAAAACGTGGTGACTGAATTACAACTCAATCAAAACTATACAAGGATGATCAATGATTATAAAAGGTACTTTAGGAAAAATAAAATTTTTTTTACAAATATCTTGCTTAAATTTTAAATTATTAGTTATCTAATTAACTTCTTTTTTTTTTCTCTGTATACATGTATATTTTTATTAGAAACAATTATAAAACCACTATTAAACACTAAATAAATATGATTACTTTCTTAGCGGGGACTCAAAACTTGATATTTTTATAAAAAAATCAAAATGCTATATATATATATATAAAAGATTAGTACATAGTCCAAATATTACAAACTAAACTAAAAAGACAGATATAAGTTAAGAAATTGTAAAAACAAATCAAATCTTAGTTCTTTATATTGTGAAAGACTAACACTTTTCACTTCTTTTGTTCGTTAATTTGGCTTCTATGTTTAGTATATGAGGATTAGTAAATGGTGGTGGGAGCAAATTAAAGTAGCATCTTTGAATTTTCCCTCCTTATTTTAATTTAAACTTAAAAGGCACTCCAAGTCCTAAAAGAATGCTCATCATCAATGATAACGATGATGAGTGTATTTCCCGATGCAACTAATATTCCTCGGAAAATAACTCCCAATAACTTTGACAACAAAGTCAAATTAGGTTTGTGAGATTGGTGGAAGCCAGCTTGGTGACTCATAACCGCATTTGAATCTTGTTTGTTCCCTTTCACTTTTCTTGTCCCAACTTTTTCTTCTCTTTTAGATCCCATAATTATTAATTTCCTGAATTTTTTATATATCTACTTTCTGATCTTACAGCTCAAATTGTCCTCATTCACTCTTTTGTTGATGCCTCTTGTTTTCTCTTTTTGGACAAAAGGACAACTACCATTTATAATTTATAATTTTTAATAAAATAAAATATTCTCATGCTTATGCATGCATGCTTTAACTTTTACAATTTGTTGGTATTAAAAAAAAAAAAAAAAAGGTTAATGCGTTCTTGCCTTTCATTTTTGTGATCTTTTCCTGAACGATGGTTTGAGGGTTAGTTGCAAGTTGTAACACGGAAAAATTAAAATAGAGAGCTAGTTTTGATTGGCTTCATGAACAAACTTGACCTAACCAACTTGAAATAAAAATGGATGCGTGAAGCTCACGCGTAACATGCTTGCGTTTGAGCATCGCGAGAGCTTGAGACACTAGCGTTTAGGACCCGTTTGGTGAAGACGGAAAGCTTCTTAAAGATCCCAAAGTTCTTATGGATTTTGGGTGTTTGATTCCCCCCAAAAAAAATTTATCCTAAATATTAAATATAAAATAGATTTTGTTATATAAAAATCTTTCCAGGAAAGTTTTTTTTCCTTCCAAAATTTATACATTTATCTTAAAAATTTATACATTTGGCACCCAATTCTTCAAATATCTTTTTTTCAAAATTAGTTAATTTCCTATATATCAAACGATCCATTTTTAAAAAGTTCCCATTTATCTTCCATTCTATTCCTTTCTCTCCTTTAAGTTCATTTCTTTTCTTAAATCTTGAAACCCTGCCTCAAACCCTTACTTGTTCTTTCGCTCCCTAAGCTCGGGCCGTAAGTTTAATTAGTCCTTAATTTTAAATATCCTGCTGTGGAATCCGTACAACTGTTACATTGTCCACGTCGTGGTCAACTTCTTTGTTCACGTCAATATTATGATATTACCTTTAAAAATTGCATTTTTTTTCTTAAGCTGAAAAGGAAGTTTACATTTTTTAATTCATTTTTCTGAAATTTTAAGGAAGTTTCTAAGAAGTTTCCCCCCTTTAACGGGATATTCGAATCAAATTTTTATTCCCCGTCAGTTCCTCAATATAATTTAGAAAAAACAACTCAGACAGAGACAAAACTCTTTGATTTTGCATTTTTTTTTTAAAAAAAAAAAATAATAATTGCTTCCGTACTTTTTAAGAGATGAATTTCGTACTTAGTTAGATTAACATTTGCCAAACCAAAATTTTCACAAACTGAAGTTCGAAAATTTAAATTGAGATAAAAAATTAAAACTACAAAAAAAAAAAAAAATCGTTAAATTATTATACATTGGTATCTTATAAAGATATACTGCTTTTTACTAACAACAATTATTATTATTCTACTAGATGATGAGATTGATGGGGAGAAAATTGCTTCGACTATTTGATCATACCTAAAATTGAATCATATGCTTTCACGAAAAATGCTTCTGAGATTTCCAATAACAACAAGGAAGTTTGGGATAAATGTACTTCAGTAATTAACTATAACAATGTCATCTGCTGCAATTCAAGTATAATTATGAGATCTAAGAAAGGTAATAATACATATAATCACTAAAGTGAGCAACATGAAATTACAAGTTTTAGTGTAGGTAATAACAAGAAGTCCATTGTTATTAAGATTTTTTTGGTGATTACATTTCTTCTTTTGCAAGGTGATTTTCTCTTAATATTCTAAGTGTGGTGTCAAGTGCATTTATAGTCATCTTGACAAAGTCTAATAGTCTTAGAGGTCCAAATAAAGGATCATTATGTGTGATGCTTATATAATTAAAGGGTTAATGATAATTAGTATTTGCAACAGAAGGAAAAAGGCAAGTTCAACACAATAATGATTCGACTCACACATGGGTCAGCATGAAGAAGAGATCGTAGAGAAGCTTCAAAGAATAGTGGAAGAGAAGAGAACAGAACTATTGAAATTAGTAGTGAAGGAAGTAGGATGTATAGTTCAACCCTAAAGTCTAACCTCATTATCACCAACATATAAACTCACCCTTGAAATAAATATGTAGGAAGAAATCATCAACAAGTTAGAGGAATGTGTTCATTTTCCTTATTTTTCACTTCTTATTATCTCTATCATTAGATCAACTTTTAGTGTTTGAAATTTAATATGAATAATTAAATAAAAAAAATATATAGATAAGTTTAAATTGTTTAAAATATCTTATAGTAATATTGTTATAAGTTGAAGTAGAAAGGGCCATAACCTAGCCTAATAACATGACAATTCTAAATAAGTGAAAGATTACAGGTTTAGTCTTGCTTGTAATTTAGGACTGCCCACCTAATTTAAAAAAAGAAAAGAAAGGAAGTCTAAAGTAAGAGAAGAACATTACCCTAAGAGAAGTGGCCGGAGACATTACCCTAAGGGCCTTTATAAACTTATATTAAAAGTGAAATTGGATAATTGTGAAACTACATGAAACTAAAATAAAATAAAAAAAAAATCACAATTGATCAGGATTGTAGTAAAATTTATTCAAACAATGTAAAAATGAGATTCAAAATCCCCTTTTTGGGCTTAAAAAGAGCTTATATATATAGACTTCCACCACTAATATAAATAGACACTAAGACAATATGTAATGGTAAGTTTTCGTTCCAACTCATTTACAACTCAAAATTGTCAAACTTAAAGGGTCCTTTACACAACTCACCCAAAGCTATTATAACACTAGGGCTTTATATAATTCACATAGAACCAAAATAACTAATAATAACAAACTCACTTAACTAGATAGTTAGTGGTTTCATCGGGAAAAAAGGTGGGTGGTGGTTACTTGAGCACTTTGAGTATTTTTTTTTCTCATAATAATGATATAATTTCAGCACAAGTCTAAGCACTTGATGAATGATATTCATCGATACGCTTCTTTTCCATATCTTCTGTATTTTTGTTTTTTGTTTTCCAAAACAGTTTTAGAAAAATGTTTTTAAAAACAAGTTTTGAAAATTAAAAGTCTCTTTGATTAATTGTTTTAAAAAATTTTTTGAAGTGATGTGGCGGTGTCTATTGCTAGCGGTGACGTGGTGATGGTCTTCGCCACCGGTGTTGTAGTATCGATGGTGAATTTGAAACGACTTCAAAAAAAAAAAACATAAAAACTATTTTTATTTTTAGTTTTTAAAAGCAACATAGAAAAAAATAGTTTTCCAAATAAATTTTTTAGATTTTTGTTTTTTAAGAAAAAAAGTTGTTTTTAAAAACAAAATCAGATAAGCTTCATCTTCATATACTCTCCCAATTTGTTTTGAATAATGTGGAAAGTCTCCTATTTGGTTTTGCAAATAATGCAAATAATCTTCAACCTCCTTTTTCCTATTTTGTGCCCGGAGCATTCATATTCTTTCCTTTCTTTATTACAATGTCTATTTTTTCTTGTAATCTTCAATTAGTTTTTCATTAATGTGAAATCTGGTCAATACTCTCTTTGATTCTTAATATAAGATATATTTAAAGAATTAATTTTAATAATAAATATAAGACGTGCACATTTTTCTTATTTATCCTTTTTTTTTTCTAATTTACCTCTCAATATTTTCCCACAATAATCAAAGAAGAAAATAAATGATGAAATTAAGAAATATGACTATGATGTTTTATAAAATATATATTATATTAACTAACTTCCTTAATCTAAATAAATTAAATAAATATGTCTTATATTAAAGACTGAAGAGAGAGTGTACTAATTTATGGGGCATCGTAGTGAACATACACCAAATGCCTTCCTTATTGATTAACACTTATTATTCTCAATTGGTAAAAATAAGTATTGAGTTGTTATAGCTGGATCTTTAATAATACTTTTTTCTTTAGGTTAAAGTATTCGTTTGGTTTTTATGTTTGTCTCTAATATCATTTTAGTCCCTTAAGTATGTAAAGTGCACGTTTAGTCATTTAATGTTAACACTATTAGTCTGACTTAACAGAAAATACTAACTCAACAATTTTAAGCGATGACTGTACAATTAAATTTTTTATCAAGCATGCTTATATATTAGTATTTTCATAAATTAATATTTTAAATCCTATTAATCAAAAAATATTTCATCTTCACATACTTGTTTTACGGTTTTTCACAGTTTGTGAATATAAATATATTTTTTTGTCGAAGAAGATTAAATATTTTTCAATTAACAGGATTTAAAATATTAATTTATTAAAATACTAACATATAAGCATATTTGATCAACATTTAATTGCACAATCATCGTTTAAAAATGTTGAGTCGGTATTTTTCGTTAAATCAAACTAACGGTGTTAACATTAAGGAACCAAACATGTACTTTACAAACTTAAGGGACTAAAATGATACCAGAGACAAACATAAAGGACCAAACATATGCTTTAGCCTTTCCTTTAAATATTACCTTCACTCCTTGATGTAGGAACTAAATAATTAGTTTGTGGATATTAAAAAAAATTAATTTAATTAATTTTTTGTATTGAATGCATATTGATTATTAACCTAAAATATGCTCTTTAATTATGCGCATCGAACTAGCCCAGAATGAAAACCCCTTACTATGTGTACTCAATAAAAATACTTTAGGGAAGATTATAAACTTTGGAGATATGGGGGGATTGAAATCATATATTTTGAATTAAAGGAAACTTCTTGTATAACCATATATTATAAATTTAGGAGATAGAGTGAATTGAAATTTTTTCTATAACCTTTAGGGCCATGTCGAACTTGCATGTTTTCTAGATCTTATTATCAAGTATCTAAGCCATTGGCTAATTCGGATTAAGACCTTCAACTAAAATTCCCCTCCTCATTAGTCTTTTTGAATAAAGTGGAATTCAAAACTCAATTTACTCAAGTTAAAATATTATATTTATAAATAAAAGTAAAAATCTTCTACCTCGCATATTTAGAAGCAAACGACTATTTTATATCTTACCATAAGCTTCAAATTCTCCATTGCAGTCACCAATCCCCTATCACCTTTATTTCTCTCGTACTCTCTATGTGCTTATGCTTTTTATTAATTGGATCATCACATCACTTGTATAAAAAAAAAAACTCAGGACTGAATACTCAGTATGAATACAATTTGATGTAAATATTTGGAAATAAAGTAAATATTTTCTAAATCTTATATTTAGGAGTAAAATAGTATTTCATTATCTTACCGTACTTTCCATGTGCCTATGCTTTTTATAATCTGATCACCACCACACTTTATGTAAAAACCCTAAGACTGAATACTCTTATATTACTCATTATGTATACAATTTGATGTAAATATTTATAAATAAAGTAAATATCTTCTAACTCCTATATTTAGGAGCAAACGAGCATTTCATTATCCTACCTTAAGCTTCAAATTCTCCATTACAATCACCAATCCCCTATGACCCTTTTTTTTTCCCATGTGCCTATGTTTTTTATTAATCGCATCACCATCACACTTTATATATATATATATATATATATATATAAAAACAGTAGGACTGAATACTTTTATAAAACTCGATATGAATACAGTTGGATGTAAATATTTAGAAATAAAGTAAATATTTTCTAACTCCTATATTTGGGAGTAGAAGAGTATTTCGTTATTCTAGCTTAAACTTCAAATTCTCCATTGTAATCACTAATCCTCTATCACATTTATTTCTATCGTACTTTCTATGTGCCTATGCCTTTTATTAATCTGATGACCACTACACTTGTATAAAAAAAACTTTAAGATTGAATACTCTTATATTACTCATTATGTATACAATTCGATGTAAATATTTATAAATAAAATAAATATATTCAAACTCCTATATTTAGGAGTAAAAGAGTATTCCATTGTCCTACCTTAACTCCAATAGATTACCATACTTTTTATTTTATTTTTAATTTTTTTCCGATGAATACAGAATATTTGATCTTGCTGGTCATTAGTAATTAGTGATTAGTAATCAAAGAAAAAACGTAGGATCTAAATTACTCATCCTTGGCCTCTAAAATCACTGGACACGTGTGACGTCAAGAATATCAACTTGAGAACGACGTCGTACAGTGATCTCCGGATCCCTAATAACCTAAAACATGTTTTCCTTCAGCCCTATAAATTGGACCCAGCTCCCTGAAATCCGTTCTCCTCGTGGTAAGCTCCGTTGAGTTTTTTCTTTGTGGAGATTCCCAACAAGGTACTTCTCCATCGATGTCTGGACTACTGTACTTCTTCTAGTTTCCTTCACCATCTTGTTTTTCTTTTTGTTATGAAGCTCTTCATTTTAGATCTGATCTATTTCATCCTCTTAGCTGGGTAAATATGTTCGAAAAAGTTGTTTCCTCGGCCAGATCTGCTGAAATTCTCGCTGTACCGTGTTTTCGTTTTTCTTTTTACTCAATCGAAGATCTATATTGTAAACTCCTTTTAGTTCTGTAGCTGGATTTATTCTATGCCCCAGATTTCTAATTTGTTAGCATAAAAATTGGCAAAGCGTTTTATTATTTTTTATTTTGCGTGACTTGAAGATAAATTTGAAGGTTTTTCTAAGCCTAGAATTTAGATCTGGTGTTCATAATGATATGTACGTTTTTTATCCTCGCCTTCATGAAAATTAGTAAAGAAATGGTTCAGGTTTCCTCATCTGATCTCTAGATCTAATTTCCGCCTTGATTGTAGGGCGTTTCCTTAATATATTTTGTTATTCCCGTGCCTAGGCAGGCGTTCTACTGAGGAGTGAAATTGTTTTTCAAGATGAATTGTTATAGTCTTCAGCAGAACGCCTTTGCAGCCTGTGATGTCATGAGAGGCTCTGTCCCTAATACTGATCAGGACCCCGTCATTTGCCCTAAGCCACGCCGAGTTGGGGTTTTATCTGATATGCCTATAAGGCCCTTTAGATGGCATTTGAGGTACTACTCTTAATAAGTGTTATGTTATTTGATGAAATTATTGTCTTTTAGAAGTGTTGTGTGGCTGATCTGTTATGTGTTTGTAATTTTGCTTGCAGCCAACAAACTGGCGGGCCTGACTCTAAAGCTGGGGCAGAGCTTCTGGACATTATTCTTAGGAAGGTAAGTCATTGGTACTGCAAACTGCATAGCAGAACGTGATATTTTTCTTTTAAATATTTAGAACTTGTGATTGAATTTCGTTACAGCGACTGTTAGTTTCCGAAATTTTAGTTTTTATCCTTATGGATCTTCCATGCATGTGAAAGTACATTGGCTAATTGGTATCTTAATCTCAATAGGAGAATCATGGGGAAGAATATGCAAATCAGGTTGCTGCATCACCACCATATTTTTGTGGGTCTCCTCCTGTCCGAGCTGCAAATCCATTGGTTCAAGATGCGAGGTTTGGAGATGAAAAGAATGCTTCCATTCTGGGAAATTCATCCCCATCAGGACTACCATCTCCCTCCTCAGCATCACGTAAAGGAGGTTGTGCTAGGATGAAATTTGGACCCACCCCGGCTGCAGTTAGGGTAGAAGGATTTGATTGCCTCAACAGGGATCGTCAGAATTCGAGCATCCCTGCTTTTGCTTAAAACTTCATTCAGAGGAAGTGTACATATAAGGAGCCAAGTGCCACCACCTTCAAAAACTTGACAAAACTAGAGAGTATTTTGAATGTTTTGGACGGAAGCAAGTTGTTAGCTATGTATATATCAAATGTTTTGGTCTGGTGATCATCTTAATGCTGATATTTTTGTGGATAGTTTGATGATGGAACAGCAGAAAAGCAAACCCTGTATTGTGGAGAAGGTTTGATCTGTAAAGAGCATGTTCTATTGTAATATAAGGCGGTCGAGTCTGGGTGTTTTTTTTTTTTTTTTGTTAGCATAAGATGATCACGTGTCCTGTATAGAATTTGTGATTCTGATCATCCTTGTAAATCCTATTTAGATCAATTTCAAAGATTGTCTCATATTTAGTGATGAATCCAGTATTCTCTCATTAATGCATCTTGTAAGTTCTTGGTTTGGTTTATTCCAATTAGTTTTCATTTTATATGTGAAACTGTAACTCCTTCATTGTTGCCTTGCATTGCTTTGCGTCAAGACTTATAAAGTTTTCTTGGGTATTTGTATTGGGATTCCTAGTAAAGAGATAGAATGTAGAGAAAAGTTTTCAAAGACTATTTGTGTATTAATGTAGAATTTGAGAGCAAACACCGCAAGAGCTACTTAGTTTTGTTTAACTGTATTGCCCTATACTCTTCTTAGGCCTCAAGAATTATTTAGGTGGCAAATTCTTTGATATATTAGGTGATATGAGTCTGTTTACATCATAAACAACTCTACTCTTGCTTTCTGGCCTTCGAAGCTTTGTTATTGAACACTTGGGTGGTGATGGAAGGGGGTTTTCACTTTCAATATGTTGGTTCATGAAGATGCGTTCACAAGATTGCCATGCTTATACTTTTGTTTCTTATTGTAAGGACCTTTTTTATTATTATTATTATTTTTTTTTTTTTTGGCATATGCACCTGGTGTTCTAGGCTAACCCCTTGTCACGAGGAATTCTATGGACCAAGACTAAGACTAATCTAGATTCTGAGGCATGATAGGATTAATTTTTTTTTTTCAAGTGGCGCCTCTATCATCTAATATTGCAGTGTTCCCAAGTATCAAACTCGAAACCCTTAATTAAGTTAGAACAATGTCTTGCAAGTTGATTTAAATGTTTCGTAGTTTGTAAGAACGTTTTGCTGGTTTCATAATAAACAATAATACATCAGTCTCTAATATAAGAATTGGTTGTAGAGTTAGATTTGGTTAAATATAAGATAAAAATTCACCTCGTCTTCCAAATTTATAATTTTTTTCCTATAGTATTTCTATTGATTGCATATATTAAAATGTTTCTATTTAATGGTAGTTGTGATGAAATATGATATTTTAAGAAAACTGATATATATTTGTAATAAATAATTAATATAACTAATATTTTAATCTATTCAAATTAGCCAACTTGTCCTTATACTAAAGACGGAAGGTAGTACTATGTGTTGTCTGAAGCATTATTTTTTTTTCCACCCGCAATTCTAACCAGGTATAATACTGTCTACTAATTACCTAACTCCAACTAATATGTATAGTCCAACTGGAGCTTGTAAAAAGGACTAGAGGAAATACCATTTACTTTCGGTTTGTGTGTCTGCAACCCACATCTTATGAATGAATCTACTATTCCTTTGTTTTCTATCATGTGAAGGTCATTCTCTTATATTTTTCACATTTAATGAATCACTTGCTAATAAAAAGTACTCCCTTAAGTCCTTGATATAAGATTTATTTGAAAATTAGTCTTGGTCCTACATATACGATATATTTTTAATATTTGCCAATTTTTTTTTTCTAATTTATTTTTATTGGTATTCTCTAATCAAATTAAATAAATATGTTTTATATTAAGAATAGGAGGGGATAATTATGTTTTAAAGGTCTTTTCTGATATCTGTCATTTTTGCTAATTCTAGTTATAAAACTTCATTTGCGTAAGTTATTTCAAGATCAGTTTTCTAGAAGACAGTTCCTTTAATTATTATTATGTGATTAAAGATGTGAAAGTGTAACATTTATATACAAACCACATTAAATTAACGTAGAGATGGTGTGTTCCAATAATTCAGATTAAAGTGTGGTAATTCTTAGTTCAACTTTGTTAAAAATCTCTTTCAAGACTGTTTTGATACGTCATCTAAATATTGTCATGTCATTTGTCCTAAAGCTTTTAAATACTCCCTCCTCGATTCTTTTTAATTATAAATAACAAACTATACTAAATTAATGAATATATACTTATAAATTAAATTGTAGGTTATCTTTAAATGAATAAATTATAAAAACATTTTTCATATTTTGAGCTTGTATGTGTTTGTTCTTAACCCCCATTTTAAAAAGAATAATTTTTCCATTGCATTCGATTACTTATTAAAACAACATTTTCATCTTCAATTAAAAAAAAAAAAAAAAAAAAAAAAGGCACTACCAAAACACTCATTTGCAACAATAACGATGTTAATTTTTGGCATCACTACTTTGTGGTTTACATGTGGAATCTCATATCCAGAAGAATTTTAGAAGGTTGATGAAGCTCCAACACCATAACAGAGTCCAAGAAATTATGAGTTCATACAAGAGTGTTTAAACAAGTTTAAGGAAAATGTGGAGATCTCACATATTCTGGAATAATTTTTTGTAATGCAAGAGTGATACCATTTTGTTGTAGAAATTTAGTTGGGGATGTGGTAAAGAATTGCTTCAACTATTTGATCATACCTATAATTGAACAAGTTGCTTTGTTTGGTCCTCATTATAAGTTTAATTTCGGAGTAATAAATGTGTTTTTTTTTAATTTTGTGCCCCTATTAATTACAATAAATAAATAAAATTATTCATGTTGACTTTTGGAATCAATCATAGATAAGGGCAAAAGTTGAAAATTTAGCCCATAATTAATGAGTCAACTAACTCTTCTTGATATGAGAGAGTTAGTTAATTTGGACTTATAAATAGGATCAGAGTAGTATTGTTATCATAGACTCTTTCTTGTATGAGTAAAATTTAAAAACAAAATGACAAAAAATATTGTCAAAATATGTAAAAGACAAAAAAGAAATTCTTACGTGAACCTAGTTTTCCATGTCATTTATAGTCTAACCAATTAAAATACAATATGATTTGATATACATCCTAAATATTAGATGACATTTTAATAAAATTGAAGATTTCACAAGATTTACATTTTCATCACTTGTGAAAACTTAAGTAGTGGATTTATTTTTTAAGAGAAATAAAAATGCTAATCACATGAGTAGCCAAGTAGGATTAATATTAATTGAGTTGTATTTTAATTGGTTATATTACAAATGACATGGTAGACAAGGTTCACACAAGAATTTTTCAAAGATAAATAAGGGTGACGAATTTCAATAATTCCAAATTGACTAATTTGAAAATTTGAAATGTTAACAAATGTGTAAAATTATGTAAATGCCCTTACTTTTATTTTCTTTTAAAAAGCCCTAAAATCCCTTGCTGGCCGCTCATCACCGAAGCTCTAGTGTCTTTGTTGGCGACTGGCTATCAAAGCTCTGGAGGCCTAATATTTTTTTTTTTTTTTTTGAATTCCTCAAACAAGAGTTGTCAATATAGATACTTAAATTGTTAAAAACGATACTAAAGTTATAAACGGAAGCCTAATATATATATATATATATATATATATTTTTTAATTTTAATTTCTCAAGCAAAATCTGTCAATATAGATCTTTAGGTTGTTAATAGTTATACTAAAGTTGTAAACAAGGTATTTGTTGAATATTTCCTAGTAACTTTCACCGAAGCTCTGGCGATCTATTTTTTTTCCCCATTTCTCAAGCAAAAGTATTCAATATTGATACTTGAATTGTTAATAGTGATATTAAAGTTTCAAACAAGGTATTTGTTAAATATTTCCTAATAACTTTTCCAAAGCACTAGTCCAATATTTTTTTTGAATTTCTCAAGTAAAAGTTGTCAATATAGGTATCCGAGTTGTTAATAAAAATACTAAACAAATACTTCATTTACAACTTTAGTATTGTTATTAACAACTCAATTATCTATATTGACAACTTTTGCTTCATAAATTCAAATTTTTTTTTATTTGACCACTGTTTACACTTTTAGTATTACTATTAACAATTTAAGTATATACACTTAACAACTTTTGCTTGAGAAATTCAAAAAAAAAAAAAAAAAAGGCATGCAAAGCTCCGGTCACTAGTTTCCGGCCACCAAAGCCGGCAATCACTAGCAAAGACATCGAAGCTCCGTTAACCAGTCACCTACCTTGGAGATCCAGCGAAAAAGGGGTTTTATGTTTTTTTTTTATATAAAAAAATAAAAAGTAAGGCCACTTATGTGATTTTCACATTTGTCAACATTTTAAATTAAAATTTTAAATCAGTCAATTTAGAATTATTGAAATTTACTGTCCTTACTTGGCTTTTACATATTTTGATAGTATTTTTCTATTATTTTCCCATAAAATTTACTGTCTTTTATTCAGTAATTAAAATCTCGGGCAAAAAAAAAAAAAAAAAAAAAAAATCTTTAATAAAAATACTCTACAGTTGTATAATTGTATTCAATTATTTTATTTCATCTTTCATGGATGTGGGGTATAAGTTTATTTAACACTCATTTTTTTTTTTTGATGCAATCAAGGTTATATGTTGACTTTAGCAAGAGATCTGCTACATCATTGCTAGATAGTGTTTCCGTTTATAAGATGATATTTCTTGGAATTTCTTCAATACTTTCGCAAAGGCTCAAGAGAAGCTTTATTTTTTTGGTGATAAGACATAAGCTTTTGTTTGCTGCAAGCAAGGTGGGGAAACTCAATTGGAAAATAAATCAATTAAAACAATAATTCGAGGGTTACTGGTTCAAACAGGAGGTCAGCTCTGGATTAGATAACTCATAATTTAAATAATATTTAAATAAAAAGCATTAATGCACAACTATATAGAACATTCATATATAAACTACATATAATCTAACAAAACATAGTTATTAAAGAAAAAAATCTAGTGGACTGTTATTTTTTTAAACTTAATATGATCTTAATGAGGAGAGGGGGAAAAAATCCAACTTGGTCAACCTATCTTGACAAAATCAGCTAAAAACTAGTTTATTAATTTATTGGTTTGATTAGTTGGCTTAGACTGAGTTTTAACTTGCAAACAACAAGTAACCTAATTGATTCCTAATAGTAGAGAGTGGTTCATGAACAAACACTTTTCAAGGAGCCAGGAAGCACTATCAATATATGAAGAGAACATTTGGGTGTTAAGTTGTTGCAATAAATACTCATAATGTTGGTCTACATGGGTACATACTTTTCAACTTGTACGTTGTGTATAAAATTATAAAAAAAAACGTTTTTCGTTATATTTTGTGTTTATAAGTTATCAAAATAATTAATGTAAACATTTTTAGTTTTTAATGTACCTATAATTAAAGCCTCACTTTCTCAACCTCATCAACAAAGAGAAACTGCTTTAAATTTCTCATCTCAAGCATCATCATGACGATCCGATGTACAAATCACGGGCTAGATATAAAAAAATCTAGCTTTGCATCCGATAATTGAATTGACTGTCGTTGGGATTTGGGCCACATAAAGATTTTCTTGTTGGGCCTTTATCAGAATGTTGCTGTTTGGGTCCAAATCAAAATTTTGGAGCCAAATTTGAGTTGACTTTAATTGGTTATCCAACCACAAATTAAAAAGAGAAAAAGACGAATAAATACCATCTGAATTTGTAAAATCCCACAGGAAAGCTCTTGAATTTGTAAAAAATTAAGAGATGACAAAAACTTTTGAGGGTTATGCAAATTCGTACAAATTCGTGTAAAATGACCATAATGCCCAAAGAGAGAGAGATATGAACCGAGCTCCATTTCGTGGACGCCAAAGCACGTTTGCTTCTTTGTCGAAGCCACACCCGCCTCCGCCGTCGACGCCGCACCCGCTGGACGCTGCATCGGATGACGGCGGTGAAAAAGAAAAAAAAAACGAGAAACACATAAATTTTTTTTAGATCGCTCGCGTTCGCGTTGAGAGATTAGATATTGGAGACTATGAAGGAAGGAAGGAGAGACGTGAAGGAAGGAAGGAAGAAGAGAAGGAGGCAAAAAAAAAAAAAAAGTTCACTCAGTGCATTGAAAAATCCAATAATGAATAGTAAATAGCATTTGAGGAAGGGGGTGAATAGTAAATGTAGACTTTTGACAACTATTTTTTGCAAAAACAATCATAAAAGCAATACTTTTAAAGAATTTTTTGAAAAACAATAATAAAAAACAAGACTTTTAACGACTTTTTTTTTTTCAAAAACAAATCTTAAAAAATATTGTTTTTTATGATTGTTTTTGAAAAAACGTCGTTAAAAGTATTGTTTTTTTAAGACAAAAACACATCGTCCACATTTACTATTCACCTTCTTCTCAAACTCAATTTACTGTTTATTATTGGATTTTTCATTGCACTTGAGTGAACTCTTTTTTTTTTGGCCTCCTTCTCTTCTTCCTTCATTCCTCCACGCCTCTCCTTCCTTCCTTCACAGTCTTCCAATATCTTCCAATCTCTCAACGCGAACGAGAGCGATCTAAACAAAATTTATGTGTTTCGTCTCATTTTTTTTTCTTTTTCACAGTCGTCATCTGGTGCGGCGTCCAGTGGGTGCAGAGTCGACGGCGGAGGCGGGTGTGGCTTCGACGACGGAGGGTCAAGACGGCGGCGAACGTGCTTTGGTAGTCATGGAAATGGAGCCTCGTTCATCTCTCTCTCTCTCTCTCTCTCTGGGCATTATGGTCATTTTACACGAATTTGCATAACCCTCAAAAGTCTTTGTCATCTCTTAGTCTTTTTACAAATTTGGTAGGCTTCTGGGGGTTTTACAAATTCAGATGGTATTTATTTGTCTTTTTCCCAATTAAAAAATGAACTACCCCATCGTACTTGGGTTTAGCTGGTAAAGGAGTCGGACACTCTCTTCAAAAGGGAGGGGGTTCGATCCTAGAGTTAATCAAGGCGCTGGGGGACGTATCTTAGGAGTTTATGAAAGCAACGGTAACCCAGGCTAAAGTGAAGACATGTGCACTCTTAGTCCTGAATTCCTTACAGAATAGGCTCTAAGCGCCCTGCCCTTGGACCATGGGTGAGCCCAATCCTTCTCCTAAAATTTTTAAAAAAAAAAAGAAAAAAGAAAGAAAAAACTCAACCACCCCTCGTTCTTGGGTTTAACCAGCAAAGAAGTCGGACACTCTCACCAAAAGAGAGGGGGTTCGATCCTTGAGTTGGTCAAGGCACTAAGGGAGACATCCTAGGGATTTACGAAGCAACGGTAACCCAATCTAAGGTGGAGGCATGTGTACTCTTAGTCCTGATCCTTGTGGAGTGGGCTCCAAGCGTTCTACCCTTGGACTGTAGGTGAGCTCAACCCCTCTCCTAAAATTTATTTATCAAAAAAAAAAAAAAAAAAAAAGAACTCAACCCAATATGGTCTTGACATTTGTTGTCATTCCAGCTGTGAAAAAAATAATTTAACCTGACCAAGCTCGGTCCTAACTTTTAAAATTTAAAATTTCATACTGAGGCTTTGTTTTTCAGGCGAAAAAAAAAAATTAGGCATTTTTATTCAAGCTACACTTATGGGCTGTTTGGTATGTGAGGTTTGGAGGAGGAGGGGATGGGAGGGAAAATTTTTGTGAGTTGGATTTTAAAAAATTGAAGTAGTGGGGTTATAAAATTTTCACAAAGATAACTTGTAAGATAAATGTGTTTGAAAAATGAATTAAAAACTTTTAACCCCACCTCTCAATTGTTTAAAGATCAACTTACAAAATTTTTCCCTCCCTTCTCTTGTACCAAACAGCCCTTAGACAAAAGTAATTTGGAATGGAATTTTTTTAGCATATATAGGATTTATATTTTGAAAACAATTTACTCTTTTCTCTACATCTATGTTTTTTCATATCTTTTCCAGCATACATTTTAAAAATATATTTATAATGCATAATTATAAATGGTCTAAAAATGAATGATTTTTAAAAAATCATCTAAAGGAAAGACAAAAACTGTACCAAAATGTAATCTACTCGTTACATTTGTGATTTTATTGTTGCATTAACTTTTTCTAATCCCAATGTATATGGTTGGGGGGTACGGGCAAGGATTCAAGATAGTGGGATTTTGAATGAATTGCACATAGATTTACCCGAACAGGGTCTAACACAATATAAAAACTTTATCACTGTAAGATTCACACTAAAGAATAATCACAAAATGGGACAAAACAGAAACAACCAAACAAATAAAGATCACCTAACCCATTCTTCAGCCTCAAGTAGCAAGTTGGTGACAAAGACCATTGATCTTCTCTTCCCTTTTGGTGGTAGCATACATACATACATACATGTTGATCTTCATGAAAAATGACTTCATCGTGACTCCATCTACACCACATACATGATATGTTACTTATCCTCTCAATACCTCATATTCTAAACTCCATATCTCACTACTTTTTCCACAAAAAAAAAGGAAGTTATATTATGTTACAATATTACAGAGTAAATTACACCCACATTGCCACACAATTGGTAATAATATTCAATCAATAGCAAGTTGACCCAATGGTAGTGTTACATACCCACCATGCTTGGGCAAGGTCTTGAATTTGAGCCTAGTGTTGACATGTTTGTGTATATGTTCTTGAGTTTGAGTTTTGTGTTTAAGTTGACATGTATATAATGGGAAGATTGGGAAAAATTTACCCTTTGAAATTTTATTAGTAAGAATGACATAAATCAGAGTACTTATACTTTATATGTACAAAATTTGCATATTACCGATAATAATTTTGATAAGACTTAGGATGAATATGGATAAATCATTTTTTAAGAAAATACTAAGAAAGAAATTGTATGATTTTAGCAAATTTTTTTGATAATTCATATAATTTACTTTATAAGTATATCCTATAACTTTGAAAGTATGGAACATTGATATAGACACTAAAATATCAAAGAATCTGAACTGTGCACATATAATTCAAAGGGTGTCTGACTGACTAACATGAAAGATATATTTTTGTAGTTCTCAAAATAAAAAATTCAAAACGAAATTAAAGAAAATAGTCTATATGAGAGAAAAGTTGTGAATAACAAATGAGTGTATCTTTTGAAGCTTTTCTTGAATCAGACTCCTCTCTCTCATCCCCCCCCCTCTCTTTCTCTATTGGCCATCTTTGAAATGGACCCTACAACTTTCAAATTGCTAAATGCACTGTGGGGGCATTTGGTGGTGAAGGAAAGAGAAACTTCTTATCCGTTTCTTTATCCTCTCACAGCCTTGTCCACAAATGTATCTTTCAATAGTGTCAAATTATCAGGCCTTGATTAAAACTCAAAGGCCATTGAAATTAAATGCAATGTTGGTTTGGCTCCTAGCTTGACTTTTCCCAGAAAATTTGCCCATTTACAAAGTAAAGTCACATCCATTAATATCAGGATCATTAATGATTTATCAACCAGTAATCTGTGACTACCAATTAGAAACATGTTCAGGGAAAATAGGATAACACTCTGATCACTAATGGGTGATTCTGATAATTTCATGATAGATCATACTAAATTCTACTGTGTGTCTGGTACTTTGAGAAAAACAATGATGTTGCTCATGATTTTATGAACTATTCTAATTGACCAGAGGAAGCAAGAAGATATGGCCCAGGATTCTAAAAAAGTTCTTGTTTGGATATACTTTGACCTTGATTTCGTGATCTTTTGTAACCAGAATTAGATCCAATCAAATAGTGTCTGTTTCTAACTGTTTATAATATTCTCTCAAAAGGGCATGATTCTATGACAAAATGATGTTCATTTGTCATGCTCTCTAGATACCAATTCTTGAATATATATTGAACATCCAAAAGTGCATTAAACAAATAAAGCACAAGCTTTCCAAGTATATTATCTGATTGTTCAGAACAAGCAGGACATGCCCCCGTGCGATGCGCGATGCAACATTTTTGGAAACTTATAGGGATTCTTGAACGTAAATTGTTCACAATACACAATTAACTGACTTAAGAGAAGAATTGTAAAAGGAAAGAATAGCATTTGAAATCGATTGAATGAGGGAGATGTACTATTTTAAGATTAGCTATGTCTGTTGCATCTAAAAGACAGCATCAAAAGGCCATGGACATGGGAGACATCAAAGAACATGACCTTTTGAATATGTAGAATCAAGAGCAAATATTGTTCAATTATGTCACAAATACATTTCTAAATATCTCCTTGTATACGACATTGGTGGTTGTACATTTCGCACCGGTTGCAGCGTCTTGTATAAGAAAAGAATTGTAAAAGGAAAGAATTGCAGTTGTAATCAAGTAAATGAGGGAGATGTACTATTTTAAGCATAGCAATATATGTTGGATCACAAAAACATCATCAAAAGGACATGAACATGGAAGACATCAAACTACATCACCTTTTGAATATGTTGAATCAACAGGAAAGAGAGTTCAATTATGTCACTAATACATTTCTAAATATCTCCTTGTATACGACATTGGTGGTTGTACATTTTCCACCGTGAGCAACGTCTTGTATCAGAATCTTCAGACCAGTGATATTGGTTACTCTTGATAAAGCAACGTATAATTGTCCATGTGTGAACACTGGCTTCGTCAAGTATAAGCCAACATTTTGTAATGACTGACCCTGACTCTTGTTAATTGTCATTGCAAAAGTGCATTAAACAAATAAAGGACAAGCTTTCCAAGTATATTATCTGATTGTTCAGAATTTTTCTAGCTGAAAACTAAAAGTTAAGTTCAACACATTCCTATTCTCAAAGTGTTCTGTTCAGAATCTTCCTCAAGCATTTCGCTTCCGATTTTTTTCCTTCATGTTTTGGAGGACCAGGCCAAGACAAGAGGCAATTTTGTCTTGGTCTTCACAAGTTTTTCAATTAACAAACTTATCCCCCAAGGCCTAAAGCCTTCATCTATAAAACTTGTTTTTCTTTGATGATGTTAAGCAGAGAAAGAATTAAACTTGTGGCATTGAAGAACAAATATTATACAGAATTTGAACAATATAGAATCCATGAAGCAAATTGGGGGGAGAGAGAAAATACTTATTCATTAGGTCTCATACTTTGATTTAAACTGGAAATCCGAAATACATGATGATAGAAAGACAAAAGGATGACACGATGACACCACTGGAAAAAAAAGAAACAGAAGCAAACATGAAATCATGAAAGGGAAAAACGTTGTTACAATGAGTAAGTACAATTTAAATAGACAGAAGACCCCAACAAAAGTAGTGTATACAATTTAACCGCTGCCGGGAGGCTTGTAGGCGATGAAGCTGATGCACTGGACTTGGCGAACGTTGTCGAAGCCGATGATTCTGGCGTGAGCCCGAGGGTACTCCTTCTTGACCTCCTCCAGCTCCTTCAACACCTGAGTCGCGTCTGTGCATCCGAACATGGGCAGCTTCCACATTGTCCAGTATCTTCCATCATAGTACCCCGGTGACTTGTGGTTCTCACGGTACACAAATGCGTTCTGCCACATCCAAATATAATCATCATATTTCAAATCTCATTAAAACGACATATATAAATCTCCACACAACTTACTCCAACTTCGAACTCCAAGCAAGGAACCCATCCCTTTCTGAGAAGGTAGTCTACTTCCTTGAGCAGAGACTCAGGGGAGAGGGGTGGCAGGTAGGAGAGGGTCTCAAACTTCTTCTTCCCAAGTGGGGGCCACACCTGGTTTTTTGTTTTTTAAAATTTTTCACACACATTTCTGGGTAAGTTTTCTTTTTTCCATTATAATGACAGATCATGAAGCTAAATCAATTCAACAATTTCTCTTGTGTATGGGGATATGATCTTACCAGCATGCAGCTTACTCTCGCGCCGTTGCTAGCAAGGGAGGTGATGTCTGTGTTAATGGTCTTCTTGTTCACTGGCAAGCCGGCGCCAGCCTTGAGACCGGTGTAGGCGGGGATCTTGTTGAGCTGGGCGGGGGCGGCGGCCACCGCGGCGGAAGAGAGCACAGAGGAAGCCATCTCTTTCTCCTTTGTTTTTGTTGCCTTTTGCTACTAGTTACTATACTAGTACTCTATTACACAGAGTGAGAGATGGAAAAGCTTCAGCTTCAGCTTGTTATATAATGCCTTAATTCCTCTATTTCCAATCCTATGGCTTGAAAACGAGAGGCTCTTGATTTGCAAAGCAAAATAAACGGTTGAATGTTAGCCTTATCGTTAGCCACCACTATGGCAGTGCCACGTGGAGGAAGCTCCATAATCTTATCTCTTTCCGAAGGACATTGTAAATGTGTGATGGTGGTGAAGTTTGATACTTCTTGCTTCCCTCAGCCAATTTTTGACCATCCCTTACTCGAAAAATGTGGGAAGGTTTCAGTGAAGTTAAGAACTCTGTCATTTTTTAAACTGTTGTGAACTTTCATAGTAACAGTGATGATTAACCAGGTTTTGGTTTTTTCTGCAGGTGAAAGGTAAATGAAGAGCCATTTTATCTGACAGTTTCGTCTCATATCTTTTGTTAGGTAGTTGAGGAAGATGGAACCACTTTCGGTGCCTATCAGATGGGCACCATGAGTTCAGCTGGTTTAAAGATTCGGATTTTTTTTTTTTTTTTTTTTTAATACTTTTTATTTTCTTAAAAAGTATTTTAATGGGTTAAGAAACTAAAATAAAGATAATATTCTCACTAACATTTTTTATTAAAATGATTTTTTTTTTAAAAAAAAAAATTTAAAAATCATCATTTGAGAAAAATAAATCTAGATTGAGTCCAAATCAGTTGAGCTCATGGTACCTTGCCTATCTAAAGGGATAGACACCAACACTGGTTCTCGTGCAAGATGTGGTCTAGTGTATCTTTCATTCTTTCTTTACAATTCACAGTAGCAAGTGGCAACTATCCCTTTCACTGAACTTTTCTTCTAAATGCAGTAACAAGTTCTTCTTATTTCATTGTAAAGCAGACATCAAAGTACATGATTGGCCTCAAAACAGGATTTGACTGAGAAATCACAATAATCTGGAATGTATAAGAAATCTCAGCAATATGTGAACATGAGATGCTGTTTACAAAAGAGCTTTTTCAGCAATAAAAGAGCTTTTTCAGTGGAAGTTCACAAAATGAGATGCTGTTTTCTTCAAGAGATAATGTTTTTATTCATTTTGTTTCTGCTGTGAGCTGAGCTGTAGCTTTGTCTAGTTGTAATGATTTCTCTCTCTCTATCTCTGTCTCATTTTTGTTGGCTGAATTTGAAGTCATTGAATGAAACCCATGCTTTTTTATTGAAAAAGATGAAATAGGATTTTAGCGGCTTCCAGGTATGGAAGTTAGTGAAAGTTCAACCATGTGAAATGGCTTCATGATTCTGCAGAAAACATCTCTCAAACCAGCTTCTCAATCTCTCATATCCCCTGTTTGCTAGTTTGGTCTTTCCTGCGAAATGTTTACTTTGAAACAGGAAGATTATGTTCATTTTGAACAAATTCTGACCACTCATCTGATATAACGATCCAAATCTGCTAAATTAGACAATAGAAGGTTATTTGAAATAAGTCATTTTTCTCTCTTGAATGAAGAGAATCCAAATTTAATTAAGAGATGTCTACATGTTACTTTTAAAAGATTCAAATCTTACATGTTCAGTACTTTATTTCTTTATTCAACACAAGAAACAGAAGAAAGAAGAAACTAGAAGGACAAAAACCTGGACCATGTTTTGCAATGTGAGAGCAGAGTATTTTTGTTTCTGTGCGAGGAAAACTGGAATAGAAAATGCAACAGCGTTAGCTTCTGTATAGTAAATTAATATCACAAAAACTGAATTTTAATTAGCTTCTGTAAGTCACTAACTTTCACTAAACTCCTTTAAACAAAGTTTTCCCCACAATGTGAACAACCCAACCAGAAGAAAACACAACTTTAGATAAGTTTATGACAGCAACCATACTTTGACGTACATCTTCATCCATTGTAGGAAGCACAAACTAAAGAAAACTCTTGGCTTTTCTCTTAGCTGTAAATCTGATGTTGGGTATGGCCTTCTCAGTTGTTTGGTCTTCAACATTGCAACAGGACAATGCAACATCCTTTTCTTTCTTATCTTCTCTTATGAATTGGTATTTTAAAGGGAAAAAGGACCATTGAGGATTAAATATTTGTATTTTAAGACATAAACCCAATTTTTATCCTTGTTAGATGATAAGTGAAGAGTACAAATTACTAGCATCGTCCTTGTGGCAAGGCTACTGTAGGACCACCTAGGTCTGTGTGAATTAAGTAGTAGCATTCCAGTTACTTTGTGCTTGACCATTTGAAAATGCATCCTCCTACTGATATGTGAGCCCGCTTACGTTAATAATGATGGTCCTTTTGCCTTTTGGAGAGCTTAATTGGATTAACTCGCAAACATGACTTTTATCCCAATTATATTTTGTCAACTAAAAATGGTGTAAAATCAATTGGTCTAATAAGATTTAGGGAAAATTTCCATAAAGGACCTCTGTAGCCAATTAATGTCAAATGGCCCCCAATAAATTCTGAAACATCATTGCATGACCTTAAGGGCAAAATGAAATTAAATTTTATGCTGAAATGACATGATTTCCCCTGCCTACTTTTTTCTAAAAAAATAGTCAGCATTTTTTCCAGCCACAACGTATGGCAGGCCAGGCACCAGAGCTCCGTCCACAAGCCCTCGAACGACGGCTAACCAATGGCTAGGGCTTCAGTGGCTTAAAAATAAATTTCCAGCAAAGGCTAACCACCCCCTCTTGGCACCCCAAGTGAGGCGTGATCACTAGGCTAGCAAGGCTCCTTGGTTAATATATGCAAGAGAAAGTATTCATAACATCCCTATATACAGTATCAAAAACAAAAGCATCCCTATATACTTTACATCATAATTAACAAATGTCTTATACATCATGAAAAAGTAGAATAGCCCAATGAATCCATGGAATATTTTTATTAACAAGATAAATTAATTTCTTAAGAAAATTAAATCTACAAGTGCCTTATACATAATGTGTAAGTCGAATAGTCCTATGAAGAAGTGAGAAAGTCATATGAACAAAATTAATTAATTTTTTAATAATTACTCATTTGCAATCGTCTTACACTTTATGAACAAATGGAATACTTCTATGAGCAAGTTTTAATAAAGTTTAAATTAATTTATCTTATTCCAAAAAGTGTTTTAAAATATAAAAATTTAAAAAGTAGAACCAGGAAGTGGTAAAGATTATGAAGGGACAAGTAATATCTAAGAATTAAAAATAATGTGTTATAATTATGTGTTATCTGATTTTGATTGAACTTTATGACAATTTCATATGAATTAATTAACCAATATAACTTGGTTAATTGAACTGAAATTATCCTTTTTTTCCCTAAAAATAATTTAATTTTTATATAATTCATTTATTTATTGGAATATTATTTTTAAAAATGAAATGCTTCATTGAATTTTTATATTTTAAAATAATTTTTGGAATAAGATGAATTAATTTAAAATTTATTAAAATTTGTTCACAGGACTATCACTTTATTTATGAAGTGTAAGACACTTACAAATGAGTAGTTGTTAATTTATCTTATTCGTAAGACTATCTTATTTGTTCATAAGACTATTTAACTTGCTCATGTTGTATAAAGCATTTGCAAATTTGATTTTCTTAATTAATTAATTTATCTTGTTTATAAAAATATTTCACTTATTCATAGGGCTATTCTACTTGTTCATGACGTATAAGACACTTGTTAACTATGATTTAAAGTAGGTAGGAATATAAGACTACCACATATATTTTTTCTTACATATGTTAACTAATGAGCTTTGCCAACCTTGTTGTCATGCCTCTCTTTGAGTGCTACAAGGGGATGGATTCAAATCGCCACTTGGCTTCCTTTACTGGAAATTTATTTTTTGGCCATTGGAGCCCCAGCCGTTGATCAACCAACGTTCAAGGCCTGATGTCGAGCTCCAAAATTCTGACTATTATTTTTTAAAAAATAGATAAGGGCAATCATGTCTTTACAAAGATGAAATTTAATTTAATTTTGCCCCCAAGGTTCTGCAGTGATGTTTCAAAATTTATTGGGGGCTATTTGACATTAATTGGCTATAGAGGTCCTTTACTAAAATTTTTCCGATGGGTGAAAATTTATTTTCTAGCCACTGAGCCCAAGCCGCCAATTGGCTGGATTTCAGGGCCCGCTTCTGAGCTCTAAAATTGCTAACTATTTTTTTTATAAAAAATATGTAGGGGTAATCATGTCATTTCAGCATGAAATTTAATTTCATTTTGCCCCCAAGGTTAGCGGTGATGTTTCAAACTTTATTGGGGGCCATTTGACATTAATTGGCTATAGAGGTCCTTTACTAAAATTTTTCCGATGGGTGAAAAGTTATTTTCTAGCCACCAGAGCCCAAGCTGCCAATTGGCTAGCTTTCAGGGCCCGTTGTTGGAGCTCTAAAATTGCTGACAATTTTTTTTTTTTAAAAAATATGTAGGGGTAATCATGTCATTTCAGCATGAAATTTAATTTCATTTTGCCCCCAAGGTTAGCGGTGATGTTTCAAAATTTATTGGGGGCCATTTGACATTAATTGGCTACACAGGTCCTTTTCTAAAATTTTCTTGATGATTTATGTTTGGACAAGTTTTTGTAAAAAAAGTCATTTTGACTACCCATTTGGCTTTTATAACCCCAAAAGCTATAAAATGAGGCTTAAGGTCTAACTTAGTTTTTGGGAAAAGATTCATTTCTCTGCTAAGTGCACTTGCACGCGTGCACACACACAAACATACGTACGTACGTACGTATATAAAGCAATCATATTTAAGGCACTAAATATGAGCACATCTACCAATGGAATTCAAACATTTATTCACTAGGTTGTGACGTATGAGGGACTAGCCTTTTCTCTTGAACATAATCCTATTGATAGAAAAAAATTCATTTGGCTCTAATGCCAACCCAAACATAATTTTTGAGCTTAAATTAACTTCTCAGCTTTTAAACTAGCTTTTGCGAGGTTTTTGGGTTTACAAAAGCACCCCAAAAGTCAATCTACTAAAGAAGTTGTTAATAAATTGTCTCCATTTCCTGGTTTAAACCCTTGAGATGTATGACTTTTCAGTGCACTTGAATAGGCCGAAGTCAAATTTCATGTGAACAATATAGCCACCATCCATCAACCAAGCTGGATTTTTGTTTGTGGGTCTATGAACAGTGTCTTATCTTAACGAGTCTTCCCACATCAGAAATATTTTGAACATAGCCCATGTTGCTGGCAACTATGGACATTTCTCCGCATTTATTTTTTACTTTTGTTCGAAATATGGATTTTTTTTTTTTTTTGCCAATGTGAGTTGGCGTAGATGGACAGGGATCCAGGACTAGGCCTAAATGGTCATGGGTTCGATCCTCTGCCGTCGTCATTTACTTTCTTTGATAGGCGATCTCGTAAGTCCCCGCAAATGCTCATAGAGTCCTCGGCCATCGTGCTCCGCCTTGGTGGGGGACTGATGTCGAACCCCTCCAAAACTTTCTTATAGCAAAAAAAAAAAAATGTATTTTTTTTAAGCTAATCTAGAATGGTCACTTCACCAACTAGATATCAAGAATGTCTTCCTAAATCGAGAGTTAAAAGAAGAAGTCCACACACTAGTGCAAAAAAGGCTTTTAAGACCGGCAAAAGAGGGGTCCTAAGACCGGACATGCGACCGGTCTTGTTTCTACGGTATTAAAAGTCTACCATTTAAGACCGGCTTGAACCGTCTTAAAGAAACTCTTTTAAGACCTAGGACATTTAAAAACTTGGGTCTTAAAAGTTGTACTAAATGAAGACGAAATATTTTTTGTTTGGTCCTAAAGCTCAACTTTTAAGACAGGCCAAAAAATAGGCCGCTTTAAAAGATCGGAATTATAAGACCGAGGACAAGACACATACGGTTCGAAAAATAGCGCTTCTAAGACCAGGCGACTAATTATACATGGTCTTAAAAGACTGACTTTCAAGAGTGGATGATAAATACATCCTGCTTAAAGATTTTGATTTAAGACCTGGACGTCTAAATATACTCGGTCTTAAAAGACCAACTTTTAAGATCGGTTTAATATCAAAACTCAAAAGTGGTCCCGACCTTTAAGACCGGTCATATAATTACATCCGGTCTTAACAAGTGAACATTTAAGACCCGCTTATTATTTCCTAGGTCTAAATTTTCCCGAATTTTTCCCCCTTTGTTCTTCCCGATTATATATATATACACAAATCCACCACCCAATCCAAAGACATAAAAGTCGATACTTTAAGCTACAAGCTATGAACAATTATTTGAATAAATTGAATTGGAAAAAGAATACAAATATTATTCACCATGAGCTATTTGGCCTCTTAATTAATGATTACTATGACTACAACACTTAAATTAATTCATACAATAAGATAACTTACTTGTAAATACAATAAGTTACAAGTACAATATACATGCGCCCAAAATAATATTCACCATGCCTTCATCTGATTCCCCCACCCAACAACCTAACATCCTCTTATATAACATGCCCCTTTGGATCGGATCCCGCCACAAAAATAAAACAAGAACAAAATTCATAGTCAGTGACATTAACTATGAACATAGATAGAAGGAATATAATATATATAGTTAAAGCCTTAAAGTCTTCAAAGAAATCTGCATATGAATATTACCTTATGAATTGAATCATTTATAAAGTGATATCTTCCCATATCCCTTCTTGATGATCACTTATGCCGCTTCATTATCCACTTCATCTTCTTCGTTCATGTCCCAGACCCCTTGAAAAAGGAGTACTCTCGGAATACCATAATTTGAATTCATTTCCTCATCAATATCAATGACCCTCTTTCCTTGGAGAGCTACAGATCACATTTTATTTTCTTGATCGGTGATATAGAACACTTGTTTTGCCTGGTCTGCCATAATAAAAGGTTCATCTCCAAAACTTCTACCATTGACATCGACTAATGTAAATCCTAGCCGATCGATCCGAACACCATTATTGACATTAACCCACTTGCATTTGAAAATGGGAAATTTAATTTTCACATAGTCCACCTCCCAAATCTCTTCAATAACCCCATAATATGGCATGACCGCCAATAAAGGGCTCTTGTCTTTCGAACGGAGAAGTGTATAGATTCACCTCTAACATAACACCACCGTTCGGGACTACTTTTCGTATCATCTAGGGACTTCGTGTAAAATGTATAACCATTGATCACATACGAATTCCAACTTATGACATCAACCTCGTGACCACCGCTAACCATTTGATTGTATCGTAAACACATTCCTCTCCCTCGACCTTTTGTTTGAACCCGTTTGCAAAAGTTACGTTATGCTCCCTAATCAACCTTTGTTCGGTCATTCGATGATTTTCTTTCCTTACAACCGCTTTATGTGCAGCTATGCGGGCTTGAACTTCATCGACGTTATTCAAGATGTATAAGTGGACTTGTGACAATTCATCGGATCCACACTCTTTACTTTAAGCCCCTCGTCTACCCCCATCAACATGCTTGACGTTTTGGAAGCCCAATATGTCTTATTTTGGCCAAATAATTTTGATAAAATTCCATGGCTTCTTCGAAAACATATTTGTGAACAATCGATGCTTCCGGCTATGCGTTCTTCACGTACCCTTTTAGGAATTTCATAGATCTTTCAATTGGGTACATCCACCGTAAATGGATAGGGCACATCTTTATCTCCTCACTAGATGAACAATTAGATGAACCATGATGTCAAAAAATGTAGGAACAAAAGCTTCTCAAGGTGGCACAAGATAAGATATCCTTCATTCTCCAATTCATCCAACTTTTCAATCTCGAAAAAATTTACTACAAAGCGCATTGAAGAAGACACAAAGTCTAGTCAAAACGACCAAGATCATATTCGGTGATGCCTCGAATAGCTATTGGGAGTAGCTGTTGCATCAAGACATGACAATCATGAGACTTTTGGCCTACTAATTTCAAGTCCTTCATCGATACAAGCCTCTTCAAATTTGAAGAATACCTCGTGGGAACTTTTGTGCCATGTAAACACTCACAAAAACTTCGTTTCTCATCCTTAGACAAAGTATGAGAAGCCGGGGACAATAAGTTCTCTTCCCATCTGGCCTTGGAGGTAACTCTTCGCATATTCCCATTGCTATCGATCCAATCTTGCCTTCACACCATCCTTGGAACTACCTTGTATGTTGAGAAGCGTGCCGACAATACTATCACATACGTTTTTTCTCCACATGCATGACATCAATACTCGTGTCTCACATCAAGATTGCGCCAATATGGAAGATCGAAGAATACAGGTCTCTTTTTCTATATATTTTTTTCTTTTCTACTCTTTGCAGTCTTACCGAAGACGACATTGATATTTTTCACCTTTTCATAAACTTGCTTCCTAGTCAATGCCACCGGAGCATCTTCATACTCTTGGTCACCAAAAAAGGCTTTCTTTAATCGACGAAATGGGTTGCCCCGTCTAAGAAATCTCATATGTCCAAGATAAACCGTCTTTCTTCCATGTTGAAGTTGATGGTAGCGTGTGTCTTCTTCACAAACCGGACATGCTTTATGGCCTTTTACACTATACCCTGACAAGTTCCCATATGCTGGGAAGTCGTTTATAGTACAAAATATCATGGCTCACATTTTAAACACCTCCTTCTTGAAAGAGTCAAAAACATCAACACCTTCTGCCCACAACTCCTTCAAGTCTTCGATCAAGGGTCAAGGTAAACATCAATGTCATTTTCGGGTTGTTTCGGTCCCGAAATCAACATAGAGAGCATGATGTACTTTCGTTTCATGCATAACATTGGAGATAAGTTGTAAATAATCAGTAGTACAGGCCATGAACTATGTATGCTGCTAAGGCTTCCATATGGATTCATGCCATCCGTGCTAAGGGCAAACCTAAGGTTCCTAGGTTCTTCACCGGTTCGGAAATAATTGATCGATTTTCTTCCATTGAGAAGAATCGGCCGGATGTCGAAGCTTTCCATCGAAATCCTCTCATCTCGCATGCCACCTCAAATTTTTTGCATCATTTTCATTCGCAAACAACCGCTTGAACCTTGGTATGATTGGAAGATACCACAACACTTTTTGTGCCCCTTATTTGACTTGTACCTTGGGGTTTCGCATTTCGGACAATTCTGCTCCTCTTCAAACTCTTTTCTATACAATACGCAATCATTCGGGCATGCATGGATCTTTTTGTACACTATCCCCAGTGGACAAAGTATTTTCTTAGCATCATAGTATCGATGCGGCAACACATTATCATCCGGAAGCATGTCCTTAAAAGCCTCAAGCATTTCGAAAAACTCTTGTCGCTCCATCCATGACGTGCCTTCAAGCTTACCAATTTCAATACAAAGATTCAACAATTGGTATTTTTTACACCTACGGTATAGAGGGGTCTCGCATCACCGCACATATTACCATATGCATGTGATTGATGAAAAGCCTCTTCTCCTACATCACGGATAACGTCCTCATGTGATCATCCATATCCGTGTCATTATCATCAAAGGCCACTTCCTATGTTGAGACCCACTTGGTATTTTTTCACCATGCCATACCCATACTGTATAAGTCTTACAAATTCCTTCACAAATTAAATGTGTGTGTATAACTTCAGGACTTAGTCGCCTCTCATTCAAACATTTTACACAAGGGCAATAAAACTTCCCACCCTCATCATGGGCATTTTGTTTAGCAAATTTTATAAAGTCCCTCACCCCATTTTGATATTCAACACTCATCCGTTTAGCATTTATCCAACTGTGATCCATAGTAGAATTCCTATATATATAGACGGAAATATTTAACATACATATATATGCTCAAATGTTGGTTATGTTTTTTTTCTTCCTTTTTTTCGGATAAACTTGCTCATTAAATGCAGAACGAAGAATCACTTTTGGTCATAAATGTATCGCAGTGAATCCAAGAACCAAAATAAATGCATGACGAGGAAATTAAATGCATCGCATGAAGGCCTTGTGGACTCACCCTTGGTAGATATAAATTCAAATGCGTTTGCTTAGTATTTCTTCTCCCGCCACGAACGTTGATGTTGCATGATAAAGCAAGAGTAACCTAAAAACATTTATTGGTCAGTTGGGTAGGTCTAAAGTGCAATTATAATCTTCAAAATACAATATCCATTAACAACACGTAAACCCACAAGAACATTTGATCGATTTCGCTCAACCCGGGAAAAACCCGGAACGATGGCGGGGAAAATCATAAAGTTATATAACCGAAACACCTCTTTGACTTGGTCTATAGACGTTTAGCTAAGGAACCGAGAAAGATTGTCGAGAGAGCAACGCGAACCAACACAAAGGCGACGAACCTCGAGTAACACTTTAGGCGCGACAAGAGAAGTTCGAGAGGGAAATTTAATATTCCACGCAAATGTAGCGAGACATGTTTTATATTTTGGATTTTATTAAGACCGGAGTTTTATAATACTGGACCTAAATTAAGACAATTAAACTGGTTCATTAAAAAGTAGATTGGTTCTATATATAAATTTTTTTAAGACCGCCGTTTTATAATACTCCAAATTCTAAAATTCCTCGTTTTTGTGATTTCTAAAAAAGGATTTGGCGAGCACAAAGAATCGAATGAATAAAAATTAAAGGAAAAAACTGAGTTTCTTTAATTACATATATTACTTGCATATGCACGTACACAAGAAAAAATACAAAAGAAAAACAAGCAGAAAATTATCAAAAATCGAATCGACTAAACATCTCCTAAAGCTTATTATCCTCCAAAGCCTTGGCGATTTCGGCATGAAAGCATTAATTTCCCGCGGAGATCGGCAAGTTTCTGTCTTACTCGAATCAGCCACAATGCTTCATTAGAGGAAAGAGGAGAGAGGTGAGTAGTAATCGCGGTGGGGCCAAGAGGTTGGAGAGGGGGAGCGGGAACCTCTTCATCATCCAAAGAAATAACAATGGGTCCAACGACCCGAGATTCTTCTGTCACAATAGGACGAACTCTCGATGGAGGAGGCGCACCGTATAACGATTGACGGAAGGCACGAGCATCGCGAGTAAGAGCACCCCTACGAGCGGTTCTCTTGTATCTAACCATGGTTTGAGCAGTTGGGTGGGGCAGAGAGGTATGAGGAGTTACTTAATAAAGGCAGAGAGTTGTTCTCAGATAGCCACGTACGTAGTTTGGAGTTACGAGGTAGTGAGGAATGAATGATGCAGAGTCTCTTCGGCTTCCAGATAAACTTCCCAACTAGGCGTCTCCTCGTATTCTGATGAACAATGCGTCTCCTCATTAAAGTTTCCGGCGTTTCACATTGTTCAGATGGGTTCTTTATTTAAACCCGTTGTTATTGTACTTTCTTCACATTCTTCTCCCCCGGGTCCTCTCTGTTTCCTCCTCCTCCTCTTCAACCTCAAATTTCCCCCCACCGTAATGGCTGCTCCCCCAGTCCTCCATTTCCTCCTCCTCCTCTTCAACCTCAGCCCCCTCCGGCCACCGCCTCCTCCAAATCCGATCGTGAAGCGCTTGGTGCACATCGGTGGCCGCGTCGATCAAATCGATCGACACTTGGGCCAATTGGTTCAAACTTTGCTCATACCATGAACAACAAGCTGAACATGGTACTCCACGCCAATGACGTGAAGTACGATCCCACTGAAGACGACTCCGACGACTCCGACAACTCCGACGCCCCCTCCCTCTCCGACTACGAGAGGGATTAGTTTTTTTGTTGCTTTTTTATTTTATTTTTTTTGTGATCGCGCCCGTAAAAAATTAGTAAATCAAATTTTTTAAATTTTGTTCTCGTGCGAGTTTAGTACTTTATCCATTATCTGAACCTAGAAAGCAATAAACAAGGCAACTATGAAGGATGGATAATGGCGTACTAAAAAACCTAAAATAAAAGAACGAAGACTTTTAGTTAGTAAATCGACGGTCTTAAAAACACCGCCATTTTTTGTCGCTTTGGTTTCCATATCCGATTGCCTCTTGTCCTTTTCATTATCGTCTTTCTTTTTCCGACAAAAAGGAAACAAACAAAACATTGTCCTCGTATAAATCAACAACAGAAATTCACAGAATACAGTTAAGAACATACAAAAAAAAAGGATCATTTACCTTATTCGAATAAGAACAAACAAAGTGACTATTCTTCTCAAGGTTGACCTTCGTTATCGTTGGTTTTACCTCCCATATTGGAAACAAAGTGTCCTTTTCATTATCTTCCTTCTTTTTCCGACAAAAAGAAAAAAGACAAAATAAAAGGGACACCGATAATGCTGCTCCACATATGGAAAGGTAAAAACGACGATAATGAAGGACCTAGCTTGAGCAGAACGCCAGAACCTCGGTTGTCTTCAACCCTATCCATTTAATTTGTCTGAAAAGAGGTATTTAAAGGTGACTGACTTTTAAGATCGCACAAATAAAACTATACGGTCCCTAAAAGTTAAGCGGACTTGTAAGCAAAGGACTTTTAAGACCGATTATTTATAATAATACGGTCCTAAAAGTTAAGCGGGCTTTTTAAGAGTGACTTTTAAGACCGACCTTTTATAATACGTCCGGACCTAAAAGTTCATGTGGACTTTTAAGCTTTTAGAGCGGACACTAAAGCAATATACGGTCCTAAAAGTCTCATACTTTTTACACCGAAGACTTTGCGACCTTTAAGACCGACATGCTGTTAATGAACGGTCCTAAAAGTCTCAAATTTCAAACACTAAATTAAATAGCTATATCCACCATCCAATAATACATTCAAAACCCAAAATGGACACAAGAAAATTGTTCGAAAAATTAACTAAATTTATTTATTGAATTTTACATTGCCTATGTATATTTACAAATGAATTGTTCAAAAAAATAAACAAATTTACGAGAAGATCGATTATTGTTGCTACGAATATACTTACAAATGAATTTAGGACATTAATTATTGTCCTTTTTGTGACTCTAAGATCGAGACCATACAGATATTCACAAAACGCATTGCGTATGTGCTCCAGCTTCATCATGAGAAAAGGGAGCAAAGGTCATTGAAACATCTCGTAACATCAAAGACAAGAATCGAATTAACTTGCGTGCATATTTCATTTGTAATAAGAAGCTTTAAACTGAATTAACTTGCATAATATGTAACATCAAATACATTTACCTTTGCGCTTAATTTAGTATCCCTCGCGTGGTAATATCATACATGTGTTTTATGATGTACTTGGCCACATAAGTTGGACGCCTATGGTTGCCGACGGTCTAAAAAGAACAAGAAATATATATAAGAGCATATATATATATAGCTTAATGACCAAGTTCACAAGGCAAAGTGTGCTACAAATATTGTACTAACCTCCGGTCTGCCTATATGGGGTTGTCCGAGTACCACGCCTTTTCTTTTCTACTCTTTGGAAGGTCCTCATGGCACTATCATCAAAATCACAAATTTATCAATGATTCACCGAAAATTCACAAGAGATTTCGGACAAGAGAATCAAAATGACATGCTTACTCGTTGATGGTCTGCACCAACGTAGGCAATGGCTCACCGTGAGTGGAGCATAAGAAGATAACTTTATGCTCCTCCATGCACATGAGGACCAACCGCTGTTAAGCGGCTGAAAATTCACGGCAATAAACTATACTCGATATATGTAGCAGAATTAAGTGAATTGCGCACAAGATTTTTGATATGTACCGTGGAAGAATGGAAAAAAGTACAACTTTCTTCTCACTTCACACAACCTCTTTGATATGTACGTCTGTCTCTCCCGCATGGATGTTTGACTTGAATAGACAGGGCACAAGAATCCAAAATCGTTGATCCCGCCCTTTTGAACCAATTCTTGATGCAAGAACCTACAATAATGACATCGATCGGGAATTAGTATATATGTATGTATGTCTAAACGATGCATTTAAATTATGTACTCATAGACGTAAGATACTTACTTCATAAAAATTTGAACAACCGCATCGAAGCTCCTGTCGAGGAAGCGGCGGGGACTCAACATCAACGGTGTCAACTTGAACAGTGAGGATGAGGGACGCCTACTACTTCATTGGCAGGCCACGATTTATCCTTAAAATATCCACTCTTCATCGATCAGATATTTTTTCCGCGGCAAAGACCCAACTTAGCAAGTAGGGATAGAGCTTGAGGAGGGGATGGAGCTTGACAAGGGGATGGAACTTGAGGAGGAGGGGTTGAAGCTTCGGAGCAAGAGAGACATGTACAAGCATCACCGGGCCAAGGGATGAAGGTTCCCTTGACATCACTCACAAGCTTCACTCATCAACTTGGAGAGGGAGCGGTGCATCAATGATCACATTTTCAACGACACTCGACTTCATCATTAGGCATTTGTTGGTGGTGTACAAGTTGATCCCAAGTTGTGAACAGTCCCTTTTGCAACCAATAATCGTCCATCATGATGATCGGATCCTCTACATAAAGGTCACAAGGTTGCTCGACATCCAACAATGCAGCTCCTCTAGTGCTCACGTTGCGGGTGAGTGTGTGAAGGGAATACGGGTCTCTCGGACGATTGCTCAAAAGCAGCCTCATCTCGACTCAGTTCCTCCTCATCCGGCTCATCCGGGATTGAAACATTGCGTCATTGAAGCTTCTTTAGCAGCCCGTCCGGGTCCATCTCCTCCCGGTAACCATACTTTGTCTATGGCGTTTGGATGTACCAAAGACTTGCTTTATGCCTACCCGTCCTCCAATCCCCCCTTACACGCCCGGTGATCCGGTTTTTCCGGCCGCAATGGTCGAACATCATTCCTCCCGTCCGACACAAAAGATCCCTTTGCTTCTTTCTTTTTAAGATCTTCCCGTAAGATACGATAACGAGAAGCTTAGTAATGAAACATGTTTAGTAACTAAAAAATAACAATAACGATACTTACAATTCTTTCAAAGAACTAGACGAGTTTGTTCACTCGTGTAGCGCCACTTGGCTTTTGCCGAATATGCAACCACAACTCCTCGCGACGTATTGGAGATGGAGGAGCATGTATCACAGAAGGATTGGATTCTACTTCATCATCCAATCTCTTCCGTTTGGCTGCCATCAAATCTTTTTCGGCCTTTTGATATCCGCCGTGAGAAGCCCTATGAGGGGCAATCATTCTTTCTACCTATCTCCTCGTGCTTGTTCCCTTCTTTTCTCGTGAATCGAATTGAAAACATCTATTAATTATGAATTCCGACCAACATGTCACTAATAGAAATTAGAGAACTTCGCGTATATGAACGTCAATCAAACAAGAGTGAAATTCTTCACTTCATCAAGTTTCAACATTTTATTTAAGGAAGATGTAGAATTGTAGAAGAAATTGGAGCTATGTTTTGTAGTGCTAGCTAGATAGATAGGTTAAGAAACAAAAGAGAATTATGCTTACGAATAATACAAACTTGATCCTTTTTAAGGCATCCAAATGGGATCAAAGAAATCCCATTAGATAGTAACAATTGGGTATATAAAGTTCCCCCTTTTAAGACTATTCATTTCCTCCTTTGCAAAGACAAACCATTACACAATTAATACCTTCTCATCGTAATTTACCTTTTTAGGGTTTACATATCGACTTGCATAGACAAAGGCGGAAATGTATACTTCTATTCACACACCGAACCATTATATAACTAACATGATTAGATGAACACAATAACATTCACATATCCGCACAAAGTTTAATAAACAAACAAAAGGGAAAACAAAACTAAATATAAACTTACCGAGCTTCGAGAGTGGTCCGCGAGAAGAACAAATTGTCGCCAAATTCGTTCATCAATAAATGTGTAAACTTCCCAAGGATGTTTGGCGGCGGAACCTCGGAGAAAATATACGTGTTAGCGAGAAAGGTCTTAAACTTCCTCCATCGATCAGCACAATAAGACAATGTCTTGTCTTTCAACTTCGACGATCGGAACAAAGTGTATGTAACCCTGGATAGTCTCCCAAATAGGATCCTTTACATTCTTAAAGTCCACACTTTTCCACTCATCCGTCAAGATGCTAACCTTGCCGTGCTAGACAAACCCGACAAAACTATTATATTTGCTTTTATTAGGACCGACAGTTCCAACCTTCCATCAAACTCAATCTCGAGCTTTGACCCGGAAGTCGACTTAGGGTCACATCCATCATTCGTGTGCGTCTTCTACCACGACATGCGGGCGATTACGAGCCTCATTGTGAGATGAAGAGGGTTCGTTCTCACTCACACCAGTCACACCAGGAACTGGCGTTGCCGGACCACGAATAGAATCGTTTTCATCGTCCATTTTCGAGACAGGAAGAGAGGAATGCCTGAGCAAATGAGAGAGTAACAGGGGCTGATGGTACGTGGGCGAGGAAGAGAGGTAATGCAACGAAGGGTTTCGAACGTGAACGAGGTTCTCCACGAGTAACAAAAGCTTTCGCGCGAAGAAATGTATATCTTGCGTGGATTTTTAAGACCGGATGCAAAAGAGACGGTTTTAATATTTACATTAATCCTGATCATATTAAAAGTCCGATCTTAAAAGTTTAACCTTTAAGACCGTTCCTTGTAAAACGCCGGTCCTAATATTAATGAACTTTTTTCGTACCGGAAGTATCATATGTCCGGTCATAAAGAAAACTTTTAAGACCGTCTTATTAATAAGTTCGGTCTTAAAACTTTAGACTTTTTATATTTAAATTTTTCCTTATTATGTTTTACCGCAAAAAATATAAGTACGGCTATATGAGATATATTTAGAAAGTAATTGAAATTTCAATTCAATTTTTAAGACCGGTTGTTTTTTAGTCGGTCTCAATAATGTTTTTAAGAGCGGTGAAAAATTGGTCCGATGCAAGAAGCTCTTTATATTTACGGAACTGCCACCGGTCATTCCTTTAAGACTGGGGTGTCGATTGTTCGCTCTAAATGAGGCGGTCTTAAAGCCTTTTTTTGCACTAGTGACATGACTCTAGCTCTAAGTTTTGAAAAGACAAATGATCAAGTATACAAATTGGGAAAATCTCTATATGGTCTGATACAATCTTTTAAAGCATGTTTGAAAGATTCTTAAATGGTCTCAAGTTAGAATGCAATAGACAAGGATTGTTAGATCACCCGATGTTTGTAAAAGTTGAGAAAGGAAAGAATTTCATCCTTATTGTGTATGTTGATGTCATAATTCTCACAGGAGATCACATTGAGGAATTAGCAAGAATAAAGGTTACACTTGGAAAACAATTTGAAGTCAAAGACCTTGGAAGTTTATAATACTTTCTTGGGATAAAAGTAGTAAGGTCGAAACAAGGGATATGTATCCCAAAGAAAGTATATACTTGACCTTCTTAAGGAAACATGTATGTTGGGTTGCAAACCTGAAGAAACCTTGATTGAGATCCCAAAAAAGAAGAAAAGGAAGCCCTTAAAGAATAATGAGGGAGAATAGAAAGAAGATAGTAAATTTGATGACGGTATGGATTAAGAAGAAGACAATGATAAAGAAGAGGCCTCTGATAAAGAAAGATATCATAGACTTGTTGGAAAACTAATTTATCTTTCTCAAATGAGACCTGATACAGCTTTTGCAGTAACACTATAAAAAAATGACGTTTTGTAGTGGTTAAAATTATGTATCTACAAAATACACCGTTACAAGATGTTTTCCGCTACTCATGTAATAAAATTGCTACTGTATTAGTAGCGGTTTTGAGTTACCGCTATAAGATGCGACAAGATGACGAATTTCAAAAAAATTGGCTCTAAAATTTTGTAGTGGTTTTAATATATTGGATAAAATTTCATAAATTGCACCAAATATTTAAGCGAATTTAAATTAAAAATTTTAGTGGTTTTACAACCGCTACAAAATGTTGCAAAATTGAAAAAAAAAATCATAATTTGAGTCCATTGTTACAATATTATGTTGAATATTTTTATTATTTGAATGACAAATTAAATGATAATAGTTAATATTTAAAAAAATGATTAACTTAAGTTAGATAAGTATAAATATTATGTAGGTATAATATTGAGAATGTGTAGATAATAAGGATTTATTGTGTTGTCCACCTTTGAGCAAAAAACTAATGTTGGCCATTAGATGATATTTGATTATGAAAAGAATGTTGGTGATGATAGAAGGAATATTGAGGAAATATCCTTAAAGTTTTGGATAAGAAAAAAATTAGTATCAATATTATAAGAAGGAAAAAAAAAAAAAACATTAAAATCAAAGATTTTGTAATGGGTGGGAAGAGTTGAGAGAAAAACGAGAGAGAAGGAGGTGGAAGAAATGAATGAGAGTATATGAAATGAAGTGTGGTGGGGTATTTATAGGGATATGCGTAACTTTTGTAGTGATTGATGTGATGATTTTTATAGCGGTTTAATGTTTGTAACAATTAAAAAACCACTACAAAAATTTATTGGTATTTTTTAAAAATAAATAAATTTCAAAATATCACATTTTGTACTACTAAAAATCGCTACAAATTAATGAACGTCGGCGGATTCGAAATATTCAAATTTCAATATTACACATTTTGTAGCGATTACAAAACCTCTACAAAAATTCATTAGTATTTTAAAAAAAATAAAGAAATTTCAAAATATCACATTTTGTAGCACTTATACTAAAAACCGCTACAAATTAATGAACATTGGTAGGATTCAAAATATTCAAATTTCAATATTACACACTTTGTAGTTTGTAGCGGTTGATGTGACAGTTTTTGTAGCAGTTTAATATTTGTAGCGGTTACAAAACTCTACAAAAATTCCGATTTTTTTTTAAAATATAAATTTTAAAAATATCACATTTTGTAGCGGTTTAGCTAAATAACTGCTACAAATATGAACATATTTTTTTTTAAAGATATTTTTTCCAAATATTTTTTTTGCTTAACTTCGTTTTGCGACGTGTTTAAGGACTTCACATTTGTAGCGGTTTAACTAAAAAAACCGCTACAAACTATTTACCACTACCCCAACTGCTACAAATAAAGAAACCCTACCTCGTGTGTTGTGAAAATTTGTAGCGGTTTTCTATAACCGTTACAAAAGTTTAGACTCTTGACATTCTATAATGGGTTTTTGATATAAACCGCTACAAATAAACCGGCCACTAATGGCGCACCATAAGGCGCCATATTTGTGGTGGTTTGTATAAATAAACCGCTACAAAATAACCGCTTCAAATTTGGCACCAACTTGGCGCCATATTTTGTAGGGTTAGTTTATGATAACCGCTACAAATGTCGTTTATTAACTAGCGCGTCACTTAGCATGAGCCATACTGCTACAAATTTCTAGCAATTTTGGTATAAACTGCTAAAAATTCGCATATTTTTAGCGGTTTATTTTAACCGCTACGAATTGACCTTTTTTTTTGTAGTGTAAGTGTAGCTTGCGAGCCAAAGAAAAAGCTTATGGAAGCATAAAGGTACTCCTAAAAACAGGAACAAAGAACCATAGAGAGGTATACACAAATGCAAGTTGGGGAGGAGCACACCCCAATTGCAAATCAACCTTTGGCTACTACTCATTTGTTTGGGAAAATCTAGTAATTTAGAAAAGCCATAAACATAGAGTTGTATCAAAGAGTGGTGTTGAATTCAGGTTAAGGGGCTCAAGGAATAATGGAAGGGTAAAGGTGCAAAAATACAAATAAGCTTTTATTCAATGTGTACCCAATACCAAATGCTTTTTGGAGGTTGCAAAATTGGAGCAAATTTCACAGCACCGTTAAAAGAGACTAACATCCATTTATTACAACTTGAAAGGACCAAAATGCCCCTAACCCCCAACCTCTTCCTTCCAACCTCTCGCAAGTTAGAACCTTTGATTTAACAGTATTTCATATTCATCACCTTTTTCTCAGATGACGATTTGGTCTGGGATATGGTAAATGCCAATGAAGAAGACCAAGGTACTGTGGGATACGGATACGGTAACCACCAATGAAGAGGACCACGATGCTATGGGATACAGTGGTCACTGATGTAAAGGACCACAGGTTTGTGGGATACAGTAGCGGTCGATAAAGAGGACGACGATGCTGTGAAATCTATCAAATTCATTTATTCAATTTACACTACTAGAAAATAGCTAATTTGCGAAGGAATTTGTGAGGGAATTGTTTCTCTTGCAAGTTTAGGGGTATTTGTGACGGAATTTAAATTTCGTCACAAACCCCAAATGGGGTTTTGTGACGGAATTGGATTTCTGTTGCAAAACCAAGGGTTGTGTGACAGAATGTAAAACCGATGGAATTCCAATTCTGTCGCAAAACCCCGTTTGGGTAACGGGGTCTTGCGATGGAATTGCAATTTTGTCACAAAACCACTAATTTTGCGACGGAATTTCTATTTCCGTCGCAAACTATTGGCATTTTGCACCGCCGGTTTGCGACGAAAATAAATATTTCATCGTAAACTTTAATGAGTATGCGACGGAATTTTACTTTCGTCGCAAACTCATTTTAAATTTCCCAACTTCTTCTTCCTCCTTCATTTTCACGATCCATCCCTCCTTCTGCGCTCTCCCTTTTCACCGTTCATCCTCCACCTCCCGTCGTCGTGCCGCCGCCGTCACCGGTCTCCACCAACGCCTTTGTCGCCACCCCTTCCAGTCTCCGCTGTCGCTGCTTTGCCAAGTTTGAATTTTTTTTTCCAGCTTTTTTATCATTTATTGTTGGATAGTTGCTTTGTATTTGGGCATGTTTACTGTGATTTATACATAGATCCTTTGGTATAATGCTTTGATTATATATAGTGGATTTTTTTTTTTTTTTTTTTTTTTTTTTGGTTTAATTTTTTACCCTATGCTTTGTCTAGATACGAATCTTTATATTTCTTTATTTGGTTATTGTATAAGCACTTTCAAAATTTTTATAATCCCCATTAATTTATGGGATCAATTAATGTGAATGCAATGATCAGGGGGTATGTAAGGATCTAAAGCAATATTTGGTATGATATTCAAGAATATAAGAATCAAATGTAGTTTATATAGTATTATCTATATTTTATTAAATTAGCATAAAAATAAAAATTCATTTTAATATTTTTATATGTTGTAATTTGTAATTCTCATTTATATGTTTTGGTAGTGGATTCCTGATGGACCTATTTAAAACAATTGACATTGCAAAATTAATTTACTATACATAATATTATATAAATAAAAAACATATAAATCAGTCATTTAAATAATAATAATGGAAATATTTGTGCATATAATTCAATCGAGAAGATTATAAATTACCACTATGTATATAGTACAAATTCAATGTGTAGTTAACAACTTTGATGTAATTGTGTGTTTGTATTGTGATGAAATAATAGTATAAATCTCTAAATAGGATGGTGTTATGAGAAAAGTAAAGTGTTGAGAAGTGATGTTTATAGATAAGAGAGTTAATTAATTAACGTAAAGTAGGAGGAATGTGTGACTTTAAAGAATAATGAAATTTGCTTGTATTATAAAAATTAATGAAATTAGCTAGTTGATTTAGTCTCTTAGAAAAATGACTGTTAATTTTTTTTTAAAAAAAATTATCTCATTTAAATTTTTTATTTAAAACTATCTTTAACAAGTTATACAATAAACATGGATAATTTGAAAAAAAAAAAACAAATTACAAATACTTGTTTAGATTAAAAGATAATTATAAATACAAAAGATAATGTTGGGAATTTTATATTAGATAAACTTGATTAAGTCTTATATAATATTGTCTTAAATAATCACATGGATTTGCCCCATATATATTACAAAACTTCAAATTCATCCTCATC
This sequence comes from Acacia acuminata, assembly GCA_019022655.1. Lineage (NCBI taxonomy): Eukaryota > Viridiplantae > Streptophyta > Magnoliopsida > Fabales > Fabaceae > Acacia > Acacia acuminata. Next base: position 2,015,839 of record JAFJYI010000049.1, on the reverse strand, counting down.
CCAGTGAAGGTGTTTCTACAGGTAAACGTAATACATTTGATATTGATTGTTATATTTTCATTCCCTTGTTCATTTAAATGAAGTACAAAAAATAAACTTACTTCCTAATGTTGTTTTTGCGAGATGAGATGAAGAAGATGAAGGCGTTGGTGTAACAAGCCAGCGGTTGAAATGAGTCCGACATGGTAGCAATGAGTCAGCAAGCAATTAAGCTGCATTAGACACAGGCGATGATGCGGGAGATGCAGCTTCAACTCCAATCCCTATTTAAAGCCAAGGGTACGGGGTCGGCTCCCGGTGATGATGATAATGAAGATCATACGGTTTTCTTGTTTAGACTATTTTTTAGTTCATATTATTCACAACATTATTATTTATATTTTATTTTTCTCTATGTAAACTCTTTATGATTGTTACTATATTTTGTAATTTTGTTTTATTTTTTTAATAAAATTAAATTTGCAATGGAAAAAAATTCCGTCGCAAAATTTTGAAATTTGCGACGAAAAAAATTATGTTGCAAAAATTCACAATTGCAACACACTTTTTTTGCGACGAATGCAAAATTTCACAATTGCGACGGATAAATTCCGTTGCAAATGATTTTTGTGACGGAAAATGTCTTTTTTGTGACGGAATTTTTCCGTCGCAAAAAATGACTTTTTTTTTTTTAGTGTTAGCTCCTTTGTTTTAAATTGTATTCGTTGCAAATGATTTTTGCGATAGAAAATGTTTTTTTTGTAACGGAATTTTTAAATCGCAAAAAATGACTTTTTTTTTTTGTGTGTGTTTGTTAGCTCCTTTGTTTTAAATTGTAATGTGCATCGGCTTCATCCTTGCATCTTTTTTAAAAAAAAGTATTCATTTGAATGGATGATTAAGTTAAATCCAAGAGTGAAATTGCAGAAGAAATACAATATACTGTAGTTTTGTTTCGTCTCATTTTCCTCTTACTTATAAGAGGAGATCACTCATAAGTAGAAGAGGTTCTACTAGCACTTTGTTTCAAAATAAATAAAATAAATAGAGAGAGAAGCTGATAAATCTAAAATACATATAGAAAAGATCCTGCAAGAGGAGATAAAGATATTGATGGTGGGGTGAGTACATGAAATGTGTGAGAGAGACGATTGAGGAAGGAGGTGTTACATTGCATGTGAGATGAAAAGAGGAAGGGAAGGAGCCACCGTCGCCGACATATGAGAAGGAAACGACGGGATGAAAAGAGGAAAGGAGGGAGTCGTCGTTGCTGGCATCTAAGAAGGGAACATGGAGATGAAAAGAGGAGGGAGGGAGTCAGATCAATCAGGAAGAGGCCAATCAAGGAAATTAGAAAATTTAGATATTTTTATTTCTTAAATAACATGGGTCCCACAAACGAGTTAGTTTCTTTTGATGATGCTGTAAAATTTCCTCTAATTTTACAAGTTTATGAGTATTTTTTCACCTCCAAAAAACGTTTAGTGTTGGGTGCACTTTAGATAAAAGTTTATATGTATTTTTGCACCTTTACCTAATAATAGAATAGGTGTGGCTAAAACAAGTGTTGGATGAGATACAAGTCAGTGTAGACTTGCTACTCAAACTTTACTGTGACAACAAGGCCACTATAAGCATGACTATAAATCCTGTTCAACATGACAATCTAAACATATGGAAATCGACACACATTTCATCAAAGAAAATGTGGAAGGAACCATCACTACCAAAAAAACAGGATAATTTATCTTGCATCGAATTAAGTTTTTGTGTGTTGATTTTATCTTGCTCTTAATTCTTTAAGTGCCTAATCACCATTTAGTTGTCTTGGTCATTTAAATTATTCTTGAGAAAGATAATTTAAGTGTGGAATTTAGGTAAAATCATATTAGGTAATGGAAATAAAGAATGTCCTACGTAAGTAAAAAAATCCAGACATGCGCTAGAAGAAACTAATGACAATAAAATTTTTAAATTTAACCATCACTACAAAAAAAAAATCATTTTTTGCGACGAAAAAAAAACCGTCAAAAAAAGGGTATTTCCGTCGCAAAAACGTATTTGCGACGGAATTAGCAACGGAATTAGTCCGTCGCAAAAAATGTCATCACAATTGCGAAGGAAAACGAAATTCCGTCGCAATTTGCGACGGATATAACATTCGTCGCAAATTTGCAAATCGGATATTATACCGTCGCAAATTTCCAATTTGCGACACAATAGTATTCCGTCGCAACTCGATATTTGCGACGGATAACTTTCCGTCGCAAATCATTATTTTTATTTTTTTTTATTTTTTCGGTTTTTTTTTTATATTAGCGACGGATTTTTAATTCCGTCGCTAATTTTCATTTTTTTTATAAAATAATTATTTTTATTTTTTTTAAAATGTTTATTCCCATTGCAAATTTTGTTTTTAATATTTTTTTGAAAAAATAATTAAAAACATTTAAAAATGGCATTTAAAATTTAAAAATATAATAGTAAAAACTGTATATGATTAAAATAACAATCAGAAATAGTTTACATAGATAAAATAAAATATAAATAATATTGTTTAAAACAAAAATCTACTAAAGTATAGTCTAAACAGCAGCATCATCATCGTCATCACCATCACCACAATCAGGAGCTGGCTCCTTACCCTTGTCTTTCATTAGGGATGTAAGTTGAAGCTGCATATGGTTCATCATCTCCGTTTGTTGACTCATCCATTTTGCATCATCATCTCCCGTTCTGGAGCATCTGTTGCCTCATCATCTCCTCGTTCTGGAGCATCTCTTGATCATCTCCTGCTCCAGAGTCATCTCGCTTTGCTCATCTCATCATCTCTGCATCATCATCTCTCCGTTCCCGAGTCATTTGTTGTCGTGTCCGGTTAAGCTCCTCCACCAATGCCTTCATCTTTTTTATCTCATCTGCAAAAAAATATTACGCAATACGTTTATTTTTTGAACATCATTTAAATGGACAAATGAATGAAAATGTAACAATTAGTAGCAAATGTATAACGTTTACCTACAGAAACACCTTCAGTGCCAGATGAGGAGCGCTTCGTTTGCTTCAGTCGGCCAGCAGAGGCACCTACCTCAAAGACTCTCTCTTTCTTGTCAAATCCTCCTGCAGCCTGAAAGAAGAGACTCTCGTTGTCGAACTGAGACGATGCGGGGTCGGCCCCACTCTGCGAGTCTCTATCTGCGACGACTTTCAAAAGGTTTCCTACAAGCACAAAAATACGGGAGAAATAAGGCATGTGAAATGAAATAAATATGGTGTTGCATGAAACAAATAATATGCAATAAATGTCTCACCGCTACTTGCTTCGCCTTGTTGTTAATCCAGCGCCTCTCACTCCCTTCGAGGCTAGCTTTGGGAATGGGTTCGCTCAAAGGTAGCCCAATCAAGTGACTTTGCGGGAACTTCCCCGGACTCTTCCCCGCAAATACAAATGATGACCTACAAAATATTGAATACTTAAATAGAAAATAATGTCTACTCACAATTTTGCGTCGATGCTCACTAAATGGAATGGATCCGCCAACATATGACGGTCCTTCCATTTTGGCCCTATTTTGCTTATTTTTCTCACTTTTGTTGAGAAACTTCGGATCGTTGGTCCATTGTTGAATTAATTCCTCTGCGATTAATCCTTTGAATTCAATTTTGCTTGCCTCTTTGCCTTCTCAACTTATAACACCTCTCGATCAACCACCGGCCTCCTTTGTAGTTATAAGCTTTTTTCATATCTTCACGATGTTTAGGCAACGTGCTATACTGATTTTGCAAATCAATAATGAACAATTAGTGCTCTAAATTTTAAAACTGCTTGATGATAAAACACACAACTTACCAAGAACTCTTCGAACCAACGATCCCGATTCGCCTTAGGGATCTGTGTCCAATCGCCCCCAAGGTGATTGAAATTACGGAATATTTGACACGAGATCCAATCCGCAACCTCATTATAAGGGTAAAATCTGAAGACAAAGGACGAGATGCAAATATTAGCATACCAACTGAAGGTAGAAAATCGTAACATTACTAGTAACTTTACATGACTTACTCGTGCTCGCCTCCAGGACAGACCCAAAGCTTCCCTGTCGCAGGATCTACCGTTCCCCAGATGGGTGTATCGGAGGAACTACCTTCTTCCCCAACGTGGCTCTGAGGCGACCCAGTGGGCTAAAGGAACGAATGTGAACTATTGAAGATATTTGTACATAGATGGTTCAAGAAAACTAAACATATGTAAATTAATCAGAAATCGTAAAGTAAAACCTGTTGTTGCCCTTGCTGTGGATCAGAGGCGGTAGATGGTGACGATGACAAATGAACCGACGGTGAAGATGACAAATAAACCGACGGTGGAGATGACAGATGATCAACGGCGCGGCAACTGCGGGAACCCCCGAGCCTTCGCCTACGAAGGGCGATGGCGTGGCCCTACCCTCTAATAGGACGAGGCTAGGAGAGACTACCACTACATCCACTACCTGAACGCCCTCTTGTATGCTCCATCTCTGAACACTCATAAACATTATATCAAAATGTTTATAAATTTAAGAAATTTAATTAATATCACATTGGCCAAGTAGGATATATCTAGTATAATATATCGTCATAAACAAAGAACTAATACAAATCAATCGGACGATTCCTCTTCTTCAGCCTCAGCCTCCGTGCCTTCCTCTAAAGTCTCATAATCGTCGAACTCGGATTCACTATCAGAATAAATCTCGTCACTCTTCGTCGATTCCTCATCGTCAATTTGGATAGGAATCAACTCTAACTCCTTGACGAGAATTGAACAGTTGCTTGGTACATCGTCGTCGACAATGTATATGGGATGTAAATGTTCCACATCAGCTTGGAACGGTTCCATCATACCGTCATTTGTTTCCGACTCTTTGGACTTGGGTATAATATTTCGTGCTTTAGTTTTGATAACTCCCCTCCACCCTTGACGTGATCTGGGGTATAATATATAGTACACTTGTTCCTTTGTTGAGCAAGGATAAATGGGTCATAACCAACCGTATATCTCCTTGTCCAAAGGACCTCAACATTTCCATATATGTCCACTTTTGTCCCACGCGGACTGTTATCAAACCACTCACATTTAAAAAGGGTCACCACTTTGTCCCACGGTAATTCAGCTGAATTATGTCAATTAACTTCCCGTAGTAGTCGGCCTCCACCCCGTCACCTTGGCCACCTCGACAACATACACCGTAATTGCAACATACTGTACTTGCGTTCACTTCAACAGTATAAAACCGATACCCATTGATTAAATATTTTTTGCATCGGGTAACAACTATTGCAGCTCCATGAGATAAACTCCATGCAACTTCAGTTGGATCTTTTGGATTTTGCACAAAGTAGCATTGAAACCATTTAGGAAACTCGGAGGTCGTGAATTGATCAACTGCGGAATCCGACATTAAAGGATTTTCCAATCAGACCCAATTAGAGAAGTAACTGTACGGGAAAAAAATGAAGTTAATATTTTAATACTTACCGTAACGGTAAAAAGCAAAAGAAAGCTTACTTTAAATACGGGTGACCTCTTCACGGTTGTTTAGAATGTACCACTCCGCTACTTTCTTATCGTTCCCTTCCGAGTTGACCTCCAACGTTTTCCCAAGACTCGGCTGGAAAATTAAATATTGAATTTTGTTTGCTCGTATCACCGCCATCATCGTTGCGAGGTACCCTTCTCCATCTTGATATCATTTCAGGGGGATAGTAGTATGACGCAAATTTTGTCGCCTCTTTGACTAGGTACGCCTCTATGATAGATCCTTCAACATACCTTGAATTCTTTTATCTTCTTCTTAAGTGTGCGTAAAAACCTACAGTGGACAATGAGAGAGTATTAATAAACTAAAGTACCATGTCCGTCAATTAATAAAAGTGTGAAAGAAATATATATTACCTCTCAAACGGATACATCCACCTATATTGTTGTGGCCCTCCTACCTTTGCTTCGTACGCCAAGTGAACAGGCAAATGTTCCATTGAGTCAAACATGCTAGGAGGAAACATCATCTCTAATTTGCATAGCATTATTGGCATGCTCGTCTCAAGGTGCCGTAACTTTTCAACATTAAGCTCAGAAGCACAGATTTCTCTAAAGAACATTGAAAATTCCGTCAGAATAGACCATATATGCTTTGGAAGTGCTTTGAAGGCCCACGGCAACAATCTCTGGAAAAAAAACATGACAATCATGACTCTTCATCCCGAATAACTTCACCTTGTGCATGTTGACACATCTTTTCAAGTTTGACGCATAACCGTCCGAGAGTTTCAAGTCTTTAACCCATTGTAACAACTCTAAATTCTCTTGTTTGTTGAATGTGTATAGCGCTCTAGGTTTGGAAGTCCGTCCCGTGACATTCTGCACCAAATACAAATCAGGCCTTCTGCAAATCGCTTCTATGTCCAGCTTGCGTTGACTGTGTCCTTCGTCTTGCCCTTGGTGTCCATCACGGTGTACAGAATATTGCAAAACACATTTCTCTCAATATGCATGACATCGAGATTGTGTCTTAACAATTGATCTTTCCAATATGGTAGCTCCCCGAGAATATCTTTGCGTTTGTTCCAATGATGATCAACGCCGTATCCTCGGGTTGGCTGGAAGCAGCCCCTTCTTCAACACTTTGAATGTACTTGACCCTGTCCCATACTTCTTGGCCACTTAAACGATGAGGTTGATCTACGCGTTCGACCACACTCCGCATGAAGTCTTTTTTATTCCTCCTATATGGATGCTCGGGGGGCAGGAATCGCCGGTGCCTGTCAAACCAACAGACCTTGTGACTGTAATCCAAGGTAAAACCCATGTTTTGTTCAAGACATATCGGGCATGCAAGCTTCCCAGACGTTTGCCAGCCACTCAACATACCATATGCGGGAAGTCATTTATCGTCCACATTAAGGCAGCCCGCATGGTGAAATTTTGGCTCAACGATATATCATACGTAATAACCCCTTCACTCCACAACATCTTAAGCTCGTCTATCAAAGGTCCGAGGTACACATCTATCTTCTTTTTGGGGTTGGATGGCCCGGGATTAACGCGTTAAGAAACAAAAACTCTCTTCTCATGCACATAGAAGGTGGGAGGTTGTACGGTGTCACAATGACAGGCCAACATGAATAAATCCTGCCCGTACTGTCGAAAGGAGCAAACCCATCCAAACATAGACCAAGACGGACATTGCGGGGATCCCTAGCAAAGGAAGGATTCGCCTCGTCAAATTTTTGCCAAGCTTCGGCATCGGATGGATGCGTCACAAAGTTTTCATCCCCGTGATGCTCCGGTGCCATCTCATGTGAGCATTGTTTGTTCGATGCATACAATCTCGAAGTCCGGGAACGAGAGGAAAGTATGTCATCTTGCTTAATTCCCGACGGGTCGTTTTCCTTCCAATCCTCACAACTTTATATCTGTCATGTCCGCAAAATTTACGGTTGGTCACTCAAGCATCATCCTTGTAATACAACATACATCCTATGGGGCGTGGTGGATTTTTTTACATCCAAGGCCCAACTCTTTCACCTTTTTTTTTTTGCTTGATAAAAATCCTTCGGCAAATTATTGTCTTTAGGAACAACCTTACTCATGATCTGCATCATTTCATTGTAATTCCTCTCACTCATATGGTGATCAGTCTTCAAGCTAATGTTGCTAGGGTAGCCGATAGCGATGAATATTCACTATTTTCAAAGTATTCGCAACCTTCCCATAACGGACGTTGCTCTTCTTGAAGCATTTTATAGACCTATCGGCTTCCGGATGAGGATCCTCTCCCATGTATGATGGTTGAGTATGTGTATCAGTCTCCTCTCCCATGTATGACGGTTCAGCATGAGTAACGGGATCGAAATATTGGCCGATCGATGGTCCCGCAGCGTCCATAACCAGCTGCTCATATTGATTAAAGTTGTCTCGATGACTACTGTCCCCGTAATAACCTCTTGGTGTCTGTCAGACTTCGTCATGACACTCCCAACACTCATAATCCTTCATGAATCCCTTTTACACAAATGGATTTTGACCGTCTCCGAATCTTCAAATCTTAAACTCCTACATTTGGCACACGGACAACCGATCGCCTACTTGAATGAGGTGAATGTGCCAAAGCAAAATTGATGAACTCTTTCAAACCCGCCAAGAATACTTGAGTTAGTTGTCTTCTCTTAGTTAAACGATTGTACATCCAACTCCTATCATGATTGTCTTCCATACTTCCTAGCTAGTTCAGTTACTAACCTAATTAACATCTCAATATGCCACAAATATATATAAGTAATCAATACAACTAGCCACTGTATCAACCAATTGCCATTTAGTCAAGAAAGTGAAAAACAAACACATGCATTGAATAAAGAACATATCCCAGACAAGCAACCAGAGAATGAGGATAGCACACCGAGAATATGGGGACATGCTTGTGGAGGGGGCAAACAAAGAATAGAACACTATAAGTATTTTGGAGTTTCTAACATATAAAGATTATTTAAGACTTAATCAAATTTATATAATGTGCAAAATCAACTTTATCTTTTATATTTATAATTACCTATTTATCTAAACAAGTATTTTCTAATTTTGTTTTTTAAATTATCAATTTTATTGTATAACTTGTTAAAGATAGATTCAAATAAAAAATTGAAACGGAATATTTTTAAAAAAATTATTGCCTTATCCCTAAATATCATTTCTCAACACTTCACTTTTCTAATTTCAACACCATCCTATTATAGATTTATGTATCATTACCAACTAATAAATAATCATAATTTTATCACACCAATATCATTTATGTACCATTAATGTTATTCATGTATATTTTTTATTATAAAAAGAAATAAAATATCATTGACAAATCAAAATTAATCATTTATACATTGCAATAATATTTATATTGCTCCTCTAAATACTTAATAAACTTTAATTATTAACCAAATTATAACCTAAATAAACAATAATGTTAAATTATAACCTATTTATTCATTAGTAATAAATATGACTAATTTATTAAATTTTTATCTATACTAATTTCTCATAACAAATAATGTGGTGAAAAAAAAAAAAAAAAAAAAAAGGGGGAGCTTATCGGAAGGGGAGGGTAGCGGACGGCGGAGAAGAACACCGGTGACTAGAGAACTAAGCGATCTGTGGAGACCTATTTAGAAAGTTTCTTTCATAAAATTAATTCCAACACAATTTTTATCTACACTAAAAAGAGAAAAAGAAAGGGATCGGAGCTTACCGGAAGAGCACCGGTGGACTGGAGGAGAGCCGAGGGCGTTGGAGAGGCGAGTCGCGGGGGGGGCGGAGCTGTGGGGTTAAGGGTGGAGCGTGGGGGCGGGGGCGAGGTGTGGGGTTAATAGGGGCGAGTAATGGGGGCGGGCCGAGCCGCTGGGGCCTGGGCGCGGAGCTGGGGGCTAGGGGCCGGGGCGAGGGGAGCGTGGGGTGGGGGCGGTGGAGCGTGGGAGTGGGGGCGGGGAGCCGGGGGGTCGGGTAGAGTGGCGATGGGTAGGGGTGAAGAGATTTTAAAAGATTTTGCGACGGAATTTAATTACGTCGCAAAATCACTTTTTGCGACGGAATTAAGTTCCGTCGCAAAATCGCTTTTTGCGACGAAAACACACATCCGTTGCAAAAAGCGGCCAAACAATTAGCGACGGATGTGTAATCCGTCGCTAAAAGTCGAACTCAAGCGGCGGGATTTTTGCCGCCATTTAGCGCGTACGTGTAATGCGTCGCTAATTTTTGCGACGGATGACACTTCCGTCACTAAACTTTGCGACGGATTAAACATCCGTCGCAAATCTCGAAAACTAATTAGCGACGGATGTGTAATCCGTCGCTAACATTTGCGACGGATCACACATCCGTCGCTAACATTTGCGACGGATCCCACATCCGTCGCAAATCTCGAATCGGTGCCGCTTAGCGGCGACGACTTCGTGTTCCGTCGCAAATTTTGCGACGGATTTTTTATCCGTCGCAAAATTCCCCAATTTGCGACGGAAAATTTTCCATCATTTGTTTAGTTTTTTTCTAGTAGTGCATCAATTTGTATGCCTTTACATCCAATTGTCGATTAATGGTTACTATCATGTGTTATTAATTCCATCAATATATTGTTCATTATACAATTCTTTCTTCATTTATTATGTTGATTTTTAAATAAGAGTAGTCCATATATTGTTTTCTTATTTGTTTAGTTAACACGAAGTCACAAGATGACTCCAATTTAATGGTATATGAATGCGCTTTCTAAGAATTCATCTCCATGTCTCAATAAATTTTAATGACAAGATGATAACGACGATGCCCTACTCAATATCATCCCACCTACTTGGTGAAAATTTCAATTTTGTTGTAATTGACAATATATTGAAATAATTATATTACCATTTATTCTCTAAATGATTAAAATTTGAAAATTCCAATTTAGGGACGGAATTAATAACGAAAGGATTAGTGATAGAACAGCGACAAAAATTAGAGACAAAATTTATTCCATCACAAATTTAGACTAAGTTACACAAATTTAGACTAAGTTATCTCCAAAATTAATGACAAAAATTGTGACATACTTGCGATGGAATTTAGTGATGAAAATTAGAGTCAGATTTGAGAGGATTTGTGACAGAATTTACTTTGTCGCTAATCCTTCACTAAATGCATTTAGTGACGGGATTTTGTCGCTAATTGCCGTCACTAATCTGTCTCTAATTCAATCACTAACATTTGTGACAGAATTTTTTATTGTTTAGTGACGGATTCACTAATTTCCGTCATTAATATCTTTTTTTTTTTTTTAGTGCATATGTTTGACTTACCTACCTACAAATCTCCAAGCTGCAGACATGTTAACAAAAGTGTTATTAAAACTTGCCTCTAAAAGTTGTATAAGTAAGTTAGACATAATCAGAACTTATGTAATCCAACTTGAGGGGGAGTGTGAAAATATTATGAAATTAATTTGTTGAGAAATATTAGGAATAATTGTTATTTGAATTTTTAATTTAGTGTCATATGATGTTATCATTAGACAAGATTATAATAAAATACTAGGGTTAGGGTTAGTTATTCTATCTCTATATAAAGGCATAGGAAGTATCGAATTTTATTCATGAAAGTAACATAGAATAAAAGGCACACTTCACCTATGTTCCACAATATTCTTGCGCGAACTCCACCTCCACGCACATAACGTTTATTCTTTTCAACCATTAAGTATTTAATGTTATATATGTATGATTATGTTGTATCCCAGTTAGAATTGACAATATTCGAATCTGATATAGTCATGTAGCGATATCAATATTATAGTTAAATTGTGTTTTTCACCGAAAAAAGAATTGATGGTGATGCGAACTAGAATAGTAATGGGTTCAGTATTGAAGAGGCGAATTGTGGTTGGTTCGTCAAAGATCATGGATGGCTTGCTGCTTCCCAAATAGTCATCGGTTCTCTCATCCATAATGAACCCCATCTCATTTCCATAGGCCAAATTGTGGAATTGAATTAAACCCATTGTGATGGAACTCAATTCAATATGGAAGCCTAATTCATGTAAAGCAGACATGCAAAATTCTTGATTCCATTTTCATTATTGCTTTCCCGATCAATTTCATCATACCAAACAGGCCATTTTGATAATATTCAGTCTGATATTGTCAGCGTCATTCATCTTCAAATTCAAATTTCCTTCTCAGGTTGACGATTTACATTTTTCTTCTTTCTGAACCATCTTGGAGCTCCTCACAAGCTAGTCCAAAGGCCATGGTCTGTGTAAAACTAGCAACTTCTTTATTTTTGAATGGAAAAAAGTTCTTAATTGTGTTGTCTCATGTGCCACTTTTGGTGTATTAGACAAATAACAAAGATGGTGGCTCAATACCCTCAATTCATTGTGAAATTTGGCCTCATTTTTTGTGGACCATGTGGCAAGATTTGTTACATTTCTTATATGGGGACTTCCATCATAACACAGTACTTATTACATAATAGGCAAAGAGAATAGTTTAACCTCTTGTATTCATCCTTTTTGTGTAAAGAGATGCAGGTAGTGTCTGCTGTGCCATAAGGTAAATTCTGCATCCTCTACTCTAACATGCATTCTATAGATCAATCCACTATGAAGGCCTTTATATATTCATGCCTTAATATAAAATCCACTTTGTACTTCAATTTTTTCAATAAAGTGGACCTTACAGACGTATTACATTGCTTCATGATTTTAACTTATGAAATCAAGAGCTAGAGAATGGGTTCATTCACTTTCACTGATATCATTATCAGCTTCCAAGGATGCTAAGATAATGTAATGAGGCTTGACATCGATAATCTAAAACGCGCATGATGGTTTAAAATCAAAAAAGGACAATAAAGGGATGTGATAAAGCAAGGCAAATAGTTATTCATATGAAAAAAAAAGATCATGTCTCATCCAATATATATATATTCGTTTCCAGAGGAAATCCGGTAAACAGAAAGCAAAAGCATAAAGGATGATTTTATAGTTCCATACAAAAAAAGACAAATGGAGAATTCAACAAACACAAATCAAGGTGGTATTTGTTGAGAGGGAATTTAACCGCTGCCGGGAGGCTTGTAGGCGATGAAGCTGATGCACTGGACTTGGCGAACGTTGTCGAAGCCGATGATTCTGGCGTGAGCCCGAGGGTACTCCTTCTTGACCTCCTCCAGCTCCTTCAACACCTGAGTCGCGTCTGTGCATCCGAACATGGGCAGCTTCCACATTGTCCAGTATCTTCCATCATAGTACCCTGGTGACTTGTGGTTCTCACGGTACACAAATGCGTTCTGCCACATCCAAATATAATCATCATATTTCAAATCTCATTAAAACGACATATATAAATCTCCACACAACTTACTCCAACTTCGAACTCTAAGCAAGGAACCCATCCCTTTCTGAGAAGGTAGTCTACTTCCTTGAGCAGAGACTCAGAGGAGAGAGGTGGCAGGTACGAGAGGGTCTCAAACTTCTTCTTCCCAAGTGGGGGCCACACCTGGTTTTTTGTTTTTTTAAATTTTTCACACACATTTCTGGGTAAGTTTTCTTTTTTCCATTATAATAACAGATCAAGAAGCTAAATCAATTCAACAATTTCTCTTGAGTATGGGGATATGATCTTACCAGCATGCAGCTTACTCTCGAGCCGTTGCTAGCAAGGGAGGTGATGTCTGTGTTACTGGTCTTCTTGCTCACGAGCAAGCCGGCGCCAGCCTTGAGACCGGTGTAGGCGGGGATCTTGTTGATCTGGGCGGGGGCGGCGACGGCAGCGGCGGCAGAGGAGAGCACAGAAGAAGCCATTTCCTTCTTCTTTTTTTCTTTTACTGTGCTAGTATTTCACTACTGAGATGCAAAAGCTTGGGCTTGAACTAGCTATTTATAATGCTGAACTTTGGAGATTCCTAATCCAAGGGTTTGAAAATGAAGGGCTATGAATCTGCACAAAACTTGACCGTTGGATAACGAAGGTGATGGCATATCACTCTGATATAAACCATGGCCACACGAGGATGAAAGTTTGTGAAGAGAAGCCTTATCGTAATGGACCAGTAAGGGAGTGCCACGTGGAAGAAAGTCCATAATCTTATCTTTTTTGATATGGAAGAAAGTGAAAATGTGTGATGGAGGTGAAGTTGATATTTTTCTCTTGGTGCGGCAGAGTTTACCGTATATTGGCCTCTCATGGAATTTGTGACGATGCCTTCTTCTCATATGCATCATTCATTATTGCTTTTTTTTTTTTTTTTTTTTTTTTTTTTTTTTTTTTTTTTTTTTTAAATCCAAAATTTATTATTGCTTTAGTGATACTCTTTGTCATTGTTAGGACTAGTAGTTGTCCTTGATTTGGCTCTTTCAACAAGGTTTAGGTGTTCTGGAGCCAAAAAAAAAACAAGGTTTAGGTGAGGTCACAGGTTTTAAGTTAATGAAACCTACATTTCATGCTAATTAATTGGGATTATTTGTGAAATTACTCATCAATCCAGTCCTAAATGTACTACTCCCTCCGGTCCTAATTATAAGACCTAGTTGATTTTTTTGGAGGGATTAAAGAAGCTAATTAAATTACTTTAAAGTATTTTTATTTTATTTTTTCAAACAATTGGTTTGACTAATAAACTAATATACTATGTATAATCTAAGGATACACAACATATGAAATGATTAAATATCTTATTTAGCTTCCTTAATCTCTCAAAAAAAAAGTCAACTAGGTCATATAATTAGGACCAGAGGTATTATATCGTTACTTTCTTTCTCAAGTTCTATTTATAAACTTCAATTTTTTTAATGTGATTTATCTTTTTTTATAAGATTGATTTCAAAAATGTCTAATCATTTATTACTTTTTTTTTTACCCGTAATTAATTATATATATGTGTCTCTCTCATTTCTTTTCTACTTATTATCTCTCACACTCACCATCTCTATCAATAAGGGTGTTTTTTTAGCAAGTAAATTGCATTTTTTTTTTTAATACATATTTATTATCTTTAACCAACTTTTTAAATTGTGTAATTCAGTAATTTGGAGGTTATAAATAGGATAGGAGGGAGTAATTTGCAGACAAAGCAAATTAATTTAATTAGTTATTTGTAAGAAAATATGTGTTGATTTCCCTAAAATATTCTTTTTAATCATTTATATTGGAATTACTCATTGATAGAAATCTTTTTATATGTACAAATGTACAATCAATCAGATAGTTTGGGGGGGGGGGGGGGGGTTATGAATTTGGAAAATAAAATGGATTAAAGTCTTATCACTAGTGTAAAAAAGGCTTTTAAGACCGGACAAAAGAGGAGTCGTAAGGCCGGATATGCGACCGGTCTTATTCCAAATTTATTAAAAGTCTACCATTTAAGACCGGACTCAAACCGGTCTTAAAGAAACTCTTTTAAGGCCGGACATTTAAAAACTTGGGTCTTAAAAAGTTGTACTTAAATGAAGCCGAAATATTTTTTGTTCGGTCCTAAAGCTCAACTTTTAAGACCGGCCAAAAATAGGCCGCTCTTAAAAGATCGTAATTATAAGACCGGACAAGACACATACTGATGCATGTACCATATGGGGTTGTCCTGAGTATCATGCCTTTTCTTTTCTACTATTTGGAAGGTCCTCATGGCACAATAATCAAAATCACAAATTTATCAATGATTCACTGAAAATTCACAGCAGAGATTTCAGACAAGAGAATCAAAATGACATGCTTACTCGTTGATGGCTGCACCAACGTAGGCAATGGCTCACCGTGAGTGGAGCATAAGAAGATAACTTTATGCTCCTTCTTCATGCACATGAGGACCAACGCCGATGTGCGCTGAAAATTCACAATAAAACTATACTCGATGATATATGTAGCGGGAATTAAGTGAATTGCGGACAAGATTTTTGATATGTACTGTGGAAGAATGGCAAAAAGTATAACTTTCTTCTCACTTCACACAACCTCTTTGATATGTACTCTGTCTCTCCTCCATAGATGTTTGACTTGAATAGACGGGCACAAGAATCCAAAATCGTTGATCCCGCCCTTTGAACCAATTCATGATGCAAGAACCTACAATAATGACATCGATCGGGAATTAGTATATATGTATGTATGTCTAAACGATGCATTTAAATTATGTACTCATAGACAGAAGATACTTACTTCATAAAAATTTGAACAACTACATCAGTAAGCTCTTGTCGAGGAAGCAGCAGGGACTCAACATCAACGGTGTCAACTTGAACGGGCTGAGGATGAGGGACGCCTACTACTTCATTGGCAGGCCACGATTTATCCTTAAAATATCCACTCTTCATCATATCGGATATTTTTCCCTGGCGTGACCAACTTAGCGATGGGGATAGAGCTTGAGGAGGGAATGGAGCTTGACGAGGGGATGGAACTTGAGGAGGAGGGTTGAAGCTTCGGGAGCGGTAGAGACATGTACAAGCATCACTGGCCAAGGGATGAAGGTTCCCTTGACATCACTGACAAGCTTCAGCTCATCAGTTTGGAGAGGGAGCGGTGCATCAAAGATCACCTTTTCAACTGACACTCTGACTTCATCATCAGGCATTTGTTGGTAGTGTACGGTTGATCCCAAGTTGTGAATACCTTTTGCAACCAATAATCGTCCATCATGATGATCGGGATCCTCCACATAAAGGTCACAAGGTTGCTCTAACTGTCCAACAATGCGGCTCCCTCTAGTGCTCACGCACAGCTTGCGAGGTGAGTGTGTGTAGGGAACACTGGTCTCGGACGATTGCTCAAAAGCGGCCTCATCCGACTCGGTTCCTCCCTCATCCGGCTCATCCGGATTGAAACATTGCGTCATTGAAGCTTCTTTAGCGGCCGCGTCGGTCCATCTCCTCTCGGGTAACCATACTTTGTCTATGGCGTTTGGATGTACCGAGAGACTTGCTTTATGCCTACCCGTCCTCCAATCCCCCTTACACGCCCGGGTGATCCGGTTTTTTTTTCGCAACGTCGAAACATCATTCCTCCCGTCCGACACAAAAGATCCCTCTGCTTCTTTCTTTTTAAGATCTTCCTATAAGATACAGATAACGAGAAGCTTAGTAATGAAACATGTTTAGTAACTAAAAAATAATAATAACGATACTTACAATTCTTTCAGCAACTAGACGAGTTTGTTCACTCGTGTAGGCGCCGCTTGGCTTTTGCCGAATATGCAACCACAACTCCTCGCGACGTATTGGAGATGGAGGAGCATGTATCATAGAAGGATTGGATTCTGCTTCATCATCCAATCTCTTCCGCTTGGCCGCCATCAAATCTTTTTCAGCCTATGAGGACAATCATTCTTTCTACCTATCTCCCCGTGCTTGTTCCCTTCTTTTCGTGAATCGGGATTGAAAACATCTATTAATTATGAATTCTAGCCATGCATGTCACTAACGAAATTAGAGAACTTCGCTTCATATGAACGTCAATCAAACAAGAAGTCAAATTCTTCACTTCATCAAGTTTCAACATTTTATTTAAGGAAGATGTAGAATTGTAGAAGAAATTGGAGCTATGTTTTGTAGTGCTAGCTAGATAGATAGGTTAAGAAACAAAAGAGAATTATGCTTACAAAATAATACAAACTTGATCCTTTTTAAGGCATCCAAATGTGGGATCAACGATCCCATTAGATAGTAACAATTGGGTATATAAAGTTTCCCCCTTTTAAGATTATTCATTTCCTCCTTTGCAAGATAAACCATTACACAATTAATACCTTCTCATCATTAATTTACCTTTTCGGGGTTGACATATCGACTTGCATAGACAAAGACAAGAAATGTATACTTCTATTCACACACCGAACCATTATATAACTAACGGGATTAGATGAATACAATAACATTCTCATATCCGCACGGTTAATAAGCAAACAAAAGGGAAAACAAAACTAAATATAAACTCACCCGAGCTTCGGGAGTGGTCCGCGAGAAGAACAAATTGTCGCCAAATTCGTTCATCAATAAATGTGTAAACTTCCCAAGGATATTTGGCGGGGAACCTCGGAGAAAATATACATGTTAGCGAGAAAGGTCTTAAACTTCCTCCACCGATCGACAATAAGACAATGTCTTGTCTTTCAACTTCGACGATCGAAGGACGTGTATGTAACCCTGGATAGTCTCCCAAATAGGATCCTTTACATTCTTAGAGTCCACACTTTTCCACTCATCCGTCAAGATGCTAACCTTCTTTGCGTGCTAGACGCCGACAAAACTATTATATTTGCTTTTATTAGGGCCGACGGGTTCCAACCTTTCATCAAACCGAATCTCGAGCTTTGACCCGTAAGTCCGACTTAGGGTCACATCCATCATTCGTGTGCCTCTTCTACCACGGCGTGCGGGACGATTACGAGCCTCATTGTGAGATGAAGAGGGTTCGTTCTCACTCACACCCGCCACACCAGAACCGGCGTTGCGGAACACGAATAGAATCGTCTTCACCGTCCATTTTCGAGACGGGGAAGAGAGGAATGCCTGAAACAAATGAGAGAGTAACAGGGGCGATGGTACGTGGGCGAGGAAGAGAGGTAATGCAACGGGAAGGGTTTCGGAACGTGAACGAGGGTTCTCCACGAGTAACAAAAGCTTTCGTGCGAAGAAATGTATATCTTGCGTTGATTTTTAAGACCGGATGCAAAAGAGACGGTCTTAATATTTACATTAATCCGGTCATATTAAAAGTCCGATCTTAAAAGTTTAACCTTTAAGACCGTTCCTTGTAAAACGTCGATCTTAATATTAATGAACTTTTTCGCATCTTAGGAAGTATCATATGTCCAGTCTTAAAAAAACTTTTAAGACCGTCTTTTTGATAAGTTCGGTCTTAAAAATTTAGACTTTTTATATTTAAATTTTTCCTTATTATGTTTTACCGCAGAAAAATATAAGTACGGCTATATGAGATATATTTAGTAAGTAATTGAAATGTCAATTCAATTTTTAAGACCCGGTTGTTTTTTAGTCGGTCTCAATAATGTTTTTAAAAACGGTGAGAAATTGGTCCGGTGCAAGAAGTTCTTTATATTTACTTAACGGCTATATAGCCATTCCTTTAAGACCGGGGTGTCGATTCTCCGCTCTAAATGAGGCGGTCTTAAAGCCATTTTTTGCACTAGTGTATATTAAAGGCAAAAATAAATCCTCTAAACTTGTACATTTAGGAGAGGAGAGAGTAAGACGAGTATAACTTCGAAGTATCAAGTATGGGAAGATGCATTTTTGGAATTTTTGTTGAACTTGCTTGTACTTCTAGCTCAAATCCTCATATTAATTATCTCATAAGTACTTACGTTTTCTTTTCAAAAACTTGGAAAGAAGCTTGACCGCGATCTAATATATGTGATTTATCTTGGACTTGATTTAGTATTTTCAATTGAAGTGAAAAAAAATTGGAAGACTGTTATATGACAGTTGAAAGTTAACTCGCTGTTTCTGTAAATAGTAAGATCTAGAAAGGGCACAAAAGAAAGAAAGAAACATACAAATACATATATGAATATGAACAGAAATGTTGTTTTCACCTGACAGTCTCTTATCTCTTTTGTTGGTTTGTTGAACATACGCATCCATGTGCGTCTCCCTTATCTATTTACACTGGAAAATCATCTGTCATGGAAGATATATACCAAAATGAAGAAAGAAAGAAAGACAAAATAGAATTATATATATACAATGCGTATAAATTTTAATTTGCTAGTGTGTTTGTGTGTGTGTGAATGAAGATGGTTAAACACAATTATAATTTCTATAATTAATAAGAATGGAAGAAGAAGGAAAGAATATGCATAAGATTCCAAGAAAATATCTCTAAAGCATTTATGTTGATTCCACGGTCATGTGCCTCTCTATCCTCTGTCTCCTTCATTCTTTATTTTCTCAATCATATTTCCTCATCATTCATCCAAAACCACTCCTATTTTAGATATCTTACTTTGATATGCTTGAGGTTACTGAGGTATTTTATAATAATTGCATTGTGACAGGATAGGGTTTCAAGAGATCTGAATATACAACTAAGAGGTTAGAGAAGGAATATCTCCATGAGTTTTCATTGTCTTCTATGAGCTTTATTCCTTGTTATTATTCAGATCCAAAAACTCAGGTAGGAACTTCCATTGAAGATGCAGATTCCACACTAGCAAGATCTGGGTTTTGAAGGATATATTTGGAGTGACCTAAAGATATACCATGAAGATGCAAGCAATTACCTTTTCTAAATAATTTAGGTTGAGTTGAGTTCTAGGGAATCATCAGGGTTAAAGCATATCTCAGAACTCAAAGAACGCTTATAAAAGTACTTACAGAGATAGCCTACAACAAGGTTCTCACATTGTCAACGGAATTTGAAATATTGACTTTGTGGACCATCAGCCAATTCTTTACCAAATGGATAAACTTTTATTGGGGAAAATGCAAGTAATTGCTGATCTTGTTTAACAAGGACAAAATACAAGATCCTAATTTATTCATTCAAATGGCACACCCCATTCTTAATTTCTTCACACTTTTTAAAATTATGACATCAATTACCAGAGTTTGGATCCTCTAACTTTACATAGATAACTATATCTTTAAGCTTTTTGAAGTCGTACAAGTGTAATTATAAGACATGGACTCCATCCATAATGAGATCCTCTCGTGTTGATTTTTCTCTCAAGTTACGTCTACATGGCTGCAAAATATCCATCCTTCAATTAACCAAGGAATCAGCCGCAATTATCTTTCTAGTAATACATGTAAAAACTAGTTAAAAGGTTTATTTTGTCTTAAATGTAAAATTCCAACTCACCTTATCTCACAAATTGATATTTTATTTTTCAAACATTCATATTGAATGTACATACAAAAAGGGTTTTCATCAAATGCGGATAGTTTCCAATACAAAAATTAAACAAAGCATTTTAAGAAAATTAACATGGTTATTACAAATAGTTAGCTTAATTAATTTTCTTAATATGTGTACATTAATTAATCTAACTTTTACTTTTAAGACCGGATGAACTATATTTAAAATTTAATGGCAACCCATATCATATTTTATAGTTACAAGAATGAAGTGGAGAAATTAAATGTACGATCCCCTATTTTTAATGTAAGATTTTATATTACAAACTAAATTTTATATTAAGGACTTGAAAATTAAAAGATGAGTGAATGTTGTATATGAGAATCTAATTCTTCTATATGTTATTTTTGAATTACAAAGAGCACAACATGTAAGTAGGAAGGAGCATATTCCTTTTGTAAATAACTGTTACTCAAATTTGAATCACAAAGAGAAAGATAAGGTCAAATTTTCTCACCCACTGAACCCTCATTACCTACCAGACATTCAAAATTGTCTCCCACTTCTGAGTTCTGACCAAGCCAAAATATCAACACTCACATTCAAACAATAATATTTTTTAAAACATTATGTTGATATTTTTTTAAAAGATATATATAAACACGCGATATCTTGAAGCTATAAATTAAAATATAACTTAACCGCACATTTATTCCTAATTAACCATTCTTTATCAAATGAGCATGATTGAAAAAGAAAAGGTTAAGCGTTAATTCCAAGGGCATTTTGTTCTTAAAATTTTAATTGAAGAGATATATATTTCGGATCGTAAATGTAAGATCTAGTAAATTTTGGTCCAAATTGTACAACTTGTTTTCTATTTTATCTCTTAGGTTTATCATTTTTCTTGAAAGGTGAAACTAATCTATATAACTTATAAATGCAATCTAATATTACACAAAAATATTTTAAAGAAATCATGTCACTTATGGTATAACTAAGTAATTTATAGAGCTTATCAAACTAGGAAACTAAGACTTACATTAAGGACCAGGGAAGTAATTATTAATTATGATAAACTAACTTTTTTAAAATGTGTAGAGTTGATAATAATTTACTCCCCATCCCTATTAATATATACGTCATCTTCCAGAAGATTTGATTGGTCCTTTTTATAATGAATTTGTTAATTCTAAATAATACTATATATATACACACACACACAACTGTATTTAATAAGAGTATGAGAAAAAAAAAATGATGTTGGATTTAATATAGTAAGTAATGATAACATTAAAAGTCACTTTAACATTATGAAAATTTTAATGTTTCTATTTTTTATTGGTAAGTGTAAAATAAAACATGACTTAAATATATGTTTTTTTTTTTTTTTTTTTTAAATATTAACATGACTTATATTTGAGACTAGAAGAGGAAGTACTTATACTTAAAAGACAGAGGGATTATAGGATAATAGCCTCATGGGCTGTATAGGATAATGATCTTATATCCTCAACCTGTGTGCATGACAAGTCCTTACTTGAGAAGCTCAATGCACAAGGTCTAGGAATGTGGGCCTCTCTAGTCCACGTAGCTTGGTCCACAACTATAGGAGCAAAGGAGGTTTTTTGGGAGTATGTCTCACGGTGGACCATTTTTTTGATTTTTGTGGAACAGGATTTAATAAATACATAACCTCCATTTTCTTATGAATTGAGCGCGGCAATTACTCAGTCCAAGTGGCTAACCTCATAATTCTTTGATTATTTGGTTGGATATATAATATATTCCCCAGCACAGCACAATTGATCTTGGTAAAAAAATATATAACGTATTTTTCATATTTATTAATTTTTTTCAAATTATCCCTATTAGAAAATGAAGAGAATTATGGAAGATGATTTAAATGTTTTAGAAAAATATAAAATATTTATTATGATTAATTAACTAACTTGACTTCATTAATCTAATTAAATTAGTTAAATATGTCTTACATTAAGTATAAGAAAAAGTAGTATATTAGAGGGTAGAGACTTCCTAAGGAAGGACCTGCTCTGGAAAATTGGAGATGAAACTTTGTGAAGTTGTGGAAGGATAGAAGAGTGGCTGTCTTTGTATGTATATGTCTTTAGTATTTGGTATGAGGCATTTTGAGAGGAGGGAAAGGGAGGAAATTTTTTAAAGAGTTCAATTTTTTTTTTTATAAAAAAAAAAAAAAAAAAAAAAGAAATAGAGAAGTGGAATTAAAAGTTTTTAATACTCTTTTATCTTACATCTTTTCTTTATTATAACAACGCTTTTTATAGTTTTTTAAATTCTAACTCATACAAATTTCAACCCCCCCCCCCCCCCCCCCCCCCCAAAAAAAAAAAAAAAAAAAAAAAAAAAAAAAACCAAATCTCTCATACCAAATGGTGGTGTGTAGCTGAAATCATACGTGAAGCGGAAATGGGTGACGGGGAGGTTAGGGAAGATAGTGGCTTAAGAGCTTTTGGAGAAGATTGGGGGATATCCCTGTGAAATCTGCAAAAGAGGGATGAAATTGTTAGGGATAGAGCAAAAAACAATAGTAAAAGTGTTAAAAGATTTTTTTTTAATCAAAATTTTAGAAAATAGGTTGGGTTCATCCACAATTTAAGGATATGGTGAAATCTCTTCCTCTTAAGTGATACTAATGTTAAAAGAATTTTTTTTTAATGATAAAAGAATGTTATTTATTATTATTATTTATTTATTTTTGGTACAAGGCAAGGGGGGATCGAAACTAGGACCTAGGGGGGAGATACTCCCAATACCGCCGCACTACAAGTAGGGAAGGAGATCTTTGCGCCGCCCCTCTTCGTCCATCCTCACAATCAATCTGCGCTATCAAATCTTGATCCAGGACTCGAATGGTTTTTAAAAAATCGCATGCGATTTTTTTAAAAACCATTTTTTTTTAAAAACCTCGATCAAGATTTGGACGACCAGATTGAGACTGTGAGGGATGGGTAGAGGGGGCACTGGGCAGAGGAACAGTACCCCTACAAGTAGTGCCATAAAAGAATGTTATTATATGGCCAGAGGGAGGAAGGTGGTGGTAGGGAATAAGGGCCCGTTTCGAACCCACCGCACCAAGGGGCCCATCAAAATTAGAGAGTATGAAAATCGAATCGAAATTTATTTTCATGAGAATATTTGTTTGGTACCATGGAATCGGAAAAAATTTCATTTCCATTTGTTTCCATGTGCCAACCCATGAAAATTTGGAAAACTCCGTGGGAATGACATTTTTTACGATTTTCACCCTCTTCCCCTTTTTCCTCATCCTTTGACAAAGCTCCCTCAACCTCCTCTCCTTCGATGATGCAAGCGAACTGTTGCGGCGACAAGCACCTACAACTACTGCGACGATGGCTTCCTTAAACGACAACGACAACAACCCACATCTTGTGAAAGCTTGCCATGACAAGAGCAGAGATATGATGCTTGTGCCATTTCCAAATCTTGCAATAGAAGGGCGGACCTTGGGATGACGACGGCCTTCACTCGACAACGACGGCAGCAACCTGATGGAAGGGGTAGAACTGTGATAATGACGGCATCGCAACCTGATGCTTGCGTTATTTCTAGATCTGGTTCTAATCTTGTTTATGGTGGAAGAGAGTTGTTTTTGGTTAGATAGATCTTAATTGTGGAGATAGGTGTCTCCTAGTTCTATTCCAAGATGTTGATGATCTCCTCCTCCTCTCTCCTTTGATTTTGAAGGTGGACGCCCAAGGGTGACTTGTCCTCTCCATTCATTCACAGATCTCGTCGGTGATCTCTAAATTTGCAACTTCGTCCATCACCATATCTTCTTCTTCAATTTTGACCAAGATTAAACAATTGATTAACTTTTTTTAATTGATTCTTCATATGTTTAAGAGATTGAAGAGTTTTTTTCCTCAGTTTGATGTTTAAGCAAAGGTTCTCCCGATCTGGTCTGATATTTTCGGCAAGGTGGATGTAATATTGGTGGCCGGCTGACTGCTATTCTCCATATCTGGTTTCATTATTAATATCGTCGTGGGAGTTTTTTTTTTCATTAATTATAAGGGTATTCTGGTCTTTTTATATAAAAATTAGGATTCAATGCAAGACATACCAAACACATCTTAAATAGAGCCGGGAAATCGGGTCAGTTCATTTAAACCATAGCCCTTCAAGGGCTAAGCTTATAAAATAGAGCTTTCAAATGAAGTCGGATGACTTATCAAAAAAAAAAAAAAAAAAAAAAAAAAAAAAAGGCCGAGAGCTTAAATTGTTAGGCCAGTTATTATTTATTTATTTTTTTAACTTACCCATTTGATAGTTGCCCACTTACCCTATTGACTGTGAAGGAAGCTATTTGCCTGCCTTGTTGCCCAGCACTCACTCAATCAGTCACTCTCCCAGTCTCACTCATTTCTATCATTCACTTCATGCCTCTCACCTTAGTCTTGTTGTCTCGACCTCATGCACACAATCACGCATCAATGTATCACAGATTCACGGCATAAGACCATCAGTGCTTCACGGCTTCAACTTGCAAAGTGCGCCATACTCATGATAGTCAACATACTTATGTTATTTAGTCGTAAGCTTCTTATACTTTGTATGAGTTATTGGTGGACAATAGTTTACTTTTGATTATGAATTATTGACTATGTTTGTTTGTTGCATGATACATATTGTTTAGACCTTAATGTTGACAACATTTATTTGATAAATTAGAACTTTAATTGTTGTAATTTACAATTATACTCCCTCCGGTCCTAATTATAGGACAATATTTGAGAGTTGGTTTTGGTCCTAATTATAAGACAACATTCTAATTTTTGTCAATTTCTTCTTAAAATACCCCTATTTTATTCTTTCAAGTGTTTTTGGTTTTAAGTGAGTATATGTATATGGGTGCGTAGACTCTTCCAATCAGTAAAACTTTTAGCTGTGTGTGTGTGTGTGTGTGTGTGCTACACACAAATATATATAGATACACCCACACACATGTGTATACATGTATGTATGTATATATGTGTGTGTGTCTACACACAAATATATATAGACACAAACACACATATATATGTGTATGTGTGTATACATATATGTATGTATGTATGTATGTATGTATGTATGTATGTATATATGTGTATGTCAACACACAAAACATATATGTATATCTATGTGTGTATATATGTCCATAAATAAACTCAAACACACACACACATATGTACATATGTACCTTTGTGTGTGCGCATATATATGTGTATAGATATATGTACACACACACACATATATATATATATATGTATACATGTATATACACACACACATATATATATATATATATACTAAGACCATTATTTCAATTAGATAGCGTGTGGAAAAAAAAATTAAGTTGGAGAGGTATGTGGCAGGAGCTATTAATTCACTTTTACTTATGTTATTTTAAATTTATATAAGGACATTTTAGGAAAATGAGTAAAATTAACTAATTTAACTTCTTTCCTTAATCTCCACAAAATCGGTTAAATATGTTCTATAATTAGGACCGGAGGGAGTATTTCTTTGAAAAAAGAAATGCAAGAAAAATAGTTAAAATTTATAAAAATAGCTTCTGGCCTTGGCTCGTATGCTCTAGGGTTGAGCCTTAAAAAACATATATTTTTCTTACCTCAGACCTAGAGCAGCAAGCCCTTTTAGGCCCTAACCCTTCAAGGGCCGTTCCAGATTCCCAACTCTCTACCTCTAAACCCCATCAAAATCAACTCCGCGCACCAAATGGGTCATTGGTTGGAGTGATACTAAATAGGATAAAGGAGCAATTTTACACATGTAATTTGGCTCAGGGAGCGCTAAATCACCATGTAAAATTTTCGACCAAAAATACACATGTAATTTCATTTTGGAGCACCCAAGCATCACGGCCTTTAGTTGGCCAGTTAACTTGGATGGAACGACGCGTGGCGATTTGGACTAACACGGCGCGTGGATGATGACGTGGGCGATGACGTGGAATAAAAAAATCAAAAAATTCAGAAAAATTTAAAAAATTCGAAAAATTAGGAAATTTTTTTAAAAAAAACTTAGAAGAAATTCAAAAAATTAAAAAATTAGAAAAAAATTAGAAATTAATTTAGAAATTCAAAAAATTATGATAAAAATTAGCAACAAATTCAAAAAATTAGGAAAAAATTAAAATACCCCGCTAGTGAGCCCTACAACCGCCACCCTACACACTACCCGGCTGGCGGCGGTGGTCGGTTGTCGGTGGTGGGGACCGACCATAAAATTTTAAACTTTATTAATTCTATCACAAAATTTAACAATTTTTTTAACTTTAAAGCTATTTAATTATACATTTTTTTCAAAAATAATAAATCATTATATATGAAGCATTCAAAATAATTATTATGTAGATAATTATTTTTTTAAAAAAAATGTATACTTAAATAGCTTTAAAGTTTAAAAAATTGTTAAATTTTGTGATAGAATTAATAAAATTTAAAATTTTATGGTCGGCCCCCACCACCGGCAACCGACCACCGCTAACGGTAGAGTGGCCGGTTGTGGGGCTCACTAGGGGTATTTTAATTTTTTTCTAATTTTGTGAATTTATTGCTAATTTTTTGAATTTTTAAATTATTTTCTAATTTTTTTTCTAATTTTTTAATTTTTTTCATAATTTTTTGAATTTTTAAATTATTTTATAATTTTTTTCTTAATTTTTTGAATTTTTTTCCCTAATTATTTGAATTATTTCTAATTTTTAAATTTTTTTTCCTACTTTTTTGAATTTTTTAAATTTTTTTCTGAATTTTTTGATTTTTTATTCTACTACGTCGTGTCGGTCAAATCAACGCCACGCGTCGTTCCATCCAAGTTAACGGTCAACTAATCGTCATGGTGCTAGCGCTCCAAAATGAAATTACATGTGTATTTTTAGTCCCGAAAAATTTTACGCATAGTCTTTGAAATTATTGAGCAAATTACATGTGTAAAATTGCTCCTTTACCCCGCTAAATATAAGATATCAATTCACTTGGTCTTCTATATTTTTGAATTGTTTTCTAAAATATATGTATTGATTACATATGTCAAAAGAGTTTGCATAAAGAGGTAGTTTCAATACAAGTCACTCGAGAGGGTATCTATAAGACTATAAAAGACCAATACATATTTTTAACAAATAACTAATTACACTGATTTACTTAGTCTACCCGGATTAGTTAAGTCGATGTCTTATTAATGACCAAAAGTAGTAATTTATACTAGAGGATAGAAAGAGAACCTTTTTTCCTATTTGTAATGCACCTCATTAAATTATGCATATTTTTGTCCTTCATTTGTTATTTTTTGACTTCGTTCTCCACATAATTTACTTCTCTGGCCTCTCGTTCAACATATAAGAAGAAATTTTGTGAAAGGGCCTGTTTTTTTAAAATATAAACTACATTTTTATTTTGTCTTATCATTTAATGCATTTTCTTAATTTTATCCCTAACTAATCATATATCTTTTTCATATATTTTTTCTCCACTCATTCTTTTTTATCTTATTTTTCATTCATTCTTCCCCCACTCACCCTCTCCATAAATAAGGGTGGTTCAGGAAAGTTAGTTACGTTTTGCTTGTCTTCGGTGTGTTTAATCAATTTTAATCAACTTTTTCTAATTTAGTTACTTGAATATTATATTTTGATGGAGAGTGTATATTAAATAAGGATAAAGTTTTTTTTTAAAAAAAAAAATTATTGAATTTTATGACATAGTTAATGAAGTTTAATGTTTTTCTTGATTTATATGAAATATGCTCAAAATGTCTTATAAATAATAGAAGAATATTTAGGATACCATAAACATTTTGAATTGAAAGCAAATAATAAGTTAATAAGGAACCACTGGGATTAATTAATAGGGAAAATCTACTTCAGGGCCTAAATTAGTAAAACAAAATTGTTAAAAAAAGCTCAAGGAAAAGTGACAGGTTAAAAAAAGCCCCAAGGTCTTTTATGATATTATTTCATAAAACGTTAGTTGTTAATGTGTATTGATATAATTGTTAACGGGTATTGATTTTGTTATTAGGATATTATTATTAATGCGACTGATTTAGTTGTTCATGGTCTACGATATTGTTGTTAATGATTATGAAATAATACTAAAAAAGACCTTGAGGCCTTTTTTGATATGTGACTTTTTCTTGGGTCTTTTTTAACATTTTTTTTTTTTTTTTTGCTAATTTGGGCCCTGAGGTAAATTTTCCCTAATTAATAGAGTAATCATAATGAAAAAAAAAAAAAAAAAAAAAAAAAAAAAAAAAAAAAAAAAGCTAATTATTAAATTAAAATGTGAAAGCAGAAGAAGGGTGGAACGCATAGAAAGCGCCCAAGGGAATGAAAACCAGAATGAGAGAGCGTTTGATCGTTTCCCAAAAACCAGGAGCTCTCCTGGATTTCAATAATTAATCCATTTTTCTTTCCGACCTCTTTGACCATTCATTAAACAATTCAATAAATTTATATACATTATCATGATGGTGCATGCACCTCCTTTTTCCCCTTCAAAATTAACCAAACAACCTCACTTAAATTCATGATGAAACCCATTGGAAATTTATTTATATCCTAACTTTAATAAATTTGAATTATTTAAAATTAAGATACCTCTCATGTGAATAAGGGAAAGATACAAAACTAATATGATGCAATGAAGAGACACACTTACGTTGAATTCGAGTTCATTCGTTATTTGATCCACCCCACAAAATCCAATATATTTGTCATGATTCATGAATTTCGCATAATATTCTAAAAGTAGTCTTCTCGTGCTATTTATAAAGGATAGAAGTTTTTTTCTCCTTATTTATAAATCACATCATTAATTTTGTTTTTAAAAAAATAAATGTTTAAAAAAACGCGGACCCTTTATCATTCATGTTTTATTAATAATGAAATTTTGGGAAAATGTTCACTCAATCAACCCTTATTAGTAAAATATTTTTCTTTGTAGGGACCAAAATGGGGTCCGTCTTTTTTTAAAGGACCCAAAAGGTATTTACTCAAAAAAAAAAAATATAAATGTTTAATTTTATCATTCATGTGTTATTAATAATGAAAGGGAAAATCTCCCTCACGCCCAAATTAGTAAAATATTGTCAAAAAAGGCTCCAGTACATTTTTTGGTATTATTACATAAATATTAACAACTAGTAAACGTTAATAACAATACTTTAACAACTAAATCAGTACCCGTTAACAACTATATCGAAGATACATTTTTTATAAAATAATATCAGAAAATATCTTAGGGCTTTTTTTTATGACATATAATTTTTTTTACTAATTTGAGTCCTTCAGGTGGATTTTCCCATAATAAAATTAGACTTTATTATGTAGACTTATTATGTAGACCTTATTCTCATTCCATATAGTTTATATTAAAAAAGAATGAATTTAGAAACTTGTTAAATTTCAACGTAAAATTAATGACGCCTAAAGTTTTTTTTTTTTTTTAGTTCTCATAAAATATGTGAAAAATAATTGATAAATATGATTAGACAACATATACCTAACCATTTACACTTGCTGTACGAAAAGAAAAGAATAAGAAATTGAGAACCAAACCAAATCATTTATAAGAGTCAAGATCCACTCACACGCAAAAAAATATATATTTAATAAATGAAAGAAGATGAGAACAAGATTACAAATAGTATCCAAATCCAGAGGGATAAAGTTGCCAGTTAAGCCCGGGAGTCCGTAATTAATAAGTGTATGTGCAGAAATAAGTAATTGAGTATATCAAAGTATCATCATTTTAAGAAGACACAAGTGTACCAATGAAGTATAATCTCCTTTTACTTTATTTGGGTTTTCCAACTAAATAAGGAAACATGGAAGGTAGTGCGTCATACTCATAGTTCATGCGCCCACCATAAAATATCCAACGGTTAAATGTTTAAATGCCCTGAGAGTTTTTGATATCGATATTGGGCACTTAAAAATTCTTGAGGGGGCAAAATCTCTACAAAGGTTTAAAAATAAGACAATTTTGCCCTTTCGTTAATTAACCCTAACGATCAATATTTATTAACTAAATATGTAAAGGTAGTATTCATATGTAACTTCCATCTCACCGTTTTTTTGTCTATGTCGGTCGTTACATTTTTCTTTTAAAAACAAAAAACTCAGATCCACCCTATCTTAGGTCCTTGATATGAGATTGACTTGAGTTAAGTGGGAAGATTAAAAAAAACTAAATAAATTACTCTAAATTAAATCTATCAATTTTGAAAAAAAAAAATAAAAATACCCCCCTTCTATGTTCAATAGAAAATGTAATAAGTTGATTATTGTTTGTCATAGTTTACCTGATTTTTTATTCATAGCTTATGAGGTGACTCTAGGGCATATATATGAAGAAGGAAATGGAGTAGGCATATATATGGAGAAAGAAATGGAGGAGCGAATTGGCTTTCAAATGAAGATTTCTTCAAACAAAATATCGTTCATCCTCTAGATAGGCCACTTAAGGGTTTAGACAAATGTTTGTACATAGATAGCATAGTGTCATGCCCGGAAGCACACCAGCACAGGGATGTTTGTACATAGATAGCGTAGTGTCATGCCTGGAAGCACACCAGCACAGGAACTTGAGATTTTTCTGGGCCGAGTACGCTTAACTGCAAGGAGCGCTATCCACCATGCCAAAAGCTTAAGCTAATAGCAGAGGCACACTCCATATTATTTATGCCCCAGAAACTTCCCTCACCCTGTCCAATGTAGGACTTGTCACGATGAGACTGTGACAAGCTCCCCCACCCATCCCGGTGATGCCCCCATCACCCAGTAGGGGTCCCCCATCCATAGGGAAGGCGGCCCACCCCCTACCACACAGGGGGACCTACCACGGGGCCCACCCCCTACAACATGGGAGGGGCCCACCACCATTGCCCATCACCTCCATCACGGAGGGGCCACCACAGCGGGGGGAGGCGAGGTGGGCTCTGATACCACTGTCACGCTCGGAAGCACACCAGCACAGAAACTTCCCAGGGGGTCACCCATCCTGAGATTTTCCTGGGCCGAGCACGCTTAACTGCAAGGAGCGCTAACCACCTTGTCAAAAACTTAAGCTAATAGCAGAGGCGCACTCCATATTATTTATGTCCCAGAAACTTCCCTCATCTTGCCCGATGTAGGACTTGTCACGGTAAGACCGTGACAGTAGGCTCTTCTAACCCAAAGAGCATGTTGTCTTTTTGAATAAAATCTAGACCCATGCATTAGTTACTTAAAGACAAAAAATACAAACAAGATATGCCTAGTTACCTTATCAACATCCACCTCACTGATTGTAGGTGGTGCTTGATTAAGGATACAAGAGTATGTTGTTTTACGTTTGAGTTTGGGCTCTTGCCCCGTCCTTTAATAGAAATCATCTCTCAAAACCTAGTGCAAAATAAGTTAGAGCCCGTTTTGGATCAAATAATTGGTTGGAAAGGAATATAATGGAAGATAATATAAAATATTTTACTACAAGGATGTTTGGTAGGCAAAAGATGGAAAAGGGAAAATGATAAATTACAAAATTGAAAAAAAAATTGAAAATTGAAATACCTATACTACCTCGAACCCTAATAAAATAAAAAATTGTTCCCTCCTGCCTCTTCCTCCCTCAACTTGTACATAGCACATGACTGATCAACATTCAACAACAAAAAAATCGCTTCCCCTGACTTCTTCGTCCCTCTACCACTGATCAACATTCCTCAGAAAAAGTTGTCATCTTCTCCCTCCATCTTTATCACCCACCATTCTCGCCTTAAAAAAATTCTCAAATTGACCAATTTCAGATTGACACCCACACAAATCCACAACACCAAGTTCCCAAATTCATCATTGTGCCTGTTTGGAGTGCAGCGTTAGGAGCTGTGATTTTGAAAAAAAGTCCAGTAACATTGCCAACTGATTTTGGGTTCGTTTGGGTTGAGCTTTAAGTTCACTAAACTTAAATTTCATAAAGCTCGTTAAGGAAAAAGCTTCACCAGATAGCTTTTTCCAAAAAGCTTTAAGCTTTTTGACATGGACCCCGCCACTTCTATCACCATCAATCCAAACACAAATCATTATCTATAACCCGACTTTTTTTCTACTGAGCTTTTTTTTAAGTCATATAGCTTTTAAGCTACCACCAATCCAAACAGGCCCATTGTTGTTTCTAAAATGGCGGAAATGAAAAAGGGTGGAGGACCTTGTCTCCACAGATTTACTTCCATTTTTGTCGTTGTTGTTGTCATTTTCATTGCTGAAATGGTGGAAACGAACAAGGGTAAAGGATCTTGCCACAGTCTCCACATATTTGCTTCCAGTTGCCACTAGCTTGGTCCAATGGCATCATTTTACAAGGAGGTGGTTTCTGGTGAAGGGTCATTTGGTCATTATGCAAAAAAAAAAAAAAAAAAAAAAAAAAAGATCAAATACCACATATGATAGAAGGAACTGATTTTCACACGTTTAAAGGAAAATCTTCAAGCGCCAGAAAAATGATTTATGGTAAGAAGGTGCAACTAAACGACCGTTGTAAGTGGAAAATTGAAAATTTTCTTTTCCTTCCCTCAATTTTCGCTTGTCCAAATGGGCTCTTATACTTCCTTTAATCTTAAATATAAGGTATTCTAAATTAATTTGTAGAATTAAAATATATAAATTAATTTTTTTATTTGTCATGTATAAAGAATTTGTGACTTTTTTTTTAGGAAAAAAACAACTCAAATCTTCTTCACAGTTTCATACCTTTATTACTTGCATAAAATTAAAGATATATTACAACTAAAAAAAAGTTGTAACGGTTCAATTTCAGTACTTTTAAGTCAATAAATTTTTGGGAAAATTCTAATTAAATACCATTTGAATTTGTAAAACCTCCAAAAATCTTTTTGAATTTATAAAAAGACGAGAGTACTAAAGACATGAGAGATATGCAAATTCGGGTGAAAATTATCCTTTTTACCTTTAGTTTTAAATAAATAAATAAATAAAAGATAAAATACCCTCTCACCGCCGGTCGGGTCGGGCCGTAGCGGGCGGGTGGCGATCGGCCCGGTGAGGGTATTTTTTGATTTAAAATTAAGGGTAAGAGGGTAATTTCACCCG
Source organism: Acacia acuminata (assembly GCA_019022655.1). Classification (NCBI taxonomy): domain Eukaryota; kingdom Viridiplantae; phylum Streptophyta; class Magnoliopsida; order Fabales; family Fabaceae; genus Acacia; species Acacia acuminata. The sequence continues at coordinate 1,982,322 of JAFJYI010000049.1, read as the reverse complement.
AATTTATATATCTCTATAGGTTCTTGGTACCTTTCAGTCTTTTTACAAATTCGGGAGACTTCTGAGGTTTTACAAATTTAAATGATATTTAATTGAAATATTTCCTAAATTTTTTAAACAAAATTTTCCTAATAAAGAAAATTTGGGAGGGATCTTAATAATTAATCATGATGAGTACCTACAAGATATAGATTTTTTTTTTTAAAAAAAAGAAAAAAGACAAAGAAGAAAGCAGTTGGCCCACAGTTTGTTGTAATTTTAAAGTCCGCCCACAGTCCAAAGACCGAACATGGGAATGGAAAACCAGAAACCAGTCTCCAGTTTTGAGGGAGAGCGGTTTTGGACTATTTCCCGAAAACCAGGAGCTTTCCCTCCTTGGTTTCCTTTACTCTATTTCTTATTTGCTCATTACTATCCGAATACGTGGCGATTCGACCAGACTCTGACACTTCTACGTGCTTCACACGCGCTTTTTCTCAATTTGTGTATCTTTCCGTTCAATCTTATCCTACCTATCCTTGGAGGCTTGTACCACTTGAGAAAATATTTCGTCCGTAAATATTTCGTCCGTATATATACGTAAGAGTCAGTTAACCGAATCACGGGCTGCTAAAAAAGAGAGTGTGCAGGGAGAGAAACCGGATCCGTGATAAAAATAGTTAAATATAAAATTTATTTTGTTTACAAAACTACCTCTATTTATTTTTTTTTTTGTCAAAAAACTACCTCTATTTATGAATAGATGAGACAAAGTAATAATAAGAAAATGATGAAAGAAAATATATTTTATATAATAATTACTACATGTTTGGATTAATAGTACAAATTATTTTTTTAATATGATTTATAATATATAAGATAAGTATGTAATATGAATTTTATCTTTTCTTATGTAAACGTACTTTTAAAATGCTATCTCAAACACACACTTAATTGAGGGTAAAATGAAAAAAATGCATTGTTAAACAAACTCAAAAAAAAAAAAAAAAAATCTTACATTTAAAAATAATGCCATAAAAAAAACTCTTATATATAAGGACGTAATGCTACTATTACTATGTTTATCAGCGGGCAAACCAATATTTATCTTATATATTTTTAAAAATTGAATAAAAATAACCTAACTAATTAAATTTGTTTAAAAATAATTTAATTTTCACCTTTAATTTATTTACCTACATTAAAAGTTGCTTCATTTTATATAGAAAAGCTTAATATATTTATGAAAAAAAGTATTTAACAATTCAAAAAATTCTAAGAAAATAACTTATATTTTGGGCCAACAAAAATTTTTATGTGACGTATAACGTATTATTTTTCCTTATGATAATATTGTGGGGACATGAAATTTAAATTTAAATAGGTAATAATACTCAATCATAATTGATAATAAAAAATATGATTTATTTATTTATTAAATTCAAAATTTGTATGATAACTATATCTAATTATTAATAATAATTTTTAAATTTTTAGTACCTTGTTTAACTTTTTTTAGAAAACTCAGGAAAGAAAGTACTTGTTTGAATATTTTTCTAATTTTGAAATTCCGTAATACTTTTTGTGTATAAAAAACATATTAATTCCTTCAAAGTTCAAACGAATAAACGTTTTAAGCATATTTTCTTTAACCCATTATTTTTTATTTTTGGTCATACTCTCTCATGGCACCTCCCTTACAACAAAGGCATGCATATTGTTGAGAAATTTTTTTTAAGAAACTAAACAAAATAAAATGTTATTTTTTAACATAAAATAAGATATTTTATACTACCTCTAATTTTTAATGAGACTTATTTTAATAAAAAATTAAAATAAAAAATATTTTATATTGATACCCAGGAGAATACTGACTAATTAATTTGATGACATCACTTATTATAATCAAAATTGTAACTAAATAGGAGGTGATAATTAGAATGCTGTATATGTCGCATGTACTAGTAGTACTACATCTTACGTAAGAACGCCAGCATGAAAGGGAGATAAGCACGCGCTGAAGGTTGCGAGTGGGCATATGATTGAGGAAACTCCTGGAATGTGGAAACCATTGTTAAAAAGGAACAGTCATTGAAACAACAGGTGCGTACCCTGAAACCCCCAAAAATCCAGCGGCTTCTTTCCTTCCACCCTTCTCATATATACCCTCCTTCCTCTTCTAACTCAACCCTCTCTTACACAATCACATTCACAAATCTCAAATTCCAATTTCATCATTATCACTTTCTCATAGTCTTCATCATCTGTACCTCATCACAAGTTTCTCTGCAAAAATGCGGATGAGCTGTAATGGATGTCGTGTTCTCAGAAAAGGTTGCAGTGAAGATTGTAGCATCAGACCTTGCTTGCAGTGGATCAAATCGCCGGAATCTCAAGCTAACGCCACCGTGTTCCTCGCTAAGTTCTACGGCCGAGCTGGCCTCTTGAATCTCATCAACGCTGGCCCTCAACACCTTCGTCCTGGTTCGTTACCTCATCTTTCTCTTTCTCTTGCATTTTCTTTCACTTTTGCGGGAATCAATCGGATATTGATTGTTGTTTTTGTTATTTTTGTTGCAGCTATTTTTCGGTCTCTGCTTTACGAAGCATGCGGACGGATACTTAACCCGATTTATGGGTCCGTGGGTTTGTTATGGTCCGGGAACTGGCCGCGGTGTCAGGCCGCCGTGGAATCGATTCTGAAGGGTGATCCGATTACTCCGATCAACTCCGATGCCGCCGAGAGTGGGCAGGGTCCACCGCTGAAGCCTTACGACATACGTCATGTGAACAAGGACAAGAACTCGACCGAGTCGAACGATTCCCAAGTAGTGAAGTCCAAGTCACGGTTCAAGCGATCCGCCGGGAAGACCAAGAAGACGAACAAGGGGACCGAGTTAAAAACCGAGTTGAAGTCCGCTGAACCGGAAGAACCGCGCAGGGGATGCACAGTGTGCTGTGCGACCGTTGATGAGCCGGCGAACCGGTCCGTGAGCCACGAATCGTCCCTGAGCCACCAGTCCGAGGAGGCGCCGCCGAAAGTGGCGTCGGCGGAAGGGGATAGTAAAGAGAGTGAGAGCATGCTGTCAGAAGAGACCGCCGAGACTTCTATACTCTTCCGGGACGAGCCGGAATCAGCACCCAAACAGAGCAACGGAGGCGATCGGGCCGACGTGGGGCTGGAGCTAACGCTGGGGATCGAACCGGTGACACGTGAGGCTCACGTGATACCGGTCAAGAAGAGAAAGATAGAATTTCAATTTCAAGACTCAGCTAGCGACTCGGCGGCTAATAAGAAAGTGGCAAGCGTGAATCTGGGGCTGGAATGCTCGGCTTAATTTGGGGATCTTCAATTTTGGCTTAATCGGCTCAACCTTCTTTTTTAGCTTTTTTATACAGAGGCTTTTCTGTTGCCTAGCTTTGTTAATTAATTAATTATGATGATAGTAATAATTTTGGGATTAGCTCTGTAATGAGAAAGATGTACAAAGATGGTTTTGGAATGGAGAGGAAATATTACAATTTGAACCAGGATAAGGGGAGGGATTCCAACTGTTTTCATTTGAACTGTGAGAAAATAAGAAAAAATTTAAAATAATATTGTATTGATGTAAATGTGTATTTTCATAAATACTTTCTGAGATGCAAAATAATTAAAAAGTTTTAAAATAAGGGCAAAAGTTAGGCCCCAAAGGTTTTAAAGGTAACTGAGAAGAAAAGAGAATATACAGATATCGAATCAACTCCTGACGAAAGAGAAGATCACGGAGAAGGGAGAAATCTGTAATAGCATGTCATTTATATATTGCAAATTCCAGAGACTCAGGAGTGGTGCTGGGAAGAATGGAGAGGGCAATGAGAAAAGAAACAGCTATTCAACTCTCAGCAGAACACGATGTTAACATAGAAACAGTAAGAGACGAAGTTCGATCGAAGCACCCTTTTGATTCTGAAATTGTGGTCCTGAAACAAGTTTGGCACGTCAAAGGCCTCATTTAGGCAACGTCAAGAAAAAAATATCAGCTTTTGGCGGTTTCAAGAATCAACTGTAGTCAAAATCCTTACATGTTTTTGCAGGTTTGGGGATCCATAGGTGATGCGTGTGTGAAAAGGGAAGAATTTAATAGAGACTCTCTTCCATTCTCAGTTGTGAGCCGTCAATATCATCCCAAAAACTCCATCCAGACGATCAGTTTCTCATATTTGCTTCAGACGATTTATGGGAACACCTAAGCAACCAAGAAGTTGTTTACAGGTCAGAAACAGCCCACGTAATGTAACCAACCTTCCATATGTAAACCGACAGGGTCATGTGTTTGTGTCATAAGTTGTTGTGTTTGGTAAGAATAACGAAAGGTGTGTGTGTGTGTGTGTTGATATGGAACAGGGAATAGCGAGGAGGCTGGTGGAAGAAGCCATGAGAGAAGCAGCAAGGAAGAGGGAAATGAGACTTAGCTTGCAGACCTGGAAAGCTAAAAGCAGGGCTGAGGAGGCACTTCCATGATCACGGAACCTCTTTTGTGGACTCCATACGGACGTTTTCTGACTTCGACTGAAACTGTGACTTATGCCTTAATTTTAGACGCTGGGTTACTTTTACACTTTAATCAACTATTTGATGTTGTACGCATTTTTTGAATAATAATTACATGTATATTTTTATATTTTAACCATTCTTTAAATAATTTGATTGAATTGAAAGGGCTGAGCGAAGTTTGGGGGAAAAAAAATGTAACAAAAATGTATATGGGGCTTTTTCTAAAAACGTGTCAGCACTAAATGTTTTATAGGGAAAAATTAACTTGAATTTTTAAAATATATACAAAAATACACATTGACAATTTATTTCATTTTTTTAAGGATTTAAGTGTAAAAATATATATGATATTTTTTCATAATTGCATCCAAAACATATATATATATATATATATATATATATATTTTTAGAGAAAAACAACTATTAACATTTAAAAAGGGGCAAAAATACTTATTGGATGTGGTTTGTTTAAATTTTTTTAACTGAAAATAATGATGTACTCCTTCTGATCTTAACTATAGGAACACTTTTATAGTTTAATTTGCAGTATAAAAATATTTTTATAATTAAAACCAAAGATAATACTCCATCCGGTCCTAATTATAAGACATATTTAACTAACTTTGGGAAGATTAAGGAGTGAAGTTAAATTAGTTAATTTTACTCATTTTCCTAAAATGTCCTTATATAAATTTAAAATGACAAAAGTAAAAGTAAATCAATAACGCTTACCACAAAAACCTATAATTTTCAACAAAAATGTATAATGGGGCTTTTCTTAAAACCGTGTCTAGCACTAAATGTTTTATAGGGAAAACATTAACTTGAATTTTTGAAAATATATACAAAAATACACATACACATGGCAATTTATTTCAATTTTTGTGTGGACACACATTAAATTGTAAAAATATATATGATATTTTTAATCATAATTGATCATCCCAAATTAAAACATAATAATTTTTTGGATGTGGTTTGTTTAAACTTTAATCACCATTCAAAATAAACACACTGACGTAATAGATAACGAGAAATGTTTAAAAAAGGATAATTAGGCGAGGTTTATCTTATAATTAAGACTGGAAAAATAAATAACGAAGATGTTTAAAAAAAGAAAAAAGGACTGAGCGGAGAGTACTAACCTAAAACCGGGGCAAAGGAAAAGTGAAAGATTTTAAACCCAAAAAAAAAAAAAAAAAAAAGGAAAAGTGAAAGAAAAGAGAGAAGAAGAATCTTTGAATTCGTATAAGAATCATTTTAGGACAATGTTTGGGACAGAGAATCACAGAATCACGTACGATTATCAGAATCGTGGATATATTATGGTAGTTCGGTAATGGATTCAGAATCTAGACATGTCAAATGGAAATTCCATAAAAGTACTGTAGAGGAGATTTTGACTGAAGCAACAAGTAAAATCCTAAGAGAGTGCTGAGTTGGAATGCTGATCCGTACTATTATTAATATTGTGATAATCATCAACAAGGCCGCGGTAACTTAACTTGGACCCTCCGTTTTACAAATTCCAAAAACACATCCCGTGGGCTTAGATTCTTGTTTCAACATTTTATTTAGACTAACCCCTCAACATTAATACTAATAAATTGATTAATGGGGTTGAATATAGTGGAAGGGGTCCTCTCAATGTGAAAGATTGATGTTTAGATATTTACTGGACGATGTACTTACATTTTTTTGAATAAGAAGGCAAGCTGAAGTTTGAGAAATATGAGAAAGGGTTGAACTAAGGAGTCCAAACGCCAATACAATAGCAAAAAAGATGTACTTACATTTAATTTTCAAAAATGCCTCAAATATGATTTCATTTAACAAGAAGACACCTACACTTTTTTTTTTTTTTTTGAATATAGTGGGGGGGGGGGGGGGGGACTAATAAGCTTATTAATTGTACTTTTATTTGGGGAAAAATTATTTATTTAGTCTTATAATTTTAACTTGATTAAAATTCACTCCATAAAATTTAACTTAATGCAACTCAATCATTTAATTTTTCGCAAAAACCCAAATTTAACTATTTAAAATGTTAGATCCCTATATTTTATAATATAAAATTATAAATACTTAAAATTTCTTCAAATTTTGGGGACTAATCCTTTAAATGATTGTAGAGTTAAAATTTTAGGAAAAACCAATTAAGAATTTTTTGTCTTATAAATTTTAAAAAGTTTTACTAAAGTAATGATTAAAATTGACAAAAATTGAGTGGCGTCTCATTAAAAAAAAAAAAAAAAAAAAAAAAAAAAATATATAATAATAATAATAATAATAATAATAAAAAAATAATAAAAAAATTTTAAAGCTCTATTTTTTTTTGGAGTCTTGTTTCTTTTTGCCCAAATAATTTTCATACACCAAATATTTGTATAACAACATTATTGATTTTGGGATCTGTATAAAAAAGTGTACCACGGTATAATTGTTATAAAACACCAATTTTAACTATTTAAAATGTTAGATCCCTATTATTTTTTAGAATATAAAATTATAAATACTTAAGTTATTTCTTTATAATTATTATAATAATTATTAATATTTTATCATTTATTATTATAATATTTAATATATATTTTTTAATGGAGGAGACATAATCTTCAATGCAAATACTCATTGAGTAGAGTTAAAATTTAGAAAATTTTTATCATCTACTTTAATTGGATATAATTTTTGTAAAAAATTCTTATATTTGTTTTTCCCATTAAAATTTAGTAGTTAAGTTTGACAAGGTCAAAACTATAAAAGTTGTTTGACCAAAAAAGAAAAACTATAAAAGTTGAATTGTACAGAGTTGAAATTTAGAGATTAAATTATTTACTACTAAGTGAAACTATTGGATAAATAATTAATTTTATTTATTTTAATTTTATATATTTCTTAAAATTCTAATGTAAAATAACAATAATTTTTTAAATTCAATTTAGTAAATGAAAATTATAATAAAGGACCTAGATAAAATCATATTTATTATAAAAGACCATAAAAACTATAATTACTTAGAAGAACCACATCATAATATAAATTTAAAATTACTAAATTGTCCCTAAATAAACTTCCTTCATTATCTCTTGAATTTATAATTAAAAAAATAACTAAAATCAAAACTAAAATCACTTATCATTAACCTTTCACATCATCAAATCTGTCCCCCACCTCACCCCACCAAGTTTTATGTTCATGTAATTAATAGATTATTTAATTAACAAGTATTAAACTCATATTTTTGATCAATATATCAATTAATTATTTTGATTTAATAATTTACATTAGATTTAATTTTTTTAATTTTATTAACATTAAATGGATTTTATTAACACACATAAATTTTCTTCTAAAAAAATAAATTGTTAACTTTCTTGTTTAATATATGGAAAAAACACTATATATATAAACTTTTCATGTATGAAAAACCTTTTCATGCAACATGAGAAGTTTAAACCCCTTAATATATATGATAAGTTATAAAAGACCTTGGGTTTTATTAAAATTATATATATTTTTTTATCACATTTTTTTTTTTTTTGAAAAATTATAATTTTGACAAAATTAAAGAATGTGTATTTTTTTCCTTAGATATTTATGCAAGTTATAAAAATGAAAATTGAGATTTTTTTTTTTAATTTAGTAAAATTTAGAATTGTGTTAGTTTTAGAAATATAATATGGGAGAGAATGTAGGAGGAAATGAAAAAGATTTCATTAGGGGCATTTTAATATTTTCAATTTTATACTTTTATATTTGGTTCTTCTAAATAATTATAATTTTTATGGTCTTTATCAATAAATATTTTTCATTCTAATTTTACTTTAATAAAAAATAATATTCCAAAATAGCAAAATTTTATAAATATAAAATTTAAATTGTCAAAATTTGGACAATCCAAATCTTATAATAAATATAAACATAACCAAAGTTATTAAACCCAAACCAATCACCGAACCGGCCTAGATACTAGATCAAGGGGTAGTCGTTAAACAAGAGTTAAACTAGAGCTAACTTACAACTAAACCGGTGAGAAAGGTTATTAATGTAAAATTCTAAAGAAAAAAAAAAAAAAAAGGAATTAAAAAAGATGAACCAGGTTGATGCTCGACTAAAGACCAACTTACGGCCTGGTTCTCCGGTTTTTGGACCGAACCAGCCTATCCGGTTAAACCTGGAACATAAGCATGTTCATTTCATTCTTTCCAAGGGGGGACACACACACATATTTTATGGGAAGATTTTTAATTGTCATTGGAGTTCTCAATGATTTGACGTATATGTGACCCAAACTAAAATTGACGAGTCTGCTACAGGACTTTTTGACCCAGGCAAGTCATGGAAGTACCAAGGAGGAATACATAAGAATCGAGTTTTGAAAAAAAAAAAAAAAAAAAAAAAAACAATCAGCCACGTATTTTGAAAGAAGTGAGGCAAGCTGTGCAGTAGACAGAAGAAGGATTAAAGAAGAATACAGAAGCGCATATTAATAAAAGATTAAGTAAAAATTACAGAACAGGGTTATAAGCCAAACTGATATGCAAAAAAACGTGTCTCTGGGTCCAGCTTCCAACAGGGAAAGATACCAACTAACAAAAAAGGGATAAAGTTAAACATCAATTGAGCTTCTTTTTCTTTTCTTTTAGTTCCAATATGACATGTTTGAACATCCATTGCTTAAAATTTGCACAGAGTGCGACAAGCACAAACTGAGAGAAGCAGAGATTCATAATTAGTGCTTCAAAGAGGAAAGGGTACTTCTCTGGAGGACGCATGACCAAGTAAACAATGTGAAGACTAAAAGAAAGAACACATAAGATCAGTCCCATAACCCTTGTGCAGAAATAGTAATTAATCTCTTCATTTCTGCGTTGACCTGGTGCATAGAATATCAGGATGAATAATGCAAATGAAGCCAAATATGCCGGAATCAGTCCGTCTCGGCATATCAGAGGAAACATGGAGAGCATGGCGAATTGCATTAACCACCTAAACAGAAAAGGTTCTTCCACAGCAAGCAGGCTGGCAGGCAGAAGAGGCAGTAAAATGGACTTCTCATGCACTGTAGAAGAAACAACAGAACTTGTAGATCTTCATAATGCATATGACTATAAATAAGAAAGGGAAAATTAATTATTTAATCCTTATAGTTTTACCAAGTTTGCAACTCAGTCTTTAAAGTTTGACTCGTCGCAACTCAATCCCTAAAGTTTCTAAATTTTATAAAACAAACTGAGTCAACTCATCCTATGTGGCATCTATGTCATGGCCACATTAGCAAAAAGTCAGCATCACACTTCTCCCTTCTCTTCCCTTGCCTATGATCTGAAACCAGGGAAGGGGGAGAGAGAGATTTGGGTGACAGCCACTTTGTATCTTCTTCAACAGCCCCCATTATGCCTTTTCAACTGTCGTGGGGACGCTGCATCTTCTTCAGTGTCCCCCATTATGCCTCTCTGACTGTCGTGGGCAACGCTGCATCTTCTTCAACGGCAACATCATATGTGTCCCGCAAGCTGGCGCTTTTAAGAACAATCAAAGACTCAAAAGTGAAGAGGCCGCTGATGAGAGAAGTGGGGTGATGGTTGAGAGAGGTCTGTAAAATCTTAGGTTGTGTTGGGGGAATCAAAGATGAATGGAATTGGTACAAATGCCAAATATGGAAGAATATATGAAGTGATTTTATTTATTTGCACCTTTCTTAATCTTTTGAGTTTTGACTGCCTCTCATGCTTAAACTAAACAAATGGGTGTTTCTCTTTTGAAGCTTCATTCAATGAACCCTTAAGGAGGGAGAACAAGACAGATGTTATGTTGGAGAGGCATCCTCGGGGCCACTGAAGAAGATGCAGCATCCGCATCCTCAGGTTGCTCAAATCTCTCTCTCTCTCCCCTGGTTTCAGATCGTGGGCAGAGGAAGAGGAGGGAGAAGTGTGAATCTGACTTTTTGATGATGTGGCCCTGACATAGATGCCACATAGGAAGAGTTAGTTAAGACTTGGTTTGTTTTATAAAAATTAGAAACTTTAGTAATTAAATCACGATGAGTCAAACTATAAGAACTGAGTTGCAAACTTGATGAAACTATAAGGATTAAATAATTTTCCAAATAAGAAAACAGAAAATTATGTTCTCCTCTAAATTAAGTTCTAATACATAAATTTAAAATGCAACAAACACCTCATGATCCTCATGCTGCCCCTTGTATCCAAATTTTCTCCATTTTGGGTTCAGATACATCCACATTTTTATCACAACACAATATCAACCGGTGAAAATTGAAGAAAGAATACTCTTGCAGTTGATTCCGATTGGTAATCTATGTTTATGTTACAATCTGAAGTTTAGGGAGGTGTTTACATACTAATTTTGTAACAAATCCTGGGCTCAAGAAGGTAAAATGTAATTTTCCTGGAAGAATAATCTAAATTTTATATAGAATAAAGAAATGTTATACTAACCTTGGAAAGAGAATAGGTAAAATGAGATTGAACTATTTAGTAGCCCATAAAGGAAGCCTTTGTTGCTAGGAGATTTTATTTGTTGAATCACTGAAGGAACACAAGTTAAAACTGTTGCCGCCAAACTGACAAGTTTCAGTGATTGTGTTGTAAACAATTTCTTCCACTTGATAAGAATTGAAGAGGCGCACCAAAAATTGGCAACGTAATCCTCATATATCCCCCTCTCAAAAGGAGCAAGACGAGAAAGAACCTGTTCCATGTGCCACAAGAAAATTAACTTATGAGTTAGCCAACAAAGAAGATATCTCTTTCACCACACGCAGTGCAGATACAATGTCATCAGAGGCACCTGGGATTAAGGAAAGTAGAGCACAAAAACACACCTTCTACTAGTCAACAATATTTTACTTACCTCCAAAATGGATTCCACTGAATAAAGGTATGGCCACCACACTGCTGCAAAGGTTCCTAAAACAACTAGCCCCAGTTTTGACACCTCTAAGAGTGGATATTTACGCCTCAGGCTTTTACCCAGGAGATGGCTGAAAAAAGCAGGTGCAAAGTATATACTCATCTGTTGAGGCAAGTGGAACCAGTTGTCCCATATCAGAAACAAGTGAAAAAGTTAAAGTCTCATTAGAGTGAAAATGAAATACTTATTACCGACAAATATTACTGTCAATGGCATTACAGCTGCTTTCTATTTACCTGACAACCCTATGCTTTTCCACCTCACGACAATATTCAAATAAACACTCAGGATAATTTATTGTCTCTTTTTCAATGTAATCTACTAAGAAACAGTAAAGTCTATTCACAGAAAAGTCTTCAAGATTTATCTTGCTTCCTTTACAAACTTTATTGATTCAAGAAAATTTATGGGCTAAGCTAAGAAGCATATCAGAGTCAAATTCAAGGAATGAATACAAATTAGCTGATGAAATCCAAGTATCGATCTCAAAAAAGGGGGAAAAAACAAAGCAGTTGCAAAACCCAGATGATTGACTTTCCAATTCTATTGTCAGTATTCGGAGTTATGACCTCAAATAATGAGTATGTGAATATGGAATGAAGCACACAGGTAATGAAATGCCATCAAGAGAAACAATTGCACCAAAAAACCACAGCACATACTAAATTAAAATGACTTAGATCAATTCAACGATGAAAGAAATCAACCTGTTTATGATTTATGGCTAGACAATACAGAACACAAGCAAAAAGATTTTGTCCAGAGAGGATAGCAGCAACAGCTCCAGTACTGAGGCCCAAGCTAATGCAATTGTACTGAAACACAACAATTGTTGCATTTTAGACCAAGGCACCACTGAACCCAAAACTAGAAAAAGGAAAAGGGGATAAAAATTAAATGAAACACTATCAGAGTAATTGGGAAACCTGAAAATGGCCATGATCAATTAAGATCAAACAAGGATTTAGTAAAAGCATGGCTGTGTGCCATCCAGTGTCACTTTTATGGCTTTTTGAATGTCGATTGTAATAAACAATGATGAAGTAAATGACTGCTGGGAAGAATATAAGGGCATCAGAAGATAAAACTGTCCACCTCATGAGTAGTTTTCTGCAAAAGAGAGAAACATTAACAAAATGGAGAAAAAGATTAGAAGAAAAGAAAAGAAGCTCATATATTATGAAAATGGGTAAACTAACAATCAATCACGGAATTATTAGACTTAGCTTTAGTCCCAACTCCCAAAATAAAGATGTGTAAAAGCTAGTTCCCAAAAACAACAAACCAAACACATTTATTAAGTGATTCAAGGACGTTGAAAGGACTACTTGTGACAAGTTTATTAGTTTCATTGACTAGCTAACACATCCAATAATTTCAGACAATAAGCTAATTGAAGCAATGATTTGGAGGCTGAATTGTTAGTTTAATCTTATTCAGATGGTATCAATTAAAAGGACTCTAACTAATGAAATGAATCAAATACTCACCCAAGATAGGACTCATGACCTCTGGAACTGAAAAGAGAAACTGAATCAGGGTGGAAGAATCTAAGAAAGAGGCCATGAATGAAACTTTGGTATGCAGTAACTGGTGGGTAGTCAAGTCCCCAGTAGCTCAAATCATTGGTGGTGCTATTGCGATACCACTCCCTGACTGGAAGGTTAAGGGTAATCTCCATCCAATGTCTCTGTGCCTCATAGTCCCCAAACTTTGGAGGGTGTCCAGCACCAGAGTAAGGATGGAGTGACACAGCTGCACGAACCAAAAGTGCAAACACTGCCACAGTAACAAATATAGCTGCAGGTCCTTTCTGAACTAACCATCGCCAAGAATCGTCCACACAATCATCTGCATTGACTGTTATCTTCTTTCCCTTTGTCATGCTTAACTATCAACTCTGGTAAACCACGATTTGTGATAGAATACTATCTAAACCTAAAAATGGAAACAGTCAAAAATGAAAGAAGAAAGAAAGAAAACAATTATATATTAAATAGCAGTCAATTGCAGATATTCTTATGATTAATGACAATTAATTGGTAAGTGATGGCATCAACAAATATCTCAATTGCAAATTTAGTGACCCCAAAAGTTGGGACTTGGAGATAAAACTTTTAATTCGTGAAGGGATTCCCCCTAAACATTGTTCCTATAGTTTATGCCCGGGCACCCAGTAAACAACATCATATGAATGTGAATTTGTTCATTGCAGCACACCAATGTGACCAATTTTTTATATCGAGAAAGAATCAAAAGCTAAGTTCCAAGTCCAAGCATCAATTCCCAGACTCAAATCAGAAATTTAATATCGCCATCCAAACAGTAAACCCTCCTCAACAAATTTTCTTCTTTGTGTTTCCAATCCCCGAATTCATAGTTCCAAACGAAGGAAAGAGGCTAAAGCAGAACATATGCTATATCAGAGAATTTGATCAAGGAAAAAGGTTATTTTTATTTTTATTTTTTTCCCTGGTCGAATCAATGTAAACGCAAAACCCTGTAGATATTCGCAATGTAACAGCAAAAACGTTGAATCAGTGAAATGAAGAGCCTATATGACATCAGTCAGCACGCCTACAATCAAGAAAGAGGAGTATGATTTAGAGATATGAAGACAACAATTACCGGCAATCAGATAACACGCGCAGCAACTCACTCTCTTAAAAAAGTAGCCTCTGAACGTTGGCTTCTTCATTGAGGCAAAAACGAGTATATTTCGAATCCTTTCGCAACGCTCTTAATCGCATTTCTCATTCTTTGACAGAAAGTAACTGGCAATCTGATGGAAACCAGGAAATCACGATGTTCACGATAACCCGATAGCTTCTTGTTCAGACTTGAAACTTTTTGGCGTAATAACTTGCTAATTAATTCAAACAGAGACTAATCACGCCGGCAAAAGAAAACTAAAAACCTGCGGAAACTTTCACAGCGTCGCGAGTTCAGACCGGAGAGAACTTCAACACCGGCGGAGAGTCCGAGCTGGGCTTCGACGGAGGAAAGGGAGAGCCTGAGCTTGACAGCCGATTTTCAGACCTTCAGCTTCAGATCACTCACCGGGATCTGTAGCGGCGGTGCATAATAGACAGGTTAGGATCCAACTCTGAAGTTTGAATTTTCAATCAAATTAAAAAAAGGGAGATTTTGGGTTGTTTGGCCGATGTCTAATTGCTAACTAGTGCTCAGATTACTTTTCAGTGTTCATTTTATCTTATGGTTATAGATAAGTAATCCAATTAACATTGTATATTATTCATTATTAATTTATAAAAATAAATTTATTTGCATTCTAATTTATTCTCATCTTTTTTCTAACACCACTTCAATTTTATTCGACAATCTCGCTGTCTGAATGGCCGTATGGAAGGAGTAAAGCGTACTCCGTCACGCTGAAAATATGAAGCAGATGGAAAATATTGATATAACCAGACGCATTAATAATGGACAGTCATTTATGTATAAACAAACTTCTCAACAAGCTAACAAGAGAAAATCAGTTTGACAGTAGTAGGCTCATTAACCAATATAAAATTGTCTAAGGTAAAAGCCTCATTAGATCATTTGATTGTCTTGAGGTTTGAATAGAAAAATGTAATCAAAGTGTCTTTTATATTTGATTGTATTAGAAAGAGCATTCCTAAACCCCCATACCAGATAATATCACAAGAACAAAAAAAAGTAGGCTCAATACATTTTGACAGATGTCAAACCCCAAACGGGCCCATAATTCAAGACCTAAGCTGGCAATGAAATATTTCGAGTGTAAGGATTTATGGATGAAAGTTTCATGCTGAAGGTTGTTAAATGTTACCCGTGAGTGTTAGTTTAACTTATTTCAATAGATTAAAGAAATTAGTTTCATTAATTGTAACAAATATGAATTGATTTTCCTAAAATACACATTCCAACTATAATCTGAAAGCTATGTCATCAAAACTCATTTAGAAGCCTTTTGATGTATATTGAAATGTCTTTTTAAACAACTTCAATGGATGTATATAAAATTAATTGAATGGCCATTTGCCAGAACCTCTTTGAATAGAAGACACTTCAAACATGGTACCATAACATTGGAGATTTCCAATACGCACCAACATGAACTTTATTTCCATACATCATGCACCTTATAGCCCAACCTCTAATGCAAACCTAAACCTGTAACCTGATGCACAAGCTACTCTTTCAAGAGGCTGCTTTTGACAAAAGACTAAGATTCCACTAACTGCAAAACCAATGTTCCAGTCATTTCAAACTGAGGAACTGCAAGGGAGTCAAAGTAGTTTTGAATCGACCATGGCTTCTAGTACTTTGTTTTTTCCAGATCTAATTCATCAATCCACACTGAACTTTGCTTGTGCAGCAACTCTTTCTTCTTCTCTTCATGCTTCCTCACCATCCTGCTCCAAGTTTCAATTTTATCTGCTCTTTCTTTTAACTATGCACAGACAAATGAGAAATCAGTGATAGAAAAAATTGGACAAAGTTTTAAAGTGAAAATTTCAAAGAAAAATACTACCTCCGGTCCTTAAAATAAGACCTAATTGACTAATTTGGAGAGATTAAGGAAGTTAAATAAATTACTTTAAAGTATTTATACTTATCATTTTTCTCTAAACTAATTTGCCTCACTTATAATGTGATATATAATCTAATAATGCACAAAAGTATTTCAAAGAAATCATGTAACATATGCTATAATTAATTTATTTATTTAACTTCCTTAATCTCCTCAAATATTAAACATGGGGGCGGCCAATATGATTGATTGTCAATCCAAGCTTCTCCTCAAAACACATCACTTCATTGAAGAGTACTATCACCCCAAAGTTAAATAATGTGGAGCAATTGGTATCCCTTGGATTTTATATTAAGGCCAAAAGTAATATTAAACATTTTTGATTATTAATCCCATTGAAACATGTAGCATTGTGTTTACAATATCACATGTTTTGCTAACTACAGTATATATTAATTAATCAAAGAATGCCCATAGACCTAGACTAAAGATCAATCAACAATGTTATCGCAACTTAAATATGTTTACCTTGGCTACCGCTGATGGTTAATGTCATAATGCCCATGGCAGAGCTCGTAAAACTGAAATAGTCAGATTCAGTTTCTGGGTTTTGGGTTTTGGGAGAAATTGGAAGAACTGACTGCACAGTTTGATACTCTCTACACTCTTAGTCGTTCATTGAGTAGGTTGAAATTTAATGTAGAAGCTCTATTTCAAATGTTCAAAATGACTTCAATGATTAGTGTCATGTACCTAACAAAGATGCAAGAGGTCGCAGCCCTCCAAACAAGTAGTAAGAGTTCATCTCTAGCAAAGAAGTTCTCAGTGGATGTAGGGCTGTTATCAAGTAATTCCATCCAGTCTGAAGATGATCACAAGTTGAGGTTCAGGCTTTAGTAGGCAAAACTTGAGGATAGGTCAGCTAATCAAACCTGCTTCCACACTTAACCTGACATCTAATAAGCTGTGGCTTGGACAAATTTCCATAAGCTAAGCAAGGAGATAAATACAAGGGGGAAAAAGATGTCTTTCTGGTGCCCAAAAAAATCTGTCCCAGGCCATTAGTGCCACACCACTTCCCAGAGTTTTATGATTCTCCTTGTGGAGAAATTAGACTACCCCATTCAAAGCCATTACCATGAGTTGGATGGTCATGCACCAGCCCAACCTCTTCAAAACAAGTAGTTTCAAATAGGGGGAATAGTTTGTGTGTGGCTTGTTTTTATGTCAGGCGTGTTTTAATTATGTTGCTGACTTGTGTGTCATTTCTTATGTGTGAGCCTTTCTGTGCATGTTTGGCGCTAGTTAGAACAAGAATAGGATGTTGAGTCAGCATAGTAGGTATATGGTCTTGCTGGGTCAGGTAGGAAGGCACCATTTTGCAAAAGACACTAACCTGTAATCACCGGGGCTCCTTATGGTAATATTAGGACTATGATGCATTTTCTATAATCAGATTTGAAAAATTACTGAAATTGTATTGTGTTTTTCCGGCTTTCATAATAATTAGTTTCTTTGTTCCATCTTAAATTTACTCATTTTTCACGGAGCAGCTTTCAGGCTTACATCTAGTCCAATAGGTGAGGATTTGGCCATCCAGTATTAGGACAAAATGTAATTAGCTATATAATACAAGACTACATATTTCAAAATTCTGGGAGATATCAAATTATTACTTAATCATACACTAGGTTTTATTATGTATATATAATAACAATAACAACAAATGTAAGACTACCATACCATTCCCATCTCCCATTATTTGGATTATCTTTCCTGTTAATTATTTCATTATCCTATTAAGCACTTTCTTAGACCAAACAGAATGCAAGAAAATAATAGAGAAAACCCAAAAGATACAGGTAAAAAAAATGGAAAGGAGGAGGAAACATACAAGGGTTTGTCGAAATTCTTCTTGGGCAATCTTGCGTTCTTCAGCTTTGACCTTAGCAACCTCAGCCTTCAGCTTCTTACGCTCTTCATTAGCAACCCTAATGGCCTCCCTCCTTGCATCATCCTTCCTCTGCTTCTCGAGCCTCATGAGCTCCATCTCCTGAATATAGGCCTTGCGAACCTCTTTAACCTGCTTGGCATAGTCTCTTCTAAGCTGGGCAAGCCTAGCCTCTGCCTCCTTTGGGTCCTTGGGAGCCTCCCAACTTCCAATGAAGGAGTTGGGTTCAAGGAATTTGTGGTTCCTTTTGTGATCATTATGGTGGGAAGGCTTTGCAGTAGTGGCAAATGAACGTAGGGTTACAGAAAAGTGAGAAGATTTGCGGAGCAAGGGTTGAGGTGTAGCCATTGATGGAAGGCTAGTTGGAACCTAGTAGCAAAAGAAAGAAAATCACTAACTTACAATTCAATGTGCCGAAGAAGCAAGTTAAAAAAAAGGTAGAAAAGTTGGCCAAAACCAAGGATTGGTCCCAAACTTAGGCCAGGCCAGACCAACCCTTTTTCCTTTTGTACGTTGAGATTCTATCAACCCCAGCCACTTGGTAGTTTATGCAGGCCAACCACCATATTTTTTGAAATTGATAAAATTTCAAAATAGAGATTTATATCCTTACAAGATGCATTAAATAAACACTGAACATAAAATACACTTCAAGGTTTAAATTCAAGTATCATGCTATCAAATTTTAATTTCCTGCTCCCCTCAGGATGATTCAATCAAGACATACCTGGCTACGAAGTTATTAACAATCGTTTCAGGAAGAAAAGTTTTCTAAAAGATATGTTCTCTCACATTTATCCCCTAAACCATATTTAGTGTTAACGAGAGAGAAATTCTTGTGTGAAACTCGTTTAGAAGAAACAAGAAGCACACTCGAAAAAGATTATTAGAAATTTATAACTGAGACAACAATAGGGCTAGGCTACCCACAATCCAGGTCACAAGGTCTGGCTTCCATCGAGCTATGGCAAGAGAAATAAGTAAGAAATGATCAGAGAGTGCATGCATACAATGGTCAGATTGAAAAGGTAGAGTGACAAGATATCAAAGAACATAACCAGATAAGGAATCAGTCGAAATAAACGAAGTAAAAGAGAATAACCAGGACCAACGATTCTCTAGCTGAGCAAAGCTCCTAAATGTAGTCAAATCAATCAACTAAAAATCCAACCCTAGAGAAGTACTTATAGAAGAAATGATATCTATAAAAACACTTTATTAAACTCGAGCACAGTAGTAATGGCGAGAGAAGGATCCGTACTCTAAATGAAGCCAAAGACGGCAATGCAACAAGAGACGTAGGGACAGAGAAGTTGAGCCGCTGAGTGAGATGGCGGGGCGAAAGGCCGAGATAGGCGAGGGAAGGCGAGGCATAGATGTGAGCTAAGATTGACTCGACAGTGAGGGAAAAAAAAAATTCACTTGTCATCAAAAAGACAAAAATAATACAAGATTCGAAGGTTTTCACTTGTCATCAATGCATGATTCTGAGTTTGATCATCATCAATAAGAAAAAGAAGCGAGTGTTAGCCATAAAATGCTCATGGCAAAAATTAGAAAACTACATGCTCCAAGCATTTTTTTGTCTTTGGGAATATCCACCTAAAATACGAGAGAAAATGCAACAAAATGCTTTAGGAAAAGTATCTCAAAAAAGAAGCAGATTTTTCCCAGGTTGAAGCCACAATGCTAAAATATGTCCAAGTATTTTGACGGGGAAAGAAGAACGTGTGCAGCAAGACAGTCTCCAAAACACAATTAACTAACCAACACAATGAAATGATAATTAAGCCACAATTTGAAAGCTTCACAACATCATCAATTCAATAACTAACCAACACAATGAAATGATAATTAAGCTAATTAAACACAATATAATATTTAACGAAGATTCAAATAGATCCAATCTCCAAATGCATCAAAATAAATCAGTCAAACAGTATAGAATTCATCCTAAAACATAAGAATCACAAATAAAATGCCGGAAAAAATCAGAGAAGCCACTACAATAAACACTGGAAGAATTAACAGAAAATCAGAGAAGCCACACGCATGTTAAATTAACCTATAAGCACTAAATCAAGGCAGAAATGTGGCTGGATTTGAACAGGACACTGCATAAGAGTAGCTAGCAAATTAACAGAGGAAGCAATGAAGAAATGATTTAGGAGTTCAAAGACGAGTAATTGATTCCTGAGAACAGAGTGACAAGGGTGGTTTAATACAGCATAAAGGGACTCAATTTCCGCAATTTATACAAGGCATCAAACATAAATTTAAAGGGACAATCCAGACTCCTCATCCTCTTCAAGATCCCCAACGTAGATGAAGTAAAGAACCCAAATGGATTTGAGCACAAAATCGAGAAACCACGACCGTAATGAGTTCGAAACGCAGGAAGCCACGGCTTGGAATAATGGAAGGCATGGGAAGATGAAACTCGCCTGAAGAATAGAGGAATCTTGGTGGTCGGAAATCTCCCGTCTCAACAATCAGCAACAGTCGAGAAGAGCAAGAGAACGGAAACAGATTCAATAGCGGCAGAGTCGTGAAAAGCAAAAGCCAAGACCTCCGCTGAGCTTCTTGGTCCGAAGCTTCGGGTCGTGCCGATGGACGACGGAGGTGAGTGGCAATGGACTTACGAGCTTCGGATCTCCGGCACTTCCCGTCTGTCGGCTAATCTCGGCGTCTCGCTAGGTCATGAAAGATTGAAAGAGCAAGTAGCATCATACCAAAAAAAAAAAAAAAAAAAAAAAAAAGAGCAAGTAGCGGAGTGAGACCGCGGGCGTGTTGGGGAAGGAATAGAAGGGGGAAAAAGAGGAAGAGGAAGGGTATTTTTGTAATTTCATATCAAAGATGGGGGCACCTACATGGATCCGCCTCTGTATCCCACTCTAAAACAAACATGCTTTGGTTCTTATTCCAGTCATGACAATATTGATGTATAAGAAAAAATTACTCTTATTCCAGGCATGACTGTATTGATATATAAGAAAAAATTACTGCATATGATCTATTGACAATATTTTTTTTTTTTTTTTGATAATAGATCTATTGACAATATTGAGACAAGCCCACCAAACAGAGAATGGCCCACTGGTCTGATTTTCAACATGAGAAACAGAGTGTAAAAAGTTAACTACTATGAAAATGTGGCGTTGGATTCTCTTAAGAGGTTTAGGGTTCGAACTACGGTAAAACTACTCGTAATCCGCCTTGTATGGAGTTATCACTGTTGGGAGGGTCGTCCTTACCACTGCAGAACCCGGAGTGGTTACACACTTGCCACCATTTTATTATCAAAAAAAGAAAAAAACTACTGCGAAAATTTACATTCAAGACTTAAAGCCACTCACTGATCGCATTAGTGGGGAAAATAAAGGATATAATGCAAGAACTAGACAAGTTGAACATCAAAGAAGTTCAAAAACTTAAAGCACCTGAATTGAGAGTTGCTCCTATAAATAAACCAAAAAAAAAAAAAATCGCAATTCCACCTTCCACAAAAAATTACTACATTGAAACTGGAAAGAATCAAAGAATCACTTTTAGAAAATATTTAGCATGATTATTTTTCTAATCATTTTACAGCAAAGATAGCAGAATCTTAGGTACTATGTGATTCCATAATTGAAAAAAGAGGTATCTATCAATGATTAAAAAAAGGCTATTTTTTATAGATAGCAATGGCAAACTCAATCATTTTTCGATAGCAGAATCATTTTATCTATCATCTAATTCAATGATTATTTGTCACCTCACGTCTTTGCCACCCACCCCACACTGCCTCCCAAGTTCCTCACTTGTCTTTCTCTTTTAAATCTGTTTTTGCGTTTTGTTTTTTGGATTTGGGGATTTGCCACAATTGAATCCAAATGATCTGTTGGATTTGGGGATAACGGGTGTCAGCGATTCCAAAGAAAATAGGTACTACCTCTAGATATAGATAATCTGTACTACAAACTCTGTCTTATAGAACCTGAAGAGTAATTTCTTTAGCCATAGAAAAGGACCAAATTTACAGGAGGAGGAAAGAAGCATCTGGTTTAGGCCAGGAGAGATGTCGCAGAGAGGAAGAAGAGGATAAGAGAGTAACCCTAACGGCATCTAGTTTTTGTTCCAGTGTTAATGAAAGGAGAAATTGATCTACTTTTAACATTTGAAGGGTGAAATTGCATCCAAAAATAATTTTAGAATGTTGGATAGACATGAAAAAGATATTTCAGACGACATCTGATACCTTGGACTCAACTGGCAAAGGGGTCGGACACTCTCACCAAAGGGAGGGGGTTCGATCTAGGAGTTGGTCAAGGTGTTAGGGGAGGCATCTTAGCTCCTAGGTGCCTAGGTTAACGCCTGAGGGTAATAGACGGCTCACCCTGCCCAACATCGGTATCACCTCCAACCCTTTTCCTAAAATTTTTTTTATCAAAAAGAAGAAAAAGATATTTCAGACAGATAGGTGCACACACACACCTCTTAAAATTCAAAGAACTCAAATAAAAGATAGAAGGGAAAGACAATAAAATAGCTTTAAGATTCACAGAACTCAAATTAGTACCCTCGCCTCAAATACCACTGGCAGGGTTGGGAGTTTCTTTCCCCGGCTGAGGGCCACTTCGCCCAAATCCTTAAAATCTCATTTTGCTGTGGGTTAAGGTGCAGATTTGCCAACCAACTATTACCTGAGGAGCGTCTAAGACAAATAACTATTGAGAGGACCAAAATTGTCAATCAACAATTAAAAAGTGAAAAAAAAAAAAAAAAAAACACACACACACACACACACACACACATTTTGGAGCAGATTCCCAACGAACTATTACCCCGTCACTTGTCTTGGTGTCTCCGTCTTCTATTGACCATCACAAGGTGTCGGCGACGTCAAAGATTTCCAAAGCTTCTATTGTTGCTGGGTGTTCCACTCACCCTCTTGAACTTATCCAGTAGTCCACAGTATTCAACTGGCACGCACCTTACACCCTGGTTCCATCCCTCCAATGCCATAAGCGAACCGCTGCCGCCACAATGTCTACTTCTATGGGTCTCATCTCTGTTGGTGTTTTCCTTTTCCAACAAGAAGGCTTAACCGCTCTTTTCTCTAGCGTTTCCGCCACCATCCTACGCCAGTGCCTCATATTTTAACTTAATTGTGATAGTTGTTTTTTTTCCTAATAGTTATTTGATTTTTTTTTCACTTTTAATAGTTATTTGGTGTTTTTTTCACTTTTTAATTGTTTATTGGCAATTTTGGTCCCCTCAATAGTTATTTATGCCAGACGCTCCTCAGGTAATAGTTGGTTGGCAAATCTGCACCTTCACCCTTTTACTTGTTGATTTCAAGGAACTGACGATTTAGGTTTTTTTTAAAAAAAAAAATATTGAAAATATTTTATTGTTGTTATAGAATTACACAAAAGTAGGTAGGGGAAGAAATAGCAAAATAAAATAAATAAAACATTGGCAGAAAAGACAATGACCTATAATATTCACCTTGTTTCGTTGGTGTCCAAATGTCTTATACATAGCCAGTATTCACACACCCCAGCTATTCAAGTCTACTTATAGGGTTATGAGGAAATAAAGAAGACCATAATGACATCAACCATAAAAAAACTCATCTCAAGTCATTCACTGAGAGATTATGCAATTTAGAACATTGAAGGTGAGGGATCTTCTGGGTGAGTAAACTGAGTATGTAGTTATAGACATCTACTTTTAAAAAGTTTAATTATAATATTAATTGTCTTTTTTTTTTTGGGTATATTTTCTTAGCTCAATTACTAACAATTATCCTTTACACATTTTGTTTCCTTTGAGAAAGAAAATAGATTTATGTGCTATAGTTTGGTTTTGAATTGCATCGAATTTAAACATCACAAGCTAAAGTGAAACCATGAAGCTCTAGCAAAATCGGTGTGAAAAGAGACTATCCATAGTCTCCTCTTTCACTTTACATGGAACACATTCTCTTTCACAAGACCACAAACTCCTCCCTGTGCATTTCCAAACGATGAATCATTCCATTCTATTTGGCTATGCCCATGCCTCTATCTCTTGCCAAGCGAAGATTCAATAAAAATGGTTTTTCCTTTTGGTCATGGTATTGTATTTTTACAAGGGGTTCCATTGCAAGAAAAATCATTGAAGTTGTATAGTGACCACTGACCAATCTGAACTCTTTATATATTCAGTATTTGAGGGGTTTGGATTGGCGGTGGAAAAACACGTTAACACAAGTTGAGACAAAACTCATTTCACAAACTTATCTTATTTATCGTAAATCATGTTAAAAAAACAGCTTTTACCACTAATCCAATCAGGCACAAAAGTTAACTTTGATTCTCCCTCTACTTGGTTCTTCTTTTTTCTAAGGACGTAGTTTGGCATGATGTGCTCTCTCTTTTTTTCCCCCCCATTATGTTGAGTTATTCTATTTTCTTTTCTAATTTAAATCATTGTTCGTGTACTAACTCTGTCTTATAATCCTTTTATCTTAATAATATTTGTCTTTTTAAATTAAAAGAAAAACTCTTTGCCTGCTTAAATGATGCGATGCCTATTCAAAAACATCTGTCATTGGGCCTTTGGTTGTGTAACAGACCAGATCCTAATTCAAAGTCTGGTTATTTATCCCTGGTGGGCATGTTTTTATATTTTTGCGAGGACAACGTTACACCTTTATTAATATTTAGAGACAATATTGTATACCCCTCGTCTTTTGACTTAACCGGCAAAAGGATTGGATGTTTTCACTAAAGGAAGGGGTTCGAACCTAGAGTTAGTCAAGTCTTTGGGGAGGCATCCTAGTTCCTAGGTGCTTAGGTTAACACTTGAGGGTAGTAAATGACTCGCTCTACCCAATATCGGTATCACCTAAGACAGTGGCGGAGCCACACTTGTGCCTATGGGTGCAAGTGCACCCACAAATTTTAAGAAGATATATATATATATATATATTTTAAGGAACCTTATAACAAGTTATCTAGATGGTGTGGTGGTAATCATGCTAGTCCCACATCAAATCCCGTGTTCGAGCTCCTGCTTGGACAACTTTCTTAGCTATTTTTTGGGCATGGACTTGCAGTGGCATATCTATGGACTATGATAAGGGCTTAAAGCAAGTGAGGAAATCCAAATGGTGGATAAGGACAGTGGCCTATCTATGAAATTTTTTTTGTGTTCTCATTGTTTTCCTTCCTCCTTTATATAGGTGTTTGGTCTTGAACCTATTGAAAATGTCGTGTTCTCTGGTGGACAGCCTTATGAGTTATAGCATTTGTTATGCTCCTTTGCTCTTTCGTTGATATTTGACTTTTTGATATCCTACCACATATGACAAACCATAATAATTTTTCCTTGCATGTTGCTTTGGAATTTGATTGTGTAACATCTGGGTATCTCGTATGCCATAGGATTACAAGATATTGTTCTATTTAAATTGATTTCCTCGGAAATAATTTTCAATTGAACCTCATTTTTTGTCATAAACTTTATGAATGAATGGGTTGCCTTTTATTTTCCTTTAAAAAAAAAATTCGGGGGCAAATCCCACCACTAATTGTGCACCCATAAATATTATATCATGGCTTTGCCACTAACATAAGAGGAAGGGAGATTTCAACCTGCCCTTAGATCGTGGTGAACTCAATCCCTTTTCTAAAATTCTTATGTCAAAAAAAGAGAGAGATAGAGAGAGACAATATTGCATACCCCCTTGATTATTCATAATATCAGTATTTTAAGAGAACAAATTAAGACCGAAAATGCCTTTAGCCCATATGTGTGTGTGTGATATGAGCTTAGTCTTTAAAACATTTTAAATACAATTATCCTTGTTAATTTTAAGAGATTAGTTATGAATTTGTCATATATTAAAATCGTGAATTCTAATTGGATAGATATCGATTGAGTTGTTTTGTTGACAATTTTTTTTTTACACAAATGACTTATAAGTTTTAAGTAAATAGTTGCAAATTTGTTATAATAAAATTGTAAAGTCTAAAAAAATAATTATTAGTGTTTTTTTTTTTTAAAATAATGTCATCTCATAACTAGTTTAGGGTTTGTGTGGTTGTCCCTCCCAACACAAGTGTTTCATCTGAGACTCGAACTCGAGACCCCAAAAAATCTAATGGGGTCTTACATCGCTATATCATTTCTATACTAGTTTTATTAGTGAATTTATCGAGTCAACAAAACTGCTTCTTCTTTTTTTCAATACAAATAATTATGGAATTTTGAAAGGTTAGATATCAATTCCATGACTAAACGCTCGGCATAAACTGAAGGGGGTTTTTTTTTTTTTAATTTTTTTTTTTTAAAAAAAAACCAAAGCCCTAATTAGTAAATTTGCTTTGATTTTTAAATTTATTTTATCTTTAAACAAGACAAGATGACAATAAGAAAGTAAGAGTATTACAAATTACACTAAGTTAATGTGAAGATATAATTGCTAAAAAACCTAAGAAAAGAATATAAAGACACAACTCTGACAAACGTACATACAAGAAAAAAACATGAAGGAAAGATCGAATTTCTTATCAAGTTATGGTAAATAAACGAAGATAATGAGTATGATCAGCATGTATGGGGATGGAGGACTAGTGGACCCAATTGATGATAAGTGAAGGCTTGGATCTATTAGCTTAGGGTTATGAATCCAGAAGAGTAAGACTCGCAAACCATTGGTAAAAATAAAAATAAAACTTCTGATGTAGATTGATTCTTTCATAAGAAGTTTTTTTATAAAAGTGTCACAATAATGATAAATGTTTCTTTGACAACAACAAAGACTCGATCTTTCGTATTTGCAATGGAAAATATTACAACACTAAATATTAGAATTATGATTAAAATCATTTGGAAATTAGGGGTGTTGGAAACCAACTGGTCAAATATAAAAGATGGAATACATTCTCTTCTTTATAGGGGCGGACTAGGATCAAATAGAATTGACTCATGAGATTGACAAAGAATATATGAAGAAGGTTGCATGTCCAACCTTATTTGGGTATCTTTGTTGGGATTACGAGTATAACGATGTAAAAAGTTGTTTGACTGTGAGGTGACTGATGTGGAAATGAATGCAGAATATAGTTTCTTTAAAGTATGTTCGGATAAGGACATTCCCAAGAAAGATGTTATGGAGAAGATGATTAATAGTTCTCATGCAGACCATAATCAAAATGAAAAGGACTTCATTAAAGTAACAATCAATGGTTTAATCTTGGAGGATGGAAAGAGTGGATACGGAGGTTACATTCAGGACCAAAATGATAGATGACTTGTAGGTTTCAGCTTCAAATTTGTTAATATTCCTCCGGTTTTTGCAGAAATAATTGGTCACTTTCAGAGCATACAATCGTGTTGGTCCAAAGGGTATAAAAACATTAAGTTAGTTTTTGGTTATATAGAGGCCATGAATTATATGTTGAGAGGATGTGATTAACATCATCCTTTCAAGGATGTTGTAGATGATATTAAGATGTTTCTTTATAAAGATTGGCAAGTTGTGGTCATTCACGAATATAAAAAAATCATAACTATTACTGATCGATTAGCAATATACTATCATAGCATAGATGTAAATTTTTATCTATTTGATCAATCTCCTCCTTTTATTCAAGATGTGGACCTTGATGAAGGCTGAGTCTTTGCTTAAGTTAATACTCCCTCCCATTATAATTATAAGAGTTAATTGACTTGTTTTGGAGAGATTAAGGAAGCTTGATTAAATTAGCTTAGAGTATTTTTATTTTTATTTTTTTCTTCAAACTACATAATCGACTAATAAACTAATATATAATCTAAAAAACACAACATATGAAATGATTAAGTAACTTATTTATTGTCTTAAAAAAAAGTCAACTACTTATAATTAGACTAGGAAGTGTAATTTTCTTGTTGATATTTTGATTATAGTACAATTAAGGAAAAAAAAGGCTTGGAAATGCATTGATACGATTAGTTCAACATTTTCTAGGACTTCACCGATCAATAATTCAATGTCCTTTTGAAGGAGTAATTTGCTCAACATTTTTCTTGTCCTTTTTTTTGGTGAGATATTTTGGAAAATTCATTTAAGGGTCCTTTTTGGAGGAAAAAAAAAATCCTAAAAAGTGCTCTCAAGATTTCCTAAAAAGGCCCCTTGGGCCCATTCCGGGATTTTTAGAATTTGCGTGAGTTGTTAACCGGAAATTTGATATAGTTGTTAACGTTTTGATATTGTTGTTAATGTGGGTGATTTAGTTGTTAAAATATTATTGTTAATACGACCGATTTAGTTGTTAATTTGGGTATTGATTTTGTTGTCGATATGGGTACCGTTGTCGGCAAAAAATCCTAGAAAAGTGAAACCCTTTCTCGATTTTTCTTGTCCTTTTAGGATTTTTTTCCTTCAAAAAGGCCATATAAATTTTCCCGAGATATTTTCCCCTACGTCATTTCCTAATTTCCTACTCTTGTCTTTTTTTGTTTTTTTGCCAAAGACATTTCCTAGCCCATTTTCATTTGGGAGTGAAAAGTAAAGGTTTTTTTTTGGGTCAAAGGAAAAGTGAAGATTGATGACGCCTCTCAGTTACATTACACTTCAGCGGTTATATGATATCACATCAATTTAACCCCATAAGATCTCTTATTGACGGTCAACGCTTGCCAGCGTGGCCCAAAAAAGACGAATTACCACGGAATCTCCGGTAACTTCCACGTGTCACATCACCATTGGACCTCCCTCTGTTCCTGTTCCTCCCCACCCTCTCTCCATCCCAGCGGCGTCCATTTTTTATGCCCAAATCCCCACTCCTTCGCTCTCTCCCATCCCAGTCTCTCCAAGTTAGCACGCAGGTAAACGTCTTCGATCCAAGTCTCAGGTTTTTTTTTCTTAGGGTTTTGTTACTCTTCTGTGTGTTTTTTTGGCCGCTTTCTCTTCGATTCTTCAGTTATCTTTATGTTATTTTCGTGGATGTAGATCTTAATTTTATTTTCGATTTTTCTTTGTTCTCCGCCCTAATTTTATGGGTAGTTTGTCTTGATTTGGCTGTCGATTTTTTTTTTTTTTTTTTTACTTGTTTCGTTGTTTCGAAGTTGTATTAAAGGATTCGGTGTTTCTGTATTGATGAATGTCTAGCATTTAGGTAATGAATCTGATATTCGAGACTGACTTGTGATAAGTTGAGGAGGAAATTTGGCTGATGAATGTTTGACGTGTACCTTTCGTTTGGTCGCCACTGATACTGACTTTGTTGGACGCACTTGGTTGATTGTTTTCATTGTTTTCCTTCAACTGCAATGATGGGCTGCGTTTGCCGGTTTACAAATCTGATAGGGTTGTTTTCTTATTTTGAAATCAGTTTGCAGAATCAAAGGTAGACTTGTGCCGTGAAAATGTCGTCCACCGAGTCACGTGAAGAAAATGTTTACCTGGCTAAGTTGGCAGAGCAAGCTGAGAGGTATGAGGAGATGGTTGAGTTTATGGAGAAAGTTGCTAAGACAGTAGATGTTGAGGAGTTGACCGTGGAGGAGAGGAATCTCCTTTCTGTGGCTTACAAGAATGTGATTGGAGCTAGGAGGGCTTCATGGAGAATAATTTCATCTATTGAACAGAAGGAAGAAAGCAGGGGTAATGAGGACCATGTTGCTATTATAAAGGAGTACAGAGGCAAGATTGAGTCTGAACTCAGCAAGATTTGTGATGGGATTTTGAGCCTTCTTGAGTCTCATCTTATTCCATCTGCCTCATCCGCTGAGTCTAAAGTGTTTTACCTTAAGATGAAGGGTGATTATCATAGATACCTGGCTGAGTTCAAGACCGCAGCAGAGAGAAAAGAGGCCGCTGAGAATACTTTGCTGGCCTACAAGTCCGCCCAGGTAGGCATTCACTTTCACTTATAAGTATACTCTGCAGCTGCTTTCCAGTTTCCACATTTCTATAGAATTATTTCTAGTTTTGACTTTTGATAGTCTTGGTATTACAGTAGTTACCGAACCCTGATTTTGTTTGTTTGTTCTAGGATATTGCTGTAGCAGATTTGGCCCCCACACACCCAATAAGGCTTGGACTTGCTCTCAACTTTTCTGTATTCTATTATGAAATCCTCAACTCCCCAGATCGTGCTTGTAATCTGGCTAAGCAGGTATCAATCGCTATACTTTTTATTACAGCAAATATTGACGGGTCCTAGATATTGCTTGTATTTCTTAGCAGCGTTTTCTACAGTGAAATTGGCATTTTCTTTGGTAATGGTACCATTGCTTACTTCAATCGTTCCTTTAGTTATTTAGGCTTGAAAACATACGATGTGTGGTTGAATTGAAGTGCTTGCAGGATTATTTTAGTGGGTTTTGCATGGAACCGAATTTGGTTAATTTAAGTCAAATGTGGTTGTTGTTGACTTTTATAAAGTATTTGATTTGATAAATGGATTGTTTTTGTATGCCTGTCCTATCTCGCTATGTCATTGACAAATGAAATTATATTTATTTGTTAGCCTCCACTTCGCTGTTGGTATAACTTATTTTGTATCAAATAACAAATGGCAGGGCTTATATCGCCTTCATTATGTGATGTAAATTATTGTATATTACATTGATTAGTTGGTGTTTGAACCGAACAAAGTGATGACCATTGACCAAGTCCACAAATAAGATATATTTTGTAATCATGTAGTTGTAGTAATTTGTGTTGAAAGAAATGAAGTTCTTGTTAATTGACTCCTGATTTCAAAGATTTTCGTTTCTTACCACAAGATTCTTCTCTTCATAATATCAGAAGGTTGATTTCTTATGTATCTTATCTTTCAAACCATGTTGTGGAAGTGTTGATTAAATTTTTGAAACTTATTATTCCTTCCTCCTGATTTTTACTGTGTCTGTGATCTTTTTCATTATCTGGCAGGCCTTTGATGAGGCAATTTCCGAACTTGACACATTGGGTGAAGAGTCATACAAAGACAGCACATTGATCATGCAACTTCTCCGAGACAATTTGACTTTGTGGACTTCTGACATCACGGTCTCTCCCTCTATCTTTTTTTCTGGTGTTGTCTATTGAGCAATTATATATTATCCTGCAACCCATGATTGCTAGCAAAATTAAAATTCTTGAGGAATAAGCCATAGATAGTCCTATTTCTTTTAAACTAAATATAAGTTTGAAAGGTTTAATTTATTCACAAGTTTAACTTGTTCTCTTGATCATTATTCTGTTTTTACCTCTTTTAACAGCCACCTTATAATAGGGAAGATGTGGGTCCTGATGTTTTGTAAACCTTGATATTTTTGTACAATGTCTTGATGAAAAGAGATGATCCATTTTCATTCCCAAAAAAAATAAAAAAATTCTCTGAATTAAAACAATCTAAACTTGCTTTGGGGACAATCATGTAGTGTTCTTGTGACCCGTGTGGTCTGAATATCCTAATACTCATAGGCTTGGTTGTTGCCTTATAGTAGTCATGGATCTTTGGGCTCTCTTCTATGGGATAACCGAAGTTTCCCTGTAATTCTGCTGAAATCTGAAACTATGACATGTTTGATTCTTAGACATTGTTTAGTGGCTGCAAAAAGTCATAGTCATCTAATACCTGCTGATGGCTTTATTATATATGTTTTAAAGGATTGCTCAGTGCAATCTCTGCTTATTTTGGACAGTATGGATGGTTAAAGTGCTAAACTATGGCCTTATCTGGAGCCCCCGGGGGGGGATCCCCCCTTACTCTGAAGCTTTTATTTCGAATCTTTCCTTAAGCAGCAGCTTATTTGTGGTTTCAGGATGATGCTGGAGATGAGATCAAGGAAGCTTCTAAGCAACCAGCAGGCGATGGGCAACAGTAGCATGGGGCTCTTTAGGATATGTATTCTGTGCTTTGAAACCTATTATATATATAGATGCCGTGTGACAGTAGGATTTTATTTATGGATTTAAAGATTTTCAAAAAATGCGGACTGCATTTGGGACATTTACATGTAAGTTTTAGTCGTCCTTGATTGTATTTATTATTGCTGAGATGATTATGGCCTGGTGATTGAGTGATTTACTATCTTCAGATTGTAGTTAGAACTTTGAATGAGTGCATACTAGTTGTTTGTGGTCTTGAATCGCTTGCAAGGCATTGCTTCTTCACTGGAATATTGTTCTTTTCTTGGTATGTTTCTGGAAGGAAATGAAATGAAAGATTTGATTTAGACCATCCCCTTTTTTGGAGTTTTAGAGGAATGCAGGTGAAATGAATGGTAATTGATTAACTTTCCAAAAAACTTGAGTTTCATTCTGATAAAACAAACCCAACTTCATTTGAAAATGGAACATGTGTTTATCACATGAGAGAGAGTGGCAAGAATCGAACAAAATTGTAAATAAAGCAAGTTAAAATCTTTTTGTTACATGTTAAAATCAATTTGGCTGATTGTGTTTTTTTTAAGCCTCCGGAAGTTTGACTGAGTACTGATTCAACTGATATATTTTTGTAACGGTTGTTGATAACATATGGAACGGAGAGAGAACTTTTGTTTTGGTGTTTTGGTGATGGTCGAAATATGTATCAAGTTCAAGACAATATGATATGATCCTGAATTTCCATGCTTGAGATTGATTTTTGAATCTGGTAATAACATAATGATTTAACTAAATAATTTAGGAAAAATATCTGAAAATATGAAAAAACTGTTTGAAAATTGAAACACTGAATTTGTTTTCACCCGAATTATTGAATCTTAAAAAAAAAATAAAAAAGAGATATTTGATTTTATATTGATCATGTTATTTTAGCGCTTCAAGTTAAAAATTAACATAATCATTCTCGTTTGATAGTTAACGTTGTCATATTCTAAATTACTAAGTTGTTTGTTTTATTCATTATGAGTTTTTTTTTTTTTTTTTTTTTGGGTTCGAAAGGCCAAAAGTGTTGTTTTCAAGTGAATGCAAAACTGAGGACGACGAATCTGCAGTTAAGCTTTTTGGAGTGAAATGTGTGAATTCATTGCAATATTCCTTAATAATTCAGCTGATGAAACATCCTAATAATGGTGATGCAAGTCTTGTTGCTGATATACACACATCACAAGTAATGGACACTTGTGATGAAATGTATTGGAATGGACACTTTTCTTGCGTTTATACAGTTAAAGAAGGGTTCAATCTTTGCCTCCAAAGCCACCTTTCTCTCAATCAGAACCCTGACCACTTCTGAAAATTCACTCCTTTGGTCAATTTCTCTTCCTTTCTAGAATATTCTCTTGGTGTGAAAACTATTGAATCAAGCTTAGCCTACAAATTATGTCCTCAGGAAGCATCATAATGCCTCTAACCTCTGCCCTTCTGGATATATGATTGAAGAATCTTTTGATTGCTATTCATTGTCCTTATCTTAAAGCACTTTGATTTGGTTGCTTCTAAATTAAAATCCCAGACCTCACATTCAACCGTTTTAATGTCCTTTTGACTTAAGCACTTCATCTCAACTGTACAGATTTTAGGAATGATCTTCTCTGTGGAATCATCTATCGATCTCCTTAACATCATTTGGCTGAAGAGAAACATAGTTGAACAAGTTGGAAGATTATTGTCTCTGGGAGCAACTTTAAAGGAAATTTTAGGTATGATCAACTTCACACAACAGAAGATTGTGATCACAGCTCCTTCAATTCTCAAGCAAATCCTAAATGATGAATCATTTCATTATGAATGGCCGATATCTCTTGTCAAGCATAAATGCAATATGAACCTATTTTGTCATGCTATTATATCTTTACAAAGCATCAGGTTTAAGGCATCATTTGGTGATTAATCCAACCTCTTTCCACTTTCACTGTTTAAGGTTAACACTAAGTTGGATCTATTCTATTGGTCAGGCTTACTCTCACAATCAAACATGTTACACCATTATAACAAGTCCTTTTCGGTGCGGTTTGCTATGATATCCTCGCTATGCTAGAATCTTTTTTGTGTGGTTTCTATTATGACAAGTAATTTTCTTTTCTAGTTTACATTATTATCCATGTTTTAACAGCAGCTCCACTCCTCTTTGTACATATGCCATTGAGGCTAATTCTAACAGCTGAGTTTTATTCAGTTAATTGGGATAAATAGAGATGGAAAATACTTATATTAAGTTTCTTATACTCAGTTCGTCAGATTCTCCAATCACATGTGACCATGTGTCCTATTTTTGAATTATTATCATTTAACTATAAACATATAAAAAACATAGGACATATGATTATATGTGATTGTAGAACTTAATGTAATGAATATAAGGAACTTGTTGTATAGAAAAGTCACATTAATAATAATAGTAATATTCTTACCAAAAAAAAAAAAAAGTGAGCTCTATGCTCTTTCTTAATTAATTTTTTCAAGCTCTTGACATTCGAACAAGGAAAACAAAAAATTTCGTCTAGTTTCACCATTTTTTTTTTTCTATCTAAAATGAGGGTAGGTTAAAGGGCAATGAAGAAAG
Source organism: Acacia acuminata (assembly GCA_019022655.1). Taxonomy (NCBI): domain Eukaryota; kingdom Viridiplantae; phylum Streptophyta; class Magnoliopsida; order Fabales; family Fabaceae; genus Acacia; species Acacia acuminata. The sequence continues at coordinate 1,947,943 of JAFJYI010000049.1, read as the reverse complement.
CGAGAAAGAGAGATAACAGCACGTTGTTAGTGGCTGAAGTAGCAGAAATTAGCCATGGCGAATGTGGCTGTGATGACAGACAGGGTTGCTTGTCAAAACATTTTTTTTTTTTCTTCTTTTCAACCATTTAGCTTGCTATGTGCCTTCCTGTCGTTGCGTCACCTTCAACGACCATGGTGCTGGTGCTGAGCTGTTCAATCAAATTGACAAATGGAGGGGAAAAAAATGACACATGTAGATCATGTGGGACTCACATAATGTCCATCTGCACCCTCTTAAGGGTTGTACATTATTTTAGCAACTAAGAAAACTTAATGGTGTTAAATGCCCTTGTTAGAGAAGTTTGTTACTACTTCCTCCGGTCCTAATTATAAGACCTAGTTGATTTTTTTTGGAGAGGTTAAGAAAGCTAGATAAGTTACTTAATCATTTCATATGTTGTGAATCCTTAAATAATATACTCCCTCCGATCTTAATTATAAGAGCTAGTTGACTTTTTTGGAGAGATTAAGGAAGCTAATTAAATTATTTTAAAGTATTTTTTTTTTATTATTCTTTTCTTCAAACTTATTAGTTTGAATAATAAACTAATATATAACCTAAGAATATTTAACATATATGTTGATTAAGTAACTTATTTAGCTTCTTTAATCTCTCCAAAAGAAAGTTAACTAGCTCTTATAATTAGGACCGGAGGTAGTATTAGTTTATTAGTTAAACTAATTAGTTTGAAGAAAAAATAAAAATATTTTAAAATAATTTAATTAACTTCCTTAATCTCTTCAAAAAAACTCAACTAGGTCTTTATAATTAGACTTTGGATGGAATATTAAAATTCCACCTTTGCAAAAAAATAAAAAAATAAGATCCCTCTCCCTCATGCACTATTTCAAACAAAACAAGGGGGAGACGATGGGGATGGCGGAGGAGCTCATGAACGGCTTCTGATTTTGTTGATACTCCTCAGAGTTTGCTTTAATGGTGGAAGGAATATACAGAGGGAGGAAGAAGGATGGAAGAGAGTATATCTGAAGAAAAGTGAATCAAAGAAAGAGAAAAGAAAATGGTTCAAAATTCCTCCGGGACATGTTTGGTAATTCACATATTTTAATTTTATTTTTGTTATGTTTGGATCTTTAACGGAAGAACAAAATTCCTTCTATTTTTAAAACTTCCAGGGTAATATTATTCCCTTAAAAACTTAGAACTTTGTGGTGGCCAATACCTAACAACGGAAAATTTCAGGCATTTTTTACCTTTTAACCCAACCTTTTTCTTGTAAATAATGAAGAGGGATCATGCTTGTGCCAACTGCCAAAGAAGAAAGAAACCCTTGATGTACCATTTCTCTATACAATTAGTAAATAAAACACAAGTGTTTCAATTTAAAAACATTTCAGTGAACTTGTTGACATAACTTTTTTATGACCAGAATTAAGAGAGACATCAACATACATACATATATATATATATATATATATAGACACACACATATGTGTGTATAATATTGTTAATTATTAGGTCTGTTAACTACCTTTCTAAATTAAAAAACAATGTCCATATATTTTACATTGACATTATTATTGTTCATTCTAATTAGGAGAAGGGAAGCCAACTCCGTAACGCTAAATATAACTAGCCGCCCAGTGATTTTTTTTTGGGAGAATCATGCTTGACATTATCATTATGTTATTTTTATTTAATTATTTACTGATTATAGATTTTTTTAAAAAAAATCAGTCGGTTTTGTTTTTTTTTAATCATAAGTATAAGTCCTGTATTAAGTGAGCTACATATAAATTAATTAGTTACAATGTCTGCCTTTTGACTCAAAAAATTTATTTAAAATATGAATTAAAAAATATTGATACAACCAAACACATTAATAATGGACAGTCATTTATGTAGGCACAAACTTTTCAACAAGCAAAACAAGAGAAAATCTGTGTGGTAGGCTCATTAACCTCATTAGATTTCTTTAGGCTATGTTCGCGAGTTCTATTTTGGAGGAAAGGAAAGGAAAGGGAGGTTTTGGTAATCCCTTCCCTTGTTAGCGAGTTTTAAAATTAGAAGGGGAGGGAATCGGGGGATTTTACAAATCCTCCAAAACCCTCCTCCTTCTAAAGAATAGAGTTCCCCGATATGGGGGTTTTAAGAGGCAAATAAGTTAATTACTTCTTTACCCTCATTCACCACCACCCTACCACCACCGCCATCGGCACCCACCCCATCGCCACCACCACCACCACCCCGCCACCACCGCTACCGCCGCCGCCACCATCACCACCACCACCACCGCCGCCGCGCCGCCGCCGCCCCACCATCACCACCGCCGCCGCCCCCACCACCACGCCGCCCCCACCACCACCACCGCCTGCCGCCGCCGGCCAACCACCATCGCCAACCACCACCACCACCGCCGCCGGCCGCCACCCACCACCGCCGGCGGTGGTGGTCGGCCGCCGCCACCACCACCCACTACGGCGGCCGCCGCGGGTGGTGGTGGTCGGCCCGCCGACGGTGGTGGCCAGCGATGGTGGTGGCCGCCACCAACACCACATAAATTTAAATTTACATAAATAATTTTTTAGAAAATTTAAATTTAAATTTATTTGTAAAGTATAATAATTATATTAGTTATTAAAGAAAGGGACAAAATGGTAAATGTAACTCATTAGTCCTCCATCTTCCCCTCACTATTTTTTTAACTCGCAAACAAGGAGGGAATATCCTCCATTTCCTTCCTTCCCTTCCCCTTCATTCTCCTTGCATTCCTTTCCTTCCCTTCCCCTCCAAACTCGCGAACATAGCCTTAGGGTCTTGAGTTTGAATCCCAAAAAACATATTTATATTGGGAAGAACAGCTACTAATCCCAAACCAATTACCAGATGATGATAAAAAAAAATAAAAAATAATAGTAGGCTCATTACAATTTGCTCAATACATTTTGACCGATGCCAAATCCAAAACGGGCACATCAACCAAGGCCTAAGCTGGCAATGAAATTTCTCAAGTGTAGGGAAAGCTACGCTGGCAAAACTCATTTAGAAGCCTTTTGAAATGTCTTTTTAAACAACCCCAATGGATGTATATAAAATTAATTGAATGGTCATTCACTAGAACCTCTTTGAATAAAAGACACTTCAAACATGGTACCATAACATTGGAGATTTCCAATACGCACCAACATGAACTTTATTTCCATACATCATGCACCTTATAGCCCAACCTCTAATGCAAATCTAAACCTGTAACCTGATGCACAAGTTACTCTTTCAAGAGGCTGCTTTTGACAAAGATTCCACTAACTGCAAAACCAATGTTCCAGTCATTTCAAACTGAGGAACTGCAAGGGAGTCAAAGTAGTTTTGAATCGACCATCGCTTCCAGTACTTTTTTTTCCAGTTCAGATTCATCAATCCACACTGAACTTTGCATGTGCAACAACTCTTTCTTCTTTCTCTTCTTCTCTTCATGCTTTCTCATCATCTTGCTCCAAGTTTCAAATTTATCTGCTCTTTCTTTTAACTATACACGAGACAAATGAGAAATCGAGTGATAGAAAAATTTGGACAGTTTTAAAGTGAAAATGTAAAAGGAAAATACTACCTCTGGTCTTTAATATAAGACCTAATTTGAGGAGATTAAGAAAATTAAATAAATTACTTTAAAAATATTTATATTTATCATTCTTCTATAAACTAATTTGCCTCACTTATAATGTGATATATAATCTAATAATGTACAAAAGCATTTCAGAGAGATCATCTAACATATACTATAATTTACTTATTTATTTAACTTCTTTAACTCCCCAAATTAGTCAATTGGGTCTTACATTAAAGGCCAAATGTAATATTAAACATGGGGGCGGCCAATCCACACTGTTTTCTAGCCCGACATTCGAACAAGGAAAACAAAAATTTTCTTCTAGTGTCACCATTTCGCCCCATATTTTTTGTCTCTGGCTAAACATATGGGTAGGTTAAAGGGCAATGAAGAAAGCGAGAAAGATAACAGTGCACTGTTAGTGGCTGAAGTAGCAGAAATTAGACATGGCGGATGTGACTGTGATGACAGGGTAGCTTGTCAAAACATTTTTTCCTTTGCAACCATTTAGCTTGCTATGTGCCTTCCTGTCGTTGAGTCACCTTCAACGACTATGGTGCTGAGCTGTTCAATCAAATGGACAAATGGAGGGGGAAAATGACACACGTACATCTTTTGGGACTCACATAACGTCCATTTGCACCCTCTTAAAGATTCTACATTATTTTAGCAACTTAGAAAATTTAATGGTGCTAAATGCCCTTCTCGGAAAAAAGTTTGCACCTTTGCTAAAAATAACTAATATTATTCCTCTCCCTTATCCACTATTTCAAACAAAACAAGGGATAGAAGAAAGAAACACCTGATGTACCATTTCTCTATACAGTAAGTAAATAAACACAAGTATTTCAATTTAAAAACATTTCAGCAAACTTGTTGACATAACTTTTTTATGACCAGAATTAAGAGAAACCTATATATATATATATAATTTAATATTTAATATTGTTAATTTATCAGGTATCTTTTAACTACCTTTCAGAATTAAAAAAACAATGTCTATATATTTTACATTGACATGATTATTTTTCATTCTAATTACTTTCCCATGACTAGGGATTTATTCCCAAAAAACCAAAAGGTCATTATACAATTTTTTGGGTTAGTCCTTTCAAGAAAATCGTATGCCTATACTTCCAAAGCTTTAGCATTCATATTAAATCTTCTTTTTCTTTCCCCCATAAAACCTAGCAGTTCATAACACGATCATTTGGACCTATATATATTAAATAAAAGTCACTTAAACGCTAGGAGTCTGTTTGATTTTGTTGCCTGTTTTTCTAACACCACTTCAACTTCGATTATTCACAACCTCAACATTTTCTTCGTCCATTAAATCAAAAAAGCTCAACATCTTCTGCTACTCATCGCTGTCTGTATGGCCGTATGGGAGGAGGAGGGAAGCCGGAAGCCTACTCCGTCACGCAATCATGCTTGACATTATCGTTATGTTATTTTTATCAAATTCTTTAAAGATTATAGGTTTTTTTAAATCATTAGTTTTTGTTTTTTTTAATCATAAATATAGGTCCTGTATTAAGTGAGATACATATAAATTAATTAGTTATAATGTCTGGCCTTTTAACTCAAAAATTTTATTTAAAATATGAAAATATCAATTAACAAATATTGATACAACCAGACACATTATAATGTACAGTCATTTATGCAGACACAAACTTCTCAACAAGCTACTGAGAAAATCCACTTGGTAGTAGTAGGTTCATTAACTAATATAGAATTGTTCTAGCGTGAAATACCTTATTAGATCTCTTTAGGGTCTCAAGTTTAAATCTCAAAAGAGACACTTGTATTGGAATAGACAACCACAGACCCCAAACCAGATACCAAATGATGATGTTACCAAGAAAAAAAAAAAAAATAGTAGGCTCATTACAATTCCTCCTTACATTTTGACAGATGCTAAATCCAAAACGGCCACAACCACCAAGGCCTAAGCTAGCAATGAAATTTCTCAAAGTGTAAGGATTTCTAGACAAAAGTTTCATGCTGAACGTTGTTAAATGTTATCCCCAAGTGTTACTTAACTAATTTAAAAGATTAAAGAAGTTAGTTTAATTAATTGTAACAAATATGAATTGATTTTCCTAAAATACACAATCCAACTATAATCTGAAAGCTACGCTGTCAAAACTCATTTAGAAGCCTTTTAAAGTATATGAAATGTCTTTTTAAACAACCTCAATGGATGTATATGAAATTAATTGAATGGCCATTTGCTAGAACCTCTTTGAATAAAAGACACTTCAAACATGGTACCATAACATTGGAGATTTCCAATACGCATCAACATGAACTTTATTTCCATACATCATGCACCTTATAGCCCAACCTGTAATGCAAATCTAAACCTGTAACCTGATGCACAAGCTACTCTTTCAAAAGGCTGCTTTTGACAAAAGACTAAGATTCCACTAACTGCAAAACCAATGTTCCAGTCATTTCAAACTGAGGAACTGCAAGGGACTCAAAGTACTTTACTATCGACCACAGCTTCCAGTATTTTCTTTTCCAGTTCAGATTCATCAATCCACATTGAACTTTGCTTGTGCAACAACTCTTTCTTCTCTTTCTTCTTCTCTTCATGCTTTCTCATCATCCTGCTCCAAGTTTCAAGTTTATCTGCTCTTTCTTTTAACTATACACAGACAAACGAGAAATCAGTGACAGAAAAATTTGGAAAAAGTTTTAAAGTGGAAATGTAAAAGGAAAATACTACCTCCGGTCCTTAATATAAAACCTAATTGACTAATTTGACGAGATTAAGGAAGTTAAATAAATTAGTTTAAAAGTATTTATATTTATCATTTTTCTCTAAACTAATTTGCCTCATTTATCCAAATTAGTCAATTGGATCTTATCTTAAAGGCCAAAGGTAATATTAAACATGGGGGCGGCCAATATATTTAATTATTCATCTGAGCTTCTCCTCCAAACACATCATTTCATTGAAGAGTACTATCACCCCCAAAGTTAAATAATGTGGAGCAATTGGTATCCCTGCTGTTTTTCCCCATTGAAACATGTGGCATTGCGTTTGCAATATCACATGTTTTGCTAAATATATATTACTTCGTCAAAGAATGCCCATAGACCTAGACTAAAGATCAATCAACAATGTTATGCAACTTAAATATGTTTATCTTGGCTAGCGCTAATGGTCAACGTCATAATGCCTATGGCAGAGCTCGTAAAGCTGAAATAGTTGGCTTCAATTTCTGGATTTTGGGAGAAATTTAAAGAACTGACTGCACAGTTTGATACTCTCTTCACTCTTAGTCGTTCATTGGGTGGGTTGAAATTTAAGGTAGACGCTCTATTTCAAATGTTCAAAATGACTTCAATGATTAGTGTCATGTACCTAGCAAAGATGCAAGAGATCGCAGCCCTCCAAACAACTAGTAAGAGTTCATCTCTAGCAAAAGAAGTTCTCAGTGGATGTGGGGGTGTTATCAAGTTATATTCCATCCAGTCTGGAGATGATCACAGGTAGAGGTTCAGGCTTTAGTGGGCACAACTTCAGGTCAAGTCAGCTAATCAAACTAGCTCCCACACTTAACCTGACATCTAGATAAATTGTGGCTTGGACAAATCTCCATAAGCTAAGCAAGGAGATAGAGTACAAGCGGAAAAAAAGATGTCTTTTCGGTGCCCAAAAAATATCTCCCCCGCCATTAGTGCCCCACCACTTCCCAGAGTTTTATGATTTTTGTTGTCGAGAAAGATGAGGAGGAAGATTTACAGGACTATGTCCGTGAGACTACCCCATTCAAAGCCATTACCCTGAGTTGGATAGTCATGCACCAGCACAACCTCTTCAAAACAAGTAGTTTCAAATCGGGGGAATAGTTTGTGTGTGGGAATTGTCTTGTATTTATATGTCAGGTGTGTTTTCATGATGTTGCTGACTTGTGTGCCATTTCTGAGCTTTTCTGTGCATGTTTGGTGCTAGTTAGAACAAGAATAGGATGTTGAGTCAGCATAGTAGGTATATGGTCTTGCTGGGTCAGGTAGGAAGGCACCATTATGCAACAGACACTAACCTGTGCTGTAATCACCGGGGTTCCTTATGGTAATATTAGAACTATGATGCATTTTCTACAATCAGATTTGAAAAATTACTGAAATTGTATTGTGTTTTTCCAGCTTTCATAATAATTCGTTTCTCTGTTCCATCTTAAATTTACTCATTTTGCATGGAGCAGCTTTCAGGTTTACATCTAGTTCAATAGGTGAGGATTTGGCCATCCAAGTATTAGGGCACAATGTAATTAGCTATATAATACAAGACTACATATTTCAAAATTCTGGGAGATATCAAATTATTACTTAATCATAAACTAGGTTTTATTATATGTATAAAATAACAAAAACAATATCTGTAAGACTACCAAACCATTCCCATCTCCCATTATTTGGATTATCTTTCCTGTTATTTATTTCATTATCCTATAAAGCACTTCCTCAGACCAAACAGAATCCAAGAAAATAATAGAGAAAACCCAAAAGATACAGGTAAAAAAATGGATACGAGGAGGAAACATACAAGGGTTTGCCGAAATTGTTCTTGGGCAATCTTGCGTTCTTCAGCTTTGACCTTGGCAACCTCAGCCTTCAGCTTCTTACGCTCTTCATTAGCAACCCTAATGGCCTCCCTCCTTGCATCATCCTTTCTCTGCTTCTCGAGCCTCATGAGCTCCATCTCCTCAATATAGGCCTTGCGAACCTCTTTAACCTGCTTGGCATAGTCTCTTCTAAGCTGGGCAAGCCTAGCCTCTGCCTCCTTCGGGTCCTTGGGAGCCTCCCAACTTCCAATGAAGGAGTTGGGTTCAAGGAATTCGTGGTTCCTTTTGTGATCATTATGGTGGGAAGGCTTTGCAGTAGTGGCAAATGAACGTAGGGTTACAGAGAAGTGAGAAGATTTGCGGAGCAAGGGTTGAGGTGTAGCCATTGATGGAAGGCTAGTTGGAACCTAGTAGCAAAAGAAAGAAAATCACCAACTTACAATTCAAAAAAGGAAATGTAACTGCAATTTTTCGGAATGGCTCAAACTACAGTAATTGCACGATTAAAAACGCTAATACTTAGTGCAGATGTTCAACGCATAAATCTGAACATCGGGTTTACTCTTGGGTTCTATATTATCTTGGGAATGCAGAGAAAGTAAATACCAAATTAAGAAACGACTTAGAACAACTGCAAGAAAGCCGAAGCAACCCCAAACTGATCCGATTCCCAATAAGACAAACTTGTATTGTTCGAGAGGATCCCATACATAAATTGAAACAGAGATGGGAGCGAGAGAGGTACCAGAAGCTGGAAGAGCCCAGGCGAGAGACAGAAACGACAACCGGTTAGTGACGGTAGAAGGCGAGGGTAAGACTTTTGGCGAGGTCCAGAGCGTCGGGTGAAAAGCAAAGAAAACAAAAAAACTAAAAACGTAAGCCCAGAAAACATCTCAAAATCGTTTTCAGGTTTAAAAAACAAATTTTTTTTTCCAAAATAATGGGCTGAAACTAAGTACCCAAACAGGTTTTTTGTGTTGTTTTTGTTTTTAAAAACAAAAAACTATTCCCAAAGTAGGAAATCAAACCGGCCCCGTTTCTTCTGTCAAATTCAATTAATGACTCCAGGCCTCCCCATGGTGGCTTCCAAGTAATAATTTAGTTTGGAAAAATCCATTAATAACCATTGAAGAAGATTAAATCTTACTACAAGTCTACTCTTTGTATTTCATGAAAATAAAAAAGATTATAAGTCGGGTTTAATAAATTAGCGATTTTATTTTAGGTAAATGTCTAAGGATAATAGACGCCTCGCTTTATTCAATATTGGTATCACCTAAAGGTGGCCCAATCCCTTTCCTAAAATATTTTTATTAAAAAAAAAAAGAAAATAACAATTTTAGGATAGAAATAGAGGTAACTCACACCTCGTATCTTTATCAATCTACCCACCCAACCCTATTTTGAAAAGTTATATATACAAGTTTTTTACATTTTTATTATTACATTCTCCCGTCAAAATATTACTAGTATTAATGATTCTTTTAAAAAAAAAAAAAAAAAAAAAAAAAACGTATTAAGTGTGGCCTTTGGCATGAGCCACTAATTGAAATAGACGCTAAAAGAAATAGAAACTTGTTAGTTGTTACATTTAACTCAACCCTTTTATTTGAAATTTTTATATAAATAGTTTTGGTAGCTTCTGTACTGAACATTTGACATTGCATGAAGGAAAAATCAAATAAAAGCGTTAAGGAATTTAATGATCAATTGAGCCAACCTTATGCAAAAAAATGTCAAAAGATGACACGTAAAAATGGAAAATGAGTTTATTAGTAGTCGAATTTTATTTTTCCTAAAACTTCTTCATGATTTTTCCCTGCAAGAATTATGATATGTAGATTTGGTATAACACCCGTTTTGGAATAGTTTTGATGCTGACTCAAAAGCAAATTTGACTTGTTCTTCAAATTTGCAAATTTTAATTCTTCAGGTATACGAACAATCTTCAACTTTCTGCTGAATCCTGAGGTGATCGAGGTCGGCTCCAGTCCGGTTTCTCTCCGCGGCCCCTCTTCCCATTCCTCTCGGCGCATCCGGACCGTTGAAATCCCGATCCAACGGTTCGATCTAAAAAAAAATTGTCGTTTTCTAGTTAAATTTTTTTTTAAAAAAAAAAATTTGGACCGTTGGATCAAGATTTGGGCCCGAGATGTGATTTGTGAGAGATAAGGAGAGAATCTGCTGGGCAGAAAATCCTCTCCCGGTCAGCTCCCTATGCCCACAGGCATAAGACGTCAGATTGGTAGGATGGAATTAGACGGCAGAGAAAATGTTTAGGATTTGAAGGAAAGCCCAAGCAAATATTTTCAGATAAAGATGTAATCTTCTGAGCTACTTAAGTGTTTTTAATTGGGGAAGAGGATCCTCTCCTCATCTTTTTTCTCATCAGCCTATCTAAGCCGTTGATTGGGAAGATGAGAGAAAGGTTAAAGTAATATTGTGATTCATTGGATTGAAATAATTTAGAGATCATCAGAGAAATTCAACCCCTTTAATCCGTCTTATAATGATTCTTAAAATAGGTAGGACCTTCTTAAAAAGGTTGGTTGAGATTGAACAATAATGAGTCTGTATTTCAGAATGGTGAAACTATTCGCGGTAGCATGCAGTGGGACAACAAGGACTGAATTTTGAAAACTTGGATTCATATTAATAAAGGGATATACTCCTCCAACTATTGAGATTCATGAAGAAATTTGCTTTAAGTAAGAAACGGTTACAAAATAATTTTAAAAATACCGCCACGTTGTGACCATTAGTTGACTCACTAGACTTAACTGTTGCCTAGTAGGCATGTCACGTGACATCCATATCAGACCTTACCTTTATTTTCACTGGAATGAAAATAAAAAACAATTAATAAAACCAAAATAAAAAAAATCCCACCAGCTAGAGATAAATGGGGTTTGTGTGTGTGTATATATATATATATAAAAGATAATTGGGGTTTAAATTGCTTCAGGCCTAACAATTCTTTTTTTTTTTTTTTTTTGCTCAAGAAGGCCTAACAATTCATAAGAAGAAGGCAGCATACATCTTTGTCACCAGTACTTGATAAAATATGTGTATTCATGTATAATACTCCCTCCGGTCCTAATTATAGGATATATTTAATCAATTTTGTGGAGATTAAAGAAAAAAGTTAAATTAGTTAATTTTACTCATTTTTTTAAAGTGCCCATATATAAATTTAAAATGACATAAATAAAAGTGAATCAATAGCTCTTACTACATATTTTTCCAACATAAAATTTTTCTTCCCACATACTACCTAATTAAAATAATGATCTTGCTATATATGTGTGTGTGTGAATACATATTATATATATATATATATATATAAAATTATGTGTGTGTACATAAATCCACACACATATAAACACACACAGATATATATATATACACACATATTTCTTGATAGACACGAGACACATATTTATATATATATTTATACACACACATGTGTGTGTGTCTATATATATTTGTGTGTAGACACACACACATATACATATATACACGAAAAACACACATATATATACATATATGCGCGCGCACACACACACATGTGTTTGTGTGTGTCTATATTTGTGTGTAGACACACAAATATATACATATATAGATACACACACACATATACATACATATATACACAGAAACACACACACACACACATGTACATATATAGAAACACATACACACATATACATATATATATATATATCTTTAAATGTATCATTGATTGGAAAAGTCTACGATCGTCGTATCCACATACATATACTTACTAAAAACTAAACACACTTGAGAGAATAAAATAGGGGTATTTTAAAAAGAAATTGATAAAAATTAGAATGTTATATTATAATTAGGACCAACATCAAACCCCAAATATTATCTTATAATTAGAATCAAAAAGGAGTAACATATAATAATGGATATCGTGTTGTGGAACAAATAATGGATCAAGTCGATTGAACACGTTCCTATATATTTGTTTAAAAATAAAACATGCTCCTATTTCTTATGTCATTTTTCTCTTGTTTACACTACTTAAAAAAAATGGACTTTAAGGTCAGTTGAAATTAGTTTTTTAGATCAGATTTATGTTCGATTTTGTATTGACCAATTTATAAAGTCTATCCTTATTAAGACCGAACCTATAAATGGTCTTAAAATTTACTTTTTCATACCGGGTAACAACTGCTGTTAAAAAATTTCACTTTATAATACAAAATCGCTCACTCTTTAGACCAAGTAATTTCATACCCCATCTAAAATGTGGGATTTTTTTTTTTTGTTGAAAAAATGAACGTTTTATTTTGTTTTTATAGGAGCCCTATTGGATATTATTGTACCTAAAAACTACATTATACAATATAAATTCTAAGCCATAAAGAAACAAATGAAATCAATATAAAAAAATAATTCTAACTAATATAAATTCTACAGATAGCCATAGAAATGAACTTTCAATTAGGATTTCCACAAAGAAGGAAAAAAAAGTATTGAGCGCTTGTGAAAGACAAATGTTAAAACTTCTATGCAGGAAAAAACAACGAAAGAAAACATTAGCATAATGTGAGAATAAAACATCTATTGAGGGATGGTGAAAAGCAACAATTTTTACTGAACATGAGAGCAAAATGGCTACAACAAAGAGAAAGAGCGCAACGGAGAGGAATACCAAGCCATCCCGATGGGGAAGAGAGGGAGACATTATGGCGGCCAGAGGCGACAAAGAGAGGAAGAGTGCGTAGGGCTAGACTAAAAGAGACTAGGATGAAGACTAAGCACAAAAATGAGTATATATACGAAGACAACCTTTTCTAGATTGCTTCTCATTAAAAACCGATGTTAATATGTAAAAAGCATTTTTAATTCATAACGATCTCGTCTCTAAAATCAACCGTCTAAATGTAATTCTTAGAACGAGAGAAATAAAAGTTTAGAAATAAGAATTTTCACCTTAAAGGTTGAAACTTTTTCATCAACAAGAGATGAATAACATGAGATAGATGATCATCAACAAGAACTATAAAAAGACATAAATGGAAGAAACTTTTTCATTAATCATCATTTAAAGGTAGCAGTATACATGCATGAAATCAAAATTATTACATCAAAATATTATACACTATTGTATGATGATAATTGACCACAAAATCACAATTGCATCAAAATATTATAGCAATTGGGGGGGTTTTTGAAACCCTCGGAAGATCATCATCATTCCTAGAGACTCACTATGCCTAGTTCAAACGGTTGGTGATGTTGAACATATTTCCTTTCTCCTATAACACCTCCGAAAAGAAATTAATGTGCTTGCCATCTATGCGGGAACAAATATTAGCCCAAATAGAACATATTTGATAAGGGTAAGCTATGGGAAAGTAATCTCATTTTCTCTTCCCATCCTCTTCCTTTTATAATTATAAGATCAATTTTTAAGTGGTCTAAATTTAGTTTTATACTAAATATTCTTTTTCTTATTTTAGTATTATATTATTCATATTAAAATCTAGTATTTCAAATTTAGTTAATTATTTTCCTTTCTTATAATTTAACATTTTGATAATCGTTTTACACAGAATTAAATATGAAGTATTCAAATATTGATCTATTGATTAAAAAGGAAAGATGAGAGAAGAGGACAAAAGGAAAATGGAGAGGTTGCTCTCCTAAAGAAATCCCTACTTTATTATGTTAATTATATATATATATAGGGTTTTTTTCTTCTTAGGGTGAAGGACCAATTTTGCCAACCAACTATTAAGCCGAAGCGGTTTTGTCAAATAACTTTTAATGAGACCAAAAAGGCAAAAAACAATTGAATTTCTAAAAAAATACAACATCGTCGATCCCACTAACTTCCATCTCCGCACGTGGGATTATGAAATGGGTGAAGGACCAATTTTGCCAACCAACTATTAAGCCGGGAGCGGTTTTTGCCAAATAACTTTTAATGAGACCAAAAAGACCAAAAAACAATTGAATTTCTAAAAAAAAATACAACACCGTCAGATTCCACTAACTTCCGTCTGCCACGTGGGATTATGAAATCTAGCTGGTCCCTTATGTTTTTTGGTCAATGCCTAGGTGGCTTTTTTGCAATTTTTTTTTTAATGAATCCCAATTTTTTATCGAGGCATGGACAAAACCGACTTATGACCTTCAAACAAGTGCCGCGAGAAAAATGTGCAGACCTTCACGCCTTCATCACTGGGACCTTCTCACCGAGACCTTCGACCCTTGAGAGCGAGACCTTCTTCTTCTTCCTCCACGGTCGGAATAGCCCAGAATACAAACAGGAAATTCATGAATATTGGGGTTAAAAGGAAAATCAAAAGATCTCACAGGATGAATCTATAGATCGAATACATTAAGAATGAAAATACCTCGGATGAAGGGCTTTGCAACCACCACAACCAGGAGAGAAGAAATCAATAGATTTTCCTTTTAACCCCAATATTCATGAATTTCCTGTTTGTATTTTGGGCTATTCCGACCGTGGAGGAAGAAGAAGAAGGTCTCGTTCTCAAGGGTCGAAGGTCTCGGTGAGAAGGCCCAAAGAATGAAGGCGTGAAGGTCTCGCACATTTTTCTCGCGGTGCCCACCAAGGTCATAAGCTGGTTTTGTCCATGCCTGATAAAAAATTGGGATTCATTAAAAAAAAATTGCAAAAAAGCCACCTGGGCATTGACCAAAAAACATAGGGAAAATTCAGTTCAGGGCCCATATTACAAAGTTAATACGAAAAAAGGCCCAAACACTCTGAAAATACACAAAAAGGCCCAAGAATTCGACAATACATAAAAAGGCCCCGAACTTTTTCCGAAGTTGTTAATGGGGGTGATCAAGTTGTTAGCGGGTCGATTTAGTTGTTAGATGGGCGATTTAGTTGTTAAAATTTTTTATTTTTAACAACTAAATCAAACCATTTAACAACTAAATCGCCCCCGCTAACAACTTGATCATTTCAAGAACAACTACTTGGGCCTTTTCGCGAATTGTCGAGTTTCGGGGCCTTTTTGTGTATTGTCGTCGAGTTTCGTGGCCTTTTTTCGTATTAACTTGGTAATATGGGCCCTGAACTGAATTTTCCCAAAAACATAAGGGACCAGCTGGATTTCATAATCCCACGTGGCAGACGAAAGTTAGTGGGATCTGACGGTGTTGTATTTTTTTTAGAAATTCAATTGTTTTTTGGCCTTTTTTGGTCTCATTAAAAGTTATTTGGCAAAAAACCGCTCCTAGCTTAATAGTTGGTTGACAAAATTGGTCCTTCACCCATTTCATAATCCCACGTGGCGGACGGAAGTTAGTGGGATCTGACGGTGGTGTATTTTTTTTTTAGAAATTCAATTTTTTTGGCCTTTTTGGTCTCATTAAAAGTTATTTGGCAAAACCGCTCCTGGCTTAATAATTGGTTGGCAAAATTGGTCCTTCACCCTTCTTCTTATTTCCTAACTTTATTTACACTAATTATGATTATTTCGGATTCAGATTAGGATCAACTGCATAATAAATGGTAGAAAAGGCAATTACTACGCTTTTACCATAAATTTTGAATAAATTGACGCGTATTTTGGTTAAAAGAGAAATAATGTGCACGAGGTGTTCTTGTTTATGATGATGGCAGGAAAAGTAGGAAGTAATGATTAAAAAAGAATTTTTAATTTGACAAATTAAAGGTTACCTCTCTTTAAATTTAGAGTGTAAAAAGCTATTATATTTCTCAACAAATGCCCCTCTTGAGATTCAAATAGCGAATATGGGCTTTGGCGCCCAAGATTCAAATTTAGCGCATATGGTGTGATCTAAGGTTGGGCTTAGGTTGATTGACCACCAAAATAAGCAAAAATTTTAGATCAATAACCAACAACGGTTAGGAACGTGACTCCTTTGGTAGGCGATCTTGTAAGTTTCCAAAGGTGAGTCTTTATAGAGTCGGGGTTGTCTTTTGCCTTGGTGACCGATGTCGAACCCTCCAAAACTTTTTGTTATCAAAAAAAAAAAAAAAAAACAACTGTTAGGAACAATTAGAAGTGGATTTACTTTTCTTTAACCATTTTCTCGGTTGGTTCGTAGAGAAAATGGTGTTGAAGGCTCTTTCCCCATGACCATGGAAACAACGTGGGGAAAAATCTAGATTAGTCAGAACTAAAGGTTTCAATAAACCGGATGAGATAAAAAAAAATTAGATCAATAAGATGCCACCATATAATATACTCCCTTCGGTCTTAATTATATGAACACTTTTATAGTGTGTATTACAAAAGTGTTCATATAGTTAAGACCGAAGGTAGTACTAATGTTAATTGGGAACATGATCTTATTTGCCTTGGAAGTTTTGGTTGAGGAGAACTCAGCACCCGAAAGTTTTTTTTGGAGCAAAATTACCCCGAAGTTTAAAAACACAAGAATCTTGCCTTTACGTAAATCTAGATCATTAAATTGTTACTCTAATTTGTAAACTTTCAAGGCAAAATTGCTCCTAAAAAAACTTTCGGGGCAAAATTGCTCATAAAAAAAAAAACTTCCGAAGTAAAATTGCTCCACTTTTTTTTTTTTTTTTTTTTTTATATTACTTCTAGAGCAATTTTGGTCTTAAAAAAAATTTCGAGATGCCCAAAAGGTACTCTAAGCGAAAACTTCCTGGAGCAAATAAGACCCTTTATCCCAATGTTAATTATAACGACAATCATATAATTTTTTGTTTGGAAACAATTTATTGAGTGTATCTATGTAATTCTATATAGTTTTTGTTTTTATAATTATTTGAAATATCAATATATATATATATATATATATAATTATATGTTCTTGATAAGGATATGTATTCAATAAATTTATTATTTAAAGTAAAATATTTTTTTAAAAATAATATATATAATATAAAAAAATAACAACATTTTATTAATAATTTTGATACTTGAAAATAAAAATAAAATTTTGAAACTAGTTTTAAAACACATAATTACGATAAAAATAATTAATCTGTAGAACACGACCAATTCATCATGAATTTTTCTCAGATTTATTGAGCAATGAAAGTCAATAATTAAGAGTAATATTACATTATTAACATTAATTTTTTTTTTAAAAAATTTATTTATATAAATATATTTTCATATTAAAAATTGATGTAAACTTCAATAAAAAAAATAAGCTATAATATTTTTTTAACAAATTTTATAAATTATATATATCTGTGTTTGTGTGTTTTTTCCTTTTTTGCCAGCCTGTGATTTTTTCCCCCTTTGCGTGTATGTTTTTTTTCGAAACCTAAGAAAAATCTAGGGAAAATCCTTTTCAAGGCCCATATTACCAAAAGAATACCGAAAAAGGCCCAACATTCTCAAAATACCCAAAAAGGCGGGATTTCTTCAATAAGACCCCGTTGGGGAAAAGGTCGCCCTTCCTCATTCTGAGAAGTTGTTAATGATAACGTCGATGTTGTTAGCAAGCCAACTTTAGTTGTTAGATGGGACACCCCCATAGTTGTTAAAATTTTTTATTTTTAACAACTAAATTACCACCGTCTAACAACTAAATCAACACCAACTAACAACTTGAACACCCCATTAACAACTCACCTTGGGCTTTTTAGGAATTTTCAGAATCTTGGGGCCTTTTTGGGAATTTTCAGAATCTTAGGGCCTTTTTAGGTATTTTCAGAATGTTAGGGCCTTTTTTGGTATTCTTTTGATAATATGGGCCTTGAAAAGGATTTTCCCAAAAATCTATTCTTTTAATGAGTAAATTATAAAAGCTTATTTTATAGTTTTATTGAAAATAGAAAATTCATATTTTATATTTAGAGATTAGAGAAGTTTATGTATTTTTTTGCAATTAAATAAGATATTTATATATTTTCAATTTGAATAAAATCTCACCAATTTTATTGCATTTTATCATGAATTTATATAAATTTCAAAAACGAAAGGAAAACCTATATAAATTTAATAAAGTTAGGTGATATTTGTTTGATTAATTTATTTAATTATTTAATTCGGGTTAAGAAATTATTGGAATTCAAGACATCGTAAAACCCTAACTTGTGTCCCCTCCTATATATAGAACCCTTGCGGCTGGACATTAGGGTTTCTTTTGACGGATTGAAACAGGGAGAATAACAACATTTCCGTCCTCCGAACGATCACAATGGTGGCAGCTAAGAAGACGGTAATTTCTCCATTTCTTTTTCCTTCTATCATAATGAATGTGGTTGATTCGATCCTAGGTTGTTTTGTTGTTATCAACTGATCAGATTTCGTCTTCGCCTTTTTTTATCATCCAAACGGCTAGCTAATGGTTTCTTTGATTTGACTTCTTCAGAAGAAGACCCATGAGAGTATCAATAACAGGCTCGCCCTTGTGATGAAGAGCGGGAAATATACCCTGGGTTATAAAACAGTTCTAAAGTCCCTTCGGAACTCTAAAGGTAATGGTTTATGCTGAGTGGCTCTTTCTGATCGCATTTTCCCTAGTTTTATGAGTTCTTTTGTACTAAGTTACTAAGTTTAGCTGTGAAAATTCTTTTCACTTGATATTCGGGTTAAGTTGCCGAATTGCGGATTACACTAAAACAAATTATAGATTGTAGATTCATATTTTTAATGTAGGCAGGGCATATAAATTACATCAGTTCTTTGCGAAGGAGCATTACTTTATTGAATAATTTACAAATGATGTAGAAATTGTTCCATTTACGGTTTGCTTCTCTACAGGGAAACTGATTATTATTGCCAACAACTGCCCACCTTTGAGGAAGTCAGAAATAGAATACTATGCTATGTTGGCGAAGGTTGGCGTTCATCATTACAATGGGAGTGAGTATCTTTTGCTACCTCATCCTTCTGAAATAACAGGAACTTTAATTCTTATGTACTGCATTTGTTATTTAACATTTCATCTTGTTTTACTTTGTTGAGAGCTTTTTTGGTTCTGCCGAATCATTATCTGAATATCTATATGACTGTTAGCGTTAGGTGATGAATAGTTCTGTTATGCCTTTCAGCTTGCTGATTCATTTTCTATTTTAGCTAGATCGTCTTTCTTCATTGAAATTTGCATCTTGCATAAAATAATTTGTAATTGTTGGCCCTTTTATTAAATCATAATTCAAATGTTTCAAAGTTTGTCTATTCATGTGTTAGACATGAAGTAGAAGGAAGCATTATGCTTTAAGAATTCATGGTTGAGCTTTCTAACTTGCTCCTGCAAAGAACTTGCATAAAAGAGCTGATTTGAGTCAAACTAGCTCATACATTAGGTTTCTTTGGATTCTGGATGGGTTTTTCTAAGGAAAATAGCCAATTAACAAATTTTATTTGTGAACCATTTTTGAAAGCTTCTGGTTAATTTATTGTTTATATTTTTTTGCCAAGTAATTTATTATTAATATGTGAATGGAAATTTAAATTAAATTTTGTCAAGCATTTTCATTTTCCAACAAGAATCAAAATTACATAATTGTTGTGTATGTTGTTGAAGTAATATTGTTTAGTTAACGCACAACTTACATTGGGTTCTGCAGAAACCAGAACCTGCTGCCCTCGATTTTTGTTTTGCCTTGATTCAGTAGTTATTCATTTTGCTTTGCCCTTTATCTTGGAAGTTCAACTCCTTTTGTGATCTTGTTGAGCCAGTCAAACCATCTGGTATTTGATTGTTCTGTTTGAATTTATTGCAGGCTCTGTAATTGGTTTCATTTAATTTGTAGTCTTGCTAAACTATATTGGGTTGTTACAGTGGCATTACTTTGAAGTTTCACTTCTCAGTGGTGCATATGAATTTAACCTGTGTTGTTTTCCTTTTCTTTTGAGGGTTCAGCTGTATTGGTAGTGCCGTAAGCAATGAGTTGTTGACTTTTGAGTATGAGATACTTGTTCTCTTATTTTGCATTTTGACATGCCATTTTATATACTTACTTGACGTCAGTGGGTGTTTTATTTAACATTTAGTGGATGTGTTTGAGTCACACCTTATTTTGCCATGCTCCCCCTATCCATCATCATTTGACAAGGGGTTTCTTTCTTAACATAGACAATGTTGATCTGGGCACTGCATGCGGCAAGTATTACAGAGTATGCTGCCTTAGCATCATTGATCCTGGTATTTATAGTTAACTTTTAATTTGAATGTTTGAAATTAACTTTGCCGTTTTCATTTCCTAATTGATTGGTATCTTCTATTTTCAGGTGATTCTGACATCATTAAGACAATGCCCGGCGATCAGTAGAATAGCATTAAGCCCTTTTTTTTCGGTCTCACAGAACTTATAATATTGTCTGATATTGTCAATTTTCCGAAGATTTGGACATCATTATAGAAATTCATGATGTGGTCTTTGACCATTTGAGTTGTACGTTTTTTTGGTCGGGTTCTAGCACACTGAGCTTTGAGTTGATGATGGAAGTTTACCTTGCCTAAGTTTCGTTGAAGCAAATAAAATTTATTGCTATTGGCATTGCCCCAAGAAAAAAAAAAAGATTGTTTGAATTGGTGAAATCTACTAGTCTCTGGTGTTTTAGTTTTTGGATAAAATTAAGCTAAATGAATTAGAAGTAATTCCTACATACAAATGATCGGAATCCAGATTTTGAGTCTTTGGGCGAAAAAAAAAAAAAAGATTTTGAGTCGGTCAACGAATGCAAATGCTCGGACTCTATAAATGTTGCCAAGAAGTGAGCCTGTTAAATTGGTTTACTTAAAGCCTAACTCGTATTTGAAAATGACAAGCAAAGTGAGTGAAGTTTTTTGAAGTATGGAATGCTTACTCTTTTTGGTTTTTTTGCACTCTCTCCGCTACTTACTTTTCGTAAGAAACATTTAAACAATAGTGTAGATATAAAAAAAAAACAATAAAAAAAAAATTATTTTTATAAGGGGGAGAGGGAATAAGAGAAATAACAAAGGTTGGAAAAAGATATATGGAAGAGAATGTGTGGTAGGGAAGAGGAGAGGGGGAATAAGAGAATATGAGAAGTTGGAAAAAAGACAAAGGTAAAATAAAAAATTAATAATTAAAAAAAAAAAAATAACCAGTTGAGAGACTCCATATGAGGTTATAAGTACAGTCAAACTTGTAACTTTTCACTAACTTTAATGTTACTAGGTTATTATTGGTAGTTTTAAAACTTTTTAATGTTTATAGAGTGCTACAAAATGGTATTAATGTAATGAAATATTGAATATAGGGTTAATGTGTAATTTTACTAGTAAAGTTTTTTTTTTTTTTTGTTACTAAGTTATAAGGTTATTGATAGTTTTAAACTTTTTAATGTTTATAGGGTGCGTTTTAATACAAATAAGTTTTAGAAATGATAAAATACTAATAAATAATTTAAAATGGTGCAATATTCATTAAGGATGTTAAATTTCATTAAACATCCATCATCACCAAGCCAATTCAAAGTAAAACCTAAAGGATTTTGGTGAAATTTAATGGCCTTGGTGAATTTGTACAATTTGAGTTTATTTATTTGTATTTTTGCCTCTTCCAAAAAAAAAATTTGTGCTAGATGTCCATTAGGAAAAACTTTGTTAATAAAATTGCATCTTAACCCTTGAATAGTATCAAATTTGCTCTTAATTAATGTGTTGAATAAATTAAACTCTTCGTGTAAATAAAGGTATGCTTGAGAATATGTTAAAAAAATGCTGCTTTGGCCTTTTAAAAAGGCATACCAGTATTAAAATAAAACGAAAAATTTCTTAAAAAAAACTTATATTTCACCCTTAAACATATATAGGATCTACTTGAATGTTGTTTTTAGTTTTAAATATATGACAATGATCCCTTCCATCTTCTTCATTGAATAGTTTCTCTGTATGCAATCTTATTAATTTCATAGTTTTCCTTTTTTTCCTCCTCTCATATTTAATACTTTTATTAATAAATTTTTTTTTTTAATGACAGTATTTTTGTTTTTTTTTATAATAGGCAATTAAGAGAAAACAAACATATCGTCGTCAAGTGAAACGAACTTGCAAAAATTGAGGCCACGGAAATCGTTAGGCGGAGCCACAAATTAAGCAAGTGAGGTGGGGCCCAGTCGAATCCTAATCTGCTCATTGATTGGCTGTTAAAAGGGTTAGATTTCGCATACCAGCTGTGGCAAAACATAAGTGGTTCCACAGAGATAAGGTTCAAATTCACAGACCAAGACATTACTTGTCGGCTCCTTGCTCTGTCTTGTCCGCCATCAATACAAACACAGCTCAATAAGGCAAGTCCCAGGAAAGCAAGAATGAACATATGTGTGCCAAGTATATTTCTTCATACAACAATCTTTTTTAGAGTTCCAGGAATTTCCTTCCACAAAAACAGACTTCCATATTTGCACAGAGCCTCGCAGTCAGGTATAGGGTGCCTATTCGTTTCACTCCATGTTTGGTGGCTTAGAAAAATATGTTATGATATTGATTTTGGCTCAATTTGCTTTGTGTTTTCCTCTTGTTGTCGGCAACGGAAACAAGGTCTTGAGAAAAATGGGATATTGAGGAATATGTGTGAAGAAGAGAGGATTTGGTTCTTCTATATATGCGAGAACATGTTCAAATAGGTTGAGGTTGGACTCAAACCAAACTTCAGAATAAACCTCTAGGATGATTATGTAATCTGTCTGTTGAGTTGATTGTTCTTCATGTACATCCAGGTAGTGGTTGAACTGATTGTTGTGTCTCCAGTGTACTCCTGTCTGTGTTTCTATTTATAAGCCAACATGTTTAACTGAAACCCAAGAAAAATCCTAAAACTGTCTCAAAATGTAATTATTTTTCAACTTCATCCCAATTTAATATACATATTTTAATAAGAAGTTCACTAGAATAACAGTCTACGAAACAATTAATTAGGGATAAAATTGTATATTCATAAAATAAATTTAATGAGGTGGATTATATCACGGATAAACTTAGTCTCTCTCTCAGCCTGATAAATAGGATAAGAAGAGTACACGTTGTTTTATTAATGCATAACACTTAATTTCACTCAGTTTCTGTCTAGTTTCTAAGGACCAAACTCTGAACTTCAGCTGGAAAGATTGCCTGATGTGGTGAATCGAAGTTCATTCTATTAATGCTATGAAGATCTTTAGAGCACTAACTTTTCATGCTTTGGACGACGTGACTATTGCTTTGAGTAAACTGTTTCAAGGTCTTTTGCCTGTTGTTTTCCTCAGGTATATGGCTGCATTTCTGTTAAGCTACAAAGCTGTCTACAAGGACCTAAACTTACCTACTCAAAGCGTTTCAAGGAAGAATGACAAGAGGCTCTTATTTGACCCTATCAATATGCATAGGGATCGCTTTCCCAAATCAAAGATTGAAAAAGGGATTGCGCCTTGGTGTGTAGGTCAAGCTGGAGGAGGTTCTCTGCATAATATGAAGACACAAGTTACTTGCCTACAGAGAGTTTGTGGACCACATAACCAAATAAAGTTCATTAAGGGATGTAATTCAAAGAAGAATAAATTTTCCTTAGTCAGGTGTTCATTATCAGAGTCAGGCAATATTCAAAAGCAGCTGAGATCACTAGATTCTTATTTTGGAAAACTCCTAGATAATGCAACACCGTTGTCTCCTTCGGATTCTTCTGATCAGGTGATTCAGGAGTATAACGAGAAGGGCCAATCCATATCAACAAACGGCCTGGAGTCTCTCAACGCTTATCTTGGCAAACTAAATAATCGTTAAGTTTAAGTTTCTCATTTGTTACCTTTCTGCTGTAAATAACAAACACTAGTATTCTGTGAACCAGCACCAAGAAAATTTGTTTAAAAGGATTTGAATAATCATGAATAGTCCATTATCCTGAACCAAAAGATGCCTACACAAGGGGAAAAAAATAATATATATATAATGTTATTTAAGTTTTTTTTTTCTTAATTTTTAATTTTTAATTTTAGGGCTAGTATATAATGAGTCAACAAGTTATAAGCTGCAAACTTATTATCCAAGTAGGATAAACTCTCTTCGTGTGCTTACTAGTTAGTTCCTGTTTATCTGATGTGCAGGTGCAGGCGAAGAGTCTTATGTTTCATCTGCTTACATTGAGCTTCATAATGAAGAAAATATGAGGAAAAAAACTGAAAGCGACTACTCTAAAAAACAGCAGACTTATGTGAATATAAGAACAAAAGGTCAACGCGAGGAAAGGTCATCTAGAGATACAATACAGCAAGATGAAGCCTCCAATCTCTACTTAATGTAAGTCTTCAGTGTTAATCTATGTTTGCACTTGCTCACAGACTAGTTTTTGAATAAATAGCCTCTGATGCTTCTTTGGTGGTGTCATATTTGGTGCAGTGGTACATTGGCTTCAATAAACATCGCTGTGTTGCTCTTTGAAATAGCAAGTCCTATAAGGAACTCTGACTTGGAGCTGTTTTCTATTCCGCTGCTATACGGTGCTAAGATAAATCATTTGATCGTCGTTGGAGAATGGTGGAGGCTAGTGACGCCAATGTTTCTGGTACAAGATTGAGAATTGGGTTCGTGTTTTCATTCTACAGTTATAGAGCACCATTCATATGAAGCTCTTTACTATCTGTGAGAACTGTACAAGTAACCTAATCTTAGACCTAAGCTCAAATACTTGGATTATTAACCTCTGAGATTCAACAAGCTTGGACCGAGACGGCCTATACAATAATCAATTAATTTGTCTGCTTTCATATTTTTATCATATACATTATTTGTTTTCATTCTACACTGCATTTTGTTTTGGTGATTGATGTCATTTCAAATTTCTTGTCCACAGCAGCATGCAACTCAAACTCAATAACATATACTGTCAGGGTTTCTAAAGTTAATATAACAAAATAATCAAGTCAGGAGATATGCTATACTGATTTCTGGATGAATCTCATTGAAATTGAATTTATAAATTATGATACCTCCTCAATATATGGTACTTTTGACGTGTGCAGCACTCTGGCATATTTCACATGGCTCTCAGTTGTTGGGGACTTGTATCATTTGGTCCTCATGTCTGCAGAGGCTATGGTTCATTCACCTTTCTCTTGATTTACATATTGGGAGGAGTTTCTGGCAATTTGACGAGTTTTCTGCACACACCGGCTCCTACTGTTGGTGGCACAGTAAGTTCTTGACTTCTCTAATTTTGGTTCTGTTAATTTTAATCAACACACCTCCAACTTATATGCAACACCAATGAGCTAATTACTGATATCTCACATGGCACTAGCCTCAGTTCCATATGCATTCACTTTGTTTGGTTCTTAAGTTTTGAGTTCTGGGACATGATAAATCTACCTGAGTTGTTGGGATCTTTTTCCTTCTTTTCCTTCTACAATCAAACTGAGACTGAACTAGCCTTAGCCTCCTGTAAATAATTCTTTTTAATCTTTATTTATTTATTCTTCGTTTCTATATTTGGAACATAAATGCAGGGACCTGTATTTGCCATAATTGGAGCTTGGCTCACATATCAAATGCAGAACAGGGATGTTGATGACGAGGATACATCAGAGACCATGTTCCAGAAAGCAATCGTTTTTACAGCGGCTAGTTTCATACTAAGCCACTTTTGTCCAATTGATGACTGGTATGTCTCCAACACTGGTCACAAAAACTAGTTAGGCTTAAATTCTCACGCTTTGGAAGATCATAACCCAAGATTATGAGTATATACTGTATAGGTCACACTTTGGAGCTGCAATCACAGGGATGGCTTATGGGTATTTCACAAGCCCAAGATTTGAGTTGAAAGATGCCTCATCATCGTCTTCTTCAGGAAGAGGTAGTCAAGAAGAAGGTCTGAAGCTTGTGAGGCATTATGGTGATTCTTGCAGATCAGCTTTTGTATTTGCTATCTTCATCATTTTTCTGAGCTCCTTCCTCCTCTTCATGGAGCCTCCCCTCAATGCATTAGCTTCAGCAGATGAAGTTGTACATGACTACCTGGTATTTTATGTGAGTGAGAGTTCTCTGTAATAGTGCTTTTGGTGTCAAAGAAAGAAATAGAGAATAGAGGTATAGAAGAAAGGTGAACTCTATACACCCCTTTTACACGAGTGTGGATTCTTGATGATAAATAATTATTGCCTTGTAATATTAAATGAAAAAAAGAATAAAAAATGGATATAAATTATAACGGAAAAAAAGGAAGAATGTTATAAAAGGAACTTTGAAATTGCAAAATCCTAAATAAGGTATTTTTCATAAAATGAGTTGTGAATTACTTATTAAGTCTTGTCATTCTTTTATCAACTCTTGATACTAAACCTGATTTGAGATTTTGCAATTTTAAAGTTATTTTTCTGTCGTTTTTGAAAAAAAAAAAAAAAAGGACCTTATATGCACTTCTACTTGTTTACATCTTTTTTTATTTTTACAATTTACTACACTGTTACATTTAACCAGTTGACTTGTGCCTGATTTTTTTATTTAGTGTAAGGAAATATCATTACTGTAAAATTATGTACAAAAAATGGCTGATTACCCAAAAAATTGAAATCCTCCAATTAAATACTCAGTTCTGAAGAAATGGGAAAAAAAATATATGTTATTTTTATCTCTAGTATGATTCAGAATAAATTATAATACTATGCTAGACTTGGGAACTTAAATTAGTGGGGCGAAATATTTTAATGGGCTTAATAACTTATAAATTTTTTTGACAAATGATTATTTAAAATAAACTTGTTTAACTTTAATATTAAGTTAAATCAAAAGAACTCAATCACCTTAGGAGGAAGGGAGATTTCGTCACTTGCTTGGATCGCGTGAACTCAACCCTTTTCCTAAAATTTTTATACAAAAAAAAAACTTAATCACAAAATAATGATATTTTTGCTTATGCGTGTGTATATATATATAATTTTAAAATTAAAAAACATGACTTCAATTTTTAACACTTACGTAAAGATTACATTGCACAATGATTGAATAGAGAATGAACGAAAAATGCTCAGAGATTGAATAGAGAATTAATACCACCTCTTTGCATACTCGTTTTTTTGTTGTTATCTCGGATCCAGGAGAACTTTTACCCCGACTAATCCAAATCGACCGGCCGACATCTCGACTATGGTGGATGAGTTTTTCAAAGACGAAGATTTTGCATTCACAAGAAAATTAATACCACCTCTTTGCATACCCGTCTTATTGTAAATTGATTGAGTCACAAAGTCATTACAAATCTTACTCAATCGTCGCGGGTGGTGTAGAAGGTGACAAAGTTTCTATAAAGTGGGCTTCCATGTATGGCACAATTCTTAAACATCCCAGAGTTGCTGAAGGTGACTATCAGACTTATTATGTGTTTATAAATTTCGCAAGGTACTCTGTGCACGCAAATCATTTTCGTCAATTAAATTTATAAAAGGAAAATTTCCCCAATTTTCTTTATTATTTTATAAATTGTTCAGAGTTTCTATTTATATAAAAATCTTAGGTCAAAATTTTTCGGAATCTTTTTTTGCCAACAATTTTATGTACCCTCTTATATCTTACCTCTTCTCTTTAATAAAATTTTATAATTTTACTTTTATACTTTTTTAAAATTGAACTCATTAATTTTTTTTTTTTTTTTTTGCCAATCCCCTTTCCCAAGTATCAAAGAGCATATCATAAGGATTCTCTAGGACCCGTGAAAAAGACTAAATAATCGTAAAATAAATTTGTATTAGTGATAGGAAGTTTTCATGAAGCTTCTATGGGGATGGGTGATGGGAGGAACTAGCTAAATTCCTCTGCACAACTTTTTTTTGACTGAATTGCATAATCTTACTTTTACTCGCGGATTAAGAAAATGAACAAAAAGCCAAAATTACCAGAACATCGTTATATTAAAATCATCATTATTATTTTTTTAAAATTGGAACATGGCACTTGTAATGCCATTTTTAAAAATTATGTTCATATTTTACGCATGAAGAGGAAAAAATTGAAAAAGTGGAGACATGAAAGCTGTTATTTTAAAAAAATTAAAATAAAGCTCTTCAGGGGCATACTTCAGTTTTGAAACTTTCAGTCAAGGATAGATTAACCTTGTCCGCATGCATCTGATCTTGAACATTCAAATTAAAATCTATGTTTTGAATAAAAATTAAATACTCTTGACTATGTTTTCTCTGTCTCTATTCTATACATCATAAAATTAGATTAAATACAGTTAGAAAGGCAATTCGGTATTTTTGTTACTTTACAATTAAATTGAAAATGTTCCATAAAGAGAATTCGTCCATCACGGAGATCCCCTCCTTTGAGCCAAAAAAGAAAAAAAAGGGAGGGAATTGAGGTTTGAGGGGAAATTGTCAATGTCAATCAAACAAGTGCCAAATCTTAACCTTCTTTGGTTAAAGGGTAGAGAGGGGTGGAAGAGAAACTTTTTCTCTCATATTTGCTAAATAAGTTATAATTTTTTTTAAAAAAATTATAAAAATACACTCGCAATTAAAAAAAAAATATATATTCTTTTTATAAATCACAATTTGCTCAATATCTTGGACATATGCTTCAAAGTGCTTACGCAATAGTGCAGACAAATGCGATGATTCCTTGTACTGCTTAGTGACGATCTTCATTTTCATTTCAGTTTCAGATATGTACTTTCGCTTCATATATCGTCGTTTTGGGTGTTCCTTTTGTGTGTGTATGAATAAGGAAGGCTTTTGTTGTGATTGTGGGAGGTATATACTAACAAAGCTTGGTTTCATTTCATGGCTTCTTCGTCTTCGCCTTCCTCTTCCATGTGGCGCAAGGTCACTACAGAGGGTTGAGAAAGCGGCCGTGGGGTCCGTCGAGAATTACGAACGTTCGAAGGACGAAGGTGACCTACCACATTGCTTCCGGTTCCTCCGCAGCCCAAAGGCCAAAGCCAAGTTTCTTCCAGCTCCGGTGGCCGCAACCTCTGTTCATCTCACCGCTATTCTCAAGGATATGATGACCTTCGATCATCATCCACCTTGGCCTGAGGCTCCTATTTTGCGATTGGTGTGTAATTGATTGGGAAGCTAGGGATAATCACTTTTGTAAATTAGAAGACACTACTCTGTTTTGCTCTGTTTCCAACACAGAAAACAGAGCCACAGTCAATGGTGGCTCTCACTCAGAACTTCAACGGCAACCCAACAGTTCTCACTTTAGAGTGATAAGTTCGTAACTAGCATGACACTAAAGGGTTTTGGCAATTTAGAACTTTGGGTGAAACTAATAAAGAATAATGAATCTCAACTAACAAACAACTTTATGCGTTACACAAACCAACCACAATTAGCAACGATTATGTTTTTTTTTTTTTTTTTTTTGGTCATAGAAGAAGAGTTGTTAATTTAGGTGACTTCAAATATAATTAGGAAAGCCGTCCATATATATAGACTGGTCTATAATTTTCTTTACATATACCGAAGAAACCAATTGCTACAAGAGGATCTAGTAGGCTGCGCGCAAGTTTGAGAATACTCCAAACCTGTCTGATGATTGCCCCTTTAGTAAGGGTGCAACTCATGTTAAATCTTCCTATCACTTGGATGAGTCTATGAGGAAACAAATAAACAAACATACGATAGAAACCATCTCCCATTGCAAAGGGCTGATATATATAAATAAAGTGAACTTTATTGAAAAGTGCTTTGGCAGTTTAGCACTTTACTGAAAGATACTAATCCAATCCAAATTTGGATTTTGGAAGAACGCTTTTGTCATATATTGTAGTAAAATTATTTTTTGGTGCCTTTTGCTTTATGTGTGCATGCAAACGCATGTCAAACAACTAAACAGCAGAAGAAGAGTTGTGGTTAATAAAAGCGTCTCCAAATATAACAACGAAAGCCTTCTATATATTATAACTTTCTTTTTCATACATTGAAGAAGCCTATTTATAAATGAGGATCTAACAGGGGGCAAAAAAATAGCAAAAATCCCATATTATAATTTGTACTATTTTAGAGTGCTCTAAACCTCTTTGATAATAGCCCAACATTGGTTTTTCTTATTTCATTCCAAGGTATAACATTATAATAATCAATTGCATAACTTGAGAATAGTCTAAACTTGTATGTTGTCTCTTGGGTGGTCATGGTTATGCTCTGTTCCATTGCACACGTGGGACACATATGAAGTTATCTTCTTGCATATTTCGGTGATTGGATTGGGGGAAAAATATATGAGGAGGCAGATGAAGTAGATAATGATGATGACTGCTAAACCAGCTTTAGAAGCCACCAACATAGTTATTAGAGCAACACAAGCCATGCTTCCTGAGATTGCAGCTATGTGAGATGAGAATTTGATTTCAGGGTTATCATTATTTGAGGTGGAGGCTTGACACTTGTAGTAGGTTGATGAAAAGCCATAAAGGAACAAGCATAGTATGAAAAGCCAGAGGTTAACAAAGTATTTATCTGAAGGAGATGAGTTGGGAAAGTGCATCTGAACCACCGTGGCTATCGTCATAATCAAGAATGCAAAAACGACATGCCACGGCTTTGAACTGCGAATGAAAACCAGCAAACACAGAGGATGATGATGATTGTATACTGAAATCAAATAATTAAACCTAAGAGTCCGCGCGTTTGCTTTGAGTTGCGTCAAAAGAGAGTGTTCTTGGTGAATATGGATTAGAGTAAGAATGAGCATAGATAGGAATAATATGTCATCAACTATCACTGAGGATGATTGTTATTTTATATCTTTGTTTACTCTTATGCTTTTTCAACAGGGATGGACCTTGGGATAGATACTTTTGGGGGGGGGGGGGGGGCAAAACTAGAAGAGGAAGATGAAGTTCCAAAAGACAAAAAAATCAGTCGCGAGAAAGATAACACAAAAAAGGGAAAGTTTCTCTCACAGGCCGCGTTGAAGGAAGCTAGCTCCTACCACCAGGTGTACGAACCAAAGTAAGAAAAAATGAACTTTTTCACAGGAAGGCGGATAAAATTCATAAAATGCTGCACTTTACATAACAGAGAGAGCCAGGTAGAAGTTCAAATCAAAGCTGCTGAATCTGCTGCAAAGATGAGGGTTGAAGAGGAGTTAAAGCAACGAAGGGAGAAAGAGAGAGAAAGTAAGAGACTGCACATGACTTCCTCATTCAAATGGTTGGATTCAAGCTTGGTCCCACCTTCGCAGACTGCACATGATTCTGCATACGTCCCTTCATTATTTTCTAAACAATTTTTTTTGGGGGGGCCAAGGTCCATCCCTGCTGTTCAATCTAGCTAGCAGTTGTCGATACTTGGTCTCTTGAAATGGATCACAAAACAGAGAATGCGGGGGGAGTGAATATAGAATCATATAGAGCAATGGAAATTGAAAGCTAAGTATGTAATTTCATTTTTTGGGTAAAATGATGAAGTTATATTTGAGGATAACTGGTTTAAATGTTCATAGGAGAAATTAACATAGAACAAGTTAAAAAAGAAGCAGACTTACAATGCCGGAAATTAAAATGAATGAGAGAGAGAATACTAACCTCACAGGATCAGCCATGTTTAGATGAGGTTAATGTGCGACACCGAGTGCTCGGGATTTAAAGAGACCTGAAGCAGAGAGCTAAGGAGAGGGAGAGTGAAATGGAATAAGTGAGAAGCAGAAGGTGATTTCTGAGCAAAAAGAGAAGCAGAAGGTGACAAAACTTTTTTAAAAATAAACTTTTTATTTTCAAAATTACTAGATAAAAAAATTCAACCTGGACCGTTCAGATTCATCTGAACGGTCAGTTTTCATCTGAATCCCCCATGAATCGAACGCGTTTTGCGACGTTCCTGAAGTCATGACTCATTCCCCCAAAGAAATGTCATGACTCATCACCCTCGCAGCTTTCAAGGCTTTTATTTTCTTTCTTTGGTAAAATGAATGATTTCCCTAGATAGTAAGTTTAAACATACAGAGAAGAGAAACAGAAACTAGAAGCAGTAAATAAAGGATTTGTCCTGTGATGAGAAAAATTAAAATAACACCAATTAACTGAGCCAAGGGAGTCAAGCAAAGCAACTACATCTTGAAGGGAGATATCTGGGGAAGTCCTCAACATACTTTTCACAAAAGATGGGATTTTCCTGTCAGTCCAAATTTGCAGAGCAGATTTGGATGAATGAATGCAATGGGGAAGATAAAACCCATGGCAGAGTTGCACGAAGGCATTTGAGCCAGAATAAACCTTCACCCCTAGTTGCTTTAAGCCATTCAAATTCTTGGACTACTTGACCATGGAGTCATGTCCAGGAATTGCATAAAGAAGGTTTATCTCCAAAGTTTTGATTTAACTGAACCTTAAAATTAAACACATTTAATTTTAAATAATAAATTGTCAAAAGGTTTTATTAAGCTATTAAAAACCATAAAAATTTAAGGTCCTAGGCCCAGCATAGTGTGGTAAAAACAAAGTAGAGGGAGCTTACAATTGCGTGGGTGTGTGTTTATTTATTTATTTTTGAAAACCGTCGATAAATTCCCATTTAAAAATTTGTCTGTAGAATGAGATTTGAAATCATGTTAAGGCATAAGCTCTTTGAGCGTAAATAATTATGATAAGAGGAAGATGAAATTATAGGTGAAAGACAATTATTTTTAATGAAAACATTTTCTTTATGCAATCTAGTTTCTTTTGTATGAAATTCATCTTCCCTATATGTGTAATCCATATTCCTTTATGTAGCAAAATTAGTCCCTAATGTTCAAATTACACTTTGTCCACACCATCTTCCCTTTATTCTATCATTCTTTCTTATTGTAGACCATCTTTCTTTCGTAAAATTCATCTTTCCTCATGTGCGATCTGTCTTCCTTTTGTGAAATACATCTTCCTTAATGTGCAAATAAATTAGTCTGTGATGAGTGAATTGCATTAATCTTCCCTGATGAGTAAACAATGAGTAAACAATGTTATCTAATACAGACAGCTCTCACTCATATAAAATACCAGTCAGTCTTCTACTTATTTGGTTTAGCTTATTTTATATAATTTCGTACTGTAAATTTGGTATAAGGAAAATAGATGGAAGAGAAGGGAAAAAATTAATGAGTTCAATTTAAAAGAAATGGAGAAGTGAGGTTATAAAATTTTAAATAAGAGAATAAGTATGATTTAAGAATAAAAAAAATCAATTAAACACTTATTATCACCACTTCCCTAATATTTTTAATGCAATGAGAGGAGAGAGGAAGGAGGAAGGAGCTAGGAAGGAAGTGAGGGCTTGGGCACAAAGTAAAGACTAATGGCGCCGCTGGTTGGTAGAGGGATGGGGCCCACGGGGGTGTGGTGGGTAAATACGTTAGAATCAGAGCTCGGTGACAAAAAATAAAAAAATAAAAAAATAAAAAATAAATAAATAGACAGTTGGATGTGAAGATTAGAGAGAGCCAGAGAGGTGGAGTAGTGAAAACAGAAAACAGAAAATGACAAGGACAAGTCGATGTTCTTGTTTTGGCTAATTGGGGATGCCCATCCTATTCTCTCTCTAGATCCCCGGTTCCAGTTTCGGTGCTCGTCCGTAGGACGAGTAGAGAGAGCTCGTCCGTACTTGTCAGATTTGATCTGGACGGTTGATTTGATTTTTCTTACTTTCATATTTTTTTATCAAAAATAATTTTAATGGGTAGAGGGCCTAAAATAAAGATAATTTCTCAACTAATATTTTTTGAAAAAATGATTTTTTCAAATATAGAAAAAAATAAAAACGAAAATAAAAAAAATAAGATCAGTCGTCCAGGATCTAGATCTGACGTTTGGACGAGCTCCCCTGCTCGTCCTTTGGACGCAGGCAAACTGAATCCCTAGATCCCCTGCTCCATTCCATCCATCATATGCCTTCAAAATCTTTCCGTCACTTTTTTTGACGCCAAAAATAATCTTCCCTCGTTTCCGACTTACTACCCCTCCCTCCTAATAATTCAATCCAATCTTCCTCTTTTATCACTTCTCAGCTAAATCTCCTTTTTAAAAAAATAAATAAATAATTTTCAGTTGTGATTTTATAATTTTTGAGATAGTTTTATTTTGATTTAGGAAAAAAATACTTAAACAAATATCTTTTTCTTCATCCCAAATAAAAGCTCAGGTTTATTTGAGTTAACGGTCAAAAAATATTATATTTATGGATAAAGTTGAAAACGAAGGACGAATCATTAGAAACGAAAGTGTGTTGTTTTTTTCTTTTTTGTGGGTGCTGCTGCTACCTTATGACTCTCTGACATGCCTGGATTCTGACTTTGTAAAGAGTAATTTTGGAAAGCAATCAATTTAGAATAATGAAGATTTTTTAATTTCTTTTTTATTTACCATTTTTATCGAAAAATTCCTTTTTCTATTATTGTTATTGTTATTGTAGTATAATTTACTTATTTTTATTAGTAATCCACACCGGATCCTACTGTTGGTGGCACAGTAAGTTCTTGACTTCTCTACTTTTGGTTCTGTCAAACTTAATCATTACACATCCAACTTATATGCAACGCCAATGAGCTGAATTTGCTATCACAATGAGCTAATTACTGTTATCTCACTTGGCACCTGCTTCAGTTCCATATGCATTCACTTTGTTTGCTTATTAGAGTTCATGACTTCTGGGACATGATAAATCTACCTTAGAGTTGTTGGGATCTTTTTCCTCCTTTTCCTTCTACAATCAAACTGAGATTGAACTAGCCTTACCTCCTGTAAATCATTCTTTTTAATCTTTATTTATTTATTTTTCATTTGTACATTTGGAACATAAATGCAGGGACCTGTATTTGCCATAACTGGAGCTTGGCTCACATATCAAATGCAGAACAGGGATGTTGATGACAAGGATACATCAGAGACCATGCATGTTCCAGAAAGCAATCGTTTTTACGGCTGCTAGTTTCATACTAAGCCACTACTTTTGTCCAATTGATGACTGGTATGTCTCCAACACTGGTTACAAAAACTAGTTAGCCTCAAATTCTCACAATTTGGAAGATCCTAATAACCTTTATATACTGTATAGGTCACACTTTGGAGCAGCAATCAGAGGGATGGCTTATGGGTATTTCACATGCCTAAGATTTGAGTTGAAAGATGCCTCGTCGTCGTCGTCTTCTTCAGGAAGAGGCAGTCAAGAAGAAGGGCTGAAGCTTGTGAGGCATTATGGTCATTCTTGCAGATCAGCTTTTGTATTCCCTATCTTCATCATTTTTCTGAGCTCCTTCCTTTTCTTCATGGAGCCTCCCCTCAATACATTAGCTTCAGCAGATGAAGTAGTACATGACTACCTGGCATTTTATGCGAGTGAGAGTTCTCTGTAATAGTACTTTTGGTGTCAGAGAAAGAAATGGAGAATAGAGGTACAGAAGAAAAGTGAACTCCGTCCACCTCTTTTACACGAGCGTGGATTCTTGATGATAAATAATTATTGCCTTGTAATATTAAATGAAAAAAAGAATAAAAAGTGGATATAAATTATAAATTGAAAAAAGAACTTTGAAAAATACTTAAACAAATATCTTTTTGTTCATCCCAAATAAAAACTAAGGTTTATTTGAGTTACGTAAGTTAAAATGAAACATCTTTCACATATTTACTTAAGGATCTTGAAAAAGTATTTTAGGATACTAATTAGTACTATAAATACACTGTAAGATATTTTTTCAAGATCCTAATTTTTCAAAATCATAAAATATTTTTTCAGTACAAGTGAATACCATGAAATATCTTTTTTATTAACAATGAATACCCTAAAATATTTGTTTCCCAAAAAAAAAAAAAAAAAGAGGCATCAGTTTGTATTTTGTGCCAAAACCGCGGCGTTTCAGAGCACACGAGGGCAGTGGATACAAGGAGCAAAGGAGGAAAGCCAGCTCCATGACATAATTTCGTAAGGTAATCCGTGTAGCCAAATCATTTTCATCAATTAAATTTATAGTAGAAGACTTTTCTCCAGTTTTCTCTATTATTTTACAAATTGTTAAGAGTTTCAATTTATATGAAAATCTTGGTAAAAAATTTTCATAATCTTTTTTGCCAACAATTTTCTGTACTTTTATATCTTACCTCTTCTCAATAATAAAATTATATAATTTCATTTTTATATTTCTTTTAAATTCAACTCATTAATTTTTTTACCAATCTCCCCTTCCCAAGTACCAAAGAGCATATCATAAGGATTCCCTTCAACAGTTATGACACCGTGAAAAAGACTAAATAATCGTAAAATAAATTCGTATTAGTAATAGGAAGTTTTCATGAAGCTTCTACGGAAATCAAAGGAACTAGCCAAATTCCTTTGCACGATTTTTTTTTTTTTTTTGACCGAATTGCACAACCTTACTTTTATTCGCGGATTAAGAAAACGAACAAAAAGCCAAAATTACCAAAACATCATTATATTAAAATCATCATTTCTTTTAAATTGGAACATGGCACTTGCAATGTCATTTTTTAAAAAAATTATTTTCATATTTTACGCATTAAGAGGAAAAAATTGAAAAAGCGAAGAAATGAAAACTGTTATTAAAAATAAAATAAAAAATAAACTAAAGCTCATGAAGGGCATACTTCAGTTTTGAGACTGTCCATCAAGGATAGATTAACCGTGTCTGCATGACTGCATCTGATGTTGAAAATTCAAAATAAAGTCTATCTTATGAATAAAAATCAAATGCTCTTCACTATTTTTATCTTCTTTTTTTTTTTCCCTTCTGTCTCTATGCATCATAAAATTAAAGTAAATACAGTTAGAAAGGCATTTCGGTAATTCAGTTACTTTACAATTAAGGGGAATTAGTCCATCACGGAGATCCCCTCCTTTGAGCCCCCCCCCCCCCCCCCCAAAAAAAAAAAAAAAAAAAAAAAAACACGTAGATCCCCTCCTATATATAAAGAGAATTGAGGTCTTCAGTTCGTCCTCCGGGGAGAAATTGTCAATGTCAATCAATCATGTCGCCAACTCCATATATTTTTTATAATGTTCGCCTTCGTGACGCAGATCGCAACAGTGCAGACACATGCTGATTCCTTATACTGTTTAGTGACGATCTTCATTTCAGTTTCAGATATGTAGTTTCGCTTCATATATCGTTGTTTTGGGTGTTTCTTTTGTGATTGTGAGAGATATATACTAACAAAGCTTGGTTTCATTTCATGGCTTCTTCGTCTTCGCCTTCCTCTTCCATGTGGCGCAAGATCACTACAGAGGGTTGAGAAAGCGGCTGTGGGGTCCGTCGAGAATTACGTACGTTCGAAGGACTGCGTACCACAGTGCTTCCCGTTCCTCCGCAGCACAAAGGCAAAGCCAAGTTTCTTCCAGCTCCGGTGGCCGCAACCTCTGATCATCGTACCGGTGTTCTCAAGGATATGATGAACTTCGATTATCCTCCGCCTGGGCCTGAGGCTTCTATTTTGCGGTTGGTGTGTAATTGAGTGGGAAGCTAGGGATAATCACTTTTGTTAATTAAAAGACACTACTCTGTTTTCAACAGAGAAAACAGAGCCGCAGTCAATGGTGGCTCTCGCTCGGAACTTCAACGGCAACCCAGCAGTTCTCAGGGTGATGAGTGCGTAACTAGCAAGCCACTAAGCACTTTGAAATAAAATTTTCTGTACTCTTATATCTTACCTCTTCCCTGTTATAAAATTTTATAATTTCATTTTTATATTTATTTTAAATTGAATGCATTATTTTTATTTCCAATCCCCCTTTCCCAAGTACCAAAGGATATCATAAGGATTCTCTTCAACAGTTATGAACCGTGAAAAAGACTACATAACCATAAAATAAATTTGTATTATAGGAAACTTTGAAATACAACCTAATATGCCATCTCTATAGGAAACTTTAAAATAGAACCTAATATGCCATCTCTTCACTGAGACACAAACTCAAAGAAATTCCGAGAATATTCTCTCACAAACAACAATAAAAAACTTTCCTTTTTTTCCCCATTCTCACACTCTTTTCCTTCTTTCCTACCTTTTTTTTTCTTCTTTCAGAAAATAGAAAATACATATTTGGACATTTCTACAGAAGGGAGCCCAAAACCCGTCTTGCCCAATATTGGCTTTTTCTTCTTTCCTATCAAGTTCAACCGTCCGTTACAGTAATCACTCGCACAACTTGTGAATATGGTCTAAACTTGTAGCCTGTCTCTTGGGTCATGGTTATCCTCAATTCCATTGCAAATGTTGTACACATATGAATATATCTTCTTAAATATCTCGGTGACTGAGTTGCGGGCAAAATATATGAGGAGGCACACGAAATAGATAGTGATGATGACTGGTAAAATAGGTTTAGAAACCAACACTGATATTAGAGCAGCACAAGCCATGCTTCCTGATATTACAGCGATGTGCGATGAGAGTTTGAGATGAGGGGTATCATTATTTGAGTCTGAGGCGTGAGACTTGTAGTAGGCGGATGAGAAGGCATAAATGAACAAGCATACTATAAAGATCGAGAGGTTTGGTGAGGCAGGAGATGAGTTGGGGAAGTGCATTTGAACCACCATGCCTAGCACTGGAATCAAGAATGCAAAGGTAGCGTGCCAGGGCTGTGAACTGCGAAAAACCAGCAAACTCATAAGTCAGAGTGTTGGTGGTGAATATGGATGAGACTTGAGAGTAAGAATGTGGAGTAGATACAAATAATATGTGATCAGCTATGGATGATGACAATGATGATGGTTGTTATCTCAATCTCTGTTTACTTGTCTTGTGTTAGATGCAGCTATCACATGCCCATTCAAAAACAGCGTTTCGTTGTTGGTTTGAGGTACGAGTATTTCACATAATATAGGGATAGGAAGAGTGGAAGAAAGCGAGTGATTCAAGAGAACGTGGCTGGAACAGATATAGAATGATGTAGAGCCATGCGAAGTGACAGATGCATAAGTCGCAAAGCAGAGTATGCAACTCAGAGAGAGAGAGAGATTCGAGCAAAAAACTCAGAGAGAGAGAGAGAGAGAGTGTTATATAATTAATTATAGAATAAAGAATAAAAACAGAGAGAGATAGAGAGAGAGTTATAGAATAAATTATCGAATAAAGAATAAAAAAACACAGAGAGAGAGAATTATAGAATAAATTATAAAATAAAGAATAAAAAAACTTGTTTTTTCAGCCCAACGAGTTTAGTACCTAGCCGGGGCTTTTTTGTTTCCATAAATTCTGGGTAAAAAAGATTTATTTGATCTGAGAGTTATAGAATAAGTTAAAAGAATATAAAACCAGGGAGAGAGAGATATAAAATAAAGAATAAAAAAACAGAAAGAGAGAGAGAGAGAGAATTATAGCATAAATTTATTTGATCTCAGACCCAGAGAGAGAGAGAGCTAACCTCGCTGCACCAGCCATGGAGAGAGAGAAGAGAGAGAATGAAGTAGAGTAAAAATGGTAAGGATATGATGGGCGTTGAGATGAGACCGAGCAAGTGCCAAACTAGTTAAGGCTTTAGAAAGAGAGTGAGAGAGCACTAACCTCGCTGTAACAGCCATGGAGAGAGAGAATGTTGAGATTGAAGTAGAGAGAAAATGGTACGGATAAAATGGGCGTTGAGATGAGAGCGATCAAGTGCCAAACTAACTAAGGCTTTAGAGAGAGAGAGAGAGAAGGGGGAAAAAAAAAACTAACCTCGCTGCAACAGCCATGGAGAAAGAGAAGAGAGAATGTTGAGGTTGAAGTAGAGAGAAAATGGTATGGATATGGTGGGCGTTGAGATGAGAGCGAGCAAGTGCCAAATTACCTGGGACTTTATAGTAGAGACCAAACCGCGTTAGGGTTACTCAAGGGTCTATTTGGTTTGAGTAGAGGGAGTGAGAGGGGAGAGAGTGAAAAAGGAGGATATTTACTAGATTGTTATTAATAAGAAGGATTTTTTTTTTTTTTTGGAGTATAGTTTTGAAATATTTAAAAATATTTATGAGCTATTCAGTAAATTTTTTTTTTTTAAAGATTCTCTCTCTTTTCTCCCTTCCCTCCTTCAAATCAAATAGGCCACAAAATTCTTCTCTCTTTTCTCCCTTCCCTCCCTCAAATCAAACATGCCACAAAAGTCTTCAACTTTGTGTGTGTGCTATAAATATTAGATGCTCTTCTTTCTTCCTTAGTGGGTGCTCTTCTTTCTTCCTTAAAACATGTCTGTTATATATCTGAACTAGTGGGGATAGGCTTCTATCTACTGTTGTCCGCTGCATTTAGACGCCTTGTATCTTGTAAGCTTTAACTTAGGTGACAGATAGTTAGAGACGATGGCACGTGTGAGGCCAAGGTAAGGAGTGAGAACCTTTTCACAAAAGACAATGTTGAGGTAAAATAAGTTTTCAAATTATAAGAAATTCAAAATACTCTATATGAGAAAACTACTTTTTTAAAAACTTAGCTGTGAAGAACTAGATTTTACTGTAAAGATATTTTAAGAAATTGTTAAATAAAACTTTTTTAGTAAAACAAAAACTGAGATAATATTTTAAAAAATTTAGAACATTTTCATGATAATGTTCTAGTGTTTTGTCCGAGAGATGAACAAAAGCAGCACATCAGGAGGAGGAAATGCTGAGTAGCCTTGAAGATATTAAGGAAATATTTAATTTTTAAAAAAATATTATCTCAGTTTTTTTTCTGACTAAAAAGATTTTATTTAACAATTTCTCAGAATCTCTTTAAAGTAAAATCCTGTACTTCTATTCGCTGATCTATCCCTTCTCTATTCTTTCGTTGACACTAAATGCAATAAGTTATCTAATACAGACAGCTCTCACTCGTATAAAATACTAGTCAGTCTTCTACTTACTTGGTTTAGCTTATTTTATATAATTTTTCACTGTAAATTTGGTATAAGGGAAATAGATGGAAGAGAAGGGAAAAATTTAATGAGTTCAATTTAAAAGAAATGGAGAAGTGAGGTTATAAAATTTTAAAGAAAAGAATAAGTATGATTTAAGAATTTTTTTTTAAAAAATCAATTAAACACTTATTAACACCACTTCCCTAATATTTTTAAATTGAACTCGTTAAAATTGTTCATCCCTTTCTTTATACCAGTCAGACCCTAAGTGAGAGAAATTGTCTCACAAAGGGCAAAGGTACTTATTTAATTTTAAGCTAATCAAAACGCAAGCGAGTTCATCAACTGAGCGTACTGCATTGAGGGGAGGCTCCATGAAGAAGAGGAAGGAGCTTGGAACAATGATTAAGATGGTGACTACAAAAGCTGATCTGCAAGAATCACAATATTGTCTCACAAGTTTCACCCCTCACGTTACAGCATCTGTTTAATGCAATGAGAGGAGAGAGGAAGGAAGGAGGAAGGAAGTGAGGGTTTGTGCAGGGAAGACTTTGGAGGAGGGGTGGGGCCACGGGGGTGTGGCAGGTACATACGTTAGAATTAGAGCTCGGTGACAAAAAAAATATATTAAATAAATAAAAAGACTTGCATGTGCAGATGAGAGAGAGAGAGAGGTGGGAAGTAGTGAAAACTGAAAACAGAAAACAGAAAACAGAAAACAGAAAAATGATCTTGGCTTAATTGGGAATTGGGAATGCCCTTCCTATTCTCTCTCTAGATCTGATCCCCAAAATCTTTCCGGCACTTCTTTTGACGCCAAAAATAATCTTCCCTCGTTGCCGACTTACTACCCCTCCCTCCTAATAATTCAATCCAATCTTCCTCTTTTATCACTTCTCAACTAAATCTCCTTTTTTTAAAAAAAAAAAAAAAAAAAAAAAAAAAAAAAAATTTCAGTTGTGATTTTATAATTTTTCAGATAGTTTTAGTTTGATTTAGGAAAAAATACTTAAACAAATATCTTTTTGTTCATCCCAAATAAAAACTAAGGTTTATTTGAGTTAACGGAAGTTAAAATCGAGGCGTAAAGGTGCGCTCGGCCAAGACTACGAAGTTTCCCTCCGGGAGCGCCCAGCAAAGACCAATTTTTTTTTTTGGAGCGTCGCCCAAAGTTACGTTTTTGGAGCGTCGGTCCATGGCACAGTTAGTTGGCCGTCGAGTTGGCCGTTAGTTGACCGTTAATCTTGACGTGGACGCCGACGTGAACCGACACACTGGACGTGGTGCGACGTGGCTCGACACGTGGGACGACATGCTTGACGTGGCGACGTGAAATAAAAAAATTTAAAAAATAAAATAATTATGAAATTTAAAAAAAATTTAGAAAAAAATTTAAAAATTACGAAAAAAATAAAAAAAAAAAAAATCGAAAAAATTCAAAAACTTAGGAAAAAAATTCAAAAGGTTAGGAAAAAATTCAAAAAATTAGGAAAAAAATTCCAAAACTTAGAAATAATTAAAATAATTAGAAAAAAATTAAAATAACTAGAAAAAAAATTCAAAAAATAGGAAAAAATTTTAAAAA
Organism: Acacia acuminata; assembly: GCA_019022655.1. Classification (NCBI taxonomy): domain Eukaryota; kingdom Viridiplantae; phylum Streptophyta; class Magnoliopsida; order Fabales; family Fabaceae; genus Acacia; species Acacia acuminata. Next base: position 1,905,445 of record JAFJYI010000049.1, on the reverse strand, counting down.
TTAGAAAAAAATTTCAAAAAATTAGGAAAATGCCCTTATATAAATTTTGTACCTCAACTACCTTATTGATTTCACATAATCCCTCATTTATATCAATAGGCATCTTTTAGGGGAAAAACTGGCAAAAAAAAATTTATAGGAAAAAAATTCAATTTTTTTTTTAAAATTAGAAAAAAAATTTCAAAAAATTAGGAAAATGCCCTTATATAAATTTTGTACCTCAACTACTTTTTTGATTTCACATAATCCCTCATTTATATCAATAGGCATCTTTTAGCAAAAAGGTGATAAAAATTAGAATGTTGTATTATAATTAGGATCAAAACAAACTCTCAAATGTTGTCTTATAATTAGGACCGGAGGGAGTATATAATAAATTGTCATTGTCATTTTCCTAAATGAGAGAGACAGTCCATCTTTTAAGAACATAATTTTTTTGCCAGTTTTTTCCTAAAAGATGCCTATTGATATAAATGAGGGATTATGTGAAATCAATAAGGTAGTTGAGGTACAAAATTTATATAAGGGCATTTTCCTAATTTTTGAATTTTTTTCTAATTTTTAAATTTTTTTCCTATTTTTTGAATTTTTTTCTATTTATTTTATTTTTTTTTGTCTAATTATTTTAATTATTTCTAAGTTTTTGAATTTTTTCCTAAATTTTTGAATTTTTTTTCCTAAGTTTTTGAATTTTGTTTCTAATTTTTTTAATTTTTTCTTAATTATTCTAATTTTTTTCGATTTTTTTCTAATTTTTTTTATTTTTTTCGTAATTTTTAAATTTTTTTCTAATTTTTTTTTAAATTTCATAATTATTTTATTTTTTGAATTTTTTTTATTCCACGTCAGCGCCACGTCAGCATGTCAGTCCACGTGTCAGCGCCACGTCAGCACCATGTCAAATGTCAGCGCCACATCGTCATCCACGCTCGCGTTAACTGGCCAACTCCAACGGCCAACTAACTGGCCATGACTTGACGCCTCCAAAACGTAACTTACGTGGTCTTTGACGCCTCCAAAAACTTCACAGACTTGGCATTTCCGGAGGAACTTCTTGTGCCGCACCTTACCCTAAAATCAAATATTTCTCACATACTTACTTTAAGTTATAATTAAAAGTCAGTTTTTATTTATATAATATTGTCGTTTGTGTAGATTTATACAGAAAAACAGTCTAATCAGTAGAAAGAGTGTGATGTTCAAACAGCTAAAAAGTTAGATGTCTTTTTTATTTTATTTGGAATCCATCAAAGTTAGAGGGACACGTATACGTCTTTCAAGTTTAAACTGTCACATCTATAAATAGTAATTCTCAGTCAACTGAAACGTTCTGCTCAGCATGAGCTGGATGAGAAAACCTTTCCTTAGACTGCAATGCTGTCAAAGGTCAGACGGAACTCTCTGGTCCCCTTTTCTTTTAGTTGTTTGATTATAATTAACTACACTTTCTTTTACAAAACATAAACCACTTCACATTTCAAATTGTATTACCCTCTGATTTTGTTTATCTACTATTAGGAACTCACTTTTATACTCCATGAAATAAAATTCTTTTTGCATATTTGCATCATATATCAATCGCTCAAAACAAACTCAAACAAAAACTCATACTAAAATGAACAGTCATGCATGTTGTTCTTTTTTTTAATGGTGTACGCATACAAATTTAAATATACTCATAATTTTTTTTAAGCATATGTGTCCTCCTATTCGGAAATCGCTTGACACTAAATATGCATTTCTCCTAGTGGAGATTCGAACCTTGATAGATAAACTCAATCATTTTTAGTTGGAGCAGTGACTGTAGGGATCAACTAGATTTTTTTGTGGTTACATATGGTATGAGGTAAATATGACTTGGCATAATTGGGGGAAAAAAAAGACTTGGAATATATTAGTTTATATTAATCTCTTTGAGATTAGTTGTCAGTAGGAATTGCAAATTCACATAATGTGAACCCCATCATTTTTCATAGCTGGGCGGTATAATCAATAATAGCATGTGATCCGCTTTAACTAATAATTAGTACCAATCATCAGTGAGTATAAAATATAAAATTTTGTAGTTGATTTATTTACAATCAGTGAAACAAGTTTATTTAGTAATTTAATAATTAATAAATAGATAAAACAGCGTTTTGGTGGTTGTCCCGTGACAAAAAAGTTTTCTGTTTGGCACCGGAATCGCAGTAAAGGGCGGCTCCCGTTCACCGACTTTGAGGTCGTCGACTACAGCAGGGGACTCTCATGATCCCATCCCCATGAAGAGAGAAGGAGGATTTGGAACTTTGGGCTTCTTGCAATGGTACCGGTGACAATTCGTAACAGGAAACATGCAAGTGCCATGCATGCTTTCTTAGGGGAGCTTTTGAGGTGAAAAGTAAGAATCTTTGTTGACAAAATGATGGTTATTAGATAATTATCATCATTTAAAAGTGATAAAAAATAAATAAATAAAGTAACATCAAATCTTGGTAGTCCTTTTTTGGGACGCTTGTTCAATTTTATTCTTCTTGACAAAAGGCTCATCAATAACCTTTTCAGCTTTTATATGTTAATTTCTGATATTTAATATTTTATAAAATTATTTCTCTTTATAAAACATAGTTGGGGGTTGATATTTGTTCTAATTAAAATGTAAGACCCTAATCTATTTTGTATATCATGTTTATTTTTCATGGAACTAATTAATTTAATTTTTAAACTGATATCTAATGTTACACATAAAGATATTTATATAAATGATGTCAAATTTGTTATAATTAACTAATTTCTATTCTACCCACATTAGTCGTGTAACTCTTACATCAATCACAATACTTAAAATTATATATCAAGTCAGCATTCTCAAATGAAAACCTTTGACTTAGTTTCTTTCTTTTTTTGTCTTTTTTGACAGAACCTTAAAAGAATCATTTCTGTTTTGAAAATTCTTGTCAACATCCATCCTCCCCTTTGTCACTTTGTCCCCAACAAAAGAATGGTCAGCTAGGGATGTAGGATGTTTTGTTCCTTGCACGAGGTTGTCCAGACCTCCACTACTATATATTTGTCTATCTTTGACTCTCGATATTTAACGATTTAAATGAAGCCGAGAAATATGTAGAGGCAAAGTTTTAGGAATGACATACATAATAGTTTTTTAAAACAACTGTTAAGTATATGAGAACATATTTTACTGTTTTGTACTCCAACAGTTAGATATTATTAGTTTGGTTTTTGGAAAAAAAACGGTATCTATTATTTGACGGTTGTTTGTGAAAAGCTGTCAAATATACATGATATATATTTGACGGTTGCTTTTAACTGTCAAATATAATATACTCAATGATTGTTTAATAACAGCCATTAAGTATACTCTATTAAAAACCTCTCCCAAACCTATTTCTGTTCGGCAATTGAAATTACAAGCTACAAAGAGCTCACTTCTAACACTTTATTTGGCACTCCATTCCGGCTCCTCCACCACCATTTCTTTCTCCACCGTCGCTCCTTGGTGATTTTACTCTCTTTTCTTTGTCGTTCTCCTCCATAGCTTGCCTTCATTCGTTGTTGCGTCCGTGGGTTTCGGAGTGAGTTCTAGAGTGGGTTGTGATTTCTTCTTTTGGGGTTTGTGGGTAGGGGCTTTGAGGTAATCTCTTCTTGTTAAAAGTGAGTTTAGTCCAGTTTCTCATACTAGTGGTTTTTGATCTCGTTTTTGGACATTGATTTGGGTAAAGAATATGTAAAGATTGTTTTTTGAGTGATTTTGTAGGTGCATAGGGTTTTACCACCGATTTTAAGTGTTTAATGTTACTAAAGTTGTTATTTGTTAGTATTGATTTGGATAAACAATATGTAAAGATTGATTTTTTGTATATAATCTAGATGGGGAGTGCAAATAAAGAATGGATGTCTGCACAATATATAGCCTATCAAAGGAGCACTGGGATGTGGTGGGGCATTTCATAAGGTTTGTGATTCATGCTGATGATTGTGGTTTGATTATTTGTCCTTGCGTCAAGTATGGCGTTGTGAAGCGTGTTGATCTAGACAAGTGTGAGTAGCACTTAGTGATGTATGGAATTGATCAAATTTATACCTATTGGACAAAACAAGGGAGAATGATATGGGCAGTAGTGCTAGTTGGCCAAATTTGAAAAGGTGTGAATCACCTAACTTTGACACAAGTACGTTTGAGGCTAATTGTCTTCAAAATATGACCGATGGAATTGAAGGGAATTCAGTGAATGCCCAAAAAAGTTTGAGAGGATGAAGAGCAATGCAAATAAGTCTTTGCATGAGAATTGTACTGAGTTTACATTATTATCTGTAATGTTGAACTTGCACAACTAGAAAGCAAAATATGTGTTCAGTAGGCTTCACATAATTGCTTACACTTTTGAGAAGAATGCTACTACCGGGAAATGATATACCAGTCAAGACTTATGATACAAAATAAGTGATAAGCACTACTAGCTTGAGTTATGAAAAGATACATGCTTGCCCCAGCAATTATATTCTGTTTAGAAAAGTATGAATAACTTAGTGTCCGCTATGTTCTGCCTCATACTACCAAGAGAATATGAAGAGTTCAAAGAAGGTGTTATGATATTTTTCCAGTTATACCTATGTTAAACACTTGTATAGCAATGCAATTAATGCAAAAAATTTAAGGTGACATAAGGATGAAAGGATTCAAGATGACATGTTTTGGCATCCTGTAAACTCTGCGTAAAGGAGTACGTTTGACTTTAAATATCTTGAATTTGTTGAAGAACCAAGAATGTTTGCCTAGCATTGGCTACTCATAGGATGGACCTATTTGGGATGTGGAGCTGTACCCACAGTACATGGATGGTTATGTTGTTTATTTATAACCTCGCTCCATCGCTCTCGATGAAACAAAAGTATATGAGGTTGTCAATTATAATCTTAGGGCCAAGGCAACCAGGGAATGACATAGATGTATATCTTGCGCAACTAATTAAAGACTTGAAGAAGTTGTGGGACAAAGAGGAGGTTGTGTATGATGCTCATGAAAAAGAAACATTCAATATGAAGGCCATGATGTTTGACACAATAAATAACTTTACTCTGTATGATAATTTGTCATAGTACAACATTAAAGGCCAACTTGGATGTTCGATTTGTGAATAGGGTACACAATTTATCGGGTTGAAGAATGACATGAAGAATTCTTATATGGGACATCACAGATGGTTGCAAAAGGGTTGTCCATACCGCCATATGAGAAAATACTTCAATCGGGAATCAGATGAAAGGATGTCACTTGAACCTTTAACTAGAAAGGAGGTTTTTGAAAAAAAAATGAGACATATGGACTGTAAATTTTGGAAGCCATTTTGGAAATATATTGAGAGAAGTAGGTGGAAGAAAATGTCTATTTTCTTTGATTTGTCATATTTGAGTTCCCTTGATGTTAGAAGTTTTCTTGATGTCATGCACATTGACAAAAATGTGTGTGAGGGTGTTTTGGCACTTTACTTCATATTCCTGCTAATAAAGAATGGTCCATTGTTTTGTTATCAAACAAAAGAAATGAGGATGTAGGAAGTGAATTCAGTGAGCATGATCCTTTCCAAGGGTCGTCACTTGAAACGCAATTCAATAAGGACGATGCTTTATATGTTAGGCATGACCACAAGAAAGGAATGGATATCAAAATGGGGGAAGTTGCTTCACAAATTTAAAAAACAATTGTTACTAAAAAAATCATTAAAATTATTAAGACTAGGAAAAGAAAAGGGCACACTTGATCATATATATATATATATATATTCCCTTACCTTTGATGTATTCATTGTATAGATAGAATTCGATTATTTGTTTTAATTTGTTGGCACTTGTTGGTCGGAACTGGCTATTTTGTATATTTGGATACATCCAGCTAGAACTATATCTGTTTGGGTGTTTGGTATATATATGTTGTTTCGTATGTCATTTTGCAAGGGTTAATCGAAAGTGAGCCGCCCAATTTTTTTTTTTTTTTTTTTTTTTTTTTTAAAAGTTTGTCACACATACTTAACGATTCTTCGTCAATAACCATCAAATATATACATATATAATGGTTGTTCCAACTAATGTCAAATTTGGGCCAAAAAAAAAAAAAAAAAAAAAACTAACTGTCAAATAAACCCCTCTCTCTGGTAACAAATACTTTACCGTTTAATGTTTTAACTGTTAAATATTATAAAAAATATTTCACTGTTATTATTATAAAAAAAACCCTTAAATATAGATCACTATATTTAAGAGTCATTGTCTTACAACCATTAAATATAGGACCCTATAAATAACGGTTACATTTGAAAAAACCGTAAAATATATGGCCCAATATTCAGTGGTTAAAAAATGTTATATATAAATATTTAGCATTCGGATATTTAACGGTTGAAAATCGATAAAAAATGTAAAAATAACCATTAAATATAGATAAATATGTAGTAGAGCTCGTCCAAACTTTGCCTCGACCTTGCAAGACACTGAAGCACCCCAATACTCCATGGGGAAGTGCAATGCTCTCGGACCATACGTCTGCCGTGAACGAGGGGCGGATTAAATTCAGCATAAACATGACAAAAGTGAGAACATACAAGTTTAGACACTATCAAGTTGTGCAAAGTGATTATTAGTGATGGAAGCGAAAAAAAAAAAAAAAAAAAAGCAAATGTTGGGCATACTGCAAAATCTATAATGCTATTGTTTTGCCAATGACATTATGGAATAACCTTATACTCTAATATAACATAAGCTCTCCTCTGATTATGTAGAAGGTTGTGAATTCTATCCGGTTGTAATATAATCTTGGACAATTACTGCATGCCCATCTAATTAAAAAAATGTTATTGTACAGTTTATAACCTCCTCCTATTGGATCATTATTTAGAAATATGTTTCTTCAATGTAGAAATAGGATTCTCCTCTCTGTCACTTTTTTCCCTCCAAAAAATAGTGAAATAGGGACATTTTATTCCATTCAGGCATTCACCACATTTCTTATTCCCTAGGTTTCTCTCGTCATCTCTCTAGTTTAAGGCTTTTGAAATCCCAACATTATACAAACACACACACACACACACTCATTCCTCACCATTCTCTTCACAATCAATCTTGACATTCTCTCTTTCTAACCATGCCAGGTTCAGTGAGGTTAGTATGCTTTCTCTCTCTGAATTACGTGCTTTGCTTTCTTATATTTCAAAAATCCCCTACTCACTCCATGCATATATCTATATCCATATATATTGGCGTCTTCAAGCAACAACACATTGTCTTTTATTTATGAGTTTGCTGGATTTTCTTTCACAGTTCAAAAACTCTAGCATGTTGTATTTGTATTCTTGATTACAGCAGTAGCCACGGTGGTTTAAATGCACTTTTCTAACTCATCTTGTTCATACAAACAGTCTGTCGACCTCTAGATTTTCAAACTATATATGTTTGTTCCTTTATGACTTCTCATCAGCCTACTACTTGGGTTCCTTGTACTTGGGCAAGACTTTCTTTAAACTTAAAAAGTATACGTGAACAAATAATATCATATTTATGGATAGAGTTGAAAATGCAGGAAGAATCATTATAAACAAAGTGTGTTGTTGTTGTTGTTGTTTTTTTTTTTTTTTTTGGTGGTGCTACCTTATGGCTCTCCGACTTTGGACACTTAATATTTATGTAACGGACTCTACCATGAGTGTTTTCCTAAAATAATATGTGTCGTGCTTGGATTCTGACTTTGTAAAAAGGCTTTAAAGGGTAATTTTGGAAAGCAATCAATTTACAATAATGAAGATTTTTTAATTTCTTTTTTATTTATAATTTTTATTGCAAAATTCCTTTTTCTATTATCATTATTATTATTGTTTTTGTTGTTGAATTATTTATTTATTTTTATTAATAATCCACACCGGATCCTACTTAAAGCCGAGAAATCGCCTACCGTAGTGGCGAAGGGGCCTTATGGCCGACGCTAGGGCCGAGGCATTCTAAAATCTTCTAAAATTTGTTAAAATATATGTATTTATCATATAATATTTTATTTTTGGCCAATAATTTGGCCACGCTAATCTATTATTAAGGCCCCAGTTGGCCTTCTAAATTGTTTTTTTAAAATATATGTACTTATTATATAATATTCTATTTTGGCCGATAATTTGACTCAACTAATATCTTATCTTCTCTATAATTTCACTTTTTCTTTATTACATTCTTCCCTCATCTGGCAGATGTGCTTGATAGGCTTCTTTAGCCTTCACGCTTCTCTTCCTCCACAACTCCACTTCGCTCTTGTCTCCATCCTCAATCTCCCTCTTCCTTTGAGTCTCTGACCATTGTCTCACAACTACACTTCGTTCTTCTTTGAAAAAAATAGGTTGCGTGTTAAGATTTCAATTGATGTTGTTCGTTGGCTTACTTTTTAAGGATGTGCTTTTAGAGGGCATGATGAGACTACTGATTCAAGAAATGGTGGTAATTTCATTGAAATGATTAAGCTTTTGGCATCTTACAATGAAAAGGTTGCAGATGTTGTTTTAAAAAACGCTCTATTGACAGCCAAGTATACATCGCTTTTGATACAAAAGGAGATTTTACATGTTTTAGCAAATAAAGTGTGAAATTAGATTCGGAAACATATTGGAGACTCTAAATTTTGTATTATTGTTGATGAAACACGTGATAAGTCCGAAAGGGAACAAATGGCTCTTGTCTTGAGATTTGTTGACAAAGATGGTTTCATAAAAGAGAGATTCTTTTATCTTTATCATGTTCAAGATACATCATCTATGACACTTAAAAATGCTATTAGTGAAATACTCTTACATCATTGTCTTTTGTGGCCAAGGATATGATGGTGCTAGTAGTAATATGCGTGGAGAGTGGAATGGATTGCAAGCATTATTTCTTAATGAATGTTCTTGTGCCTATTATGTAAATTTTTTTGCTCAATTTCAGAACTTAAATTTCATTACTAATATTATCACTGCTTCTTCTAAACATCATGATCAATTCCAAGCTGCCCAAATTTCAGAATTTGAACATTTGCGAGGCTATTGGTAAGCTTGAAACGATAGAGGCTCTAACCAAGTAGGCACACTAAAGCGGGCTAGTGATATTAGATGGGGTTCTCATTTCTATTCTATATGTAGTCTTCAAAGAGGGTATAATGAATCTTGTTTAGTGCTTGAAAAAATTTGTAGTGATGGCTCAAATTATTCTCAAAGAGGAGATGTTACTGCAGCTTCTAAGATGATAACTTCTTTTGAGTTTATCTTTAATTTACATTTGATGAAGGAGATCATGGATATTACTGAAGTTCTTTGTCAGGCATTACAACAAAAGTCTCAAGATATTTTGAATGCTATGCAATTAGTTTCAAGTACAAAGGAACTTATTCAAGAATTGAGAGATGATGTTTGGAAAAAAAATGCTTGAAAGTGTTGTTTATTTCTCCAGACTTCCTGAAGTAGATGTTCCAAACTTTGATGCTCAATATATTGAAGGTCATGGTTCTCGACAACATGATCAAATAACTATTGAGAATCATTGTCATTTTGATATCTTCAATTCAACCATTGACTTTCAATTGCAAGAGTTAAATAGAAGGTTTAATGAGCAAATAATGGAACTTTTGTCTAGTTCTTCGTTAGGTCTGAAGGATGGTTACAAAGCTTTTAATGTTGATGATATTTGTAGTCTTGTAGAGAAGTATTATCCTCTTGATTTTTCTGAGCAGGAGAGAATTAATTTGAATTGTCAATTGAAACATTTCCATAAAGATATTCCAAAACATCCAAAGCTACAAAATTTGTCTTCAATTTCTAAATTGTGTCAAGGATTTTGACAGAAAGACAAATTCATATCATTTGTTTGATAGACTAATTCGCCTTATCTTAACACTACCAATTTCATCGCAAGTAGTGAACGTGCATTCTCGGAATGAAAATTGAAAAGACAAGCTTCAAAACAAGATAGAAGATAACTATCTTGCAAATAATTTGGTTGTGTATATTGAAAGAGAGATTGCTGAAACATTTACTATTGATTCTATTCTTAAAGATTTTGTCAATTTAAAAGAGCATCGTCTACAATTTTAGGTATACATGTTTTCTCGATTATTTTTTAAATAATTTTATTAAATTTCATTATACATATAATTATTATGTTTGTGTTTGTGATATCTTTAGGACAATGTTTGGTTTATTACTCATTGGATTGTGAGAGGAAAGTACAATTCTTGTTTGAGATACATACGAAAAAGTTAGTATAATCTTATATCTTGTTTTGATTTATAATTGTCGGTTATTATTTATTTGTATTTTCAATGTTAAGGCATACTATTTAGTAAATAGTTCAATATGTTTATTTTCTCGGTTTGGGCTAAAAAAATTTCTTGGTTTTGCCACTTTGACCGTCTCTTCACTTTCCCGTTTAAGCTCTAGCCCTTCAAGGGCTGGTCTTATAAAATGGAGCCTCCAAATAAAGTCAGACCTAAAAGGGTCAGCCCTGTAGGGTAGTGGGCTTAAAAGGGTCAGCCCTATAGGGCAGTGGGCTTAAAAGGGCCAGCCCTGTTAGGCCCATTATTTTTTGTAACGGCCTAGTTATCAGTTGCCCACTTATCCTACTGACCGAGTTTGATTGTGAAGAAAGCTACTTGTCTTCCCTGTTACCTAGTACTCAATCACTCAGTCACTCACACAGTCTCACTTATATTAGTCATTCACTTCACACCTCTCACATCAGTCTCGTTGTCTTGGCTGATAATAGTTTACTTTTGATTATGAATTAGTGATTGTGTTTGTTTGTTGCATGATGCATATTGTTTAGACCTTAATGTTGACAACATATATTTGATAAATTAGAATTTTAATTGTTGTAATGTACTAATTATATTTCTTAAAAAAATGCGGAAAAATATTTACTCCAGCCTTGAAAAAGATATGTTTTTCTTACCCCGAGCCTAAAAGGACCGGCTCTTTTTGGTCCTGGCTCTTCAAGGGCTAGACTGGCCTTGATTCCCAACTCTAATCCTATTGTTGGTGGCACAGTAAGTTCTTGACTTCTCTAGGTTCTGTTAAACTTAATCAACACACCTCCAACTTATATGCAACACCAATAAGCTGAATTTGCTATCACAATGAGCTAATTACTGAATCTCACATGGCACTAGCCTCAGTTCCATATGCATTCACTTTGTTTGGTTCTTAAGCCCTATTTGGTATAGGGAAGATTTGTGTAGGGCAAGAAACTTAGAGGAGGGAAAGGAAGATCAGGAGAGAACTTAAAAAGATGAGTTGTTTGACAAACATGAGAATGAAACTTAAGTTAAGGGAAAATAAAATGTTTGGTAAGAAGAAAAGGCAGCTGGTTAAGTGGGAAGAAGAGATAAAATACCTATAATACCCATGAAAAATAAAGCCACCACACCATCTCCCTCGACTTCCTCACTCTCCTGTCTGGCCTCTCCTTCACATCGCCAGCACCCTCTTGCATCACACCACCATCACCGTCGAGCAGATCGGACCTTCAGCTTTCTCATACGAGGGGCTTTTTTGTCCTATGAAATGTCTCTCCCAGGAAGATTCTCAGATCCCGCCACTTTCAGTGGGATTTCATCTTCCCACGTTTAAGGGAAGACGACGCTAGGCGGGAACTCGGGGGTTGAGGGAGATCAGAGTTGTGCCCCAAACGAGTTTTTTTCCGTGGGAACCCTGTTAAGTTCCCATTCCCTCCGGTGAGTTCTCTGTACCAAACGGGTCCAAAGAGTTCATGAGTTCTGGGACATGATAAATTTACCTTAGAGTTGTTGGGATCTTTTTCCTCCTTTTCCTTCTACAATCAAACTGAGATTGAACTAGCCTTAGTCTCCCGTAAATCATTCTTTTTAATCTTTATTTATTAATTTTTCATTTGTATATTTGGAAGATAAATGCAGGGACCTGTATTTGCCATAATTGAAGCTTGGCTCACATATCAAATGCAGAACAGGGATGTTGATTACAAGGATACATCAGAGACAATGTTCCAGAAAGCAATCGTTTTTACAGCTGCTAGTTTCTTACTAAGCCACTTTTGTCCAATTGATGACTGGTATGCTCCAACACTGGTCACAAAAACTAGTTAGCCTTAAATTCTCACAATTTGGAAGATCATAACCTTTATGTACTGTATAGGTCACACTTTGGAGCAGCAATCACAGGGATGGCTTATGGGTATTTCACAAGCCCAAGATTTGAGTTGAAAGATGCATCATCGTCGTCGTCTTCTTCAGGAGGAGGCAGTCAAGAAGAAGGGCTGAATCTTGTGAGGCATTATGGTGATTCTTGCAGATCAGCTTTTGTATTCACTATCTTCATCATTTTTCTAAGCTCTTCCTCTTCTTCATGGAGCCTCCCCTCAATGCATCAGCTTAAGTAGATGAAGTAGTACATGACTACCTGGTATTTTATATGAGTGAGAGTTCTCTGTAATAGTGTTTTTAGTAATAAAGAAAGAAATAGAGAATAGATGTATAGAAGAAAAGTGAACTCTACACCCCGTTTACACGAATGTGGATTCTTGATGATAAATAATTATCGCCTTGTAATATTAAATGAATTGAAGAAAGAAAAAATAATTAAAAAAAATGGATATAAATTATAAAGAAAAAAAGGAAGAATGTTAAAAAAACAACTTTGAAATTGTAAAATCAGAAATAAGGTATCTCTCATAAAATGAGTTGTGAATTGCTTATCAAGTTTTGTCATTCTTTTATCAACTTTTGGTATTAAACAAGATTTGGGATTTTGCAATGTCAAAGTTCTTTTGGTATCATTTTTCCAAGAAAAAAAGTGGACTTTATATGCACTTCTACTTGTTTACATCATTTTTTTTTTTAATGTTACCAATTTACTACACTGTTACATTTTAACCATCTGACTTGTGCCTGAGTTTTTTATTTAGTGGAAGAAAATTTCATTATTGTAAAATTATGTACACAAGATTATTGAAATCTTCCTATTAAATACTCAGCTCTGAAGAAATATACAAAACATGTTATTTTTGCCTTTAGTATGATTCAGAGCAAAATAATAATACTATACTATACTTTGGAACTTAAATTAGTGGGGCGAATTATTTTTATGGGCTTAATAGCTTGTTAAAATTTTTTGACAAATGATTATTTAAAATACGTTGTTTAACTTTACGATTAAGTTAAATCAAAAGAAAACTCAATAATAAAATAATAATATTTTTGCTTATATATATATATATATATATAATTAAAAAACATCACATCAATTTTTAACATACATAAAGATTATACATTGCACAATGATTGAATAGAGAAAGAACGAAATGCCCACAGATTGAATTGAGAGTTAATACCACCGATTTGCATACTCGTCCTATCGTAAATTGATTGAGTCACAAAGTCATTATAATCTTACTCTACCGTCGCGGGTGGTGTAGAAGGTGACAAAGTTTCTATAAAGTGGCCTTCCATGGTAAGACAAAATTCTTAGCCATCCCAGAGTTGCAGAAGGTGATTCTCAGAGTTTTAATTTTTAATTTACCAAACTATGTATTTTTAATTTTATAAGAAATAAAATAATAAAAAGTTGTTGGCTGACGCGTGAGATTAACACTATCAGAGCTTATTAAAACTATCAGAGTTGGATTAAATACTTGTTTGCCCATTTTTCATTTCTAATATACTCACTCCACATCATCTTTTAAGTTTGTTGACTTTTTGCAGTTCACATCATGACATGCTATCTTTGTAATCGTGATTACAATAAATTATTTTAGGCAACGTTTAATGTTTTTTGCAATTTCAGTTGGCCTTTGTCAAATATTATATCAAAAATGTTAATTTATCATATAAGCATATTGGATACATTTACGGGATAATATTATTTAGTACAATAATGTATCCATAATTTAATTCTCAACATGAAATGTTTGTGTATGCATTTACATTATATGATTTCATTTGAAAGGATTTAATTTAAATTTTGATGCCACATAGTTTTTTTGGTTGTATGATGAGATACAGTATGTAATTTAAATAGATTTTATAACCACGATACTTTTATTTATATAAATATAATAAAATTGTATATCAGACATTAAAATTAAATTTTAAATTTCTCAATATCTTTATTATGTACCATCTTTTGTCATATTTACTTAAATGCCTATTAAAACAATTCTATATACAAGAACTTCTAATTAGTTGGATGGTTGTGCAACTCAAACCCTTGGCATCCTGTGTTTGTGTTTCTAATTGCAACAACGACGCCACGATTTATCACCATTAGATGAACACCCTGCCAACACTTGGATTTGTATTATAGGCTTACTTTTCTATTGCTTTGCTCATGGATTAGCTTTTATCCCAGCAGGAAGTTTGGCTTATATTGCACTAATATAATTGTTGCTTTCTTGTTCTCCAACCACTTGTCTTCATTGTTTGGTTAATGTTACTATTTGTATACTTAAACCACAAGAAAATATAAAAAATGAGTGAACCTATGGCTTCATATTTGAGTATGGCTTCATATTTGAGTGACCTGTGGAGGAAAAGTCAAAGGAGAGCTTCAAGTTTCTATGCTGGATGGAGAAGAACCAAAAGTGACAATGGCCGAGCAATAAGCCTGCAACCAATTTAGATGTCATCTAGTCTTGCAACTCACTATATGTATTAATATTTGCAAAGACAATGAGTTGTGTTATTTGTACATATTATATTTGTCATACGATAATGTTATGAGATAATGTGACTAGATGCCATCTAAACTGATGGCAGGTTGTTTGCTAGCCCATTATCACTTTTGGTTCTTCCATCCATCAGCATAGAAACTTGAAGCTCTCCTTTGAATTTTCCTCCACAGGTCACTCAAATATGAAGCCATATGCTCACCCATTTCTAATAATTTCTTGTATGTGGTTAAAGTATACATATAGTAACATTAACCAAACAATGAATACAAGTGGTTGGAGAGAACAAGAAAGCAACAATTATATTATAATTAGTGCAATATAAGCCAAACTTCCTGGGATAAGAGCTACATTAACACCATGATTTAAGAAAGTATGATCACTTGGTGTGTAATTTTGACATCTTTCATGCAAAGCAATAGAAAAGGAAGCCTTTAATACAAACTCAAGTGATGGCAACATGTTCATCTAAAGGTGACCAATCATGGAAGCACATCTGAATCGTTGTTGTTTCTACAATCGGAAACACAAATATAGGATGCCAAGGGTTTGAGTTGCCCAACCATCAAACTAATTATAAATGTCATGATGGCATCATCAAATACATAATTGTTCTAGTAAGTATTTGGGTACATATGACAAAAACATGCAAATAATAAAGATCTTGAGAAAATTAAAATATAATTTCAATGTCTCATGCATAATTTTAATATATATATATATAATATATATATATATATATATATATAATTAAAAGTGTTGTAGTTATAAAATATATTTAAATTGAAATTATACATAGGGGGAATCTCATATAAAGACGGTTCAATTACCCAAATCTAATTCAGATTACTAAACTTAACAAATTAATTAAGTTATATTACACAATTAGAGATTTAGAATTTGGGCCAAATGACCTCTATATTCCTTAATTAAAAAAAGAAGAAGAAGTAAAATTGGAGACAAAATAATATTGTTTACGTGCTATATAAGAACCCTAACAACAGAAAAATTCATTTAAGGCCTCGACAATCGTCGAAAACCAGCAAAGAAAGCTACGGTTAGTTCTAATGTTAAATCTTCATTCCTTAACTGAGTTGAGTAATCCTACCTTACATAGGAGATGTTAGGAGATTGCTATCTCATTTATCACCCGCCCCCCCCCCCCCCAAAAAAAAGTTGGATTTTGGTTATTGCTTCACTTTCATAAAATTGAAGTAAATATGTTTCTTTTCTCAAATCATTAAATAAAAGAAGACCGGGAAGTGATTCTTTAAGGATATATCGAAGATCGCTTGTATGTTTTAAATCAGGGGACCGGGACCGGGTTACTAGTTACTACAAGGTTTACAATTGGAGTTCTTGAATGGAGACATGATATGCCTATATCTCAGGTTTCTTGAATGGCGATAGTGGCGGCTTCTAACAGCGGTAACTTCTCATGGTGTCGTTCATGTTCCACAGAGCCCATGAAAAAGAGCGACGATGGTAACAAGTGTGATGCATCCGACTTCTTACCTTTCCTTTCCTCTTTTTTTTTTTTTTTTGGGACTATGGATTGGGATTATTATTAGAATATAATCAACATTTAAATATTTTAAATTGGGTCAATGATTTATTAAGTTTACCAACCTTATATAAGATTTTCCTATTTCACCGTCTTTATATAGGATTTTCCCTTATATATACCGTATGACATCATACAATAACAACAAACTGTTTGATGACATTAAAATTGAAATTAATCAAATATTTAAAAATGATATAACTTAAATGCATAAACGAACATTTCATAATGAGATTAAATTATGTTTTAATTAATGTACTAAATAATATTATCCCTTTAATGTATCCACGATCCAATATGCTTATTGACCAAATTAGTATTTTTGATATATATATATATATATATATATGATTGAACCATATTTTTACATGATTTTTGATAATTAAATTGGGATTTTTAATGCATTTTGTCATAGTTATTGGGCTTAAAATGCTTTTCTTTTGATTAATTTTGATTAAAAGTAAATATATTAAATAAGAACTAAAAAGGGAAAAATTGTCAAAACATTGGAATTACTCATAATCATTGATTTTTCAGAGAATGTTTGATGCTAGATTAATTATTTTGATTATAGGTGCTTGAAAAGATTAAATCAGATTTGAAAATGAAAGTTTGAACTCAAGTTTTAAAAGTTTCAGTTTGGTCCCTACTCCAGAACATTTTTTAATTACTTAGGTCCCTTGCACCTAAACTTTGCGTTTTGGCATTTATGAACCTAGGGCAGCTGAGCTCTTCATTGAATTAATACAGGACCCGATACATTGATGAGTGGAGACCCGTGAACCCGAGGAGCTGAGGGATCTGGTGAATTAAAACAGAGCAGCGCCGCGCAAAGGGGAGAATTTTTGACGCCTACACAGAGCCACGACCTTGATCCCTCATCCTTCATCGTCTCCTTCCTACTCACCGGCCACAACCTTCACCTTCGCCGTCGCCGGTGAGTCTCCCCCACCACCACGCCGTTGATTCCACCTCCCTTCTCCAGTCCGCCACAATCATAGACCTTCCTCCTCAAACAACCACTGTCTTCTTCTCACTCGGACTGAACCAGCAAGCACAAAAGGGCACAACTTGGATTCCTCCACCATCGACTTAGCCCAGAACCTCCAGCTCTTCACCGACGACCTCCACCACTCACCACACCACCGAGTTCTGCTTCACCCTCTTCACTGTCATCCATCATCGTCACCTTCACCCTTCTCCATCACCGACCACGATTCAGCCCCCACTCACCACCAACTTCCTCTCTCTTTCTCCAGCATTCTCTCTTCACCATCACACACACCTTCATCGACCCACCTCTACCATCGGTCTTCTCTATTATCCCCTCTTTCTCTTCACCATTTTCCATTTCTCACACCAGCTTCCATAGTAGATTCAATTACTGCCTCAATCCTCTGAAATCAATCACCATTATCATCTTCCCCATTCTCATTCACTGCTTTCCCCTGGTTCCCATTTCCTCTCCATGACACATTTGATGAGTCTAGTTTTGTAGCTCCTGTGGGGTCTTTAATGGATATGCTTGGCTGATTCGTTTTTCTCTTGGTGGTGGATATTGATTTGAGTTCCAAAGCTTAAAGGGAGTTAATTTGTTCATTCTAGTAGACTAGATTTATACATTTAGGTTGTTTAGTTTTAGGAATCATTGTGTATAAATTCTGGAACTGAGATTAATATTTATTGTCTTTGTTAGTTTGATAATTGTGATTGAGATTGGATTTTGCAACGTGAAGATTATATTTGTTTTGATTTCTTGTGGTTGCAATGAGATTATATTAATTAGTGTGTTATTGTCTAGTTAATGTGGTTGATTTGTGCTTTTTGAAGGATCATATGTCTTTTTTAAGAAGACTTATGTTGCATTTGTCCAATTTTAATTGCACATCAAGTGGTTTTTAACAATTTCTCAAGAGGTAGTGGTTAGCTACGTTTTGTAGAGCTACTATTAATTGGGAATATTGGACTCAAGTGGTATCTTGGGGTTTTTTCTTAAAGACTTGATGAATTTTAACTCCCATAATTTCTTGAGCAAGGATAGTCATTCATTCATCACCAAGAGCACCATTTTTCCATATTTTCAATTCGATTTCATTTAATTCTCTCATTCACCAATTTTATAAAAATACCGAAAACAATAGTTTAGCATTTAATTTAATTGCAATCTTATTTTAGTTTATCAATTGAAAAATCCAAAACCTATTTCCCCCTGTTTTAATTGCATTTGCATGTCATCTAGATTACTTAGGACTCAATAAAAGGCTCCTCGAGAGAGAGAACGATCCTAGGTTTGCATATACGCAATCCTTGATTTATTTTTGATTGTGGACCCAAGGCTAAAGACAAAAGAGCCCTCATCAATATATATATAATATTTGATGAAACACCAACTGAGATGCAAAATGTTAAAGTTGCCTAAAATATATATATATATATATTTTTTGGGTATATTTTAGAAAAGATTAAATGGTCATATACAGGTAGCTTTTCCTTTAAACAAACATAGCATGCCGTCGATTTGAACTAAGAAAACCGTCAAACTTATAAGATGATGAGGATTGTATACTACATTTGAATAATCAAACCTAAAAGCCCACCCCTGTGTAGTCAAAACAAAGTGTTGTTGGTGAAGACCTATATCAGCCACATATTGGAAGTGGAAGAAGGTGAGTGATTTAGAGAGAAAGAGGCAGAAGCAGATATAGAATGATATGAGAGAAAGAGGCAGAAGCAGATATAGAATGATATAGAGGGAAGCAATATGGAGCAATGTTATCAAACCCGGACCGGACCGGCCGGTTCGGACCGGAAACCGTCGAACCGGCCATGAAACCGGTCCGGTCCACCATAGAAACCAGGGTCTGATTTTTTTTTTTTTTTTAAACGGTTAAAGCTCGAACAGCCATGGAAAGACAAAGGTGGAAAGGGAGAGAGATGTACACAGTCCGGCAGCCAGATCGGCGTTCTTCAAGGATCAGATCGGCGTTCTTCAAGGCCGGTGGATCGACGGCGAGAAAAGAGCACTTACCGGCGATTATTGACAAGGAAGAGGGTGAGGATGCGATCATCGGTGTAGGCGAATCATCTCCACCTGTCTTCGAACTCCTCTCCTCCTTCTCCATTTGCTATATTTTTTCCAGATCGAACTTCATGGAAGGACCGTCAAGAGATTTCGAATGTATGAAGTTCACGGTTTGGTTGGCTCCTCTATCGAGATTTTAAACCTCCAGATTAGTCATTTCTATGCTATGTCACGTGCTTGCATTTATTATGAGTTAGACTTTTCTTTTCACACTTTCTGGGAAAAAGCCAAGGTTAAAATATTATTTTTTTTATAATTTTAATAATCTGAAAATTTCAATCTCTTACCTAGGTTTGGTCCCGGTTTAACTCCGGTTTGACTCCGGTCTGACCCACTAACCCTTAACCTCATCCGACCGGTTCAGTGACCGGTCCGGTTTTAATAACCTTGATATGGAGTGAGTGTGAAGTGAAAACCGAGAAAGCAAAAGGAAAGAATAGGCGCATCGGTCGAAAACAGCTAATGCTCAACATAGGAGGTTTAGACAACTAGCGTCTAGACATGAGTGGTACAACATATCACCACAAGAGAAATAGAGGGAAACTAACATAGAGTACCCCGTTAGATTCCCTGGGCCTCGAATTCAAGTCTAAAAAAAGATACTTTAATTAGGAGGGAAGCCATAAATCCGAACTCGAATAGCGATGATAATATTATAAAAAGAGAAATAGAGGTTCCTAATATGAGGTTCTTGTACTTTTATTCTCTTTCAGCAATTAATGTTGGTTTATCTCTCTTCAGTGAAGTTTTCTTATTTTTTTCCTAAAGTCTAATACTTTCATATATGATTTTCATATATGCCTTATTTGACATTTTTCTATCTAAAATCATGAAATTAAGATTTGAAAACTTAAAGTGCAAGAAAGCAATCAATTAAGAATATAGAAGATGTTTTATTTTTAATTTTTATTTATTATTTTATTGCAAAATTCTTTTTTCTATTTTTTCATTACTATATTATATACTCATTTTTATTATTTGGGTTAATACAATATTTAGTCTTTTAAGTTTATCTTCATTTCGTTTTTAATCCCTTTGAGTGGTAAAATTGTCCATATTTTTATTAAATTATAAGGATCGATATTTAAAATGAAATGAACCTTGAGGGGCCTAAACTAAAATCACCGCAAACTTAAAGGATGAAATATTATATTAAGTCTTGGTGAAAAAAATATATTGACATTATTATTATGTATAGATTAGTTCACAAAAACACGGTCTTGACTCTTGAGTCACCGTCAATTAAAAGCAGATGGTAGAGAGAAAATGGAGGTAAAGTAAATCTTAGCGCAAGCTCAATAGAACTAATAAGAAACTGATTAAGTTATGAAAATAATTTTAAAATGAAAAAATTCTAAATTTGTCCATATTTAAAACCACCAATAGTATTTTGGAGAAGTGAAAAAGGAAAATTATACCAAACTTTGAATAAGAACATGATTTTTCTTTTGAAAAAAAACTTAATTAATATGTCATTTGGTGATTTATAATAAAAATAAGGGAAAATTAAAATCAAGGACTTATGGCAAATAATATTTATTAAGAAGGACCATAAAAGTTGTAATTATTTAGAATGACCAATTAATACAATAAAAATTTAAAAATACTAAAGTGTCCCTAATCAAATTTTTTACATTTCCTCTCATATTCTATGTTTAAAACTAATATGAATTTTTAAATTTAGTTAAGTTAAACACAATTTCTCTCATCATAGATATTTATAGAAAAAAAATAAGACAAACATCTTTCAATTTTGTCAAAATTATAATTTTATTTTCAAAATTGACACAAACTTTGATTGAAATAAACATTAAAGAAATGTTATATATATGTATATATCTCTCAAATAGGGTCATGTTCAACACGACCGTAGTGGAGTCAACATTTGAAATTAGGGGTGAAATTATAGAATTGGACCCAAGATTTTAGGAAATTATGCTTTAGCCTCATAAATATTTAAATATTTTCATTTTAGTCGTTTTATGAGACTTTTAAATAGAGATTAAAGTAAAAAGATTGAAATTTTTATGAGGCTAAAACATAATTACCAAAACTTTTGGGTCCAATTATATAATTTTAGGGGGCGGGGACCACCCCTAGCCCTCCTAAATCCGCCTTTGTTTCCAGTGTCAATAGACATTAACCTATTATAATATTTCAATTTTTAATACAATATAGTAATGTTTTATTTTTGTTATTTGAGCCTAAACAACTAGTTCTAATAAGATAAAAAATGTGTTTAATTTTTTATTTTGGTTTTTAAAGTTTCTTTGATAGAGATTTTTTTTTCTTGATTTGCATATAAATCAAGGAAAAAAAAATTAATGATATAAAGGGGTTAAACGGCCAATATCTATGTTACCAGTAATAATTAAATTATATAATGATAAGATATGAAATGCATTTAATTTTTTTTATTTTGGTTGATAAATTTCCTTTGATAGAGCTTTTTTTTCATGATTTATATAAAATTATGTAAATCAAGAAAAAAACTTAATGATATAAAAGGGTTAAAGATCAATATCTACCTTACGGGTAATAATTAAATGATATAATGATATGATTATGTAGATATTAGTGAAGGTTAAAAAATGATGATTTTGGCCGTAGTAATTTTGGTGGAAAAATAAATAAATCACTTTGAAGGGAAATTTAATATTTCTAACTTTATATTTTGGTAATTAGTTCATTTAAATAATTACAAATTTGCGGTCCTTCCCAATAAATATTATTCTATATAGATCCTCCAATCTAATTCTCCCTAAAAATAAGTCATTATTTCGAGATAGTGTGTTATGTATAATTAGACAGAACTTAATGATGCAATTTTCGTGAGCAAATTAATTAAAAGAAATCTCTCTTAGATATATATATATATATATATATTATTTTAATTTGATTTTGAATTTTAAGTTCTATATATAGTTTAGAACTGTATGACTAAGTGTGTGTGTGTATTTGGGAAGGGTTTTCCTAAGGACAAAGATCTTCAATTGTTTGCTTGCTTTCTATTGAACATGATGTATTTTTGATTTCTTCATGCATGCAGTCTTGTTGTTGGCATGCTAGAATTGGGGTGGATGTATATGAAATTGTCTGGTATAAAGAAACTTAAAGGTCATGGAATTGAATTCCATGTGGAAGCCAAATCATGGAATTGTCCTCTGATTTAACAAAAGGGAAGGGATATGTTGTGTGCTTGTGTTGCTTGCATCATACTGGACCACACCCGAGTTCTTTAACTATAAAGTATACATGAACCAATATTATATTTAATACCAACATATTCATATGTCGTAGATAGGGTTGAAAATGCAGGCAAATCATTAGAACCAAAGGTATCATATTATTTTACTGCAAAATTCCTGTATTTGATAAGCAAGGAATTGTTCAAACAGAGTAAGCTCTTTTTTACTTAACAAAAGTGCTTATCCCCCTGGCAATGTAAGAGGAAGCTGAAGACGAAGAAGCCATGATGAAATGAAACGAAGCTTGGTTAGTAATAATATATATCTCTCACACTCAGCAGCATAAGCCTTCCTCACACACACAGAGTACAAAAGGAACACCCAAGAAATATGACTGATGTAAACGATGATATCTGAAACCCGAAGGGGAGATCGGGCGCAAGTCCGTCGTTTGACGACATCTTGAATGAGGAGCTCGAGTTTAATATCCTTTCTTTTCGGTAAAAATATAAATAATTAATAATATAATTTTTTTTTAATTACATTAAGAATTGTTAAATTTTTTTTTTTCAATTTCATCCATTTGTAGCGGTTATGAAACCGCTACAAATGCCGTAATACCAACGCACGCGCCAAAGCACTTATTTTGTAGCGGTTATTTAACCGCTACAAATACAAAAATGTTTTTTAAAACTCAAGCGGGATTTATTTGTAGCGGTTATTCACCACTATGATTATTCGCGGTAAAAATTTTTTCGTAAATTTGGACTTGTTAGTATCGGTTCATTAACCGCTACAAAATATTTCGAAACGTTTAGTATCAGTTATCGAACCGCGACCATTTTATTAAATTCATATTGTAGCGGTTTTGTACCGCGACTAATGTGTACGTAAGTTGTGAGCACAGCCTTATTTAGTGGCGGTCATTTTGACCCGTGACAAATACAGTAGCGGTTTATGTTGATGTAGTAGCGATTTATTTTAACCGCGACTGATAGGCTTGTTTCGGCTGTTTTCGTAGCGGTTTCTCTAACCATGACAAATGTCGTTTGTCGCGGTAAAACTGCTACGAATTGGCTATTTTAACCGCTACAAATGACCCCTTTTTTTGTAGTGCTAATCGGTTTTGGTCTCAAGTTCATGATCTTATTTCACTTAATTTATAGCTTTGTATCTCGTCTGGGTTCCTCCCATGGTTCATGGAATTTCTTGGCTTGCTTGAGGATCAAACAATTTGCTTACATTTTTTCAAAAAGCATCATATAGTAATCGTAAGACTCAGAATCGTAACTTGAATCTTCGCTTCGCTTCCTAAGTCCTCGACGACACCTACTCCTTGGGCAATCTCTCACCACTCAGCAAGTTACCATTTACCAAGCTTACAACAAAGGGGTGACCGAAAGACACCGGCATGGTCGTCGATGGGTTCTCGCTCCACACCGGGTGCGGCACTCACGGTACCCATATCGAGTTTGTCGAGGCGGATGATGAGCTTGAGCTTCTTTGTCCGAGGCCATATTATTTCCTCTCTTGAGATAATTGAAACGATCTTAAAAAGTTTCTCGGAGGTGAAGGAGATTCTCTTTTGGATTAATTTTGGAGAAAAATTGAAAATAGTGCTTTATTTAACGAAAAATTACATTTAAATACCATTTGAATTTGCAAAACCCTTAAATGTTTGTTAAAATTTTTAAAGGACTTAAAAGTACCAAGGACCATATTGGAATTTTCAAATTCAGGTGAATTTACCCTTTTGCCCTTAGTTTTTAAATAAATTTTTAAAAAAAAGACTATAGCCGGAGGGCCACCGCAAATGGCGTACGAAGGACCGACCGGGCCGACGGCTTGCAACCACCGGCGGGTTGAGATTTGGCGATGGCTTTTTTTTTTTGGGGTAGGATTGAGTCTTTTTTAAAAAAAAAAAAAAAAAAAAAAAAAAAGATTCATCAAAAAGTGAGGAAGGTGGGAATCGAGACCCCCACCCCATCTTCATGAGGCCAAGTGGCCTAACACTGACCACTTGGTTCCTTTAATATATATATATATATATATATGCATTAACAAAATATATATATATATATATATATTCTTTTTAACATTTTTTTCATCAACAAACATTCTTGTAGATCCTTTTACTGAATTTGCAAATGTCATTGAAGAATTGATAATTGCTATTGAAAGATTTCTTATAATTACACTTTCTTTCTTGTTTTTCAATCAGACACACGTGATAAATCTAAAGAACGAACTAGTAAATACCATTGCAAAATTAGTAAATGCCATTGAAGAATTGGTAATTACCATTAAAAGATTTGTTATAATTGCATTTTTTGTTTTTTTGTTTCATCAGACACACATGGTAAACTTGAAGAACAAATTGGTAAATACAATTGCAAAACTAATAAATGCCATTGAAAAATTAGTAATTGCCATTGAAAGATTTGTTGTAATTGCACTTTTTTATTTGAAAAAAGTGCTTTATTTAATAATTTTTGTAGAATAACTTTTAAAAGGGTTTTAAAAAAAAGCTTATTTGAAAATCATGGTTTTGTTCTGAACCTCAAACCATGATTTTTAGTTAAAATCATGATTTTATAGAATTTGATAGTGTTTTTTTGGGTAACTTAACTCAAATTATGGTTTTAGAGAAAAAAATATTTTTGCCTTTTCTCCAAGTGTTTAAGTGATTTTTTTCCCCAAAGAAGGGTTTGACTCCAAAAATACTTTTTATTGTTATCTCAACTCTCCCTACATAACCATTTCACTGTTTGGTGGAAGGGAAATATGACAGAGAGAATAGAAAAGTAAAAATATTTATAATTATTGCGTGTCTGACTTTTAGTATAATTTTTTCTCTAATTTTCGTTTGAAAGAATTTCGGTCGTACTTGGAATTCGATTGACTCACTGAAAGTACTCACATGAAACTAAAGCACCAATGCAGACTCTGATTACATTGTACAGCAAATATAACAACAACAACAAAAAAGAGAAGAAAACATATATAAAGAGAACATCTTTCTAGAGACCAGGATGAGATTAATTTATATATGTTATTATACTGATCATATACTTTCTATATCACACATCCTATTTATAGCTTATATATAGTCAAATAGGAATAGATATAACTCTTAAACATACGTACAGGTATGAGAATAAATATAACTCTGAGGAAAAATTCTCTTTTCAACTCATATTTCTTCATATTCATATAATAGCCTCAATTTACATTGGGCTTAAGCCCTAATCTAAGAAGGGTGGAGTAGGTATATTCGCATAAAAACAAAACATTAATTTCTCGCAATCCGGCCCATTTGGTTCTTTTTTTGGTGTTGCCATTATGAAACTTCTAATTAGTTTGATGGTTGTGCAAGTCAATTCATTGGGTTACCATGTTTGGAAGTCTCTGTTTACGATGATAGTAGGGATTGTTCAAATGCACTTCCATAATACCTTTGGATGAACACCCAAAAAGCGTATGTATTTACATTTTAGCCTTACTTATCTGTTGTTGTGCATTTAAATATCACGGGAGACTTCAGAGTCACTCCCCAACTGCTATTACTTTCTTGAACCTTGGTGTTAACCTAACGTTTGCCTCAGGAAGTTTGGCTTATGTTGTACTAATATCATTGTTGCTTTCTCGCTCTCTCGAATTACTTGTCTTCATTGGCTGGTTCATGGTGCTGCCCATATACTTTAACCATGAGAAAATAGCAAGAATAGGTGGAAATATGATTTCATATATATCTGGCCTATGGAGGAGCATAGTCTCAAGTTTGTATGAGCTATGGGGGATAACCCAAAATGAAAATGTTGCAGCAATCAACCGGCCACCACTATAGACTTTAATAAAAACATTATATTTATCGACATTATGATGATATTGTTGGAAAATGCTTCTCAAACGGTAATCCTAATAAGCACCAAGTCTTAAAACCTGATGACGTATTATTTGCAATGTTGAGTTGTGTTCTTAGTATTATATGATGATGATATTGTGGGATAATGCGTTGTTGCCTTATTATACTCTCCTTTTGCTATGCTCTATTTGATATTTTATTAATCACAAATATATATATATATATATATATATATTAGATTTGTTTACTTGACTAAATTTCACAGTTGGCTTTGTGTTTTGAGTTTAATTATTTATGTAGTTTCTCATGAAATAAAAATTGCTTGCATGGTTCAGCTTATCAGATTTCACAGGAAGTTTTCTCAGAAAGTAGATAAAATTGGGGGTGGGGCTAATTCATTAGAAACAATTATGGGTACCAGTCCTCAGGGGTATTTTTATTTTGTACTTTTTTTTGGTAAAATTTTGTTTGGCTATTTTTTGTTTGGTCCTTTTATTAAAATCAGTTCTCCATTCACATGGTCTCATCCAATTTTAACAATTTTATATGAACTATTTTCTAAGCCATTTTGTTTCTTTCTGTATTGTTTTTCTGAGTTATACCAATAAAATTCCCTTTTCATACGTTGCACACAATATGAGACCCACGCCTATATATCTATCTATATATATTGGCTACAAATGATTTTTCATGCATTGCATATATTATCTTGGGTAATAAATCCACCCCGAAAATATAAACCTATGAGTAATGTTGTCCTGGAAGTTTTTTTTTTTTTTTTTTTTTTTTTTTTTTTTCAATGGTGCCCCGGAAATTTCAAAACTTAGCAATATTGCCCTATTCCGTTAAAAAACTAGCATTGACTATAAAAAAATTGACGTTGACTGTTAACTTTTAAACTCAAATAGACAACATTGCTACGTTTTAAAACTTCTAGGACAACATTGATCCTTAGCGAAAAATGCCGGAGAAAATTTGCTACTTAACCCTATTATCTATATGACTTATAAACAATTCCAATTTCTCACAAGGGGAGCAAAAAAACTACAAACTATCGTATGAGAAAACAGTCCGTATTATATTAGTGAATTTTCAATCTCACATTAATTTGAAGGGTTCGTCTAAATTAGTTTGAAGGATATCACTTGCCACATGTAACTTATTACCCTTCTAATATAGTCTCTGTTTTACAAAAGGGACGTCATAATTACCACTTACGACGTCCCTTGTTGTAGTATATGGACGTCGTAAGTCAAACTTAATTATGATGCCCCTTTTTTTTGGAGACACCGTAAGTTTGGCCTACTACGCCTTCTAGATAGGCATCCCCTATAAAGGGACGTAGAAAGTGCAAAAAAAACGAATGCTAAAGAGGTTATTTGTAGTAGTGTCAACTCCCACTATGCAAGCATTATGGAATGGAGCTCCTACAAATTCATTCAAGCCATAAAGAGGTATTAGGCAAGGGGACCTCCTCTCTTCTTATCTCTTTGTTTAATGCATGGAAAAATTTTCTCACTCATACCATTAGCGGTAAAGGAAGGCGCTTGGAAACCCATTAAGCTTGGCCTAAGAAGCATTACACTCTCACACCTATTATTCGCCGATAACCTTATCATATTTGGGCACACCACTTGCTCCCAAGTGAATATAATCACGAAGATCCTTAGTGATTTTGTAACTCAGCTGGGCATAAATAAGTCAGGCAAAGACAAAAGTCTACTTTTTGAAAAACACACGAAGAAGCATATGTTCAGGGTTAGGCTACAATCAAACGAGTCATTGGGGAAATGTCTCGGGTACCCTTAATCAATGGAAGAGTTTCCTCATCTACTTATAGATAAGTACTTGACAGGTTGCAATCCAAATTAGCTGGTTGGAAAAGTCGATCGCTTTCTTTTGCAGGCTACATTATCATAGCCAAATCAGTGTTGTCATCAATTCCTTTTTACGCCCTGCAAAGCACGCTGCTGCCATCCTCTATGTCGCAAGAGCGGAGCCACGTTGGGGCAAGTGGGGGTAAGTGCACCCACAAAATTTTTGATAATATATATATATTTAATGAATCTCATATTAACTCATACGAGATGGTGTGGTTGGTTGGTTTGGTTATACCTCTTACACTTAATTAGAGGTCCACGGTTCGATACTTGCTCTCCTCCTCCCTTCCTTTTTTTTTTTCATTTCATTTTCATTGTTCTCTCCCCTTTTTTCCCCTAATCTCGTCGCCTTCCCCGTCATTCTTCTTCCCCGTCGCCCTCATTTTCATTGTTCTCTCCCCTTTTTTCCCCTATAGTTCTCACTGGACCGACTGTTCTCACTCGTCCGAGACTATGCACGGGCGTGAGGCAACTCGTCTTCCTCTCTTTCTCCGTGAATCAACTTGTCTTCCTCTCTTTCTCCGTGAATCGCGTCAGGCCACCATCCCAATTCGCCATTGCTTGTCGTTGATTGCCCCTTGGGTCGTGTTTCTCCCGCTTGTCGCCGATTGCGCCTTGGGTCATGTTAACCTTCGTCGTCGGCGTCTTCTAGCTCCTCCGAGGTAATTTTGATTCTGTCTTAAGCGTTATTGTTGTCAATTCTCACTCACCGGGCCAACATTCTGATTCAATTCTGATTCTAATTCAATTCTGATTTCATTTTTCAATTAGGGTTTATCTTCTATTTGAATAAGGATTATCTTATCTTTATCTTCAAGAATTTGAGTAGTTTTGAAGAACTAGAATTAAAGGACTAGGTCTCTATAAATAGCCCTAGGGCTAAAGACTTGTAGTTTGCTTGTTAGGTAGCAAACTTGTTTACTCATTCCATTCAATTATGTTGTTTACTTGTTTCTTTTTCTCGGATCTCCTTCGCTAAGATTCACTTCCGACCGTTTGTTGCTTTGTATTGGTCAAACTTTTATGTGAATAGATTTTATACTTGTAGTTATGTTATTTACTTGAATTTCCGAATGAGTGATATGGCTAAAAGTGCCAATCAATACATCAAGCGACTACACGATCAACAACCTGAACTCCCATGTCCTAATGAATGAGTGATATGGCTACAAATTTTCTAAGGACTTCTGATTTCTAAAATTGATGGTTCAGTTCACTCTATTTCCTGATCAGCTTATCTCCACATGGCTTACCTTTTCTTGTTAAAAAAAATGTATTCACTTTGGTGCTTATTTGGAATATATTCTTTTTATTTTTTCATTGCTCCTTTGAAATCTTGCTCTCGATTTGTGTTCTTGGTATGCGTCTCCATTGCAAAAGTGATGCCCCGTTGTGTCTAAGCTCATATTTGTTATCCCATTTGTAGATAATTGTCTATTTTTCATAACTTCAGCACACGTGTTCTTGTCAGATTACCCGTGGAATGAAATATGATACATAGTTCGTATGGTTGCTACCGCTTTCTTTAATTGATTAACTATTGCCATATTGGGTTCAGAAAATATGAATAATATAATTCTAAGTTTTGTTAAGATAGCTATACTTTCTATTAGAAAATCCCTTGATTCTAAGATCTAGATCATATCCCTTGATTTTAGGATCTAGATTAAGTTCCTAATCTTGTCAAACTTTTTTCCTTCAAGAAAATGTCAACGATACAATCTTTTTTACCTTCTGTGATGTTATTTCTAGTAGCTGCATACAAATGCGAAATATTATTTTAAGTGCATTTCCTCATAGTATGAGGCTACCAGATCCATCCACACCTAATCTAAAGGTCTGTTAAAACTTTCCTTTAAAAAAAAAATTTCACGCCCCCGAACCCCTACACTAATTGTGCACCCATAAACTCTAAATCCTGGCTCCGCCACTAAGGAAATTGAAAAGAGTATTCCAAAATTCATTTGAGGCCATTCGAAAATCGTTCGAGATATCAATCTCATAAAATGGAATGACCTCTCCAACCTCTCGCAAAATGGAGGGTGTGGTTTGCTGAAATTGGAAGCACAAAACAGAGCATTCCTTATGAAATTGATTTATAAGATGCATGCTTACCTGGATACCTTATAAGTACGTGTTCTCAAAGGTAAATATGTCATACCAGATAATCATGATGATATTTTCAGACCTCAATCCTCTTATTTCTGGCAAAACTTCACGAAGTTTTGGGAAGAAGCGCAAATGCATATTAAATGGCAATCAGGGGTCCATATCAAGTTTTGGTTGAATTTCTGGGTAGGTGATCACAGCTCTTCAAAGAATATTTCTTATACCGATATTCCATTAGCCGATTTGGAAAAGCCAATACTATTTCAACGCTGACAGAAACTAGAAGTGGAACCTATTTCAACACCTCCTACCACCTGACATCCTCAAATTGCAGTGAAGTCCGTCAAACAGCCTCCATAGGAACTACGTTGTGGTTGGAATCTAACCCCAAATGGCCGCTTTACTACGAAGTCAGCCTATCATGTTTTAGAATCACTGAACTTGAACCAACAGGATAAAATATGGACAATAATCTAGAAACTACCAATGGCTCAACGAGTTGGGACCTTTAACTTGTTATTACTGAAAGACCGCCTCCTGACTAATGCGGAACGAGCTAGACGTGGCATGACAGCTGATCAATTTTGTAGCTTAGGCAGTTGAAATACGTAGAACATAGATCTTGTGTTTAAGGAATGCCCACTAGCAGCATCAGTTTGGAAAAAGATTTTACCAGGGGACTTGTACAGGGCCTTTGCCGGCATAGGCATGCACAGTTGGCTTTGCTTAATCCTAAAACCTCAAACTCTTGACATTTCGTGGAAGATAGGCATCGGTATCACTTGTTGAAAACTATGGGACGTGAGGAATCACCACCTCTTTGCACAGGAAACATACTCTGCAGATAGTATAGTGTCTCAAATTAGAATTATAGTAGTTCATACTGCTGAAAGCTTTTCTGATTTTAAATGCTTACTGTAAATCTTGTTGTTAGCTGATAACCTTAGTTTAGTTCCGTGACACTCTACATATTATTTTGAGGCAATGATATTCCTTTTCACTCAAAAAATATACGTGGGAGTACTATTATTGACAAAGGAAGAGAAAACTTAACCTCTATATCGTCATGCATGTACTATCTCCTTTTTTTCTTTTTATTTTCCTCTGGGAAATAAATAAATGAGACTGGGATAATCCATACAAAAATAGTCCAAAATTTTGTCTAGATCTTACCTTTGTCCCTAACCTCCATTAGAGTAGAAGAGACTCAGACGCTTCCCATTGTCCGTCTGGTTGATGAAATAGGGATACCTTATTGATTCCCGACCCATGGAAGAAACACCCGTTTTGTGGGGCACGTTCGGAGCTCTGGTAGCCGCAATCTCTAACCATAGCTCCGGTGTTCTCAAGGATATGACGACCATTTCGATCATTCTCTACCTTCAACTTCAACTCCCATTGTGATTGGTGTGGTGGAGTATGGAGGCATAAACACTTTTGTTAATTAAAAAACTTTACTCTGTTTGGCTATGTTTCCAACATAAAAATAGAGCCATCGTCAATGGCGAATCTCACTCAGAAGTTCACCTATAGCTACACATTTCTCAGTGAAAGTGATGAGCACATAACTAAACAGCCACGTTTTCGGTATGAGATAGTTCTCACTCTGAACCTCACTTGATATATATATATACAATGACGGAGCCAGGATTTTAAGTTTGTGGGTGCACAATCAGTGGTGGGATTCGGGGGTTCGGGGGCAGCGCCCCCAAATTTTTTTTTTTAAGGAAAGTTTTAAATGCATTTAAAAACAATAAAGCTAATCAATGAAATTGGACTACTCAATGATTTCTGAAATAAAGAAGCTATCCTTGCCAGCTTTAACCAAATCGCAAAAATCGCTTCTCTATCATCTGCCATTTCTACTCAGTATAAGTCATGGTATTCTATCAGTGAGAGAGTCCATCAAAGAGGTATGAAAAATGCTATATAGTACAGTAAGAAACTATCCTTGACCAATGAAAAATAGATCTACATATAATGACATTTAGAGCTAGCAGCTTTGATGAGTATGCTAAATATGAAAGATTTTATACAGAAAAAGACGCTCCAAATTGTAATAAAAGCTTACATACATAGACTACAGGAAATGGTATCACAATTTCCTTCCTTACATTTCTATGATCCATCTTTTTGTAAATTAGCAATGAAAGAACAAGAATTGTGAAAGAAAAACGCTCAAATGTTCCTTCCACATGTACTTAAAGGAGTGTGAAGAAACAGACATTCGTACAAATCATCAGAGCGTTCAAGTAAGCAAAGTAAGAACCTATCTAAACTATGTATATCTCATGAGTAGGCAGAATATGTTCATACGCCGGCACTTTTGTACAGAGCCGTGTGAAAGAATTTGACACAACTTTACACGTAATAAGAATTAAAGGTGGGATATGAGCCTGAAATTTCAATTAATCTACCAAGGCGTAAGTGTTGTGACACGATATTATAAAGAGAATAGAAAGATTAAATCCCAGGCAAGACAAAAAGGATATTGTAGAAGTGACATTTTTCCACAATGAATCATAATAACAGCTGTAAGATTTCATTGGTCAACTCAATCGGGTTTCTCAGAAAGAGACTCAGTTGTAGCATTGAATGAGTGATGGAGAAGAATGCAAACCGAATTCATCTCCCAAATGCCCCGTAGAGTGTGGAGCGTAAATTGTATATGACAATGGTACCGAGAGGAAAAAAGTATAGAGCAAAATTTCACAGAGCAAGAATAGAAACAAACAATTTGAAAACAAAACAAAAAAACTTACGGATTTGATGTTAGTTGGCGCCAAATTGGACAACAAGGTGCAAAGTAAAGTTGATCGATGAAGAATGGGGAGAATGCGAAAGGAGTTACGGGAGGATGTGTAATTGGTTCACTCAACCAATTCAAATTCTTCCTAAAATCAAAAAATCCGGAATTTAGCATAGGAAAAGCAAATTCGAATTCAGCCATAGTTGGATTTGAATGCACTAGCCACCAAAGAATCCCAAAATCATTGTGGAAGACAGAGCTACATGAACCCTAATATGCCTAAATCAAAGACAATCAAAAATTACCTCGAAAGAATCGAGAAGCAACGACGAAGGAGCTGGAAGCACTCAACGGTGGATCCGGAAGGAACAGCGACGTCGGTGAGAGATTTGGAGGACGGATGGTGAGTGAGAACAATGAAATTGGAAGGAAAAAAAAAGAGGATAAGTGAGGATCGAACCACGAACCTTGTAATTGGTATGGAAAGTTATAACCATCTACTCTAAACAGATCAATTGAAATAAAAGTCCTTTACAATATATATATATTTTAAAATTTTTATGGGTACACTTGCCCACATAGGCACTAGTGTGCCTCCGTCTATATATAGGTATATATATATAAAGAGAGAGCAAGAGTGAACGTCATTGTAAAGGGCTTTAGAAGTTTAGCACTTTACTAAAGCCGGTCTCCATGCTAATCCAATTCAAATGATTTTGGATGAATGGTTTTGTCATATATTGTAAAATTATTTTTTGGTGCCTTTTGCTTTATGTGTGCCCACAAGCGCATGTCAAACCCCTTGACCGGGTGAACTCAACCCCTTTCCTAAAATTTTTAATATAAGAAAAAAAAAGCGCATGTCAAACAAGTAAACAAAAAGAGTTGTTGTTATTAATAAAAGCATCTCCAAATATAAATACGAAAGCCTTCCATATATTAGCCCTCTTCAGCAATTAATGTTGATTTATCTCTCTTCACTCGAATAGCAAGCTTTCTTATTTTTTTTATTATCAAATAGTTCATCCCCCTTAGGGCGGTCCTGAACCTAAAGTCTAATACTTTAATATGATATCATTTTCATATATGCCTTATTTGACATTTTTCTATCTAAAATCATGAAATTAAGATTTGAAAACTTAAACTACAAGAAAGCAATCAATTAACAATATAGAAGATGCTTTATTTTTTATTTTTTATTTATTATTTTATTGCAAATTTTTTTTTTGATTATTATATTATAGTATATTATATACTCATTTTTATTATTTGGGTTAATATAATATTTAATTAGTCTCTTAAGTTTATCTTCATTTTGTTTTTAATCCCTCAAGTGGTAAAATTGTCCATGTTTTTATTAAATTATAAGGATCAATATTTAAAATGAAATGAACCTTGAGCGGTCTAAACTAAAATGATTGCAAACTTAAAGGATGAAATATTATATTAAGTCTTGGTGGAAAAAAAATATATTGACCTTCTCAAAAACACGGTCTTGACTCTTGAGTCACCGTCATTTATAATGTGGGTGGTTAATTGAAAAAAATATATATGGACAAAGGGAAGATCTAAGGCTGTATTTTAGTCTGGATTATATTATCCCATTGTTATTTATTTACCAGGGGAAAATAAAAATTTTAAAAGCAGATGGTAGAGATCGAATATAGAGGCAAAGTAAATCTTAGCGCATGCTCAATAGAATTAATAAGAAAATGATTAAGTTATTAAACTGATTTTAAAATGAAACAATTATAAATTTGTCCAGATTTAAAACCACCAATAGTATTTTGGAGAAGTGAAAAAGGAAAATTATACCAAACTTTGAATAAGAACATGATTTTTCTTTTGAAAAAAACTTAATTAATATGTCATTTGGTGATTTATAATAAAAATAAGTCATTATTTAGAGAAAGCGTGTTATATATAATTAGACAGAACTTAATGATGCAATTTTCGTGAGCAAATTAATTAAAAGCAATCTCTCTGTTTTTTAATTTTATATTATTTCAATTTGATTTTGAATTTTAAGGTCTATATATAGTTTAGAACTGTATGATTAAGAGTGTGCGTGTGCGTGTGCGTGTGCGTGTATTTGGGAAGGGTTTTCTTAAGGACAAAGATCTTCAATTGTTTGCTTGCATTTCTTCATGCATGCACTCATGCTGTTGGTATGCTAGAATTGGGGTGGGTGTATATGAAAGTGTTTGGTACAAAGCAACTTAAAGGTCATGGAATTGAATTCCATGTGGAAGCCAAATCATGGAATTGTCCTCTGATTTAACCAAAGGAAAGGGATATGTTGTGTGGTTGCGTTGCTTTCATCGTACTGGACCACACACGAGTTCTTTAAGCCTATAAAGTATGCATGAACCAATATTATATTTAAAACCAACATATTCATATGCCGTAGATAGGGTTGAAAATGCAGGCAAATCATTAGAAACAAAAGTGTACTATTTTCTTACTGCAAAATTCCTGTATTTGATGAGCAAGGAGTTGTTCATACATGAAAGTAGAACAGAACTTTCTATGTTGGAAACAGAGTCAAACAGAGTATAGTCTTTTTTACTTAACAAAAGTGCTTATCCCCCTAGCAATGAAAGAGGAAGGTGAAGACGAAGAAGCCATGATGAAATGAAACGAAGCTTGGTTAGTAATAATATATCTCTCTCACACTCGCAGCATAAGCCTTCCTCACACACACAGTACAAAAGGAACACCCAAGAAATATGACTGATGGAAACGATGATATCTGAAACTGACACAGTGACACTACAAATCTGAAACTGAAATGAAGATGGTCCCTTTGAAGCATATGTCTACACTGTTGCAATCATCATCACGACGACGAGCATTATAAGGATTAATCCATGGAGGCTAAGAAGGATTGGATGGGCGTTAAGGGAAAACTTCCACATAGAAGCTTGCGTGTGTGCTGAGAATATATATAAAAAAAAAAAGTAAGATTTCGCGTCGAAATTTGGCTAGTTTGTCCTCGTACGCAGAAAAGCATGGAAGCTTCCACCTGTTTGTAAGTCATAAACTCTTTTCAATGGTGATTCTCGCTCGTAATATCATCTAAATTAAATTTTTTTTATTCGTGTTAAAATAAACATGTCATTAATATCCCTTCAAAATTTAATTATAACTTATACTTGCGTAATTTGAGAATAATTTAAACTTGTCTGATTGGGAAATCTTTGGTTTTTCTTAAGATAGACATTTAAATAATATTTTTCCATTGATCATAAAGTGTTAATTTTTTCAGGATAAGGGTTCATTTTGTCCCATAACATATCACCGAAGGGTAATTTTGCTTTAAACCTTTTTGGGGGTGCAATTTTGCTTTAGGTTAAGGTGCATTTTTACCCTTAAAGTATGCGCTCGGGAGCAATTTTGCCCCTAAAGTTTTCGGCGTAGAATGTTTGCCCCTAAAGTTTCAAAACGGAGTAATGTTGCCCTCCGTTAAAAACCCTAACGCGTTTTTTAACGGAGGGGCAACATTGCTCCGCTTTTGAAACTTCGGGGCGAAATTGCTACTTTTTTGGAGCAATGTTGTTCGAAGTTTTTCAAAACGGAGCAATATTGCCCTTCCGTTAAAAACCCTAACGTTGTGCGGTAGTTGAACGTTAGAGTTTTTAACGGGGCAACATTGCCTGTTTTGAAACTTCGATGCAACATTGCTACGTTTGAAACTTCGGGGCAAAATTGCTCCCGACGCATACTTTAAGGGTAAAAATGCACCTTAACCCTTTTGATTTGGAACCATAAAAAATATTTCATGATCTTTAAAAATTATTTTAGGGTACTAATTTGTGGTAAAAAGATACTTTAGAACACTAACTCGGTACTTGAAAATTTTTTTCATGATCTTACAAAATTATTTTAGGATCTTGAAAAAATATTTTAGGGATCTTGACCGGTATTAAAACGATACTTCAAGATACTCACTATTACTGAAAAATACTTCATAATATTGAAAAAATATTTTATGATCTTGAAAAAATATTTTATGATACTAACTATTACTAAAAAGATATTTCGCCCTGAAAATTGTTTTTTTTTTTTAAAAAAAAACAAACAAAAATGCTCCTACTTGTGTTTACAAAAACCAACCACAATTAGAAACGATTATGTGTTTTTTTTTTTTCGTGATAGAAGAGTTATTAATTTAAGTGTCTTCAAATATAATTAGGAAAGCCTTCCATATATAAACTGGTCTATAATTTTCTTTTCATATACCGAAGAAACCTATTGCTACATGAGGACCTAACAGGCTGCGTGCAAGTTTGAGAATACTCTAAACCTGTTGATGAGTGCCCCGTTAGTAAGGGTGCAACGGATATTAAATCTAAATATTACTTGGATGAGTCTATGGGGAAACAAACAAATAAAATACGATAGAAACCAGCTCCCATTGCAATTGGTGTGATTGAGCATGGAAGGATAAACACTTTTGTTAATTAAAAGACTTTACTCTCTGTTTGGCTCTGTTTCCAACAAAAAAAAAAAAGAGCTATCGTCAATGGCGGATCTCACCCGGAACTTCACCCATAGCTACAGATTTGTCAGTGAAGAGTGATGAGCGCATAACTAAACAACCACGTCTTCAATAGCAGATAGTTCTCACTCTGAACCTTGCTGGTAATATTGTGTGTGTGTGCCCTGATAGTTCTCACTCTGAACCTTGCTGATAATATTGTGTGTCTTCACCCATAGCTACAGATTTGTCAGTGAAGAGTGATGAGCGCATAACTAAACAGCCACGTCTTCAATAGCAGATAGTTCTCACTCTGAACCTTGCTGGTGTGTGCCCTGATAGTCTTCACCCATAGCTACAGATTTGTCAGTGAAGAGTGATGAGCGCATAACTAAACAGCCACGTCTTCAATAGCAGATAGTTCTCACTCTGAACCTTGCTGGTAATATTGTGTGTGTGTGTGTGTCTCCGTCGTTGTAAAGGGCTTTGGCAATTTAGCACTTTACTGGTGTCCATGCTAATCCAATCCAAACAATTTTGGATGAACGCTTTTGTCATATATTGTAGTAAAATTATTTTTTGGTGCCTTTTGCTTTATGTGTGCATGCAAGCACATGTCAAACAAGCAAACAGCGGAAAAAGAGTTGTTGTTCATAAAAACGTCTCCAAATATAAATACGAAAGCCTTCCATATATTATAACTTTCTTTTAATACATTGAAGAAGCCTATTTCTGAATGAGGATTTAATAGGGGGCACAAAAACAGTAAAAATCCTGTATTATAATTTGTGCTATTTGAGAATGCTATAAACCTGTCTGATAATATCCTAACATTGGTTTTTCCTATTTCATTCCAAGGTACAACATTATAACAGTCACTTGCACAACTAGAGAATGGTTTAAACTGGTATGTCTGTTGGGTTGTCATGGTTATGCTCAGTTTCATTGCACATGTGGGAAACATATGAAGTTATCTTCTTGCATATTTTGGTGATTAGATTGGGGGCAAAATATATGAGGAGGCAGATGAAGTAGATAATGATGATGGGTGCTAAACCAGCTTTAGAAGCCACCAACATAGATATTAGAGCAACACAAGCCATGCTTCCTGAGATTGCAGCTATGTCAGATGAGAGTTTGAGGTTATCATTATTTGAGGTGGAGGCTTGACACTTGTAGTAAGCTGATGAAAAGCCATAAAGGAACAAGCATAATATGAAAAGCCAGAGGTTGACAGAGTATTTTTCTGAAGGAGATGAGTCGGGAAAGTGCATCTGAACCATCGTGGCCATCGTCATAATCAAGAATGCATAAACAGCATGCGAGGGTTCTGAACTGTGAATGAAAAACCATCAAACTCATAGGATGATGATGATTGTATACTGAAATCAAATAATTAAACCTAAGAGCTCACACTTTGGTTTGAGTTGAGTCAAAAGAGAGCGTTGTTGGTGAATATGGATTAGGTTAAGAATGAGCAATATAATAGATAGGAATAATATGTCATCAACAATCAGTGATGATGATTGTTATTTTATATCTATGTTTACTCTTGTGTTGTTCAACTTAGCTACCAGTTGCCCATACCTTGTCTCTTGAAATGGATCACAAAACAGAGAATGTGGGGGTAGCAAATATAGAATCATATAGAGCAATGGAAATCGAAAGCTAAGTATGTAATTTTTTTTTGTTTTTTGTTTTTTGTTTTTTGTTTGGGGGTAAAATGATCAAGTGATATTTGAGGATAAATAGTTTAAATATTCATAGAAGAAATTAACATAGAATAAGTGAAAAAAGAAGTAGACTTACAATGCTGGAAATTAAAATGAGAGAGAGAGAGAGAGAGTACTAACCTCACAGGATCAGCCATGTGTAGATGAGATTAATGTTCGAAACCAAGTGCTCTGGATTTCAAGAGACCTGAAGCAGAGAGCTAAGGAGAGGGATTGAGAAATGGAAAGAATAAGGGAGGCGCAGGTTTTGAAGTCTTGACTAATCACCCCCAGAAGGCGACCAAAGATTAAGGTCACCGCTTTTGTTTCTGTCTACTCCTCGTTCGTGGGATGATTCCGTAGAATAGTGTACGATCATTAAACTTAATTGGCAGCACACAGAAATTAAAGTAACTACGTATAGTTCTTGGGCGGATGCCCCGCTTATATACCCAAAAAAAGCAACTACATATAGTACGTGGATGGCTTGCGTGCATTCCCTCTTCAAAAGCCCAACCTCGCATATATACCAAAAAACAAAAAAAGGAACTACATATATAGTGGATGGCTTGCTTGCAAGTTGCATTCCCTCTTTTTTTTTTGCCCAACCTCTGGAGATAAACTAAAGCTCTCCCGCCTAGTTGTAATGTTCTTCTTGTCCCTCCTCTCCCATGACGCAACTACTAATTCCCTTTCTAATATTGTTATTTTATCTTTAATTAATCTCCTGCAACGATATCATTTAATATTCTGTTGAATCACCAACTTTTTGTACTTTCCTAATAAAATTATTATAATCGGTCGTGCGGCGTAGTACAAGGACTTGAACAGGAATATGCTTTGGTCATGTTTACGGTATACTTTTGAGTTCTTATTTCTATATGCATGTTTTGAGATTTCTTGGGGCTCATGCATGACCCAGGTAGAACTGGGAATTATGGCCAGCCTGACCCTACAGGGCTGGCCTTTAAAAGGCTAAGGTTAGGTTCTCCGACCTTGGGGTAAGAAAAACATTTATCTTTTAAAGTCCGAATTCCCGAAACACTAGGGTTCGGTCCACCCTCTACGGCCCTAAGTTACTATTCTAAATTTTAACTATTTTTCCTCTTTCTTTCAAAAATATAATTAGTAAATTACAACTATTAAAGTTTTAATTTATCAAATAAATGTTGTCAACATTAATATCAAAACAACACGAATCATCTAACAAATAAATACAATCATTAATTCATAATTAAAAGGAAACTATGTTCACAAATAACTCATATAAAACACAAGAAGCATACCACTAAGCGACATTAGTACGATGGCTATTATTGTCGTCATCTTCGCCACTATCATCAATTTCAACGACATTTGATTGTGCTTTGCTTTGAGTAGGCTCTAGTTCATGAGTGAGCATATCATGAATTTTTTCTCTCGCATCATGAACACATCCATAATCTTTACCTACAACAAATAATAAACCAAATAATAAAATTAGAGTATAGTTAATACATTTGTATATTTATACTTAATGGATAATAATGAGTAGACCCAGGGATGATCAAGTATCATCTTACTTTACACACACCCGTTTGGGTCAAGAAAAAAGGGTTAGAATGGAAGTGGATGTTTAAATAGTAAGAGTTGGCTTTGGGCTTCGCATGAGAGAATATTATGATCAAGTTGTCTACCTTTAATGATCGTACACTATTGTAAGCCGTCTAAAAAATTAAAAAAATAATAATATAATTTTTATTATTTTTATGACTGGTTGTTACAAATAATTAGATTAAACTTCTTTTAAAAAATGACTATTACTTTTAAAACCGGTTATTTCAAATAACCTATTTAAAAGGTGAAATTTTAAAACCTTTTTTTCATTTAAAGCCTCTTCGATGTACCGGTTGTTACAAATAACCCACTTAAAGTGAAATTTTAAGACCTTACATTTAAATCCTCTTTGTTACACCGAAAATTAAATTGAATTTCGTTACACTTTCTTCATCCTTCTAGACATTGTCCGCTTTCCCCACCACTTCAAACACGCTAGATCTTGCAATTCTCTTCTTCAACATGACAATTTCACAATTTCTAGATGAGAAAATCCTTTTCAAGGCCCACATTATCAAAAAAAATACCCAAAAAGGGCCTAAGATTCTGAAAATTCCCAAAAAGACCCCAAGATTCTGAAAATTTTAGAAAAGGCCCTTCAGAATTATGGAGTTGTTAATGGGGCTGATATAATTGTTAGCGGGGTACTGATATAGTTGTTAAATTTTTTTTTTTAACAACTAAATCAGCCCATTTAACAACTATATCAGCCCCCCACTAACAACTATATTAGCCCCATTAACAACTCACGTTGGGCCTTTTTGGGAATTTTCAGAATCTTGGGGCCTTTTTGGAAATTTTCAGAATCTTGGGCCTTTTTGGGTATTTTCAGAATGTTGGGGCCTTTTTCGGTATTTTTTTGATAATGTGGGCCTTGAAAAGGATTTTCCCTTTCTAGATTTGTCCCCGTCAGCCGCCGGTAAGTCGACTATTACATTTTTTTCCTCCGACTTAGATTTTCCATTTTCTCGTTGATTTTGTTGTATCGTTTCTCCTTGCAGCTCCATCTTCTTATTCATGCATTTTCTTGTTTCATTTGAAGCCCCATTTTCTGGGATGATTTCAAGCCTTTTGATATGAAAGGAATGGTCTTCTTTAAAAGGCTGTTGTCGCTTTGCCATCCGAACCTATGGCCGAAGTTGGAGATCGATTTCTCTTCTCTTTATGTTGCAAGAGCGTTGTTTTCGATGTAATGTTTGCCCTTATGAAATTGTTGTTCCCTTTTGTTTTTGCCCTTCATTCTGTTCATGTCGTTTAGAACTTCATGGAAAAGGGACCTTATCATGTTTTTTTTTTTCCTTTCCGTTTTTAAATTTCAAATTGAAAAGAATTTGTTTTAGCTTTGCTATTAAAGTTGCCAGAAATTTTACTAAAACAAAAAGTCGCCAGAAAAAGGCACCTGAAGTTGCAGGTTCATTGGCTATGACCGGTTGCGTCCTTCTCCGATTTTCCAGAGCCTTCAGAAACTCTCGTCGCCATGATCTGGACTCACCACTCTCATCCTCTTGCCCTCAACCTTGCTGCTAGCCCGCGACCTCTCATCGCCTTGATCTGGACTCACCACTGGGGTTTGAATCCACCCCAAGTAGCCCAACCACTAGCCCATTTAGTTCCTTTGATACATATATGTATTAACAAATATATATATTCTTTTTAACATTTTTTCCATCTCTCTAAATCTCATTACTGAACTTGTAATGAACTTATTATTCTCATTACAAATTTTTTTCCTAGTGCTCAGATTTTGTTCAATCTTATGAATAATAATGAGTAGTCCATTATCCTGAACCAGACAGATGCCTACACGAGAAATATATATTATGTTCAGTATTATTATTTTTTTACAATTTACGGCTAATATATGAGTCAACATGTTATAAGCTGCAAACTTATCATCCGAGTAGGATGAACTCTCTGTGTGCTTATTAGTTCCTGCTTATCTGATGTGAAGGTGATAGGATTAGAAGAATTTAGGGATTAGGAAAGAGAAATATAAGACAATCTAGAGTCGAATCTAACTCCAAACCTAACACAACACAATTCTGAAAATATTTCTTCATTCATAATCTTCAAGAAAACAGTTACAAGTATATATAGAGTGTTACTTTCCTAACGCCTATAAAACCACCCTTAAACAGATAATACACAATAACTAAACACATAACTTACAATAACTAATTTAAACTGTCCATAACTACTCTGACTTATCCTATATCTTTATTTTCTTTCTCCTAAAATAAACCAGAAAAGGCAGGGACAGTTATTATCGCTAATATCCTAACAATACCCTCCTCTTGAAAATCAGCCTTGTCCTCAAGGCGGGAAGAAAGAAATTTCAGCCAAATTTGCGTGGGCAAGTTGCTCATCTTCTGAAAATATTTTCGCATCATCCGCCACATCGAAATTTCCATTAATTTCAATGTAGACGATGAACAACGATGGCCGGGTGAATTTGTCTCCACAAATAAAGCATAGACCTTTGTCACGTCGGTATTGTTTCTCCTCTTCCGAAAGTCCGGGTCCGTGCGAAACCGACGGGAATTTTGGTGAGCCGT
Source organism: Acacia acuminata (assembly GCA_019022655.1). NCBI lineage: Eukaryota > Viridiplantae > Streptophyta > Magnoliopsida > Fabales > Fabaceae > Acacia > Acacia acuminata. Next base: position 1,861,965 of record JAFJYI010000049.1, on the reverse strand, counting down.
TAATAATGGTTGTTGCTTTGGAAATTTGAATTTTGGATATTAAAATTTTGCTTTGGTAAGCCGATGATGTCGCACCGTTAGGATAGGAGGAATTCGAATTTGGATATCCCCGATTTTGTGCTTGTTGGCCGACGAGGTAACCGACGCATTTAATTCGGAATTTCTGTTGGAATTCTCGCTGAAAACCGATGACGCACCGATTGGATAAGGGAAATTTGAATTTGAATTAATTCCGGATTGTTAGTACCAGGCACGCATTAACAGCGCATTATTCCCTTGATTCGCGGCATTGTAGTAACCGAACTGATTGCATGATTGCGATTTGTAATCTCGACTGTAATCGCTGGTGCCACGTGTATTAATGAATCGCTGATTGAAGCACTGGTTACTCTGAGATTGCAATTTCAACTCAAATTCTAGCGCTAAACTGACCGCTTTATAGACAGTGCGTGGCTTTTGAATCTTCACATCGGCTTGATATTCCTCCTTTAATCCATTAATAAATACGCCGAGGAGGCAGTGTTCAGGCCAACCCTGAACTTGTGCTTGGCGTCGAGCAAATTCCTGTTTAAACTCCCCCACAGTGCCGGTTTGTTTAATGCCGCAGAGATGAACATCGATTCCAAATTCATCGGGCCAACCGTTTCCGAAACACTTGAACCAACTCATCCCAAGATCGTATGGTTCGTCCTGATGAGACCCATGTAAATGTATCTAACGCATCGCCATCAAGGTTAATTGCAGCGACATCTACCTTCAAATCTTCGGGTGTTTGATAGTACCGGAAATACTTTTCTGCCTTCAAAACCCAGCCTCTTGGGTCGCCACCATCATACTTCGGGAATTCAACCTTCGAATGAGGCCGTTTAGAAGGATTTTTACTCCACCAAGGATTATCCATCTCAACATCTTGTTCCATGTAAGTTTCTCGGTTGTTAAAACTTGTTTCTCCTTGAAACATTCCCCGGCCCTTTCTCTGTTTCTTCAAAGATTGTATTTCTGAATTCATCAAATTTAGTTGTGTGAGAATCGCGTTAAATGGTGTTGATCGGGTTTTGGTTGTGTTTGTGCGAGGTTGTTGCACCAAAATGACCGATCATCATTCGAGGGTGGATATGTGGGGAATTTTCGGGTTCCGGTTGGGTTGTAATGGAGAGTTATTCTCAAAAGATGAATTCCTTGTATTCACCATGATAGCAAACAGGCTCAAGGATCTACCGCTCTGATACCAATTGATAGGATTAGAAGAATTTAGGGATTAGGAAAGAGAAATATAAGACAATCTAGAGTCGAATCTAACTCCAATAACAACACAACACAATTCTGAAAATACTTCTTCATTCATAATCTTCAAGAAAACAGATTACAAGTATATATAGAGTGTTACTTTCCTAACTGCCTATAAAACTACCCTTAAACAGATAATACACAATAACTAAACACATAACTTACAATAACTAATTTAAACTGTCCATAACTACTCTGACTTATCCTATATCTTTATTTTCTTTCTCCTAAAATAAACCAAAAAAGGCAGGGACAGTTATTATCGCTAATATCCTAACAGAAGGTGCAGGCCAAGAGTTTTCTGTTCCATCTACTTACATTGAGCTTCATAATGAAGAAAATATGAGGAAAAAAACTGAAAGAGACTACTCTCGAAAACAGCAGACTTATGTGAATATAAGAACAAAAAGTCAACGCGAGGTAAGGTCATCTAGAGATACAATACAGCAAGATGAAGCCCAAATCTCTACTTAATGTAAGTCTTCATTGTTAATCTATGTTTTCACTCGCTCAAGGACTAGTTTTTGAATAAATAGCCTCTGATGCTTCTTTGGTGGTGTCATATTTAATTTGGTGCAGTGGTACATTGGCTTCAATAAACATCGCTGTGTATTGCTCTTTGAAAGAGCAAGTCCTGTAAGGAACTCTGACTTGGAGCTGTTTTCTATTCCGCTGCTATACGGTGCTAAGATAAATCATTTGTTCGTCGTTGGAGAATGGTGGAGGTTGGTGACGCCAATGTTTCTGGTACAAGATTGAGAATTGGGTTCGTGTTTCTATTCTACAGTTAAAGAGCACCATTCATATGAAGCTCTTTACTATCTGTGAGAACTGTACAAGTAACCTAATCTTAGACCTAAGCTCAAATACTTGGATTATTAACCTCTGAGTTTCAACAAGCTTGGACCGAGCTGGCCTATAAAATAATCAACTAATTTGTCTGCTTTCATATTTTTATCATATACATTATTTGTTTTCATTCTACACTGCATTTTGTTTTGGTGATTGATATCATTTCAAATTTCTTGTCCACAGCAGCATGCAACTCTTAAACTCAATAACATATACTATCAGGGTTTCTAAAGTTAATATAACAAAATAATCAAGTTAGGAGATATGCTATACTGATTTCTGGATGAATCTCATTGAAATTGAATTTATAAATTATAATACCTCAATATATGGTACTTTTGACGTGTGCAGCACTCTGGCATATTTCACATGGCTCTCAGTTGTTGGGGACTTGTATCATTTGGTCCTCATGTCTGCAGAGGCTATCGTTCATTCACCTTTCTCTTGATTTACATATTGGGAGGAGTTTCTGGCAATTTGACGAGTTTTCTGCACACACCAGATCCTACTGTTGGTGGCACAGTAAGTTCTTGACTTCTCTAATGTTGGTTCTGTTAATTTTAATCAACACACCTCCAACTTATATGCAACACCAATGAGTTAATTACTGATATCTCACGTGGCACTAGCCTCGGTTCCATATGCATTCACTTTGTTTTTTTCTTAAAGTTATGAGTTCTGGGACGTGATAAATCTACCGCAGAGTTGTTGGGATCTTTTTCCTCCTTTTCCTTCTACAATCAAACTGAGATTGAACTAGCCTTAGCCTCCTGTAAATCATTCTTTTTAATCTTTATTTATTTATTTTTCATTTGTATATTTGGAACATAAATGCAGGGACCGGTATTTGCCATAATTGGAGCCTGCTCACATATCAAATGCAGAACAGGGATGTTGATGACAAGGATACATCAGAGACCATGTTCCAGAAAGCAATCGTTTTTACAGCTGCTAGTTTCATACTAAGCCACTTTTGTCCAATTGATGACTGGTATGTCTCCAACAGTGGTCACAAAAACTAGTCAGCCTTAAATTCTCTCGCTTTGGAAGATTATAACCTTTATATACTGTATAGGTCACACTTTGGAGCAGCAATCACAGGGATGGCTTATGGGTATTTCACAAGCCCAAGATTTGAGTTGAAAGATGCATCATCATCATCGTCTTCTTCAGGAAGAGGTAGTCAAGAAGAAGGGCTGAAGCTTGTGAGGCATTATGGTGATTCTTGCAGATCAGCTTTTGTGTTCGCTATCTTCATCATTTTCTGAGCTCCTTCCTCTTATTCATGGAGCCTCCCCTCAATGCATTAGCTTCTGCAGATGAAGTAGTACATGACTACCTGGTATTTTATGTGAGTGAGAGTTCTCTGTATTAGTGCTTTTGGTGTCAAAGAAAGAAATAGAGAATAGGGGTATAGAAGAAAGGTGAACTCTATACACCCCTTTTACACGAGTGTGGATTCTTGATGATAAATAATTATTGCCTTGCAATATTAAATGAATTTAAGTAAGAAGAATAAAAACTGGATATAAATTATAAAGAAAGAAAAAGGAAGAATCTTAGAAAAAGAACTCTGAAATTGCAAAATCTTAAATAAGCTATTTTTCATAAAATGAGTTGTGAACAAGTGTTTATCAAGTTTCGTTATTCTTTTATTTACTCTAGATACCAAACTTGACTTGAGATTTTGCAATCTCAAAGTTATTTTTCTATCATTTTCTCAAGAAAAAAAAAAGTGAACCTTCTACGCACTTCTACTTGTTTACATTTTTTTTATTTTTACAATTTACTACACTGTTACATTTAACCAGTTGACTTGTGCCTGAGTTTTTTATTTAGTGGAAGGAAATTTCATTACTGTAACATTATGTACAAAAAATGGGTGATCACCCAAAAAATTGAAATCATCCTTTTAAATACTCAGCTCTGAAGAAATTAAAAAAAAAAAACAAACGTTATTTTTATCTTTAGTATCATGCAGAATAAATTATAACACTATGTTAGACTTAGGAACTTAAATTAGTGGGGCGAAATATTTTTATCGGCTTAATAGCTTGTTAAATTTTTTTGGAGAAATGATTATTTAAAATAAAGTTGTTTAACTCTACGATTAAAATGATTATTTAAAATAAAGTTGTTTAACTTTACGATTAAGTTAAATCAAAAGAACTCAATAATAAAATATTAATATTTGTTCTTTTGTGTGTGTGTGTCTGTATTAAATTAAAAAAAACATGACATTTTTTTTTTTTTTTTGCTCGAAGGACATATATATTAATATTAAGAAACAGTAAATTACATAAGAACAAAATAAAAATAATACACAAACAAAGGCAAAACAAATACAACAAACAAATCAAATACAAGAAAAACTAGTCACCACCCGTTACAAAGATAAGAGCAAAAGGAGAATCATGGACAACAACAACCTCCTGGATCCCCAAGGTTAGAAGTAACAAGAAAGAAGGTAAGAGTTGAAAAACCCACTCGATCGGGCACACCTCCTTATAAGCATAGGCTGCAACTAAGACAGCCATACAAGAACCCCGTCTAGGGGAAAAGATCCAAGAAAACCCAACTTCAGGAGACAGGAGACTCATAATGTCCTGAAGAACACTTCTGCTATGTTGAATACGTAGATCTGGTGACCTTAACCACACACAAAACAAATCCTCTTTAGATCTGCCCCCAAGAACGCAGATCTGAGCTACCAGGTGATATTTGGATCTAAAAACGCTCAAACTGCCATCCAACCAAGAGGATTTAAAAGCAGATCTCGCAGATCTGATTATTTCTAGAGAAGAGAAGAACACCACCACAAAACCCATAACCACAAAAAAAGGAAACGAAAAACACAAAGAACTCTCACCTCTACAGATAGATTTGAAGACTGAGAGGAAAAAATTGCCCCATAGATGACCAAGGGACTCGCCGGCAGCTTATAGTGGAGCTATAAGCCGCCGGCGAGCATGGAGGGTGACGAAGAGTTGAAGCAGAGAAGCGAAGAGACGAGAGCCCCTCTCTCTACTTTCTCTCTCTCACCAAACATGACATCAATTTTTAACACCTACATAAAGATTGTATGTACATTGCACAATGATTGAATAGAGAATGAACGAAAAATGCCTAGAGATTGAATTGAGAGCGCGTTTGGATGTTCTTATTTTTAGCTTAAAAGTTTTTTAAAAAAAAGAGCTTTTTAAAAAAAGCTAAAAGTTGTTTGGTGATTATATAAATTTTTTAGCTTAAAAGCCGAAATTAAAATAAGTCGTTTGACAAAATTTTTGTCATAAGCACTTTTTTTAATAAAAATTATCATAAAAGGTATATTATAAATGGGCGGCGGCGCGGCGCAAGGCCCGGCGATGGCGTGATGGTGGCGGCGGCGTAGTGGCGGTGGTAGTAGTGTTCGATCGAGAGATTACGAGTTCTCTTTTCTTTTTCTTTTTCAAAAGAAGAGTTTATTTTTTAAAAAAGAGCTTAAAAATAAGCTCCTCATAGGAGCTTATTTTTAAGTTCTTCTTTCTTTATTATAAAATAAGCTCTTATAATTATAAGAGCTTTTGTAAAATCTTATTTAACCTAATTTATACTTATAAGTAAAAGATAAGCTAAAAATAAGTTAGGGTAGGTACTTAATACCACCGCTTTTCATACTCGTCTTATTGTAAATTGATTTAATCACAAAGTCATTATAAATCTTAACTCTATCGTCCCCGAGTTGCTGAAGGTGTCTATCAGAGTTCTAATTTTTAATTGACCAAATTATGTATTTTTAATATTTTTTTTAAAATAATAATAAAAAGTAGTTGGCTGACACGTGAGATTAACGCTGTCGAGCTGATTAACACTAGGGACAATGACAAAGTCCCAAGGACTATAAAAAACTACAAAAAGTTCCAATAGAAATTCATATATCAAAACAAAATCCAAGTTTTTAAATTTTGTTGTAAATATAACACTTTCTTTGTAAATATGAATTTTTCTGTTGTGAATGACTAGGTTTAAAATTTTGTTGTGAATATAGCACTTTCTCGTTGTAAATCTAGCCTTTTTTTTTTTTTTTTTTTTTTTTTGTAAATAACCTCTATACGCTTAGAAACTTGAGTTTGAAACAAAATCCAGGTGTTTAAATTTTGTTATGAATATGACACTTTCTCGTTGTAAATATAATTTTTTTTTCTCATGAATGATCGGGTTTTTTAAATTTTGTTATAAATATAGCACTTTTTGTTGAAAATATAGTACTTTTTGTTGTTAATAGAAATAATATCAAAAAAATCCCTAGGAACTTTTTTTTTTATATGTGAATTTCTAAGACTTTTTTATAATTTTTTATGATCATTGAGACCACTGTCATTTTCTCTTAAAACTATCAGAGTTAGATTAAATACTTATTTTCCCTTTTCTCATTTCTAATATACTCACTCCGCATCATCTTTTAAGTTTGTTGGCTTTTTGCAGTTCACATCATGACATGCTATCTTTGTAATCTTGATTACAACAAATTATTTCCGGCAACGTTTAATGTTTTTTTTTTTTCCTTTTCAGTTGGCCTTTGTCAAATATTATATCAAAAATATTAATTTATCCTATAAGCATATTGGATACATTTATGGGATAATATTATTTAGTACAATAATGGATCCATAATTTACTTCTCATTATGAAATGTTTGTGTATGCATTTTATTAGGATTAAGGTGCGATTTGGCAATAAACTATTGGCTCAAGAGTGTCCAACACAATTAACTATTAAGTGGACCAAAAATACTAACAAACTTTTAAAAAGGAGCGCCCCATATAACGCCGTTAGCAAAAAGTTAACGTCCATTATCTAAGGTGCGGCCAACGAACTTTTACTCTAGGAGCGGCAACACAAAATTCTAAATTTTACTAAGTTAAATAATTTTTTTTTTCTCAATTGTCATTATTCAAAACTAGTTGTATAGATATCTATAGACAAAAATTACTCATTCTTCAATTTTGTCAAAATTATAATTTGCTAAAATAAACAAAATTTTTAATTAAAAATATAATTATATGATTTAGATAAAACTCAAGGTGTTTTATAGTTTATTATATATGTTAAACAAAAAAAAGTTATATGATTTATTTTTATTTTAGAAGAAATTTATGTGAGTTAAATAATTCATTTAATGTTAATAAAATTTAAAAAATATATTATATCCTAAAAGAAATGAAATGCGTTTAATTTTTATTTTTATAAAAAGAGCTTAATGGCTATCAACGTTGATACTTAATAATATAAATTCGCAACTCGATGATATATTTGTTAATTAAATGATCAATTGCTTATAGGATATGGGATTTTCGTAAGCCAAATTGCTCCTTAACCCATTATAATTTCTCCTCAACCTATTATTAAATTGTCCTTCCTCAAGCCTCTTAAATTATCTTTTTTTTTTTTTTTTCAACAAGTCTCATATTCATATAATCAATAGATAATTTAATTAACAAATATATCATCAAATTGCCGGATTTATATTATTAAGTATCAATGTTGATATCCATTAAACTCTTTATAAAAATAAAAATTAAACTCATTTCATTTCTTTCAGGATATAATAGATTTTTTTATATTTTTTAAATTTTATTAACATTAAATGAATTTCTTAACTCACATAAATTTCTTCTAAAATAAAAATAAATCATATAGTTTTTTTTGTTTAACTTATATAATAAACTATAAAACACCTTGAGTTTTATTTCAATCATATAAATATATTTTTAATTAAATTTTTTATTTATTTTAGCAAATTATAATTTTGACAAAATTGAAGAATGAGTAATTTTTGTCCATAGATATCTATACAAGTAGTTTTGAATAATGACAATTGAGAAAAAATATTTAATTTAGTAAAATTTAGAATTTTGTGCTAGGCGCTCATAGAGTAAAAGTTCGTTGGTCAATCTGCACCTTAGATAACAGATGTTAACTTTTTGCTAACGGCGTTGTGCTGGGCGCTCCTTTTTAAAATTTTGTTGGTATTTTTGGTTCATTTAATAGTTAATTGTGTTGGACGCTTTTGAGCCAATTGTTTATTGGCTAAATCGTACCTTAACCCTTTATATTATATCATTTCATTTGTAAGGATTTAATTTAAATTTCGAATAAGAGCGTTAAAACGGGTCGTTTAGCCCTGGCCCGTTACGGGCCGGGCCTCAAAAATAGAAGAAAGAGATGAAGTCGGGCCAGGGGCCGGCCCTCATAGGCCACGGGCTTTTACGGCCAGCCCATTTAGCCCGTTATATTTTTTTCTTTTTTCTTTTTTAAAAAAATGTTGAAAAATTGAAGTGTGGGTAACCCTTAAAAAAAAAAAAAAATCCATAGTCCACCATGAATTTAGACACGTTTTATATTTTATGTAAGTTATTTGAGAACATAATTTGTTTTTGATTATGAATTCGTGAATGCTTATTTGTTGGATGATTGTGTTTTTTTTTGGATATAAATGTTGACAACATTTATTTGATAAATTAGATGATTTATGTTGTAATTTAGAACTTTAATTATTGTAATTTACTAATTATATTTGTGTGAAAAACACGGAGAAAAAATAGTTAAAATTTCGAATAATAATTTCCAGGCCTGGCCGACCCCGCCTTGGTACTCTCGGGTTAGGCTTTGAAAAGGTGTGTTTTTCGTACTCGGGCCCCCGGAGGGCCGGCCCTGATTGACGGCTCTAATTTCGATGCCCCACAGTTTTTGTATTTTTTTTTTTTGGGGGTTGTATGATGAGATACAGTATGTATGATTTCAATTTAAATATATTTTATAACTACGATACTTTTAATTATATATATGAAAATTGTATATCAGACATTAAAATTATATTTTAGTTTTCTCAATATCTTTATTATGTACCTTCTTTTGTCATATGTACTCAAATGCTTATTAGAACAATTCTACATCCAATAACTTCATCCCATTAAGGGCGGACCTGAATTTAAAGTCAATACCTTGAAATGATATCATTTTCATATATGCCTTATTTGATATTTTTCTATCTAAAATCATGAAATTAAGATTTGAAAATCATAGAAAAGGAGACCCTCATAAATTTACCAATGTTATTTCATCATCATCATCATCATTATTTTTCAACTTAAAATGCAAAAAAGCAATCAATTAACAATATTGAAGATGTTCTATTTCTAATTTTTTTTTTTTATTGAAAAATTCCTTTTTCTATTTTTTTTCATTATTATATTATATTATATACTTAATTTTATTATTTAGGTTAATACAATTTTTGGTCTCTTAAGTTTATCTTCATTTTGGTTTTGAACCCTCAAGGGGTAAAATTGTCCACGTTTTTATTAAATTATAAGGATCAGTGTTTAAAACGGAATGAAACTTGAGGCGCCAAAACTAAAATGAGCACAAACTTAAAGGAAAAAATATTATATTAAATCTTGGTATTAAGAAAATTATATTGACCTTATTATTTTGTATAGAGCAGTTCACAAAATTAAAACACGGTCTTGAGTCACCGTCATTTATAATGTGGGTGATTAATTAAAAAAAAAAAAAATTGACAAAGGGAAGATCTAAGACTGTATTTTAGTCTGGATTATATTATCCCATTGTCATTTATTTACCAGGGGAAAATAAAAATTTTAAAAGGAGAATGGTACACAGAATTCAGAATATGGAGGCAACATAAATCTTAGCGCATGCTCAATTGAATTAATAAGAAAGTGATTAAGTTATTAAACTAATTTTAAAATGAAAAAATTCTAAATTTATCCATATTTAAAGCCACCAATAGTATTTTGAGAAGTGAAAAAGGAAAATTATACCAAACTTTGAATAATAACATGTTTTTTTTTTAAAAAAAAAACTTAATTAATATGTCACTTGGTGATTTATAATGAAAATAACTCATTTTTTCAGGAAAGCGTCTTATAAATAATTAGACAGAAGTTAATGATGCAATTTTCATTAGCAAATTAATTAAAAGCAATCGATCTGTTTTTAGTTTTATATTATTTTGATTTGATTTTGAATTAAACGTTTGTATATAGTTTAGAACTGTATGATTAAGTGTATGTGTATAAATATAAAGAACAATAATGCTTTGATACCACTGAAAGATTTTGGGCGTAACTAGAATCCGATTGACTTACTAAGTACCCATAAAAGATTGGAGCATCAATATGAACTCCGATCATATTTATACTGCGTTATATCACATACCGGAATTATAGGATTTGAATTTCAAACCACGAGGATAAAACTCCTTACTTAGACCCATACTTTTCTATAATTATAAAACTGTTTGTTAGTCATAGCTCCTTTCAATAATGACTCTTGCTCGTACTGTTATCTAAATTATATTTTATTTATTAGTGTTGAAATAAACATCTCAATAATATACCTTCAAAATTAAATTTTAACGTATCCTTGCGCAGATTGCAGATTGAGAATACTCTGAACTTTTCTGATTGGGGAATCTCTTTGATTTTTGTTGAGATAGACATTTAAGTAATATTTTTCCATTTATCCATTTTTCCTTATAAGTTGTCACCATGAGGCAATTTTGCCTTGAAACGGTAAAAAATTGACAATTTTGCTCACGGTAGCTATCTTAGTTAATTTTGATTGTTAATTAACCAAATAAAGTGAGGTGATAGTTCATGTGTTATCCATGCCATGTTCGTCATGGTTAAATTTGCCCGAAAGGTTTAAATCTAGTTTTAAAAAGAATAAAGTAGATGTCACTTAGACTTCTAGGCAAATTTAAACCTTAATAAAAATAACATGAATAACATATAGATCATCAGTTCAACATATTTGGTTTTAACGGTCAAAATTAACTCGCATAAATGTCGAGTTAAATTGCTCTCTTTTTAACACTTTCTCGGGGAAAATTTCCCTTAAGAAAACTTTTGAGACAAAATTGCCCATCAATGACAACTTCTTGGACAAAATTAAATTTTTTAATGAATTGAAAATATGCATGTCAGAGAATTTGGGGGAAGAACTAGTAGTATTTTATTTTATGAAATAATAAAATTAAAAAGAAATAGATTATACCATTGTTGTTTTTTGAGGAACATAAATTTTAAGTTTTTGAAAGTTTTATAATTAACGCACTAACTCATTCGGGATAGGAGGAACGAAGGAAAAGGCGCGTGCTGGAGTGGTTGGATTGGTTGACTGTTGAGGGCAAGGCATGGGCCATGGTAGCATGAGGTCCAAGTTTAGGGGGAGAGTACTCTTATTAATCTTATGCCCCATTTGGTGGTAGGGAATCGGAACCCAAAATTTGATGGAACTCACCCCCAACCCATTAGAACACTAAGGATGAGGCTTTTTTTAAACCCAATCAAATGTTAAATCACTCAAATGTTTACCCAAATTTTATCAACAAAAAAAAATGTTTACCCAAATGTTATAGAGAATAACATATCTACTTTTACTACGTAAAAATCAATCTGAGCAAGCTAAAAACGGCGTTGTTTCATCTATCTTTTTTTTTTCCTCTCTCTCTCTCTTTTACATCTAATTTTTCCTATGATTTTCAGACCTATTTCAATCTTCCCTAAAAGCAGCCACAGTAGTCCTACCTACAACGTAACATGAATGTGAGCATCTCTTAATTATTTTTTCCCAATCAATGTGCATTGACTTTGAATATTCTCACCGTCACTCACTCGGCTCTGTTGTTGCTCTTTCAATCTTCACTTGGATTCTCTTTTCGGATCGCTCCATCGTGGCTCTACTCTCACCGTAACTCTAGCTCCGCTGTTGCGCAGCTGACCAATGTCGAGGCTCAGGCTCGACAATTTATATGACGATTCGGATCAATCCCTCCTCGCTCATACTGGCTAATATTCATTCGTCATTCCTTGCTTCTCGTCGCTCAGTCACATTGCTTTTCTTGTTTTCAATCTCGCTGCTCTCAACATCTCTGTCTCTGGTAAGTGGATCTATTCATACTGTTCGATTGAAATAGGTCCACTACCATGTATATGCTTTTGGTTTGAAAAAAGATGAAACAACGTCATTTTTGACTTGCTGCAGATAGAAAATTAGGAAAAGCAGATATGTTATTCCCAATGTTATATTATAAAGAGAAAATTAGGAAAAGTCACTCATTAGAATATTAATTGGTAAAAAAAAACTTAAGTTAGAGTCTTAGTATTGTGTTTATAAATTTGTTCATAAATTTCATAGGTACTCTCGATATAAAAATCATTTTTATCAATTAAATTTATAATAGGAAACTTTTCTCCAATTTTCCCTATTTGTTTTATAAATTGTTCAGAGATTCAATTTCTATCAAAATCTTAGGTGAAAATTTTTCGTACTCTTTTTTTGCCAACCATATTTTGTACTCTTATATATTTCCTTTTCTCTATAATAAAATTATATAATTTCATTTTTATATTTTTTTTAAAATTAAACTCATTAATTTTTTTCCCCAATCGTAAGGATTCTCTTCAACAGTTATGAACCGTGAAAAAGACTAAAAATCGTAAAATAAATTCGTATTAGTAATAGGAAGTTTTTAAGAAGCATCTATGGGTATGAAAGGAACTAGCCAAATTCCTTTGCACGCCTTTTTTTTTGGGTGACTACATTGCACAACTTTACTTTTATTAGCGGAATAAGAAAATGAACAAAAAGCTAAAATTTCCAAAACATCATTATATTAAAATCATGATTTCTTTTAAATTGGAACATGGTGTTAGTAGGTGTCCTAGAGACAATCTGTAAGAACAAATCAACATCATTTTGTTCTCAACCTCATAAAACTATGCATGAATGTCATATAATAAGCAAAATGAACCAACACATGGCACTTGTAATCAAGAATTTTCTAGAGTTCCTAGTTGTAATCAAGAATTTAATATCAGTAAATAACGTTATTTATGTTTTGTCACTAAACTACGTGATCACTCTGATACGTGTCGATACCAAAGGGTATTACAATAATTGCCCCAAAAGGGTACAACGGATGTTAAATCTTTCTATCACTTGGAAAAGTCTATGAGAAAAGAAACAAATAAACATATGATAGCAACCAGCTCCCATTACAAAGGGCACATATATATAGTGAAGTTTATTGAAAAGAGCTTTGGCAGTTTAGCACTTATACTGAAAGCCGGTCTCCATGCTAATTCAATCCAAACAATTTTGTCATATATTGTAGTAAAATTATTTTTTTGTGCCTTTTGCAAGCGCATGTCAAACAAGTAAACTGCAGAAGAAGAGTTGTTGTTCATAAAAGTGTCTCCAAATTATAATAATAAAAGCCTTCTATATATTATAACTTTATTTTCATACATTGAAGAAGCCTATTTCTAAATGAGGATCTAATAGGGGCAGAAAAACAGTAAAGATCCTATACTATAATTTGTATTATTTCAGAGTGCTCTCAACTTGTCTGATAATAGCCCAACATTGGTTTTTCTTATTTTATTCTAAGGTACAACATTATAACAATCACCTTGCACAACTTGAGAATGGTCTAAATTTCTATGTTGTCTCTTGGGTTGTCATGGTTATCCTCTGTTCAATTGCACATGTGGTACACGTCTGAAGTTATTTTCTTACATATTTCGGTGATTGGATTGGGGGCAAAATATATGAGGAGGAAGATGAAGTAGATAATGATGATGAGTGCTAAACCAGCTTTAAAAGCCACCAGAATAGATATTACAGCAATATAAGACATGCTTCCTGAGATTGCAGTTATGTGAGATGAGAGTTTGAAGTCAGGGTTATCATTATTTGAGGTGGAGGCCTGATACTTGTAGTAGGCTGATGAAAAGCCATAAAGGAACAAGCATAGTATGAAAAGCCAGAGGTTGAAAGAGTATTTTTCTGAAGGAGATGAGTTGGGAAAGTGCATTTGAACCACTGAGGCTATCGTCACAATCAAGAATGCAAAAACAACATGCCGGGTTTTGAACCGTGAATAAAAAACTTCACAATCAAGAACGCAACACATGTTAGGGTTTTGAACGAGAATAAAAAACTTTTATTCTCGGTTCAAAACCCTAACATGCAGTGTTATGCTTCTTTGATTGTGACGATAGCCACAATGGTTCTCGATGCACTTTCCCAACTCATCTCCTACTGATAAACACTCACCAGAGCTTCATAGTATGCTTGTTCATTTATGCCTTCTCATCCGCCTACTACAAGTCTCATGCCTTTACCTCAAATAATGATACTCCTCATTTCATATCTCACATAGCTACAATCTCGGAAGCATGGCTTGTGTTGCTCTAATGTCTACGTTGGTGGCTTCTAAAGCCGGTTTAACACTCATCATCATTATTTACTTCATCGCCTCCTCATATATTTTGCGCCCAATCCAATCACCAAAATATATAAGATAACTTCATATGTGCACCACATGTGCAATGGAACAGAACATAACAATGACAACCCGAGAGACAACATAGAAGTTTAGACCATTCTCAAGTTGTGCGATTGATTTATTATAATGTTGTACTTTGGAATGAAATAAGAAAAACCAATGTTGGGCTATTATCAGACAGGTTTAGAAAACTCTGAACTAGCACAAATTATAATACGGGATTTTTACTGTTTTTCTACCCCTATTAGATCCTCATTTAGAAATAAGCTGCTTCAATGTAGGAAAATAAAGTTCTAACATATGGAAAGCTTTTGCCATAATATTTGGAGACGCTTTTATTAACAACAACTCTTCTTATTTTTACCTCTTATCAAAAATATTTTTTACTACAATACATGACAAAATCGTTCATACAAAATCATTTGCATTGGATTAGCATGGAGACTAGCTTTTAGTAAAGAGCTAAACTTCTAAAGCCCTTTACAATGACATTCACTCTCACTCTCTTCATATGTGTGTGTGTGTGCGCACATATATATGTATATGTGTACACACACACACATACATGTATATGTATATATATGTGTCTGTGTGTGTGTACTCTGTGTGTTACAAAATATATGGGGATTTTAAAAATATATGTATATGTCTTAGGATCTTAAAAATATTTTAGGATCTTAAAAATATATGGGGATATGACGACAAAATATATGTATATGTCTTAGGATCTTAAAAAATATTTCAAGTACCGACCAATACTAAAAATATATTATATACTACTACAAAAAAGGGTTACATCCTATTTTTTGCACTGTTAACGTCCTTTTTTCGCGGGTCGCGTATCTGGGGGCGTAAAAAGGTACAACTTACAGTGTCCTAAAAAGAGTAGGACACCCTAAGTTGGATTTAGGGAGTCCTAAAACAATTTAGGATGCCGCAAGTGGTTAATTTAAATATATATATACACACACATATATATTCTCATTCTCTAGAATGAAAGAAGAACTGTAAGTCAAACTCCAGAAGGATCAGAATCATCAAAAACATCGCCGGAGATCTGGAGTGGCCAATGCACAAGGCATCCATTGGGATGAATCAAAATGAGGATAAATTACACTTTGACATAGTCAAATCACACTTCTTATGTTCTAAAAAAATGCACTAAATTATGAGCTATGATGCACCGAAACGTTAATTTTTAGGATTGGAGCATTTACGAAACGCGAATCTGTGGGAGTCGCGAATTTCAGCTAGAGACGCGAATCGATTGGGTTAAATGGGTCCAATGTAATTTTTGTAATTTTCTTAAAATTGAAGGGTGAATCAAATCAAATTTTGAGAGAGTTAAAAGCCCTAATCTAATGAATCAGCAACCAAGATTCAAAGCAATTCATAGCATCGACTCCACAAACGCGGCATTATTAGGACATTATTGGAGATGCAGTTAAATACAATGAAGGAGAAAGTCATTATTGGGACATTAGTAGAGATACAGTTAATACCTTTAATGATGTTGGAGCTTTAGATGTTGCTGCCCTTTCCCTAGATGAGCCAGAGTTGGAGGCAAATGTTATTAGTGGAGATGTACTTTAATTATTCTAATGATTTTTCTTTCATTATATTTTGTCAATGTGAAATACACTGTTTATATTAAAAACATTATTTAATACTAAGACGTTTCGAAACGTCTCGAAATATTAGTATTTTTGAAGTAACGTTTCGATGTCACGTATCGGCAACGTTTCGAAAACGCCGTACGGTATCGGTGCATCATAGATTATGAGGATAAAGGAGATAGAATTACATCCAGTATTATTCAAAACCTCTATTTTCTACTAAGGGTTTATGTAACTTACGAGATGATCTGTTGTAACCAAAATGACTGATGCAATGGTCACTAGTTCCCACTACCTGTGGAGAAAAAGAAATTAAAAACAGAGAGAATCAAAATAATAATGACGCGATAAAGCCTTCCAAATGACAGAATTACAATCAAAGCACAAGTCCAGAATCACTTCTGATTTAAGAACTTAATAATCAAAACCTTAGAGAAAAACGAACACCAATTTCAAGAGTACCTCAAGAGTGGGATGAATCAGAAGGTACCTACAGAAATTAAAATAACTAAATGACAGAAAAAAACAGAAAAGAAAAATTGAAGAGTACCTCAGGAGTGTCAATAAAGAAATAACAGCACTACAACATATATAATTACAAAAAGAAGAAAAACAAGTTATAGAATTTGGTCCACTTAAGCAACACTGAACAGGATAAGGGAAACCAAAGTATATTTATTAAGTTACCAATTGTTGATCTGGAGAGTAGTTAGGCTTCCCAGCATTTTCCCATCATATATATGCTTGTATTTGTACAAGTTCACCAGGGATTGTCTTTATTTGAGAAACAGATGGCTCCTTCCCTTCAGTGGAACTAGTTTTATTTGCTAACCTTGCACGGAGTTCTTGTACAGAAATACCCCTGGCTACTTCCTCCAACAATTCCTTTCGAGCTGCTTCATATTCCTCCTACACAAATGAGGGCGAAGATTGTAAATAGGTCTCAGTGGATGGAAAAATCTTGATTCATACAGTAAGACAATAGCTCTGTCTAATTCTACAAACTACAAGATGACAGCATTTTAATGAAAGCTGTTTCCCAGATCATTTTAAAGCATCTACATACTACATGTGCAATGTGATGGCTGTTTTCATAAGCCTAATAGCTGACACTAAAGGCAGGTATGTGATGATTGCATTTCTACAAAAGATCTGAGCATCTGACATGATATTTTCTAGGTATAACGAGTTAAAGACAATAAAGAATGTTTATTCCTCTTCTTATAGCTCATGAGAATAAGATGGAAAAGGCACAAAGCAGGGAAACAGTGATGTTGAACAAATATTTGTAGGGCCTTAGGTTTCTTTATCATGTAACAGACTGCAAAAAGTACAGCTCTTGCTATTTTTTGTCTTGTTCTCCTAGTTAAGTCTTGCTCTCTTCTCCAATTATTGTTATAGGACATCCAAACAACAGAAAATAGGTTTTAGACCCATAATAGAAGATCCAAAGGCAGCTGAAATATCATAAACAGAATGCACACGGGACAGCAGTAAGGCAGAATAATACATAGCTTTAAGTTTGTTGGCTTTTTGCAGTTCACATCATGACATGCTATCTTTGTAATCTTGATTACAACAAATTATTTCCGGCAACGTTTAATGTTTTTTTTTTTCCTTTTCAGTTGGCCTTTGTCAAATATTATATCAAAAATATTAATTTATCCTATAAGCATATTGGATACATTTATGGGATAATATTATTTAGTACAATAATGGATCCATAATTTACTTCTCATTATGAAATGTTTGTGTATGCATTTTATTAGGATTAAGGTGCGATTTGGCCAATAAACTATTGGCTCAAGAGTGTCCAACACAATTAACTATTAAGTGGACCAAAAATACTAACAAACTTTTAAAAAGGAGCTACGATAATACTTGTAGTTAGCAAAAAGTTAACGTCCATTATCTAAGGTCTAGAGTGGTAACGAACTTTTACTCTAGGAGCGGCAACACAAAATTCTAAATTTTACTAAGTTAAATAATTTTTTTTTCTCAATTGTCATTATTCAAAACTAGTTGTATAGATATCTATAGACAAAAATTACTCATTCTTCAATTTTGTCAAAATTATAATTTGCTAAAATAAACAAAATTTTTAATTAAAAATATAATTATATGATTTAGATAAAACTCAAGGTGTTTTATAGTTTATT
Organism: Acacia acuminata; assembly: GCA_019022655.1. NCBI lineage: Eukaryota > Viridiplantae > Streptophyta > Magnoliopsida > Fabales > Fabaceae > Acacia > Acacia acuminata. The sequence goes on along the minus strand of JAFJYI010000049.1, from coordinate 1,843,690 downwards.
ATATATGTTAAACAAAAAAAAGTTATATGATTTATTTTTATTTTAGAAGAAATTTATGTGAGTTAAATAATTCATTTAATGTTAATAAAATTTAAAAAATATATTATATCCTAAAAGAAATGAAATGCGTTTAATTTTTATTTTTATAAAAAGAGCTTAATGGCTATCAACGTTGATACTTAATAATATAAATTCGGCAACTCGATGATATATTTGTTAATTAAATGATCAATTGCTTATAGGATATGGGATTTTCGTAAGCCAAATTGCTCCTTAACCCATTATAATTTCTCCTCAACCTATTATTAAATTGTCCTTCCTCAAGCCTCTTAAATTATCTTTTTTTTTTTTTTCAACAAGTCTCATATTCATATAATCAATAGATAATTTAATTAACAAATATATCATCAAATTGCCGGATTTATATTATTAAGTATCAATGTTGATATCCATTAAACTCTTTATAAAAATAAAAATTAAACTCATTTCATTTCTTTCGTGGATATAATAGATTTTTTTATATTTTTTAAATTTTATTAACATTAAATGAATTTCTTAACTCACATAAATTTCTTCTAAAATAAAAATAAATCATATAGTTTTTTTTGTTTAACTTATATAATAAACTATAAAACACCTTGAGTTTTATTTCAATCATATAAATATATTTTTAATTAAATTTTTTATTTATTTTAGCAAATTATAATTTTGACAAAATTGAAGAATGAGTAATTTTTGTCCATAGATATCTATACAAGTAGTTTTGAATAATGACAATTGAGAAAAAATATTTAATTTAGTAAAATTTAGAATTTTGTGCTGGGCGCTCCTGGAGTAAAAGTTCGTTGGTCAATCTGCATCTTAGATAACGGATGTTAACTTTTTGCTAACGGCGTTGTGCTGGGCGCTCCTTTTTAAAAGTTTGTTGGTATTTTTGGTTCACTTAATAGTTAATTGTGTTGGACGCTCTTGAGCCAATAGTTTATTGGCCAAATCGCACCTTAACCCTTTATATTATATCATTTCATTTGTAAGGATTTAATTTAAATTTCGAATAAGAGCCGTTAAAACGGGCTGGCCCGTTTAGCCCTGGCCCGTTACGGGCCGGGCCTCAAAAATAGAAGAAAGAGATGAAGTCGGGCCTCGCAGGGCCACGGGCTTTTTACGGGCCAGGCCCATTTAGCCCGTTATATTTTTTTCTTTTTTCTTTTTTAAAAAAATGTTGAAAAATTGAAGTGTGGGTAACCCTAAAAAAAAAAAAAAAAAATTCCATAGTCCACCATGAATTTAGACACGTTTTATATTTTATGTAAGTTATTTGAGAACATAATTTGTTTTTGATTATGAATTCGTGAATGCTTATTTGTTGGATGATTGTGTTTTTTTGGATATAAATGTTGACAACATTTATTTGATAAATTAGATGATTTATGTTGTAATTTAGAGCTTTAATTGTTGTAATTTATTAATTATATTTGTGTGAAAAACACGGAGAAAAAATAGTTAAAATTTGGAATAATAATTTCCAGGCCCTGCGGGCCGACCCTGGCCTTAGTACTCTCGGGTTAGGCTTTGAAAAGCAGGTGTTTTTCTTACTCCGGGCCCTGGAGGGCCGGCCCTGATTGACGGCTCTAATTTCGATGCCCCACAGTTTTTGTATTTTTTTTTTTGGGGGGTTGTATGATGGGATACAGTATGTATGATTTCAATTTAAATATATTTTATAACTACGATACTTTTAATTATATATATGAAAATTGTATATCAGACATTAAAATTATATTTTAGTTTTCTCAATATCTTTATTATGTACCTTCTATTGTCATATGTACTCAAATGCTTATTAGAACAATTCTACATCCAATAACTTCATCCCATTAAGGGCGGACCTGAATTTAAAGTCAATACCTTGAAATGATATCATTTTCATATATGCCTTATTTGATATTTTTCTATCTAAAATCATGAAATTAAGATTTGAAAATCATAGAAAAGGAGACCCTCATAAATTTACCAATGTTATTTCATCATCATCATCATCATTATTTTTCAACTTAAAATGCAAAAAAGCAATCAATTAACAATATTGAAGATGTTCTATTTCTAATTTTTTTTATTTTATTGAAAAATTCCTTTTTCTATTTTTTTCATTATTATATTATATTATATACTTAATTTTATTATTTAGGTTAATACAATTTTTGGTCTCTTAAGTTTATCTTCATTTTGGTTTTGAACCCTCAAGGGGTAAAATTGTCCACGTTTTTATTAAATTATAAGGATCAGTGTTTAAAACGGAATGAAACTTGAGGCGCCAAAACTAAAATGAGCACAAACTTAAAGGAAAAAATATTATATTAAATCTTGGTATTAAGAAAATTATATTGACCTTATTATTTTGTATAGAGCAGTTCACAAAATTAAAACACGGTCTTGAGTCACCGTCATTTATAATGTGGGTGATTAATTAAAAAAAAAAAAAAATTGACAAAGGGAAGATCTAAGACTGTATTTTAGTCTGGATTATATTATCCCATTGTCATTTATTTACCAGGGGAAAATAAAAATTTTAAAAGGAGAATGGTACACAGAATTGAATTTCAAACCACGGGGATAAAACTCCTTACTTAGACCCATACTTTCCTATAATTATAAAACTGTTTGTTAGTCATAGCTCTTTTCAATAATGACTCTTGCTCGTACTGTTATCTAAATTATATTTTATTTATTAGTGTTGAAATAAACATCTCAATAATATACCTTCAAAATTAAATTATAACTTATCCTTGCGCAGATTGCAGATTGAGAATACTCTGAACTTGTCTGATTGGGGAATCTCTTTGATTTTTGTTAAGATAGACATTTAAGTAATATTTTTCCATTTATCATAAAAGTGTTAATTTTTTTTAGGGTAAGGGTACATTTTTCCTTATAAGTTGTCACCATGAGGCAATTTTGCCTCCAAATTGTAAAAAATTGACAATTTTGCTCCGATAGCTATCTTAGTTAATTTTGATCGTTAATTAACCAAATAAAGTGAGGTGATAGTTCATGTGCTATCCATGTCATGTTTGTTAAGATTAAATTTTCCCCAAAAGGTTTAAATCTAGTTTTAAAAAGAATAAAGTAGATGTCACTTAGACTTCTAGCAAATTTAAACCATAAAAAAAATAACATGAATGACATATGGATTGTCGGTTCAACATATTTGGTTTTAACGGTCAAAATTGACTAGGATAAATGTCAAAGTTAAATTGCTCTCTTTTTAACACTTTTTGGCTAACATTTCCCTTTAGAAAACTTTCGAGATAAAATTGCCCATCGGTGACAACTTCCTGGACAAAATTAAATTTTTTTTAATGAATTGAAAATATGCATGTCAGAGAATTTGGGGGAAGAACTAGTAGTATTTTAGTTTATGAAATAGTAAAATTAAAAAGAAATAGAGAATACCATTGTTGTTTTTTGAGGGACATAAATTTTAATTGGTAAAAAAATTAGGAAAAGTCACCCATTAGAATATTAATTGGTAAAAAAAAAAAAACTTAAGTTGGAGTCCTAGTATTATGTGTCTATAAATTTCGCAGGTACTCTCGGTATAAAAATCATTTTTATCAATTAAATTTATAATAGGAGACTTTTCTCCAATTTTCTCTATTTATTTTATAAATTGTTTAGAGTTTCAATTTATATGAAAATCTTAGGTGAAAATTTTTCGTACTCTTTTTTTGCCAACCATTTTTTGTACTCTTTTTTGCCAACCATTTTCTTATATCTTACCTTTTCTCTACACACATGCACACAATCTTTTTTAGGCTAGTTCTATCCAAACCATGCCAATATTTAGTTTACACCATGCCAGGAGCTTAAACCTTTTAGAACAGTATATATATCGTTTCTATTTTGTTTCAAATCAATGAGAGTCTTCATGTTTCAGTGGACTACCAGCAAGGAAAGATGCTGAAAAGGTGTTCTCTTGATGTAAATTTTTGCAGACATTCTGATTCATTCGATGACTTTTGTTACAATTTTTTTTTTTTGGTATTAAAATTTCAGATGTATTCATTTTTTTTTTTAATAAAAATCTGAAGCAAGGGTTTGTGCTTATCCATAAGCCTAGAGCAAGGCGCATGCGCTTTTACATAATATCCTTTAAATAATCTCGATGTGGAGCTGGTAAAACTAGTCAGTATGCTAGCTATAAGCTAACCTGCTGCTTGTTATAAACCCGATGTGTCGAACTAAAAAAACATGTATTGGGAATTTGGGATGGGATTTAAACAGTATTTATGGGGTCATTTATTGAAGCTCATAAAAGCACGGGTTAGCGGGGTCGGTTTTTCATGAGGGCCGTAGATTCTAAAAATTTAATTTGATCGACTTTTCCTGTCTCATGAATATAATATTAAGAATCATAGTTATGTAAAAAAAAAATTATATCCATTATATTTAGGTCTCTAATTATACATCACTATGGGTCTTATTGTTTTTTTAATGGAATTTATAGTTAAAATGATAATAATTCAAAAGCAAGACACATGATCATATCTAATTGGAGATCTTAACAAAATAGATACAAGTGTAGGGAAAAACTTGGTGTGAACCCGGATCCCAACACCCTATTTCGGATTCCAACACCTTATCTTAGATTCTGACACCCTACCTCGGATTCAAACACCCTATCTTGAATCTTGATACCTTATCTCGAACTCTAATACCCTATCCTGGTTACCGACACACTATCTCGGAGTCTGATACCAACACATTATCTCAGACTCTGATACCTCATCCTTGATATCGACACACTACTTCGGACTCTTATACCAACACACTACCTCGGACTCTAGACCAACACACTATCTCGGACTCTCATACCCCATCCTTGAGACTGACACACTATCTCAGACTCTGATACCAACACACTATCTCGGACTTTGATACCAACACACTATCTCGGACTCTGATACCCTACCTCAGATTCTGATACCCCGTATCAGAGTATTAGAGTTTGAAATAGTGTGAGAGTATTAGAAATGGGGTATTAGAGTCCAAGATAGTGTGTTGGTATTAAAGATGGGGTATCATAATCCGAGATAGTGTGTCGGTATCAGGAGGCAAAGGTCCATCCCTATGTGTATGTAATTAAATTAAATGAGGAAAAAAATTCTTTGGCAGCCCTATATGCACGAAGAAAGCAGAGCAGAACTTAAATTCAAGATGGTTGAACACTTATGTGGTGATGGGTGAAATTGGTGGCATGTTGTGTTTGTTTGTTGCTCTCACTGAGAATGGAGAAGATGGTGGACTGGAGAAGATGGTGGATGGTGGACTGGTGCTGGTGATTTGGTTAAAACTTAATGCTTAAAACATAATGCTTACGTGATACTAACTTTCAAGTAAAGATGCAGTTTAGACTATATCAATATGATACCATTGGTATCAGAGCTTGCTTTTGCTATACTACTCTGATACCAGGTTGGTATCAGAGCCTGGTTACGCTATACCAATCGGATACCATTGGTATCACAGCTTGCTGGCGCTATAGCACTCTAATACCAAGTTGGTATCAGAGCTTGCCTAGGCTATACCACTGTGATATCAGTTCGTATCAGAGATTGCTTACCCTATACCAATCTGATACCATTGGTATCAGAGCTTGCTCATGCTATATTGCTCTGATACCCTTGGTATCAGAGGTTGCTTATGCTGCACCACTCTGATACCAGGTTGGTTAAAGCAAAGGGCTTTATCAGCTGGATCCAGAACGAACGAATAGGAGATCTATCAGTACGCCATCCGCTCCATATCTATCGTAGTTTAGAAAGTAGTCCATCTCCTTGAAAAGCTTTACCGCGGAAGGGGTGTCCAGGCGAACGAATAGTTCCCTACGCTACGAGATTTCCCGAATTACTCCTTTTTTTGGTTTCTCATCCCTTACCTTTGCTCTCTGCTTCATGGATGATCCTGCGAGGTTACTACTCTCTTTCTCTCACTCATTTTAATTTCCTGCATTGGTTAATTATTTGATTTCATTATAAAATCATCATTATCCTTTGAGTTTGCTGGTTTTTCATTCACAGTCCAAAACCTTGGCATTCTGTTTTCGCATTCTTAATTATAACAATTGCCACCGTGGTTCCAATGCACTTTCTGAACTCATATCCTACTGATAAACATTCATCAAACCTCTGGATCTTCATAGTATGCTTGTTCATTTATGCCTTCTCATCCACCTACTACAAGTCTCACGCCTATGCCTCAAATAATGATACTCCTCATGTCATGCTCTCATCTCACATAGCTATAGTCTCAGGAAGCATGGCTTGTGTTGCTCTGATATCTACATTGGTGGCTTCTAAAGCTGGTTTAGCAGTTCTAATCATTATCTACTTCATCTGCCTCATCATATATTTTGCCCGCAATCCAATCACCAAGATATGTAAGAAGGTACCTTCATATGTCTCCCACATGTACAATGGAACAATGCATATGATAGAACTTGAGAAAATTAAGAGAGAAAAGGGGAAACTAAAGCCAAAATTTGAAACTCTAGTAGTGTATATATATATATATATATATATATTTTGATAAGTGTGAGGCATAAAGCCTATATTACATGAAATAAATTACACAGATGGGGAATTTAATCCCAAACACTCTTGAACTCTAGTAGTATATTCAAGAACTAGAGTCTGAGTCCTTGACCAAAATACATAAACATTCATATATTCATTCATCCATATTTTTGGTAGAACACATCTATGATTCTTATAGGCTAACAAATAAACTGAAAATAACTACCTTATCTTATCCCTATAAAACTGACATTAACCAATACTAGACACTTATAACATTTAAGATAAGACACATAATAAAACATAAAATACAAATAATGGCTGGTTCCTATCAATATAACCCACGAGACAACATACAAGTTTAGAAACCTCTTAGATTCTCATTTAGAAATAGGCACCTCTTAGTTCTCATTTAGAAATCTGCGGTTCTTCATGCTTCTCTTAGTTCTCATTTAGAAATCTGCGGTTCTTCATGCTTCTAAGTCGATTGTGAGTGTTTTGCTACTCTCCCGACTCGTAAGCTATTTTGCTTCTCTAGATATTTTCGACTGGTTATTTGCATTAGATATTAATTTACATTAATTCACTTTTTTGCTTCTCCGGATGTTTCCGATCTTGTTTTTTTTTTTTTAACGTAGTTATTAAATCACTATGAGTGTTTTTTGAATGCTTCCACAAAAATAGCCATCATGATTTTTGTTTGTTAATAATGGTTTTTCGACCTGGTTTTTTGTTTGCTAATAATCCACATTAATTCACTTGTCTTCCGCAAAATTCTTTATTTGCTACCCCTTCGGTATATCAATAACAATTAACAATTAACCTAATGGTTATTTGCTACCCCTTCGACCTGGTTGTTTGTTTGTTAATAATTCACATTAATGTGAAATACACTATTTATATTAAAAATATTATTTAATACTAAGACGTTATCGAAATATTGGTATTTTTGACGTAACGTTTTGATGTCAATTGGCAACATGTCGAAAACGCCGTATCGATATCGGTGCATCATAACTTGTAGCTATGGGTGAAGTTCCAAGTGAGATCCGCCATTGACGATGGCTCTATTTTTTATGTTGGAAACAGAGAGTAAAAGTCTTTTAATTAAATTAATTAAACCAATCGCAATGGGAGCTAAGTTGAAGGCAAAGGATGATCAAAATAGTAGTCATATCCTTGATAACACCAGAGCTATGATCAGAGGTTGCGGCCACCACAGCTTCAAACGTGCCCCACAAAACGGGTGTTTTCTCCCATGGGTTGCGAATCAATATTTAACGGAGGTTAGAAACAAAGGTAAGATCTAGAAGGAAAAAAAAGGGACTATTTTTGTATGAACTATCCCAGTCTCATTTATTTATTTACCAAGAGGGGAAAAAAAAAGAGATAGTACATGCATGATGATATAGAGCCTGTTCTAATTTTTAAGCTAAAAAAAAAATGCTTTAAAAAAAATGCTAAAAGCCATTTAGTGATTATATAAATTTTTTAGCTTAAAAGTTACTTAAAAGCTGAAATTAAAAATAAGTTGTTTGACAAAATTTTTGTCATAAACACTTTTTCTAATAAAAATTATTATAAAAGGTATATTATAAAATAACCTTTAAACTATCAATATATTTACAAAATAAAAATACTACAAAGAGCACAATCAAGAAATATTCAGCAGTCTTACAAATTGCCAACCAGTATTCTATTCACATGAAATTACTTATTTCTATTTTCCATTAATATTGACACTTTCAACGGTCTTACGAATTGTCAACCAGTATTCCATTCACATGAAATTACCTATTTCTATTTTCCATTAGTATTGACACTTTCATCCCACAAATTTGATAAATGATAAATTACAACATATTCCTAAACCATACAACGTATTATTATTATTATTATTATTATTTTTTTTTTTTGGGGGGGGGGGGTGTTTGGTGTTAAATAATCAAATGTATGAACTCCTGCACCTTCCCAAAGAGTTCACTTGTTCAATATCAGCATTTCCAATCAAAATGGTCAGCCATGAAAAACTCCAAATCAGGTCTTGCAGAAACTCCATGAGAGCACAAGCTCAAGCACAGCCTTGACAATCTCCAAAGTTGTAACTCATGACAGAGAGTTGTATGACCTCTATTGAATCAATCAGAGATAGGTATTTTGTGGTTTCAATTTGATTTAGAAGAAGAGCCACTGAGCTTAGGGTCTGTTTGGTAGTACACCACATCCCCAATCTGATTGATTCAATAACATAATGGTCCTTCTTCAAACGCCTTACCAAATCTCCTATATGTTGGAACAGAAGAGGACCGGATTTCTTTGGCTCTCTGTAGTATTTTCCAAGCACTGGCTTCGCTGCCTCAGTTTACAGATAACAAATAGAACAGAATTTTCCCAGAAAAAATGACAAAACCAGGAAGAAGACGAAGGGATAGAGATGTTTATGTTTGGTACCTTTCCTCTCGATACCAGGGTAATTTGTCTTCATGTCCATGGTGATGCAAGTAATTAAGTTACCAAATCCAACCACATGACGAAGATCTTCAAAATTCCAAGCAGAATCAAATTAGAACATTTGTTATGTTCAAGAAGAGAAAGATGGAATAAACCCAGTAAGGAAAAATGAATTATGGTTAGCAATAAAGAGATAGAAATGGATTACCCAATATGGAATGCCATGAAGCTTAAGAAATTGAATTGGACCCATTACAGAGCCTAATGATACTAGCAAAGCAGCCATCGCTGTCCAACAAACTGAAGAAGTAAATCCGAGCCATTGCAAGCATTGGAAATGGCGCTGTACATCTAAAAATCCGAGTGACAACATCCAGGTTCTTGTAAATCTTCTCAGGCAACTGCAAAATAGACATATGACCTTTATTTAGATACTGTAACTGATGATAACAAGTTCAAATAAGAACTACTGGCAGAACTATTGACTCACCGGGTGCCAAAGATTCATCATGTAGCCAAGATTCATCATTTTCTACATGACCAAGGTTTTGATGATGGGTCCTATCACTGATTCTCCTGTGTGTGTGTGTGTTATCAGCAAAACAACATCAGTTTCAGAATCAGAAGGTAAAATAGAGAGAAAAAAAAAAGGAGAGGACATCAAAGGCTATTATTCCTTCAAATGCAGACAGAAATTTAGCAGTTTAGTTGCAGCTAGGCCAAAGGATCTAACACAAACAAAAATTTAACATGTAGATAGATTGGAATTCACGCCAAGAGATATACTACAGCAGCATTCATATATTGCATGATTAAGGAAGCTGAAGACGCAAAGGTTAAAAAAGAGTGTCTAATCATGCAAGAAGATTATGAAACACATTATCAGCATTTAGAACAAGAGGCCAAAAGGGTGATAACAGATTAATGGCAGCAGCATGGACTTATTTCATTCTTTAAGGACCTGAAGATTCAAGGACTGAAAAAGAAACAAGAAAGGGCATGCGGAAATGTTATACACCAAAGCATCATATACACCAAAGCATCAGAAAGGGGGAAAATGGTATTGAACAATAATATCCCCAGAATTATTGTAGGTTCCCTGAACGATTTAAAAAGGGGAAAATCTGTAAAGAAATAGTGGGATGGATGGGAGTGAAGTAATTAAGATTTGCGAATTGATACCATAACTAATGAACAGAGTTAAACAGTTGCCGCACACAAATCCTTCCACATCCAGGGCAAATAACATGCTTATGAAGCTATTCCTACTTTCTTTGGAAGTCCATTGATCATCTTAAAGAGGAGATTATAAGTAATTAATGCATGAAAACAGCCTCACATTGCAGAGAGGAAGACCAAGTAAAACCAATAATGCCTCACGTGTGAAATTAAGTTGGAGGGCCGGTAGCGAGTAACTAAGTTCAATTGAAAAGGGAAACAAACCTGAGAATGACATCGCTGAAAGAGCCAAGGCAGGAGACACAAACGATGGTGGAAGGCGAGCGAGAGATGATGAGACGATGAAGGCTCAAGAGCTTTTTTTTTTTTTTTTTTTTTTTTGATACACATAGTATGGGAGGGGGGCAGGGTTCGAACCCTGGACATGGGGGAGGGGAGCCAAGTTCCTATGCCACTGCGCTACTAAGGCGCTGGCAAAATAAACTCTTTATTGTAAGAGCTTTTTTAAAAGCCTGTTTGGCCTAGCTTTTACTTATAAGAAGAAGATAAGCTAAAAATAAGAGCATCCAAAAGGAAGTTTTTATGTATGAAAGGAACTAGCCAAATTCCTTTGCACGCCTTTTTCTTTTTTTAACTGAATTGCACAACCTTACTTGTATTCACGGAATAAGAAAATGAACAAAAAGCTAAAATTACCAAAACATCATTATATTAAAATCATCATTTCTTTTAAATTGGAACATGGTGTTAATAGTTGTCCTAGAAACAATCTGTAAGGATAGATCATCACCATTTCTACATTATAGTATTTCATTATTAATAAATAAACATATTTATCTTTATCATATTTATGTCTCGCCTTTATTTGAAGGTAAATATGTGTTTGAAGATAAAAGATCTAGAAATGAACATGTGTTATTCTTGAGATCATGAGGACTCAAGAACACCGAATATCTAATAAGTATATATTTAGATTATATATATGAAGAAAGGAAGAAGCAAAGAAAAGGATCGAGAGATGAAACAAGAAGGGGAACAAAGAAGCGAGAAGTAGCGACTAAGCGATGTGTGTGGCTAGTTGGTTTTGCAACCCAGAGGACCTATGAATTTGTGGATGAATTGGATTTTGTTTTCATTATTTAGTTAAATTTGATATTAATTTTGGTTACTTAATCTTGGTTAGTTTTATCTATTTAGTGATTGACAATATGATTTTAAGCATTAGGATTTATCTTGACGAGGGGGATTTTAATTAGGCTCGAGATTAAGTAATATAAGATTAGATTACGATTTAATTTGCGGTTAGGATAGACATATACCTAATGGTCTCATATAATTGTTGAAGAGTGTGTTCGATTTTTGTTGCCTCTTGAGTAACTATGTTAGACATAACGAGTTATACTCAAGAGAAGGTTGTAAGTGGACCGACAAACACTTATAGCTATTTATACTCAAGATTAATAAAATTGATATTAAAGCTAATTAAATTAGTGAAAACAAGGTTTATAAAGCTAATAAAGGATTCGTGACAATTTTAAATTTCTCATTTGATTATTGTGGTAGTTTTCTTATTTTTATTTTAGTTTTGATTTTCTTTTCCTTTATCTTAATTAAATTCAATATTTTTTGCTCAACTTAAACAAAATTGTGAAATTAATGCTTAACTAAAGTTGTGATACTAAGCCCTTGTGGGAACGATACTTTTCTTATCACTTTATTACTTGATACGGCCCGTACACTTGCGGAGTTTATAGGCTATAAAGTTTTTCCCTATCAATATCTATTGCCTAAAACTTGTTCCTAGTCTTGAATCACCAAGAAAGGGCATTAATGATCTCAATAAGACTAGTACAACATCATCTACATATATGAAGTACAAAGTAGGGACCTCAGGGAATATAGGCATGGTAAAAACTCTACAAAGACTCATTATGGAGAGTATCATTGGATATGTAAAGTTTCTCATCATTTGGTAGTGCGGATCATCCTAAACTTAAAGATGTCATCGAGCACTATGTCCTAGGGTTATACTTATTGTACAACTCTATTCGCCTGAAAATGGGGAGAACAACGTACTCTTGGGTGTAATTCGAATACATGAGTATAGATGGATATGCTGAGAGGACTCACAATCCCCATAAAGGATTAGTCATTCACAAGACCGATAGAGCTTGAATAGCTTCTAATTAACTTGGGAGAGAGCCTGCACAGCAAGTGATTAGAAGAGTCGTGATCCGTTATAGAGTTAATATAAGAAGATTCCTAATTCTGTGAATTAGTTACATTTAGTCAATTAAAAGAGATGATATTATATCTTTGCTCTCGACTAAATGTCAATGTGAGGGATGATGTTTGCACAGTATCCAAATATTGAAGGTAGATCACTTGATCAACTTAATTAGTTTTGGACCGCAGAACATTGCGAGTGTCTTATGATGTCATTAAATAAATTGGGCCCGTTAAAAGAGTTTTAATTGGTTCAAATTTCTTTATGTCAGTGACTAATTAAATTATCATTATCCCTAATAGTTGTTTTAACGATTAATCCCGAAGCTCATGAATATTATAAATTGTTATGAATTCTCATGAGCACCACAGATTAATAATTAATAACTAATTAACGTAATGAGTTAAGGTTAATAATTTATGAGGACCGTAAGGAGTTACGAGTTTCCGCAGCGATTAAACAAAATTTTTGTATGCAACCTCATAAAACTTTGTATAAAAGTCATGTAATAAGCAAAATTAATCAACACATGTCACTTGTACTCAAGAATTTTCTAGAGTTCCTAGTTGTAATCCAAAATTTTATATCAAGAAATAACATTATTTTTGTTTCCTCCACTTGAACTACGTGTGATCACTCTCATGCATGTCGGATACTAAGGGGTATTACAATAATTGCCCCGAAAGGGTACAACGGATATTAAATCTTCCTATCACTTGGAAGAGTCTATGCGAAAACAAATAAATAAACATATGATAGAAACCACTCCCATTGCAAAGGGCTTATATATATGGTGAACATTATTGAAAGGGGCTTTGGCAGTTTAGCACTTTACTGAAAGTAGTCTCCATGCTAATTCAATCCAAACAATTTTGGACGAACACTTTTGTCATATATTGTAGTAATTATTTTTTTGTGCCTTTATGTCAAACAAGTAAACAACAGAAGAAGAGTTGTTGTTCATAAAAGCGTCTCCAAATTATAAAAGCCTTCCATATATTATAACTTTATTTTCATACATCAAAGAAGCCTATTTCTAAATGAGGATCTAATAAGGGGCAATAAACGGTAAAAATCACATTATAATTGGTGCTATTTCAGAGTGCTCTAAACCTGTCTGATATTTACCCAACATTGATTTTTCTTGTTTCATTCCAAGGTACAACATTATAACAATCACCTTGCGTACAACATTATAACAATCACCTTGCACAACTTGAGAATGGTCTAAACTTCTATATTGTCTCTTAGGTTGTCATGGTTATCCTTTGTTCCATTGCACATGTGGTACACATATGAAATTATCCTCTTACATATTTCGGTGATTGGATTGGGGGCAAAATATATGATGAGGCAGATGAAGTAGATAATGATGATGAGTGCTAAACTAGCTTTAGAAGCCATCAACGTAGACATTAGAGCAACAGAAGCCATACTTCCTGAGATTGTAGCTATGTGAGATGAGAGTATGAGATGGGGAGTGTCATTATTTGAGGCAGAGGCATGAGACTTGTAGTAGGCGGGTGAGAAGGTATGAATGAACAAGCATACTATGAAGATCCAGAGGTTTGGTGAGTGTTTATCAGCAGGAGATGAGTTGGAAAAGTGCATCGAACCCATCAGTGGCTATCGTCATAATCAAGAATGCAAAAACAACATGCCTTTTCATTCGCAATTAAAAACCCTGGCATGCTGTTTTTGCATTCTTAATTATGACGATAGTCACGGTGGTTCAGATGCACTTTCCCAACTCATCTCCTGCTGATAAACACTCACCAAACCTCTGGATCTTCATAGTATGCTTGTTCATTCATACCTTCTCACCCGCCTACTACAAGTCTCACGCCTCCGCCTCAAATAATGATACTCCCCATCTCATACTCTCATCTCACATAGTTGCAATCTCAGGAAGCAGGGCTTGTGTTGCTCTAATGTCTACGTTGGTGGCTTCTAAAACTAGTTTAGCACTCATCATCATTATCTACTTAATCTGCCTCATCATATATTTTGCCCCCAATCCAATCATCGAAATATGTAAGAAGCTAACTTCATATGTGCACTACATGTGCAATGGAACAGAACCATGACAACCCAAGAGACAACATAGAAATTTAGACCATTCTCAAGTTGTGCGAGTGATTATTATAATGTTGTACCTTGGAATGAAATAAGAACAATGTTGGGCTATCGTCGACAGGTTTAGAGCATTCAACTAGCACAAATTATAATACGGATTTTTACCGTTTTTCTACCCCCTATTAGATCCTCATTAGAAATAAGCTGCTTCAATGTATGAAAATAAAGTTCTTATATAGGGAAAGCTTTTGTAATAATTTCTACCCCCTATTAGATCCTCATTAGAAATAAGCTGCTTCAATGTATGAAAATAAAGTTCTTATATATTGAAAGCTTTTGTAATAATATTTGGAGACGTTTTTATTAATAACAACTCTTCTTCTTATGTTTACCTTTTTTTTTAAGAAAGGCACCAAAAATATTTTTTTACTACAATACATGACAAAATCGTTCAACTATCTCCTACCAAAGACGTGGCTGTTTAGTTATGTGATCATCACTTTCACTGAGATATGTGTAGCTATGGGTGAAGTTCCAAGTGAGAGCCACCATTGATGATGGTTGTTGGAAACAGAGAGTAAAGTCTTTTAATTAACAAAAGTGTTTATGCCTCCATACTTAATCACACCAATCACAATGGGAGTTGAAGTCGAAGGCAAAGGATGATTGAAATGGTCGTCATATCCTTGAGAACACGGGAGCTATGATCAAAGATTGCGGCCACCAGAGCTTCGAAAGTGCCTCACAAAACGGGTGTTTTCTTTCATGGGTTGGGAATCAACAAGGTATCCCTATTTCATCAACCAGACGGACAATGGGAAGCGTCTGAGCCTCTTCTACTCTAACGAAGGTGAGGGACAAAGGTAAGATCTAGAAAAAAAATTTGGACACAAAGGCATTCGTCCTTTCCCCTTATCATAGGGGTGAGCAAGTAACCCGCGCACCGAGAAATTTTCCCGGATTAAACCCGCCCAAATTGGACCCGTCCACAGTCCGAAACCGCCCCCGTACCGTATAATTTAAACGAGCGGGCCACGGGTTGAGGCACGAGGCACCCGTGCCCGCCCGTACCCGTTTATATGTTTTTTTTTCCTTTTTCCAATTCAACTCAGAGAGTCAGAGGCGCTGAGGCCATAATGTCAAATCTTCAATGTCTTTGAGTTAAACTAATGAGGCCATAATGTCAAATCTTTTAAGTTGTTGCAATATTGAAATGGGTGAAAGGATTGCTCGGCAGAATCGGCAAATATTGAATATGGTGATTCCGGTTTGCATACTCTTCTCTCTAACATTTATGCTTCGCCGACGATGGGAAGATGTGAGCAAGGCGAGAAACAAGATGAAAGATTTGGGAATCAGAAAATTTCCTGGATGTAGTGCTATTGAGGTGAATGGCTTTCTCCACGAGTTTCTTGTTGGCGATCCATCTCACCCCGAAATCAAAGACATATATTCCATGCTGGATTCAATAACTAAGCCCTTGTTTGGCTTATTAGAAGAAAATGAGATGGAAACAGAAATTTTATGTCCAATGAATTCTTAACTGCAAATTTGTGGTTGATGAATATCAATTTCTTGTCAAACTAAAGATCAGGACAAGAGATTGAAAAGGTTTCTTACCATTTTTTACCGTGCAGCCAACCTGCCACAAGCAATCATAGAACCCGATTTTTTAAAAATCCTCTATGGGATGATGCAGGTATTTGTACAAGTTCACCAGGGATTGTCTTTATTTGAGAAACAGATGGCTCCTTCCCTTTAGTGGAACTAGTTTTATTTGCTAACCTTGCACGGAGTTCTTGTACAGAAATACCCCTGGCTACTTCCTCCAACAATTCCTTTCGAGCTGCTTCATATTCCTCCTACACAAATGACGGGGAAGATTGTAAATAGGTCTCAGTGAATGGAAAAATCTTGATTCATACAGCAAGACAATAGCTCTGTCTAATTCTACAAACTACAAGATGACAGCATTTTAATAAAAGCTATTTCCCAGATCATTTTAAAGCATCTACATACTACATGTGCACTGTGATGGCTGTTTTCATAAGCCTGATAGCTGACACTAAAGACAGGTATGTGATGATTGCATTTCTACAAGAGATCTGAGCATCTGACATGATATTTTCTAGGTATAACGAGTTAAAGACAATAAAGAATGTTTATTCCTCTTCTTATATCTTATGAGAATAAGACGGAAAAGGCACAAAGCAGGGGAAACAGTGATGTTGAACAAATATTTGGAGGGCCTTAGGTTTCTTTATCATGTAACAGACTGCAAAAAGTACAGCTCTTGCTAGTTTTTGTCTTGTTCTCCTAGTTAAGTCTTGCTCTCTTCTCCAATTATTGTTATAGGACATCCAAACAACAGAAAATAGGTTTTAGACCCATAATAGAAGATCCAAAGGCAGCTGAAATATCATAAACAGAATGCACACGGGACAGCAGTAAGGCAGAATAATACATAGCTTTAACGGGAGATTCCATGTGACTAAGATTGAGAACCACTCATAAAAGAATGGAAGATGAGGCAAATAGAATAAATGACAGATTGAAAATTCAAGGCCAAATGGAAGACATGGCATATATTGATCACTGACCTTCTCTTGCTCTGGATTATAGATCTACTTACCCTTTCGTTCCCACCTAATGTATGCTTGAATCAGAAGGTAAAAACGCGTTTTCAGATCTGAAGAAACAAAAAAGCAGATCTGTAGATCTGCAACCCAGAACGCCGCCGCCGTAAGTGATGGAGAGGGAGGCCGCGGCCGCGGCCGTCACTGTTGCTGGTGAGCTTGTGGGTCGCGGATGCTACGGATCTGGAGCACGCGAACACGGAGGAGATTCTGGAGCACGCGTCGATCCGACGACTGAAGCCAAGAACGCGTCGACTCGCAAATCACCGACGAGGAGGAGGAGCGACTTACTGGAGCGGCGGCGAAGGAATCGAAGAGATTCCGGCGATTGAAGGCAGAGACGGTGAAGGAAATCAACTGAAGGGCGCAGATCGACGAGAGCTAGAGGAGATGACTGAAGGGAGCAGATCGACGAGAGCGAGAGGATGAAGGAAATCGCGTGACTCGATACTCTGTTTGAAAATGAAGAAGTGACTGACTCTGCCTTTTTTTCCTTTTTCAGACAAAACGCGTCACGTTCGAACGAGCACCCTTTTTCAGAACCAGGTGCCTATCCTAAGAGCTTGACCCATCTAAACCGTTCAGATGCAATCTGACGGGCCTAGATTTTATTATTTTAAATTATTCTTACTCTTTTGAATAAAAAAATCATTTTTTGAAAAATATTAGTTGAGAGATTATCTTTATTTTAGATTGCATCTATTAAAATATTTTTTTTGAAAAAATAGAAAGTAAAAAAAATAAGATCTCGACCGTTGCGCTTTTGGCTTTTTAAATAATTTTGGCTTCTTTTTTTTTTTGAAAAAAATTTAAGACTCTAAAAGTCTCCACATAATTATAAAAATGTCACCGTCTTTTATTTTATTTTATTTTTTAAAAAATGATGTCTTTTAAGAAAGTAATATCTATATTTTATAGTAGGAATAAGATATTTTTTCAAGATCCTAAAATAAATTTTTAAGATCATAAAATTTTTCACTACTACTTGTCGATTCTAAAGATCATTTTAAGACTTAATAACTCAAAATCATAAAATAATTTTTTAAGATTATGAATCATCAATATACATATCAATATCATCAATATACATATAAAATCTCATCCCATCAAGCCATCAGAAAACAAAACGGCTTACCTACAGCTCCTCTCACATGTTATTACTATTCACAAGCCATTTTAATTTCCCAGGCTGCATACATAGGCTGTTACCATTTGCAATTTCCCATCCCCATTTGAAATCTAAATCACTCATCCTTAATATATGCGCCACGAGTGCACATAGACAAAACTTTGACCTCATTTCCATTTATCTTCCTCGACATCTTTTCTCACCAAAAGGCCTCCTCCTTTGACCTCTGTTCCAAATAAATGGCCAGCAAGGAGAGCATCTTGACTAGAGGGAGAGCGAGACGAACGCGGCTTTTGTCACATGCACGTTACCATCCGCTGCAGTCCTTTGCACTAAATGGTGCCATTTTGGTCGAAAAACTAAGCTGTTCCCTCACTGTTTTGGGCGCAACACTGAGCTTTTCCCTCTTTTTTTTTTTTTTAAAAAAAATATTTCAAATACTGATGACAAGTACTTAAAAGATACTTCGAAATATTAACCTAGATACTTCATGATCTTAAAAAATTATTTTAGGATCTTAAAAAAAAATTCAGGATATTAAAGTGGTACTAAAAAAGATATTTGATAATACTTATCATTATTGAAAAAATACTTCATAATCTTGAAAATTTATTTTAAGATATTGAAAAAAATATCTAGAAGTATATTTTTAGTATCAATCAAGATATAAAATATTTTTTCAAGATCCTAAAATATTTTTTAAGATCATGAGTATTTTTTTTAATACGGGTCGGATTCTCAAATATCTTTTTAGTGCTAATCAATACCCTAAAATATTTTTTCAAAATCATAAAGTATTTTTTCAGTGCCGGTTAGTATTATCTTCTTAGTATCTTTTAAAAATATCAGTGAGTGCCTTAAATATTTTTTCCAAAAAAAAAAAAAAAAAGGCAACAACTCGCTTTTTCGCCCAATGGCCCCCCGAAGTGCAAAGGACGCCGCATATCCTAACCTGCATATGACCAAAGTCGTGTCTGAGCGAGACTAGGAGAGGAGAGAGAAGACGCCGGAGAGCAAAACATTGCGGTTTGTTCATAGAGGGAAAGCAAAGAACGCGATAGCAGAGGCGGCTTCTCTCAGTCCAACGCCACGCCCGATGGAGTTCACGCTACTCACCACTTTCGTCTTTCCTATTAGAGCATCTAATTCAGAGAAGGTACCAATGTGCTCAACTAAAACGAAACTCGCTCTTTTTTTATTTTTAATAGGAATTTTACTTTACATTCATAATCCCATTTGTTGTTATTCTTCTCTTGTCTATTCTTTGCTTAGCTTTCTCGTGGCCTCGTTATCATGAAATTTCGTATAAACAAAGAACTTTCCTCCATCTTATGACATTTGAGAGAAGTATGAAATTTCTTCACGATTTGAGCTCTTCTTTTCTTTTTCTTTTTTTGTTTCATTTTTCTTCGCTATACCCATGGTTCCTCTTCTCCTCTTTGGTGCACCGAAATGATTTCATACCTTTTAAAGAGATGGAGACAACGACGACGGTGATGAAAAGGTAATGCCAAAAAAGCTAGAGCCTATGTAGATCAAGGTCAATCTCCCGAGGTTAGTTTTTTTCTTCTTTTCTTTAACCACTTTTGCAAGTTTTTTTTCTTCTTTTCTTTAACCACTTTTGCAAATGTCATCACTTAAAAGTTCAAGTTAGTTCATCTTTTCTTTTTGGTATTGTGTTCTTTAACCGTGACAAGGATAGTGAGCCGCTAAAAACATAGTGGTGATCTCGGTAGAGTGAAACGGGATTTTGAATCTTTGGAGTCCTATGTTAGCGCTTTGAAGTCATATGTTAGCGCTTTAATATCTCGTGAAGAAAATTTACTTATGTGCAATGAATGGAGAAAGGAGAAGGTATGTGCGGTGAATCTTCTTATTGGCTTAGCTAACCAAGAACCAATAGTAAGCGCTTAATTTCTTGAAATTTCAACTACCTATGTTGAGATTATTATTTTTTCCACCAAGGTTGAATCTTAACTAACCAAGAGCCGATGTAAGCCCCTTCTTTCTATATGTATCAATGTGTATAGACAGTGATAGTGGCTGTTCTAATTCATGTTTTAAGTATGTATGCTCATGGAATTTTATGCTCATGATGTGGCATAAGAACAGACTTCAGTTCAACATACACATATAATTGTTCAGGGAACATTACCACTGTGGCTCATCGTGATCTTCATCTCGCGAATCCTACTTTGGGTTCTATGAGGGAGCAAAACTGTGATGCCATAGAGCAGAACCATGAACAATGGGACCCGAATGAGGACATAGCACCGGATTTTTTGGAGGGGGACGAAATGCTTGTGCCCGAGACTCAACCTCACCAGGTAAATGGAGGGAATGTCGAGTAGCCAGGTACGCATTCTATTCTCTGACTTGTGCTTATTTATGTTATTTATGATTATTGCCTCTTGGAATTGTCGGGGGGCCGGTAGCCGGACCTTCCCTTTTGATATTAAGGATATTGTCAATAAGTATCACATTAATATTCTTTGCCTTTTGGAGACTCGCATTAGTGGAGATAAAGCAAATAAAGTCTGTAGAAAGCTTGGTTTTAGCCATTGGATTCGTGTGGAAGCTAATGGGTTTACTGGTGGTATCTGGCTTCTGTGGGATAGCAATGATTATGATATTACTTACCTTACCTCCTCTACCCAATTGCTTCACTGCCAAGTCAAAGATCTCAGTAGTAACATCTTCAGTCTTCTAACTGTTGTCTACGGGGAAACTACTTCTATGGGTAGGACTACATTATGGAACTCTCTTCGGTCTCTCTCTAATACGAATTTTCCTTGGCTTGTTCTGGGTGATTTTAATATCTATCTGTCTCCAGATGATAAGCTTGGAGGTGCGGCGCCCCCTTGGGCTTCTATGCAACAATTCAAGGACTGTATTGACGACACTGGGCTCATTGAGGCTAGGGTTCGGGGGGACAAATTCACCTGGGAAAGAAAGGGGTTGAAAGAGAGGCTTGATTGGGCTTTTACGAATATTAACTGGATCAGCTCCTTTCCCAATTTCATTGTTAGCCATGAGCTCAAATTCAAGTCCGATCATAGGATTGTGGTGATGAATTCGAATTCGGCTTGCCAGAGGCAAACTTTTTGCAAAAAATTTTCCTATCAGATAGCGTGGTCTTTGGAAAATGATTTTAAAGATATCACCAGGGAAGCTTCGCGTGATAAGGATTGGCTCCAAGGCCTTCAAAGTTTTCAAACATCTGCCATGGATTGGAACGACAATGGCAATTTCTCGAAAAAGAAAAGGGAGCTAATTCGCCGCTTGGAAGGAATCGATAAGTGTAGAAGAATGAACTTACAAAGGGGATTGTACAAGTTAGAAAGGAAACTTTGGGATGAGTACCATAAAGTAGCAACCCAAGAAGAGATTACTTGGTTCCAGAGATCTCGGAGTAAATGGCTGCAGGGAGGAGATAGAAATACCAGATTCTTTCATGCTTCCACTATGATCAAAAGGAAAAAGAAAAAGATTGGGGCCATCTTAAATGATATGGGGGAGTTGGTTGACGATCATGATACGGCAAAAATGATGGCCCACGATTTCTTTCTTACTCTTTATACTCATGATGCCTCGATTAAGGACCCCAGCGAACTGTGCTCTAATTTCCCTCTGATTGATACCCATGACTTGCGTATGCTGTCAAGAAGAGTCACTAGAGTGGAAATAAAGAACGCAGCTTTTGCTATGGGAGCGTTTAAAGCCCCGGGCCCGGATGGGCTTAATGCCCATTTTTTTCAAACTCAATGGAATATTGTTGGGGATAAAGTTTGTGATCTCATTGAGGATTGTTTTAATAATCCCTCCAATATGTCCAGTATTAATAAGGCAAAGATTGTTCTTATTCCTAAGGTTGATAACCCATTGACATTAAAAGACTTTCGCCTCATTTCTTTATGTAATGTGAGCTTTTAAAATCATTACGAAAGTCTTGGCTACCAAGTTCAGAGGTATAATGGATCGGATTATCGATCCACGAGCAAAGCGTGCTTTATTAGGAACAGTCCAAAGTGACAACATTCTAATTGCCCAAGAGATCATTCACTCTATGCGAATGAAGGGCAGGAAGAAAGGGTTTTTTGCTATTAAAATCGATATGGAGAAAGCTTTTGATAGACTGGACTGGGGATTCATTAGAAATACCCTCATATGCTTGCATTTAGATGTTAAACTCATTGATCTCATTATGGCTTGCATATCTACTGCTTCTTTGTCCATCCTCTGGAATGGTGATGAGAGCCCGAGCTTTACTCCCTTTAGAGGCGTTAGACAGGGGGATCCTTTAAGTCCGTATATCTTTGTCCTTTGTATGGAGCGCCTTGGTCACCTTATTAAAACTGAATGCCAGGCCCGGCGGTGGAAACCCTTTGCCTTTAAGAGGGGAAGCCCTCAAATCTCCTATCTGTTCTTCGCTGATGATCTCATTCTTTTTACTGAAGCTTCAGCTAGTCAAATGATTGAAGTGCGAAAAGTAATGCAAACCTTTTGTGAGGTCTCTGGTCATCGTATTAATTTGGAAAAATCTAGAATGTTTTGTTCTGCCAATGTTAATTTTAACAAGGCTCTTGAGTTAAGTAGCTTGCTTGGGATTGGAATTACTCCTGACCTTGGCAAATATTTAGGGGTGCCAATCATCCATAAGAGAGTAACTAAGCATACCTATCACCCAATTGTGCAGAAAGCTCAAAAAAGGTTATCCATGTGGAAGAGTAAATTCTTGACTATCGCTGGGCGCTCTGTGCTTATAAAATCTGTGTTATCCTCTTTACCCAGCTATTATATGCAATCAACGCTTCTTCCCATATGTACTATCAATGAGATTGACAAGATCTCTAGGGCATTCCTTTGGTCTCAGGATGTTGATGTCAGGAAAATGCACCTTATCGCTTGGAATAAAATTACGCAGGCGAAGAAGGATGGAGGACTGGAATTCAAGAATCTTCGGCATCAGAATGAAGCTTTTATCATGAAACTCTGTTGGAACCTTCTCACCAGAAAGCAGGCTCTATGGGTTCAGTGTCTCTGGGCTAAGTATAATTGTGGCGATTCCTCTATGCCGAAAGTCTCAAGAAAGAGAGACTCTTCTGCTGCTTGGAGAGCGCTTGTCAATGTTTGGGAGAAATTTATTAGTGGAGTGGGGAAAAAGATCAATGATGGAACAGGAAGCAAATTTTGGACTGATCTTTGGCTTCCTTTCGACCAGCCCCTTGTCAACTTTGCAGTGGACCCATCCTTGATCAACGAGAATGAGACTGTGTGGGACAATCTTATGATAAATGGAACTTGGAATATTAACAGATGGAGGGGGATCCTTCCTCATCATATTATTATTAGCATCTCTAGAGTGAATCCGCCTTCTGGTAACTCCCCTGATTGTTTCACTTGGAGGAAAGCTAGGGACGGTTGTTTCTCCAAAATCCGCTTATTGGTACATTTCGGAGGATCGACAAGAGGAAATAGAAGCGCTTTTGGTCCCTAATGTGGAAATAGCAGCTCCCTGAAAAAGTCAAATATTTCATGTGGCAGGTTGGCCATGAGAGACTTGTTACCAACTCTCTCAGGGCCAAAAGAGGCCTTACTGATGATAGCTTCGCCCTTTCGTTGCAATTGCGAGGAGAGCGTGCTCCACATTCTCACGGACTGTGAGAGAGCGAGGAATTTTTGGAAAGAAATTTTGAAACCTAACTATTTCTCTCGGTTTTTTGCGGGTAACTTGCACGTCGGCTAAATTGGAATACTAACCACAACCCCGGCAAAGGAAGATTTCACAGTTTCTCATGGACACGAGTCTTCAGCTTAGGATGTTGGATCCTTTGGACATCCAGATGTAGTTACTTATTCCAAGGCGAAGATAAGGATACCAGGGAGTTGCTCCATTTATGCAATTATTTTCTTACAGAAAGTACTGTCAACCATAACTTATCTCACCAAATTTTTCACTTTGGCAGGCACAGTGAGAGATCTTGGACTCCCCTACCTGTTGATGCAGTTCGAGTTGATGTGGACGGACCGGTACGTCAATCATTTCAAGCAGCTTGTGGAGGGGTGATCAGGAATGCCGAAGGCCAATGGATGATAGGATTTTCTAAATCCCTTGGCATACACACTGTTATTGAGGCGGAGCTTTATGCCATCTTGCTGGGATTGAAGTTGGGCCGTCAAATGGGATTTCAGAAAATCCTTCTTTACTCTGATTCCCTTGACGCCTTAAATATTCTCATGAGAGATCATTGCTACGATGACCATCCACTGAGAAACATCATCAGGGAAATTAGAGATCTTACCTTCGAAGATTGGGACATGGCAATCCACTATACCCCAAGAGACAACATAGCATGTGCGGATTATATGGCAAAGGAAGGCCACGATGCACCAATTGACATGGACGTGTTGCTTGATCCCGACAATTCCCGGATGCCGAGATATGGTCCTCAGGGACCAATTGGCCTGTCATTCTTAGTTATTATTCTATTTTGATGTATTTTGTGCTAGACTTTCATAGTCTAGCTTTCTTTTCATTTCTTCAAGCAATAGCTTGCCTGTATCGTTCAAAAAAGAACAGACTTCAGTTTATGACGGTTCTGACTGCTCACAGAAAGTTGAAGCTGATTTGGAGTATGAAATTTGCAAAGGGGGGAATACCTTTGGACATTATTCTTGTAGATTTTAGGGATTCTTGTGGTGGTAATGTAAACAGATTTATTTTAGGGATTCTTATGGTGGTAAAGATAGCTTTTTTAGGTTATGCAATAGAAGGGGGCCTAGCTCGATCCCCCGCTTGCAAAAATGAATGGATCGAAGGGGGTTCTTTTTCGGGCGTAATGTAAATGATTTAGACAAGAACAGGAGGGCAGGTTGTTCATACTCAAGGATCACCTTTAGTCAATAAATGTAGTCTCAAGCATCCGTTAGAACCATGTATTAATTCTACTTGCACTATTTGATTCGGACATTAATGTCAAGTCAAAAGCCTTACGGGCCTCCAAAACAAACTGTACACCAAAGAATCGGGAGGTTGCCGACTTCCAAATATTGGAAAGCTTCTCCAAAGTTGAAAGATTGTGAGCTTTTTGGATCTAGTGATCTGGACTACAATTTATCTCGCTACCGGCGGCTTTTATTATTTCATGCATGTTATGTAATGTTATAGTTTGTTTATTCAAAGAATTTAATATGGGGTTTGTAGATCATGGAGTAAAACTTCCGATTGCAAGAGAAAGGCCTTTGCAGATTTGACAAGTATTGGCACAACACACTTTTCAAAAGGAAGAAATTCTTTGAGCGAGCAAGGTCGTCCCGTTGTAACTTCGGTGGAGGCTTCGGTTGTGAGAGTGTTTCTAATTATCCCGAGAAAGGAGTGGATGGTGACAACCATAGCTCATTTACAAAGTGGCATTCATCTAAGGATTCATTTGGTTGATGTTTATTGATTCGTTTTACTTTGTCATTCTTTCCATATTGTAGAGTGTTATGTATGGTGCATATTTTTGTGAACAGTGAAGTTTAGCATTAAGTCATTCAGATACCGAGCTTTATATTGATGTTCCGAGATCGAAATCGTTGGTTCGTTAAAGGTATGAGTATATAGAGATGGCTTTATGCATGGTCTTGCGAGGTTTATTGTTCTTTTCTTGTCGGGCTTCTCGATACTTGATGAGGATTCCAAGGCGGATGTTA
Source organism: Acacia acuminata (assembly GCA_019022655.1). Taxonomy (NCBI): domain Eukaryota; kingdom Viridiplantae; phylum Streptophyta; class Magnoliopsida; order Fabales; family Fabaceae; genus Acacia; species Acacia acuminata. The sequence continues at coordinate 1,817,722 of JAFJYI010000049.1, read as the reverse complement.
TACTTTTGATACTCGATGAGGATTTCAAGGTGGATGCCCTGTAGGACATATGAAGGCAGAGCTGAAGTTTTATTTGATTTTATTTGAACCAAAGGAAGTGGCGTTTTAAGATAGCAAACTTCCAGCAAATTGTTCTATTATATTTTAGTAAATTCACTTTTTTTTTTTAGTATCCATGAAATCACCCCAACTCTTGATGAATCTCATGCGTAAAATAATCATGTGTAAAATAATTAAGATTCAATTGTGTACAAAAAGATATTTAGAAATGTTAATCGATTAGAAAATATTATTGTTTAACATTGTTGAGATTTCATTTGTAATATGTACTCGAATTGATTAGAAGATATTGTTATTTACCATTGTTGAGGTTTCATTTATAATATATAGTCATTCATGGGTAGTGATGTTTTAACGTTCTTTCAAGGCAAGAAAGTTGTATCACTTAGAAAGCAAAATATGTTTGAGTAATCTACTATCAACCCGTACAATATACGGGGAAGTACAAGCTCATTTTTTCAATATCCTAAATTATCTTTTTAATACATAGCAGTGCCATATATATATATTAAAAAAAGACACCAGATGAGTGTTTTGCATCAAAACGGTGCCGTTTGAAGTAGTGGACGCAGGTCCGCAAATGATGTAAGCCGCATCCAAACACATAAGGGTACAAGATAGGCAGTGGGTGCTTGCATTTAGAAGAGATCTCATTATCTTATTTAGATGGTTAAGACTTTCTTTTTTCTTTTTTCTTTTTTTTTTTAAAAAAATCATTTTAATGAGTAGAAAATCTAAAATAAAGATAATCTCTTTACTAATATTTTTTTAAAGATAATATTTTCATTTAAAAATCATCAAATAGAAAAAATTTAAATTTAAACCGTTTAGATCTCATCTAAATGTGTTTGATCGTAAAGCGGTAGCGCCCACCGCCAATTCTATACTCTTTAGAACGTCTTTGGTCTTGACTAATAACCCCCAGAAAAGAGACCAAAGATTAAGGTCACCGCTTTTGTTTCTGTCTACTCAACACCAACCCCGTTATTTCCTGGTAATTACTTCCCAACCCCAGCCCACAAGCTTCCTATAAATGATATATATACCAATTACAAAATTTCCGTGTCCACTGTTCCTTATATTGAAGGGAGGGAGAGGCATCACCTTTAAAAGCTTTGATTTTTTTTTTTTTTTTGTTGGTAAAATGATCAATTTCCATAGATATTAAGTTTAAACATACAAAGAAGAGAAACAAAAACTAGAAGCAGTAAATAAAGGATTTGTCCCGAGATGCGAAAAATTAAAATAACACCAATTAATTGGGGAAAGGATCTTCTCTTCATCCTTTTTCTCATTTTCCCTCATTAGTCCATCCGGACCGTTGATTGGGAAATGGAGAGAGAGGTTAAGGTAGTATTGTGATTGATTGGACGGATATGATTTAAAGATGATGAGGGATAATGAGAAAATGATTAAGAGAGAAACCCAACCCAATTAACCGAAATGAGAGAGTCAAGCAAAGCGCCTACATCATCATGAAGGGAGATATTTGAGGAAGTCCTCAACATACTTTTCACAAAAGATGGGATTTTCTTGTCGGTCCAAATTTGCGAGAAAGATTTGGATGAATGCATTGGGGAAGATAAAACCCATAAAGCGAGTTGCACGAAGGCATTTGAGCCGTAATAAACCTTCACCCGGTTGCTTTAAGCCATTCAAATTCTTGGACTACTTGACCATGGAGGCATGTTCGGAATTGCATAAAGAAGGTTTATCTCCAAAGTTTTGATTTAACTAAACCTTACAGTTAAACACATTTAACTTTAAATAAGAAATTGTCAAAAGGTTTTAATAAGCTATTAAAAAACCATAAAAATTTAAGGTCCTTGTCAGAGCATAGTGTGGTAAAAACAAAGTAGAGGGAGCTTAAAATCGTGTGTGTGTGTGTGTGTGTTTTTTTTTTTCTTCTTTTGAAAACTGTCCATAAATTCCCATTTAAAAATTTGTTTGTAGAATGAGATTTGAAATCATGTTAAGGCATAAAGTCTTTGAATGTAAATAATTGTGATAAAAGAAAGATAAAATTATAGGTGAGAGACAAAATTATTCTTAATGAAAACATTTTCTCTCGTGCAATCTATTTTCTTTTGTAAAATTCATTTTTCCTCATATGCAACTGTCTTCCTTTTGTGAAATACATATTCCTTTATGTGCAATATATCTTTTCTTTGGGCAATTGATTTTCCATTTAAAAAAAAAAAAAAAGTCAAGATTCACCATTCCATGACCCATAACTCATTTTAATTTTTTTGTCATCTTCTACAAGCTTTTGGTTCTCCTACTTCAAAGACCCAAGACAGATGCTTTACCATCAACCACCCTACTCATCACACCATCACCATCATTGACCTCCCCACTCACTAGCAATGCCGCTACCATTGACGGCCGCGTCCATCTAGCCATCTTGCAATCTTCCTATCTTCCATCTTCTCCACCTCCACCCTTATGATTGGGCTCGTTGTCAACAACTACACCTCTACCTTTGCAAATCTAGCTCCTCTTCAATGTTGTGGGTCTTCAATAGATTTAAGATATGATTCTTTTATAACATTTTTTGGTTATATAGGTTTGATATTATTGAGTTTTATTGTTTTTAATTTCATTCATTCTACCAAACCTTGTTGTAGGTTCTCCGATGAAATTGGCACTTGGGAAGGAGAATTGTTTTCTCGATGAATGTTTGGTAACGGGAAAGAAAGCATAAAGGGAACGTTTTCATTAAGGGTATTTTTTTACTATTACAATTATTTACACTCAAGAGCCTCACTCATCTTGATATGACCTCAAGTCCCTTTTCACAAATAAATTTTTAAATGGAGATTTATGGGCAATTTACCTTTTTTGAATCCTATTAAAGATTTAAAAATGCATTTTTTTCCTAAATTTTTTAGAGCTGTGTATTTAATAGAGAGGGGTAGGGGTTTTCATCTTCAAAAATTTGCCAACACAAAACGCAATCTAATTATTTCTCATCACCAATGTGCCCGTTTGGGATAACGGTGGTAGAAGTGACTTTTTTCTTGATGGGCTTTTGCAAAATGGAAGATAGGATAAAAGTCGATTGTAGATGTGATTTGTGTTTGAGATAACAGTGATAAAAGTGATTTTTTTTTTTCAAATGAGCTCTTGTTTGGAACAATGTTTGAAAAGTCATTAAGATAGAAAATGCCATAAATCTTATTAAATTACCCCCGCCACACACACACATATTAGTTGTATATATTGTGATAAACGATAATTGAAGATAAAAATTTAAATTTGATAAAAAATAAATTATTATTAAAAAGATTAAAAAACTCCAAAGTACTTATTTAAATATATTCAAATGGATAAATTAGAATGCATACAAATGTATATTAAATAGTACATTATTTTTTGGATCACATATCCTTAACATTTTTCTCCGTAAACCGAAAAAAGTTACTCGAAACTAAAAAAAGTGACTTATATAAGAAGCCACTTTTTTACAATAAATCCATCAACCCTTGAAGCTATCCCAAACGGTCCAAAATAGCTTTTTTTTCCTGTTTATTTATTGTTTGATGGGCTTTTATCATTGTTTGAAGCTATCTCAAATCGCCTACTAGGGCCTGTTTGAGTTGGCGTGAAGCGGTGACTTATTTTCTATCTGAATTATGGAGAAGTCCGAAAAGAAAAAGTCGGGTTGTAAATATGATTTGTGTTTGAATTGCTCGTATGGATTTTTTTAAAATTGATGAGTATTTAAATTATTATTTTAAAAGTCAGTTGAGATGGAAAATGATTGAAAATGTCATGAATCATATAGAATACTACATATACATATTAGTTGTATATATTGAGATAATTGAAAATAATGATTTCAATTTGAAAAAATTTAAATGATTATTAACAAAATAATAAACAATAAAGTCCTTAATTAAATTATTTAATGATAAAATCATATTTATTATTTAAAAATATATTTAATTTATATTTACATATATTAATTAAGCATAAAGAATTTACATGGAAGGATTTAAATTTTGGAGGTATAATCCAAATTACGTTTTTAGAAGAAAGAGAGATAATAAATAAATATAAATAGGGTAAAGGTGCAAAATTACACATATACTTTGCCCTCGGGAGCGCTCGACCATATGCTTTTTTTGGGAGCAAAATACACACCAACTTTCCCAAATGGAGCAAAAATGTCATCTCCGTTAATCTTCAAAACGTCCGTTACTTTTTTCTTCTTTGTGGACCCCACAAGCTCGATCGCTTTGGGTTCACATTATGTGCCCAAAAGATACATGCTTCTTATGTGCTCATACCTCTATTAGAGGTATGAGCACATTTTTTTTAATTTTTTTTTAATTTTTTATTTAGATTTAAATTATATGCTTCTTTTCGAGTTTTTTTTGCACCCGGTATCTCAAATTAATTAGTTTTAAGTTCTCGCACTTGTCTCGCAACACCGATATCATGGAAAGTAATTAATTTGAGATACTTCAAGCAAAAAAAATATCTCAAAAGTAACATATAATTTAAATCTAAATAAATATAATATAAAAAATTAAAAAAATGTGCTCATACCTCTAATAGAGGTATGAACACATAAGAAGCATGAATCTTTTGGGCATATAATGTGAACTCGACCGGTTTTCGTCATTCTCCTTTCTCACTTCTTCTAATTTCAAACTTTTTTTCTCTCTTCCTCTCTCTTTGTAAAACCTTTTTCGTTGACTTCTGCGTCCAAAAAAAATGCAGTAGTACCATCTTTCCCTCCTTGATTCTTTCTGCTCAAATCTTTACCAGTAGTTAAGTTATAGCCACCGTTTTTGTCTTCTTCCTCTGGTTCTTTATACACTTTTATGAACTTAACCCCTCTCTTTCTTACTATTTCATGTGAGCTCTTTGTTTTCTTGTTCTCGATGCTCCAAAACTTTCCTTCCATGGCGCCTCCTCAAATGTTTGTTCTACCTTTAATTCTTATCGTTTCCCTTATTCCTTCCTCGTTTTCTTTCACTCCGGTGGATAATTATCTTCTCAACTCGTGGATCACATGCAAATGTATTACTCTTCAATCCGAATCTTCACGGGCAATTCCACGAAACCCGGTTCGGATTTTCTTGCCGCGGGTAAATCTATTTTGCTTGCAAACCAAAATTCGCCTCCGAGTTCTCCCACTCTGTATTAGACGGCCAGAGTTTTCACGAGCACGGGGAGCTACAGGTTTCATATGAAGAGTAATGGTATTCATTTGGTACGTTTTCATTTCTCACCCTTTTCAGCTCAAGGTTTTGATTTAAAATTCACCAAGTTTAGTGTTCTGGTTCGTGGAGATACTCTTCTGAAAGAGTTTCAGTTGCGTAATGGGACGTTGATTAAAGAGTATATATTGAAGATAGAATCAAATCTGCTCGAAATAGAGTTTGAACCTGTGGGTGATTCGAGTTTTGGGTTTGTCAATGCATTGGAGGTATTTACAGCCCTTGTGGATTTTATTCTTGATTATGGAGCTAGGTTAGTGGATTCTTCTCGATTTCAAGAGCACAGAATCTTTCATCTCGTGTTTTAGAGACAGTTTATAGAATTAATGTTGGTGGCTCAAAAATAACTCCTTTCAATGAGTCCCTTTGGAGGACTTGGATTCCTGATGATTATTTGGTGTTAGAAAGAGAGAGAAAAAGTTTGAAATTAGAAGAAATGAGGAAGGAGAATGACGAAAAGCAGTCAGGCCGGAGAAAAAGATAATACGTGGAAATTGTGGGGTCACAAGGGAAAAAAAGTAACGAACGTTTTGAGGGTTAACAGAGATGGCATTTTTGCTTCATTTCGGAAAGTTCATGTGTATTTTTGCTCCAGAAAAAAGCATATGGTGTTGGGCACTCCCGAGGGTAAAGCATATATGTATTTTTGCACCTTTACCCATATAAATATAGAATTTGTTAAAAAAGAAGGAAAAGAAAAGAAAATAATTAAATTAAAAAAAATTTGCTCGGTGGCGAGGCCTATGCTCACGTCATATGAGTCTTTAACTCTCACTGCTTTCCTTGCAAACATCCCCTTTATGTATACAAAAAAAAAAAGATGGTGGGGCCCATGCTTAACCCAAATATCAAACGCTGTGCAAACACTCAGGGACCAAGCTTTTGCTTCAATAGGCGCTTTTTTCAGAAGCCTTATAGTAAAAAGGACAACCCAAACACCTCCAAAAACCTCAAACTACGCCTTTTTCTCACTGATTTTTTTTTTCATCCCACCACTGCAGAAGCTAAAGCCAAAACAAGCTCATGTGATCTGCTTTAACTAATAATTACCAATCATCAATGAGTATAAATTAGGGCAACACACAGCAGAAGGCACAATGGCGCTCTCAAAAAAGGTTTCCGTACAAGTTCTAACTTCCAGCGAGGAAGACGATTTACTGCAAATGAGCTCAAAAAAGATCAAGAATGGTGGTAACAGTAACATTGAGGATGAATGGCCATGTTTGGGCCAAGAAAAACAGATGTTGTGGATCAATGGACAATCCTTTGTTGAGAAGCTTCAAGGTATTAACAAAGATGAAACAATGGGCGGTGCCTTGGATGGGGACAATGCCTTGTCCGATGACTCATTTTCAAAGAATTCTCAGCATAACTCAGAAAAAAGATGATGATCCTCTCTATAAAATTAGTGAAGATCCAAGCCAAAATTTCCCGACGTTTTCCTTCTCAGATAGGATGAAGAGGAGACTCTATAAAGCCTGGAACAGGGCAGGAATAGTGAAACTATTAGGAAGAAGCATTGGTTATAAATTACTGTTATCTATCCTATAGTCTATTTGGGCAAAACATGGAGTCATTAGTTTGATCAACATAGGAAATGGTTTCTTTTTCGTTAAGCTCTCGAATAAGGAAGATTATAACAATGCACTTACTAGGGGTCCTTGGATGATTTTTGACTACTATCTAACAGTTAGACTTTGGGAACCACAATTCCAGCCATGGAGAGCCACCATTGATAAAGTGGTTGTATGGGTCAGACTGCCAAATGTATTCTTAGAGTATTATGATTGGGAAGCCTTGAACTGGATTGGGGATAGCATAGGTGATATTATTAAAATAGATTTGAACACTTCAGGGCATCTCAAAGGTCACTATGCAAGAAATTGTGTTCTAGTGGATCTTGGAAAGCAGCTAATTGGGGGGCTCTCTTGGGACAGGGAGGAGTATTATTTGGAGTATGAAGGACTTCATGGTTTGTGTAAACATTGCGGTGTGTATGGGCACAAAATTGAGGAATGCCCACTAATGAACACAACACAGAAAATAAGGGATGGTTTGGATGAATAGAGACATATGGAGAGTACGGGGGAGAGATGAAAGACGCCGTATCGACTGAATTGGACGTTTGGCATGTGGTTCAAAAACCATGGTGACAAAAGAAAGGAAATAAAGAGAGACAGGTGGACAGAGTCTAGTAGAGTAACGGGGGTTACGTTTCGAGATTCTATTCGATAAGAAGGAAAAAGTTAGTGGGGATAAGCCGAAGTTATCTGAGCAGGTCAACGGGTTAATGCAGACATTTTTGGGGAATTGCATGGGCGCCATACAAAGAAAATTTTTAAGGAGAGGAAAAGTAGTGGGAAGAAAACGCTGGGGAGGAGTCGAACATGGACGAAGGAAGCCAAGGGCAAAGTTATGGTAGACACAACCTAAGGAAAGAGAAACATACGAGGAAATGGTGAACAAAGAGGCTAAAAGGGGGGGAGATTTTGAGAGTAACCTTTGGGACTTCGAATGACGAGGAGAGTATTTGAGTAATAGTCAAGAGATGATTTGGTTTTAGGGGAGGAATGTGGGTCCAATTTTGAATAAGCCCCTTATTGGTCAATTTCCTTGATGGTAAGTAAACTAGTCGAACAAGTAATAAAGAGTAAGTAAAGTATCATCCCACAAAGACTGGATACCAAAAGATGACACCAAGTTGCAGAATGAGTTGTGTTAAAAAGAAAATAACTTTGATTGGTTTGAGAGTTTTGATAGCTATACTAATAAACAGGAAAATAACTAAATGATTGTAGTCGGAAGAAGATAGACTGAACTTGGAATCCTTTCTAAGCATATCATTCCCCCAGCTGCCTATACGCAATGCTATAGCATTCATACTGTACAGCTCTCACAATTGCTACAGCATGAACACCCTAAGCAAAGTTATTCAGATAACCACACCACGCTAATCTACCGAAGCTCTCGCGTTTGATACATACAATCCTATTTTGTACTTCTCCTATATGTCTATGACGATTTTTCTAGCTGGACCATCAATACAAATCAAGGTGTATAGTCATGAGCGGTAGACCCATTCCTGAAGTCTACAATCGTCTATCAAAGGAGTATTGGGATGTGGTAGGGGATTTCATAAGGTTTGTGATTCATAATAATGCTGATGATCGTGGTTTGATAATTTGTCGTTGCATCAAGTATGGCGTTGTGAAACGTATTGATCCAAACAATTGTGAGTAGTACTTAGTGATGTATGGAATTGATTAAACTTATACCTGTTGGACAAAACAAGAGAGAAGGATATGGGCAACTGTGCTAGTTAGCTGAATTTGGAAAGGTGTGAATGACCTAACTTTGACACAAGTACATTTGAGGCCGATTGTCTTCAAGATATGACCGATGCAATTGAAGCAGGATTTAGTGAATGCCCAGAAAAGTTTGAGAGATGAAGAGCAATGTAGAGAAGCCTTTGTATGAGAATTGTACGGAGTTCACATTATTACCTGCAGTGCTGAACTTGCACAACTGGAAAGCAAAATATGTGTTGAGTGACTTAGGCGTTATAGAATTGCTTACGCTTTGGAGAAGAATGCTACCACCGGGAAATATATTGATAGAAGCGGGTGAAAGAAAATATCTATTTTCTTCGATTTGTCATATTTGAGTTCCCTTAATGTTAGACATTTTCTTAATGTCATACACATTGAGAAAAATGTGTATGAGAGTCTTTTTGCACATTACTCCATATTCCTGCTAATAAAGAATGTTCTATTATTTTGTATCAAATGAAAGAAATGAGGATGCAAGAGGTGAATTCGGTGAGGATGATCCTTTCCAAAGGTCGTCACTTGAAACACAATTCAATAAGGACGATGCTTAAATGCGTTAGGCATGACCACAATGAAGGAATTTGGATATCAGAAAAGGGGAAGTTGCTTCACAAATAAATAAAAAACAATTGTTACTAAAAAAACATTAAAATTATTAGGACTAGGAAAAGAAAAGAGGGCACTTGATCATATGTATATACCTTTTACCTTTGATGTATTCATAATTGTATAGATAGAATTCAATTATTTGTTTTAATTAGTTGGCACTTGTTGGTTGGAATTGGTTATTTTGTATATTTGAATACATCTAGTTAAAACTACATCTATTTGGGTGTTTGGTATATATGTGTTGTTTCTATAGGTTATTTTGCGGGGGTTAATCAAAAGTGAGCCCCCATTTTTTTTTTTTTTTTTTTTAAAAAGTGTCACACATACTTAACGATTATTTGCCAATAATCATCAAATATTATAAATATATAACGGTTGTTTCAACTAACCATCAAATAAACCCTTTTTTTTCGGTGACAAATACTTTACCGTTTAATATTTTAACCATTAAATATTATACAAAATATTTCATTGTTATGTCAAAAAATCGTTAAATATAGATTGCTATATTTGAAACATATTGTCTTACAACCGTTAGATATAAGACTCTATAAATAACGGTTGTATTAAAAAAAACGTAAGATATATGGCCTAATATTCAATGGTTAAAAATCGTTATATATAAATATTTAACACTCGAATGTTTAACGGTTGAAAACCATTAAATATAGATAAAAATAACAGTTAAATATAGATAAATAGACGGTAGTGCTCACCCAAACTACGCCCCAACCTTGCACAAGATTTGCTTAGACCTTGCAAGACACTAAAGCAACCCTATACTTCATGGGGACGTGCAATACTCTCGGACCTAGTGTGTGCTATGAACGAGGGGCGAATTGAATTCAACATATAACCATGACAAAAGTGACAACATACAAGTTTAGACATTATCAAGTTGTGCAAAGTGATTGTTAATGATGGAAGCAAAAAAGAAAAAGCAAAGGTTGGGCATACCGCAAAACCTATGAGGCTATTTTTGGCCAATGACATTATAGAATAACCTTATAATCTAATTTAACATAAGCTCTCCTCTAAGTAGAAAGTTGTGAATTCTATCCACTTGTAATATAATCTTAGACAATTAGTGCCACTAGTGCAAAAAAGGGCTTTAAGACCGCCTCATTTAGAGCGGATTATAGAGGATCCAGTCTAAAAAGTATGACCGGTGGCAGTTTCGTAAATATAAGGAACTTTTTGAACCGGATTATAAAGGATCCGGTGTTAGACAATTAGTGCCACTAGTATAAAAAAGGGCTTTAAGACCGCCTCATTTAGAGCGGATTATAGAGGATCCATCTAAAAAGTATGACCGGTGGCGAGTTTCGTAAATATAAGGAACTTTTTGAACCGGATTATAAAGGATCCTGTTAAAAGTATGACCGGTGGAAATTTCGTAAATATATAAAATACTTTTAAGACCGGATTATAAAGGATCTCGTCTTAAAAGTATGACCGGTGGCAATTTCGTAAATATATAGAACATTTTTAAGACTGGTTTATAAAGGATCCTATTCTTAAAAGTATACTTTTAAGACTCGGTTGTTTCAAACAACGAGTCTTAAAAGTGTTGAAAAAAAAGTATGATTTGGCAATTTCAAATATATAGAATACTTTTAAGACCTAGGTTGTTCCAAAAAATAGGTCTTAAAAAGTACACTTTTAAGACCGGTTGTTTGAAACAACCGGTCTTAAAAGTGTAAAAAAAATGACCTAAGTGGAAATTTCGTAAAAATATAGAACACTTTTAAGACCTAGGTTGTTTCAAAAAATAGGTTTTAAAAGTATACTTTTAAGACCTAGGTTGTTTCAAAAAAAAATCGGTCTTAAAAGTGTTTTGAAAAAAATTCGACTTTCAAAAAAAAACAGTCTTAAAAGTATACTTTTAAGACTGTTTTTTTTTTTCAAAAAATCGGTCTTAAAAGTGTTAAAAAAAAAAAAAAAAAGCTAAATTTGCTAAACCTGTTAAGTCCGAGAGTCTCTTTGGCTTCTTGGTGATATAATTTTTACTTAGTTATAGATTCAACAATGTCCTAAGAGCCTCATGAATCAAATCTTCAGCAAGAATGCCATCCTCTTCCTCTAACCTACTCGCAATCTTCATAAGTCATTCCAAGAACCACACAATCAAATCCTTAGCAACGTTGGCGGTGAGATGCTTCGAGGGTTTTGCGATGGCGTCGACTCCAATCCTCAGCAATAGTGAAAGCGTACTACTTCGAGGATTCTGGACGACGACGGCTCCTTCCTCTTCGATCTATGACTCCTCCCACGCCTCCTTCACACACATTCGGCTTAAAATCAAACCCAGATCTCTTCTTGCGTAAGTCTGTTTATTCCTATCTTGACTGCTCCTGCTCAGATCTGGACTTCGATTTTGGTTGCTTGAAGTTTTGCTAGCATCGACAAGAGGATTTTGCTCATATTTAGTTGCTTTAAACTTGTAATTTTTTTTGTAGATCTGGATTTCAATTTCACCTCGATTTTATATTGATTTAAATTTGATTTCCATAGTGAATGATTTCTATTTCTTGTTATTTTTTCTTATTTCTCGGACTTTGTAATCATCTTTTTTGTTTTTCTTGTTGTTGTTGCTTCCAATCTTTTCTTGGTTCTTTGTCGCCGATGACTTAGAGACATTCAAAATGTTGCCGAGATCGGTGATTTGGGACCAATTGTTTCATTTGGGTTTTTTATTATTATTATTATTATTATTATTATTATTATTATTATTATTATTATTATTATTATTATTATTATTATTAAAACACTTTTAAGACCGGACATTTGGGACCATATTTTTAATACCTTTGGAATGAGACCGGTTCCGATCCGGTCTTACGAGGTGTTTTTTGTCCGATCTTAAAAGACTTTTTTGTACTAGCGTGCATGCCCATCTAATTAAAAAAAAAATAATGTTATTGTACAATTTATAATCTCCCCTATTAGATCATTTTTTAGAAATATGTTTCTTTAATGTAGAAATAGGTTACCCTTCTCTGTCACTTTTTTCCCTCCAAAAAATAGTGAAATATAATAGGGATATTTTATTCCCTTCAGGCATTCACCACGTTTCTTTGTTCCCTAGGTTTCTCTCGTCGACTCTCTAGTTTATAAGGCTTTTGAAATCCCAACATTATATATATATATATATATATATTATACACACACACCACTCATTCCTCACCATTTTCTTCGCAATTCTCTCTCTCTAACCATGGTAGGTTCAGTGAGGTTAGTATGCTTTCTCTCTTTGAATTACGTGCTTTGCTTACTTATTTTTGAAATACCCTACTCGCTCAATGCATATATCTATATCCATATATACTTGCATCTTCAAACAACCACACATTATTCTACTGGATTTTCTTTCGTAGTTCAAAAACTCTAGCATGTTATATTTGTATTCTTGATTACAGCATTATCAACGGTGGTTTAAATGCACTTTCCTAACTCATCTTCTTCATAAAAACAGTCTGCAAACCTCTAGAGCTTCAAACTATATGTTTGTTCCTTTATGACTTTTCATCGGCCTACTACTTGTGTTCCTTTCATTGTTCTTGGGCACGATGTTCTTTGAACTTAAAAAGCGTACGTGAATGAATATTATATTTATGGACGAGTTGAAAATGCGGGAAGAATCATTAGAAACAAAAGTGTGTTGTTTTTTTTGGGGGGGGGGGGTGCTACCTTATGACTCTCCGACTCTAGATACTTAATATTTATGTAACATTGTACCATGAGTGTTTTCCTAAAACAATACTTGTTGTGCCTGGATTTTGACTTTGTAAAAAGGCTTTAAATGGTAATTTTGGAAAGCAATCAATTTACAATAATGAAGATTTTTTCATTTCTTTTTTATTTATCATTCTTATTGCGAAAATCCTTTTTCTATTATAACTACTATTATTGTTGTTGTTGTTGTCATCATTATTGTTGTATAATTTTTTTTTATTAGTAATTCATATCGGACCTATGGGCGACATAGTAAGTTGTTGACCTCTCTACTTTTTTTTTTTTTTTGATAAACTTGAGCAACCACAAATTAACTAGCCTTTATTAGTAGCGAGTAACCTTTCAAGCTCCACGTCCGCATGTAATACAATTTGGAAACCTAGTAAGGATGAAAGGCTTGCTTTAGCCAAGCGGTCAACCGCTATATTCACCCAGCGACTAATATGTTGAATGTCGACATTCCAATACCGATCAACAACGCTTTTAAGCTCCTCGAGCAGTCGAATATCCTCGTGCGCTGTGTTTATGGGATTTCTAATCAGATCCACTGCCTCCACAGAATCAGTTTCCAAGATGACATCCTTATCCCCATGTCCCATTGAGTCCATGAATACAACCCCAAAGCTTAGTAGTTAAACTATCTCCCTCTTCCCCTTTGAACATGAATCCCTTAATGAAAGTGCTATACTCATCACGCAAAATCCCACCGCTAGCTACACCAGAAGCAGATGGTAAGTATGCTCCATCAGTGTTGATCTTTATTTGCCCTGGCGGTGGTGGATGCCAGCGTTCTCCATGCGTGCTCCACAGAGGCTGTTGGCTAGTCTTAATACAGAACCTGTCACGGGTAGTTTGCATGCTAGAAACCATAGCCATGACGCTGTTTTGTAAGGACGTGTTTGAGATCGTTTTACCTTCGAAGACCGCAGTATTCTGAAGCCGCTACAACCACCAGCACACGATTGCGAAGGTATGCCTCCACTCATCCGTTCGTTGACTCTTCCCTCATTGGCAAATGTTCCACCTAATCCATTGGTCAAACAACATAGTGTTGAAGTTTCTCCAGAGATGCAGTGGTACGAGCTGCTTCTAGAGGTCAAAAGTAATTGGGAAGTCCCTTAGAACATGTTGTAAGGACTCTATTTTCGCATTGCAAATCTGACAGTATGCATCAGTGCTCAAACCACGCTTGTATCTAGATTCATTGGTCAAAAGCCGCTTGTGCAAAACAAGCCATAAGAACATCTTACAGCGCTCTAGAATCAGTAGCTTCCACATTTTCTCCCATACCAGATTAGGCTGCAACGTGCCATTATTAAGTGACTCGTAGGCGGATTTCACGGTAAAGGCACCATTCTTGTTCCATTTCCACTATAGGCACCTATTAGGTAGACCCTCAGATCCCTCATGTACCTTGCTCCATGTGCGCTTAATTCCATTCCAGAGATTCGACCCTGGGCGCCTTATATCAATCTTTGGTATAGTGCTGGATTGATAGGGCAAACCTTTATAGCCTATAAACTCCACAAGTGCAAGGGCCGTATCAAGTAATAAAGTGATAAGAAAAGTATCGTTCCCATGAGGACTTAGTACCTACAAGTTCAGTTAAGCATTAATTTCACAATTTTATTTAAGTTGAGCAAAAAAAATTGAATTTGATTAAGATAAAGAAAAAGAAAATCAAAACTAAAATAAAAATAAGAAAACTACCACAATAATCAAATGAGCAACCCAGAGTCACTAATCCCTTATTAGCTTCATAAACCTTGTTTCCATTAATTTAATTAGTTTTAATATCAATTTTGTTAATCTTGAGTATAAATAGCTATAAGTGTCGTCATGATTGACTTACAACCCTCTCTTGAGTGTGACTTGTTATGTCTAACATAGTTACTCAAGAGGCAACAAAAATCGAACACACTCTTCAACAATTATATGGGGCCATTAGGTATATGTCTATCCTAACCGCAAATTAAATCGTTATTTAATCCCATATATACTTAATTCCAAAGCCTAATTAAAATCCCTTTCGTCAAGGTAAATCCTAATGATCAAAATCATATTCAATGATGGCCAATCACTAAATAGATAAAACTAACCAAGATTAAGTAACCAAAATTAATATCAAATTTAACTAAACAATGAAAACAAAATCCAATTCACCCACAAGTTCATAGGTCCTCTAGGTTGCAAAACCAACTAGCCACACATGGCTCTAATAAAATCCATAACAAAAAGATAACAATTCATGTTCAAAGAATAAAGAGAGAGAGAGAGGAAAGAAAGATTCTCTGTCGCCTCCACAGTCCTTCCGTCCTTCCGTGGAGATGATGAAGAGAACTGAAACGCTTAGCCCCTACTCCTCTGTTTCCTAGTTCCTTCTCGTTCTGCGTCTCTCAGATCTTACATACTCTCCTCCGATCCTTTTTCACTGTGCCGTCCTCTTCAACATATAGAGTTTTTGGTTTCATACGTCTTGGGCCCCGTGCACAATTGCTTCCTCTTAATTACTTGGAGACCACGTCTATTCAATTCCCAAAGTTGCCAAAACAATGAATTGGGAATAAATCAATTATATTGATTGTCTCGTGCTTCCTCTAATTGAACAAGAAAAGGAATTATATAATAATAATAATAATGAAAAACTGAATTTTTATTTCTTCTTTTCTTTTTTAGAAAGCTTCTCATTATTATTACTTATTTCCTAAGCTCAAACTTTATTTTAAATTGAAACCTACTAATAATGCATCTAGATTGATATCCCTTAAAATCTCAACAAAATATCTTCAATTTAGCATTGATGACTTCCTAAATACATCAAAATATATCTTAAATCTATTAAAAATAGGAAGTCATCATAGATCCACAGCTATATTTATTCCTTAATACCTTCACCTAAAAATCATCCTTTCTAGTTGAGAGATTCCACCCAATCTTCATAAGGTAGGCTTGGTTATAATAGTTAGTATGCCGAATTCCTAAACCTCCCCTGGTTTTAGGCTTACATATCACATCCCAAGAGACTAGTGGAATTTTCCTTTGCTCTTCAGTACTCCCCCACAAGAACTGACGATTACATCTATCCAAGGATTCACACGTACTAGCAGGCAGTAGGGACGTTTGCATGACATACCTCGAAATGGCCGTAGTAACCGAAGATATAAGAGTAGATCTTCCTGCAGAGGAGAGGGATTTTTCTTTCCAATTGGATAATGTTACCTTTACCTTGTCCACCACATAGTGATAGGACTCCTTAGTCACACATTTATGATGAAGGGGAACACCTAGATACTTACCCAAATCACTTGTAATTGAGAAACCTAGCAAAGCACACATCTCAGTCCTTCTAATATGGTTAACATTTTTGAGAAAAAAACTCTAGTTTTTTGGTAATTAATCTTCAACCCAGAGCTCTCACAAAATGCCTTAAGACATGACTTGATAGTGGCTACCTGATCCATTAACGCTTCTATAAAGAGGATGATGTCATCCACGAAGAAAAGGTGCGAAATAGGAGGCCCCGTTCTTGTGAGACGAATTGGCTTCCAATGGCCTTCAAGAATAGCAGTTTTGGATGAGATGCGCCAGCTTTTCCATGCAGATAACAAACAAGTAGGGTGAGAGTGGATCGCCTTGACGTACTCCTCTGGATGGGTGGAAGAGTTTGGCTTTATCCCCATTCCATAACAATTGCATTTTAGAAGTAGAGACACACTGGTTGATGATGTTAATAAAGCTACTTAGGATATTAATTTCCTGGAGACAGCTCAGCAAGAAATTCTAGTTAACTTGATCATATGCTTTCTTAAGATCTATTTTGATTGCAAAGAAGCCTTTTTTCTTCTTCATTCTACACATAGTATGAATTACCTCCTGAGCCACAATTATATTATCACTACTATGTCTTCCTGGAATAAAGCTACATTGGTTTGACTCTATCACCTGGGGGAGAATAGGCTTCAAACAATTCACAATAATTTTTTATACTGCTTTGTATATGACATTATAGAGGCTAATAGGTCTCAAGTCCCCTATATTTTTAGGATGATCTTTCTTTGGAATGAGGACAATCAGGGTAATATTTATCTCAGGAATAGCCTGCGGATTAGCAAATAAGGACTTTACATAATTAGTGACAACACACATATCATACTCCGTTGCTTCTGGTAGAAAAGAGCATTGAATCCATCAGGCCCTGGGGATTTAAGTGCACCCATACTAAAAATAGCTTCTCTAACTTCAAAATCAGAGATTTCACTATCACATCGTTGCAGAAGACCCCTCCACACAAGGGTATGACATATGGCAGTCAAGTGCTGGTCAATTTAGCACATCCTCTGACAGAAGATTGGAGAAGAAGGAGGTGGCCATACCTTTTATTAACATAATGTCAAAAACCCAAGAGCCCTCGACATCTTTAATAGCCTCAATCTTCTTAGTTTTCCGTCAATGATTGGCAAGAGCGTGGAAATACCGTGTGTTTCGATTGCCATATACTGACCACTTTGCTCTAGCTTTTTGCGCCAAAATGAGAGATTCTTGAAGTAACACATCCTCAAGATCCTTCCAGATAGCTAATTAGAGCTCCTCATATCTGGGAAGCAGACTATCAAGCCGGTGTAAGAGATGTCTCTTCTGTCCCTTTGTATGCTTGAACACCTCTTTATTCCACTTAGAGCACACATGGGTAAATTGGGATATAATTTGACGCCAAGAGATGTCTTAAAGCCAAGATTTCTTAACAAACTCATCAAACTTTTCATGTAATACCGAAGCAGCAATGAGTCGAAAAGGACGGTTTGGTTTAGATGTACCCACCGATGTATCCAATCGGAGAAACAAAGGTCGATGATCTGATTTAAAGAAAGGTAAATGAACAACTGAGGCGTTAGGAAACATAGTAGCCCACTAATCATTAGCAAGCATCCTATCTAGCCTTGCCTCTGATGCTCCTCGTTTCCACGTAAATTCTGGTCCAACAAAACCTACATCCCTCATATCATGCATGTCAACCTAGCTAAAGAGGTCACGGTCATAAGCGATACGGAACGTGGCAGATGACCGCCGTTCACTATGAAGTATCGTACCATTAAGGTCTCCTCCAATCATCCAAGTGCCCTGTATTGTTTGTGCCCGAGAGATATTACTCCACAAGGTCCGTTGACTAGCGTTGGATGGGCTAGCATACACAACAGTAAGGATCCAAGAACATCTTGTTACACAAGTAATTTGAAGGTGCATGTATTGATGGTAACGTTCTAACACAGCAACGTGCAAAATAGAAGGCTCCCATAGACACCAAATGCCTCCACTGTACCCCTCACTATCCATTAGCTCCATATGAGAAAATCTCAACTAGTTGGCTCGACTTGTAGATGCCTCCTTAGAACATCGTGTTTCCAAAATTGCAATGAAATCTAGTTTATAATGAGCTTTGAGGTCACGTATAAGAGCAGGAAAACTTCGTGCCCCGGTGCCTCTAGAATTCCAGATCATGTAATTCATTGGGAAACAATAGAGGTGTGCTGGGGTGTGGCAGGCTCCCCCTCAACCTTATCCTCGTCAGTCATGAGCTCATCCACTGGTTGGTGAGTAAGCAAGTTAATATCCTGTACCTAAACTACATCATCCTCGGCTCCTTGTGCCACTACCGTGTTCACGACTTGATTATCCTCCACTAGTGCCACCATTAGTTCATTGTCCACGCAAGTAGCTGGCCCACCAAACTTGTTGGGCATTGCATAAGGCACAGACGTCGAATTGCAAGTATTAGATTCCACGGCCTGCAAAGCTGCAAATTGATTTGAATTAATGGGCTCCAAGATCGGGCCCACACGCAATCCATGAGCAGCCTTGTCTCGGGTAGGGGCCTTGTTCTCTTTCCCTTTGGAGTTTCCTTTATTTGTATTTTTCCATTTGGATCCCACCTGTACCCATTTGGTTTTTAATGGGCCCACTTCTTTGACCAAATCCCCTTTATTAACAATCTTTCCTGGAGTAACTTCAGCCTGCGTCTTCATCATCTGAGATTTGAAATTGATTCCCGACAAATCCTGGTCAACTCCCTGCTGCACATGCTCATTAAAACCTTTCCTTATTCCAGCCAAAATCATATCTCCACAAAAGTCACGCCTTAATATCTGTAGTTTCCCAAATGGGCTCTTTACGTCGTTCTCATCGCCAGTGACTATCCTTAGGCCGCCGTCCACCCGAGCTTCCTTCTCCAACTTACTTCCACCACCATCTTCGGTATCGGAACCCACCAATTGCTGATCCTCCGTCTCGTCAGTAGGTTCAGTCTGTCTCATTGAGCATCCCTTCTTTTGATGCCCATACTTGCCACATTCAAAACATACTTAATGGAGCCCTTCATAGATTATGGTCCTCTCTTCTCCAAATACCATATACGTCGGCAATAATGGTTGCTTCAGATCAATCTCCATACAGATACGCTCAAAGCCACCTTTCTCATAGATAGAGGTAGATCAGTCAATCTTAATCATTTTCCCAACCATGTTACCTATACGGCGCAACGATTCAACATTATAAAACTCAAAAGGAACATCCGGTAACCTACTCCAAGCCGCAATATTGCATTGCAAGTCTGCCTTCCAGGGATTAAAATTCGGGCGCCATCTCTAAACAATCAAGTAATGATCTTCTATCATCCAAGTTCCCTCCTGAAATGCATACTCTTTGTCTTCTTTATTGGAGAACAAAACAATGTAATATCCATTATTCAGTGGGATAAGCTTTAAAGGATCCTTTTGCCGCCACATCTGATTGATACGATCCTGAATAATGTAGGTAGGGAAGTTTGCACCCAACACCTTGATAATCAGTGAGTTCATCCTTAGCAGGCACCACGCGGTGTATTCTTCAGCAGTGAATTTTAGAGCCCCTGGTTTGCCTTCCAGTCGTCACGCCATCTGGTTTTCTTCCTCATCCGACTCCACCAGGTCACACTGGACATCCTTCTCATTCAACCTATGGAAGTAATCCTTCTATCCTTGCACAATATCATCCTCCTTAGAATGTTTCACCAGAAAACCTACATAACCAGGCGATAGCAATTTGTCTCTCGAACGATAGCTTGGGCGTTGATGATTGAATATTATTACACTTATTTGTATCTCTTGGTGAATAAATTTAGGATTTTTTAGTTAATAAATAATAGATTTTATTACTTAATTGGGCTTTGAGCTTTTAATTGGATTCGATTCATTCTTTATGATTAAATTCCAGATTTATAGTGATTTAGTATTTTCATCATAACTTTTGATCTATATATCCGATTAGCATGATTCTTCTTTCCTTTTTTAGATGATTCAGAGAGCTACAATTGTTATGAAGATTTGGAAGGCTGATTCGAACAAGAAGATGGACGAAATTGGAGCTAAAGACATACCCATTTTTCTGGATTTTTATTTTGCTCGAATTTTGTAATAAAAGATCATTTATTAGAGGTTTCCTATTCTTAGAGGTTTCCTATTTTTGAAGGTTTCCTATTTTTGGGCCAATCTTGTAGCCCTAGTGTTTCCTATTTATAGGTTAGATTAGATGGCTAAAAACATATTCTCAATTACGTTGAATAGGATTTTCTTTTTGGTTTTCTTCTTCATCTTTTCTTCTTTGTTTTGCTTAGCCATGCTTGGCTAAGCTGTTGGAATCCGTACAACGCAGCGGATTAAAAAAACTTACGGATCTAATCCCAAGGATCACTCAGGTGCGTTTAAACAAGGCTAGGGAATCCGAAATTACCTTAGGAGAATTCGTTTGCGGCTTGTTCTTCGTTGAACAGGTGTGCTACCTCCTCGATCGATCGAAGACGACTCGTAGGATCGTCTTCGTCCACCGTATCCACACAAACAACTTTTGAACACGGCCGCGCGTGCTAGCGCCTCTTGTGCGTGTCTCTTGATTTTCCACTCTAGGGTTTTTCTCGCGGCTTTCGAATGCGCTTGATAAAATGTCCCGTGAGTTTTCCAAACCCGTTCGGCGCATTATATAAAATTAATCCTCATTAATTTTGAAATTTAAATTCAAATATGGATTAAAATACATTAATTACGTCAATCAAATCGATGTAACGTATTTAATCCGCATTAAAAGCTGATTTGAAATTCGAATTTGGAATTTGAATTAAAATAAATGTATTAATTAAATCCATCTAATAGATCTAATCAAATCCATTTATTTAATCCAAATTAAAAACCTTCGATTTAATTTATCTCTATAAATTAAATCCGAGAAATAATATCTATCTATTTAATTTAAATTTGAGATACCATATCTCAATTTAATATTAAACAGATATACGATATCTTTATTCGAAAATTAAATGAGATACAATATCTCAATTTGTTTTAGATATTTAATTTATCAAATAAATTAAATACAAAACAAATATATTAATATTATAATCTCTATAAATAATATTAACATATTTTAATTTCGAATTTAATATATATATATACATACATATATATATATATATCCTAGATTAAATTCGATATTCATTAAATCTTAGACGTATCTAAGATTGATGAATCTGACACATTTGCTCGTGTTGAGTTATTCTTGTGTATGACCCCGTAGGCCCATATGAGATTAGCAGTGGGCCAACATTGTGTCAGCCCACAAATCACAAGCGGCCTCTAGCAAGACATTGCGACTACCCAATTCACATGGGGATCGATGACACGATACAACCTATCGTACAACCATGTCACGTCCCTTTTGTCACGTGATAATTTCGTCAAGGATGAGGCATGGATAATGTCAACTTCCTTTTCTTGACCACTACTTTCTCGATTCTCGAGTAGTCTAATAAGTGAAAATGGAAACTCCTTTCCATCACAAGACGGCCGTACATTTCTTAGACTCACTCATCGAGGGGCCCAAAGATTATCTCTCTACAAATGTGAGGGACA
Organism: Acacia acuminata; assembly: GCA_019022655.1. Taxonomy (NCBI): domain Eukaryota; kingdom Viridiplantae; phylum Streptophyta; class Magnoliopsida; order Fabales; family Fabaceae; genus Acacia; species Acacia acuminata. Next base: position 1,795,825 of record JAFJYI010000049.1, on the reverse strand, counting down.
AATTCCATCTTGACCATTCACATTCCTCCGCATGAAAACCACTGATCCCGATCCCAGCCTTTATCATCACCCGGTCAAAGGTGACTTTTGACTATGTCAAAGGTCAGTGACTCATCATATAGGAATCCATGATGGTCTCAGGTCATAGGGCGTTGTGACGCGGTTATACATGAGATAAGCTTATGACTAAATCCATGCGGCTTTCTCATAGTGGGTCGGTCCAAAGACCTTGTACTCTTACAAGTGCCCATGACTTTGATTCGTATCTCCATACGTCATCAAAGTCATACGGTCTTACCTCATCTTCGCTCCGCGTAGATCACCAATCGTGGACATTTAGGATATCATCTATAAGATATATCCAGGGATCAGTTATCATTGTAAACATGCGAATGAAGTGATAACTTAATGGAGAACAATGACTTGCCCTAGGGCATAATTTCCAACATAAGCTTCTGTGGTTAACCCAACGTGAGGATTCCATGATTCATTTAGAGAACTTGTGCTTTATCGGTGATTTAACTTGTTTCTATTTTCATCTTATCGGATCCGATTTCGAAAATAGTTCGAATATTAGATTTAATATTCGGTTTGGTTTATCCCAAGGACGAGTTCGAACTAGGTTTTAAGTTTTGTGTGTGATCACACGAAACTGGACGCCGATGTTCGGACATATTCTAGGCGATCGTCTAGTCGAGGGATTTTCTCGGGCGAATGCGAGATCTCGGTTTGTCCAGAGCCAAACGTGGGTTATTTATATTTTGTTCAATGATGGAAGTCTCGGAATCCGAATGTTGGGTTGATCGATTTTAATCTGGTTCTTCTCGTTTTCTTATATTCTATTTTATCTTTGCTTCATTTAAATTGCATTTCTATTTTAGTTTATTAATTTAAAAATACAAAACCCAATCCCCCTTGTTTTTATTGGATTTGCATGACATTTAGATTACTTAGGATTCAATAAAAGGCTCCTCGAGAAGAGAGAACAATCCTAGGTTTGCCTATACGCAATCCTTGGTTATTGTTGATTGTGGACCCCAAGGCTAATGACAAAAGGTCTTCATCAAATGGCGCCGTTGCTGGGGAGCTAAGTAATTGGCTCCCTAGGTGATTTAATTGTCAAATTCACTTTTGACAAGGGGTTTCTCGTGTGAAGCTTGTTAGTTTTGCATTTTTGATTTTTCCATTGCATATAGTTTAGGATTTTTGCATTTAAGTAGCTTGCATAGCACTCATTGCATTATTGCATTGTCTTGACTTGGTAGCTTCTGTGTGGTGTGTTTGTATAAAATTCGATATGATTTTGAGCTTATTTGTTTGATTTCACCATGTCTCCAAGTTAATTCATAGCATACTTGCATATTTCATCATTTAAAAAAAATATTATTTTATTTTTCACTTGCATTTGTATTTTCTTGTATTCCTTATCTTAGTTTTTATAGTTTATAGTTTGATAGTTTTCTTGTAATTCCTTGGGAATTAATTGTATTGAAATTTCATGGCTTGGTTTTATGGGCAATCATAATCTACCTTTCAGTTCTCACTCTTTTGTAGGTAATCAAGAATGTCATGGTCCTTTCCACCACCCATTACATGAACCATACCACCAACCTCCATTTCAACAATATCATCAACCCTCTTACTTACCATCCCATCCTTCATTTCATCCCACTTCAGGACCATGCCATCCATCTCATGAATCCCAATACCTATTTGACCCACCTTATGAACCTCATTCTCAACCATGTATGCCCAACCAAGATCCTTCATTTTGTGCGAGTCATTGGAGATTTCCAAAATCAAACGGCTTGGGCTGTAAATGAGTAGTGGTCACTTAAGGACAACTTTCATCAACTAATGAACTCTTATTTTAGAATGATGGAACAATAAGCGAAATCGTATGAGAGATTAGGAGAAGAAATTGAGCAACTAACACAAGTGTTGAAAATGAAATTTCAAGGAAATCCTTCTCTCATGGTCACACATGCACAAGAAGTGAAGAAGTACAAAAGTGCATTGAAGAGTCCTCTCTCCCATTTGGTAATGATTCTATCCTTATAGAAGTAGACCCTCATACTTCTTTGGCTATTGAAGCAAGTCATGGTTTGAGTGATAATGAGGTGGGCGAGGAAATCATTGTTGAATCCCCTCAATTGTTTGGACATGTAATTGCTCTACCAATTGGCTTTAGTAGTAGTGATTCGACTGTACTTGTTGATGAGTGTGTTCCTATTTCTTCATATGATGCTTTAACGATGAAAATGCTTCTCTTCATAGTACTATGGATGAATGCGATAAATTGAATGACATATTTTCATGCTCTTGTGAGGAATATCAAATATGTGTGGATTGTTATCATGAAAAATGTCATATACTTGTTGAGCTTCAAAAGAAAGCATTTAATGAAGTGGTTGATTCTACTATTGATCATAATGCACCCTCTTGTACTATTGATGATAGTAAGCATGTCAATTTTGAAAAGATTGAATCAAGCACGGATGCCAATGTTGATGATGATGTTCTTGCTTGAATGGTATGCTTGATTGTTCAGATTTTTCATTTGTGAGTGAATGTTGTATGTGATTGTTCGATTATGAATGATGTCCCGTTGGTACCGAGATTACTCGCATCGATTTTGACTTGCTTGAGGAATCGATGTTGATTAAGAATTGAGTTGCATTCTAATCGATGTGCATCCTGAGATTAATGCTGCATTATTTGGTGATTCTGACTTGCTTAGTGATTCTGCATTACTTATGGATTCCGTTGTTGATGCGAGTGAGAAAGATCATAGCCTAGAATACCAAATGCATAGAATTCCCATTGGATTACCTCCTTATAGTCTTGTTGGTGACAAAGATTCTGAAATTTTGATTGATAAAATCTTGCATGTTGATGAATCTTTTCAACAAGTACTTTCTTGTGATTTGCCACCGATTTAGAAAAACAAGATAATTGTTTTGAATCTTTACACATTCCAGTGGTGATTATTTGAAAAATTCGCTTCATTCTTCCACTCTTTTCCCTTCCATCTCTTTTGATTGCAACGATGATGTGGTGTACTCCAACACTAAGTTGGATTCCACACCTTCCATTTTGCAAGCACAAGAGAATGTTCACAATATGATTGGTTGCTTGACTCCTACTTGATGGGAGTATCATTGATTTCCTTGGATGTGATACTTACTTGGAGAGTTTGGAACTTAACATACCCTTAATTCACTCAAAATTTCTCCATGTCTCTATTTTTGGATGGGATACTGCTATTTGCTTGTCTCATTTGCAGGCGCATTCTTGGAAAGGTTTTCGATGGAACCAACATCCACCGTACATTCTTGGACCTCTTCCAATAGATCCTGAGCCACCTCCATCAAGGGAATTCAATGTGGGAGAAGATGTTTCAAGGGAAAAATTCATGATTATCATCAAAGATGAGAACTTCTCCTTCAAGCGACTCAAGATACTCTAACAAAGGTTGTCTCTTTCCTTACTTATTTTCTTCCTAATTCATATGATTACTTGGGCTTAATTGTTGTATGAGGAAGATAAGTGTGGGGGAGGGACACAATTCAGTAGAAAAAGTAGAAATAATGTAGTTCAATAGGTAAAAAAGAGAGAGAGAGAGTTTTTATGAATAACACACTCTCTTTCTATGATTGCTCTACCTTTGGTGAACTTTGACATCTTGGTTTTGATGGATCCTTCTATTTGAGGCTGAATTTCTGGACTCTTGGATTATATTTCTTGGTAGTTAATTTTGGGATGCTGATTGCATGATTTGGTATTCACCTTTGTGAGATTTTGGGCCTACATGAATGGAATTCATCTTTTACCATTCTTTCTTTCATGTGTGCATCTACTCACGATTTGTGTTCTCTAGAACTTGCTCATTTTCTTTTTGAAGCTAAATTTTTCACTTACGTGCATAAGTATGATGGAAGCTTGTTTTCTTTCTTTCATTTTCCCACTTTGGCCAAATAGTCTGCCCCTTACATTATATTCCTTTTGCTATCCCCTTTTGTGCCTTCTTGACTCATTCTTTTCTAAGTCACATTACAAGCCTAAGCGTAAAACCATTTTATTCCGCACCTTGAAAATTTATTGAGCATTGGTTTCACCTTGGTTTTGTGTTTCAGTGTGGGGGTTGCCCAGGTGTGCAACATTTTAAGTGTGGGGGGGACTATTTGATTTTGATTTTGTGTCATTCATCATTTGCCATTAATGTTGGTCATTGTGATTCTATACCAAAAGAAAAGTACAAAAAAGAAAAAATAAAAAAACAAGAAAAAAAAAAAGAAAAAAAAAAAAAAAGAAAAAAAAGAAAGAAAAAAAGAAAGAGGAAACAATGTAAAGAAGAAGAAATAAAAAGAAATGATATTGAGGTGATTTGCTATTATTAACGATGTTCTTTGAATTTCTTGGGTGCTTAGCCTCATATCCATACTTATTCACACCTATACCCTAGCCCCATTACAACCTTCAATAACAAGCTCTCTTGATTTTTGCATGCATGTGTTATAAGTAGTGGAGAAGTAGAAATTGAGTAAGTTTATGGTAGAACAATTTTCTTAAGTAGAATTTGAGCGATACACTTATTGACCCTATACACTTGAAAGATCGATTGAGGGCATCCCTTGTGAGACCATCTTGTGTGATTAGCATCATTGATTGAGATTGCCAGGATTTTTAATTGGAGATGAAAGGATTTTGGTCTTGATTGATTGGTCTTTTGAAGCTTTGTGTCCCTTGGTAAATTCTTGCATTGTTAGCAATAGTCGAAAGGAAGAGTTTTTCATTTTAGTCTTTTTCTTTTAATTTTGCCCAGGAGTGCAAAAGGATAAGTGTGAGGGAATTTGATGATTGAATATTATTACACTTATTTGTATCTCTTGGTGAATAAATTTAGGATTGTTTAGTTAATAAATAATGGATTTTATTACTTAATTGGGCTTTGAGCTTTTAATTGGATTTGATTCATTCTTTATGATTAAATTCCAGATTTATAGTGATTTAGTATTTTCGTCATAACTATTGATCTATATATCCGATTAGCCTGATTCTTCTTTCCTTTTTTAGATGATTCAGAGAGCTACAATTGTTATGAAGACTTGGAAGGCTGATTCGAACAAGAAGATGGACGAAATTGGAGCTAAAGACATACCCATTTTTCTGGATTTTTATTTTGCTCGAATTTTGTAATAAAAGACCATTTATTAGAGGTTTCCTATTCTTAGAGGTTTCCTATTTTTAGAAGGTTTCCTATTTTTGGGCCAATCTTGTAGCCCTAGTGTTTCCAATTTATAGGTTAGATTAGATGGCTAAAAACATATTCTCAATTACGTTGAATAGGATTTTCTTTTTAGTTTTCTTCTTCATCTTTTCTTCTGTGTTTTGTTTAGTCATGCTTGGCTAAGCTTCGTGGTTAACCCAACGTGAGGATTCCATGATTCATCTAGAGAACTTGTGCTTTATCGGTAACTTAACTCATTTCTATTTTCATCTTATCGGATTTGATTTCTGGAAATAGTTTGGATATTAGATTTAATATTCGGTTTGGTTTATCCCAAGGACTGAGTTCGAACTAGGTTTTAAGTTTTGTTGTGTGATCACACAGTGGGACGCTGCTGTTCGGACATATTCTAGGCGATCATCTAGTCGAGGGATTTTCTCGAGCGAATGTAGAGATCTCGGTTTGTCCGAGCCAAACGTGGGTTATTTATATTTTGTTCAATGATGGAAGTCTATGGAATCCGAATGTTGGGTTGATCGATTTTAATCTGGTTCTTCTCGTTTTCTTATATTCTATTTTATCTTTGCTTCATTTAAAGTGCATTTCTATTTTAGTTTATTAATTTAAAAATCCAAAACCCAATCCCCCTTTTTTTTATTGCATTTGCATGACATTTAGATTACTTAGGATTCAATAAAAGGCTCCTCGAGAAGAGAGAACGATCCTAGGTTTGCCTATACGCAATCCTTGGTTAATTGTTGATTGTGGACCCCAAGGCTAATGACAAAAGGTCTTCATCAGACGTGCCATTTTGTAGTCTTGGGTTTGGATCCTTAGAGCCACCAGCCTTATTCTCGTTCTTCTCACCAAATATCCAAATTTGATCCGAATGCAAAGCATGCTTCCCCATCACCTAGCTTACCCTTATCGGCTTCCCTGTCACCTTGCTTGCCCTTAAATTGGTATCTCTTTAGCTGTCACTTTTACCATCTCCGCCGCCGATCCTTCCGGGATGATTTGCCGTAATCTCCCAAAATAACCAGATTAGAAAAGGATTTGCAATATAATGTAACCTTTGGGTCGTTTCCCAACGAATTTCGCAACGTCGGTTTAATTTGAATAGCAATAAAATGTTGATAAAAAAATGGGGGTTTTTTTTTATTCAGAATAAGATTGAAAACAGAAATATGCAGAAACAAAATGAAATAACACGATTAAACAAAAAACATAGGATTAAAGGATTAACCCAGGATTCGGATTCCACCACTTCCCTTCCTCGGACGAAAAAAGATTTATAACCAAACTCGTGATCGACTCTAGACAAACCGAAATCTATGCATTTGTCTAGAAATTCCCTCAACTGAACAATCATTCAGAATTTGTTAGAATCGGTGGTGCACCTCGTACGATCGCACGATACTTTAACCTAGTCCGAACTACGTCCTTGGGAAATGTCGATATGTGTTTTTAATCAAAAACCCAATCCAAATCCAAAAATCGAATCCGATTAAAGAATGCAGAAATGAGTTAGACGGTTACCGATTAAGTGCGAATCCTCTGGATAGTGGATGGAATCCTCATCGTGGATTAATCTCAAAAATTTAGCCGAACATAATTAAGAAAGATGAAAAACGAGATGAAGAAAGTGAAGAACATTGCGAGAGAATTTGAAAACTACTATTTTGATCCACCGAAATCTAAAAACATGAATGAGAATGTGTTTGTGGCTGCTGCCTCACTTAACCTAAAATGAAAAAACGAAATGGGGCTCCAATCCACAATTCAGCCCAAAATGGAAAATAAAATAAAATGGGCTTTAATTATAAAATTCGAGCCCAAAAATACATATGACTTTGGCTCCAAAATCGACCGCCCTCTTGTCCGAATTTGCTCTTCATGTCTTCATAACAATTGTAGCTCTTTGAATCATCTGAAATATGAGACAAAAATGAGGCAAATCCGATGTCTGGTTCAAGAGTTATGGTAAAAATGGTGAAGCAATGTAAAACTGAAATTTATTATTAAATAATGGCTAAAATATAATAAAAGGCCCAAAGCCCAAATAAGTATAAAAGCCATTATTTATTAGCTAAAGAGTCCTAAATTATAAATCAAGAGACAAAAAGTAGTGTATGAAATATTCAATTATCAAATTCCCCCACACTTATCTTTTTACACTCCTGAGCAAAATTCAAAGAAAAAAACCTAAAGGAGAAACTTTTCTTTTCTAACAATTGCTAACAATGCAAAAATTGAACAAGGGACACAAATCTCCAAAAGATCAATAAATCAAGACCACAATCCCTTCATCTCAAATTACAATTCATGGTAATCTCAATCAATGATGCTAATCACAAAAGATGGTCTCTCAAATGATGCACTCAATAAAACAATCTCTCAAGTGTTTAAGGTAAATAAATATATCGCTCAAATTCTACTCAAGAAAATTGTCCTACCATAAGCTTGCTCAATTTGTATGTCTCCACTACTCATAACACATGCATGCACAAATCAAGAGAGCTTGTTATGAAAGGTTAAAATGGGGTTAGGGTGAAGGTAGGTAATAGTATGGAATGAGAGGCTAAGCACCAAAGAAATTAAAAAGAGCACTAATTAACACAATCATTTTCTATGTAAGAAAATTTTTATTTTACTTATATATCTCCTTTCTTTCTATGTATTTTCTTTCTTTATTTCTTTCTCTTCTTTTTTTCTTTTTTTTCTTTTCTTTTTTCTTTTGTTCTTTTTCTTTTCTTTTTCTTTTTTTTTTTTTTTTTTGGAAAATGAAACTATACTACATACATAATCACAATGAAAAAGCAAACATCCCCCCCACACTTAAACTGTTGCACTCCCGAGCAACCCCACACTTAAACACAAAACCAAGGTGAAACCAATGCTCAAAAATTTTTCAAGGTGCGGAATAAAATGGTTTTACGCTTAGGCTTGTAATATGGCTTAGAAAAGAATGAGTCAAAAAGGCACAAAGGGCTAGCAAAGGGATCATAATGCAAGGGAAAGGCTATTTGGCCAAAGTGAGGAAAATAAAAGAAAGAAAACAAGCTTCCACCATACTTATGCACGTAAGTGAAAAATGTAGTTTCAAAAAGAAAAGGAGCAAGTTCTAGAGAACACAAATCATGAGCAGATGCACACATGAAAGAAAGAATGGCAAAAGATGAATTCCATTCATGCGGGCCCAAAACCTCACAAGGTAAACACCAACTTAAGCAACCAACATCACCAAATCAACTACCAAGACATGTAATCGAAGAGTCAAGAATGGTAGATCCAACAGAATAATCCTTTAAAACCAAAATGTCCTAGTTCATAATATGTAGCAATCATAGAATGAGAGACTATATTTATTTTCCAAAAAAAAAACAAAGTAGAAAAAAAAGAAAACAAAATAGAGGAAAGAAGAATACTCCCCAAGGGGTTTATGGAGGATAAGTGGCATCAATAAGGAGAATCTATGCTTCCTCGAGGCTCAGGATCCCTCATGAAATGGCTTGAGGCGATGCCCATTGACCTTAAAGGTTCGTCCCGTGGGTGGATCACATAGCTCAACAAGCACCAAATGGAAAAAATGTTAGTGATCTCAAAAGGGCCATCCCATTTAGATCGAAGCTTACCGGCATAAACTTCAAACGGGAGTTAAACGGAAGAACTTTCGGCCCACAGAAAATTCTTTCCTCAGAATATGCTTATCATGGAATGCCTTAGTCTTTTCCTTGTATAACCGTGAACTCTCATAGGCATCCAATCTAAGCTCATCCAACTCTTGCAATTGTAGCTTCCTCTCCATCCCAGACTTAGTCAAATCCATGTTGCACTGCTTAATGGCCCAATAGGCTTGATGCTCTAACTCAACCGGAAGATGACATGCCTTACCAAAGACAAGCCGATAAGGAGACATCCCAATCGGAGTCTTGTAGGCGGTGCGATATGCCCACAAAGCATCCTCTAATCGCTTACTCCAATCTTTCCGGTAGAGTTAACGGTCTTCGAAGGATTTGCTTAATCTCTCTATTTGAGACTTCAACTTGACCGTTGGTTTGAGGATGGTATCTTGTGGAGACCTTGTGAAGCACTCCATACTTGCGTAACAAGGCACCCATGCTTCGGTTGCAAAAATGGGAGCCTTGGTCACCGATAATAGCTCTAGGAATGCCAAACTGCGAGAAAATGTTAGACCTAACAAAATCCACCACCACGAAAGAATCATTAGTCCGGGTGGCTTTCGCCTCAACCCATTTCGAGACATAATCAACAAACCAACGGTATGTAAGTATAACCAAATGAAGCGGGAAATGGACCCATAAAATCAATACCCCAAACATCAAAGATCTCACAAAACAATATGAGGTTCTGGGGCATCTCATGCCTACGAGAAATACTCCCTGCTCTCGACGGTTATCACATGACTTACAAAACATATGGAATCATGAAACAATGAAGGCCAAAATAATCCACCTGTCTAATACTTTCCTAGCAGTTCTTTGGGGTTCAAAGTGACCACCACAGGCAGAAGCATGAGCAAAATGCAATATAGAGTGAAACTCATGATCAGACACACATCTCCTAACTACTTGGTCACTACAAAATTTCCACAAATAAGGGTTATCCCAAACATAATATTTAGACTCACTCTTTAATTTAAGGGTTTGGGCCCTAGTGGAATCTACAGGCAAAACACCAGCTACCTAGTAGTTAAGCATATCGGATACCATGAAAGCTTACCTTGCGGTAGAAGCTGCTCATCGTGGAAATCATCCCGAATAGAAGAGGGGTGAGAGGGAGAATGAGTGATGTGACTCAAGTGGTCAGGCTACCCGGTTTTGTGCTCCACTTCTATCTCGAATCTCAACATCGAACTCTTGGAGCAATAACATCCACCGGATGAGTCGTGGCTTAGCATCTGTCTTTTTCAAAAGAAACTTCAAAGCAAAGATGGTCGGAAAAACAATTACTATACTTGCTAGCGATATGACCTAAACTTATCAAAAGCAAATACAATAGCCAACAACTCCTTCTCGAGTGGTGTAATTGGATCAAGCAGATCCAAAGTCTTGGAGGCATATGCAATCACATGAGATGCTCTTTCAACTCGTGCCAAGATGGCACCAACCGCATAGTTGGAAGCATCACACATCAACTCGAAGGGAAGGCACCAATCGGGGCTTGAATCACTCAGAATGTAGTCGTGAACGCTTCAAATGATCGAAGGCCGCCTTGCAAGCATCATCAAATACAAAGTCGGTGTCCTTATGCGGAAGGTTGGACAAGGGTCGGGCGATCTTGCTGAAATCCCGAATGAAACGCCGATAGAAACCCGCATGACCAAGAAAAGAGAGAACTTCCCGCACGAGATGCGGGTAAGGCAAAGCAGTAATTACATCTATCTTAGCAGATCTACCTCAATCCCTTTCCTAGACACTATGTGTCCCAAGACTATACCCGACTCAACCATAAAGTGACACTTCTCATAATTCAAGACAAGATTAGACTCAATACACCTATGCAAAACTCTAGACAAATTAGCTAAGTATGCATCAAAATCAAACCCATATACAAAGTGAAATCATCCATAAAAACCTCCATGCAAAAGACTCTAGAAATTCGAGAAAATGCTTAACATACAACGCCGAAAGGTGCCGGTGCGTTGCAGAGGCCAAAAGGCATCCTTCGGTAGGCATATGTTCCAAAGGGGCATGTGAAGGTCATCTTCTCCTGATCCTCAGGAGCAATATGGATCTGGAAGTATCTGAAATAGCCATCCAAGAAGCAGTAATGGGACTTGCCAGCCAATCGCTCTAACATTTGATCAATGAAAGGTAGAGGGTAATGATCCTTGTGAGTGGCTTGGTTGAGTCTCCTATAGTCGATGCAAACTCTCCAACTATTCTTAACTCAAGTAGGAATGAGCTCATTCTTCTGATTGGCTACCACAATGAATCCAGATTTCTTAGGAACCACCTGGACCGGACTAACCCACTGGCTGTCAGAAATGGGATAGATGATACCAGCTTGTAGAAGCTTAGTGACCTCCTTCTTCACCACATCAAGGATAAGAGGATTAAGGCGTCTCGGGGTTGCCTCACCGCTTAGAGTCCCCTTCCAACAGAATTCGATGCATACACATGGAAGGGCTAATGCCAATGATATCAGCTAATGTCCACCCAATGGCTTTCTTGTTTGCCCTCAATAAGCTTAGCAACTTCTCTTCTTGGTCAGGAAGAAGATTATTTGCCACAATGACTAGCAACCATTCATCCACCTCCGAAATGCATACTTCAAAGTGATCTCGAAGGGATTTCAACTCAAGCTTGGGTGGTTGCTCAATGGAGGGAAGAAGCTTGGGTGGTTGTTGCAACAACTCGATGTCATCACACTCGAAATGCCTCGAAACCACATTCAAAGAAATAAGGACTGTGTCTATACAGCTCAATGTTAACATCGAATCAAGCTCATCAAAATCGAGTTAAGCTCATCAAAATCGAATCGGATGCACATTAGGATCGGGATGAAGCTCAAACTCAAAATCAATATCGAATCCACATGTAATGTAGAATCACCAAGCAAGTCGAATCACCAAATAATGCAAAGATTAAGCAAATCAAGGCAAACAGAGCACCATTCATTATCAAGACATGCACAAATGGGAGAATCACTCTCGATGCAAAATCGATAATCAAGACACCAATCAAGCAATAACATCATCCACAAGATCATCAATCACATCAATGCGAAAACAGAATGTTCTTCCCTAGGATGTTTCATGGCATCAAAGATATTGAAATTCACGAGATATATCACCAAACTCCATGGAAAGAGTACCGAATGCACATCTATCTTAGTCCTAGTCAAGTTTTCATGAAAGGCCTCCCTAGAATGATAGGTGATCTACTACTGGGAGACTCATCCTCCATATCTAAGATGTAAAAATCAGCAAGAAATATCAGGTTCATTAACCTTGACTAATACATCCTCAACTAAACCGTAAGGATGAACATTACTCCTATTAGCTAGCCAACAACAACACCAAGTAGGACGTAAAGGACCAAGACCAAGAGATTTATAAATAGATGCGTGCATGACATTAATAGAAGCACCTAAATCTAGCATGCAATCATCAAATCTATAGTTACCAAAACAAATAAGGGATAGAAAACGTCCCCGGATCCTTGCACTTGCGAGGCATTGTAGGCTAGGATGAGTGCCGATACATTCGGTTCAAACTCACTCGTTCACTCCCCTTCGCCGCCTCTTGTTGGTGCACAACTCCTTCAAAACTTGGCATATTTAGGAATTTGTTTGACGCATCTAAGAGAGGAATGTTGATCTCTACTCTCCCGAATGTCTCAAGTATATCCTTCTCTTGTGCTTTTTCTACGCCAACTTCTTGGGTTGAACGCTCTCGAGGGAAAGGAAGAGGAATGGGGATGTCTTCCTCTTCACCTTGCTTGCACCGCTTTTTATTTTTAGAGTCAATCTTCACAATTTCGACTCTTTTTCGATGTGGAAGTCACATCTCGCACTGGTTTAGGTTCCTCCAATTGCTTGCCGAACGAAGGGAGATAGCACTCACATTCCCTTAGGATTAGGAATTGTTTGTGAAGGAAGAGTGTTGGATCCCTGAGGTTGAAGCTGGTTCAATGAGGTTGCCAACTGCCCAATCTGTGTTTGCAAACTCTGAATGGAAGTGTCAGTTTGCTGTCGGAACTGCATGTTGGCTGTGACAAATTGCTTCATCATATCCTCAAGGGAGAAACCACCACTATCACTACTACTAGCCTGCTGTTGTGCTGCCTGTGGAGGTGCACATATGGCTGGTCGAGGAGGTGGTGCTGGCAAAGGCAAAGGAGGTGCAGATTGTTGTTGGAAATTCTGTGGTCTGTACTGTCTCTATTGGTAATTCCTGCACTCCGCGATATTGGTTACTCTGGTTCTGATTCTGGTTCCAACGGAAATTGGGGTGATTTCTCCAACCAGGATTGTAGGTGTTGGAGAAGGCATTATTTTGCTGGTATTGTGGCTTTCCTGGAAAAACACCCACTGAAGCTACTAACTGGTCTTGATAAGCAGGATCATGCAAGGTAGGGCAAGAGTCAGTAGAATGGTAAGGGTCAGAACAGAACCCACATGAGTACCCAATCTGAGGAGGAGAAGATTGCACTATCCTGTGTCATCGCTAACCGCCTCACCAAAGAGGTCGAGATCATCAAGTCTATTCTCTAATCTCTCGAGAATCGTCGACTGGAGGTGTTTGAACATGGTAAACAGGAGTACTATTGGCCCCGGTGCCAAATTGCGAGAGTTGGCTGCCATCTCGGATATCAATTCTCGGGCATCTTCAGGTGTCTTGTTACGCAGAGCCCCACCACTAGAAGCATCCACCAAACCTTTGTCTACTGGTAGCAGACCATCATAGAAATGGGTAATCAAGAGTTGCTCAGTGATCTCGGTGGTGTGGACAGCTTGCACATAACCTTTTGAACCTCTCCCAAGACTCATGCATAGTCTCCCCATTGCTTTGTTTAATGTTGCCAATTTCCTTCTTGATCGCAGTTGCTCTCGAGGCGGGGTAATATTTCTCCATAAATAACCTCTCGAACATCACCCAGCTCCCAATAGATGAGGGTCAAGGTACAACAACCAGCTTTGGCTCCACCTTCCAATGAGAAAGGAAAAGCTCTCGGCTTGATATGATCTTCATCAATGGCTTGTGGTTTCATTGTCTTGCTGCCGCACACTAGATGGAATTCCTTCAAATGCTTAATGGCACACTCACCTAAAGACCATGAAACTTAGGCAACAAGTGTATTAGACCAGATTTAAGCTCAAAGTTAGCGAGAAGGGCGAGGATATTGAATGCACAAAGGTTGATAATTAACATCGTTTCATTCAATTCCTTTAAAGTAGGCCGATTTTCCCGTTCTTTTGCCATAATTTCGAGTTAGGAAAATTGCTACTAGAATCGTTGAAAACAACAAGACTATCGAAGTACTATCGAAACACAATCGAAAAGATCAACGTAATGAACACAATCGAATGGTCGGACTTAAGTTCAATGTCCAATTCAAGATTAATCCCACGACTTAGCCTAACAACTCTTCTAGCAAGAAGAATTGTTCTTTCTATTTCAGATCAAATGGCAACAAGTCTTCTCGGATTGATAGTGCTCCTAGTACTCATGCAAAGATAATCACAAGGCAGAATTTACAGAAAAATCAGAATTACGAAAATGCCACCAGCCAATCAGAATTACGAAAATGCCACTAAAACTGGTAAAAAGCCACTAAAAGTGGTAAGGGAAGGGAGGGAAGGGAAGGGGGAGGAAAATGGAAAAATATTAAAAAAAATTTTTGTGAAAAACAACTAAGACACACAAAAGCAAACACAAAAACAAAAACCTATGGTAGAAATTGACCTAAACAAGTCCAAAAACACTATCAAATGATTTTTAAAATTTTTGGGACTTGGACAGGGCAACTCCTAGACCATTGGGGAACCTAAAAATGGAATAAAAAAACTTCAAAAATTGAAAAAGTGGTCTAAATGATGAATTTGGCAAAACGGAGCTTAGCATATGGAAAATCAAAGATTTTCATGTGTCATGTGAGATAGGCCATTTTCTATCACCGTACCAAATTTCAGCCCATTCGTAGATACTCCAAAAAAAATTGACTAGTAGAAATCAAAAAATCAAAACTTAAAACAAAAAAAGTGGTCTAAACGTTGGAATTTGGGGAAAATAGGGTATACCTCACTCCCTACTCGGGAGTGATTCTTTCTTAGAATGCCCAATTCCTTGTGAATAAGACCTAGTTTGAGTGATCTGGGTCAGAAAAATTTCGTCCCGGCCCACCCGAACCACCTAAACTACCGAAAAACGAAGCTATTTACACTACATTACTAATCAAACCGATGAAAATTCCACAAGCGGCGCCATATTTTGACAGAGATTTGCCGTAATCTCCCAAAATAACCAGATTAGAAAAGGATTTGCGATAATGTAACCTGGGTCGTTTCCCAACGAATCAGCATCGGTTTAATTTGAACAAGAATAAAAAAACAAAAATAAAATTGGGGGTTTTTGATTCAAGAGATTGAAAACGGAAATATGCGAAAAACAAAATGAAATAACACCGATTAAACAAAAAACATAGGATTAAAGGATTAACCCAGGATTCGATTCCACCACTTCCCTTCCTCGACGAAAAAAGATTTATAACCGAACTCATGATCGACTCGACAAACCGAAATCTCTGCATTTGTCCAAAAATTCCCTCAACTCAACAATCGTTCGAATTTGTTCGAATCGCTGGCGCACCTCTCGTACGATCGCACGGATGATACTTTAACCTAGTCCGAACTACGTCCTTGGGAAATGTCGATCTGGGTTTTTAATCAAAAACCCAATCCAAATCCAAAAATCGAATCCGATTAAAGAATGCGTAAACGAGTTAGACGGTTACCGATTAAGCGCGAATCCTCCGGATAGTGGATGAAATCCTCATCGTTGGGTTAATCTCAAAATTTAGCCAAACATAATTAAGAAAGACGAAAAACGTATGAAGAAAGCGAAGAACACGAAGAACATTGCAGAGAATTTGAAAACTACTATTTTGATCCACTGAAATCTAAAAACATGAATGAGAATGTGTTTGTGGCTGTTGTCTCACTTAACCTAAAATGGCAAAAGAAAATGGGGCTCCAATCCATAATTCAAGCCCAAAATGGAAAATAAAATAAAATGGGCTTTAATTATAAAATTCGAGCCCAAAAATACATATGACTTCGGCTCCAAAATCGACCGCCCTCTTGTCCGAATTTTCTCTTCATGTCTTCATAACAATTGTAGCTCTCTGAATCATCTGAAATATGAGACAAAAATGAGGCAAATCCAATGTCTGGTTCAAGAGTTATGGTAAAAATGGTGAAGCGATGTAAAACTGGAATTTATTATTAAATAATGGCTAAAATATAATAAAAGGCCCAAAGCCCAAATAAGTATAAAAGCATTATTTATTAGCTAAAGAGTCCTAAATTATAAATCAAGAGACAAAAAGTAGTGTATGAAATATTCAATTATCAGCCGCCCGACCCCTCCTTTCCTCCACTCTCCGCCCGTTGCTGGCGCACTTTCACTCTCATCACTTTCTCCATTGCAGATCGCCTTTGACTTCTCTACTTTTTGTTCTGTTAAACTTAGCCAACACACCTCCAACTCATATGCAACACCAATGAGCTGAATTTGAGCTAATTACTGATATCTCACATGGCATTGGCCTCAGTTCCATATGCATTCACTTTGTTTGGTTCTTAGAGTTCATGAGTTCTGGGACATGATAAATCTACCTTAGAGTTGTGGGGATCTTTTTCCTCCTTTTCCTTCTACAATCAAACTGAGACTGAACTAGCCTTAGCCTCCTGTAAATCATTCTTTTCAATCTTTAATTTTTTTTTTCATTTGTATATTTGGAACATAAATGCAGGGACCCGCATTTGCCATAATTGGAGCCTAGCTCACATATCAAATGCATAACAGGGATGTTGATAACAAGGATACATCAGAGACCATGTTCCAGAAAGCAATCGTTTTCACTGCTACTAGTTTCATACTAAGCCACTTTTGTCCATATTGATGACTGGTATGTGTCCAACACTGGTCACAAAAACTAGTTAGCCTTAAATTCTCACACTTAGGAAGATCATAACCTTTATATACTGTATAGGTCACACTTTGGAGCAGCAATCACAGGGATGGCTTATGGGTATTTCACAAGCCCAAGATTTGAGTTGAAAGATGCATCATCGTCATCTTCTTTAGGAAGAGGTAGTCAAGATTTCGCAATCACAGAGCTGAAACTTGTGAGGCATTATGGTGATTCTTGCATATCAGCTTTTGTACTTGCTATCTTCATCATTTTTCTGAGCTCCTTCCTCCTCTTCATGGAGCCTCCCCTCAATGCATTAGCTTCAGCAGATGAAGTACTACATGACTACCTGGTATTTTATGTGAGTGAGAGTTCTCTGTATTAGTGCTTTTGCTGTCAAAGAAAGAAATAGAGAATAGAGGTATAGAAGAGAAACGTGAACTCTATACACCCCTTTTACACGAGTGTGGATTCTTGATGATAAATAATTATTGCCTTGTAATATTAGATCAATTGAAGGAAAAAGAATAAAAACTTGATATAAATTATAAAGAAAAAAAGGAAGAATTTTAAAAACAAAACTTTGAAATTGCAAAATCATAAATAAGGTATTTTTCATAAAATAAGTTGTGAATTGCTTATTAAGTTTCGTCATTCCTTTATTAACTCTTGATACCAAACTTGATTTGAGATTTTGCAATTTCAAAGTTTTTTTTTTGGGGTCATTTTCTAAGGAAAAAAAAGTGGACCTTATACACACTTCTACTTGTTTACATCATCTTTTTTTAATTTTTTTAATTTTTTTTTTACAATTTACTATACTGTTACATTTAGCCAATTGATTTGTGCTGTTACATTTAGCCAATTGACTTGTGCCTGAGTTTTTTATTTAGTGGAAGGAGATTTCAATACTGTAAAATTATGTACAAAAAATGGCTGATTACCCAAAAAATTGACATCCTCCAATTAATACTCAGTTCTGAAGAAATAATAATAATAATAATAATAATAATAATAAAACATGTTATTTTTATGTTTAGTATGATTCAGAATAAATTATAACACTATGCTAGACTTAGGAACTTAAATTAATGGGGCGAAATATTTTTATGGGCTTAATAGCTTATTAAAATTTGTTGACAAATGATTATTTAAAATAAACTTGTTTAACTTTAAGATTAAGTTAAATCAAAAGAACTCAATCAAAAAATAATAATATTTTTGCTTATATATATATATATATATATATATAATTTTAAAATTTTTTTAAAAAAATGACATCAATTTTTAACACTTACATAAAGATTGTAAATGTCCATTGCACAATGATTGAATAGAGAATGAACGAAAAATGCCCAGAGATTGAATAGAGAATTAATACCACCGCATTAGTCAATTTGCATCCTCTTCTTATTGTAAATTGATTTAGTCACAAAGTCATTATAAATTTTTATAAAGTGGGCTTCCATGTAAGACAAAATTCTTAGCCATCCCAGAGTTGCAGAAGGTGACTATCAGAGTTTTAATTTTTAAGTTATCAAACTATGCATTGTTAATTTTTAAAACAATAAAATAATAAAAAAGTAGTTGGCTAACACGTGAGATTAACACTATCAGAGCTGATTAAAACTATCAGAGTTGGATTAAATGCTTGTTTTCCCATTTTTCATTTCTAATCTACTCACTCATCTTTTAAGTTTGTTGGCTTTTTGCAGTACACATCATGACATACTATCTTTGTAATCTTGATTACAATAAATTATTTTGGGCAACGTTTAAATTTTTTTTCCAATTTCAGTTGGCCTTTGTCAAATATTATATCAAAAATATTAATTTAGGGTTAAGGAGCAATTTGACCAATGAACACTTATCTCGAGAACGCCCAGAAATCCGTGAAAAGCAAATTGACGTCTGTTACTTTATTACTTTGATTGAAAATGTTGCGGCAAACACGTGTCAACAAAGTTGCAACATTTTCAAAATCTCATGGGTTCGTCAACTATGCCGTTGAATGTGCACAATGAAGATCGAGACGGAAATGAAGAGAGCAACAACGAGGATGACATATAGCGGTGCCCATCAAACTAATCACCCTGTAATCCTCAAGCAAAAAGCGATTGAAGGAACCACTAGGAAAAAGAGGGATCTCTCTATTCCCTTGTATGCATAATCTTTGAAAGAAAATTAAAAAAGAAGATAATGAAGGAATGACAAATACGAAAGAAAGAAAATCCAAAGATACGCTTTTTGAAGGCGTGCGTGATCCAAACGGTGAGTAGTGGTGGAGCTAGTATTACGGATCCAATATGTGTTGCAGGGTATTTAAAAAATTTGACGAAGCATGTAATGCAGACACAAGATCTACATCCGATCTGTTCCAAATTATGACTTGAAATTGCAATTAACATCTCCAAAATCGATAAAGTCCTTTTCGATCACGATTTACATTCATAAAAGAGACGGAAGGTGGAGGACGGAGTGGAAGAGAAAGAAAATTGAAGATATGCATCACCCGAAATGCCGAGGATGTAGCCAAACGTGAGGCCCCCTGTGGCGGCCACAAAAGCTGAAGCGACAACAATCGGAGTGATCTTGGCATCGAAGCTTCTGCCGAAATTGCTGTTGGAAGTAAAATGTCCGACGTCGGTCATGATAGTTTTGGATCTATACAGGAAGATCGAAACAACACAGAAAATCAATTAGAGCCAGAGTAAGTAAAATGTCCGACGCCGATCAAGATAGTTTCAATGGTCTGATTGGCGTTTATAGTCTGTGATTCCACGGGGAAAATTTTTCAGTCACCACTTTATCGGATGAGAATTCAAAATTGTTTCCTCCTCCGGTGACCTAACCCATTTAATCTCCGGTACCCTCTTCTGTTCTAGTATTCCTTTAATCCCTTCAACATGCTCACCCAAATGCCTTCCATGCCCTCTTCTCTTCTTCCCTTTCTGTAGGGAGAAAGAGAATGCAAAGCAGCCAAAACGATAAAGGTGGGTGAGAGACGAATAGGCGTATAATCAATAATTTTGCTTGTATGCCACATCGCAACAATTCGAGGAAAGTAACGGATGTCAAATTGCTTTTAACGGATTTGTGCCAACTTTACAATTTTAAAAGTTCTTTGACATTTTTGGTCCACTTAATAGTTTTTTGTACCGGACGCTCCTGAGGTAATAGTTCGTTGGCCAAATTGCTCCTTAACCCATTAATTTATCATATAAGCATGTTGGATACGTTTATGGGATAATATTATTTAGTACAATAATGGATCCATAATTTAATTCTCATCCTGAAATGTTTGTGCATGCATTTAAATTAATCATTTCATTTGAAAGGATTTAATTTAAATTTTGATGCCACAACGTTTTTGGTTGTATGATGAGATATAGTATGTATAATTTCAATTTAAATAGATTTTATAATGACGATATTTTAATTATGTATGTATGTATTAAAATTGTATATCAGACATAAAAGTTATATTTTAATTTTCTCAATATCTTTATTATGTACCATCTTTTGTCATATGTATTCAAATGCTTATTAGAACAATTCTATAACCAATAACTTCTAGTATTGGTCGATTTTCTTGATGGCAAGTGAACCAGTCAAACAAGTAATAAAGTGTAAGTAGAGTATCGTCTCACAGAGACTAAGATATCAAAAAGTGACGCTCAACTGCTGTAATAGTTGCGTGAACAAAAAGTAAAATCTGATTGACTTGGGGGGTTTTTTGTGGTTATGCTAAATAACAAGAAAGTAAACAGAGTGTCGTAGTCGTAAAAAGATATCAGTAGGAAAATAGGCTAAACTCGGAATCATTCTTAAGCATATCAATCCCCGAGTTGCTTCACACATTGCTATAGCATTTATCTTGCACAACTTCCGCAATGGTACAACATAGATACTATTTACAATGCTATTCAGCTAACCCACCACTAGAGTCTATTGAAGCTTCCATGTCCAATACATGTAATACTAACTTTACTTCTCTCATATGCCTATGGCAATTTTCTAGTTAGATTAACATTACAAAGCAAGGTGTTATGGTTATGAGCGGTAGACCCATTCTGAAGCATACAATAATAGGTCAAGCCTTGCACCACCGCCACAATCACTTTGTTTCTCGGAGAGGTCTAACCCGACTCCTTTCTAGTAAGTCTACGGCCACTAATCTAGCCCTTAGCTTCCGCTAATCGACAAGAATTTGAATTCTTGATAAGCAAACTGAATTTATTGAATTAAAAACTAGCAACTGGGTTCATTCTAAACTTAAGAAATCATCTTCACTCGGCCACACAATTTTAGTTCATGACTAATTAGGGAAACACAAAACAGTTACAACAGGATAGCCCATGATCAAAAGATTAAACAAAAAGTAAAAAACAAAGCTTGACGAAGGTTCCGATGGCGTGGAAGAAGCCTGTCACGTCACTACTCCATGTCTTCTTCTCTCCATCTTACTTAGCAAGGAAGGATGCTGGGTTCTCTTGGAGTTTTCGTGCCTTGTGAACTCTCTTTCTCTCTCTCTTCTTTCGAGTTTGGCCGTATATGAATGGGATTAGACTCTTAGCAACTTGACTCCCTTTAGGGTTGGCTTGTTGTTTCCTTATATAATTAGACTTTCTTGCGGCGTAAGTTCCAGTGAGCTGGGCCTTCCTAATCTGTCGAGATCGAGTCGTACATCTCTTTCCAATCTTAGTATATTGATTCTCGCTTATCCTATGGGATTCTTCAAATCTTTAGTTTCGATCCTCCGCATCTTCTATTTTGTTACGTCGGCAATCTACCCGTTGTTCTCGACCTTCACTATATTTCCTGAAATAATCTTGACAAAAGATCGAAACATATGCCGCATAGCATTACGTCCTTTACTTTGCTAGAGGTTCAGAGATGCCTTGTATTGCACTTCGATAAGCTGTCTTGATGCTATAACATAGTATCAGCTTTGCTATACATTTTTCTCATAAAATCTCGCAACTTGTTCTTTTCTTAGCGCATGTTTAGGATATGTGTGAAATGCATCCTTATGTTTCTTGTATAATGAATTAATGCATTTTTACTTAGATTTAACACAGTTAAACTTATATTCACTATACAATTCTGTCATTTAATATAGGAAAAACATAGCAAAAATTGTGCTCATCATTGTGCAACTCAAACCCTTGGCATCTTATGTTTGTGTTTCTAATTGCAACAATGACAACGATTGTTTGAATGCACTTCCATAATTCATCACCTGCCAACACTTGGATTTGTATTATAGGCTTACTTTTCTATTGCTTTGAATATGGATTAGCTTTTATCCCAGGAAGTTTGGATTATATTGCACTAACATAATTGTTTCTTTTTCTTTTTTTATAAAAAGGAAAATTATATACCAAACTTTAATAAGAACATGATTTTTTTTTTAAAAAAAAAACTTAATTAGTATGTCACTTGGTGATTTATTTATTTCGAGAAAGCGCCTTATATATAATTAGACAGAACTTAATGATGCAATTTTCGTGAGCAAATTAATTAAAAACAATCTCTCTGTTTTTTTATTTTATATTATTTTGATTTGATTTTGAGTTTAAGGTCTATATATAGTTTACAACTGTATGATTAAGTGTGTGTGTGTATATAAAGAACAATAATGCTTTGTTACCACTGAAGGATTTTGAGCGTATCTAGAATCCAATTGATTCACTAAGTACCCATATAAGATCAGAGCATTGATATGAACTTCGATTACGTTTATATTGCAAATTTACCACCGAAGAGAAAAGAGCCAGAGAGAAGTTTTAATGGAAGATTTTTCTATCAATATCTAATAGACTCCTACAAACTGATACTCGTATTATATCACGTACCGGAATTACGTGATTTGAATTTCAAATCACGAGGATTAAACTCCTTATCTAGACAAATACTTTTCCATAATTATAAAACTGCTTGTTAGTCATAGCTCTTTTCAATATTGACTCTTGCTCCTACTATCATCTAAATTAAATTTTATTTATTAGTGTTGAAATAAACATGTCATTAATATACCTTCAAAATTAAATTTTAAGTTATCCTTGCGCAGATTGAGAATACTCTCTCCCCTTGTCTGATTGGGGAATCTTTGGTTTTTGTTAAGATAGACATTTCAAAAAAAATATTTTTCCATTTATCATAAAGTGTTAATTTTTTAAGGTTAAGGGTCCATTTTGCCTTATAAGTTGTCACTAAGAGGCAATTTTGCCTCAAAACAATAAAAAAAAAATTGAGTAATTTTGTTGTAGTCGCTATCTTAGTTAATTTTGACCGTTAATTGCTAAATATACTCAGGTAATAGTCTATGTGTCATCGATATCATGTTCGTTAAGGTTTAAATTTGCCCCGAAAGGTTTAAATCTAATTTTAAAAGAATAAAGTAGATATCACTTAGACTTTTGAGCAAATTTGAACCTTAACAAAAATAACATAGATGACATATGGACTATCAACTCAACATATTTAGTTAATTAACAGTCAAAATTAACTAGGATAAATGTCAAGTTAAATTGCTCTCTTTTTCACATTTTCGAGTAATATTTCCTTTCAAAAATTTTCGGGACAAAATTGGCCATCGGTGACAACTTCGAACAAAATTGCCATTAACCCATTTTTTTAATGAATTGAAAATATGCATGTAAGAGAATTTGGGGGAAAAACTACTACTATTTTAGTTTATGAAATAGTAAATTTAAAAAGAAATAGAGAATATCATTGTTGTTTTTGAGGAACATGTAAATTTTAAGTTTTTGAAAGTTTTATAAGTAACGCACTGACTAATTCAGGATAGGAGGAACAAAGGAAAAGGCACGTCTTTGGAGTGGTTGGCTTGGTTGAGTGTTGAGGGCAACTCGCCATGGCAGATGAGGTCCAAGTTCGGGGGGAAGAGTACCCTTATTAGTGGTAGGGAATTGGAACCTAGAATTTTTTTTTTTTTTTTTTTTTTTTTTGATAAAAAAAGTTTTGGAGAGGTTCGACATCGGTCCCTACCAAGGCGAGGCACGGCCGGGCTCATGAGCACTGCGGGGACTTACGTGATCGCCTACCAAAGGAGTCCGCCGACGGCAAAGGGGATCGAACCCACGACCATTTAGGCCTAGTCCTGGATCCCTTACCATCTATGCCAACTCTCATTGGCGGAACCTAGAATTTGATGGAACTCGGCCCCACCCCATTAGAACACTAAGGATTGGGCTTTCTTAAACCCAATCAAATCCTACAATGTAAAACACTCAAATCTTTACCCAAATGTTATATTATAAAAGAAAAATTAGGGACCAACGGGGGTTGGTACAAGTGGTAAGCGAAACATGTCGCTTAAGCAAGGTCTCGGGTTCGAGCCTTGTGAATGCAAAAAATCCCCACTGGGAGACTCACCCACCACAGGTGCGCGACCGGTCGGATCCGGATTAGTCGGGATGAAGCCCCGGTGAACCGGGTGGGCAACCTAAAAAAAAAAAGAACAATTAGGGAAAAGTCCCTAATATTAATTGGTAAAAAAAAAAAACTTGAGTTAGAGTATTAGGATTATGTGTTTATAAATTTCGTAAGGTACTTTGTGTATACAAATCATTTTCATCAATTAAATTTATAATATGAGACTTTTCTCCAATTTTCTCTATTATTTCTTTTAAATTGGAACATGGCACTTGTAATGTCATTTTTTTAAATTATTTTTATATTTTAAGCATTAACAGGGAAAAAGTGAAGACATAAAAGCTGTTATTTAAAAAAAAAAAATTAAAATAAAGCTCATGAAGGGCATACTTCAGTTTTGAAACTATCCATCAAGGATAGATTAACGGTGTCTGCATCTGATCTTGAAAATTTAAATACGAGTAATATCTTTCTGTCATTTTTAAATTTTTTTTTTAAAAAAAAAAAAAATCATAAAGAGAACTAGTCCAACACAGACTCATGGAGGTCCCCTCCTTTGGGGCGAAAAAATAAAAACGTAGATCCCCTCCAATATATGAAGAGAATTGACGTCTTCAGTTCATCTTCCGAGTAGAAATTATCAATGTCAATCAATCATGTTGCCAAATCTTAGCCTACAGACGCAGATCGCAACAGTGCAGACACATGCTGATTCCTTATATTGTTTAGTGACGATCTTCATTTCAATTTCAGATATGTAGTTTCACTTCATATATCGTCGCTCTGGGTGTTTCTTTTGTGTGTGTATTTATAAGGAAGGTTTTTGCTGTGAGTGTGAGAGATATACTAACAAAGCTTGGTTTCATTTCATGGCTTCTTCGTCTTCGCCTTCCTCTTCCATGTGGCGCAAGGTCACAACTGAGGGTTGAGAAAACCACCGTGGACTCCGTCAAGAATTATGTACGTTCGAAGGACGGCGGTGGCCTACCACATTGCTTCCCGTTCCTCCGCAGCCCAAAGGCCAAAGACAAGTTTCTTCCAGCTCCGATGGCCGCAACCTCTGATCATCGCACCGGCTTTCTCAAGGATATGATGACCTTCGATCATCCTCCGCCTTGGCCTGAGACTCCTATTTTGCGGTTGGTGTGTAATTGAGTGGGGAGCTAGGGATAATCACTTTTGTTAATTAAAAGACACTACTCTGTTTCCAACACAGAAAACAGAGCCACGGGCAATGGTGACTCTCACTCGAAACTTCAACGGCAACCCAACAGTTCTCATTCTAGAGGGATGAGTACGTAACTACCTAGCCACACTAAAGGGATTTGGAAGTTGAGCACTTTGAAATATATTTTTTCCCTCTTATATCTTGCCTCTTCTTGTAATAAAATTTTATAATTTCACTTTTATATTTCTTTTAAATTGACTCATTAATTTTTTTTTCCAATCCTCTTTCCCAACTCCCAAGTACCAAAGAGCATATTATGAGGATTCTCTTCAACAGTTATGAAAAGTGAAAAAGGCTAAATAACCGTAAGAATAAATTCGTATTAGGAAACTTCGAGACACAACCTAACCATCTATTTACTGAGACACAACCTAACTCACAGAAATTCTGAGAATATTCTCTCACAAAAAAGAATCAGGAAACTGTCCCTTTTTTCTTTTTTTCCTCCATTCTCCCACTAAAACCACAAAATTGAAAATACATATTTAGACATTTCTGCATATAGGATGGGAGCCCAAAAGCTGACATGCCCAATATTGGTTTTTTCTTCTTTCCTTACTGTTAAAATTTAATCTAGAGGAGTGGTCACCGTTTTTATTCATACTTTTCTCTTAAATGAGGTAGATTTATACGAGCATCATTCACAACCTAACCTAAGCATAATAATAGAAAATAACTTTTCAAAATTCTTCTTGACAACTTATTCTCATCTAATAACAATTATTCAAATTCAAACCCTATCTATCTAGCAGCAACAATAATTTAAATAACAACATCTATCTAACACTTACAAGTTCCAACGTTACAGTAATCACTCGCACAACTTGTGAATATGGTCTAAACTTGTAGGCTGTCTCTTGGGTCATGGTTATCCTTAACTCCATTGCAAATGTTGTACACATATAAATATATCTTCTTACATATCTCGGTGACTGAGTTGGGGGCAAAATATATGAGGAGGCACACCAAATAGATAGTGATGATGACTGGTAAAATAGGTTTAGAAACCAACACTGATATTAGAGCAGCACAAGCCATGCATCCTGAGATTACAACAATGTGCTATGAGAGTTTGAGATGAGGGGTATCATTATTTGAGTCTGAGGCGTGAGACTTGTAGTAGGCGGATGAGAAGGCATAAATAAACAAGCATACTATGAAGATCCAGAGGTTTGGTGAGTGTTTATCAGTAGGAGATGAGTTGGGGAAGTGCATTTGAACCACCATGCCTATCACTGTAATCAAGAATACAAAGGTAGCATGCCAGGGCTTTGAACTGCGAAAAACCAATAAACTCATAAGTCAGGGTGTGTTGGTGGTGAATATGTATGAGAGTAAGAATGTGGAGAAGATACAAATAATATGTTATCAGCTATCGATGATGGTTGTTATCTCAATCTCTTTGTTTACTTGTTGGTTTGAGGTATGAGTATTTCACATAATATAGGGAAAGGAAGAGTGGAAGAAAGCAAGTGATTCAAGAAAACACGGCTGGAACAGATATAGAATGATGTAGAGCCATACATGCGACGTGACAGAAACATAAACACGCAAGTACACACACACATATGCAAAGAGTAGATCATGAATGAAGAATGAGAAAGCAAAGTATGCAACTCGAGAGCGAAAGAGAACGTACTAGGTACTCTGCTTTCTCATTCTTCATTCATGATCTACTCTATACTAAGTAGATGAGAAGAGTATGCGACTCTGAGAGTGAGTGAGTGAGAGAGATAGAGAGAGAGAGCGCACACTAACCTCCACTACAAAAAAAACTGAGTTTCAAGGACGATTTTGGCGGCGACAAAAGAAGTCGCCCCTGAAAATATGACTTTCAGCGGCGACTTTTCTTGTCGCCGCCAAAAAGTATGATTTTCATATGCGGCGACAATTATTTGTCGCCGCTAAAATCATACTTCTGCTTTAGCGGCGACCTAAAAGTCTTATTAATAAATTTTTAAATTATAATTTTTTTTCTTATATTTTAGTGGCGACATTAAAAGTCGCCACTGAAAGTATGACTTTCAGTGGCGACACTTGTTTGTCGCCGCAGAAAGTGTGTTTCAGCGACTTAGTGTCGCACCTAGCCTCATTTATAATTTTTTTTAGATTATAATTTTTTCCCCTCTTTTCTTTTGAGACGCACTGGAGAATGGAGAGAACGACCGAAACCCTCGCTCGAATGGTCTTCATCTTCGTCCTCGCCGCCCGAAGCGTAGCGGCTGGTGCCTCACCCTCTCGCCATCGCTCTCGATCTCGACCATTAACTCACTATCTCCGTCTCTCTAGACTCGACGGTCTCGATCCTCGCTATATCCGTCTCTCATCTCTCTCGGAGTCTCGGATCCCACCCAAGGCTCAGGAACTCGTCATTTCTCCGTCTCTCGCCTCTCTAGATCTCGGCCTCTTGCGATCGCCCTCAGGCCCGGCCTCTCGCGCTCGCCCTCTTATTCGGTGTCATCAAAATTTCTTTAGAGCATTTTTTTAGGGTAAAAAGATCTCTTTTTAATATCCTCTGTAGCTTGATTCGTTTGTCTTATAATCTTAATTTGAAGCAAATAATTAATTATGCATGAATTATTTTTGTATAGGTTGTTCAGAGTTATGTGGGACTGTATTTAGGTGTATTATTGAATCTGATTCATAGACAATTACGCATTGATGGACCTCTGACTGACCTTGTTAGAAACAGAGAATTATGAATTTGACATGAATGGATTGTATGCTGAGCATTATTATGACGTGATTTTATTATTTGGCACCTCAATGGTGTTGCTGGGTTTTGAAATTCTCTTTCATTTCATATTTCTGTGCATTTGACTCTGATACTAAATGCTTTTAGTTATGTTATGACTCCTGTTCCGTTAAAACACACTGAAAGTAGTCAAGGCAGGAAGAAGCATGCTTGGTATAGTAGAGGAACATAAGTCATGAGAAATTAGAAATTTTTTAGAAGGAGGAGTAATGTTCGCCCTTCCGAGAAAAAAAAAAAAACCAGTCAGAGTCATTGGTACTTTGACCAACAAGGCTATTGTTCTACTTCTATGATAATTTAATGTTACCTAATAGAACCTCAATTTTTCTTAAGTTCCATCGGAATAACATCATGCCATTGCCATTGTAGTCTTACATTGTTCTTGAATTTAGTGATGTCTAATATATCTTCCTGGAAGTTCTGTTGATGTTGTGTTGGAGCCATGTAAAAAATAGGAAGGTGTACTGCCTTTTTGTTGTGCTGGATACCATGACTAAAATGGGCAAACGTGCTACAGGATATAGGCAAACAGGCAGTCTTCTGCGAGGTCAAAAGAGAGGAAGATGCGCTATATTGCTGAGCTTGAAAGGAAGGTGCAATAAAGTGCATAGTTGTATAATGAATATAACGATATAGTTTCATAGCTGCACTGGACATTCCCTTAAGGACAAAACAAAATTGAATTTTGATTGCCCACAAGATGCAGAGATTTCTTTATTGCACTTGATTTTGATTTCATACAGTCCTGTTTCTTGGTTGAATTGCTTGTAAATAGCATGTTCCTTACGAATTTCAATGTAGAAGTCATGCTTATTTGGAGCATCCTGTTAGTTATTCGTTCCTGCTAGTACTACTGTTGCTGTTTCAATTTGGTACATAGTTTTTATATTCTTGTATGGATCTGTGACTATCTCGAATTGATTTTGGAGTTGAGACAAGCTGTGCTTCATGAGGAGGAATATAGAGATCATAATTCTGGTTCACTCATGGCAGCGAGGAAATTTTGACATTCTTGATGATATTTTTATTGTATGCATGCTGGAATGTGCCTCTCATCAGTTTGCTTTTAATGACAATCTGAACTCTAAGTCATTGCATTGTTGTAGTGATTTGATTAATACCGTTATGGTGTTATTTTACTTTTGCTTGGTTCTTTATTTATCATTTTTTTATATTGAAACAGGTCTGAACTTGGTTTAGAGCCTGGAAGTGATCCAAGTTTGGTGTATAATGTTGGGCAAGTTGTTAAATGTCGGGTAATCAGCTCCATTCATGCTTCACGGAGAATCAACCTTAGTTTCATGATAAAGCTTACAAGGTCCAACTCCTTAATCTTTACCTTTTGACTTATGCAGTATGCTAAGATTAAAATGTTTCAGATTCATTATGCGATTCATTTCCTTTGAACTTTGCTGAATTGATGTGATGATTCAAATTTCAGGGCTTCTGAAGAGGATATGGTTAAGTTGGGTAGTCTTATTTCGGGAGTTGTTGACAGAATAACATCAGATGCTGTAGTTGTTTGTGTAAACGCCGAAGGCTTTTCAATGGGTAAAATATCTGTGGAGCATATTGGTTCTTCCGTGGATATTTCATTTGGTTCTTGGGTTCTTCATTTGCTGATTTAGCATATTGGGTTTGGGTTAGGTGGATTTGATACTGCATAGATTGCAGCAAGGTGAGGGTTGTAATCCTCTATTGTTAAAGTGAAGAATGTTATTTTAAATTCTCCATTTTAATGTAAAGTTGATATTTGTCTATGCGAGCATACGATAGGGCTGCAATTAAGTTCGAGGTGTTGATCTTGACATGAAATATATTCTGCAAATTATGCAATTAAATTTATGATGATGATCAAAACCATAAACTGGATAATGAAAGAAGTAAGGGAGAGAGAACTATTGAGTCAAGCAGAGGAGGTATATGAGCTATGAAAATATCGTATAATGTTTTGCTCATTCATTTGCTTTCATAGGTGAAAACCATGTTCTCATTTAAAACTTAATGTTGCATATTAATGCAGGTAATTATCAAAATCTTGATTTGAGCCTTGGAATTTCTCCACCTTATAATGAATCCAAGAAGAATGATGCTTTGCAAGAGGCTTTTCTTTTCGTTACATAGCTTGTGAGCCACCCAACAAAGAAGGGCCAATGGTATCATTCTTGGCTTTAATTTGTTAAAGTTGCATCTAGATCATTTGGTGAATTGAGAGTAATCTAGAAATATTTGTTTTCCTTTATGACAGTTTAATAAATTTTTTTTTTTCACATCATTGTCAAAATATATAAAAAATTGCCATTTATTTATTTTTTAAAAAAAATGTGACTTTCAGTGGCGACTTTTGTTGCCACTGAAAGATTTTTTTTAAAAAAAATTGTGACTTTCAGTGGCGACTTTTGTCGCCACCGATTGTCAACCTTTGGCGGCGACATTTAAAGTATCGCGACGGTCGTTTCAAGAACGACTTGGCGGCGACTTTTGTCGCCGTGAAACACTTTCAGCGGCGACTTTTGGACTTTCAGCGGCGACATTGCCAAAAGTTAATTTTTTTGTAGTGCTCGTTGCAACAGCCATGGAGAGAGAGAATATTGAGATTGAAGTAGGGAGAAATCAATGGTAAGGATATGATGGGCGTTGAGATGAGAGCGAGCAAGTGCCAAACTAGCTAGCTTTTTATGAACATGCATGATCAACACTTCTATACTTGTTAAGCATATAAAGCTTCATTTTTTTCCCTTGATGTACAAGTATATATGCTTTTGCTTTTACTTGTAAAGCATATATACTTATACTCATTCACATTGTATTTTCTCAAGCGCTCTCTTTTTGTTCTTCTTTTCTTTTTTTCATTTTGGCACGCATGAGATCAACTCAAAATTGACCCACCCAATGCAGAAAATTTTGGTTGCAAGGAGAGTACGTTCAATCAAAAGTAAAGTGAGGAGATCAGGTCCCTCATGAAATGTGAAATGGAGTGGGATGGAACATCTAGATTTCTTACCCCCCCCCCCCCCAAAAAAAAAAAAAAAAAAAAAAAAAAAAAAAAAGTCAATCTGCAAGAGTATTATTATTGAGGATTTATAATTTGAAGAAGCATCCGTACTTTTTTCGACGGTCCTGATTGGTTCTCCCATTCTCACTTCACTAATCACTGGATAAAAATGATTGATTAAGAGAGACCAAGTGCCTTGTTTTTGAAGAGACTTGAGAAGTTATAGATAGAGAATCCACTTTGTATTTGAAGAGACCAAACCGCGTCTTTGTTCCTTAAAAGTAAAAGGTTTTCCACCTTGTCTGTGCGCTATACAGAGTGGATGCTCTTCTTTCTTCCTTAAAACATGTCTTGTATACCTGAACACTAGTGGATGATCTTCTGATTCCTTTTAGGATGTTCGTTTTGCCTGTATGTGTCATTGATCTAAAGCCCGGGCCACTAATTTAGGAACCAACTTGTTGGCAAAACAAAAACAAAAAGTTACAAAAATTTATTTCTGGCATAATAATAATAATAATACTCTCTCGTCCTTAATATAAAATTTATTTACCTATTTAATTAATTAGATTATAAAAGTTGGTTAATCTGTTATGTATTTTCTAAAACACCCTAATTATCTGTCTTAATTTTATTATTCACTCTTCTTAATTATTGTTAAGGAAGTATCAATAAAGATAAAGAAGAAAAAAATTCACAAATATTAAAAATATATATATCTTACATTTAATATTAAGATCTACTCCACAAATTCTTGTATTGAAGACCGGACTCTGTAGAGAGTAATAATCAACTTTACTTGTTACAAAACCAACCTCATTCAGAAACGATTATATCATTACTATATATATTTATGCATTTATAACGCTTAATATATAATTGTTACAGCTAATAAACATCATATATATTGAGGCGAAGATCATGAAAGGATATATAATGCTTAAAAATAACAATTAATTATGCATACCATCATGAATTGCGAGACAAAATTCACAAAAATGCAAAAAAATTATTTGAAGATCTTAAAAAAAATATTTTAGATCGATCAGACTAAAAAGATATTTTAGGATCTTATTGATATTGAAAAAACTACTCCCTCTCGGTCCTAATTATAAGACCGGATTGACTTTTTTTGGTGAGATTAAGGAAGATTTGAATAAGTTATCTAATCACATTATATGTTGCGTATCCTTATGTTATATATTAGTTTATTAGTCAAATTAATTAGTTTGGAGGAAAAATAAAAATAAAAATGCTCTAAAGTAATTTAATTAGCTTCCTTAATTTTTCCAAAAAATTCAACTTGCTCTTATAATTAGGATCGAGAGAAGTACTTCATAATCTTTATAAAAATACTAATTTTAGGATACTATCGTTCTTACTATAATTTAAATTAACACTAGTGCAAAAAAAGGCTTTAAGACCGCCTCATTTAGAGCGGACAACGGACACCCGGTCTTAAAGGAATGACCGTGGCGATTCAGTAAATATAAAGAACTTCTTGCACGGACCAATTTTTCACCGCTCTTAAAATCATTATTGAGACCGACTAAAATACCACGGTCTTAAAAATTGAACTGAAATTTCAATTACTTTCTAAATATATCTCATATAGCCGTACTTATATTTTACTCGGTAAAACATAATAAGGAAAAATTTAAATATAAAAAGTCTAAAGTTTTAAGACCGAACTTACCAACAAGACGGTCTTAAAAGTTTTCTTTCAAGACCGGACATATGATACTTGCGGTACAAAAAAGTTCATTAATATTAAGACCGGCGTTTTAAAAGGAACGGTCTTAAAGGTTAAACTTTTAAGATCGGACGTTTAATATGACCGAGATTAATGTAAATATTAAGACCGTCTCTTTTTCATCCGGTCTTAAAAATCCAAGCAAGTTATACATTTCTTCGCGCGAAAGCTTTTGTTACTCTGTGGAGAACCTCTGTTCGCGTTCAAAACCCTTCCCGTTGCATTACCTCTCTTCCTCGCCCACGTACCATCAGCCCCTGTTACTCTCTCATTTGCTCGGGCATTCCTCTCTTCCCCGTCTCGAAAATGGACGGTGAAAACGAATCTATTCGTGTTCCGGCAACGCCAGGTTCTGGTGTGGCGGGTGTGAGTGAGAACGAACCCTCTTCATCTTACAATGAGGCTCGTAATCGCCACACACGCCGTGGTAGAAAAGGCACACGAATGATGGAAGTGACCCTAAGTCGGACTTACGGGTCAAAGCTCGAGATTCGGTTTGATGCAAGGTTGGAACCCGTCGGTCCTAATAAAAGCAAATATAATAGTTTTGTCGGGTACTGCTAGCACGCGGCAAGGTTAGCATCTTGATAGATGAGTGGAAAAGTGTGGACTATAAGAATGTAAAGGATCCTATTTGGGAGACTATCCTGGTTACATACACTCGTCCCGATCAATCGAAGTTGAAAGACAAGACATTGTCTTATTGTGCTGATCGGTGGAGGAAGTTTAAGACCTTTCTCGCTAACACGTATATTTTCTCCGATGTTCCGCCAAAACATCCTTGGGAAGTTTACACATTTATTGATGAACGAATTTGGCGACAATTTGTTCTTCTGCGGACCACTCCCGAAGCTCGGTGAGTATATATTTAGTTTTGTTTTCCCTTTTGTTTGCTTATTAACCTTTTGTGCGGATATGTGAATGTTATTGTGTTCATCTAATCTGTTAGTTATATAATAGTTCGGTGTGTGAATAGAAGTATACATTTCTGCCTTTGTCTATGCAAGTCGATATGTCAACCACGAAAAGGTAAATTACGATGAGAAGGTATTAATTGTGTAATGGTTTGTCTTGCAAAGGAGGAAATGAATAGTCTTAAAAGGGGGAAACTTTATATACCCAATTGTTACTATCTAATGGGATGCTGATCCCACTCGATGCCTTAAAAAGGATCAAGTTTGTATTATTACGTAAGCCTTTGTCTATGCAAGTCGATATGTCAACCCGAAAAGGTAAATTACGATGAGAAGGTATTAATTGTGTAATGGTTTGTCTTATGCAAAGGAGGAAATGATCGAATAGTCTTAAAAGGGGAAACTTTATATACCCAATTGTTACTATCTAATGGGGACTTTCTTGATCCCACTGGATGCCTTAAAAAGGATCAAGTTTGTATTATTCTCACAGTAAGCATAATTCTCTTTTGTTTCTTAACCTATCTATCTAGCTAGCACTACAAAACAGCTCCAATTTCTTCTACAATTCTACATCTTCCTTAAATAAAATGTTGAAACTTGATGAAGTGAAGAATTGACTACTTGTTTGATTGACGTTCATATGAAGCGAAGTTCTCTAATTTACGTTAGTGACATGCATGGCTGGAATTCATAATTAATAGATGTTTTCTATCCCGATTCACGAAAAGAAGGGAACAAGCACGGGAGATAGGTAGAAAGAATGATTGCCCTCATAGGGCTTCTCGCGCGGATATCAAAAGGCCGAAAAAGATTTGATGGGCGCCAAGCGGAAGAGATTGGATGATGAAGCGAGAATCCAATCCTTCTGTGATACATGCTCCTCCATCTCCAATACGTCGCGAGGAGTTGTGGTTGCATATTCGGCAAAAGCCAAGCGGCGCCTACACGAGTGAACAAACTCGTCTAGTTGCTGAAAGAATTGTAAGTATCGTTATTGTTATTTTTTAGTTACTAAACATGTTTCATTACTAAGCTTCTCGTTATCCGTATCTTACGGGAAGATCTTAAAAACAAAGAAGCGAGGGATCTTTTGTGTCGGACGGGAGGAATGATGTTCGACCAGTTGCGGCCGGAAAACCGGATCACCCGGGCGTGTAAGGGGGATTGGAGGACGGGTAGGCATAAAGCAAGTCTTTGGTACATCCAAACGCCATAGACAAAGTATGGTTACCGGGAGGAGATGGACCGGACGCTGGCTGCTAATAAAGCTTCAATGACCGCAATGTTTCAATCCGAGATAAGCCGGATGAAGGAGGAACTGAGTCGGTGAGGCCGCTTTTGAGCAATCGTCCGGAGACCGGTGTTCCCTTCACACATTCACTGCAACCGTGCAAAGCGAGCACTAGAGGGAGCTGCATTGATGGAGAGTCAGAGCAACCTTGTGACCTTTATGTGGAGCATCCCGATCATCATGATGGACGATTATTGGTTGCAAAAGGGACTGTTCACAACTTGGGATCAACTGTACACCACCAACAAATGCCGATGATGAAGTCGAGTGTCGGTTGAAAGGTGATCATTGATGCACGGCTCCTCTCCAAACCGATGAGTCGAAGCTTGTGAGTGATGTCGAGGGAACCTTCATCCCTTGGCCGGTGAAGCTTGTACATGTCTCTACTTGCTCCGAAGCTTCAACCCCTCCTCCTCAAGTTCCATCCCCTCGTCGGGCTCCATCCCTCCTCAAGCTCTATCCCCTATCGCTAAGTTGGGCTGCTTGCCGAGGGAAAAAATATCCGATCTAATGAAAAGTGGATATTTTAAGGATAAATCGTGGCTTTGTCGATGAAGTAGTAGGTGTCCCTCATCCTATGCCCGTTCAAGTTGACACCGTTGATGTTGAGTCCCTGCGTTGCTTCCTCGACGAGCTTACGATGCGCTTGTTCAACTTTTTATGAAGTAAGTATCTTAAATCTATGAGTACATCATTTAAATGCATCGTTTAGACATACATACATATATATATTTCCCGATCGATGTCATTATGGTAGGTTCTTGCATCATGAATTGGTTCAAAGGTGCGGGATCAACGATTTTGGATTCTTGTGCCCTGTCTATTCAAGTCAAACAACCATGGAGCGAGGCAGAGTACATATCAAAGAGGTTGTGCTCGGTGATCGAGAAAGTTGTACTTTTTGCCATTCTTCCACAGTACATATCAAAAATCTTGTCCGCAATTCACTTAATTCTCGCTACATATATATATCACCGAGTATAGTTTAATGATGTGAATTTTCAGCCGCCAGCGGTTGGGCGTCATGTGCATGGAGGAGCATAAAGTTATCTTCTTATGCTCCACTCACACGGCGAGCCATTGGCTACGTTGGTGCGAGGCGGTCAACGAGTAAGCATGTCATTTTGATTCCCTTGTCGACATCTCTGCAGTGAATTTTAAGTGAATCATTGATAAATTTGTGATTTTGATGATAGTGCCATGAGGACCTTCCAAAGACTAGAAAAGAAAAGGCGTGCTACTCGGGACAAAGACCCCATATGGTACAAACCGAGGTTGGTACAATATTTAATTTGTAG
This sequence comes from Acacia acuminata, assembly GCA_019022655.1. NCBI lineage: Eukaryota > Viridiplantae > Streptophyta > Magnoliopsida > Fabales > Fabaceae > Acacia > Acacia acuminata. Next base: position 1,759,294 of record JAFJYI010000049.1, on the reverse strand, counting down.
CACACGCCTTGTGAACTTGGTCACCGAGCTATATATATGCTCTTATATATATTTCTTGTTCTTTTTAGACCCGTCGGCAACCACCGGCGTCCAACTTATGTGGCCGATCGTCATGAAACACATGTATGATATTACAAGGCGAGGGGATACTAAATTAACGCAAAGGTAAATGTATTTGATGTTACATATTATGCAAGTTAATTCAGTTTACGGCTTCTTATTACAAATGAAATATGCAAGCAAGTTAATTCGATTCTTTCTCTTTGATGTTACGAGATGTTTCAATGCAAAACTCCCTTTCCTGATGATGAACTGGAGCACATACGCAATGTGTTTTGTGAATATCTGTATGGTCTGATCTTAGAGTCACAAAAAGGACAATAATTAATGTCCTAAATTCATTTGTAACTATAATCTGTAGCAACAATAATCGATCTTAATAAATTTGTTTATTTTTTTGAACAATTCATTTGTAAATATACATAGGCAATGTAAAATTCAATACATAAATGTAGTTAATTTTTTGAACAATTTTCTTGTGTCCATTTTGGGTTTCTTAATGTATTATTGGATGGTGGATATAGCTATTTAATTTAGTGTTTGAAATGCGAGACTTTAGGACCGTTCATTAACATCATGTCCGGTCTTAAAGGTCCACAAAATCTTCGGTCCTAAAGTATGAGACTTTTAAGACCGTATATTTCTCTAGTGTCCGCTCCTAAAAGCTTAAAAGATTCATGAACTTTTAGGTCCGGACGTATTATAAAAGGTCGGTCTTAAAAGTCCCCCACTTAACTTTTAGGACCGCATGTTGTTATTTGTGCGATCTTAAAAGTAATTCCCCTTTAAATACTCCTTTTCGGACAAATTAAATGGTTAGGGTTGAAGACAACCGAGGTTACATGCGTTACGCTCAAGCTAGGTCCTTCTTTATCATCGTTTTTACCTTTCCATGTGTAGAGGCAGCATTATCGTTGTCCCTTTTATTTTGTCTTTTGTCTTTTTGTCGGAAAAAGAAGGAAGATAATGAAAAGGACACTTTGTTTCTCACATGGGGAGGTAAAACCGACGTCAACGAAGGTCCAACCTTGAGAAGAATAGTCACTTTGTTTGTTCTTGTCCGAATAAGGTAAAAGCTCCTTTTTTTGTATGTTCTTAACTGTATTCTGCAATTTCTTTGTTGGATTTACACGAGGACATTGTTTTGTTTGTTTCCTTTTTGTCGGAAAAAGAAAGACGATAATGAAAAGGACAAGAGGCAATCGGATATGGAAACCAAAGTGACAAAAATGGCGGTGTTTTTAGGGACCGTCGATTTACTAACTAAAGTCTTCGTTCTTTTATTTTAGGTTTTTTAGTCTGCCATTATCCGTCCTTCATAGTTGCCTTGTTTATTGCTTTCCGAGTTCGAGATAATGGGCTAAACTCGCACGAGAACAAAAATTAAAAATATTTTATATACTAATTTTTTTACGCTGCCCTATAGGGGCGCGATCACAAAAAAAAAAAAAAAGCAAAATAAAAAAGCAACAAAAAAAAACTAATCCCTCTCGTAGTCGGAAAGGGAGGGGCGTCGGAGTCGTCGGAGTTGTCGGAGTTGTCGGAGTCGTCTTCGGCGGGATCGTAGTTCACGTCATTGGCGTGAGTACCATGTTCAGCTTGTTGTTCATGGTATGAGCAAGCTGAACCAATTGGCCCAAACGTCGATCGATTTGATCGACGCGGGCCACCAAGATGATCGCACCAACCGCTACGATCGGATTTGGAGGAGGCGGTGGCGGAGTGGGCCGAGGTTGAAGAGGAGGAGGAGGAAACGGAGGACCTGGGGGAGCGACCATTAGAGTGGGGGCTGAGGTTGAAGAGGAGGAGGATGAAACGGAGGACTGGGGGAGAAGAATGTGAAGAAAGTACGGTAACAACGGGTTTAAATAGAGAACCCGTCCTGAACAATGTGAAACGCCTGAAGCTTTAACGAGGAGACGCATTGTTCATCAGAATACGAGGAGACGCCTAGTTGGGAAGTTTATCTGGAAGCCGAAGAGACTCTGCATCATTCATTTGAACAGTGTGTAAGTACCGGGTAAATGATAAAAGGTCGGTCTTAAAGGTAAGACTTTTAGGACCGGACTTACTATAAAAGATCGGTCTTAAAAAATTAAAAAATAGAATTTTATACCGCACACCTATAAGTACCGGGTTAATGATAAAAGGTCGGTCTTAAAATAAAATGAATTGCAAAAATATTAAATAATGGAATTTAATACCGCGTACCTATAACTCCTTATTAATTCCTCACTACCTCGTAACTCCAAACTACGTACGTGGCTATCGAGAACAGCTCTCCTCTATTAATTAACTCCTCATACCTCTCTCGCCCTAACCGCTCAAACCATGGTTAGATACAAGAGAACCGCTCGTAGGGGTGCTCTTAGTCGTGATGCTCGTGCCTTCCGTCGATCGTTATACGGTGCGCCTCCTCCATCGAGAGTCCGTCCTATTGTGACAGAAGAGTCTCGGGTCGTTGGACCCATTGTTATTTCTTCGGATGATGAAGAGATTGCGACACCCCTCCATCCTGCTCCCCTCGCCAACCGGTTGGCCCCGATGCCTCCCTCCTCGACCCCTCTCCTCTTTCCTCTAGTGATGCATTGTGGCTGATGCAACGAAGACAGGAACTTGCTGATCTCCGGCGGGAAATTAATGTTGTTCACGCCGAAATCGCCAAGGCTTTGGAGGATAATAAGCTTTAGGAGATGTTTAGTCAGATTCTTGTTTTTGATAATTTTCTGCTTGTTTTTGTTTTGTATTTTTTCTTGTGTACGTGCATATGCAAGTAATATATGTAATTAAAGAAACTCCAGTTTTCCTTTAATTTTTATTCATTCAGTTGCTGCGCTCGCCAAATCCTTTTTCAGAAATCAAAAAATAATTTTAGGACCGGAGTATTATAAAACGGCGGTCTTAAAAGGTTGTATATATAGAACCGTGTTCTTTTAATGAACCGGTTTAATTGTCTCAATTTAGGTCCGGAGGATTATAAAAGTCCGGTCTTAATAAAATCCCAAATATAAAACATGTCTCGCTCTGTCGCGCGGAATATTAAATTTCCCTCTCGAACTTCTCTTGTCGCGCTAAAGTGTAACTCGGGTTACGTCGCCACTTCGTCGCCGGGTTCGCGTTGTACCTCTCGACAATCACTTTACGGTTCCTTAGCTAAACGTCTATAGACCAAGCTGTAAGAGGTGTTTCGGTTATATAACTTTATGATTTTCCCGCTCATCGTTCGGGTTTTTCCCGGGTTGAGCGAAATCGATCAAATGTTCTTGTGGGTTTTCGTGTTGTTAATGGATATTGTATTTTGAAGATTATAATTGCATTTTAGACCTACCCAACTGACCAATAAATGTTTTTAGGGTACTCTTTCTTTCCAATACGCAACATCAACGTTCGTGGCGGGAGAAGAAAGACTAAGCAAACGCATTTGAATTTATATGATACAACGGTGAGTCCACAAGACCTTCACGCGATGCATTTAATTTCCTCGTCATGCATTTATTTTGGTTCTTGGATTCTCTGCGATACATTTATGACCAAAAGTTATTCTTCGTTCTGCATTTAATGAGCAAGTTTATCCGGAAAAAAAGGAAAAAAAAGACATAACCGACATTTGAGCATATATATGTATGTTAAATCTTTCCGTCTATATATATAGGAATTCTACTATGGATCACGTTGGATAAATGCTAAACGGACAAGTGTTGAATATCGAGAATGGGGTGAGGACTTTATAAAATTTGCTAAACAAAATGGCCATGCGAGGTGGGAAGTTTTATTGCCCTTGTGTAAAATGTTTGAATGAGAGGCGACTAAGTCCTCGAAGTTATACACACACATTTAATTTGTGAAGGAATTTGTAAGACTTATACGGTATGGGTATGGCATGGTGAAAAAATACCAAGTGGGTCTCAACATAGGGAAGTGGCCTTTGATGATAATGACACGGATATGGATGATCACATAGAGGACATTATCCGTGATGTAGGAGAAGAGGCTTTTCATCAATCACATGCATATGGTAATATGTGCGGTGATGCGAGACCCCTCTATACCGTGGTGTAAAAATACCAATTGTTGAATCTTTGTATTGAAATTGGTAAGCTTGAAGGCACGTCATGGATGGAGCGACAAGAGTTTTTCGAAATGCTTGAGGCTTTTAAGGACATGCTTCCGGATGATAATGTGTTGCCGCATCGATACTATGATGCTAAGAAAATACTTTGTCCACTGGGCATGGAGTACAAAAAGATCCATGCATGCCCGAATGATTGCGTGTTGTATAGAAAAGAGTTTGAAGAGGAGCAGAGTTGTCCGAAATGTGAAACCCCAAGGTACAAGTCAAATAAGGGGCCGGCAAAAGTGTTGTGGTATCTTCCAATCATACCAAGGTTCAAGCGGTTGTTTGCGAATGAAAATGATGCAAAAAATTTGAGGTGGCATGCGAGATGAGAGGATTTCGATGGAAAGCTTCGACATCCGGCCGATTCTTCTCAATGGAAGAAAATCGATCAATTATTTCCGAACTTCGGTGAAGAACCTAGGAACCTTAGGCTTGCCCTTAGCACGGATGGCATGAATCCATATGGAAGCCTTAGCGGCATACATAGTTCATGGCACGTACTACTGATTATTTACAACTTATCTCCAATGTTATGCATGAAACGAAAGTACATCATGTCATGTCATGTTGATTTCGGGACCGAAACAACCAGGAAATGACATTGATGTTTACCTTCAGCCCTTGATCGAAGACTTGAAGGAGTTGTGGGCGAAAGGTGTTGATGTTTTTGACTCTTTCAAGAAGGAGGTGTTTAAAATGCGAGCCATGATATTTTGTACTATAAACGACTTCCCGGATATGGGAACTTGTCGGGGTATAGTGTAAAAGGCCATAAAGCATGTCCGGTTTGTGAAGAAGGCACACGCTACCATCAACTTCAACATGGAAGAAAGACGGTTTATCTTGGACATAGGAGATTTCTTAGACGGGGCCACCCATATCGTCGATTGAAGAAAGCCTTTTTTGGTGGCCAAGAGTATGAAGATGCTCCGGCATTGACTGGGAGCAAGTTTATGAAAAGGTGAAAAATATCAATGTCGTATTCGGTAAGACTGCAAAGTGTAGAAAAGAAACAAATATATGGAAAAAGAGATCTGTATTCTTCGATCTTCCATATTGGCGCAATCTTGATGTGAGACACGGTATTGATGTCATGCATGTGGAGAAAAACGTATGTGATAGTATTGTCGGCACGCTTCTCAACATACAAGGTAGTTCCAAGGATGGTGTGAAGGCAAGATTGATCGATAGCAATGGGAATACGCGAAGAGTTACATCCAAGGCCAGATGGGAATAGAACTTATTGTCCCCGGCTTCTCATACTTTGTCTAAGGATGAGAAACGAAGTTTTTGTGAGTGTTTACATGGCACAAAAGTCCCCACGGGTATTCTTCAAATTTTAAGAGGCTTGTATCGATGAAGGACTTGAAATTAGTAGGCCAAAAGTCTCATGATTGTCATGTCTTGATGCAACAGCTACTCCCGAATAGCTATTCGAGGCATCGCCGAATATGATCTTCGGTCGTTTTGACTAGACTTTGTGTCTTCTTCAATGCGCTTTGTCGTAAAGTTTTCGAGATTGAAAAGTTGGATGAATTGGAGAATGAAGGATATCTTATCTTGTGCCACCTTGAGAAGCTTTTTGTTCCTACATTTTTTGACATCATGGTTCATCTAATTGTTCATCTAGTGAGGAGATAAAGATGTGCGGCCCTATCCATTTACGGTGGATGTACCCAATTGAAAGATCTATGAAATTCCTAAAAGGGTACGTGAAGAACGCATACCTAGGCCGGAAGCATCGATTGTTCGAAATATGTTTCTACGAAGAAGCCATGGAATTTTGTCAAGATTATTTGGCCAAAGTAAGACATATTGGGCTTCCAAAACGTCGGCATGCTTTGATGGGGGTAGACGAGGGGCTTAAGTAAAGAGTGTGGATCCCGATGAATTGTCACTAGTCCACTTGTACATCTTGAATAACGTCGATGAAGTTCAAGCCGGCATAGCTGCACATAAAGCAGGCGTAAGGAAAGAAAATCATCGAATGACTAAACAAAGGTTGATTAGGGAGCATAACGAAACTTTTGCAAACTGGTTCAAACAAAAGGTCGAGGAGAGGAATGTGTTTACGATACAATCAAATGGTTAGCGGTGGTCCCGAGGTTGATGTCATAAGTTGGAATTCGTATGTGATCAATGGTTATACATTTTACACGAAGTCCCTAGATGATACGAGCACGGTCCGGAAATGTGGTGTTATGTTAGAGGCCGAATCTATGCACTTCTCCAATTCGAAAGACAAGAGCCCTTTATTGGCAGTCATGCCATATTATGGGGTTATTGAAGAGATTTGGGAGGTGGACTATGTGAAAATTAGATTTCTCATTTTCAAATGCAAGTGGGTTAATGTCAATAATGGTGTTCGGATCGATCGGCTAGGATTTACATTAGTCGATGTCAATGGTAGAAGTTTTGGAGATGAACCTTTTATTATGGCGGACTGGCAAAACAAGTGTTCTATATCACTTAGATCAAGAAAATAAAATGTGGTCTGTAGCTCTCCAAGGAAAGAGGGTCATTGATATTGATGAGGAAATGAATTCAAATTATGGTATTCCCGAGAGTACTCCTTTTCAAGGGGTCTACCGGACATGAACGAAGAAGATGAAGCGGATAATGAACCCGGATAAGAAGTGATCATCAAGAAGGGATATGGGAAGATATCACTTTATAAAAGAGTCAATTCATAAGGTAATATTCATATGCAGATTTCTTTGAAGACTTTAATTAAGGCTTTAACTATATATATTATATTCCTTCTATCTATGTTCATAGTTAATGTCACTGACTATGAATTTTGTTCTTGTTTTATTTTTGTGGCGGATCCGATCCAAATGGGCATGTTATATAAGAGGATGTTACGTTGTTGGGTGGGGGAATCGATGAAGGCATGGTGAATATTATTTTGGGCGCATGTATGTTGTACTTGTAACTTATTGTATTTGTAAGTAAGTTATCTTATTGTATGAATTAATTTAGGTGTTGTAGTCATAGTAATCATTAATTAAGGGGCCAAATAGCTCATGGTGAATAATATTTGTATTCTTTTTCCAATTCAATTTATTCAAATAATTGTTCATAGTTTGTAGCTTAAAATATCGACTTTTATGTCTTGGATTGGGTGGTGGATTTATGTATATATATATATATATATATATAATCAGGAAGAACAGCAGGGAAAAATTCGGGAAAATTTAGACCGGAAATAATAAGCCGGTTTTAAATGTTCACTTGTTAAGACCGGATGTAATTATATGACCGGTCTTAAAGGTCGGGACACTTTTGAGTTTTGATATTAAACCCTGGTCTTAAAAGTTGGTCTTTTAAGACCGGTATATTTAGAAGTCTGGTCTTAAATAAAAATCTTTAAGACCGGATGTATTTATCATCCACTCTTGAAAGTCGGTCTTTTAAGACCGTATGTGTCTTGTCCGGTCTTATAATTACGATCTTTTAAGAGCGGCCTATTATTTGACCGGTCTTAAAAGTCGAGCTTTAGGACCGAACAAAAATTATTTCTGAGCTTCATTTAGTACAACTTTTTAAGACCTAAGTTTTTAAATGTCCGGTCTTAAAAGAGTTTCTTTAAGACCGGTTCGAGTCCGGTCTTAAATGGTAGACTTTTAATACCGGAACAAGACCGGTCGCATATCCGGTCTTACGACCCCCTTTTGTCCTCTTAAAAGCCTTTTTTCCACTAGTGTAAATTTTATTCTTTGGTGTTGAAAGAAACCTGTCATTAATATAAGTTATAATTTATTAGAGTACTAGTATTATGTGTTTATAAATTTCGTAAGGCACTCTGTGTATACAAATAATTTTCATCAATTAAATTTATAGTAGGAGACCTTTCTCCAGTTTTTCTATTATTTTATAAATTGTTAAGAGTTTCAATTTATATGAAAATCTTAGGTCAAAAATTTTCGTACTCTTTTTTGCCAACAATTTTCTGTACTTTTATATCTTACCTCTTCTTTATAATAAAATTATATAATTTCATTTTTAAATTGAACTCATTAATTCTTTTTTTCCAATCTCCCGTTCCCAAGTACCAAAGAGCATATCATAAGGATTCTCTTCAACAGTTATGAACCGTGAAAAAGACTAAATCATCGTGAAATAAATTCGTATTAGTAATAGGAAGTTTTCATGGACCTTTTATAGGGATGAAAGGAACTAGCCAAATTCCTTTGCACGACCTTTTTTTTTTTTTTTGACCGAATTGCACAAGCTTACTTTTGTTCGCGGATTAAGAAAATGAACAAAAAGCCAAAATTACCAAAGCATCATTATATTAAAATCATTATTTCTTTTAAATTGGAACATGGCACTTGTAATGTCTTTTTAAAAAAAAAAATCATTTTCATATATTAAGCATTAAGTGGAAAAAATTGAAAAAGTGAAGACATGAAAACTGTTATTTAAAAAAAAAAAATAAAAATAAACTAAAGCTCATGAAGGGCATACTTCAGTTTTTAGACTGTCAATCAAGGATAGATTAACCGTGTCTGCATGACAGCATCTGATCTTGAAAATTCAAACTAAAGTCTATGTTATGAATAAAATCAAATGCTCTTCACTATGTTTTCTCTCTTTTTTTTTCTCTGTCTCTATGCATCATAAAATTAAAGTAAATACAGTTAGAAAGGCATTTCGGTATTTCAGTTACTTTACAATGAAAGTGAAAATGTTTTATAAAGAGAATTAGTCCATCACGGAGATCCCCTCCTATATATAAAGAGAATTGAGGTTTTCAGTTCGTCCTCCGAGTAGAAATTGTCGATGTCAATCAATCATGTCGCCAAATCTTAGCCTCCATATATTCCCTATAATATTGGCCTTCGTGACACAGATCGCAACAATGCAGACAAATGCTGATTCCTTATACTGTTTAGTGACGATCTTCATTTCAGTTTCAGATATGTAGTTTCGCTTCATATATCGTCGCTCTGGGTGTTTCTTTTGTGTGTGTATTTATAAGGAAGGCCTTTGTTGGGAGTATGAGACAGATATACTAACAAAGCTTGGTTTCATTTCATGGCTTCTTCGTCTTCGCCTTCCTCTTCCATGTGGCGCAAGGTCACTACAGAGGGTTGAGAAAACCGGCGTGGGCTCCGTTGATAATTTCGTACGTTCAAGGACGGCGCTGGCTTGCCAAATTGTTTACCGTTCCTCCGCAGCCCAAAGGCCAAAGCCAAGTTTCTTCCAGCTCCGGTGGCCGCAACCTCTGATCATCGCACCGGTGTTCTCAAGGATATGATGATCTTCTGTCATCCTCCGCCTTTGACTGCGGCTGCTATTTTTCTGTTGGTGTGTAATTGAGTGGGGAGCTAGGAATAATCACTTTTGTTAATTCAAAGACACTACTCTGTTTCCAACACAGAAAACAGAGCCACAGTCAATGGTGGCTCTCACTCGGCACTTCAACGGGCAACCGAGCAGTTCTCACTTTAGAGTGATGAGTGCGTTAGCAAGACACTAAAGGGCTTTGGAAGTTGAGCACTTTGAAATAAAATTTTCTGTACTCTTGTATCTTACCTCTGCTATCGTACCTCTTCTCTATAATAAAATTTTATAATTTCTCTTTTATATATATATTTTTTAAATTGAACTCATTAATTTTTTTCCCCATCCCCTTTTCCAAGTACAAAAGGCCATATCGTAGGGATTCTCTTCAACAGTTATGAACAGTGAAAAAGACTAAATAACCATAAAATAAATTCGTATTAGGAAACTTTGAGATACAACCAAATATGCCATCTCTTTACTGAGACACAACCTCAAAGAAATTCTGAGAGTATTCTCTCACAAACATCAATCTGAAAACTTTCCCTTTTTTTGTCACTCTCCTACTCTTTTCCTTCTTTCCTACCTTTTTTTTTTCTTTTCAGAAAATAAGAAACCCACAAAATAGAAAATACATATTTGGGACATTTCTGCATATAAGATATAGGAAGGGAGCCAAAAACCGACATGCCCAATATTGGCTTTTTCTTCTTTCCTTACAAGTTCCAACGTTACAGTAATCACTCGCACAACTTGTGAATATGGTCTAAATTTGTAGGCTGTCTCTTGGGTCATGGTTATCCTCAATTCCATTGCAAATATTGTACACAAATGAATATATCTTCTTAAATATCTCGGTGACTGAGTTGGGGGCAAAATATATGAGGAGGCACATTAAATAGATAGTGATGATGATTGCTAAAATAGGTTTAGAAACCAATACTGATATTAGAGAAGTACAAGCCATGCTTCCTGAGATTACAGCGATGTTAGATGAGAGTTTGAGATTAGGGGTATCATTATTTGAGTTCGTGAGACTTGTAGTAGGCGGATGAGAAGTCATAAATAAACAAGCATACTATGAAGATCCAGAGGTTTGGTGAGTGTTTATCAGCAGGAGATGAGTTGGGGAAGTGCAGTTGAACCACCATGCCTATCACTGTAATCAAGAATACAAAGGTAGCATGCCAGGACTTTGAACTGCGAAAAACCAGCAAACTCGTAAGTCAGAGTGTTGCTGATGAATATGGATGAGAGTAAGAATGTGGAGAAGATACAAATAATATGTTATCAGCTATGGATGATAATGAGGATGATGGTTGATATGTCAATCTCTTTGTTTACTTGTCTTGTGTTAGATGTAGCTATCACATGCCCATTCAAAAACAGCGTTATACGTTGTTGGTTTGAGGTACGAGTATTTCACATAATATAGGGATAGGAAGAGTGGAAGAAAGCGAGTGATTCAAGAGAACGTGGTTGGAACAGAATCACAGATACAGAATGATGTAGAGCCATGCGAAGTGACAGAAGCATAAAGACGCAAGTACACACACAGATATGCAGAGATTAGATCATGAATGAAGAATGAGAAAGCAGAGTATGCAACTGTGAATCTGTGAGAGAGAGAGAGAGAGAGCGTACTAAGTACTCTGCTTTCTCTTCTTCATTCATGATCTACTCTCTGCATACTGAGTAAATGAGAAGAGTATGTGACTCTGAGAGAGAGAGAGAGAGAGAGAGAGAGAGAGAGAGAGAGCATACTAACCTCGCTGCAACAGCCATGGAGAGAGAGAATGTTGGGATTGAAGTAGAGAGAAATTAATGGTAAGGATATGATGGGCGTCGAGATGAGAGCGAGCAAGCGCCAATCTACCTAGGGTTTTATAGCACATGCATGATCAACACTTCTATACTTGTACGTAAAGCATATTTAACTTTTACCTGTACTTGTAAAGCATATATACTTGTGCTCATTCACATTCTACTTTCTCAAGTGCTCTTTTTTTTTCCCCCACATTTTGGCACGCATGAGATCAACTCAAAATTGACTCAACGCAGAGAATTAAGGTTGCAAGGAGAGGACGTAGAATCAAAAGTAAAGTCAGGAGATCAGGTCCCTCATGAAATGTAAAATGGAGTGGGATCGAACATCTAGATTTCTTACCCAAAAAAAAAAAATGGTCAATCTGCAAGAGTATTATTATTGAGGATTTATAATTTGAAGAAGCATCCGTATTTTTTTGGACGGTCATGATTGATTCTCCCCTACTCACTTCACTAATCACTGGCTAAAAAAGATTGATTAAGAGAGACCAAGTGACTTGTGTTTGAAGAGACTTGAAAAGTTATAGATAGAGAATCCGATCCACTTGGTATTTGAAGAGACCAAACCGCGTCTTCGTTACGTTCCTTAAAAGTAAAAAGTTTTCCACCTTGTGTGTGTGCTATACTTAGTGGGTGCTCTTCTTTCTTCCTTAGTGGGTGCACTTCTTTCTTCCTTAAAACATGTCTTTAATATACCTGAACTAGTGGGTGATATTCTAATTCCTTTTAGGATGTTCGTTTTGTGTGTACGTGTCATTGTAACCGAAGATCGAATAATGAATCTAAACCCCCGGCCACTAATATAGTAACCAACTTGTTGGCCAAACAAAAAAAAAAAGTTACAAAACTTTACTTATGGCAAAATAATAATAGTAATAATAGTTCTTAATATAAGATTTATTTAGATAATTTAATTAATTAGATTACAAAAATTAGTTAATATATTTATCATGTATTTTCCAAAACATCTGAGTTATCTTTTTTAATTCTATTATTCACCCTCTTTAATTATTGTTAAGGAAGTATCAATAAAAATAAATTAGGATAAAAATTCACAATTATAAAATATATGTCTTACATTTAATATTAAGATGAACTCTCCAAATTCTTATATTAGGGACCGGACTCCAGGAGGGAGTAATAATCGACTTTACTTGTTACAAAACCAACGTACCTCAATAAAAAACGACTATATCGATTACTCTGATTTGTGCATTTATAACGTTTAATACATAACGATTACAACTAATAAACTTCATGTATGTCGAGCGTAGATCGCGAAAGGATATATAATGCTTAAAAATAATGATTAATTATGCATACCATCATGAATTGTGAGACGAAATTCACGAAAAGACAAAAATAACGATTATACTCAATAATCGTCATTTAAGTAGTGACAAAAGTGACAGTTCTTTTGAAACAACTATCATATAATGATTACAAACGATTCGTCTTCAGACCCTCATATTAGTGAAGACAAAACATAACAGACTTCAGAAATAACCATCATCTAAAACCCCACCACCACTTCATAAGTCATAACTCTTAATCCTTCATAATATGTTAGACCTTCATAAGTTATAACTCATAACTCTTCGTAATTCGTTAGATCTCTATTTAAACTTACCTATTCATTGTTATTTTTATTACTTTTCTTTTTCGGCCTCCTTCTTCATGTTAAGTTCTCAGGGCACTCCTTTGCCGCCGCTACCCCCTCCTCCTCCACCACCTCCACCTCCTCTTAAAATGGAGGCTTTGATGCAGATGTTGGCAAGCTTTGACCGCGACACAAGGCGTCTTGCAACATATGCCAATACGTTAAATATGAATTTGAATCACATATTTCATCACAATGATGTTGAATATGACTTGCAGTCAAACCCTTCATCATCCTCCTTTGATGATGAGAAATGAGGAAGAGGACAAGGACAAGGAAGTAGAGGATGAAGAGTACGATGAGGACGATAGTAAGGGTGATGACTAAATATCATAATTGTTTTCTTGCTTGTTGTCCTCATCATCCTTTTCATCCTCCTTCTCCTTGCTCTCTTCCTCATCCTCGTCCTCATTCTCATCATTAGATCAGAGGGAGATGAAGTGTAAAAAAAAAACTTATTAATTCACGATTATTAATTAAGAACGGTAAAGTATTCTTGTCAACAATATTACTTAATAAATATTAATTAAAGCTTTTGAAACATTTCCTCTTCCCCTTGCTAATTGTGGGTGCCCCCTTGTTATCATCTTATGACTGTCATCATGGGAATGAACTAGGTACCCTTTCATTATGCCCTGTCTGTTCAACTTTTAACGTGTGCAATGTGGTTTTTTCACGTTCCTTCCAGATGTGTGTTATTTAAACTCCACATTTTCATATATTGTTTCTAAATTTTCCATCGTCCTCCTCTTTGTTCTCTAGCTCAATTGCCAAGATGAAATGTTGTGCGGAAGACATGCCAAAAACTCTCGCGTTATCCTCCACCTCCTCCTCCTCCTCTTCAGCCTCCACCTCCAACCTCTCCTCCCCAACATCCTCCTGCGCCTCTACCACTAACGCCTTGGCTTCCTCCACCTTCTCCTCTGCCTCCGCATCCAATGCTTTCTCAGCTTGAGGCAATGTTGTGGTATGCACAACAAACTGATCATGCCGTGAGAAGGCTTTCAGGATACCTCTCTACTATGAATTGGAAGGCCAATCTCATACTTGATGATTATGAGATTAGCCATGATCTTAGCCAATCCTCTAGTGACTAGTAGCCTAATGATCTTATCAGTTCATCAAGAGCATTCATCATTCATATTTTCTACTCCATAACATTCCATTCACTCATCCTCCACTTATATATATATATATATATATACCAAAAACAATAGTTCAGCATTTAATTAAATTGCATTCTTTTTTTTTAGCTTGTAATTTGAGAAAAATTAAAAAAAATAAAACCAATTTTTCCCTTGTTTTTATTGTATTTGCATGATATTTAGATTACTTAGAAAATAAATAAAATGCTCCTCGTGAAGAGAGAACGATCATATTTTTGTTAATACGCAATTCTTGATTAATTTTTGATTGTGGACCTCAAGATTGGCGTAGAAAAGGCCATAATCATGCAAAAATGACAAACATTTTAAAATCTCTCTGTGATTCTTATGACCAAATTGAGGTTATTAATTTTTTAATAGAAGATTATTAATTTTTGGATCGGATTACCAAAATGAAATTTACAAATCGAAGTGTTATTTATTTAGGATTTTCTCACTATTTTATGTTCAACAAAGAGACATAAGCGTAGATCTGAAATGACATTAGATTGCATACTTCATAACATTTGGAAAAAAAATATGAGGATGGAGTTTAATTAAAAATTAATTAAACATTTTAAAACTATATAAAGACGTCAAATTCAAAATCAAATTGAAATAATATAAACAAAAAACAAGAGCTCACGAAAATTGCATCATGAAGTTGTTTGTCTTCCAACTAGAGGTGTTTTCCCATTAATATGAGTCCCATCTTCTGGGTTTATCGAGGCCCGTAACGCTTGAAGAAACCAAAGCGGCATTATTCGAGATGAAAGCACTTGAATCACAGGGTACTGGTGGACTACATGCCCTCTTTTTCCAGAGCAAGTGGCAAATAGTTGGTGTAAGCATATTATCCAGAGATAATCTGGATCCATCAATCAGCCAAACTCTTAGGGCCCGTTTGGTTGACAGAATTTGAAAAAGAGACAGGAAACTTTATAGAGTTCCCATGCAAAAAGACCGTTTGGTGCGCCAAGTGCCAGGAACCCAACTTCTCGGCCCACACCGGGCCCACCACTTTTCCCTCATGTGAGAACTTGAGATCCCACCAAAATTGGTGGATCTCAGTTCCTCGATCACTATTCACATTTTTTGGACGATGATTACCAAAATTCAAACTTGGCGGAAAATTTAAACTTTACGAAAAAATTTTGGGTCACAAATTCGAACTTAACAAGGGACATTTTTAGAATATATCTATTTTAGCAAAAAAATATTTTTTTTTTTTATTTTGAATTAATTTCTTTTGAGGTTAAAATAGATATTTCTTAATTCTTTACCCATTACCACCCTTCATTTTCTTCCAACCAAACAACTCAAGCCATCTTCCCTCATCTTTAAAATCTTCCTTTCCCTTCCTTTAAATTCCATTCCTTTCTCAAAGTTCCTTTCCCTCTCCCCAAATTCTTTGAACCAAACGGGCCCTTGTAGCTCTTATCCCCAAAGTGAGCAACCCGAGCCTTTTAAGTGATTATAGGCCTATGAGCCTGTGCCCAGTTTTATATAAAACCATCACCAAAGTTATTGCCAATTGGCCCCTTTCAAAGGAGCTTCATGCAAGTTAGAAATATCATTGATAACATATTGATCTCCCAGCAGGTCATTCTTTCGATGCGAAGGAAACAAGGGAATGGTGGATGTATGACCATTAAAGTGGATCTAGGAAAGTTTTTGATAGACTATGATAGGATTTTATTGATGCAAAACTTCCAAGTGAGTTAACTTGTCTGATTATGCATTGCATCTCAACTCCCACTATGCAAGTATTATGTAATGGAGCCCCTACAGATTCATTCAAGCCATAAAGAGGTATTCGGTGAGGGGACCTCCTCTCCTCTTATCTCTTTGTTTTATGCATGCAAAAATTCTCAGTCGATACAATTAGTAGTAAAGGAAGTTGCTTGGAAACTGATTAAGCTTGACCTAAGAGGTGTTACACTCTCAAACCTACTTTTTGCTGATGACCTTATCATATTTGGGCACACCACTTGCTCCCAAGTGAATGTAATCAAGAAGATCCTTAGTGATTTTGGAACTCAGCTGGGCATAAATAAGTCAGGCAAAGACAAAAGTCTACTTTTCCAAAAATGTAGACTTACACACACGAAGAAGCATATGTTCAGAGTTAGGCTACAATGAAACACAGTCATCTACAATGAAACAGAGTCATTGGGAAATGTCTCGGGGTAACCCCTAATCAATGGAAGAGTTTCCTCATCTACTTATAGATACGTACTTGACAGGTTGCAATCCAAATTAGCTAGTTGGGAAAGTCGATTGCTCTCTTTTGCAGGCCGCATTGTCCTAGCCAAATCAGTGTTGTCATCAATTCCTTTTTTATCCCATGCAAAGCACGCTGCTGCTATCCTCTACGTGCAAGGAAATTGAAAAGAGTATTCGAAAATTCATTTGGGGCCATTCAGAAAATCGTTCAGGTATCAATCTCATAAAATGGAATGACCTCTGCCAACCTCTGCAAAATGGAGGGTGTGGTCTGCTGAAATTGGAAGCACAAAACAGAGCATTCCTTATGAAACTGATTCATAAGATGAATGCTTACCCGAACACCTTATGGGTTCCTATTCTCAAAGGCAAATATGCCCTATCAGATAATCTTGATGATGTTTACAGATGTCAAGCCTCTATTTCTGGGGAAACTTGACGAAGTTTTGGGAAGAAGCAAAAATGCATATTAAATGGCAATCAGGGGTCCATATCAAGTTTTGGTCGGATTTCTGGGTAGGTGATCATGACTCTTTATAGAATACAGTACTTCTTATGCCGATATCCCATCAGCAGATTTGGAAAAGCCAATACTAGAGTATGTCAATGCTGATGGAAACTGGAAGTGGAACCTATTTCAACACCTCCCACCACCTGACATCCTCAAAGATATTACAGCAAAGTCCGTCAAACAGCCTCCACAGGAGCCGAGTTTTGCTTGGAATTTAACACCAGATGGCCACTTTACAACGAAGTCGGCTTATCGTGTTTCGGAATCACTGAACTGTGACCAGCAGGATAAAATATGGGCAATAGTCTAGAAACCACCAATGGGAGTTTAGACCTTTATCTGGTTATTCCTGAAAGGCCGCCTCCTGACTAATGCGGAACAAGCTAGATGTGGCATGACAGCTGATCAACTTTGAAGCTTAGGCAGTGGAAATACCAAGAACATAGATAATGTGTTTAAGGAATGCCAACCAGCAGCATCAGTTTGGAAAAAGATTTTACCAGGGGACTTGTACAGGGACTTTGCCAGCATGGGCATGCACAGTTGGCTTCGCTTAATCCTAAAACCTCAAACTCTTGACATTTCTTGGAAGATAGGCGTCTGTGTCACTTGTTGGAAGCTATGGGACGAGAGAAATCACCGCCTCTTTGCATAGGAAACATACTCTGCAGATAGTATAGTGTCTCAAATTAGAATTATAGTAGTTCATACTTCATACTGCTAAAAGCATTTCTGATTTTAAATGCGTACTGTAAATCTTGTTGATAACTGATAACCTTAGTTTAGTTCCATGACACTGTACATACTATTTTGAGGCAATGAAATTCCTTTTCACTCTAAAAAAATATACATGTGGGTACTATTATTGATAGAGGAAAAGAAAACTTAGCCTCTGTATCATCATGCATGTACTATCTCCTTTTTGTTTTCCTCTGGTAAATAAATAAATGAGACTGGGATAGTTCATACAAAAATAGTCCAAATTTTTTTCTAGACCTTACCTTTGTCCCTAACAACCGCCGTTAAATATTGATTCACACTGTTTTGTGGGGCAAGTTCGAAGCTACGTGGCGCAACCTCTGATCATGGCTCTGGTGTTCTTACGGATATGACGACCATTTCAATCATCCTCTTCCTTCAACTTCAGCTCCCATTGCGATTGGTGTGATTGAGTAAGGAGGCATAAACACTTTTGTTAATTAAAAGACTTTACCCTCTGTTTGGCTCTATTTCCAACATAAAAATAGGGCCATCGTCAATGGTGGATCTCACTTGGAACTTCACCCATAGCTACACATTTCTCAGTGAAAGTGATGAGCGCATAACTAAACAGCCATGTCTTCGGTGGGAGATAGTTCTCACTCTGAACCTCACTAATATATATATATATATATATATATATAAAGAGAGAGCGAGAGTGAACGTCATTGTAAAGGGCTTTAGAAGTTTAGCACTTTACTAAAAGCCGGTCTCCATGCTAATCCAATCCAAATGATTTTGGATGTACGATTTTGGTGCCTTTTGCTTCATGTGTGCATGCAAGCGAATGTAAAAAGTTAAACATAAGAAGAAGAATTGTTGTTAATAAAAGCGTCTCCAAATATAACTACGAAAGCCTTCCATATATTATAACTTTATTTTCATACATTGAAGAAGCCTATTTCTAAATGAGGATCTAATAGCCCAACATTTGTTTTTCTAATTTGTGCTATTCCAGAGTGCTCTAAACCAATGGCGATAATAGCCCAACATTGGTTTTTCTTATTTCATTCCAAGGTACAATATTATAATAATCACTTGCACAACTTGAGAATTGTCTAAACTTGTATGTTGTCTGTTGGGTTGTCATGGACTCATGGTTATGCTTTATTCCATTGCACATTTGGGACACATATGAAGTTATCTTCTTACATATTTCGGTGATTAGGCTGGGGCAAAATATATGAGGAGGCGGATGAAGTAGATAATGATGATGAGTGCTAAACCGAAGCAAGAAGCCACCAACATAGATATTAGAGCAACACAAGCCATGCTTCCCGAGATTGCAGCTATGCGAGATGAGAGGTTGAAGTTAAGGTTATCATTATTTGAGGTGGAGGCTTGACACTTGTAGTAGGCTGATGAAAGGCTATAAAGGAACAAGCATAGTATGAAAAGCCAGAGGTTGATAGAGTATTTCTCGACGGTTGCCCATACTTTGTCTCTTGAAATGGATCACAAAACGAGAGAATGTGGGGGAATATATAATCATATAGAGCAATGGAAATTGAAAGCGAACTATGTAAATTTTTTTGGGTAAAATGATGAAGTTATATTTGAGGATAAATAGTTTAACTGTTCATAGAAGAAATGAACATAGAACAAGTTAAAAAAGAAGCAGACTTACAATGCTGGAAATTAAAATGAGTGAGTGAGAGTACTAACCTCACAAGATCAGCCATGTGTAGATGAGAGACACCAAGTGCTCTGGATTTAAAGAGACGTGAAGCAGAGAGCAAAAGGAGTAATTCAGGATAGGAGAAATGAAGGAAAAGGCACGTGCTAGAGTGGTTGGCTTGGTTGAATATTTAGGAGAAGAGTACTCTTATTAATATGGCCAATCACATGAATGAATGATTGGCCACATTAAAAAAATGGAAGGGACTGATTGTAAGGGAAGATGGTTTTGTATGTGGGAAGAAGACGATGGAAGGGACTGCATCAATCCCACTTTAAGAAATCATTTTATTAACAAAAATGTGTATTGATTGATCTGTAAAATATTTTCTTTACTATGGAATACCATATGAGAGATTACAATCAGATCGAACTTCATTCCACGTGGCACCTACACATTAAATCGTAGTCAAATCCTTTTAGCCTACCGGTGTGAACACTCCTAATTTACAGATCAATCAATACACATTTTTGTTAATAAAATGATTTCTTAAAGTGGGATTGATGCATATAAATCAGTCCCTTCCATCGTCTCCTTTCCACAGACAAAACCATCTTCCCCTTACAATCAGTCTCTTCCATTTTTTTTAATGTGGCCAATCATTCATTCATGTGATTGGCCACATTAATAAGAGTACTCTTCCCCTAAACAGTCAACCAAGCCAACCACTCCAGCACGTGCCTTTTCCTTCATTCCTCCTATCCTGAATTACTCCTTTTGCTCTTTGCTTCATGTCTCTTTAAGTCCAGAGCACTTGGTATCACACATTAATCTCATCTACACATGGCTGATCCTGTGAGGTTAGTCCTCTCTATCTCTCTCATTTTAATTTCCAGCATGGTAAGTCTGCTTCTTTTTTCACTTGTTCTATGTTAATTTCTGCCATGAACATTTAACCTACTTATTCTCAAATATAGCTTCATCATTTTACCCAAAAAAAAGAAAATTACATGCTCATCTTTCATTTCCATTGCTCTATACGATTCTATATTTGCACCCCCACATTCTCTGTTTTGTGATCCATTCCAAGAGACCAAGTATGGGCAACTGCTAGCTAGGTTGAACTCAAGAGTAAACAAAGATATAAAATAACAATAATCCTCCCTGATAGTTGATGACATATTCGTATCTATTGCTCATTTTTACTCTAATCCATATTCACCAACAACTCTCTTTTAAGCACTCATCATCCTTATCTACTTCATCTGCCTCCTCATATATTTTGCCCCCAGTCCAATCATCGAAATATGTAAGATAACTTCATATGTGTCCCACATTTGCAATGGAACAGAGCATAACCATGAGAACCCAACGGACAACATAGAAGTTTAGACCATTCTCAAGTTTTACAAGTGATTATTATAATGTTGTACCTAGGAATGAAATAAGAAAAACCAATGTTGGGCTATTATCATACAGGTTTAGAGCACTTTGAAATAGCACAAATTATAATACGGGATTTTTACTATTTTTATGCCGCCTATTAGATCCTCATTTAGAAATAGGCTTCTTCAATGCATGAAAACAAAGTTATAATATATGGAAGGCTTTTGTAATTATATTTAGAGATGCTTTTATGAGCAACAACTCTTCTTCTAGTGTTTACTTGTTTGTCATGCGCTTGCATGCACACATAAAGCAAAATGCACCAAAAAATAATTTTACTACAAGATATGACAAAAGCGTTCTTCCAAAATTGTTTGGATTGGATTCGCTTGGAGGCCGGCTTTTACTATAATGCTAAACTGCCAAAGCGCTATACAATTATGTTCAGAGTGAGAACTACCTCCTACTGAAGACGTGGCAATTTAATTATGCGCTCATCACTCTTCATTGACAAACGTGTAGCTTTGGGTGAAGTTCTCGAGGAGATCCGCCATTGACGGTGGCTCTTTTTTATGTTGTAAACAAAGCCAAACAGAGAATAAAGTCTTTTAATTAACAAAAGTGTTTATGCTTCCATACTCAATCACACCAATTGCAATGGGAGCTGGTTTCTATCATATGTTGGGCCCAATTTGGATTAGTGAAAATTGGGCAATGAAAAAGGAAAATTCAAATTTTCAAGTGGCGGCGCCCATTTGGATCGAATTTTCCATAGGAAGATATTTTCCCGTGAGCGTCATTCTCCCACGTTTAAAGGTAAATGGGTTCCCACAAAAAATGGTGGGAACCTATTTTCCAATGCTTTTGAAATTTAGACTTACAAATCTCAAAGAATTACATTTGCGATATCTAGATTCATCTAATTATTCCGAGGCAAGTTCAGTTTTGTGGATCTTTATCAGATGCAGAGGTAGCAAAAGTATCAAAAAGAAACTTCAGAAGCTAAAAAAGAAACAGATGCAAAGGAAAAGCCATGAACCAAAGAAACTAAAATATTACAAAAACTATTCCAAGGCTTTTGCTTATTAGATGAAGCACTAGGGTTGAAGTGAGCTCTGAAATATATATAGTTAAAAATATGACAGTGCAAATATAAATACTACATAAACAAAATCCTTCTATTGAGAAGGTATAATTCACAAACGAACGTAGATGAATGCTCACCAAAAAACCGCAGTGTTAGTCTTCTTGGCATATTGCAGCAATGCTGGAGTATATTCCTTCACCTGTCACAGTATATTTAAAATGTCATGTACTGGGGAATCTGAATTTCATTTCAGAGAAAAAGATATAACTTTTGATAGCCTGGTAGAGGAAGAACTGACTGACTCATAAGTTCTTTTTTATGATCAAGTTATTTTACTACAGCTATTACAAAACTGATGGAAATTAATCAGGAGGGAAATTAAATTAATTAATGTAAATAGTAATTAAGTGGGGTGCACACTCCCCACCTGCGAAATCCCTCCAGCACTTCCAACTATTCCTTTCAAATAAACAGTTTGAATTGAATCGACCACTACAGCTCGAGCAGAGAGATGCTGAGTTTTCTCCAATATGTCCTGATACCATCAGAAAGGAAAAAGAAAGAACAATCATGGTACCATACAGCTCCAATCTGGAAAATTTCATAGCTAACTGAAACAAACTGCACGACAATGCCGACATGCCGTGGCAATCATAAAATTATGTTCATAATTCTAGTAAAAGAAGATGTAAATCAAGCGCAGCAGTATCAGGGGAGTTAAAAACTAGCCAAAAGAATCCAAGATAATGCACCTCAATATCAGCACTTGAGTCTAAATATGTTTCGGATTCAATCTCAAGGCGATCTGCTCTGTTACCAATCTGCTCAATACTCTATAACAAAAGGAAGCAAAATTGATAAAAGTGCAATCCACAGGAAAACCACAACAGATTCTAAATAACAGTAACAATGGTAAATGCTAAGTGAAACTACAGCAGCCAATTTCAAGGAATGAGGGAAAAAATTAAAACAATGATCACCGCTGTTCACAATACAGAATAGCACGATTCAAGATGACTAGAGCAAATAGTCAGCGACATTCCTCCTCCTCTTCTATGAATTTTACTTTCCATTTCCCGGTTTCTTCGATTTCTTCTTCGGCTTCTTCTTTTTGTCTTCTATGCATCGAACTTCATTTTTCTCATCCCATGTTTTCTCCGATAAACCCACGGCTTCATTTTGTCTCGATTTTCCCTCGAGCTTCTTGTTTTTCCGATCACTTTAAGGCATGCGTTTGGTCTGATTCGGCGAGGGATCGAGAGGAAGAGGCGAAGGGTCTGTGACGAAAAGAAGGAGGGATTTTGTGGGAGTGACGAGGGTTTGAGTGGATAATGTGGTAGACGAAAGCCACAATCTGGGGTTCCTGGATCGAATGCAAGCGACGATGGCGAAGGTTTCTTGCTAAAGCCATAGGGTTCACCGGAAGAGACGAAAGCATTTGAAATTGTGGAGCAGAGACAGCAACCCTCGAGTGTGCACCTGTGTGTCACACTTGTTTGGTTTGAGGAAAGGGAGAGAGCGAGGGTTTCCTCTTTACTAAATAGCCATGTAAATTCGAGCCAAAAAAAAAAAAAAAAAAAAAAAAAAAAAGCCGTGTAAATTTTTTAATATTCTTAAAATATATTCTTAATAAAAAGAAATATTTTTTTATTAATAACAATTTGGTCAATATCCTCTTTTCCACTCTCTTCTCTCCCCTCAAATCAAATAGGCCCTTAAGTGTGTGATGTGTTGTTAATTAAAATTGAGGCATATATGTGAGACAGAGATATGTGAGAGTCAAGGTTATTAAAGCCGAACCCTGGCCAAGATATTCGGTCAAGAATTAGTGGGCCGTCGATTGGAATCAAACCCAGGAGCCTAAACTCGGACCAAAACCGGTAAGAAAATAAATATTTACATTATAGATATGAAATTATAAAAAAAAATTAAAATCTATTTTATGTTTAAAATTTAAATAATATTTGGAAACCATAAAAGTTAAGTGATATGAGTAGAGTATGTCATGTCTATCAGAGCTCACAGCTAGCTACCTAGGTAGCTGTACAATTTTCCATTTGCCTTTACAAAGAAAAGTAGCTGACCCCGCCGGTAGTAGTTCATTTTCCTTTTTCCTATACATCACAGCTTTGCACAGCTACGTCCAGTTGGAGCCTCTTCATACCCTGTTCTCTTCCATTTTCCACTCTCAGCTTCAGAAACTGCTGAGCCATCCACCCACAGCCTCTGTTGGTCTCGCTCGATATCCGGTGGCCACCCTTCTCATCTCTCTAGTCTCCCTCCTTGTCGATCTCACCGGCGGTTTCTCGATAGCCGGTGGCCTTTCTCTAGTGTCTCTCTCTGTTCATCTCTCTCTCTTTCCATGTTGGAATTGTCCAGGGAGCTTCAAAAAAAAAATGAAGAAGAAGCTGACCCTGGTTTCTATGGTAGACCGGACCGGTTTTTGGCCATTCGGTTTTCCGATGCAGAACCGGCGATCCGGTCGGGTCTAATAACCATGGTGAGAGTGCACATATAGCACACTCAAGTGGACACTTCAATGTTTCATTTGAACACTTGAGTGTAATCGGTAAACAAAAATTAGTAGTATTTTAGTAGCATTGGTGGGAGAAGGGTAAGGACCACTTTTGTGAAGAAGGAGAGAGGTAGAAAGAAGGATAAAATGATAATTTTTTCTTAAGGGCAAAATGTATTTTACTTTAGTTTTCTTTTAACCAAACAAAATTTTTCCTATCAACTTATTTTCTTTTCTAAACTAAACGCATCAAGTTAAAATATTTTCCATTTTATTCCCTTCTTTTTCTTTCCATTCTTACCTTTTCTTCCATCCAAACGGGTCCTTTATTTATTTGTTTCCTACTAACTCTTTCAAGTGACAGGAAGATTTAACATCCATTGCACCCCTCCTAAGGGCAATCATCAAACAAGTTTAGAGTATTCTCAAACTTATGCGCAGCCTATTAGATCCTCACGACAGCGGCGGAATAGTTTCAATGGCAACGAGAGCACAATGAGTGAAGCTGAGCACTTCAAGATTTCATCTAGGTTCCTTAGATCCAAGTTTTTGTGAGTTCACTGCATATTGGTGATATTTATGTTTGATTCTGATGTTAAGTTTGTTTTTTCCCATATTATTGGTAGATGGTAGATGTTAGAGCTGATTCTGGTGGTGGTGTCAATGGCAGAAGCTTGGGACAAAACAAAAAACAAAAGAACTCGGTCATTTTGCTGATTTAACGAAAGGAAATGGATATATTGTGTGCTTGCGTTGCTTTCATCATACTGGACCATACACCAGGGCGGATTCAGAAATTTATGGAAGGGGGCACTTTTGGCGGGGGTTCGGGGGCAGCGCCCCCGAAATTTTTTTGCACTTGTCATCAAAAGCACAAAAAATAATACGAGATTCGAAGATTTTCACTTTGTCATCAGTTCTGCAAGTTTTATCATCATCAATAAGAAAAAGAGCAAGTGTTAGCCATAAAATGCCCATGAGAAAAATTAGCAACCTACATGCTCCAAGCAATTTTTTGTCTTTGGAAATATCCACTTAAAATACGAGAAAAAGACAATAAAATGCTAGGAAAGTATCTCAAAAAAGAAGCAAATCTTTCCCAATTGAGGTCACAATGCTAAAATATGTCCGCGAGTATTTTTATAGGGGAAAGAAGAGCGAAGGAGCGAGAAATGAGCGGATGTGTTGAGGAAGAGATAGAAGAGGAAAAAAAAATTTAAAAAAAAAAATATATATCCGGGGGGCACATGCCCCCAATAATACATGTGGATCCGCCTTTGCCACACACGAGTTCTTTAAGCCTATAAAGTATACATGAACCAATATTATATTTAAAACCAACATATTCATACGCCGTAGATAGGCTTGAAAATGCAGGCAAATCATTAGAACCTAAAGTATACTACTTATTTTACTGCAAAATTCCTGTATTTGATGAGCAAGGAATTGTTCATACATGAAAGTAGGACAAAACTTTCTATGTTGGAAACAGAGTCAAACGGAGTATTCTCTTTTTTAATTAACAAAAGTGCATATCCCCCCTACTTAATTACACCAATCGCAATGAAAGAGGAAGGTGAAGACGAAGAAGCCATGATGAAATGAAACGAAGCTTCGTTATTAATAATATCTCTCTCACACTCGCACCATAACTCCATAAGCCTTCCTCACACACACACAATACAAAAGGAACACCCAATAAATATGACAGATCAAAATGATGATACATGAATTGAAACTACATATATATCTGAAACTAAAATGAAGATGGTCACTTTGAAGCATATGTTTGCACTGTTGCAATCATCATCATTGAAGACGAGCATTATAAGGATTAATCCATTATCCATGGAGGCTGAGAAGGAGAGGATGGGCTCTAAGGGAAAACGTCCACATAGGAGCTTGTGCGTAGAAATTTGACTAGTTTTTCTTATCCACGTACGCAGAAAAGCATGAAAGCTTCCTATTGGCTTGTTAGTCATAGGCTCATAGCTCTTTTCAATAATGACTCTCGCTCGTACTATCATCTAAATTAAATTTCATTTATTGGTGTTGAAATAAACATGCCATTGATAATTTGATATACTTTCAAAATTAAATATAACTTATACTTACACAGTTTGAGAATACTCTAAACTGGTCTAATTGGAGAATCTTTGGTTTTTGTTGAGATAGACATTTACATAATATTTTTCCATTTATCATAAAGTGTTAATTTTTTAAGGTTAAGGGTCCCTTTTGTAACATAAATTATCACCCAAGGACAATTTTGCCTTGGACCTTTTGGGGGGCAATTTTGCCCCGGAACTAAAAAAAGGAAACAATTTTGCCTTGATAGTACTGTGAGTTAATTTTGATCGTTAGTTGATAAAATATACTAAGTTGGAAGTCTACGTATCATCTACATCATATTCATTAAGGTTTAAATTTGTCTCAAAAGTTTTAAACCTAACTTTTTAAGAAATAAAGTAGATGTAACATGTACTTCTTGAGAAAATCTGCATTTTAATAAAAGTAACATAGATGACATGTGGACCATCATCTCAGCATATTTGGTTAACTAATGGTCAAAATTAACTGGGATAAAGGTTGGGTTAAATTGCTATCTTTTTTACACCTATGGAGCAAAATTTCCCATTGGTATAACTTACAGGACAAAGTTAGCTTTAACCCATTTTTCAATGAATTGAAAATATGCTTTGTAAGAGAATTTGGGAGAAAAACTACTAGTATATTAGTTTATGAAATAGTAAAATTAAAATGAAATAGAGAATATCATTGTTGTTTTTTAGGAACATATAAATTTAAGTTTTTGAAAGATTTATAATTAACGCACTGACTGATTCGAGATAGGAGGAATGAGGGAAAAACGTATGTGAGAACCTTTTGACACATTACTCCATATTCCTATTAATAAAGAATGATATATATTTTTGTTACTAAACAAAAGAAATGAGGATGTAGGAGGTAAATTCAATGAGGATGATCTTTTTTTTTTTTTTTTTTTTGGGTCATCACTTGAAGCACAATTTAATGAGGACGATGCTTTGTACGTTAGGCATAACCACAATGAAAAATTTAGATATCAAAAAGGGGAAGTTGCTTAGCAAATTTTTGAAAAAACAATTGTTACTAAAAAAAGCATTAAAATTATTAGTAGTAGGAAAAGAAAAGGGGGCACTTGATCATATATATATTCCCTTACCTTTGATATATTCATAATTGTATTGGTAGGTATAATTCGATAATTTATTGTCAGAAATTGGTTATTTTGTACCACTCGGGTCTTATTTATAAGTCCCGTTTGACCAAATCATACCAAGGAAAGGTAAGTATCTCAATGATTATGGAACAAATTTCCAACTTTACCCTCATTTATGAATGGGTACATTTTAAAATTTATTGTCAAATCTCTCTCATCTTCTTCTCTTTCCAACATGGCTAGCCAATCTCTCTCATCGTCATTACTATAGGCAAAATTGTCACAATCTCATTTATTTGGTCAAAATATACTTATAAAAAGTGTTAGTTCTCAATATGTTTTGATGATTAACAACAAATGTAAAACATGTTTTGAAGTTTGCAAAGTTGTTTTAAAAACATTCGAAAGTTGCAAACCTGCGGTTTGCATTTGCAAACTCGAGTATTGGACAACCAATGCGTAGTTTGCATTTGCAAACTCGTATTGGACACCAATCTGCGGTTTGCTTGGCAAACTCGAGTAAAGGCCATACGAGAAAGGAACCAAGTTTTCAACCAAAGTCGATCTTTGCGGTTTGCATAGGCAAACTCGAGTATTGAATGGTCAATCTGCGGGTTGCATGGGTAAACTCGAGTATCGAACTTCTTGTGAATCAAAGGATTTTTCCAACTTAGTCAATCTTGCGTTTGCATTTGCAAACTCGAGTATTGACGATCAAAAACTCATGGTTTCCAAAACCAAACTCGAGTATTGGACTTCCGAAGCAAACCAAGTTTTTCAACGAAGTCAAAACTGCGGTTTCCAAAATCAAACTTCGAGTATTGGACTTCCGAGAAGCAAACCAAGTTTTTCAACGAAGTCCAAACTACGGTTTCCAAAATCAAACTCGAGTATTGGACTTCCGAGAAGCAAACCAAGTTTTTCAACGAAGTCAAAGCTGCGTTTCCAAAACCAAACTTCGAGTATTGAATTGTCAATCTGCGGTTTGCGTTTCCAAACTCGAGTATTGAACTTCCAGAGAACAAATGGATTTTTCAAGTTAAACCCATACTGCAGTTTGCATAGGCAAACTCGAGTATAGGTCTTGTCTTTCAAATACAAGACACGATGGCTTGCCTCGAAAAATGGAAACTCGAGTATCCAATTGGATATCTTTGCAGTTTGGTCACTTGTGAACAAGTGCCATACTCGAGTTTACAAGAACAAACCGCGTATGCAACGTAAAAAACTAAGTTTTGAATTATACGAATTCGTGAATCACTCTTGTTTGTTCCAAATGCTTTCATGAATCATTCACTTATGATCCCGGATATGTTTAACAAGTTTATTTAGTGGATTTCGGTTAGCACGAGATGAAAATTAATGAAGATCAAGGGAAAAAGCAAAAAGTGGTCGAGCATTTATTGCACTTCGATAAATTAACATCCTTTTGGTTAATCCATCTCGAGCACGAACTCTCAACGTTCAAAAACACTTTCTTCATCAAGCAAATTCTTCTCCAACGGGCAAATCCTCGAGTTCCACATCGGACCATATCACGCATCTGGATTAGGCGGAGTTTAGAGAGAAGATGACCGGACTTAATGCTAATCACCTACAACGGTTGAATTCATCACTCAACGGTCATTTAATGTTCTCTACCTATAAATAGAGTTCATTAACTCCTTCTCAAGTTGACATAACTACGAGAGCGAAAATTCATTGATTGTTATTTATTGTGTTCGCTTTCATCTATATTGTATCAATCGATACTTGCACTTCGATGTTCATATTATCTCGCTCTCAGAGAGAGTTCTATCTAAATCATTTATTGATTGAGATAACCATAAGTCGGGGGACTTAGTGGTTGGGTGTATTGATTACAACTTGTAAGGGGGAGTGAGTTCTAGAGAGAGAACTACTCTTGAGTACGAGTTTGTAATCGGTTTGTGAGTATAGTGGATTGAAAATCCCAAGTGTGACTTGGGAATTTGGATGTAGGTCAAAGATAAGACCGAACCAGGATAATTTCTCTTGTGCAAGCTTTCCTTCCCTTCCTCCTTTGTTTATCTCTGGTTTCATTACCTCAAAACAGAGCATATTCTGAAAAGTTTTTTTAAAATACCCAATTCACCCCCCCTCTTGGGTATATAGCTCCATTTACAAAAAAGACCAAATTTTTTGGTCAAAGTGGACTTATAAATAAGACTAGAGTGGTATATTTGAATACATTCAGCTAGAATTAGATCTATTTGGATGTTTGGTATATATAAGTTATTTTTTCGGTAGGTTATTTTGCGGGGGTTGATAAAAAGTGAGCTCCCAATTTATTTTTAAAAAAAATTGTCACACATACTTAACGTTTATTCGTCAATAACCGTCAAATGTTATGCACATATAACAGTTGTTCCAACTAGCCGTCAAGTAAACCCCCTTTTTTGGTGACAAATATTTTAATGTTCAACATTTTAACCGTTAAGTATTGTACAAAATACTTCACGGTTATTATTAAAAAAGGTTAAATATAGATCGCTATATAAAAGAGTCATTGTCTTACAACTGCTAAATATAAGACCCTATAAACAACGGTTATATTTGAAAAAACCGTAAAATATATTGCCTAATATTCAATGGTTAAAAACCGTTGTACTATAAATATTTAGTACTTGGATATTTAATACTTAAATATAGGTAAAAATTAAACATAGACAAATATATAGTAGTGCTTGACCAAGCTCTACCCCGACCTTGCACAAGGTTTGCTCGGACCTTGCAAGACACTGAAGCACCCCTATACTCCATGAGGACATGCAATACTCTCGCAGTGTGCGCCGTGAACGAGGGGCGGATTGAATTCAGCATAACCATGACAAAAGTGAAAACATACAAGTTTAGACATTTATCAAGTTGTGCAAAGTGATTATTAATGATGGAAGCAAAAAAGAAAAAGCAGAGGTTGGGCATATTGTAAAACCTGTAATGTTATTGTTTTGCCAATGACATTATAGAATAACCTTATAGTCGAATTTAACACAAGCTCTTCTCTAAGTAGAAGGTTGTGAATTCTCTAAATCACGTGCTTTGCTTTCTATTTTTTAAAATCCCCTATTCACTCCATGCATATATCTATATCCATATATACTTGCATCTTGAAGCAACAACACATTGTTTTTGATTTATGAGTTTGCTGGATTTTCTTTCGCAATTCAAAAACTCTAGCATGTTGTATTTGTATTCTTGATTACAGCATTAGCCAAGGTGGTTTAAATGCACTTTCCTAACTCATCTTCTTCATACAAACAGTCTGCAAACCTCTGGATTTTCAAACTATGTTTGTTCCTTTATGACTTCTCATCAGCGTACTACTTGTGTTCCTTTCATTGTGCTTGGGCACGACGTTCTTTAAACTTAAAAATACGCGAACGAATATTATATTTATGGATAGAGTTGAAAATGCAAGCAGAATCATTAGAAACTAAAGTGTGTTGTTTTTTTTTTATACACAAATTTTAGGAAATGGGTTGGGCTCACCTACAATCCAAGGGCAGGGCGCTTAGAGTCTAGTCCACAGAGCATACTGACCAGAGAGTACACATGCATCCACATCTACCAGCGTTTCCACTGCTCCTAGACCCCTAGGATGCCTCCCCCAGCCCCTTGACCAATGCAGGGATCGAACCCCCTCCCTAAGGTGAGAAAATCGATCCCCACACCGAGTTGAACCCAAAGACGAGGGGTCTAAAGTGTGTTGTTGTTGTTTTTTTTTTTTTTGGTAGGTGCTATAGCTTATGGCTCTCTGACTCTAGACACTTAATATTTATGCAACGGATTGTACCACGAGTATTTTACCTAAAATAATAAGTGTCGTGCCTGGATTCTGACTTTGTAAAAAGGTTTTAAAGGGTAATTTTGGAAAGCAATCAATTTACAATAATGAATATTTTTTAATGTCTTTTTTATTTGTCATTTTTATTGAAAAATTCCTTTTTCTATTATTGTTGTTGTTGTATAATTTATTTATTTTTATCGAGTGATCGATAAAATGTGAGTAGAAGTCAGAGAAAAATAGAACAAGACTCTACTAAAATGTGGGCGGTTAGTTAATAAATATTGACGAAGGGAAGATCTAAGAAAATTTTTGTATCGATTATGCCATTGTCATTTATTAGAGGGAAAATGGCAAGAATAATGCCACTTGAACTACAAAACACCTAACATGTCTATTAAATTAGCAAAAAGCACAAATAGGTAATCTAGTAGGACTCTGGAATTTTTAAGTTCGAATGTTGACAATTTAAGTATAGGAATTAGCATCTTAGATATAGAGATTGACGGTTTGAGCTTCCTAAATTAGCGCTATATATATATATCCAAATTGTTAATTGTTATTCTTAAGTCGTCATTGTTTATACTTGTAACATCCCAAATTTTAGGGTTTAAAATTTAGAAAATTAGGAATGTTATATGGAAATTAAATTATGAAATTTGGCCAAAAATAATTATGAAGTTAGTTATTGGAAATTAAGACCTATTTTTCCTTAAATTTATTTAAGGAAAAGAGTAAGTTCAAGGAATAAATGTAAGAGATCATTTATGGCCTAGAGAAGTTAATTGAGGAAGAAAAAAAAATCCTTATATGAGATTAAGGATTTATTTTGGAAATTTAGGTTTTTTTTCCATAATTATTTTGGGAAAAGAATAATTCAAATAAGGAATAATTTAGGCCTAAAATTATAGAAATAATTATGAGAGTTAGTTATTGGAATTTAAGGCATATTGTCCTATAAATTAAAAGGCAATCTAGTTGGGAATAATTATTGGCTGGAATATTTTTGGGATGATATTTTATGGTCAAAATAAATTAATTGAGGAAAGAATAGTTTAAGAAATATTCGTGAAGATAATTTCGGGCTTAAAAATTACATGATCTATATTTTATGGCCTACAAGAATTAACTGAGAAGGAAAATTCTTAAATGAAATTAAGGATTAAATTTTAATATTTATCCAATATTTGTAAGGGATAATTTTTTTTTTTTTTTTGATCTAAAAGAGGCATGACGCCTTATATTAAAATGAAATAGGAAGGGGATCAAGTCCCATACAATCTTGTAGAAGTAAAGACCTCAACTCATGAGGACATACATCAGACACAAACGAATCAGAAATTCCTCTCTTAGCCATAGCATCAGCCAAAGCGTTTTGTACTCTAGGTACGTATTTCAGCACCACCTCCCAACTTCTATCCAGAAAGCTTCTGATCTGCATAAGGACGAGACTACTAGTGTGGTCGGGACCCTTCAGCAGGAGCTTGTCAATGGTCTTCTTTGAATCTGATCTCACAATTACCCTTTTAAAACCTTCATCCCAAGCCATCTGCAAACCCATTAAGACAGCCCGTTCTTCGGCACTATCCACATCAGTCACACCTAGCGGCTGACTAAATCCTAGCAACCAAACCCCTCTAGAGTTACGACAGACCCCTCCACAACCAGCCCTCCCATCCACCTTAGCAACAGCACCGTCCACATTAACCATCAACCAATTTAAAGGTGGCGGCTCCCAATCTCTAGATACAGGAACCACAACCTCATCAGAAAACCTGTTTTCAACGGGATTTATAACAGAGCAGAAAGATCTCCAGCGTTTTCTAATAACCGAGATAGGATCTACAGGCTTTAGAAAGTTTTCCTGAAAAATTTCCTGGTTTCTCCAATTCCAAAGGAGCCAAACTGCCACCCCCCAAAACTGACTCCAATTACCCAAGGCAATCACTCCTACATCCTCAGTTAAATTAAAAGCCATCCAATCAGTCAGTGTCAAAGAGAAGAAGGCGGACACATACCTTTGCTTGATTAATCCCCGCCATAGAAAACTTGCAAACCTACAGTCACGAAAAATATGGAGCTGGTCCTCCTCCCCATGTTGACAATGCATACACAATGAAGAAGCAGCTGCCCATCTACTCCTTAAGGCATTAGTCGGTAAACGATTGTTATATGCTAGCCAAAGAAAAACCCTTATCCTTTCTGCTCCACTCCAAGACCAGATAATCTTGAAGACTCTATCATATAGATGCGGATTAGGTTTTTCAATCATTGAGTAAGCACTTTTCACTGAAAAAATTCCATTAGAAGTTTCCCCCCAAGTCATGATATCCTCTCCCGCATCCTCCCTCGGAGGCAAAACTGCAATCAGTCTTTGAATCACCTCCCTCTGTACAATACCAGCAAGACTAGTAAGGTCCCAAGCACCTGATTGCACCCAATCCGCCACTTTACTCAACTTCTCATCTGTACTCAAAGGTCTACGACACAACTCTTTAATTTTCTTGTCCTTCACTAGCCAATAGTCCATAAAAAAAGATACAGATTGGCCATTTCTGACCTGCCACCTACAGCCATCTTCAATGATCTCCCGCTGCTTACAGACGAACTTCCAGAGCCCAGAGTCAGTCACTCTAGCTTCCAACAAGGATGTCTCACTTCTCAACATATATTTCTTTTGGAGAATGTCTGCCCATAGTCCCTTTGAACCCTGAATTAAGTTCCAAGCTATCTTGGCTCCAAAAGCACGATTGACCGAGGATAATTTCTTCAGACCCAGACCTCCAAAGCACTTGGGCATAGAGATCCTGTCCCAGTTTATTGGGTGAAACCCTCTCCCATTACCATTTTTCCCCCAAATAAAGTTTCTTTGAATCCTTTCTATTTCATCACAAACAGAACGAGGGATTTGCGCCACCTGCATTGTGAAGATAGGGATAGCTCCGACCACGGCTTTTGCCAAAGTGATACGCCCCGCCGTAGATAAGCAGCTGGCCTTCCAATTGGAAAGTCTGGTCTTAACCCTTTCAATCACATATCTAAAAGTCTCTCTACTACTTCTCTGTCTGGTCAAAGGCACACCCAAGTAAGTGCCTATATCAGAAGCCACTCTCATTCCTGTAATGCTTTTAATTTTGCCCTTTAGAGCAGCCGTGACTCTCGGTGAGAAAAACACCGATGATTTTTGATTACTCACCTTTTCTCCCGATATCTTACAAAAGTTATTCAGAGCTTCCATCATGACTTCTGCCTGCCTTTCCGAAGCTTCCCCAAATAAAAGAAGGTCGTCCGCGAACATCAAGTGAGAAATGGCCGGGCCTTCCTTAGTCATTAGGATCGGCTTCCATCGCTCTTCTTTCACCGCATCGCTAATAATGTGTGTAAGTTTGTCCATACATATCACAAACAGGAAGGGGGATAAGGGATCTCCCTGGCGAATTCCTCTTCCCGGCTCAAAGAATTCGGATTTGACCCCGTTCCACAAAACATTATAGGAAGCACTAGTCACACATCTCATGATGATGTCTGAATTGCTCGGTAAATCCAGCTTCATCAAGAACCCTTTTGATGAATAACCATTTTATTCTATCATAAGCCTTCTCCAAATCCACTTTCATTACCATAATTCCTCTTTTTCCTCTTGCCCTCTTCATTTTGTGAAGAATCTCCTGTCCCACAATTATATTGTCCTGAATGTGTCTACCTGGGACAAAACTAGATTGGAACGGAGATATTAAATCCTCCATAATGCTTCTGAGCCTTCTAGCAATAATCTTCGAAAAACACTTATACTGGACCGTACACAAGGAAATAGGTCTAAAGTGCTCAACTCGGAACGGCTGGTCCCTCTTAGGAATAAGGGAGATCAATGTCTGGTTCGCATCCGTAAAATCAGTAGTACCTTCAAACGCACCTTTCACAAAGTTGAAAAGATCATGACCTACTAGATCCCAATTCCGTTGGTAGAAGACAGGAGGAAACCCGTCTACCCCCGGAGCTTTATACGGCCCCATTAATTTGATCACCTCATGGACTTCTTGCAGATCAGGAAGAGATACCAAAGCCTCCATTCGAGCAGCCCCAATAACAGGGAACTTGCATAAGGTATTAATACCTTCCTCCTCCACCGAATCAGCGAGGAAAATATTTTTGAAGTAATTAACCACCAGGCTTCTAATCTCTTCTTCACCGTCAAGCCGCATCCCTCCTCATTTTGTAAAGTGGTTACTCTATTTCTCCTCCTTCTGAAGTTCGTCTGAAGGTGGTAATACCTAGTATTTCTGTCGCCTTTAGCAACCCAAGCAACTCGCGATTTCTGGAACCACTTCAGCTCCTCTTGCCTGGATACATCCTCTAATTGGTCTTGCAGCTGTTCTTCTAAATTATTAAGAAAATTCGAGTAAGGATAAGATGGCGACTTCTGGATGCCATTTAACCTCGCAAGAATTTCCTTTTTCCTTTTTTCGACTAAACCGAAGGTCTCCCTGTTCCAAGCCAATATATTGTTTTTGACTCGGCTAATGTTGACCTCCAATCCCTCATTCACAACCCATAGGTCTTTGAGGAAGCTGTTAAAATTCTGATGGGTCATCCACATGGCCTCGAATCGAAAGGGTCTTTGCCCGTTTCCCCTATTAGCCACACCCAAATTCACCATGATTGGGTTGTGATCGGAGAACCTTGTTCTTGGCAAAACTTTCACAGAACAACTTAGAGTACTTGAAATCATCAATGGGTTTGCAAAGGCCCTGTCAAGCCTCTCGTACAGCCTTCTATAACCCCTTGCACAAGGTCCCTTCCACGTGAATTTAGGGCCCGAGGCACCGACATCAATCAGCTCACACTCATTCACCCTGTCTTGAAACCAAGAGATTCTACGAGAGTTACAAGGAGCTCCCCTACCCTTTCGGCTTCAAATAAAATATCGTTGAAGTCACCACGAGACCACCCACGGCAACACCGTCCTCTCCGCAAGAATTTTGAGATTTCTCCAGAGGGTAGAGCGAAGATTAGAGTGGGGTAGGGCATAAACAAAAGTAATAAGAAATTCTGGCGTACCTGGCGTGCTACAACTCAAATGAAAGTACTGACGATCCTCTTCCCGATCGTGACCGAGATTTCGAGCTTTTCCACAACGCCACCAATCCTCCCGGACAAACCAACGCTTGGAATCATCTTCATCGATCGAATCCCGCACGGCGTAAACCTGAGCGTGATTCCTCCGAACAACGAGTATCGGCAAGGACCAGCAAACTGGGCTTCGGCCTAATGGATATATCCCTCAAATTCCTATAGAGACCCTGTCCACAAGACCCTCTATTATTCCAATAAAGAACACTAATCATAAAAAAAAAAAAACTATCAAAAAACCAGAAACACAGGACCCTAGAGTTGGGTCTCCGACACCACAGCCATATCCAATTCTCCCTCTGGATCAAAAAATCTCCCTTCCTCCATCGGGCTCTCTAACACCTCTTCAGATAGGCCCAGTTCCCCAGTCCCATCCCTGTCAGGATATTGGGCTTTCAAACTAGTATCCAATTCTGGATCGGGCATAGGCCCATCCGTTCTCATATGCTTTCCTCCTTCTGCTCTCACGTGACCATCCTCATCAGCACCATCACCCATCGTAAGGGATAATTTTGGAACACACACAAACATACATAATACTCCCTCCATTCATTAATTCTTTTCAGCCCATTTGTGTTTACCTTGGCCCAATACGTAAGAACACCAAAACCCATCAGGCTATAACATTCCAATTAATATATATATCATTCCAATTCATTAATTTATTTCAGCAGCAACACGTGACATTGAAACAGAATGGAAATATAGATTTAAAACACACACCAGCCCAACCCAATTCATTAAACCCAACACATACACTCCATAACCCCTTCAGTCAACACGTAGAACACACATATCCCATGCATTTGGACAACAAAGCAAAGGCCCACTATTCTTTAAATAGTCCAATATACACAACACACACACCTTACATAAACACACACACACTTCACATAAACCCACACACCCTGACCCATGCAATACGCACACAGCATCAGTTAATTTTTTTAATGCTTGCTAGTTCATTCCTCTTTGCTTTAAACTTCCGCCACGCAAACTCCCTGATTATTCATTAAGATTTCTTTAGCCCATTTTTCCTCTTAGCCTTAGCTTCCCATCGAAGAGTAGGATAAGATATATATATATATATATATATATATCAGCACTTAAATTCATTTATTCACATCAGCTGAAAACACGAAACCACCGTGGGAAAAAAAGAATGTCAGCACTTTCGGCGATCAACTGAGCACACGCAACAGTGCCTCTCGAGCCCAACGCCTACATCCACACCATACCCCCCTTAACGGTTGAGCCACGCCATGCTCTCTTACTTATACCATTGCTCAGCTACGACTAGTATCACGAAGAGCAGCGGAGAGGGAGCAAGCTCTGTTTTAAAGCAAGAAAACAGGGGAAGCCGTGGTTGAGGACGTGAGATAAAGAGTCAATGTCAGTCGTTTTTCCTCTGTGTAGCAGGAAACCAGGGAGCGTTGTGTACTAGTGAAAGGCGTAGTGTTCAAACCAGCAACTAAGGTAAGCTATCGTATCTCTTGTCCCTCGGGTTCCCATCATCTTCAGCACAAACTTATGAGTAACACACCGTAGGGAATAACTTATGAGTTAGCTACTATATGAACAATGAAATATAGAGCTGTTTGTCAGCTTGCTTAAGTCATTCTTGAGCATGTATACCCTCTGCACTCAAATCCTAAAAGACTTATAGTATAGTCTATACACACACATGAAGTTAGATAAGATGCTGATATAAAAACTAATACAACGCTGTGGTGGGAAAGTAAGAGAAGAAATTTTGCTGTCAAGTGAAGTGAAACCTATGCATATGGGTGTTTCATATATATGAATGAGAGTGTGTAAGTGTATTAGTTGCTGCGTGTAAAGGAAAAAGGAAAAAAAAAAGAAAAAAAAAAAGACCTTACTGTGTTGTTTTCAAATATAAACATAGTTATATATATATATATCTTAAGGCCATGCACGTATATAAGAAGGAAAAGAATAAAAACATAACCTTACTGATGTAGAAAAATTGCTTTTAAAGCTTGGAGTTTTGCACATCGCATGAAAGATCATAAGACATTATATTGCTTGTTATGACCGTGGCACCTGGAAAGTAAGAGGAAAAAAAAAAAACAGTTAGTGTTTTACATGTGTATATTTGCACGCCACTGTGTATGAAATCCAAAAAAAGAAACCTTACTAAACCAAACGGGAAATTTAGCAAAATAACGTTTTTTTAAAAATAATTATCGATTGGAGCGTGTCGAGAAAGTAATTACCGATATAAGGTAGTCATGGCGTCCTCGACCGACGCCATCGAATACATGGCGATGGCGACGCCACGTGGCAGTGGCGTCTGTGACTAGACGCCACCTTACAGGGGTGGCGTCCACTGACTGACGCCACTATTGGCGTCAGTCTGCTGACGCCATTAAGGCGTTAGCCCACCTTACCCCCCAACCTGGTCGCAAGGTGGCGTTCGGAAGGCGACACCACCGTCACGTGGCGCGTCGCCGACAGATTCGGGCGTCGGTCGAGGACGCCATTGACCGCCTTTATGTCGGTAATTACTTTCGACACGCTCCAACGATAATTATTTTTTAAAAAAACATTATTTTGTTAAATTTCCCAAACCAAATTGATACTGATGCAGTGGAATATATATATTTTTAATGCTCTATATTAAATGAGAAGTTGTGAAAATGCTGCATAAACTTTTTAATGTTGAAATGCTTATGTCTGTCATTTAAAACAAGAAAGAAGTACATTCCTCAGAAAAGATAAGAGAAAACCTTGTCTGCGTGTGAGACTGGGATAAAATGCAGGATTTTTAAAACCTTTCACCATTTATGCTCAGTGAGATTATCACAAACCATATGAAAGTTTAGCTGAGAATTATTTTTCTCAAGACGATTAAACTATGTTGAATAGTGTCACATGTTATGCAGCCAATTGTTATTTTAGAAGATATTCACATTTGTGCAGACATAAATGTATCCATTACTTTACTTTGGATATATATATATATATATATAAATAAAATATCATTAAAGTATATTTTATGTGGTGCCAATATTTATTAAACCAATAATTAGTAAAATAATAATAACAATGATGATAATAATAAAATAGATACATATTATTATTGTTGTTATTATTATTATTAGGAAAAGGAATAAATAATAAAGGAAATTATTAATTAATAATAAAGAGAAAAGTGGATTGTTATTAATTAATAAGTAAATAAAAAGGGTATTCTTATTAAGGGAATTTTTAGGGATTAATTACTATTTTTAATCCTCTAAAAATTAATTCGCGTAGTTAGTTACTTTGCAACGCATATGAAGCGACTAATGACAATGATAAACGTTTATAGGCCTACCTTGTCACCTCTACTGATCCCAACACCTTGGACGAATTGATGATTCAAGATTGAGGTGGGTAAGCTGTTATCTTATTAGCTTGTATGTATGTAATGCATGTATGATCGATCATGGTTGCTTAGATAATTTGTTTGTGTGTATCCTAGCTATAGATTGAGGTCACGTGTCTCATATGGTTGCGTGTCCTAGAATGGAGCTGCGTGTTCCATAAGGGTCGCGGTCCTTGGCCTAATGAATCGCTTGATTCTGGTGCGACTTGTTCTTGTGAATTATTCTATGCTTATACATGTGTTATCTTGTGATCTATATTTCATACCTCGCATATGAGATTAACGTTACCCCCGGGTTCATTCATTTGAACTCCGGACCACATGAAATAAACAGGTAGTGGATCGGGATTAAGAGGGAAGACGCAGCTGTAAGGGTTACAGCAGATTGGACTTTTTGGAAAAATTAGTATTAGATAGACTGTTTGTACCGTTTATCATTTGTCTATTTTTGGAGTATTGTATTAAGATACCCCTAAGGGATGGATTCGAATATTGAAAAATTTATCCTCATATTTTCGAACTAAGTTATTTTATTAAAAATTTATTCCACAATTAAGTCGTCCAAATCATTTTAATGCCTGTGCGCTTCAACTCTTGATAAATATAGGCGTATTTAAGATGGGCGTTACAGTTTATACGTAAGTTGCCAACACTTAAACTTCAAAATCTCATATTCCTATAAAATCAACTATTTGTCATTTTGCTAATTTAGTAGATATTTTGAAGTTTTGAAGTTTTTTGTAATTCAAATGATAAGATGGTTAGTTATTTATTTTTTGTTTTTTGTTTCTTCATTGGCCTTAAAGGAAGAAAAAGAACGAAATAACATATATTTTGACACTCACTCCTCAGGAGGAGAAGTAAAACACTTCTGTATTTGTCATATGTGCTTGTTTGGATTCATGGTAAAAACTACCTTTTCAACGTAATTTACAATACCTGAGGTAAGTTTATAAGTGTGAATATACTTTTCAACTAACTCAAAGGCCATGTATTAAAAAAAAAAAAAAAAAAAAGCCATGTATCATGTGTATTTCTGCTTTTGAAACAATACACATTCTCATCAGTCAAACAACCCTATTGCCCAGTTATAAATAAGACAACAAAGTTAAATGTCAAAAACGGAATAGTCAATCTGAAAAAAATTGTTCAAAAAAAATCTGAACAAAATAACATCACTCTTCATTTAGATAAAATTTGTTGTTCTTTACATGGTTCCAATGAACAAAATTTTTCGTCACGCAAGTATATAATTGGACACTGCATATCCCAAACTAGTGTTTCAGTGCTGAGGCTATTTTCTGCTGAAGTTCCATTTAGACATACGGACAGAGGGCAATGAGCTCAACAAGTTGCACCATTAATGGATGGCTAAGCAAGAGAAAAGTACGCCACCAATATCAAAGTGGTCATCAACAATGTAGAGTAAAATTCATAAAAAAAGCATATAGTTCAAAAAGATCGGATTAGAAAAGCAGAAGATCCTTTCCCCATGAGGAGCAGTCTAATTGACACAGAGCAGAACCCAATAAAATGAAAGATTAGAATGAACAAATAAAGCAAAAATGGATATCTAGCAAATCACATTTCTGCAGGAAAAGCCAGAGCCAAGAACAGTAAAAAGAAGAGGCTCATCACAGGACACAAAGGAATTGAGGTGCAAGTTGATCGTATAGAATGATGGATAGGATCAGATGGATGCTCAATATTATGTTGAGGGAGATTCCTTAGGGAAGATGGACACCCCGTAAAAAAAAAAAAAAAAAAAAAAAAAAAAAAAAGTTTTCATTACCAAGAGCAAGGATTCAACACTAATGCAGGCAGGCTTTCTATACTAATTAAGTAACTATGTGTACTCACACAAAATAAAGCAGTCAAAGGCAAAGAGAACCCTTAAGGTGCTACACCCTTAAGTAACAATTGGATCTTAGCTATTATAATTTGAGAGTTGTCAAATAAATTAATAGGTTCAATTGTTCAAACATAGAACTCGAACAAAAATAGTCTTATCCCATTAGTTGGGTAAACATAGAACTAATACTAAGTAACATATTCAAGATAAACTAAATCTGACATAGGAGCCAAAAAATACCAAGAAACAATTTGCATTCCTTAAAAGTTTCAATTAACAATTTCTATAATTGTAGGCTCTCTCTTTCAAAGTCCAGCTACAGTGGCATAGCATGATGACAGGCTATAAACATAAAGTAACACAGGTACCTTGGCCGAACAGAGACACAATTGTTGTATTTTAGTAGTAAACTAGAAAGACAGAGTTCAGGACAGCACTTTCTAATCTTAGATCAACCAAGCAAGGCCAAAGCTATCGTCCCATTACCTCATTGCCCCCAAATGGGTTACGAGGTAGCATTACCTAACTTAGCAGGACAGCACTTTCTAATGAACTAAGGAAATTCACACAAAGAATGACGAGCATGAAGGTTACACTTAAACAGTGAAGGCAAAAACTTACTTTCACTCCAAAAGGCACCAAAGTTGTGCACTGAAGGAACATCATCAGATTTATCAAAGAGGAGAGGATCCCTAGTGGCACCTTGCCTCTGCCCCCAGGTGTACCTTTTGGCTCCTTTAACTTCACTGCTTCAAATAAAATCATAAACAGCACATATAACACTTCGGTGCTCATAACTCATAGTTTGAGCCTAACTTGACAATCCTCTTTACTGTTTAAAACTTTGAAACAATTGGACCTTAATAATCATACTTGCTCATACAGTAAAAATTTAGATAAACATCAGTACATACAAATGATTTGCTTGCTCACTAATTAAGATAACATAAATTATTGTATGTCACAGTAATGGTATGAAAAAGAATAACGGGCACACTAACTAAAGTTCAATAAAAGAACAATTTGGTGGAACTAAGCAGCACGCAGACTGGAATATAATTCAAAAGATCAATTTAGAAATTGTAACTCCATGGCACGGGGGTTCAACATGCAAAAGCATTCCATATTGCAATAAAGGATCAATGACAGGAAATGAACTATTAATTTAAATGTTAAATTAGCAAATTTACAATTGCTGAATATGTAAATCACAAAATGAGGGAAGAAACGTATACAACTGTGGAATTAATTAATCTTCTTGTCCATTTTGGCCACAAGATGGCGCATCTGAAACCTCCAAAACAAGAAATACGCCAAGCCTAAGCCAATCAAAATGAACATCCAAATATTATCATCTTCATCCTCCTTCTTTGATCTCATTTCTTGTATACTAAAACTCTCCCTCACTGAATTCTCCACTGTCCCCTCGTTTACATGGCCATATAACACATACACTCTATCCCTTTCCCCGACGGCAACCGATGTAGGAAACCTCTCCAAATCAAGATCAACCTTATCATACACCACTCCTTGTGCCCAACTATCTTGGCTTTTCAAAAGCCACAGCTTATTCACAGGGGAGACAACAAAAACGACACCGTCGCTCCGGATAGCTATGTCGTCTGCACCAATCAAATCCTCGTTCAACAACACCACCTTTGCCCTCCCATCATCCTCACTTACCTTGAACATCTTGCCCGTACTGGATTGCACCACCAGCAGATAACCCTTGGAGATATAAGCAATCCCATTCAGCCCAAGGGAACTATACGGTGTATTGGGGTCCACAGGATGAGCTGTGTACTGCGGCGCTCTGGAGAAGATCGAGACCTCTCCATTTTCGTTGACCTTCCAGATGTAGTTACCGGCGGAGTTGGTGACATAGGCATTACCCTTGAAATCCATGGCGACGTCGTTTGCAATTGGACGGATGGATCCGACGTCGTCATCAGCGGCTGGGTTG
The DNA here is from genome assembly GCA_019022655.1 of Acacia acuminata. Taxonomy (NCBI): domain Eukaryota; kingdom Viridiplantae; phylum Streptophyta; class Magnoliopsida; order Fabales; family Fabaceae; genus Acacia; species Acacia acuminata. The sequence continues at coordinate 1,715,751 of JAFJYI010000049.1, read as the reverse complement.
AGGTTAGACAAGAAGAGGCGTTCACGAGAACGGAGGTCGTAGGCGGCTAGGGCGTTGAAGGGTGGGAGAGGATCCCGAGCGTGGACGACAACTAGGAGGCGTTTCTTATGGGAATCTACCGCGATACCAGAAAACGTAACATTTTCCGGTAGGGAAAGGTCGGAGATAAAGGTTTCAACGACGCCGGCGTCGGAGATGGTAGAGATTACCCGTTGATTGAGTGATCCGACGAGAAAGTGCTGACCCGATCGGTCCCAAGCTAGGCCTTCCGGATAGAGATTTAGCGACCTAAAATTGATGGTGTGGGGTTGTTTAGCGAGAACTGAACTAGGCTTTGAGATGAGAAAGGTGATGAAGAAGACGAAGATGGAGAACAAGGCAAGCTTCGATGACACCCTTGACATTGTGATGGCTCCTCCCAGGAATAATTGAGGGCAAGGAGGGAATGATTAGCAAGGGACTCGCTGCTCCAAGTGCAAGTACTTTCGGAGAATTTAGCTTTTTCTTGGCGAGTGGCATTTATGTAATCCACCTGGATAAATAATACTTTGCTTCTAAATTCTATATGTTTCTATATATCAGAGCTAGCTTTTTGTTTTTTTTTTGTCAGATTTATATATAAGAGTTAGATTGAGAATTAATCTTCATCCTAAATATATCATCTCACTATATCTTATCCATAATATTTATCATTTTTATACGGATATCTAATATTTATTATTTTTTCTAAATAAATTTATATAATTTAAAGATATGTAAAAGGATGGTGTTCATTGAAAAGGGATTGTATTCGTCATATCATATTTTTGTAATTTAATTGAATATTATATGTATATATTTAGAGAGTAAGAATGATTGCAGAACATTTTAGGCTAGATATGTATTTAAAAGATTACATAAGTTAGTTTTAACAAACAAGTAAGATTAAACATTTAAATCTATTGGAAATAAAAATTCATAATGATTTTTTTTTTTTTTTTACTTTGTAATATGGCAAAAAAAATTTTAAATATCTATTAAAATCATTTTTCAATTTTCGATAAAGATAAGTATTCAATGATATTTTTCACCAAAGATTAAATTATTATCAGGCAGTATTTATTTTTTTGGGCATTTTCATCAAAATAGCTGGTTAATTTAGTGGTCAACTAATGTTTGAATATCAAATTTAGAAAAGAGGTTTATATAATATACATTTTTATTTTAAAATAAATTCATAGATTTTTGAAATAGAATGAAGATTTCTCTGATCTAATGTTGTCAAAATCGAGTTTTTACCTAGAAACGGAAGGGGTAACGAAAACGTAAAACATAAAGTTTCTACTACTTAAGGTCATGTTACAAAATTATATATATGTGCATATAAAAAAGAAACATAAATCATTGCTCAAAACTCAATGAACAATTTCATACTCGTATTTAAAAGATATAAGTCACATAAGTATATAAAGCATACTACTAGACCCGAAAACACAAAAAAAGTTTAACAACTCTTATAACCAAGTTCCATCAATTGATTCAAATCAAACACATTATCTTGAATTAGTTGCATATCTTCAATGTCATCTTTTTTTACTCTTATAACAAGTTCATTTGTAAAATTTGGAATATCCAAATCAGGACTATTCATAGGTTCCTTTATTTCAACTTCAATCAAGTTGCCAATGAGGATTAATAGGGTTAGCTAAGGCGTCGGCCATCTCGAAGAAAAGAGGTTCCATACCCGCTAGTCGATGTAAGGACCTCATTGGTGGGCGATCTATAAGTACCTCTATAAGTGCTCTTTGAGCCTGGAGGTATGCCCGAGCATTAATGGGGTATTAGTGTCTACCTCCACCTAATCTTTCTTGTATATAAAAAAAATTTCAATCAAGTTTTTCTTATTATAGGCATGAACATCTAAATTGTTTACATGCTCTTCATTAAAATCAGTAAAAACATACATTTTTTTTACTGTTTTCAAGTTTTTATGCGACGTTTTTATCCATTTTTACTGAAGGCAATTTTTATTTATGTTTTAACACATAGCGCTGTAAAAACGTAAAAATATAGTTTTAACATTAATTTTTCACACCAATGCCCTTGATCTGGTGGCAATTAAGCTTTGTTTTAGGGAAAATTACACTCAGGTCCCAAGAAACAGAGATATTTACAATTAGGTCACTCGAATTCATGAAATTAGGGACTTCTGTGTAATTATTTGTGGAAGCAAAATTACTTTTTTGCCCAAAGGAGAAATAGCCTCTGGACCTCAAAATTAAAAAATCCAGGTTTTCAAAAGTTGTTGCTAAAATAGGAATTTCTTTGTTGTAAATATAGAATTTCTTGTTGCAAATGGCCTAAACGGACCTCGAATTGAAAAAATCCGGTTTTCAAAAGTTGTTGTTAAAATAGAAATTAGTTTGTTGTAAATATAGAATTTCTTGTTGCAAATGGCCTCTGGACCTCGAAATTAAAAAATCTAGGTTTTCAAAAGTAGTTGTTAAAATAGGAATTGGGTCATTTGTAAATATAGAATTCCTTGTTGCAAATGGCCTCTGGACCTCGGAATTGAAAAAATCCGGTTTTCAAAAGTTGTTGTTAAAATAGGAATTGGTCATTGTAAATATAGAATTTCTTGTTGCAAATGGCCTCTCGAACCGAGAATTGAAAAATCCACGTTTTCAAAAGTTGTTGTTAAAATAAGAATTGGTTTTGTAAATATAGAATTCCTTGTTGCAAATGGCCTACGAACCTCGAATTGAAAAAAATCCACATTTTCAAAAGTTGTTGTTAAAATAGGAATTGGTTGTTGTAAATATAGAATTTCTTCTTTATGAAAATACGGACCTCGGAAATTGAAAAAAATTGAACTTTCAAAACTTGTTGTTAAAATAAGAATTTCTTTGTTGTAAATATAGAATTTCTTGTTGCAAACCTGGATTTTTTTCAATTATGAGGTCCGCAGCGTTTTCTCCTTTGGGCAAAAAAGTAATTTTGCTTCCATAAATAATTACAAAAATCCCTGGGGCTTCGTAATTTAAATGAATCGGGACCTAAATATAAATATCTCTTCGCTCCTTGGGACTGAGTGTATTCTCCCTTTGTTTTATCTTTAAAAAAATGAAAGATAAATTCTGTTGAACCTAATGACGACACGTATTCCAAATTTTGGCGGTTGAGAGCAAAGAACAGTTTTTCTTCGATCCTCACCCGCCTTTCTTCCTCTTCTCTTCAGCTCAACGAAGCAAACGCTGTCTGAGGAGAAGCCACTATCAACTAATGCTACTCAGGGCATCACTATCACCGCCCGGTGGAGCCATTGTTTGCTCCGGCGAACAGTTCGGCTTCTGCCATCGTCATCGTTTTATCTCTCTGTCTCATTCAGCTCGCAGTCATCTCAACAAAAGTAGGCCACGACTCTCGAGCAGCAGCATCTTCGTTCAGACTGAATCCAGTGGCAGAAATTTCGTGAACCGCCATAGCTTAAAACCTGTGCTAACACCTAGGGCCGCTGATTCTACCCAATCCGCCTCCGTTGACGTTGGTAACAAGACCATTGTTCCGGATGAAGGATTCTCAGTTTCTAAGGTCTGTTTCTGTTTTGCTTGTGTTGTCGTAGTTACTATTGTGATCCGATTTAGTTATGTGAAAGAATTGGTAGGTCTAGTATTTAAAATCTATCAAACATAGGAAAGTTTTGTGAACGAATGCGTCGCAGCTCTGCGAAGAGTCTTTTTTCTTTTGGAAGGGGAAAACCCCTTTTGATTTATTGTCGTAGAAAGTGTTGTATGTTGTCAAGAATTTGAGAATGCTACACTATTCTGTAATCAGTACTCTATGGCATCCCTTATGTTGAGTTTAAATGTTAGTAGACTGATCATTACTTTTTTTTTTTTTTTAACCTTGATCTTTAAGTTCAGTTTCACTCCGTGGAGCAAGAAACTTAATAGTGCTGCATTTTAACACTCCCAGTAAGGATGAATTTACTTTTGTTGGACTAACGTACTGCCAGAAATGCATCATTGTAATGTTTCAAACTTTAAAGTCATAAACAAAATACGGAAGTGAATAAATTGATTGTCTGAATTGTTGTCCTGCTTTCTCGTGGAACTCTGATATGCTTCTGCTAGTTTTAGTTCATGATAACTATCTGATTTATATGATGCTTGTCTTGTTCCCCTCCCTATGAAATTTAATAACTAGTTTAGTATCATTTATTTTTTGCACTGACTATCACAGGGATTTTATTATTGCAGATTTCATTTGGTGTAGTTGGTCTAGGTGTTGGAGTCTCACTTTTGGCGTGAGTTGCCCTCCCAGATTAACAGAGAATGGCTATATAAAGTACTTCTTTTTATAATGATGGCTTTTTTGTTTGAATCATACAGGTATGGTTTTGGGGCATATTTTAATATCCTCCCAGGATCAGAATGGTCAGCTATAATGTTAACATATGGATTCCCTCTTGCGATTATTGGGATGGCACTCAAGGTGAAAGAAATGTTCATTCATTAAAAGGCAGTAGTAATGTGGAAATTATGGATAATGAATGTGGTTTATTTTATTGTAATTGAGTATTTCATGCCTACCAATTTTCTAACTGTTACGGAAAGAGGGAAAACTAAGGCCTCATCATCTGAAATTCTGTGTAAGGGATGGTCTTTAGGACATGCGTCATTGTCAAAATTTGACTTCTTGGCTCTTGAGGGATGCTCATGCAGATCACGATTTGTTCATATTTTGACAATTGGGCATCTTTTTTTTGCAGTATGCTGAACTAAAACCAGTACCATGCCTGACCTATTCAGATGCTCAAAATTTAAGGGAAACATGTGCCACTCCAATTCTTAAACAGGTAATTTTATTTCTATTATGATTCAAGGTGTCCCTTTGAGTGTTGTCTTTTCTGTCCTGCAATTATGTCAGCACCGCTCTATTTATTGATTTGGCTAAGTTAGTTTCTATAACTTGGCACATTTGCGCTAAGTTTTGTGTGCATAATATTTGTTTCTTTTCCTTCAAGCTGAAGCTTCTGTAGAAAATTTTCATTATAGCTTTAAGAGTTCCACCTTAAATATGCTTTGAATGAATTGTGGTTAATATAAGAAGGCAACATTTCATCGTCAAACTAACTTGATATGTGCACAATATATTTTACTGCTGATAGTTAATGCTCATGCACTTGTTATTGTTAACATAATCAATTATTGAAGAAGACGTGAGGTAATCGGTGGTTCTCTGGTTATCTTTATTCTTCCACTGATGGGGAATATATACACAAAATACATACAAGAGCCTTTAATGGTTGAGGCTGAAAATCATGGGAGTGTTAATGAGAGGATTACAATCTTGTACAATTAGGAAATAATCAAGAAGTAATTACAAGAATAAAATCTCTATCACTCCCTAATTTATCGGGATACCAACACTCCCCTCAAATTGGATCATAGATATTTATCATGTCCAACTTACCTACGAATACTCAAATTTGTCTCTAGCCAATCCTTTTGTGAGCAGGCATGTTTGCAGTTTGTTCTCTAGACCATGGTAGTTAAAAACTCGATTTATCACTGCGATTTTACGTTTTTACGATTTTTTTTTTCATTAAAATGATTTTACTAATTTTTCAAACGCTTTTAAGTTTTTACGATTTTACTGCGTTATGATTTTACGTTTTACGATTTTTCATTCTCCTTCCGTTTTTAGGTAAAATCTACGTTTTCACTACCATGCTCTAGATGGAACATATATGAGGCTGACTATTGCATTATCAATATTCTCCCTTATGAAATGTCTATCTATCTCAACATGTTTGGTACAGTCATGCTGAACAGGGTTGTGAGAGATATTGATCGCTACCATACTATTTGAGTAGAGTTTAAGGTAGATTCACACTCATTCTCAGTTCTTCGAGTATTCTTTTCACCTAGACAGATTCCTAGTGCTATAGCTCTAAATTCTGCCTCAGCACTGCTTCTGGACACCACACTTTGTTTCTTGCTTTTCCAAGTAACAAGATTCCCCCAAATAAAATTGCAGTACCCTGAAGTTTACTTTCTATCTTCTTCATCATCTGCCCAATCATCATCTACCCAATCAGCATCTGTAAACATTTCTACATTCCTTTGATGTGATTTCTTAAAGAGGAGACCTTGGCCTGGAGAGCCCTTCAAGTACCTAGGGTATGTTTGGTTTGACGGAAGGGGAGGGGAGGGAGTGGGAGGGAAAGTTGAGAGAGAAATTTTTTCTCTCATCTTTACAAAATTGGCCATAGATAATTTTCAATATTCCTAAAATATACTCTCACAAAAAAAGAATATTCCTCTCATTAATGGCAAAATGGTCAATGTCCTCCCAAAAGATTTTTTTCCCTCCCCTCCTCCCCTTCTCTCAAACCAAACATACCCTAAGGATTTGGTAGACCTCATTAAGATGTTTTTATTTGGGATCATGAGAGTGTTGACTGACAACGCTAACTGCAAAGACTATATCCGGCTGCGTATGTGAGAGATAAATGAGCTTTCCCACCATATGTTGATACCTCCCCAAATCTACAGCTTTACCCAGATCTTCATCATCAGCAATCTTGTCAACTCGCAAGGGAGTATGACTTGGTCTGCATCCCAGCATGCCTGTTCCTTTAAAAGATCTGGAATGTACTTCCGTTTTGAGATGTAGATGGCCATTTTTTATCTAGCAACTTTCATGCCAAGAAAGTATTTTATTTACCTGAGATCTTTTACTTGGAATTCCTGGTTCAATGCCTGTTTGATCTGATCTATTTCCACATCGTCACACCCGTTAAGACAATATCATACATATATACAGCCACAATATCATACATATATACAGCCAGAACTGCCATCTTTCCATCACCGTGCTTGAAGAACAAAGTATGATCACTCTATCCCTGGGTGTATCCTTGGCCCTTTAGCACCTGAGTGAATCTTTACTATTGGCTAAGGCTTTAAAGAAATAGGTGATTCTTTGATTATCTTTATTCTTCCACTGATGGGAATATATACACAAAATACATGCAGGAGCCTTTAATGATTGAGGCCGATAATCATGGGAAAGTTAATGAGAGGATTACAATAATGTACAATTAGGAAATAATAAAGAAGTAATTACAAGAATAAAATCTCTATCACTCCTAATTTCCTGGGTACCTACAATTATCTTATGTAGGTAAAGTGAAATAAGCATATTTTCTTTTCTTTTCCTTAACTATTATCTGCAAGATTATATTTTTCTCAAAGGTAGGAAAATGGGAAGATTAATTTGTGGCAGAGTTCTTATTTTCTTTGTTCATGCTTCATGATTAGTCCATATCTGCAGAATGATATCTTCTCAGTGCCTGAAGCTAAGGAAGAGTAGTTGACTTTTATTATTCAATATCCATTTGGAATGACTAATATTTTTTCAAAACTATAATTCTTTATGCTAGATGAGAAATGACAGCCAAAGGAATTACCAAATTTCCTGCTTTAAGATTTTTTTCTCTAGTGATTACTTTCTCTGTGATGACTTCAACTTGAATTTGTTGTTTCTCGGAATATCTAACGCAGAAAGGGCAGAAAGAACAACCTAGATGCAAAATTTTTATTTCTGCTGAATCCCCTTATCTCTCAAAAGTAATTACATTAATACTTAATGCTATAAACGTAATTGGATCTTCTCAAATTTCTTCATTGGGCCTCTGGGCATACTATAAGAAAATCAAAGCACATAGTGATTTTATATATCATTGATAGATTTCTAGATTTAAATGTTTCCTTCCTTCCTATATACTCATACTGAATGCCATCATATATTCATACCCCAATAGATATGGTTACAAAAATCAATTTACTGTGTGATATATATTTGACCTTGTAGGTCAAGAATGATGTCACTCGATTTCGGTATGGGGATGAGCAGCATTTGGATGAGGCATTGAAACGAATATTCCAATATGGTCTGGTATGTTATTTGACTTTACTGTATTTCTTTTAGAAGCATAATTATCATTTGTATGTTATTTATTTTCTTATATCATACTGTATTTCTTTTAGAAGCATAATTATCATTTGTATGTTATTTATTTTCTTATATCATATCTCAAGGGTAAAATCGACTTCTATCTCTTTGTTTGACTTCACTTAGGGAGCATTTTCCTCTTCCAATGATGTTTTAAATGTATGAGGGGTTTCCTGGTAAAGTCTGCATTATCAATTTGGACAATATTTTCAAGAACACAATTGTCATAAAAGCTTGATTTGTTTGTGATTGGTCCCCTCTCATGAAACCCCTTAGGGTAAAGCTTGAATTGTGGATAAAGCTTAGACCTGCCATACCTGGTTTAAAAGTTTTGTTTATTAGAAAGAATTCAAGGGGCAAGGTGTTTGGTCATGAAGGCTATAGGAAACCCTTCATCCAAAAGATTAAGCATTTACTAAGAGGCACTTGAATGGCTTTTTTTTATTTATTATCTGACAATAGTTGAATTATAGTGGAAATCTGGAATCCTTTGAAGTACTAAAAGATGCTGCAGAGTGTATATGGGTGGAGAAAATTTTGAAAATCGAGCAACATAGTGACACCTGTTGATGGATCACAAACAAATGAATTGCATAATGGAACTGAACTCAGCACTTGAAACAAAGTAGCAAACTGGGGATGAAATGATTACATTCTTGGCAGTCAGCATGTGCAGTTATCTCTTTGATGAAAACAGACATAATTTTAAAGATGTAGTTCCCCTCAATTATCATTATGGTAGAGTGTCAAGTTGCTAATTGTGTGATGTTCAAAGTTGTGGAGTTGCAAATGCTTGGTTCCTTAGGTGCCCTTTCAATCCACAATGCCTCACAGATTCATGGGCTTATAATTTAAATTTGGCCTCTGCAGTATTTCCAGTTTCACATTTCACTTCTTACTCCTTATTAAACGATTTTCACTTACAGAAGTGCAATTATTAGAAGTACAGCTTCCGCCACTAATATTTCCATCAAATATGCACCAACGTAGACTTGTACCTGTATTATCCAATATACTGCTTTAAAATATTCTGTTATGTGTGACTGCATAAAACGACTCACCACATTAAATACAAGAGCTATGTCTGTGAATCTATAAGCAGATGAGCCTCTCAACTATCTTTTGATATGTCTTCTTGTCGATATCCTTTTTCTTGTTTGGTTGGAGCTTTATATTGGCCATGATTGGGGTCTCAATTACTTTACACTCTAGCAGCCGTGTTTCTTGTAGTCGATCAAATATGTGCTTCCGTTGGTAATAGAAATGTCAACTTTTGATCCATTAAAGTCAATTCACAGAAAATCTTTTAATGGGCTAAGATCTTTAATTTCAAATATACCACTCCCTCTGGTCCTTAATATAGGACCTATTTGGAGAGTTGGTTTTGGTCCCAAATATAAGACCTGTTTTTAATATTTGTCAATATTTTATCCTAATTGATGCTACCTCAACAATAATCAAGGAGGAGAGGGAATGAGGGTATCAAAGAAGATGATTTGGGTGTTTTAGAAAATACATGTTATTTTAACTAACTTACCTAATTTATTAATCTAATCAAATTAGGTATATAGGTCTCATATTAAGGACCGGAGGGAGTAGATGATTTTTCTTTAAGTTAACAGTTCAACATCATCATCACCTATCTAGATAATGTCATCCACAAAGACTACTAGAACAGAAATTCCTCCATCTGAATGATTAAAAGGCAGGGTAGACTGTAGAGAGCCTAATGCTATTTATAAGCCTTAATTGCTACCTGATGGAGTTTCACAAACGTAAAAGCTATGGTGTGAAGTTCATTTCTTCTCTGTACTCTGAATAATCAATATTTGTGAACTGAATTGTGATGCTTACATGTATATCTAACATAGAAGTGTTAGTATATATTTTTAATGAAATTAATTTATCTGCTTTAAAATTTCCAGGGAGGAGGAATACCAAGGAGAAACGCCCCTGTTTTAAAAATGATTCGTGAAGAAGTATGATTTTCCTGTTTGGGTTAATTCATTTATCTGTTCTATATCTGATATTTCTTTGGTGCTTTCTATAGGCAAAGGAGGTTATTTTTCCCCTCTCATCCTTTTGCTATCCATGTATAATTTTAAATAGAGTTATTTTTATGATAGCTTTTAAATTTCTTTGATTCTATTTTCAACTATTATGTGCGTGCTATTTTTGTCAGTCTTGATGTGATCTCAGTATTTTTAATTATAATCTTTATTATAATCCTACGTGTGACAGGTTTTCCTTTTAATCAATGTAGACAATTGGCAAGCTATAATATTCAGCAATTATCTTATGGCTTAGGTTTAGATTCCTACAATACTGTCATCTCAATTTTGTGGGCCTGACCTTATAGCCATTTTGGTTACTCAAGCTTATGTCAACTTCATTTATGTAAAAAAGATGTTTGATCTGCATATGTGAGGTCCCAAAGTTTCGGTGATTGCTTGCCAGGTTTCCTCCTCACATAATTTGTGTTTAACTTAGATACTACCCTGAGAGTGATTTGGTAGAGAATCTCTTACTTGATTAGACTATGGTCATTGCCTAATTGATTCTGCCTCATGATTAGGTCACACCACTTGATAAATACTGTTTGGTCTTGGCTTTTGAGGCTAAAGCTCTGCAGTTGTCAGATTTTGAACGGAGACAGGTAAGCAACTTTGGTCTACTGTAGTATTTACTATTAACGTGCTCACGAAATAAAAGAGGCCAACAAAATATTCTATCTTCATATCCCACAAAAACCCCAAAAGCAATTCTCTCTCAAGAAAGGTTCCAGTTGCAAAAATCATTTGATGACAATTTATGCATTTGACTTTGATGGAATCAGGAAATTCCTTCTTATTTATACCTAAAAACCAATTTATTATACTAAAGACAGTATTTGAGGGAACCTCCTTTAAGTGAAAAGTTTAAAGACTTGATACAAAGGTGGCAGTTGCAAAACTAGATGTACAAGGGCATGACTACTTGGCTGTGAACTGGACACCAAAAGGGATAACATAACCCATTGTCAAGAGATAGAATGTACCTTTAATAGTTCCTTAATCGTGTCAAATGGGTGGATCCTTGGTCAGATTAACATGGGAAGTTGGTCAAACTTGATAATTTGGTAGAAAGCTTCTTGGATAATCCAAATCCATCCATGAGCTATTTTTTGGAAGCATGTTCATCCGTTGGTGGATCATTTATTTGGACTGATGTATGATCCATCCAAGCTTCTTGGATATATGTGCATGTTTGCATACCTACATACATGGATACATGCACGAGTTGGTGACATGCATGTGTATGTAGTTTTTTTGGAAGCATGTTCATCCGTTGGTTGATCATTTATTTGGACCGATATCTGATCCATCCAAGCTTCTTGGATATATGTGCATGTTTGCATACCTACATACATGGATACATGCACGAGTTGGTGACATGCATATGTATGTGGTATTTATTTGGATATATAGAAATGCACACATTTAAGTTGGTGACATGCACGTGGTATATATACATTCCTGAATTTGAAAAAAGGGTAGATCTAATGGACCAAAAGTGAATGTGTCCATTGGATATTCATGATCTATTGGGTTGATCCTGATATATCCATTAAAAATTAGATCCAATTTCACACGATGTATTTTATCCATAACTTCCAGTTTTAATAAACTGGTTGAACCGACTTTTAGATCATGGTTATCCATTGCTGCCCGTACTTGGAAGGGCTCAGTCATTTCAATTTATTTTTTACGACAACATATGTTGAAAGTTTTAACCTCTTATGTTGATTTCTTTTGCTGTGCAATCCAATTAATATTCCGTTTAACTGAAATATACGATCCAATGGCATGTTATATCTTGGTACAAATGTTAACTTCTTCAGTTATGTGTTTAGGCAAAATTTGCGTCATTCTTTGGCCCAGGAATTACAGCTGAAGTTGGTGAGTCTTTAATTTCATATTGCTCTGTTTCTTAGCAAACAAGCATGGATTAAAAGGAGAGGATTCCCTACTCTTCCTTCCCCTCCTCTTCCTATCCTCTACCCATCCTTATTATTAGATCAAAATTTCAATGGTTTAGATTTAATATTATATGAAGCTATTTTTATAATATTACAGAAAAATAAATTTGAGTTGTTTTTTATCGAGCTCAATGGAGCCGAGTGGTCCATTTAGCTGACCCGACTTAGTAAAATAAGTTTTTGTTGTTGTTGTTCAAATTAATAGTTTGCAATTATGGATTATTATTAAAATATTTTATAAAATATTAAATCTCAACTGTTGAAATTTTAATCTAATGGTGGGGATAGAAAGAAGAGAGGAATAGGAGAGGAAGGAAAGAGGAGAGAATCCTCACCCCATAGTTAAAAGTCAGAAATTTTAATAATGCTTGCATTCTGATGTATTATTTTGGGTGCAGTGAAGGGTGAGAACGATCTATACGAGGTTCGGCTTATATCCAATGCAGATGCCAGTGCATCTCCTTCTTCAAGTGCATGAGAACTCTAGTTTCCTCTGTTATCTTGCTGTTTTATGAATGACATGACTTAGGTCCCTTGTAATTCATGGAAATAGTAGATTGTAAAGGCAACAAAATGTAAATTTTGACATTCATTAAAAGAAAAGGAGCAGCAGTAGCCAATACTTGTGGGGAGCACATTATTTACATTGTTTTACTCTTGATGTACAGGTAAGAAACTAGTTTCATATCTGCTGAAATTTGCTGGCCACTAGTTAGATGTGTTTGATAGAGACTTGGGGTTGCTTTATTCATTATGTTAAGATGCTTCTAGTAAGAAGCTCATATGAATGACAGGGTATTGGCAGGCCATTGATATATACTACTGCTCTTATTAGAGGTAAAACATATGGAGATAAGTAGAAAAAGCGTAACAGGTCAAAGAAAATGGCTTATTTGACTCTCACTTCTTTCTAATTAGGAATCTTCAAGTATTTTTCCCCTTTATTAATTATATATGGTTATCCTGAAACTGATATTTTTTGGAAGCGAGTGGAATATCTACACATTAACAATTTAGAAATGATGGTATCGTCTGGTGTTGTTTATCTTCATTAATTTAAATCTATAATGGCAAATTGTCCTAGTGGTAGTGTCATCCACCACGTTTGAACGAAGTCACATACTTGAGACTCACATTTACATGTGCGTGCATGTGTTTAAATTGTATAAAATAAAATAAAATGGTAATAGGATTTAGGGAGAATGAGAGAAAAAAAATAAAATAAAAAGGTAATAGGATTTAGGGAGAATGAGAGAAAAAGAACTTTGGAATTGAAAAATCTCAAATTAGACATTCCCCTTGATATGACGTCATTACTTTATTAATTTTTTGTAATAAACCTGATTTACAATTTTACAATTTTAGAATTCTTTGTCATTCTCCTTACGAATTACTGAGAAACTCGTACAAAGAAGAAAGGAAAATAAATATTTCTATAGAGAAGAAGGAAAAGGTGAATAACATGAATCATTAAAAAATTATTAAAGGTGTAAGAATATAGAGTTGGCTCTACCAACTAAAGCAAGTATATCATGTTTGAACCAAATTATAACACTATAACTGCTTCTCCCTTGACCAATTTTATACTCTTAACACTGTCGCAAATATAGGAAAGCGGATGCTTTGAAAGAGTTCTGCAGAAAGACGGATTTCACCCAAACTGTGTTCAGCTTTTTATGCAGTGTTTTACCGAAGCCAAAACTTGGGAAATAATTCGTTTGTATCGGATCCTTAATTTAAAAAAAAATGTGATAATTGTTCATGTCAACCATGAGGATTTGTGGCACAAGCCAATAAATTTACACACAGTAAAAATAATAAGGTCATGATCATTTTTCCCTTTTATTTTTTTATATTTTCTCTTCTGTTTCTTTCCAAAAAGCACAAGCTGAACCTGCAAAATTACTGAACATGAATCATTTCTTTAACATTTTACAGACTCTTTTCTTTGACATTTAGTGATGAAGATACTGATCTTTATATGCTTTCCTTTCTCGTTATCTTTAACCCTTTTCTTCTTCTTGATCCATGGAAAGCACCCACTTTGCCTGTAAAGTTGATCCACTTGATTCCCCAACCCAGGACTCTTTTCCATTTCTTTGTCTTTATCCTTCTCTTCTACCTGTACATGCATTTGTTCTCTCACATCAATGTCACATCATGGCCAACAAATCTCTATATAGGAGAAAAGGATGTGAAGCTCGAATAAGATGGACTTAAGTAGATTCTTCTCCCTCAAATCTTCATCGGAGATTTTGTTATTAAGTCAATTATGAATAGATATTAAAATAACTAAGTAAATCTGATTTATTTAAACTCTCTTTTATAAAGTTATACCAAACACACTTTTCATAAAATGTCCCTTTAGGTGATTTGTTATATGTCAAGAATTATTGAATAATAATTATAGAATCGTGACGGATATTATTTATAAATCATGAAAAATGAATTTTTCCCACAACCCTTTGCACCGGACAGATTCTTGATGTCAAACTCAACAATTGCAGCCGAAGCAGAATCAGACAAAGATGACAAAGTTGATGTTTCAATCAAGGCACATGAATTATTGAAAGTTCTGCTTTACTACATATGAAAGCAGTGTTCATGATTGCACTATATATATATATATATATATGTTCCTTGCCCTTCCAAAATGTTGCAAAACGAGTACTATATTATTAGATATTCTTCCCACTTCTAAAATGTCTAAAAAGTAATGAGCAGTGAGAGCACACTTGAGAATTGGGCAGAAAGAATTGCACCGCTATACATAACCCATTCAATAAGGTGATCATTTAAAGAAGAGTTAAGTAGCATTTTTGCCTCAGAAGTATATGGCCAGGAGCGATTTTGCCCCGGAAAATTTTTTGAAGCAATGTTGCCCCGGAAGTCTAAAAACGTAGCAATGTTGCCTCTCCGTTAACAACCCCAACAATCAACTAACGTTGGTCGTTAGTTGATCAGTTAGATTGTTAACGGAGGGACAACATTCTACGTTTTTAACTTTAAAAAAATTGCTAAAAAAAAAAAAAAGAGGAATGTTGCCCCGGAAGTATGAAAACGTAGCGAATGTTGCCTCCTATTAACAAACCCTAAAGTTGACTGTTAGGGTTGTTAACGGAAAATATCGATATTCTTCACGTTTTTATACTTCCGGCGCAACATCAAGCCAAAAAAACTTCCAGGGCAAAATTGCTCCCGACAGATGTACTTCGGGGCAAAAATCATACTTAACCCTTTAAGGAATTATTCATCATCTTGTTTTGCAATTCAAGAGACACGAGAAAAAGGTCTTTCAGAAAAATGGGGTTATGTACGGATTATGCATTTAATGATTCAAATTTAGTTTCTACTTTGTATAGCAGAAACCTACATGTTTGTACACAAGGTTTTTTTTCTCTTTTTTTCTCAGATAACAGCTTGATGAACAGAAATTTTCTTACGGACACAGACAAGTTCAACTGTATAATTCTTGAAGAGCAGAGAGCCTGGGAAAAGAAAGCATGAAGGGACCAACAACACTAATTGAAGCAGCAGTACAAGAAACATAGGAGGGAGTGGAGGGACCAATGTATACTACCCCACTTTGAAAGGGTACTATCTCTAATTATTTAGCCTTCAGATTCCATTTTCTTTCTTGGAAATCACAACAATGGAACAAGGGTAGGTCCCCCCCCCCCCCCCCCCCCCCCCCCAAAAAAAAAAAAAAAAACCTGTCGATGAAAAGTTTGTAATGAGTTGTTGTGTGGGTGCACACAGAGAGAGAGAGAGAGAGAGAGAGAGAGTACATGTTTAGTAAAAAATTCCAGTTAAAATGTGTAAAAAATCTCTGACTGATTAATTTTGAGACTGAAGTGAAGGGAGTAAAACCTCTTGGTCTGGTTTCGATTTTGGATTTGAAGAAGGTGAATCTGCAAGTTCCTTTATTGATCTGTCTGTGATGGGTGGAGTTGAAGCAGGGCTGGGGCTGCTTGAACTAAGATAAGGAAGAGTACTTTGAGTCCCCACATCTTTTGTTTTTCTCTCTTTCTTCTTTTCTGTACAAAAAAAAAAAAAAAACACAGTAACTCAGTGAGTAATATTATTATTCTCCAACTTCATCAGTTTTTAGTGAAAGTAAATGGTTATACCTAAAGAGAAAATTAAAGGCTCTTCTATAGGAGAGATATTAGGGAGGCCAATTTAGGACACTCCAACAGCAACTAATTTGTCATATCTCGTGTAGCACAAATAAACTACCGTTTGATTGAAATTTAAAACAGTCGGGAAAAAAATTCTGATATTTGTTTCTAATTTTGAGGTGGGGTTTGGGAGAAGGGAATATATATTACTATCTCCGGTCATAAATATAGGACACAATTTGTAATGCAATTTGTACTACAAATTATGTTCTATAAAATAGGACTGGGGGAGTATTATTTATTGAGTTCTGAGATAGAGAAGAATGGATGCATTGCAATACATTATACAAATATATATATATATATATATATATATATATTTTTGGGGGGGTGGGGGTGGTGAATGAAAAATTTGTCCTGTTCTAGATCACCTTCACTAAGAAACAGAGAAAAAAAGCGGGATCTATCTCAAAGTAGTGCCTGGCTAAATTAAATAAGGTGAATAACAGAACCTGAAACTGAAAACTGAAGAACTTCATCTTCTTCTTCATGTGTGTCAGTTGATGATGTCTTTGTGTGAGGATTTCCTGAAGAGTGAGCTGTAGGGTTATCAAACATGGTAATAACTCTGTTTGTTGGCTTACGAAATGATCTTCCACTGCTGAGCAGAGCTTTTGTAGATAAACACTCCAATGGTACCTCCCCAGAAAGAGGGTTACATATATACCTTTCTGCTTCATTCCACTTTGAATTCAAAGCTAACCCATCTGGAGATAAGCATGATCTTACTTGTAAAGCTGCATCATTATTCCAAATCAGTCAAATCACTTAGTTTGTTTTGTGTCAATCTGCTCTTTTCAACCTAACTGTAGTACATGCACAATAATAGACCAAGTGTTCAAAGCTAATTAATGGGTCATATTCTGTATTTGTACTTTTTGACTAATTATGAGTGTGATTATATTCTGATTCATTTTCTGTTACCTCTGATAGCAGTATTGAAAGAATAGGTGGAAGGGTCTATTCCATCTGCAAAATCAAAAACAAAAAACAAAAGTTGTGAGAAGAAAAACTCTTAAACTCCATGAATGAAGAAAGAAAGGGAAATAATATACCTTTAAAAGGGTCTGCAGGTGAAGAAGCAGCACTGGAGAAAGTGATGGTTGATGATCTAAAAGACCTAGTTTCATCATTGAAGCTTCTGATATATGATGCAGAGTACCTTCTGGACTTGGTCGTCCTCTCTCCATGTCTTTGTGCCTTCAATCCCCATTCTTTTAAGCTGAACTCCGAACCTTCAGTTGTCTTTGAGCTGTAAGGAGATGCTTCCATGGCTGAGGCCATCACAGATTTTGAAGGCCTCTTTATCTACTCTACTGAAACTTCGGAGATTTGACAGTAAATGGAAGCAGACACATAACCAGAATGAGGGTTTAAAGGATGAGGAAGAAGAAGCTGTTGGTGGAAACTGCAAAAGGGGTTTTGTTTCAGTACGAAGACTGGGCGTTACGCCTAACTTCTCTCTGTATAGTCTCTGTTTCTTGCGAAGTTTTCTCTTTTGCTTTTTCAATCTTTTAGGTGCATAGGCATGGTTCGTTTTCTTTGACTTATATAGTATTTTATTTAATGAAAAATATGTTAATATTTTTTTATTTAATCATTTTACCATAGTTTTATTTAATTATGGGTGATGTTAGCAGTAGCAGGGATCACGCCTCTAAACTTTAGAAATTATAATATCTTTCTATTATTTTAGAATACTTCACGTGGTAGTTTTTCAAAAGAATAATAATAAAATAATAAAAGAGAGTTTCTAAATAATAATAATAATAATGATAATGATAAAAATATAATAAATACTTCAAGATCTCTATCTTTGGTGATCATGTTAAATGTGCCTAAAAAATTTATTTATCATTGGGTTGAAGTTGGGTGAGGGTTCTGGTTTTCAGAAAATCATCTTAGAATCTGGCTCACTTCATGTTTATGAATATGCAAAAGCAGGTTTGAACTTAAGACCTTATATGAGTTATGATCCAACTTTTTACCAATTAAATCAACATTTATTGACACTTAGATTCATTCCTTTACTAATATTTTTCTGTAGTAAGATAGATTGCTAAATAAGGACCTAAGGCCTATCAATCAGACTCTGTAGTTTGAATTTTCCCTGTTTATATTAAAAAGGATGAGATTATATTTCAATTGTACTGGGATCAATCAAAGTTGAAGGAAGCTTTGATTTTAGAATTGCGAAATATCTATAAATAAAATAAAAATTGTATAGGCTAAATTACTACAAAAATTACTTTTGAGACTTCTTAGAAATAACTTTTTAGACAAATTTTGGAACCACTCTAGATAAGGCTGGTCTAAATATTTTAGACCTATTGGTTGATTGGTTAGTGCCGGTTTAGATTAAGGGTGGAAGTTATATGAGGTAAGTATACAAAGTAACTACTCCTCTAATCTTTATTATAAAACACCAACTAATAATTCTCACAAACCAATAAAAACAAGTTAAAGTCAATAAAGTTGTCTTATAATTTAAATAACTTCCAATATTACCCCTACTAATTGCACTAAACTTTAATATTATATAATTATTACTTTCACCTACTATTCTTATTAATTAGGGGCACATGTGGAAACAAATAATTAATACTCATTGGGAATAAACAAGTGTTTTATAAAAAAGGACTAAGGGCCTATTTAGATGGGCTTTTTTGAGAAAAAAAAACACTTTTTTAATGTAAAAAAAATCCCTTTTAAATTAATTTATGTATTTAGTTGATTTTTTTTCAAAAAGCAAAAGTCACAAAAAAAAAAAAAAAGTTAAAGTGAGCCAAAGTGCTTTGCTTTTTTCAATTTGGAAATTAAAAATAAAGACTTAAAAAAAAGACTTTTTTTAAAAGCGTCCAAACGCCCTAAATAAACTTGTTAGCTAGGTCCTCATAATAAGGATCATAACGAATATGTAAGATGAGTTTTGTCTCTACTCACGTAGAAATACTTTTTAAACGCCAGCTCAAACAAACCCTCAAAAACACTTTTTAAACCGGTTTTAAAGACGAGTTCGAACGCGAGGCGCACAAGGTTGAAAAGTTCTGCAAATGGAAGAAACATTGAAGATGGCGCGAACATAATAGATGGCTGGTGAATAATGTTGTTCTTTCCTCTGCACTCCAGTTGAAGAAGAAAAGTTGCAGCAATCGCATCCTCTGATCCAAACTCCCTAAATATTGCGTTCAGTCGAAGAAGAAGATGCAGGAGGGGCAGAGCGGAGATAACCTCGTAGTCGTGTTCACCTTCTCCGTCGACATGTTCCGATGAAGAAGCTGATTCTCAAGTCGACCCCAGTCTCCAGTCCTCGCTCTACCTCTGGTTCGTGATCCCAATGAAGAGAATGGCGATGATGGCGAATGGACAGTGAAGATGGTGGCTGCTCCCTTCAATCCCCCATCGTGTTTCCTTTTACGTCACGTGTTTGGATTAAGGTTGAAGAATAGTTTTAGGTAAAAATATGAAAGGAGTTTTATTATCTAGGTTGTGTTTGGTTGGAGGTGAAGGTGGGTGGAGAGGTGCCCATCCTTAATGTAAAAAGTCATATATGACCCTGATGTAACATGTTTCTAAAGTAGGGGTGGAAATAGGCCAGACCCTTATCAGGTGGCCTACAGCCTGACCTGTTTAAGGCCTGATCAGGTCTGGCCTGTTTGTTAAAAAGGTCAGGCCAAAGCCTATTTAAAGGCCTGAATATGTAAATATAGGTCAGGCTTATTTTGTTAAGACCTGACCTGTAAGCCTTCAGGCCTGACCTGTTTAAATATTAAATAGATATAATTATATTTATATAATATAAATAAGCTAATATTTATTGTTTTTCATTTTTATATTATAATTTCAAGATATATTTATATAATTTTTGATAGGCTCAAAATATACAAAGCTTATTTATGGCATCCAAGGCTTGCAATATGAGGCCTTTTTAAAGGCCTACATTGTAAGTAGCTAGGCCTTTAAAAGGCTTCAGACTTGACTAGGCCTTATGAAGGGTTAAGCCCGAGCCTAGAAAAAGGCCCAATTCATGCTTAGGCAGCCTCGTGCTCAGCCTTTATTCCCATTGCGCGCTCAGCCTATTTAAAAAGCTTGGCCTATTTCCATGCCTATTCTAAAGTTAGGGCCCGTTTGGATGGGCTTTTTGGATAAAAAAAAAGCACTTTTTTAATTCAAAAAAAATGTCTTTTTAATTAATTTATGTGTTTAGATGATTTTTTTTTTAAAAAGTAAAAGTCACAAAAAAAAGCCAAGATGCTCATTTTTTTTAAAAGCTCTAATTTGGAGCTTAAAAAAAAAAAAAAAAAACTTAAAAAAAAGACTTTTTTTAAAAGTTCATCCAAACTAAGACTTAATGTATGAAAATGATGCAAAAAGCTATGTAATTTTTAAAATTTTCTATGGGTAATTTGGGAAATTTTTTTGCTCCCCTCCCATACCCTACCTTCAAACCAAACATAGTCAGCTTACAAAAAAAGACTTTTAAAATTATGATTTCAGGTTACTCAAAACACTCATTAAGTTAATTGCAAATCTTCTTTTCCCCAAACGATCGAAATTAGGGATTTATATGTATTTATTTTTATATACTTTTTAATACAGAAAAATATATTTAGACCTATTTTAATGATAATAGATCAAAAATTATATTTTATATATGATCTTTTAATTATTTTTATTGTCTTTTAGACCGGTTTCTTGAAAATAAAGTTTAGAAAATATCTTTTAAATCTTATTTATGAGGAATGGGTCCAAAAAATTTACAATATTTAAAAAAATACGACGAATCATAATTTTTAGATTTTATCCTTTATAAGAGGTCTAAAAAGTTTATTTTGCATTGGTGAGTATAATGCGGTGGCTTCGAATTCATGTATATCTTGAAAATGTCTTTGCTAGCTTTTCAATTTGGATCAAAATGTGAGGTCTGATTGATAATAAAATAAGGAATCTAATAATAAATTTGTACCATACGATTATGCATCATTTTAAAAACAGGTGGACTAGATTTTGTTCCCCGATTTGTCGAGGCACAATAGAAAAGCATATTTTTATTTATATAGGAAAAAGGGATGTAGTGGTTGAAGAAAGAAAAGGCCAAATTTTGTTATGCTTTTTTGATTCGAATTTTATTAATTAGATAGAATGCATAAGCATTTACTTGGACTGTTCTATTTATTTAATATTATTATGACATTTTGGAATTATCTGACCCCACTTTTGAGACAAAATCTTACACAAAGTCTCGACAAATCCAATGTGTCCTCAGAGGTCTAAAAAGTAAAGAGGAGTTTTATTTCAGACAAGTTGTATTTTTGTAGGTTTTTAAGTAAATAAAAGTGTTCATTTGATGCTCCTTTAACTTTATATAAAATTTAGTTTCGTGAACAATAATCTTAAATAAATCTCTATCTTTCACGCCCACGTATAAAAACTGTACAAACCTCTATCACCAAAACAATAGATCGATTAGCTAAAAGGATAGGAAGCCAGAAAGGTTATATACACAAATTTCAAAACTTAACAGCTCAATATCAAATTTAAAAATTGAAAAATATAATAGAAATTTTATATAAATTTATGTAATTTTTTGGTGGTTTGTATTTTGTTGACTCCTTGCATACAATTATACAAAAGAGTTATATAAACTACAGTTCTAATCTAAAAGCAAAAGAATAAATGATTATTAATTGATGAATGAGATCTGGTAATCGACGTGAATGGGTCAAAAATGCAAAATTCAACTCATGAAAACTACAATGAAACCTACTCAAAGAAAAATATGATTTTGCTAGCTGTTTCATTATTAGGTTTTTCGTTCAATACAAAGGAAGGGACCGTTGTGAATCAGAACTTGTGGCTATCCATTAGAGAGACATACTGATAAGTCACTGTGTGTAGATATGCACAAAAAGTAGAGTTGGAAATTAGGACCGCCTTTGAAGGGTTAGACCTAAAAGGGTCTGTTCTTTTAAGTTTGAGGTAAGAAAAATATTTATTTTTCAAGACCCGACTCTAAAAGCTATTTTTCTAAATTTTAACTATTTTTCCAAAGATTTTTTTCAAAGAAATATAATTAATAAATTATAACAATTAAAGTTCTAATTTATCAAATAAATATTATCAATAAAAATATGAATGAAATGACATTGAAGATTCCTTCAAGTACACAACATAACATAACACAGCAAAATAGGCTGCATCAAAAAAGTTTTTTAAACTATTTTTCCTACTTATTTTTTTCAAAGACATTAATAGGCTACATCAAAAATCATACTCGGTCAAAATTAGGGAATGTAAATGGAATGACATTGAAGATTCCTTCAAGTGCACAACATAACACACAATAACAATAATCATGTATTTCAAAAATCATACTCGGTTAACCACTATCCAGAATAGATCAACAGAAAAAGACAGAACAGTATACAAATCATACTAAGATTATAGCAAGAAGTCCATATAAACAAATTCTAACAATATATATATATCAACACTACAAGGCATGTTTTCACCCTTACAGGTAAGCAGCTTCCTTTACGGTTAGATTCGGTCAACATGGCAAGTGGGCAACTGCAAATTGGGTAAGTTAAAAAAAAAAAAAATTAACGGCCCTGACAGGGTTAGCCATTTTAAGCCTTCGGCCCTAAAGAGGTGGCCCTTTTAGGTCTCGACTTTATTTAGATGCTCTATTTTATAAGCCCGACCCTTGAAGGGCCAGGGCTTAAACGAGCTGATCCGACGAGCTCGACCCGATTTCTCGGCTCTAACAAAAAAGGAAAATGGGGGCATTTGCTTTTTCTCCCCCTCAGTTCTCTTTTGTTTTTCCCACAACAAATTATTCCATCTATTCTTTTTTATAAGAAACAACTTTACATATGCCTTTTTCTTTTTTACGAGAAATAGTTGTAGAATGTTTCCTTTTTCTCTTACTTTCCCATTTTGCCCGTATTTAATTATCCTTTTTAAAGTCAATATAATAATTTTTTGGCTAAAGCATACTTTTAGTTTTTTAAATTTTTATGAGTGTACTCTTAATCCCTTAACTTTATAAAGTATACTTTTGATCCTATATTTCTAACATCGTTAATGTTGCAAATGAAAAATGTTGATGTAACAAACTTAAGTGATGATATACAAATGACAAAGTATATTTCAGTTTAAATTTTTTAATATAACATATTTAGATTATTAAACTAAAACACATCGAAAAATTGCTTTTGCAAATGAAATCGAGGTTTTGATATTTAGATTATTAAACTAAAATTTCTTAATATAATCAAAGTTTTGATATTGATTGGTTTATAAGTATTTTAGAAAATTTTCAATTTACACATATTTTAAAATTAAGATAAATAGAATTTAATTACACAAATCATAATTTGAGTTTGTTTTGATCAATATTTTTTGTTAGCAATATTAATGGTGTTAGAATTATAGGATTAAAATTATACTTTATAAAGTTAAGAGACCAAAAATATACCTCATGTAAACTTTAATGACAAAAAGTACACTTTAACCTAAATTTTCACCCCCTCAATGACCTATTACTACTGTATTTATTTTATTATTCTCTCTCTTATAAAATCATCCCCTTTATTATAATAATTTCCTTATTTTCTTTCTTATTGCCTATTTCCTCATAAATAAGAGTATTTTAGTAAAAAAAAGATTACAATTTTGATACATTTACTATTTTTAACAAAGGTTTTGAACCACATGATTAGATTCAACGTTTCTTATAGAAAGAAACAAGGGAGTAGTATTTAATATTAGGGAAAAACACTTCTCATGTTGTAAGAGAAATGTTTTCTCATGTTACACACACATAAAATGGTGGGACCCACATATTTATATAAGGGAAAAACATTTCTCATGTTGTAGGAGAAGTGTTTTCTCATGTTACACACACATAAAATGGTGGGACCCACATATATGTATAATTAGCATTATATGTATATGTGGGTCCCATTATTTTATGTGTGAACAATCTTCTTCTTCTCATGCAACATGAGAAAATTAAACCCCTATATATAATTAGCATTATATATATATGTACGGGTCCCACTATTTCATGTGTGTAAGAATCTTTTTCTTCTCATGCAACATGAGAAGTTTAGACCTCTTAATATTATTAGTATTTGGTCCTAACAGAAGAGTCACATTAGAGTGGATTTATTTTGATGTTAAATGTAACAACTTAATTCATTTTACCTCTTAAATTTATAATATTTTTCATTCAATGTAAATTTCCTTATCGATACCATAAGTAGTACTAAGAAGTTTTTCATCAAATGAGTAATTTTCAATATATAAATAACGAAGAAGAATACTTTTAGAAAACCAACACATTTTATTAAAGGGAAAATTAGAATGAAGGACCAAGAGGGAAAAATATTTATGGAGAATGACCATAAAAATTGTAATTGTTTAGAAGGACCAAATATAAATATATAAAATTAAGAGTACTAAAATACCCCTAACAAAATCTTCTGCAATCTTCCTATATTCTCTTCCCCATTCTATTTTTAAAACTAATACAAAATTTTAAGTTTCATTAAATTAAAAAATAGTTTTCTCAATTTTCGTTTTCACAATTTAAATATATATCTATGAAAAAAAAAAATTATGCATTCTTCAATTTGTAAAAATTTAGAATTTTTTTAAAATCTACAAAAATTTTAAATAAAATAGAATTATAAAATTTTAATAAAATTTAAGGTCTTTTATAATTTATCATATATGTTAAATGAAGAAAGTTTGTATAATTTATTTTTGTTTTAGAAGCAATTTATGTGCGTTAAAAAAGTCATGTAATGTTAATAAATTTTTTTTAAAAAATCTAATTAACTTATTATATCCTAAAAAACATGAAATAAGTTTATTTTTAATTTTTATAAAAAGATCTTAATTGATATCATCATTGATAATATAAATCAGACAACTTGATGATATAAATTGGTGAAAAATAAAAATTAAGAAAAATATGAGTTTAATAGTTGTTACTTAAATAATTTTTTTTTAAAAAAGATATCATATACATGATGGGCATTTTTAGTTTTAGTTTTTAGGTATTTTTTTAATTATGAATACAAAAGATAATATATTAAAATTTATCACGAGGTTTGATTAGGGAAATTAAAAAAAAATATGATATCTTATGAAGCTTGATTAGGGGCAATTTCATAATTTAGAATTTATATTATTATATTCGGTCCTTCTAAATAATTACAATTTTTATGATCTTTTATAATAAATATTATTTTTCTAGGTCCTTTATTTTAATTTTCCCTTTTTTTTATTAATAACTAACTTAAGTATTTTTTTAAAATTTCTACCTGAGTTATCTAACTCATGCATTTTATTTAGGAGCAAATGAAGTACTATCAATTATCTAGATTTAAACATTGTCAAATCCAAATAAATACTACATCTAGTCCTTAATATAAGATTTCATTTATAATGCTAATTGCACTACTGCTGAGATCTTATATTAAAACCAAAGGTAGTAATAATTTTCACAACATAAATTTTTCTATTTACAATAAAGTCCTCAGTTTTTGCTTAGAAAATATTGTGTCCTTTCCACTCAAGCCAACCAAAACCAGGTGTGGGCTAAGTAAACCAATGGATAGGTTTGGTGCTGTTGAAAATAATCTCATTTTATGAGTGCCTCATGGTCAAATAATTGAGGTTCCCTCGTCAACGCCACCAAGTCAGGGATTTTTGTTAGACATATCAAACACCTAATTCACTAATACTTATCTCTCCTTCCATCCTCCAATCACATGCACGCTCCCATCATTTTCAAACTCAATTATTTCTCTCTCAGTAAAGATTCCTACTACGTCAATCATGAATTCATCATCCTACGTCCAAAATATAGTTTTGTTCATGTATCTTAACCAGTACTTGTGTGTGTGTTTGCATTTGTGTTAGCAACAACAAAATTTACTGACAACCAATGATAGTTGTTGCCTTTTTTTGAATTACATTTTAGGATCTTTGCTTTCTTCGTTTTGTTTATCCTTTCTTTTATTTTTCAAGGATCTTATTTGTTTTTCTTAAGAATCATTCATGGTCTGGTGCTGATAACTAATTTGGATTTAAGTTGTGTCAGATGTTAAATGGAAATATGCTTTTTTAATATGATTTTTTTAATTCATAAAATTGAACTTGCAACATTGTTTTAATTCCCTTAAACTGTCTGTAGTTGATGATGTTATTAAATTTGACACTTAGTGGCATAGAATGCTTGGTTGAGGCTATAAATCTGCTTGCACAACCTTGTTAATAAGTTATTCTTCTGATCAGGGAACTTGTTTTAAATACACCTGAAAAAAATAAACTTCGTTAATGAAGAAAAGTAAGAAGATGATTTTTTTCTAATTAAAAAATACACTATTATTCTTGATTAAAAAAAAAAAAAGTATAATAAAAATTGTGCGTGTGTATTCTCATTTCAGAGAAAGTGGCGCGTGGAGACAAGTAGAAAAAGCCCAGCGGGAGAGGGAAGAATGAGATAAAAGATATGTTTAGCAGTGTTGAGTAGTTATCAATTTTTCGTACACACACACACACACATATATATATCGTTCTATTGAAAACAATGCTGTTCAATATATGATCGGTATTAAATACAAACACCTCTTGAAATTAATATGAGGTGGAGACTAAATATTGCAGAGAGGGTATACGATATGCATGTGAGCTTCACACTATCCAAAGGTCCAATGGCCCATCATCTTAGCCCTCATTTTTGTCCCTTATTCATGCTACGTTCGCATCAACCACCACTCCCATAGATTCCCTCATTTTTAAAGTACAAATTAGAGTTCTTCAATTATACAATTATGCAGTTGGAATAAAATAGAGACATTGAGAAGATAATCACACAATCACATGGTTGCCAGTGGGAGTGCATTTTTTCACATGTAACCAAAGGAACTGCAAATTACCTTATGCACACTATTTTCTGATATGATATTTTAATTCCAACAGAGAAAAAAAAGTTGGGAAAATCAGTAACAAGATCTCTTTTTAAAAGCTTTATTAGATAGAAGGACCTGAATTCGAGTGCCAGCCAATACATATGTATAAAATTTGACAGTGTATCAGGACTCTGTGTGTATAAAAGCATATAAGATCTTTCTAATTAATAAAATTTTCAAAAGGTTCTTTCGCCAATTTTTCTAAAAAAGTGGTATAGAAGATATGTCTACATAATAATTGGCGTACCACAATGTCATTCATGTCTTTGACATGAATCTTGACTTACAGTCAGGCAGTATTTTGGTTGTGAAATATGGACTTTGGTCCTATCTTCGAAACATTTCCCCTAATTAGGCCCAACAGGAAGCAAAAGAATCCCAAGAGATTGGTTACTTACCCAGTACTCATAGCCAAGGAGGTCTTTCCACCTAGAGTGATTGTCCTTTAATTTCCAATGTCAAAGAGAGAAGTGTTTTTGCAAATCTTTAGAGATTGTAAAAGAGCGAGAGTTGTGGCATAGTGTCTTAAAACATGACTTTTTCTCTAGTTTCTTTTCTGGTTTGGCTCAGTGGAACACCAAAACATTTTGGTAATTACATGTGGACCAAAGTCTTCAGTCTAATATGCTTGATTCTACGGAGCTCAGGGTGCAAACTTGTGCTCGAGGAAGGCAGCTACTTCAACCAGGGACCTTTTTAACAGATGTTCATACATTCTCTGAAATGTGTCATTAATTAGCAATGAGTTGAAGCATAGAATTTCCAATGCGAATGGACTCCGAGAAGATAACGGGTCTCCTCCCCCTCTTGGTATACTGTTCAGATGGACGTTGATGGATCAATTTGGCTCCAAAATCAAGCAGCATGCACTGGGGTTATAAAAAATGATACAGTTTGGTATCTTTTGTATTGAATGGTTATTTAGAAATGTAGCTAGCTGATAAACAATGCTGATGTATGCTTTCTTATGCTTGTTTTCTTTTTCCAAGAAGTGTGCCAAACAGGACGTTGCAAATGGCTTCATTTGTTTCTTAATGTTTTTTAAACAAATATATTGATATATCAGTTAGGTCACATATTTTAGGATTACCAAAGTCTTTTTTATTGAACAAATAAATTGATATATATATATGTGTGTACACACTCCAAATGATTAGTATAGTGGAAAGGGCCATATTGCTGTCTATTTCTTAAAAATTACTCTTTCTGATTTGGTCCTTATTATAAGGCACCAACTAACTTTTCTCACAAACCAATAAAAGTAGTTAAATTCAATAAAGTTATCCTAGGATCTAAGTAATTTCCAATATTTCCCCTACTAATTGCCCTAAACTCTAATATCATATTAGTTATTACTCTCATCAACTACCCTTGTTAATTATGGGCAGATATGAAAAAAAATAATTAATGCTCATTGGGAATCAACAAGTGCCTTATAAAAAAGACCAAATAAACTTACTAGTTAGTACCTTATAATAAAGACTAGAGGGAGTACTATAGTCTTTTCATTTACTACTTTATTCTTGCTAATAACTACATTTCTTTAACTATTAACTACTACACAAGTGTCAGATTTCCAGCACTAGCAAGCCTGTCGGTTGTCGGTTATCAGAGCTCTAGTGATTGGTGAAACTAAAGTAGTACATAGCGATACAAATATAGTATATAAATTGTGAAAGGAGATTAGTGAAAAGAAAAACCAAAGTTGTAAACACTATTTCCTAATAACTGCTCTGATTATTCACCAATGTGGTTTCTCTATTTACTACTCTTTCTTGAAAATTCAAAAAATGTATTAGGACGTTATTTACTACTTTAGTTTTTTTATTTACTACTCTAATTTTGCTATTTATTACTTTTGTTTTGCTATTTTCTTCCAACAGCCAGACGGTGTTAGAGCTTCAACCGAGAGTAGCCAGAGCTCTTTGACGGTGCTACCGGAAGGGGTATAATGCAAGTGTGTAAGCCAAAAAAGAAAAAAGAAAATCTTGTCAATGAATATTTAAATATGATCAATAAAATCTAAATAAATCATAACATAAACAAACGATAATAAGGGTTTTTTTTTTTGGTGAGGTATAAAGTTTTTTTTTTAAACATCTTAATATACTAACCACTAAGATATTAGATAGAAAATTTACTCTCATATTTATATGGATATATCATATATGTATTAGATGGTTTTTGTTGAATGATTTTGCGGACTAAGCCTTACAATACACATACATAATATGTAACTCTAACAAATCACACCATATATTTATAAAAAATACAAATTATAAATAATATGACTCATTTTTCATAATATTATGATATATCCACATTAATTTATTCATAATTTGACATATTACAAATTTTAAATTGATATTGAGATCATAATCTAATAATAAGTGATCTTTTGGGAAAACTTGAACAAAAGACCTAGAGAAAATAATATTTATTTTAAAGGATCTTAAAACTTGTAAATAGTAAAAATTAAAAAATCAAAATATAAATTGTGAAAAATACTAAATTACCCCTAATCAAGCCCCTTACATTCACTCTAACTAGATCTTAAGTATTTGAATGTTATTGACCAAAAAATAGGGGGAGAGTATACCATTTCCTTCAATTTTCTTTGATTTTTATTTAATCCATACATTATAAAAATTACAAAATTTGTATTAAAAAAAAAAACCTTATAGAATAATTATATATACAAATGCTCAATCAAATTTGAATTATGTCTCCAATTCTTAATATTTCTGTGGGTCCGTCATTCCTTTTTTTTTTTTTGGGCAACAATAATAACTTGTATATGCGTTAATTTATCTTTTTTAAAATATTAAAATTGGAAGGAGTCATATTAATGCAGAAGCCCGTTTTAATTTTTAAGCTAAAAAATAAATTAATTCAAAATTTTCATAATAAGTTATGCATGTTAAGATATCTTATGAAAGTAATTATTTTTTTGATTTTGATTTTTAATTAAAATCAGAAAAATAATTTATTATTACTTTTTTTTGTAAATTTTAAAAATATCTGTCCGTCTTTTTATTTTTATTATCATTCTCGCTCATCTACCGTATCGTATTATTTTTAGATATTACTACAACCAATTTTTAGATATAATTATAAAAATATTTTTTTTATTACGTTATATTTAATAGGACGGACTCCTTCAAGAACTAAAGAAAGAACTGCAAATAGAGATAAATTGAGCAATTTATTCTCACTTCAGTGGTTGAAGACAATTTTAATTTTAATTTTTTTTTCGGTTTAAAATTTGTGTGTGCCTTTCGTTTTGAGGCTAGTGGTCAATAAAAACTGGCAAGCAGATATTGAAGTTAATTGCAATGTTGCACAACAACTAGCTAGAAATTTAATCGATGTTTGTGTTTATTGTCAAAAGCTTAAGATGTTTATTTTATTCATAGAAGAAAATCGAATATTTAAGATGTGGTTTGAGGAAATGTAGGGAGTTAGTTAGGGGTGATATAGTATTTATACATTATTATTTTTATTTTTATTCATTTTAAAAAGGGTAGAGGGGGAAAAAATACCCATGTTAATTTGTCAAAAGTGTGTCTTGTACTATATTAAAACCCTAGATGCAAAAGTGCTTAAACTTTAAAATAGTCTAAAGATAAGTTCCATCTGCTTTGACGACGAGAGTATATCTATATATAGCTATTAATAGTTTTGTTTTAAATGCATGCCTAGATGCAATCTTGTTTATAATTAGGGAAATTGTATAAGTGAGGCCCTAAAATGTTACATGTCAAAACTATTTGTACGAAAATGGTCGTGGGTTCGATTCCCTCTACCGTCGCTGGGACTCCTTTGGTAGCGATCTCGTAAGTCCCTAGTAAGTGCTCATAGAGCCCGGGGCCGTTCCCTGACCTTGGTGGGGGATTGATGTCGAACCCCTCCAAAACTTTCTTTTACCAAAAAAAAAAAAAAAAAAAAAAAAAGGTTTTTGAAGAGGGCAAATAGTTTAGTACTTTTTGATCAAATAGTTTTGAAAGTTGTATGTTTATTACATAGGACCTTATGGTTTGAGGGGCCAAGTGAATTAGAAAGGAGCCTGGGTCTTATTTATTTATCATAAGGTTTCTAAAAAAAGTTTAATTTGTATAGGAGCTATTGAATTCATATTTGAAATGAATTAACTAAAGATTTTCAAGTTTTTAGAAAATATCATTCTTATAGAAGAAAAGTTTTAAAATGTTCTGTTTTGGGTTAAGGTGTAGATTTGCCAACGAACTATTACCCGAGGAGCATCTCATAAAAAAACAATTGAAGGTATCAAATTGGCCAACGAACTATTAAAAAATGGAAAAAAAATACCAAATAAATATTTAAAAAAAAAAACAACTATCGCAATTACGTTAAAATATGAGGTATTGGCGTAGGGCGGTGGCAGAGACACTGGAAAAAAGAGCAATTAAGCCTTCTTATTGGATAAAGCAAACACCAACAGAGATGAGACCTATGCGAGCAGGCACTGTGGCAGCGGCGACTACTTGTGACATCGAAGAGATGGAACCAGGGTGCAAGGTGCGTCTGCAGGTTGAAAGCCAGTGGACTGTTGGATTTGGTTTCGGTGCGTGATTCTCGCTTTGAAGCTGCATAGCTGGTTGAAAGCTGTGGACTGCTGGATTTGGTTTCGGTGCGTGATACTCGCCTTGAAGCTGCATACTTATAATTGAAGCTTTGGAGACGGCGATGTAGCTTTAGAGACGCCGACGTCGCCAACACTGTGATAGTCAATGGAAGACAGAGACACCAAGATAGTAACATGGTAATAGTTCGTTGGCCAATTTGCACCTCAATTGTGCTTTTTTTTTTTCACTTTTCAATAATTCGTTGGCCAATTCGGTATGTAACACCCCATTTTTCAAAAGCAAAATAATTTTTTTTTTTCATCAGAGTAGAGCATCGGAGCAAGTAAAAGAGTGAGTAACTGATATATCATTAATTGTGGCGTATCTGTTTATTCATAAAGAATAGTACATTTACTAGGTAATATGACGGTACATGTCCTAAAAATCTTCGGTCGGGTCTTCACGCGTGCTGTTGACTCTGCTTACTCTTGTCTTCGGTCCTTGGTTCTCCTAACCACGAAGCTATAGTAAGAGCCGAGGTCCAATGCCCATCGGACCTCATGTAACGGTTAACCTCATGCTCATATATAACAATATATGTATGACAGATATTCATGACATTACAGCAGTAATCAATACATAAGCACACAGCAGATGCAAGATTAACATATCCACAGTACATAGCACACATCACATGCACAGTCACCCATGTTTGCATTAACCAGTGCCACAACAGACCCATCGTGTCCTCGCCGCTAGGAAAACTCAACAAAGATTACCAAGACCGTAACCCATATAAAGTCTGAATGTATAAACACATGTGATCTAAGCTCCACAAACTTAGTCACGGTGCATGTCCAAGACAGAGTCTCGTCCATGTCTTTATGAAAGTACCTATCACATATGTAAGCATACAATGAGCATCAGAGTTAGTGTTACGACGCGTTCGTACCTTCGTTTGGTGATGTCGATACGTTCGTCATCGGTGTATGATCACGTATGTCCTATGATGGTAATATCGCATTTATTAATTCACAAATGATATTCTAGTAGATATCTTAGTCCCTAATGACCTTTTTACTCTTGGTAAGATTATTTTTCAACTTATTTCCAAAATTTCGTAGAAAACGCAGGTACAGTATTTCTGGGCAGATTTTTCGTCTAACTTTGAAAAATCATAATTAATTCTAGAAATATCGAAACGAGGATCCGTAAAATTTCCTGGAAACCTCAGAATATTTATTTTTAAAAAAAATATTGGTTTACACCTAGAATTTGTGATTCATTCCTAGTTTGATGATGTTCATCCTCTGCCCAGAATTTTTCTAGAAAAATGTAGCTTTATTTCCAGAATTTTTATCTCCCTCTATAGACCTCTAATTGTTGCATATTTTATATCAATAGAAAGCTATACATGTCCACTACACTCATGAATTATTTCAGAATTTATGAAGATGATTTCATATATAATATCACTATCTAACTGTCTGACTCCCATTATCCAGCAACACCCCACAATTCCCATCTTATTCTAACTTGTTTTATTAATCCTAGAAGTCACTCCCCAACATGTTTCCACCTTGTCAGGCATCTTTCGATGCAATAAGGCTTGAAAACAATTATGGAAAATTACTTTACCTATTTCCTAGATTAAAACTAACAATTCTACTAAAAGCTACTAAGAACTACTAAGAACTAAAAACTAGAAACTAAAAACTAAAGACAAGCTTACCTCTTGAAGCCTTTTGTTTGCTACCTTCTTCTTGCTTCTACTTTATTAGAAATCAACTCTTGAAGTTTGATTTGGTGTGAAGAATTATGAAGGGCAAGGCCCCTATTTATAGTAAAAGCTTATGAATTTTATCCCTTTGATCAACTTTTCTTATCAAGGGCTAATATTAATTTGTGCTTCTATGGTGATACAATTTGTGAGCAAATGCTTCCCATTGGTTAAAAACAATTACATTGGATTTAGCTAATTATCTTAATTTCCAAAATTAAATCCCATATGTGCTCTAATAAAAATCATATTTTAATCACACACACACACACACACTCTCTCTTCCCATCATCTTTTTCCTTGCTTTAACGAAATTCATTTTTGGTTGCCTGATCAATCACTAATACTTTTAAATTTTGAGTATGCTTTTTGATTAGTAGTTGGATATCCAGATTTATGGTCTAATTAGATTCCCCTGGTTGTACTAAGCTTATTCTTCAACGTTTGCAAAAATAGCCTTTACTAGGCTTACTTTTGAGGTTAAATTACGTGGGTTCAAGATAAGTCCTTATATTTTCTCCAGGGTTCCTACTTCTTCACAACTATTTAAATTTGTATAAATTCTCACTTTATTTGTTGTTTTGAGTTTGTCTCATGTACATCGATATTTACTTGGATTTCAAACCATTATCCAATTTACTCTAGGATTTCAAACTTTATCAAATTTGCTTTAATTTTCTTTTTCTCTCTCTCATATACTAGACACACACACACTCACAACTCTTTTTTCTTATTGGTGGATTTAATTTCACATAGATTATGCTTTATTAAATTAATTGTAAAACCTTTAGATTAGCTTTATGAGGTTTAATCTTGACCTTTAATTTATGCTAATATCTTATTGGTCCAATTAGTTTCATGAGGATTAAGAATATTTTCTTGATTTATCATTGGCCAATTCAATTTCACAAGGATTAATATTAATTATTGGTTTAATCACAACCATTGGATTTCATTGTGTTTGTTTAGATTAAATCTTCTCCCTTGATTAATTGATTTAACTAATCATGAAAATTAGTGCTTAATTAGGGAAGTATTATTTCACCCTCATTTTATACTTTTATTTTGCCTCTTGATTATTTTGCAACTAATCCCAATTAGTGCAAGCTAACTTGTTCATTTACTTGTTGCTAATTCTCATTAATTAGCTTAAGTGTTTTCATAATATTTTCTTGCTCATTTGTTCATATGAGAACTATAATTTAATATGGTATTTATATCATATTTTATGATCCTTAAATATAATTTCAAAATTGGCCCTTGATTCTTCATTAAGTTAAAATATCCCTAATTGATGACTTTTAATTGCCACTAAATTTATTATGGACATTTATAAAATTATTTTAATTAACGTAAATTTAATTGTCATTTATTTATTGATAATTTCCGTTAATTGATTTAGGTATTTTCATAACATTCTATGACTTTCTATAATTAAATAAAACTATATTGTAATATAATAATCTTAGGGTATTTTATGATATCTAAACCAAATTAGAAAATTTGGGTCTTTGGTTTATTTACTTCTAGAACAAAATTCCCTAAATTAAGCTACTAAATTTTGAGACCACATATTCAACTATTTCTAATAGGTATTATTTGCCCAAAAATAGTA
The DNA here is from genome assembly GCA_019022655.1 of Acacia acuminata. NCBI lineage: Eukaryota > Viridiplantae > Streptophyta > Magnoliopsida > Fabales > Fabaceae > Acacia > Acacia acuminata. Next base: position 1,680,582 of record JAFJYI010000049.1, on the reverse strand, counting down.
TTTATGAGAATTATAAATTCTTGGATATTACACGGTACCCTCAATTGTTTTTTGGCCAATTTGCACCTTAATTGTTTGTTGGTCAATTTGCACCTTAATTGTGTGTGTGTGTGTGTGTTTTTTATTTTATTTTATTTTATTTACTTTTTTATAGTTCGTTAGATAATTCGGTATCCTCAATTATTTTTTGTGCTAGATGCTCCTCGAGTAATAGTTAGTTGGCAAATCTTTGCACCTTAATTCTTCTCGTTTTTGAAGTAAAAAAAAAATAGAGGTTTAGAATTAACTAAACTCTTCTATTAGATCTTCCTAAAGTAAGGTATTACTAAGGTAGTTAAAATCGAGATTTTACGTAAAATCGAAAGAGGGATAAAAAATCGTAAAACGTAAAATCGTAAAAAATAAAAAAAAAAAGCGTTTGGAAAATTAGTAAAATCGCTTTAATAAAAAAAATCATAAAAATGTAAAATCACGTAGTGATAAATCGAGATTTTAACTACCATGGATATCACACACAAAGTCTTTAAAAAAAAAAAAAAACCTTACCAATATCCAACTCTACTAGCAACCGATGTAGACTCATAATGAGATAACCTTATTACCTCCGAGTAATTATTGCATACCTAGGTCTTAAACAAGCTAATTAAGCTGGAATGATGAACCTGGTTCACAAATTTTTTTAACGATTTCAATTCTTTTAATTAAATACTTTTTTTTTATACAATAATTGTGTTCATTATAATTAATGTAATTTTGATGAAGAAATACAGTATTTCAACATATTAATTCGTTAAAAACAAGAGCTAACTAGATAATAGTCACAAATATCAAATATTTTAAATATAATATGAGTAGTAAAGGTTATGTAAATTAATATTTAATTTTTTAATCAATTGAAATGTATATTTTGCAACTTTTTTCTTCTAAAATGCTAGTATATAATTAGAAATTTCATATTCTCGTTCCTACAAAATGGGCTTATTCTCAACCAAAAAAGGGGCTTATTCTCAACCCAAAAAAATGGGCTCACTCTTTTTCTCATCTGAAATGTACTTGTCTACGCCATTCGCTTTAATTAGATAATGAATAAATTCATAGATGATAAGGATGCTTATGGGGGGTCTTTTCTGCATAATGATAATTCCAGCATGTGTTGGAATAAACCTCCTGTTGGTTGGTGTAAATTAAATGTAGATGGGGCCACCATGCTTAGTTCCTTGAAATCTGGTTGTCGTGGGGTCCTTCGGGATTGTTTGGGGGGTTGGATTGTGGGATTTCAATAGTCTATTGGTGTTTGTCAACCTCATGTTGCTGAAGAATGGGCTCTGATGGAGGGCCTCCAAATGGCGTGGGACGTGGGTTCACGAAGGATTATAGTGGAATCTGATGCTCAGGAGGTTATCAACTTGATTCTGAATGATTCCTTTAATTCAGGCAGTAACCTCTTATCACGGTTGAGATCTTTGCTAGCTATGGATTGGGAGGTGGAGCTTAGGATTATTTCGAGGGGCCAAAATAGAGTTGCTGATGCTCTTGCCAAATTGGGTATTGCTAGTTCTAATTTTCATAGTGTATGTCCTTTGTTTTTAAGGAATTGGGTTGCACAAGAGTGTTTGAGATTTATTTCCCATTGTGTGTAATTTTCTGTTTGTAATTCTGGCTGCTAGCCATCTTACTTATCAAAAAAAAAAAAAAAAAAAAAAAAAAAAAAAAAAAAAAAAGATAATGAATTGAAGTCATATCATTTGAAGGTTTTACTATAATTTTAAAAAGTTAAAATATATTAATCAGTTAAGAGGTATAAGAATATCTTCTTCTTTTTTTATTTCCTGAAGAAGTATAAGAATTAGAAACCTACCTAAATATAGAAAATTAATATGAAACATGCAATGCTGATTTTGAAGAAACCGAATGCAATATTATTGTGTAATTAATGGGTTTTTACTTATATATATATAGACATACACACCATTAGATTAAACAAATAAATGGTTTGGATTCAATATTTTATAATATTTTTACTATAAAAATAAATAACTAAATTTAAACTCTTAAAATCCAATCTTTAACAATTCATAATTGCAATATAGAAAAAATTACAAATTTCAATTTATAAAATATCATAATAATAATTTTTTAAAATATTAAATCTAAACCATTCATTTTATGATCTAAGGATAGAGATGAGATTATGAGAAGATAATGAAAAATAGGAAAATGCGAGAATGACATATATGAAGGAGATATAGAAAGAATAATATGAGTGTGAGGTAACATTTAATATTACTTGTCTTGAAAAAAGAGATATAACAAGATCAATGAATGAGCGTGAGACAAACTAATAGTCAGCAACATAGCGAACTAATCTAGATGGAATTGGGTAGGATTACAAAGGACAACAAAATTCCACAGAATAAGAAAGTTAAATAAGCTATTTAATCATATTATATGTTGTGTATCCTTAGATTATATATTAGTTTATTAGTCAAACTAGTTAGTTTGGAGAAAAAAATAAAAATAAAAATACTCTAAAATAATTTAATTCGATTTTTTAATATCCCCAAAAAAATTAATTTAATTTTCTTATATTTGACATTGTATATATTAGGCAAAAACTTAATGACATAAATAAATAAAATATTGATGTAATTAATTAAATGATATATTGACCATATGTGATGTTAGTGGAAAAAAAATGTTGATATGGTAAAACGCCTCACTCTCGTGCCAAAAAGAATAAGAGTTCAAATTACAAAAAATTCACTTGTTGGGAAAAGGAAAAACCCTCAAAATATTCAAAAGGGATTGCAAACCATGATCAAATAAAAAATAGTTATATTTAAAAAAGAATTCCTGGATGACTTTGACGGCTTTACTTTTGGTGGAAAATAAAATAAAAATTCGTTTTAAAATATAGTGGGAGAGATATTAAAGGAGTGAATGTAGCGTAGGAGGTTTAACCAACGATAATTTAGCATTTTAATATTTCATCCTTCTATCAAAATTTAAACAATGATATCGATATCAAAATAGAATTGATGCGATTTGTGTGAATGAAGGGGAGTGGTGTTTTGAGGAGGATAGTATAAAAGATCACGCAACGATGTACTTCTCCAATCTCTTCAAGGAGGAAGTAGTGGAGCGCCCAAGTCTCATCTCGTAATATTGGCTACCCGGGATTAACGAAGTGCGAAACGAGTATGTCTAAGGGATGTAGAAGAGGGGGAGATCCGGACGCCTTGTTTAGTATGGGGGCTCAAGGCACCAGGGCCGGATGGCTTCCATGCTTTATTTTTCCAACACCAATGGGAAACTGTCAGAGAGTCCGTGGTTCACTTTGTGAAGAAAATATTTCTTCATCCAGAGAGGATATGTGAAGTAAATAAGACATTACTGGTCTTAATCCCGAAGACGGATCACCCTGAGACGTTTAAGGATTTTAGACCAATAAGCCTATGTAACGTGATTTACAAGCTGGTTACAAAGATCGTGGCAAACCGAATGAGGGGGTTTATGTCCCAAGTTATATCCCCGAATCAATGTAGTTTTGTCCCAGGTCGGCATAGCTCGGATAACATTATCGTGGCCCAAGATGTTATTCACTCCATGAGAACAATGGGTGGAAAAAAGGGATTTATAGCTATTAAGATCGATCTGGAGAAGGCGTATGATAGGGTGAACTGGAAGTTCCTGCTTAGTTGCTTGCATGAGCTCAACCTTCCTACTAACCTCATTAGGGTGGTGGAGCAATATATTAGCACTGCTAATCTTCAACTTTTGTGGAATGGTAGTAAGGCGGACTTCTTCAACACTTCCCGCGGGGTTAGACAGGGTGATCCGCTCTCGCCCTACCTGTTTGTATATGCATTGAGAAGTTGGCACACATGATACAAGAACGTATGGCAGCGAAGAGGTGGAAACCTATATGCCTTACTAAGACTGGGCCACCAATATCGCATTTGTTCTTTGCTGATGATATTATCCTGTTTACGGAAGCCTCACTCCAACAAGCAGGAATGGTAAAAGAATGTCTGGATCATTTCTGTGAATGCTCAGGGCTTAAAGTCAATGATTCGAAGACTCGGGTGTTCTTTTCCAAGAACATAAATCATATCAGAAGTGCGGAAATCAGCAATGCACTTGGTTTCACTCTAACGGCGGATCTTGGGAAGTATCTTGGGGTGCAACTGCATCATAAGAGAGTGGGATTGGACTCGTTTCAAGAGGTCATTGATAAGGTCAAGGAGCGGGCGGGCGCGGTGGACCCCTAAGACTTTCTCCTTAGCCGGAAGAGCTACGCTTGTTTCCTCGGTGTCTTCCGCTATCCCTAAGATACACAATGCAAACATCCCACCTTCCTAGTACTGTTTGTGAGGCCCTAGACAAGCAGAATCGATCCTTTTTGTGGGGTAGCACAGCAGAGAGTCGTAAGCTGCCACTAGTTGCTTGGGATGAGGTGTGCATGGAGAAACGAAAGGGAGATTTGGGGTTGAGACATGCAAAATACCAAAACCAAGCCTTCCTTATGAAGTTGGGATAGAGACTAGTCACGCACAGGGAGGACCTATGGGTTAAGGTTGTACAGGACAAGTATAAATGTGGGGATGACTTACTCCCTCGCATTGAGCTACGCGACCTGGTTCCAATGTGTGGAAAGGAATTAAGCGAACTTGTGATAAAGTTCGAGGGGGGATCGAGAGTACAACTAATCCACCTGGCGTGCGATGGAAGTGGGAGAGACATGGTGAATTCACAGTGAAATCAGCATATAGCGTGGTTTCTAACAAGGGAAGGGAACATGGATACAACTGGGAGCGCATTTGGAAGGTTCGAGCGCCACACACAGTGTGTAAGATGCTCCTTTGGCGCTAGCTCGTAAGTGCCCGCTCACGAATGCAAATCGAATGAGACGGGGACCGACGAATGACCGTAGTTGTGCCCTATGTGGTGCATGGTGCGAAGATATTATTCATGTATTTAGGGATTGTACGCGCTCGTTCCTTATGGAGAAAAGTGGTGCCCGGACAAGTGGCGCACATTCTACAGTAGCAAGCCTTTATCGAGTGGATATGGTGAAACATCGGTGGTAGAAGCAATGCGAATAAGGAATGGGCGTCCCGATTCACTATACTATCTTTGGTGGATCTGAAAGCGGAGAAACTTATTTGTGTTTGAGAAGCAATTCACCCCTAATAGTAACATCATTGCTAGCACGAATGCGATGTTGGAAAGTAGGAATAGTATGAATAATCGTCTAGCAAGTATGCCACTTAACGGCATTACTCTTACTACTAGTCGTGGGTTTTGGCATCCGCCAGAAGCCGGTTGGGTAAAGGTGAATGTGGATGGTGCCTATTCTAGAACTACAAATAAGGGAGCCTGTGGAGGGATCATTCGAAGTTCTTCTGGCTCCTTTCTTAGGGGATTCTTTCACTCTATTGAAAGGGGCGATGAGTTGACTGCTGAAGCGTGGGCTTGCCTATTGGGCCTCAAAACTGCTTGGGCGATGGGCTTTCGGAAGGTTTGGTTGGAATCTGATTCTATGGAGTGTATTACATTACTTTCGCATGCACAGGGAGGTTCTCACCGTGACTCCGACATTCTGGACGAGGTGAAGCAACTACTGCAGATGGAGTGGGAAACTAAGGTGGTGCATGTGCCTCGGTCCGAACAAAGCGGTGACTTTCTAGCATTAAAGGGACTAGAATCGGGATGGGGGTTCCATGAAGTGTATTAGCCTTCAGAGGCTCTTGAGATTATCCTCCGTCAGGATTGTAACGGGTGTAATACCCTAGTAGGAGGTAGTTGAGGTATCCCATTCTTATAAAAAAAAAAAAAATTAGAATATAGATATTATATAGATAGATATCTTTTATCCAAATAATAATTTGTTTTAGAGAAATCCATTAATTACCTAATGGCACCATCTATCTATTATTTCTATAAATATATCTGAACTGAACCTTCAACAATCAGCACTCTCCTTCTCCTTCCGGCCACCATGGAGAACCTTCCCAATGAACTTAGAACCGAAATCCTTCTTCGCTTGCCAATCAAATCTCTGGGTCGTCTAAAGTGTGTGTCAAAGTCATGGCTCTCCCTCATCTCCGACCCCAACTTCCCAAAACTGCATTTTCAACGATCTCCCCAACATTACACCCATCGATTCCCTTACATTGTTGTTTCTCATCATCAGCGAATGAGAGCCATAGATTTCAACGTATCGCCTCGTGATGATTCTGCTGCTATAAGCTTCGATTTTCCCTCTGACTACGAATTTATGTTAGCTTCTTGTCGAGGGTTTCTACTTCTAATCCATAAGGAAAAAAGAGACAAGCTTCTTGTGTGGAATCCTTCTACCGGTGAGCGCAAACAGATCCTTCTACCCAAAACACAGATCAATTTTGAACTGCATGGCTTTTGCTACGATGAATCCACTGATGACTACTTAATTGTGCTCGTATCATTCATTGTTCGTCCAGCTTTCTGGATCTTCTCTATTGGAAACAATTCATGGAATAAAGAATTTGTAATTAATCGTCGAGAAACAATGGCACCAAATCCTCCGGTGGTTTCTGGTTCAGTGGTAAACGGTGTTATTTATTGGTTAGTTTCTTTCGCAGAGGAACGAGGAATCCCTGAAGTCAATATTCTTGCATTGGACATCAAAACAAGCCAAGTAAGACGAATAGTGCCTAACATCGATGATATTGAGCCAACACTTTGTCATTTGAGACCGTTGGACTCAACGTATGTCTATACCTCGCAGTCGAGAGGCGACATTGTCACCATTATGTTTCACCAAAGATGGTCAACTTGTTACACTACGTTTTCCTTTGACATTATCAAGATGGAGTAGTCAACAAGGAAAAGTAGAAGAACTAGGAAAACTGGAAGAAGATAGAAAATTTGGTTATCTGTTGATGTCATTCTATGCACCTGTATATCTGCAACCTTGCTCTCCCTTCCTTCCACACAGAGCGCCTAATTTTGTCTGTCAGGGACTTTTGACTTTAATTTGATTACATTCTACAATATTTTGGCTTGTGGATATTGTTTTGGAATTAATACTTTAGACCTTTAGATATCTAGGTACATTCATACTACATCATCTATCTCTGACTAATTAAAATATAACAACTCACCTGATTTTAATTCTATATATTTATGATTTTGTGAAAAACAACAATTCATGGGAGGGAATTGCATGCTTTGTTTTCCTAAATTATGAAGTTTATGTTTTTTAAAATTATAAAATTTGAATTTCACTAGATGACTCATCTATCATGTAGGATTAAAACAAAATAAGTTGTTGTATTTTAATTAGTTATATTACAGATGAGGTCACCCTAAGTATTTCTCTTATGTGTTTGCTTCTTCTTCCCTATAGATTTTAGATATTTTAACTGCTGAGAATTTTATATTATTTCATTATATTTCAGTTGTTGCTCTTTTCGTTTAATTTTTCATATTCCGCATTTTTTAAAAAAATATTTGTAGGGCCAAATGGTATTTAATTTCTTTCGATAAATTATAGGAAAGGTACTCATAAGTCCCACGATACAACAGTTTCCGAAGAAAGTTTCAGGATCCGGTTTCTCTCATCAGCAATTCCCTCATTATCACGCATCTAGACCGTCCATTTTTTGATCCAACGATTCAGATGGGTTTCCCAAGAAACCGCATGCGGTAACTTTACCGCATGCGGTTTTTTTGAAAAATCTGTCTGGATCGTTGGATCAAAAAATAGACGGCCCGTGATGCGATAATGAGGGATAATAAGGGAGTGCTGATAAGAGTATCCCCTTCCGAAAGTTTCAACCGTTAATTTTTTCCGCGGTGGCGTGCGCGTGTGTGTAGGTGTGTGTGTCACGGTGCTACTATGGCAACCATCTTTTGACGCGGATATAGATCCACAATAAGATAGAGGAACCTCCCTGCGCTCAAATAAATACTTTTGCACAGGCAGAAGGTCTTTTTCAAAATTTTTTTAACGATTTTAAATCTTTTTAAATACTATCATATTTATAGAATAATTTTGTTCATTAATATAATTTTTATGAAGAAATAAAGTATTTCCACTATTCTTGTCTTAAAGAGTTAGGGAGATAATATGTCACAAATATTAAATAATTTTAAATATAATATGAGTGGTAAAGGTTTTCTAAATTAATACTACCTTTGGTACTAATTATAGGATAAAGTTTGTAATGCAATTTGTATTACAAACTTTGTACCGGAGGGAGTATCTTTTTATCTATTGAGATATGTATTTTGCAACTTTTTTCTTCTGAAATGCTATATAATTAGAAATTTCATACTATTCGTTTACTCATTGGAAATATACTTGTATATGCCTATCACGTTAATTAGATAATGAATTCGTGTCATATAATTTGAAGATTTTACTATAATTTTAAAAAACAAAGTAAAATATATTTAATGAGTTAAGAAGTACAAGAATTAGAATCCTATCTACATAGGGAAATAAATATAAAAAGAGCTTCTTAGTTTATCCTTTAACTAGGTCACGATAGGTAGCATGAAATTTATAATTAGATCAAGTTTTATTTTAATTTACTATAAACTATAATTTGTGTGTATATATGTATAGAAGCTTTGGTGGGCCAAAAAAATAATTCAGCTTTAAAAGTCACCAGAAACCTGCATAAAGCATATATGTAATGAATAAAGCATGGATATCTTCCATGTGAACGTTCGTATACGTCTTAAACATGTTTCCATGTATCAATTTGTGCGAGTTGCATGTATCAAAATATATTTAAGATATTGTGTATCTAGGTTACGTAAAGACTAGATCAGATCGGGTTTAGCCTCAACCTAAGGTCTGGTTTGAAGTTAGATCCGACTAAACTTTGTAGTATGTGGTCTAGTCCAGTCTTCGGAAAAACCCAATGGTGGACCAGACTAGGTCTCGTCCTTCAGGTTTAGACTAGTCTACCAGTCCATAGTCATATTTCAAAAAAAGAAATGGTCAGTTAGAAACATAAATAACCTTTGTACATTAAAACATTTTTTATTTTATTTAGATGTCTCATCTACCTTTATCATTTCTCTCTCCTATTGAGATTCTGAGTTAAACGGTGAAAAGTGATAGTGACTTGGTAGTGACAATATCCTACCCCATTTCTTTTTTACAAAATTTATTGGAAACCTAATTGTGATTAAATCTTTCTTTTGGGACTTAACTGTCACACTTTTTTTTTTTTCCCTTCTACCTCACTCTCGCTGGAACAATGGGCGTCATTTAGCAACAAAACTTCAGTGATCAACCGTTTGCGGCAAGTGATATAACCTTCACGCTAATTTAGATTAACCCTTAAAATCAAGGTGGAATTGCGAAATCTTTAATACAGACTCCTTTTGATATAATACTTTTGTGTGTGTGTGTGTGTGTTTTCTAAGCTTCCTTTGTCGATTAAGTTCTGCATATATAATTCTCATGCCAAGTATAACAATTTCAACCAACCTTCACAATACTCCTTCCATTGATCTCAAGTACAGATTATTAAAAGGCTTTTTGGTCGAAAATATATATAATTCACTTTTTTGGATGGGATAGGATATTGTCACTACCAATTACCAATTTTATGTCACTACCAAGTTACTATCACTTTTTCACCGTTAGATCAGAATCTCATATACATTTATTATTTCTTTCTCCTATTGAGATTCTGATCTAACGGTGAAAAAGTGGTAGTGACCTGGTAGTAACATAAAATTGGTAGTGACAATATCCTATCCCTTTTTGGATTGCCGAGAATCATTAAATTTAAAATTTTCTAAATCACTGAATGAAAATTTTCTTAAACGCTCCCTAGTTACTATTTGAGATTAAGAAATTAAGAAATAAAAATTAGAGCAAACATTAAGAATAATTCAATTTCGTATACATGCCTAATTGATGCCAAATTCATGGATGCAGATCCTTTCCTATTCTTGGTTCCATTTTCTCCTAAGAATTTCATCTCTACCCCTAAATTAAAAAAATGAATATTTAAGATTTAATATTTTATATAACTATTAATGTAATATTTTCTTAATTAAAAGCTTTCTTTTTCTTTTTATATTGTGTTGGATTTTTAGGTCCAATTCTGCCCTTGTTAGGCTGGACTATTATATTTGTTCCGGAAAAATCCGAATCAAATGATGGAAAGAATAAAGCAACAATTAGTGCTCATTGAATCACACTTGTGTGTGATTAGTCAACCAAATCATCATCTTTAATTTGTTGATTTGGAATTGGAGCATCTTGATTGACAAGAGGATCCTCTTGATTTTAGGAATCAATAAGGTGTTATTGCCATGTTGAATTTAGCTTGGTGGGCAAGTAAGACGGCTATCAAAGACTCTATAAATAGGGGCCTCCACCAAGCATTGTAACTCACTCCAGAGCGGTCAAATTCTCTTGCTCTCTCTCTTCTTTTTTCCATATTTCTTCTGTTTTAATGCACTATTGTGCAATCCTGGTGCTCTTGTAGTCTATTCCATTGGTGCTCTTGTAGTCTATTCCATTGCTTTTCCATTGCGTGAGCTCTGCTTATCTGGATTTGACCCGACCAGTGCACGCCTCTCTCTTTGTCCGCTTTTCCCCTTCATATTGCATTTAAGAATTGTGTATATCAAATTTTAACTATTTAAATGTATTCATTTATTTTTATAATAATATTTATAAAATGTTAAACTTAGACCATTCATTTTTTTTAAACCTAAGGGTGGAAATACAATTATAGTAAGAAAAAGATAAAGGTTAAGGTCTAAAAATATTCATAAGTTTTCATCAAAAGTGCATTAAGCACCATATGCTTTTATAAAAAAATACCCCTAAATTCTTAAAATGGGTGCAAAATTACCATTTCCGCTAATGTCGATAACATTCATTAAGTTTTTCAAGTTGTCGGATGTGAAAAATGCACTCTGCCAACTTCTTCCCCTACCTCATGTCCTCAAAGCCTACCATTGGGCTTCAATTAGGTGCTTTATGTGCTCATTCCTCAAATTTAGGGTGAGCACATTTTTTTTTATATTTTATTTATTTAGATTAAATTATATGTTATCCCGAAATTACCTTAAACAACCTCTCTTTTCTCCATCCCTTCCCAAACAGATAAAATCATTCTCTTCCCTCCTCCTCATATCTCCAAAATATCCTTTCCACCTTCCCAAAGAATAGGTCATCCAAATTAAACAATCTCATATCTCCAAAATATCCTTTCCACCTTCCCAAAGAATAAGTCATCCAAATTAAACAATCTCATATCTCCAAAATATCCTTTCCACCTTCCCAAAGAATAAGTCATCCAAATTAAACAACAAAACCTAGAAGTGAAACCTAGAAGTGGAGTTAATTAAGTCATCCAAATTATATATCCAAAGTTAGGGCCTTATAATTGATAGTCAAACACACTTTTAAATTTAAAAGTCACTTTCACTGTTTGAAACACTTACATTTCAACTATTCTAACGTGATCATGGGGGACCAATCCAATTGGAGGAGGCAGATAGGGTGGTGGCGCATTGATGTAGTATTACTCCCTCCGGTCTTAATGAACACATTTTGGAATTGGTTTTGCTCTTAATTATAAGAGCAAGTTTTAACTTTTGTCAATTTTTTCCTATAATACCTCTATTTATATTTTCTCAATAATAATTAAAGACAATAATAATTTAATTATACACCTATATATTTTATAAATTAAATAATATTTGCAACTCATTAATGTTATATACACCTCAATTATAATTTTTTTAAAAAATAATTTTGAGCAATTTTTATCATATTTTTCCCATATCACCCCTACTAATACTTCTTCCACAATAATTAATTTAACAATACGCTATATTTTATCAACCGAGAGATTCTACTTTATTTTTTATTTTTAAATAAAATATTTTAATATTCCTTTAAATAAAATTAACCTTTTCAACTTCACAAGCCAATATTTGTAACCAGTGGCATGTGAAGTAAAACGTTTCAGAGAGTGGTTTAACAAAACCAATAGTTAACGAGTGTTATTGTTTAAAGTTTAAAACATTCTAGGGAGATCGTTTCTCACACTACGCACCATACCCGGTTGCCTAGGTCTCCCTAAAATAAACCTAAACCTACTAATTTTGCTTGATGTAATTTTCAATTTTCAGCAGGGGTATTTTTGGAAAATAATTATAATTAACTAATTTAACTTCTCTTCTTAATCTCTCCAAATTCTCGATAAATAGTTCCTATAATTAGGATCGGATGAAGTATATATTAACGACGTTTCTTGTCAAATTTTGAAAGATCAGTTACAAATTATTTTATAGTAAATGTTGACTATCAACAAATCAATATCAAACCCATGGAGTGAAGATAACTAAATTAACTAGTTTTATAATTTATAATTTTTTATGTTCATATATGAAAAGGAAGAAAAGAAAGAAGAAGCAACAGTTTGTTCATAGCCTTCCCAATATTGGGACGTTGAAACATGCAAAAAAGTTAATATAATAAAACTTTTATGATAACTTTTTTACATGTTTCACCCTTCCAATATTGGGAAGGCTATGAACAAACTGTTGCTTCTTCTTTCTTTTCTTCTTTTCACATATGAACATAAAAAATTATAAAACTAGTTAATTTAGTTATCTTAGCTCCATGAGTTTGACACTGATTTGTTTATGGTCAACATCAACTATAAAATAATTTGTAACTGATCTTTCAAAATTTGACAAGAAACGTGGTTAATATTCCTCATTTGATATCTTGAAAATGATTTCGATGAAATTGATACTGAAATGGGAGTTAGAAATGGAAATAAGATGGAAATGGGCTTATAAAATGTGAAAGGAATGTATCAGAATTGTTTATATAAAAATACTAAAATGTCCGTCCTAGAAAACCTCATTCTTTCCATGCTGGGGACATTCAACAAAACAGGGAAAAACCATTTTGGAGCCCTTCATGTTAGGAATATGGATTACCTTTGGGTTGCTTGAACGTGATAATAAATTGTCAAAACTCAGAATGATGCTCAGCCTCAACCGGTAGGCTTGTTTGGTTGTTTGTTGAGTGAACCGATCCTTGTTGGGCTGAAAGCGCGTATTCTTGCAAGTGATTGATGCATTGAGCCTTTGGTGTTTCAAATCTCTTCTCTTCTCTTGCTTCTTTGCCTGTTCTCCTCTCTTCGTCATGTGTACTGTTCTGTTACTCAAAGTGTTGAACACAGAAATAATATTATTGATTTATTGTTTATTTTAGAGGTAGGTGTGGATATTATAAAATGAGTGGTCGTATGTTTTTCTCTAAAAAAAAAAAAAAAATATATTTTCCTTTGTTTCTAAAAAGTCCAACCCTGTATTGGTATATGTGTTTTTACTTTCTTCGTACCACTCATTTTATATATTTTAGGGAAAAATTTTAATTTTAATTTACTTTTGACTAAAAAAATTATGCTTTTTAATGCACTTTTTAGCGAAAATACTTTTAAAAGGATATGCAGGTGAAGAAGCGGCACTGATGAAAGTGATGGTTGATGATCTAAAAGACCTAGTTTCATCATTAAAGCTTGTGATATATGATGCAGAGTACCTTCTGGACTTGGTCGTCCTCTCTCCATCCCCATTCTTTTAAACACAACTTTGAACCTTCACTTGTCTTTGAGTTGTAAGGTGATGCTTCCATGGCTGAGGCCATCACGGATTTTGAAGGCCTCTCTATCTACTCTCTATCTTCAGAGATTTGACAGTAAATGAAGCAGAGACATAACCAGAATGAGGGTTTAAAGGATGAGGAAGAAGAAGCTATTGGTGGAAACTGCAAAAGGGGTTTTGTTTCCGTACGAAAACTGGGCGTTGTGCCTAACTTCTCTCTGTATTTGAGTCTCCGTCTCTTGCGAAGTTTTCTCTTTTGCTTTTTCAATCTTTTAGGGGCATAGGCATGGTTCGTTTTCTTTGTCTTATATAGTATTTTATTTAATGAAAAATAAGTTAATATTTTTTTATTTAGTCATTTCACAATAGTTTTATTTAATCATGAGTGATGTTAGCAGTACCAGGGATCACGCCTTTCAACTTTAGAAATTATAGTATCTTTCAATTATTTTAGAATATACTTCACGTGGTAGTATTTCAAAAGAATAATAATAAAATAATAAAAGGAGTTTCTAAATAATACTAATGATAAAAATATAATAAATACTTCAATATCTCTATTTTTGGTGATCGTGTTAGATGTGCCTAAAAAAATTATTTATCATGGGTTGAAGTTGGGCGAGGGTTTTGGTTTTTAGAAAATCATCTTAGAATCTAGCTCACTCCATGTTTATGAATATGTAAAAGAGGGCTTGAACTTACGACCTTATATGAGTTATGATCCAACTTTTTACCACTTAAATCAACATTTATTGACACTTAGATTCATTCTTTTACTCATATTTTTCTATAGTAAGATAGATTGCTAAATAAGGACCTAAGGCCTATCATTATTAAAAAGGATAAGATTATATTTCAATTGCACTGGGATCAATCGGAGTTGAAGGAAACTTTTTGATTTTAAAATTGCGAACTATCTATAAATAAAATAAAAATTGTATAGGCTAAATTACTACAAAAATTACTTTTGAGACTTATTAAAAATAACTTTTTAGACAAATTTTGGAACCAGTCTAGATAAGGCTGGTCTAAATATTTTAGTCCTATTGGTCGATTGGTTAGTGCCGATCACTACAAGAAAAATCAAATTTCGCTACGGAAAAATTCCGTAGCAAAATGGACATTTTCCGTAGCAAACTGGATTTGCTACGGAATTTGTCTAATCAGTAGTAAAAAATCGCGTAGCAATTACTACGGATTCTAAAATCCGTCGCAATTGCTACGAAAAAAAAATTCCGTAGCAAATTCTCCATTTTGCTACGGAAAAAATTTCCGTAGCAAAATGGAGAATTTGCTACGGAATTTTTTCCATAGCAAATTGAGCATTGGCTACGGAAACAAATTCCGTAGCAAAACTAATAAATTTAAAAAAAAAATATTTTTTTTAAATTTTTCTTTTTTAGAAAAGTGAATACAAAAAGTAGTGTACCATGGATTTTTTTTTTTTTTTGTTGAGAAAATTGAATATATAATAATAATCATAAAGAGTTTACATAGAGAAAACAAAATATAAATAATAATGTTGTGAATAATATGTAATAAAAAAGAAGTCTAAACAAAGAAGAGATGGTCATCCTTGTCCTTCATTATGCTTCATCATCTCCTGTGTTTGATGCACCAAGTATGGTCATTCGGTCATTCCGTTGCAAAACTCGATTCCTAAAAAAAAAAAAAAAATTATATAAAAAATATAAAAAATTATGAAATTAAAAAGAAATGTACAAAATCCTTTGAGTTTTTTATTTTTATTATTCATATGCCTTCACGATTTTAATACATGTAGATACTCTAGTTTAGGCCGATCCTAATATCTAGGAATTATAAAACGAAAAAGCAATTACAAAATTCAAGTTCTATAATCTATTGATTGATTTAGGCTGATCCTAATATCTAGGATTATAAAAGGCATATTCTAATATCTAAAAATTATAAAAGATAGATCCTAATATCTAAGAATTATAAAAAAAAATTAATATTCATTACAAAAAACCTTGCATCAAACAGATTAAAAAAGGAAGAAATGAAGGAACCACAATACCACACGGATTTTTTTATTGTAGAAAGAGGAATACATGAACATCTTCAATTGTACAATGAGTGATGAATGCTTACCAATAGTCACTTCGATAAAAAAAATAGAGAACATGAGAGGGAGGGAGGGAGAGGGGACGTTACGGAAGAAACAGGTGAGGAATCGGAGGACGAAGGACGTTGGAGGAGACGGAGGGCCAACACCGGAGGAAGAGCGGGGATGGGGAGGGGGCGGAGGTGATGAGGAGGACCGACAAAATGACTAAGAGGTGGAGAGGAGATCAAAATGGAGGATGGAGTGCGAAATGGCGGATGTCTAAATGATTTCGAAGGTATTAAAGCCCGATTTGCGACGGAACTTGGTTTCCGTCGCAAAAAGCAAAAAATTTGCTTTTTGCGACGGAAATCAAGTTCTATCGCAAAAAGGGGCAAATCGGATTTTTTTTTTTCAGAAAATTTTGCTACGGATTTGGATTCCGTAGCAAAATTTTGTTACGGATTTTCAATTCCGTAGCAAATTTGCGGGCTTTTTCCCTCCAAGAAATTGAAATTTTTTTTTTTTGAGAAAATTTTGCTACGAATTCAAAATCCGTAGCAATTTGCTATGGATTTGGATTCCGTAGCAAAATTTTGTTACGGATTTTCAATTCCGTAGCAAATTTGCGTCCTTTTTCCCTCTAAGAAATCGATTTTTTTTTTGAGAAAATTTTTCTACGGATTTGGATTCCGTAGCAAAATTTTGCTACGGATTTTCAATTCCGTAGCAAATTTGCGGCTTTTTCCCTCCAAGAAATTGGAAATTTTTTTTTTTTTTTTTTTTGAGAAAATTTTGCTACGGAATTCAAAATCCGTAGCAATTTGCTACGGATTTGGATTCCGTAGCAAAATTTTGCTACGGATTTGGATTCCGTAGCAAAATTTTGCTACGGATTTTCAATTCCGTAGCAAATTTGCGTCCTTTTTCCCTCCAAGAAATCAGATTTTTTTTTTTTTGGAGAAAATTTTGCTACGGATTTGGATTCCGTAGCAAAATTTTTGCTACGGATTTTCAATTTTGTAGCAAATTTCGGGCCTTTTCCATCCAAGAAATTGGAATTTTTTTTTTTTTTGAGAAAATTTTGCTACGAATTCAAAATCCGTAGCAATTTGCTACGGATTTGGATTCCGTAGCAAAATTTTGCTACGGATTTTCAATTCCGTAGCAAATTTGCGTCCTTTTTCCCTCCAAGAAATCAGATTTTTTTTTTTTTGAGAAAATTTTGCTACGGATTTGGATTCCGTAGCAAAATTTTTGCTACGGATTTTCAATTTCGTAGCAAATTTGCGGGCCTTTTCCTCCAAGAAATTGGATTTTTTTTTTTTGAGAAAATTTTGCTACGGAATCCAAATCCGTAGCATTTGCTACTGGATTTGATTCCGTAGCAAAATTTTGCTACGGATTTTCAATTCCATAGCAAATTTGCGGCCTTTTTCCCTCCAAGCAATCGATTTTATTTTTTGAGAAAATTTTGCTACGGAATTAGAATTCCGTAGCAAAATTTTGCTACCAATTTTCAATTCCGTAGCAAATTGCGAATTTGGATTCCGTAGCAAATTGCGACGGATTTTTTTCCGTCACAAATTCCGTCACTATTTTGGCTTTTTCTAGTAGTGGATTTAGATTAATGGTGGAAGTTATTTTTTCGATATGTTTTACTATATATGAGGTAAGTATACGAGGTAAGTACTCCTGATCCTTATTATAAGGCACCAACTAACAATTCTCACAAATCAATAAAAACAGTTAAAGTTAATAAAGTTGTCTCATAATTTAAGTAACTTCCAATATTACCCCAACTAATTGCACTAAACTCTAATATTATATAATTATTATTACTATCACCCACTATCCTTATTAGTTAGGGGCACATGTGGAAACAAATAATTAATACTCCTTGGGAACAAGCAAGTGGCTTATAAAAAGAACCAAATAAACTTGTTAGTATAGATATGTAAGATGAGTTTTGTCTTTACTTACGTGGACATACTTTTTAAACGCCAACTCAAAGAAACCCTCGAAGACACTTTTTAAACCGGTTTTAAAGACAAGTTCGAACTCGAGACGCACAAGGTTGAAAAGTTCTGCAAGTGGAAGAAAGATTGAAGATGGCGTGAGCATAATAGATGGTTGGTGAATAATGTTGTTCTTTCCCTCTGCACTCCAATTGAAGAAGAAAAGTTGTAGCAATGGCATCCTCGATCCAAACTCTCTAACTATTGCGTTCGATCGAAGAAGAAGATGCGGGAGGGGCGAGTGGAGATAACCTCCACTACTACAAATAAGGTCTATAACGTCCGTTTATTTGGCCTTTTAATGTCTAAAAACGTGGGGACGCCTATTTGGAAGGCGCAAAAGGTGGAGACTTGCGGCATCTAAATATTTACTTTTGAAAACACTCGGTATAACGTATCACATCAGAATCGGACTTCCGGCATTTTGAATATAAATATCGTTACTCAATCGCTCCGATGCTCTACTCGATGAAAAAAATATATATACTACTTTTGAAAATGAGATGTTACACAATCCCCCCATCGTGTTTCCTCTTACGTCACGTTTTTTGGATTAGGTTAAAGGATAGTTTTACGATTTACGAGGTAAAAATATGAAAAGAGTTTTATTTAAACTTATAAAAAAAGACCTCAAAAAGTACGATTTCAGGTTACTCAAACACTCATTAAGTTAATTGCAAATCTTCTTTTCCCCAAATGATCGAAATTAGGGATTTATGTATTTATTTTTATATTCTTTTTAATACAGAAAATGATATTTAGACCTATTTTGATGATAATAGATAAAAAATTATATTATATTTTTAATTATTTTTATTATCTTTTAGACCGGTTTCTTGAAAATAAAGTTTAGAAAATATCTTTTAAATCTTATTTATAAGGAATGGGTCTAAAAAATTTACAATATTTAAAAAAATACGGCGAATCATAATTTTTATATTTTATTCTTTATAAGAGGTCTAAAAAGTTTATTTTGCATTGGTGAGTATAATAGGGTGGCTTCGAATTCATGTATATCTTGAAAATGTCTTTGCAAGCTTTTCAGTTTGGATCAAAATTTGAGGCCTGATTGATAATAAAATAAGAATCCAATAATAAATTTGTACCAGACGATTATGCATCAATTTAAAAACAGGTGGGCTAGATTTTGTTCCCCGATTTGTCGAGGCACAATAGAAAAGCATATTTTTATTTATATAGGAAAAAGGGATGTAGTGGTTGAAGAAAGAAAAGGCCAAATTTTGTTATGCTTTGTTGATTCGAATTTTATTAATTAGATAGAATGCATAAGCATTTACTTGGACTGTTCTATTTATTTAATATTATTATGACATTTTGGAATTATCTGGCTCCACATTTGAGGTAAAATCTTACACAAAGTCTCGACAAATCTAATGTATCCTCAGAGGTCTAAAAAGTAAAGAGAGTTTTATTTCAGACAAGTTGTATTTTTGTAGGTTTTTAAGTAAATAAAAGTGTACATTTGATGCTCCTTTAACTTTATATAAAATTTAGTTTCGCCAACAACAATCTTAAATAAATCTCTATCTTTCACGCCCACATATAAAAACTGTACAAACTTTCTAATATATGCAAATAAATCCTTATGTATAACATATTAACACTCTATATCGATTAGCTAAAAAGATAGGAAGCCAGAAAGGTTATATACACAAATTTCAAAACTTAACAGCTGAATATCAAATTTAAAAAATGAAAAATATAATAGAAAGTTTATATAAACTTATGTAATCTTTTGGTGGTGTGTATTTTGTTGACTCCTTGCATACAATTATACAAAAGAGTTATATAAACTACATTTCTAATCTAAAAGCAAAACAATAAATGATTATTAATTGATGAATGAGATCTGGTAAGCGACGTGAATGGGTCAAAAATCCAAAATGCAACTCATGAAAACAACAATGAAACCTACTCAAAGAAAAATATGATTTTGCTGTTTCATTATTAGGTTTTCGTTCAATACAAAGGAAGGGACCGTTGTGAATCAGAACTTGTGGCTATCCATTAGAGAGAGATATTGACAAGTCACTGTGTGTAGATATGCACAAAAAGTAGAGCTGAAATCAAGACCTAGGTTTTTGAAGTGTCGGGGCCTAAAATGGTCGGTCCTTTTAAGCTGAGCTAAGAAAAATATTTATTTTTCAAGGCCTTTAAAAGCTATTTTGCTAAATTTTAACAATTTTTCTTGCATTTTTTTAAAGAAATATAATTAATAAATTACAACCATTAAAGTTCTAATTTATCAAATAAATATTGTCAATAAAATATAAATGAAATGAGATTGAAAATTTCTTCAAGTGCACAACATAACATAACACAACAAAATAGGTTGCATCAAAAAAGTTTTTTAAACTATTTTTCCTACTTTCTTTTTTCAAAGACATTAATCAGTGCTACATGAAAAATCATACTCGGTCAAAATTAGGGAATGTGAATGGAATGATATTGAAGATTCCTTCAAGTGCACAACATAACACACAATAACAATAATAATGTATTTCAAAAATCATACTCGGTTAACAACCATCCAGAATAGATCAACAAAAAAAGACTGAACAGTATGCAAATCATATTAGGATTATAGCAAGAAGTCCATATAAACAAATTCTAACAATATATATATATATATATATATATCAGAACTACAAGGCATGTTTCCACCCTTCGGGTAAGTAGCTTCCTTTACAACCGATTCGGTCAAGATAGCAAGTGGGCAAATGCAGAACCGGGTAAGGTTAAAAAAAAAAAATTTAACGGCCCTAATAGGGTCTGCCGCCCTACGAGAGGTGGCCCTTTTAGGCCCGACTTCATTTAGAAGCTTCATTTTATAAGCCTGACCTTGAAGGGCTAAGGCTTAAACGAGCTAGCTCGACGGGTTCGATCCGATTTTCCGACTCTAACAAAAAGGAAAATGGGGGCTTTCCTTCCCCCTAGTTTCTCTTTTGTTTTTCCCACAACAAATTATTCCATCTATTCTTTTTTATAAGAAACAACTGTTATATATGTTGGAAATTATGCCCTAGGGGCAATTCATTGTACTTTGGATATTTAAGTTATTTAAAGTATTCTCTTTAGTTATCATTTTCGTTTGCATGTTCGTATTGATAACTGAATCTCTGATACATCTTATAGATTATCCTAAATGTCCCGGTCGGTCATCTACGCGGAGCGAAGATGAGTTAAGACCGATATGACTTTGATGAGGTATGGAGATACGAATCAAAGTCATGGGCACTTGTAAGAGTACAAGGTGCTGGACCAACCCACCATGAGAAACCTGCATGGATCTAGTCATAAGCTTATCTCATGTATAACCGCGTCACGATGCCCTATAACTTGAGATCATCATGGATTCCTACATGATGAATCACGGTCTTTGACCTAGTCAAAAGTCACCTTTGACCGGGTGATGATAAAGGCCGGGATCGGGATCGCTGGTTTTCATGCGGAGGACGTGAATGGTCAAGATGGAATTTGTCCCTCACATTTGTAGAGAGATAATCTTGGGCCCTCGATGAGTGAGTCTAAGAAATGTATGGTCATACCGTGATGGAAAGGAGTTTCCATTTCACTTATTAGACTACTCGAGAATCGAGAAAGTAATGGTCAAGAAAAGGAAGTTGACATTATCCATGCCTCATCCTTGACCAAATTATCGCGTGACAAAAGGGACGTGACATGGTTGTACGAAAGGTTGTATCGTGTCATCGATCCCCATGTGAATTGGGGAGTCGCAATGTCTTACTAGAGGCCGCTTGCGATTTGTGGGCTGACACATGTTGGCCAACTGCCAATCTCACATGGGCCCGCGGGTCCCGCGGTCGCACACAAGAATAATCCAACACGGTAAAAGTGTCCAGGTTCATTGAATCTCGATTAATGAGATTAATGAATACCGAATTTAATGCGGGGTAAATATATATATATATATATATAAATTCGAAAATAATATAATGATATTATTTAATTGAGATTAAAATATTATTATTATATTATTTGTTTTATGTTTAATTTATTTGATAAATTAAATATCTAAAAAAAAATAGATATTGTATCTCATTTAATTTTCGAATAAAGATATTATTGTCTATTTAATTTAAATTGAGATATTAGTATCTCGATTTAAATAAATAGATAGATGTCATTTCTCGGATTTAATTTATTGAGATAAATTAAATCGAAGGCTTTTAAATTTGGATTAAATAAATAGGTTGGATTAAATCTATCGATAGATTTAATTCATTATTTTTTTAATCTAGATTCGAATCGAAATTTCAGATCTGGCTTTTAATTCGATTAAATAAATATTATTATATTAGATCTATCGGATAGATTTAATTAATATATATTTAATCCAGATCTAAAGTTTGAATTTAAAAATTAATACGATTAGTTTTGCATTAAATACGGCGAATGGTTTTAGAAAACCTACGGGACTTTCGATGAGCGTATTCTAAAAAGCCGCGAAATCCTAGAGTAAAAAATAGAGAGAGACGCAAAAGAGGCGCTAGCACGCCGTAGCCGTGTTCGGGAATTGTTCGTGTGGATACCGGTGGAGGAAGCCGATTCTACGAGTCGTCTTCTGGCCGATCGAGGAGGTTTCCCACCTGTTCAACGAAGAAGAAACCGCAAATGAGTTCTCCAAAGGTAATATCCGGATTCCTTAGCCTTGGTTTAAACGCACCTGAGTGATCCTCGGGGCGGATTCGTAGAAATTTTAATCCGCGTTGTACGGATTCCAACAATATATGCCTTTTTCTTTTTTACAAGAAACAGTTGTGGAATGTTTCGTTTTTTTTTTTTTGCTTACTTTCCTATTTTGCCCGTATTTAATTACCCTTTTTAAAGTCAATATGATAATTTTTTGGCTAAAGCATACTTTTAGTTCTTTAAGTTTTATATGAGTGTATTCTTAATCCTTTAACTTTATAAAATATACTTTTGATCTTGTATTTTTAACACCGTTAACGTTACAAATGAAAAATGTTGATGTAACAAACTTAAATGATGACTATATAACTGACAAAGTATATTTAAGTTTAAATTTTGTAATATAACATATTTAGATTATTAAACTAAAACACACCGAAAAATTGTTGCAAATGAAATCGAGGTTTTGATATTTAGATTATTAAACCAAAATATCTTAATATAATCAAGGTTTTGATATTGATTGGTTCATAAGGATTTTAGAAAATTTTCAATTTATACATATTTTAAAATTAAGATAAATAGAATTTAATTACATAGTCATAATTTGAGTTTGCTGCATCAATGTTTTCCGTTAGCAATATTAATGGTGTTAGAATTATAGGATTAAAAATATATTTAATAAAGTTAAGAGACAAAAAGTATTGCTCATCATAAAACTTAAATCACTAAAAGTATACTTTAAACCTAAACTTTCACACCCTCAATGACCTATTACTACTGTATTTATTTTATTATTCTCTCTCTTATAAAATCATCCCCTTTATTATAATAATGTCCTTATTTTCTTTCTTATGGCCTATGTCCTCATAAATAAGAGTATTTTAGTGAAAAAATATTATAATTTTGATACATTTACTATTTTTAACCAATGTTTTGAACCACATGTTAGATTAAATGTTTCTTATAAAAAGAAACGGAGGGAGTAGTATTTATATTAGTACTATTTGGTCCTAACCGTAACACCCCAATTTTTTCCAAAGCGTTTTCAAAATTGTTTGATTAGAGTGGCGCATCGGGGCAATTCAAGAGAGCGAGTAACTGATAAGTATATTAAAATATTAATCATGGTTGGTTATAGTAGTGGTACATTCATCCCAATATTTCAAAATATCATACAGGTCCAAAAACACAAAAAGAAACTCGGGCGATCTTCATGCGGCCGCTTACCCTTGTCGTCGGCCCTCGGTCCTTCAGATCCTGAAGCTATAGTAAGGGCTGAGGTCCAATGCCCATTGGACCTCAGGTAACGGTTAACCTCATGCTTATGTATGACAGACATTATAACATTAAACAACACACATTCACACAGTAGTTGTAAGTTTAATATATCAATAGTACACATCGCATGTACAGTTATCCGAGTCAACAATACACATCACATGTAAAGTTATTTATGTCAACAGTACACATCACATGTAGAGTTGTTCATGTACACATCGCATGTAAAGTTGTTCATGTACACATCGCATGTACAGTTGTCATCTATCACATATATAAGCATACAATAAGCATCAGAGTTAGTGTTACAAAGACGCGTTCGTACCTTTGTCGGTGATTTCGGCACGTTGTCGGTTGGACTTTTGTGATCACGTTTATCCTATAATGGTAATATCGCATTTATTAATTCAAAAAAATATCCTAGAGGATATCTTAGTCACTAATGACTTTTTTACTTTTGGTGGAATTATTTTCCAACCTATTTTCCTTAATTCTTGAAAAACGCTGGTCCAGAATTTTGGGTAGATTTTCGTCTAACTTTGAAAAATCATAATTAATTCTAGAAAAATCGAAACGAGGATCCGTAAAATTCCTTGGAATCCTTAGGATGTGTATTTGTAAGTAAAAATAATAAATTTTTCCAGATCACATGAATCATTCCCAGTTTTAAAGTTTTGAGCCTCTGCCCAAAATATTTCTAGAAATTCATAGCCCAACTTTGAGAATTTTTCTCACTGTACAGAGCTCATTTTAACATGTTCTTAGCATATTTGAAAATCTCTATTTGTCTAATTTAACCATGAATTGTCTCAGAATTTTGTAGCTTTATTTTCAATATAAAATATTGGCATTTTTATCAACGATTTCAGAAATTCCTAAACCGATGAAATTTCGCCGAACTTTGTTTCTTTGATGTTTCTCTCTATAAATTTTCTCATCATTTTTTTCGAAATAAAGCTAATTTTTACCATAAAAAAATGAAAATAAAATCATTCTAGAATATTTAAGATCTAAGCTACTTCTATCTAAGAATTTAAGAACTAAAACTTAAGAACTAGAGAACTTACCCTTGAAGAACCTTGCTACTCCTTCAAGAAGCTCCTCACTCTCACTTTCTGCTCTCTATATCAGATTTCTATGCTTGTTTTGGTGTGAAGAATATGAAGACCCAAGCCCCCTATTTATAGCAAAAGGCTATGGCAACTTTGGTAATTAATTCAACTCTAACTCATCTTGCATTTCAACCATTGGATCCAATTCCCTTAACAAGAGTTAATCTCAACCCTTAATGTGTTTAGAAAACCCTAACTTAGCCAACAAGTTTAGAAACTTAACCTCTAAGTTTTGCTTTTTGAGAATTGATTTACTTTATATTATTAATTATCTCTCTCTCCAATTTGTTTCCCCTCATCAATGTTAATTGAGCATGTGTTCTAAATTCAATGTAAACAATTCTCTACCCCTTTTTCAAGCCAACAATTTCCTCCTTCATCTATTCTTTGTTTTGCATTTCTCTAGATAAAAATATTTTTAAGGGTCTTCATGAAGTTTTATTCAAGTTTTCTCATTGGTTTTGTAATCTTAGGACTTAATGGCTTTAAATAGAAACCTCTAATTCTCTTTTTCTCATTTGGACAAAATCTTCACAAATTTGGGAAATGACTTTGGTTATAACCTATCTCAAGCTTAGATTATGTTTGTTAATAATAACTCCTTATTTTTTTTATCTATGATTAACGTATCTCAAAATACAATTTACTTGTATAGATTCTCATTTGCTTATGTATTGAATTAATTCCATTGATTAATTTAATTGATTTATGTTCAATTATTCCTATTGGTGGATGCTTTGACTTTTCTCTCTCTCTCTCACACTAGACACACACAAACTCACAACACTCTCTCTCTTACAACACTTGCATACACACACATACACAACTCTCTTTTCTCTTTCCAATTTATCCTCTTCCAAAATCTTTAAGAGGCTTTATGACAAAGTACTCTTATCCTCTTCCAACATTAATGGTTGCATGTGAATATTTTAGCCATGTGTTTGTATAATTGTTTTAAGCAATTCTCTCTTCTTCCAAGCCACAAAACCGTGGCTCTCCCACTCCTCCATACATTCTTGATTTTGTGTTTCTTTTAGCCAAGTAATAGATGCTTAAAGCTCTTTCATTGGTTCACAACTTATCACTTGGATTAAGCTTTATTTATGTATTTAATTTAGGCCATTAGATCTAGCTTTATGAGCTTAAATCTTGGCCTTCCATAACTAATCTTGATTAGTATTGTTAATTAGAGAGTTTAGTCTTTTGGATTATTTATGAAGACTTACCTAATTATTTAGTTTAGTGAAGTCTTAATTGCTTACTAATCTTTATTAATTTTTCTAAATTTTTTTTAAGTATTTTCAAGCCATTTAATTGTCTCTTATGATTAAATATGAACTACGTTGTATTATGATAATTTTATGGTGTTTTATGATCCATAATGTAAATTAGAAAATTGGGTTTTGTCCTATTTAAATTCTAGAGAAAATTTTCCCAAGAAATAAAATAAACTACAAAATTGGAGACAACATATTCTCCTATTTTTAATAGGTATTATTTGCCAAAACATAATATTTATAATGAATATGAATTTTAGGGTATTACACTAACAGAAGAGTCACATTAGAGTGGATTTGTTTTGTTGTTTATGTAAAAACTTAATTCATTTTACCTCCTAAATTTATAATTTTTTCCACTCAATGTAAATTTCCTTATTGATAGCATATACTACGGAGTTTTTCATCAAATGTGTCATTTTCAATAGAAATAACGAAAAAGAGTACTTTTAGAAAACCAACACATTTTTTTTTAATTTCTACAAATTACTTATCACTCATACATTTTATTTAGGAGCAAATGAAGTACTATCAATTATTTAGATTTAAACATTGTCAAATCCAAATGAATACTACTTCCAGTCTTTAATATAAGATCTCATTTATAATGCTAATTGCGATCTTGATGAGATCTTATATTAAAACCAAAGGTAGTAATAATTTTCACAACATAATTTTTTTTTTTTTTTTTATATTTACAATAAAGTCCTCAGTTTTTGCTCAGAAAATATTGTGTCCCTTCCAGCCAACCAAAACCAGGTGTGGGCTAAGTAAACCAATGGATAGGTTTGGTGCTATTGAAAATAATCTCATTTTATGAGTGGAGGTTCCCTGGTCAACGCCACCAAGTCAGGGATTTTGTTAGACATATCAAACACCTAATTCACTAATACTTATCTCTCCCTCCATCTTCCAATCACATGCACGCTCCCATCATTTTCAAACTCAATTATTTCTCTCTCAGTAAAGATTCCTACTACGTCAATCATGAATTCATCATCCTACGTCCAAAATATAGTTTTGTTCATGTATCTTAACCAGTACTTTTTGGGCAAAAAAAAAAAACCAGTACTTGTGTGTGTGTAGTGTTTGTGTTAGCAACAACAAAATTTACTGACAACCAATGATAGTTGTTGCCTTTTTTTGAATTACATTTTAGGATCTTTGCTTTCTTCATTTTGTTTATCCTTTCTTTTATTTTTCAAGGATCTTATTTGTTTTTCTTAAGAATCATTCATGGTCTGGTGCTGATAACCAATTTGGATTTAAGTTGTGTCAGATCTTAAATGGAAATATGCTTTTTTAATATGATTTTTTTAATTCATAAAATTGAACTTGAAACATTGTTTTAATACCCCTCACCTGTCCGTAGTTGTTGTTATTAAATTTAACACTTAATGGCATTGAATGCTTGGGTGAGGCTATAAATCTGCTTGCACAACCTTGTTAATAAGTTATTCTTCTGATCGGGGAATGTGTTTTAAATACAAGGGAATTGTTTGGTACACATAAAAGAATAAACTTAGTTAATGAAGAAAAGTAAGAAGATGATCTTTTCTAATTAAAAAATACACTATTATTCTTTTTTTCTTTTGTGTGTGGATATAACACTATTATTCTTGATTAAAAAAAAAAAAGTATAATAAAAATTGTGTGTGTGTGTATTCTCATTTCAGAGAAAGTGGCCCGTGGAGACTAGAAAAAGCCCAGTGGGAAAGGGAAGAATGAGATAAAAGATATGTTTAGCAGTGTTGAGTAGTTATCAATTTTTCGTACACATATATATCGTTCTATTGAAAACAATGCTGTTCAATATATGATCGGTATTAAATACGTATACAAACACCTCTTGAAATATGAGGTGGAGACTAAATAATATTGCAGAGAGGGTATACGATATGCATGTGAGCTTCACACTATCCAAAGGTCCAATGGCCCATCATCTTAGCCCTCATTTTTGTCGCTTATTCATGCGACGTTCGCATCAACCACCACTTCCGTAGATTCCCTCAATTTTAAAGTACAAACTAGAGTTCGTCAATTATGCAGTTGGAATAAAATAGAGACATTGAGAAGATAATCACACAATCACATGGTTGCCAGTGGGAGTGCATTTTTTCACATGTAACCAAAGGAACTGCAAAATACCTTATGCACACTATTTTCTGATATGATATTTTAATTCCAACAGAAAAGAGTTGGGAAAATCAATAACAAGATCTCTTTTTAAAAGCTTTATTAGATAGAAGGACCTGAATTCGAGTGCCAGCCAATACATATGTATAAAATTTGACAGAGTATCAGGACTAGTCCTGTGTGTATAAAAGCATATAAGATCTTTCTGATTAATAAAATTTTCAAAAGGTTCTTTTCACCAATTTTTCTATAAAAAAGTGGTATAGAAGATATGTCTACATAATAACTGTCATTCATGTCTTTGACATGAATCTTGACTTACATTCAGGCAGTATTGTGGAATATGGACTTTGGTCCTATCTTCGAAACATTTACCCCAATTAGGCCCAATAGGAAGCAAATGAATCCCAAGAGATTGGTTGCTTACCCAGACTCATAACTAGAGTCGGAAATCGGGTAGAACTTGTTTTTAAGCCCCGGCCTTGTAGGGTTCGGGCTTAAAAAATTAGCCAAAATTTTGAATTTGGCCCTGTAGGGCTTCGGGCCGGCCCGTTAGGCCCGTTTCACTGTAGCATTTTTTTTTTTTAAAAAAAAAAAATCTATGTATGAATAGTCAAACGGAACTTGGAAGATATTTATTAGAAACTACAAAAAGCACACATGCTGTACTTAAACTAAACAATGTGACTTGGAATGACATGATATTAAATACTTGGATTCCATAGTTAATTTATTAATAAAAGCTATAGGAAAAGTAAAAATTCACAAAGACTAATTTGCAAGTCTCTACTTCAACTGTGGACAATGGTTTGTTTTTTGTTATGAATTAATGAATATGTTTATTTGTTGGATGATTTGTATTGTTTAGATATTAATGTTAATAATATTTATTTGATAGATTAGAACTTTGATGGTTGCAATTTACTAATTATATTTCTCTAGAAAAAACCGGAAGAAAAATAATTAAAATTTAGAATAGTAATTTCCAGACCCGGTAGGGCCGGCCCTGGCCCTGGTACTATCGGGCCGGGCTTTGAAAAACAGACGTTTTCCTTATCCCAGGCCCTGTCGGGCCAGACCGGCCCTGATTCCCAGCTCTACTCATAACCAAGGAGGTCTTTCCACCTAGAGTGATTGTCCTTTAATTTCCAATGTCAAAGAGAGAAGTCTTTTGCACATCTTTAGAGATTGTAAAAGAGCGAGATAGTTGTGGCATAGTGTCTTAAAACCTGACTTTTTCTCTAGTTTCTTTTCTGGTTTTGCTCACATGGAACACCAAACATAGCTCGGGACGTGAACATTTTGGTAATTACTTGTGGACCAAAGTCTTCAGTCTAATATGCTTTTATAAATAATGAACAGTATGTCATTATTTAAAATTATTCATGTTATCTGTAAATATACGTACTGAGCAATTAAATGTTATATTTGGAAGATGAGTTGTAAATTATGGAAAAATATATGTTCCTATATGATGTATAATTGAGTTGTAAATAAAATATGATTAGTTATAAATAATAATAATTTGAGTTATAAATTGCACAAAATACCAAAACCAATTTTCATATATGATGAGTAACTGAGTCGTAAATTTTATACGATTGTTTATAAATAATAATGAGTTCGCAAAATAAGTCTAAATAATTAGTTGAAATTCAGATTACTTGTTTATGCTTTATAAAATAAGTGTATAAAATAAAAAATATATTTAAATTATTTATTTATTAATTATAAAAAATGATAATTTATTCTTGACACCCTGCTTCATTCATTTGTTCAGCAGGCAATTCATCGCTTGATGGATACGTAGTCCTTCTCATGCTCGTAGAATTTGTAATGACCTGAGTCTTTGTTACCTTTCTTTTTCGAAGTAGTTTTCTCCCAGCAACCTTCTTTCTTTCTTAACATTTATAATTTTTATTTTTGTTCTTTTTAATTTGTAATGCTTTAATGACGGTTTAATATATCATTTTGTCTTTTTATCTCCGCGTCTCACCATTTCATCCTATAAAGTTATTATAAGTTTTAAGAATTAGAAGAAAAAAAATTCATCGTTCCAGGTAAGAGCATTAAATATAGATAGGCCCACCAAATCTTATTTAATACTCATAAATAAGAAATTGGATATTTAAAAATTTGACATATAAATAATACAATTCAACTTATAAATATAAAATTTTAATTTATAAATATAAAATTTTAAATTTGATTTGTAGATTAGTTTATGAGGTAGGATATTCTTACCACAAAAAAATGTTACTACCATTTTACTACCATTTTTTTACCGTTGAATCTATTATTTGTTCCAACGGTCCCGATTTACTCTACTTAATGCCTTCTTCCTTCTCCACATTTGCCTCTCTTCCTCTTCCACTCTCCCGATCGGATACCAAGCGCATCGCCGCTAGGACGCGTCCACCATCGCCACCATCCCTCCCCCTCCTCTGCGCCCCTCTTCCTCACTCCACCGTCCCTCTTCCCACCCCAGCCACCGCCCCACTCCCTCGTAACACCCCATTTTTCAAAAGCGGAATAATTTTTTTTTTTTTTAATCAGAGTAGAGCATCGGAGCAAGTAAAAGAGTGAGTAACTGATATATCATTAACTGTGGCTATCCGTCTGTTTATAATGTATAGTACATTTAGCCGAGTAATGTCATATTGTTACAAGTCTAAAAATAGGAATCTTCAGTCGGGTCTTTACGTGTGCTGTTTACTTCCTGCTTGCTCTTGTCTTCGGTCCTCGGTTCCCGGCGCCGAAGCTATGGTAAGAGCGAGGTCCAATGGCCATTGGACCTCAGGTAACGGTTAACCTCATGCTCAAGTAATACAGTATATGGTGAAGGTGGAATATCACCTAGAGGGGGGTGAATAGGTGATTATGAAATTCTTTCGCTAATTGCTCAAGAACACTTAAGAGAGAGGTAGAGAAAAGAGAAATGAACACAAGAGGTTATACTGGTTCGGTCCAACTCTTGACCTACGTCCAGTCCTCAGAAACACTCTGGGATTTCACTATCTCCAAACTTGATTACAGACTCTATAACTCTCGAGTAATCCTCTCACTAGGACTTACTCCTCTTTACAAGTTGTAACCAAATGACCATGGACACAATTACACACTCGTAAACAAAGGATGATCATTTCACTCTCGGACTCACTCCCCTTACAAGTTGTAATTGATACACCCACACTCAAGATACCTCTATCTTGAGATTTGAACGAATTGTAAAACAAATGATAAAACTCTCTCACGAGTAGATGAATGATAAACACCGAAGCTCAATAATATCCACGAGATATATACGAATATAAATTGAACGCTTTGAATGCTATGTCTGTAGAGCATCAATCGTGGCCGGCCGTGAAGGGCGGGGCCTAACAGGCTGGCCCTCCGGGGCCGAGTAAGAAAAACACATGTTTTTCAAAGCCCGGCCAAGAGCACCAGGGCGGGCCGGCCGCGGGGGCCCTAAATTACTATTTCAAATTTTAATTATTTTCCCTCCGCTTTTTTTAAAGAAATATAATCAGTAAATTATAACACGAATCATCCAATAAATAACTACAATCACTAATTTATAATCAAAAGCAAACTATCTTCACAAATAACTCACATAAAACATAAAAAAGCATATTATGAATTTCTTCTCCCGCATCATGAACACATTCATAATCTTTATTTGCAACAAATAATAAACCAAATCATAAAATTAGAGTATAGTTATTATATATTTGTAATTAAATGGATAAATAACTTTATAAAAAATACAAAATATATATAAATTAATAAATTTAAAAAGAAAAAAAAGAAAAAGCTACGAAGAAAAGGGCACACTGGGCGGCTGTGGCCCTCCCTCGTGGCTGGCCCCTCTAAGCCCGAGGCCCTTTCGGTGGCCGGCCCTCCAGGGCCAATTTCAAATATTTCGTCTAATTTTCAAGCCCGGCCCTTGAAGGGCCGGGGCTTAAATGACGGCTCTATGTCTCGTGTATGCGTCGGTTCTCCTCTTGGTGAATTCAAACCTTCGGGCTTTTATACTAGTTGAAGCTTGAGGACCGTTGAAGGATTTGATTAAATGTTTGAATGTTTGAATATGTCCGTTGAGAGTCTTGAATGTATCCGTTAGACAGATGGTGCATTCGTTGAGGATTTCGCCATCTGAGTACTTAGGTGGAATGCACAGAGTTGACATTCTCTTTCATTCTTTTTGTTATGCCTGTTGTGAAATGGCATTTAATGTGCCAGCGGAATATCAGAGTTGGCTTTACTTTGTTGGAGGTATTGGGTTCCGAGAGTATCACAGTTTAGTAGCAGCATTTAATGTCTCTAACAGGCGAGATTGCTTTATTCAAATTCGCCGGTAATCTATGTCCGAATAATCTGAAACTTATGAACAAATTGGTTAAAAGCATTTGGTTATCATAATAAGTAATAATCAGAAGAGATATTGATCCAATCAATTATTCCTGAATTTTGTAGACGATGATTTGAAAACAAGGATGGATATGCTCGAGCAATGATCTATGCTTGCTCGAGCAAGCCTCTTTGAATTGCTCAGAGATTGGTCTTTGGTCGCTGATGCTCGAGCAAGAAAATTCTTTTGCTCGAGCATGACTTCAGCATGCTCGGGCAAGGCCTTAATTAATCAGTTCAAATCTCCTCAGGTTCGCTGTTGCTCGAGCAAACTTTTCTGGTTGCTCGAGCATGTTGCTCGAGCATGATCTATATCATGCTCGGGCAAGCTCCCTTTGAATCTGATATATGTGCATAAACATCGATGTTGCTCGAGCATGTTGCCAAAGCTTTCTAGAGCAAGCTTTTGTGATTCAGTTGAAAAATCTTGAAATACGCTGTTGCTCGAGCATGCTTTCCTTCTTTGCTCGAGCATGACTGTCCATCTTGCATTTTTCTGCTATGAGCTCAATGATGCTCGGGCATTACAAATACCTTGCTCAAGCATGATTCTAGTTATAATGATGTTGCTTGAGCATGCTTTTACCATCTGCTCGAGCATGACTGTTCAACTTGCAATTTTGCCATTTCCACGATGATGCTCGGGCATGCCAATTGTTCTACTCGAGCATGGCTGGATAATTGTGAGATTATGCTTGGGCATCATGTTCTTTGAAGCTTCTAATCATATGTGAATAAGCATAATACTCTCCAAGATTAAAGCTTCAACTTCCGAGTATAGAGACTTTCAAGAAGCAATCACATTGACAGCAATTTCCAGCGAGCATAACGTCTTCGGTAAAAATCCAAATTTAGCAAATCATCCCATCTCAGAAAGCTCTTCAAATAATCCTTCCATTTCAATAAGAATCAACTCCAAACTAGTTGTATTTCGTCCATTAACATCAGATGGATGGAGGTTGTTATTGATCAATGATGATTGCAACATCCTGAACATACTGTCAACTTCAAAACATCATACCTCCTTCAATTGATCTTGTTTTTCTATGTTCTTGATGTTTTTGAAAATTTATTTGAGTCTAGTTTCCAATGCCACCTATTTCAGCTCAATCGGATTTTTTGTTTGTGAGATATGATCAAAATACCAAAGGTTGGTCTGGACTGTGACGGTGATTTTTGTGCTAACTTGCAAAAATCATAGCTCCCTCATCTAGACTCCTTTGGATATGAATTTTATATCAAAATGACGCATTGGATGTCTAGTTTCATATTCCACTAGTTTCGTGTCAATCCAATTCCTGATTTGGGAGATATCATTGAATTACCAAAGGTCGCCTGAAACAAAGCTGAACAGAGGAAGCTGAAGCATGTTTTTGCTCGAGCAAGCTTTTGTTTTTGCTCGAGCAAGGCACTGTTTGGGCGAAAATAAGAGCTGGAAATGGTTGCTCGAGCAAGGAATTAGTTGTGCTCGAGCAAGGTACTGTTCATGTGAGAGAAAAATGCTGAAATTGCATTATGGCCCCAAAACAAACAAAATTCATCCGGAAGCTTGAACTTGTTTATTTTAACTCCGAATTGATCCGTTCCAACTTCTATTTGATCATAGGAACTTGAATATTGATATTCTCATAATATTTAAAATTTATTTGAGTCTAGTTTCGAATGCCACCAATTTCAGCTCAATCGGATTTGTCGTTTGTGAGATATGATCAAAATACCGAAGGTTGGTCTGGATTGTGATGGTGATTTTTGTGCCAACTTGAAAAAATCATAGCTCCCTCATCTAGACTCATTTGGATATGAATTTTATATCAAAATGACGCATTGGATGTCTAGTTTCATATGCCACAAGTTTTGCATCAATCCGATTCCTGGTTTGGGAGATATCGTCGAATTACCGAAGGTCGCCAGAAACAGAGCTGAACAGAGGAAGCTGAAGCACGTTTTTGCTCGAGCAAGCTTTTGTTTTTGCTCGAGCAAGGCACTGTTTGGGCAAAAATAAGAGCTGGAAACGGTTGCTTGAGCAAGGAATTAGTTGTGCTCGAGCAAGGTACTGTTCATGTGAGAGAAAAATGCTGAAATTGCATTATGGCCCCAAAACAAAACGGTATTCATCCGGAAGCTTGAACTTGTTTATTTTAACTCTGAATTGATCCGTTCCAACTTCTATTTGATCGTAGGAACTTGAATATTGATATTCTCATAATACTTAACTAGTTCTTCTTTCTTCAAACTCAAAGCGCTGAAATTACATAAATGTCCTCCAACAAACCAGTATTCATTTGGAAGTTTGAACTTGCTTGTTTAAACTCCGAATTGAGCCGCTCCAACTTCTGTTTGATCATGGAGACTTGAATATTTATATTCTCATGATATTTAGCAAGTTCTTCTTCCTTCAAACTTCATTCTTGATCATTTTCTATAATTTAATTTGGACTAACCTATAATAAACAAAGTAGTTAGTCAACGTATATGATATAAACTTTTTGCTCTAGATAATGGCATCAATATAAGACATCATCAAAACTAATCATAACTAACATATGGTTGACAGATATTCATGACATTACAGCAGTAATCAATACATAAGCACACAGCAGATGCAAGATTAACATATCAACAGTACATGTAAAGTTACCCACGTTTGCACTAACCTGTGCGACGATGGCCCATCGTGTCCTCAGCGCTAGGAAAACAATCTTACGACATTATCAAGACTATAACCCGTATATAGCTAAATGTGTAAACAGTGATTTAAGACAGAGCCTTAACCACAGTGCATGACCCAAGAACAAGTCTTGTCCATGACTTTATGAAATAATCTATCACATACAAGCATACAATAAGCATCAGAGTTAGTGTTACAGTACGCGTCCGTACCTTAGTTCGTTTGGATGGCGTTACGCTTGCCTGGTCGGTACGTCTCCCGATTTTTCCCAGATATCCTATAATAGTATTATCGCATTACTACCTCGTAAATAATATCTTAGGAGATATTTTAGCCACTACCGACCTTTTTAGGCCTGGTGGATTCATTATTTCAATTATATACCTTAATTTTCGTAAAAAAACGCATTCCAAAGATTTCTAAAACGAGATTTTTTGATAACTTTAAAAATTCATAATTAAATCCACAAAATTGAAACAAAGTTCCGTAAAATTTACTGGAAACCTTAGCATGTCTAGTTTTGAGGAAAAATAATGATTCATTCCCAGTTTAATGATCTTCAACCTCTGCCCAGAATTTTTCCAGAAAATGTAGCCTTATTTCCAGAATTTTTATCTCTCTCTACAGACCTCTATTCGATACATATTTTATATCAATGGAAAGCTATACATGTGTACTATGACCATGAATTATTTCAGAATTTTTGAATATACATTTATTCACAAAATAATGCCCTTTAACTGACTCGACTCCCATATCCCAGCAAAACCCCACAATTCCTATCTTACTCTAACTTGTTTTATTAATCCTAAAGTTACTCCCCAACATGTTTCCACCTTGTCGGCATCTTTCGATGCAATAAGGCTTGAAAGCATTTATGGGAAATTACTTTACCTATTTCCTAGATTAAACTAACATTTATACTAATAACTACTAAGAACTATAGAACTAAAGAACTAAAGATTAGAAACTAAGAACTAAAGACAAGCTT
This sequence comes from Acacia acuminata, assembly GCA_019022655.1. NCBI lineage: Eukaryota > Viridiplantae > Streptophyta > Magnoliopsida > Fabales > Fabaceae > Acacia > Acacia acuminata. Next base: position 1,644,300 of record JAFJYI010000049.1, on the reverse strand, counting down.
ACCTCTTGAAGACTCTTGCTTCTCCTTCTTGCTTCTTAGAAATCACCACTTGGTGGTTGATTTGATGTGAAGAATGAGGAGAGGTAAGGCCTCTATTTATAGGGAAAATCTCAATGTTAAAATGGTAATCTCAAGCCTAATGTGGGCCCCACCATTTGCCTCTTCCTTAATCTCAACCATTAGATCTAAACTTAATCAAGAAGTTTTAATCTACACCCTTCACTAATAAGCATGTGCTCTTGTGATGTCATCTTGATGACATCATCAAAGCTTAAGTGTCATTAGCAAAGTTTAATTAACTCTTAATTGCATTTGTTAGCTAACCATGGAAACTAGTGCTTAATTAAATCAAGCTTTATGCACCTTAATCTTTACTTATTTCCATTTGTCTTTTAATTGATTCTTGATTTTTAATTAAGACATTCCCTAATTGTTGCTTCTTAATTTGCCCCTTGATTAATTATGAAGATTTACACAATCATTTAATTAGTGAAAACTTAATTGTTCATTTATCTTTATTAATTTCCCTTAATTTGTTTAAGTATTTTTATAACATTATCTTGCTTCTTTTAAGAACCATGGTTTAATATGATGATTATTTTGTATTTTATGATCTTTAAATGTGGTCTTAAATTTAATCTTTGGTTTATTAAATTCTAAGGAAAAATTGTCTAAAATCTAATTAATAACTTACAAAATTTAGAGACAACATACTCTCCTTTATTTATGTAAAGATACCCTACTTACTTTTGGAGATTTTTATCTTATATCACATGTGCTTCTATCTTATATTATTGTCTTAATCTTTTATTCCTTTATTATTGTGAATTTCGCCCCTATTAATTGACCTTAGGGAATGATAATTTAATCCAAGTTATTATCCCTAATATAGTGTTTGAGATGTTATTATGCCTAATTGTAAAAGTATGATGGGTTCCTAGATTAATTATGACCTTCATTAATTCATTTTATACTAATATTAAACCCCTATTGGCCTTTAATATCTAATTAAGCCAAAATATTCTGAATTGTTGATTAAAACTTGCCACTAGATTAATTATGAATATTTATGCAATTAACTTAATTGATATAAATTTAATTGCCTCTTAATCCATATTAATCCTTTTCATACCCTTTTATGACTTTATTACATATAAGAACTAGAGGTTAAAATACTAATTACAGGGTATACTATGATCCCTATTTGAAGATTAGAAAAATTGGGTCTTTTTTGGTTTATTTAATTTTAGGAGAAAATTCTCCAAATTAAATTAGATAAGCTATAATATTTTTGAGACCATATATTTACCTATTTTAATAGGTATCATTTATTAAAATATAGTAGTTATGCTAAACATGATTTTTAGGGTATTACACTCCCTCTCTGATAAGGTTTCTTCCTCTTAGGGTTTTCAAGATTTCTCCCAAACGGAAGTACGGAATGCATAGGTCTCTCTCCTTCACGTCCTTTCCTTCATTGTTCAAGCTTAAATCGGCGGTGGCGGCCGAGTGGGATAACTATAGTTGTTAAGAAATAATCCTTCCCTTGTAACTTATTTTATTAGATGGAAGCAATTCTTCATTTATAGAACATAAAAAAGAATAGAATCCTACCGCAACTAAATTGGCCTCATTCAATCAAACCTATTCTGATTTTTTCCCTTGTAAGTTCCTTTTTTGTAAGTTTTAATTTCCCTTTCTATTTATGTTTTTTCTGGTCTGATAAATCATCTCAAGTCATAATTTTTTGAATGCTATGTTCTGTTACCTCTGAATGTCCCTTGTCAACGAAGTAAGGTATTCTCAATATTCAAAATCTATTCGGTGCTTTCAATATCATAGCCCCATGTAGATTTTATTTATGATTGGCTATTAAAACTTTTGAGGATCATTTGCTTTTCTTGTTCAAACTTTATTATAGATTTCACAGCTTGATGATATGATAATATATTAATGTTTGGAAGCTCTTCATATTTGTATGTTTTTATTGGAGCAACTAATAGGTTCTGAGAAGCAAAGTTGTTTTGGTTTGATGTTCTGAAAACCATGTCTGAATGTCTGAAAGCCATGTACGAATGTCTACTTTTACAGGGGATTCAGTTCATTGTTGATGATTCAGGAGGTTTCTCTACTGTTGCTGCAGAGTTTCTTGAGAACCTTGTAGACAACTATACTAACACTCCTGTAATGCTATATGCTACCCGGGGTTCGGGCTCAAACGCAAGGCTTCAGAGTAGGAAGCATACAATCTTTGGGGTTCTACATGATGCTATATCATTTGCAAGATTGTTTTGTACAGTGGGTGACTTATGGACAAACCTTTTGCCATAGAATTTTGGCACAATGATCATTTGCACTAATATATAATCTACAGCTAGTTGACTTGGGTTTGATCAAAAGAAGCTGCTAAGTAGAGAATCTAGACAGTTTATTGTGAGGGGAGCTTTCTTAGAGCCTTGGAGGAAACATACGAGCAGAGGCATTCAAGTGGGCTTCTCTCGTGACTATAAGATGCTGGTTCAAGAAGAAATCCTTCAGGCTTTTAGTCTATTGACTTGTAGCATTAACTCTATTGTGAAAATCTCAATTTATATATGAAAACATGGTAGAGCAGAGTACATAGCAAAGGGTTGTTAAAAAAAAAACTCTTTTTTTCTCTTTGTTGGAGATCATTGTCTCGGTTTTCATTCTTCTGTTGACTGGTTAATGATCTTGGTAGGTGCACTTTTGTAAATAGAAACCATGCCCGTTGGAGCTCTACTTTTTAGATTTGTAGATTATTGATTCTTTTAAATAATACTCCTACTACTTTCTGTAACTGCTCTATGGGTTTTGCCTATGGCAATGATTTCTGAGCTATTTCTAGTATAAGTCTTTAAGAGCGGGAGTGATCAATTCCTTTGAACTAGCTCTCCCCCTTCGAGTCATATTCTCGTGTGACTATATAAAATTAATAGTAATGAAGGACAATTTTAAACATTTTACTCATTTACTTTTTTTTTGGGGGGGATTATGCTACTAAGGTGTAATATATTGGAATTTAAAGGCAAACATTTTAAGTATGTATCCAATATTGAATTTATTAACAATTTGTTATGATTTATTAACAGTCTCATTTACACTCTCTCGCCTAAATTGTAAGCTTGTAGTAGAGGACAAAAGGTATATAATAGCATACACAGGGAATGTTGGCTGCCTCAATGTCTTAATTTTTTTTTTTTTTTTTTTGAACTTTCGTTAATCGCTTGCCGCTTGAGGTAAGGGAATTCATTGCCCCTCCCCCCCCCCCCCCCCCCCCAAAACACACACACACACACACACACAAATCACTGGTATAAACTAGCATAACCCTACGAACAATGATCAATTTCATAAATGGGTGAGTTCTTATTTGTATAAGAAATAGGATAAATATATGAGGCATGTTTTACTATCCTTCACACAATACCTACTCAAAAAAGTCTCGTAGAGCATTGGTTTATGGTATTTCGGTATGCAGCAGGTGTTGTTTCTTATGCTTTTAGCATGTTTTGAATGTAAACCTTATCAATTTTCTACCTAGAATAATTATGCAAAACATGATATAAATGAATATCTAATTATCATAATTTGAGTCAAGTTAGAAATAATAAACTAAATAATAATCATCTAACAAATGTCATGTAACCCAAAATACTAAAAAACATAATTTGAGTTAATGTAAAATGTTCTCTGTACATGTACGTTTATTATGTCCTCATTTCTTGCAATTACCACAAATATTAGTATTCTTTTATGCTTCTTCAATCCCTCTATGGATTCTACGTCTTTGTGACATATTGTGCTACTCCCTTTTTCGACCTTTTGTTTGTGAAGTATTGGGATCCTTCAAACTCATCATAGATGACACTTCAGTTTGAGAATTCAAGTACTGTAAATCAAAATCCTCAAGACCAATACTATCATCAGGTCTTGGAAATTTTTCTAAAGATTCAGCGAGAGAATCAAGACCATCACAAGCGAATTTAGCTGCTTCATCGGACCTATCTCGCAAGATCAATAAGTTTGGAAAATCTAGAGCGTATATCAAAGTCACGAAGGAGTCCTTCTCCATCAAAATGATAAATGTCATTGTTTGTACAAATTATATCATTTCCTTCCTTCCTCCATCTTTTCAAAATCATTTGTTCGTGGATCTCGCTCAACATTTTCAACCAAAAAAATAGCAAGAATATGCTCACATGGGATTCCGATGAACTCAAAATACTAACAAGAACATATAGCTTCTTTATTTTCCAACTTCATCTTCACAATTGCAGAATGATCCATCTCTTTCCTATTAAAACCTCGATAGGTAACCCACTCACAATTATTCTCAAGTTTCTCCTTATTAGAGAGAGGAAAACTATGAGAAAACACATCACTAAACTTTGTGAAAAGTGCACGTGTATAGACCTTAGCTGCATGTTCTTCCAATGGCATATTCAATGTTAAACGCCTTTCTTTATGCCTAGATTCAAATTCTTGTTTTTTGAATGACTCATAATGAGCATCTATTGCTTGATTATATTTTTCTACAAACTCCTTTAATGTTGTGCCAGATGTAACAAAACCATCAAAGAATGAATTAATGCTTTCACTACGCTGAGTTGTGTTCATACCAGCAAAGAAAATGGATCTGTTAAAGATTGGTATCCAAGATGACTTAATAGAGTAAAGTGACTGCAACCACTCATTCTCATGAAGACCATATTTATCAAGAATACGTTGCCATTTGTCTTCAAAATCTTGAGTGCTCTTTTTTGTATGGATACAGTTATTGAAATCGCTCTTAAATGTGGCATACCACTGATAGACATGAGACAAATTTTCTGAGAACTTTTTTGTGATTTGCCACATACAAAATTGATGCTTGCTATTTGGGAAAACTTTGGATACTGCTTTGGTAATTGACATGTCCTACAAATTCAATGAAATATGTAAGAATACAATCATTAATATATGAAACAATTGAAAAGATGTACTTAAAATGATTATACCTGATCAGTAATTATGGCGCCTGGTGTTTCCCATTCATTCCTCGAGCCATTCCTTAAATAGCCACACAAAAGTATCTTCTGTTTCGCTTTCAATAAAGCACATCCGAACAAGATTGATCAGAAATGATTATTTACACCAACAAAAGGTCCAAATGGCATTGAATACTTATTAGTTCCAGTATGTCGTGTCAAACGTGATGACATCACCAAAAAGCTTATAAGCTTGCGTGGACCTCACATCAATCCAAAAAAAGCTTTCCATGCGATCCTCATTGTCATATTTAATGGAATAAAAGAAATTTGGATTCAATGATTGTTGTTTAACACAATAGTATAACACAGCTTGTGCATCTCCTTTGTCATACATTCTCCTCCTCACACTTTTTAGATGATTATAACAATCTTGACTGTCAAATAATAACTCATCGCCTCTGAAGATGGTAGCCACTTTTCCTGTGGGCAAGCCTGACTAATTAAATTTTTCAACCAATGATCTTGTAGCATCGCATTTTTCTCGTGATTTGAGATAATGAACACTCTTTGAGTCACAAGAACATGATTATGGTTGTCGTCAAAATGTGTAATTCTCCACATTTTTGTTTTTCCACTTTTAGAAGCCTTTACACAAGCTTCACACCCAATGCGAAATGATGATGTCTTTTTTGATTTGGTTTGACAAACTTGAGCAACATCTTTATCTATTTTTGGTTTTGGATAACCCTCTCTAGTACAAACTATCTTGAAATAGTTATCCCTCCTTGTTCGTGTTCTGACGCCGAAACCTTTTGCCTTGCCATATGCGCTATACAAGTTCACTACATCCTTTTGTTCAAAAAAATCCATTCCAACCTCAATTAAAATATTATAATTCTTTGTCGGTGTCAAGGGAATGACATTTGGAATGTTATCAATTAAATCATTTGATATGTCATCTCCTAAATTAAGAGGCATCTCTTCTATAATTTCATCATCACTGAAGTTGATGTAATCTATTGGATCATCATCCATATTCTGAAAGTGGAGCTATATACCCAAGAGGGGGGTGAATTGGGTATTTTAAAATTTTTGTAATCTGCTCTGTTTTTAGATAGCAAAAACAGAGATGGACAGAGTAAAGGGAAGAGTAGCTGGACACAGAGATTTATACTGGTTCGGTCCTAACAACTTGACCAACATCCAAATCCCTGGACTCTGGGATTTTCCACTATCACAAAGATTACACACTCTATACTCAAAGAGTAGTTCTCTCTCTAGAACTCACTCCCCCTTACAAGTTGTAATCAATGAACTCCCAAATCACCAAGTCCCTTGACTTGTGATTCTTTACAATAAATGTTTTTCAAGTAGAAACTCTCTCTAAGAGTAGATAAGAATAATCATTGAAGTACAAAGTATCAAAAGATACAATACAAAATTGAAAACCGAAAGAATAAATGCTAGACTTGAATGTATTTCGTTTTCAGTTGTTGTAGTAGTTGAGAAGACTTGAATGCATCTCTATTTATACTAAGAGAGCATTAATTGACTGTTGTAATCTTCATTATTACCGTTGCCTTGATTAACCAAAGTTTTGGGCAAGGTAAGGTCTTCTTCTATCTCTAATCTCCACTTAATCCAAATGGGTAGAATATCGAGTTGACTCTCTCGCAAATTAGTCCGTTGGAGAGACAGGTTGCTTGTTGAAGAAATCATTCTTTAATGCTTTGCAACCGTGTGCAGAAGGATTACCCAAAAGTATGCAAGTTTCTGGGTTTGCATTTAATGTTCTGACAACACCTTTGCTTTTGCTTTAAACCTTCAATGTACATTCTCTAATCTGTCAAACTCACCAATAAAGTGGTTAAACATATCTATAAACATTAGAGATTAATCATAGGAAGTATTAAGATCAAATAAGAAGGTTTCACAAATTCGTCAAATTTGATTTTCAAACTTAGCGTTCAATACTCGAGTATGTGTATCAATACTCGAGTTTGTCACTGTGCACTTAAGTCAATACTTGAGTATTCATTTTGATACTTGAGTATTCTTCTTCCGAGAGGAATCATCGAGATTTAACTTTGGACCTTAACATTGAAATAAGGTCAATACTCGAGTATCCAGATCCATACTCGAGTTTTGAACTTTTGATATGAAAATAACTTTAAGTTCAAAAACCTCAATACTTGAGTATTGTTTTCAATACTTGAGTGTTCAAATCATTGACAAAGAGCAAAGCTCTTTGTATGCCCAATACTCGAGTATGCATTCATTTTGAAAAACTTTGTGAAGTCTTTCCCAAGTCAATACTTGAGTATTAAAATGAATACTTGAGTATTCAATGTATGCATAAAACTTGTAGTCTTTAAATCAAATCAATGCTCGAGTGTGCAAACCAATACTCGAGTATTCAAGGAGTTTGAAAACTTTGATAAATTGATGTCAAGTCAATACTTGAGTTTTCAAATGGATACTTGAGTTTTCATAAACAAGTGTTAAGTATGAAAGCTTTGTGAAAATCCAATACTCGAGTATGCGAATCAATACTGGAGTTTCCATAAGATGGGAAAACTTGATGACTCTCTGTATGACCAATACTCGAGTATGCAGAATCAATACTGGAGTTTCCATAAGATGGGAAAACTTGATGACTCTCTGTATGACCAATACTCGAGTATGCAATTGAATACTTGAGTATTGAGAGCTTAATTCAATATTGAAATTGTCTCTGTGTGATCCATACTCGGGTATTCATATCAATACTCAAGTTTGGCTTAGGGTGAATAACTTGAAATGCTCTCGTAAGTCCAATACTCGAGTATTGTGTCCAATACTTGAGTATTGCTTTGTGTAATTGATTTGAGCAACTCTCTGTCAAGTCAATACTCGAGTATTGAGACCAATACTGAAGTTTTGTCTTGACAAGAAGTTTTTTAACTTACCAAAGACAAAACCATATCTTGTGTTTACAAATGTCGCTTATTATCAAAACCTGTAGAGAACTAACATATTCAATAAGTCATCTCCCAATTCATCGGTATGTCATCATTCCTAATTTCATCATTTAAGTCAATGTAATCCGGATGCTCATCCATAATATACCTAAAAATTTAAAATCAATAAACATATAAATAACATTCAAATAATCTTAATCATGACAAAAAAAAAAGGTATGGTGGACTAGACTAAGATTTTCAATCCAATTACACTAGATGAGAAGAACATTATATAGGCATGCAAGAATGAAGAAAAATGTAGTATAAATCAAGCACATGATTTAGGCCTTCATATAATGCAATGTAAAAGGGGTTCCCAATATAAAAATCTCCATTAGTAAGAAAGCAAAGATGTAAACATTCATAAACAAACAGGAGAAAAACAAACTTTTAAAATTTCAATACTCAGAACAAGTCAACTAGATCAACATAAACTTAAATTTAAACTCTAAGCTCTCTTGGAAAGTAAACCAAACAAAAAGGCAAATTAAAATCGTGAACAAGTCAATTGAAAAATTTAAACTCTAAGCTCTCTTGAACAAGTCAATTGAAAAATGATATAAATTGAAGCGGGAATGCAGCAAAAGCACGAATTGTGATGCTTTGAGTTGCTAGTCCTATAGAAATGTATAGCTAATTAAAATCGTATAGGTAATTAAGATCTGCAAAAGCAAAAGCAAACAATATGGCAGAAATTGAAATCGTATAGCTAATGGTAATTAAGACCTATGCTGCATTCTGTACTTCCGTTTGGGAGAAATCTTGACAACCCTAAGAGGAAGAAACCCTAGCAGAGAGGGAGTGGGGCGGTGGCTGGGGTGGGAAGAGGGACGGTGGAGTGAGGAAGAGGGGCGCAGAGCAGGGGGAGGGACGGTGGCGATGGTGGATGCATCCTGGCGGCGATGCGCTGGGTATCTGATCGGGAGAGTGGAAGAGGAAGAGAGAGAAATGTGGAGAAGGAAGAAGGTATTAAGTAGGGTAAATCAGGACTGTTGGATCAAATAATAGATCCAATGGTAAGAAAATGGTAGTAACATTTTTTAATAGTAAGAATATCCTACCTCTTAGTTTATAACTTCACTTGTAGTATTGTAAAGATGAATCATTTTTAACTGTAATTATTAATTATCCTTAGAACCTAGTAATATTATATGAAATTTTAAGGCACTTATATATATATATATATATATTATTTGAGACCGTATGGAATTTTTCTTTTTCCGATACAACTTATGTAATATTTCTAATAAGCCCAAAAACGCTCATATTAGATATCAAAAAGCAATACAGAAAGGTTTTTATTAGAGAATAAGATTGATTTAGTTAGCTTATTTACTATAAATAGTTAGGAGTTAGTTGGAGTAAACTGACTTAGTTAGATTGTTTTACTGTAACAGCATTAGGTTTTAGAGTTTATTTACACAGTGTATAAATAGACCTTGTATACATCTTCAGAAGAGTAATTTAATACATTTAATATTCATTTTTCTCCTCTTGCTTCCTCATATGGTATCAGAGCGTGAGTCATAGACCACATCTGAATTTTTTTTCTAAACATTTTTCTTCTGTCTATTCTTTCTCTTTCATAGTCATTTTCATCCCGTCTCTTCATCATTTTACATATTTGCTTCTTCGACTCTTTCTTCCATTTAGATCTTAAACCCTAGCCTTTCATCGGGTTCCTTCTCGATCCTTCGTCCATGGCCAAATCGAGCTGTTCATTGATAAGTACTATTTATACCATGCTTTTCTCTATAATGTGTGAATGTGTTGTGTGTTGAATATGAGCTTAAAAACATTTTATCTGAGCAAATATGTCATAATTCACGCATATAGAGAAATGTAGGATACATTTCATAAATCATGATAAATGCATAAATATCCTTTACATGCGCATAAGAAGAAGGCAAGCTTAAGGGTTTATTAGGAACGCACACAGCACTGCTGATACAATGCTATAACATTGGGTCAGCCATATCAAGCTGCAATACAATGCAACTCATATGCTATAGCGGCGTGAAGGAAGCAATGCTATGAGCTACATGTTCTGACTTTTTCAGGAATTAAGTATAGGTTAATGGATGGACATTTGTTCACGATTAGATTGATAACGAATCAGATTAGAAGATGCGGAGGATCAAAGATGAAGATTTGGAGAATCCCGCAGTATCAATAGAATTAGTCTACTGAATTTAGAAGGTTGGACTAGTTGGACTTGATAGATTTGGAAAGGCCCAGCTCGCTGACCTTACTCCGCAAGTAAGCCTGAGTATAAAAGGAAAAGACGGCTAACCTTGAATCGCATCGAGTCATTGAGAGTGAAAGAAGTTTCCTATTCGGTCAGGCTTGAAAGAAGATGATGAACACGAGAACTCCAAGAGAACCCGTCAACCCTTTCTTGCAGTAAGACGGAGATGAGAAGATGTGAAGTTGTCAGTGACAGGCCTCTCCTACACCGTCGAAACCTCCACCAAACTTTCTTTTTTTCTTTTGTTAACTCGTAGTTAATCTTTTGTCATGGGCTATTCTGCTGTGATCTGTTTTGTGATTCCCTCGTCAGTCATGAACTAAATCCTCATTGGCTGAGCAAGGATGAATTCTTGAGTGTAGAATGAACCCAATTTGCTAGTTCTTAATTTCATAAATTCAATTTGTTTTTCAGTATTCTTAATTCTTTACGGTTAGCGTAGGCTAAGGGCTAAGTCAGTGGCCTTAGCTTACTGGAAGGGAGTCGAGGTTAGACATCTGGGGCAGTGTTTGCTGGGCAAGCTGGTGCAAGGCTTGACCTATCATTGTAGGCTTCAAGAATGGGTCTACCACTCATAACCTTGACACCTTGAATTGAAAAGATAATCGGAACTAGAAAATCGCCATAGGCATATGGGAGAAGTATAGTTAAGGTTGTATGTATAAGACGCGGAAGCTTCTATATAATAACGTGGTGGGTTAATTGAATAACATTGTGAAAGGCGGCTATGCTATAGCATTGCGGAAGCTATGTAGTATAATTGCTATAGCAATGCGTTAGGGCATACTGGGGGAGTGATATGCTTAAGATGAAATCCGATGCTCAGCCTATCTTTTAACTGATATCTTCTTACGACCACAATCATTTGTTGTTTTCTTTCTTATTAGTTATAAACACAAAACTCCCAAACCAATTATATTTGCTTTTAATTTTGTACACAGTTGTTAGCGTAAATTAGTGTCTTCATCAGTATCTCAGTCTTTGTGGGGAAATACTCTACTTACTCTTTATTACTTGTTCGGTTGGTTTACTTGCCATTAAGGAAAATGAGCAACATTCATCCATGGCTATTACCCAATCACTTCCTCTTCTGCTCTCACCGGCAACTCTGGCAATGATTCAACTAAAACTTCCTCTGATTCTGTTCATAATATCGGTAATCCATTTTATCTTCATCCAAATGAAAATCCATCTTTGATTATTGTTTCACTGGTGCTATCTAGTCCAAACTATCATTCTTGGGCAAGAGTAATGAGGATGGCTCTCATGTTTAAGAACAATACATGTTTTCTCGACCAATCTGCGTCTATTCCGGCAAGGATCGATCCGATTTATTCAACCTAGGAATGGTGCAATATGATGGTTCTTTCATGCCTTACTCGATTTCTTTCTCCAACACTGGCGCAGAGCATTCTATGGATCAACATGGCTTGTGATGTTTCGGAGGATTTGAAAGCCCGTTTTTTTCAGAGCGACATCTTTCGGCTGACTGATCTTCAGGAAGAGATACAGATCTTGAAGTAAGGAGATCTCTGAGTCAGTGAGTATTTTACTAAACTCATAATTCTCTGGGATGAGTTTCTGGTCATACGTCTTGTTCTTTCCTGTTCTTGTAATCCTATATGTCACTGTGGTGTTGTTGAACGTCATAAGATGCATATGGATCAAGGCTATGTCATTTGATTTAAGTGACCGATTTGGTATCATGAAATCACAAATTATGTTGGTTGATCCTTTACCAAAGATAAATCGTGCCTTTTCTTTGGTGATCCAGCAAGAACAAGAGCTTGGTTTTCAATCTACTAAAACTATTACTTTGTTTAATAAAGCCCCTATTCCACGGTCTCACACTCAGAATCATTATCGACCCAATTTGTCTACTTCGGGTAAACAATGTACATACTATGGAAAATCTCGACACATTGAAGCTACATGTTATAAGAAACATGGTTTTCCTCTGGGGTTTAAATTTCGTAATCCTTCTGTTAATCATGTTGCTACTAACTCTATATTTGTTGTTAAAACGTCACTTGAGCCCACTATGATTGTGAATTAGACCTACATCTTCACTCCTTATCAATATAAAAAGTTGCTTGCACTAGTTCAAGGCGATAATCAATCTCCTTGGTCCTCTACTTCTATTAATAGTGTCCCAACTCGGTATGGAATTCTCTTATGTTCCTCGTTTATTTTCAAGTTCCTGGATCATTGGTTCAGGGGATACAGATCATGTATGTTCTCATCTTGGTTTATTTACTTCCTTCAAATCCATATTGCCTATTTCTGTTTATTTACCAGATGGATCTGAGGTTTTGACTACTTATTATGGAACAATTCAGTTTATAGCTCAGTTTCTTCTTCATAATGTCCTATTTGTTCCAGCTTTTCGTTTTAACCTCGTTTCTGTTTCAAAATTGACTAAGTACTTTCCTTGTGATGTTTTATTTCAAAATTCACAATGTCTAATTCAGCACCTTCCTTCCAAGAAAATGATTGGTTCAGCTAATGTGTTTGAAGGGCTCTATATCTTGAAACAACATGCAAAATCTCCCATATCACTCATTCGTAATATCTATGCCAAGCCAACTACAACTACTCATACTCCTTTTTGATCTTTGGCATTTCCATCTAGGACACCTTTCAAAAACCACATTGTATTCCCTTCATCAAAGTCATCCCGAATTGCTTACAATTCATTTTTTCCTCATGATGTATGTCATTATACAAAGCAATGCAAGTTACCTCTTCATGTAAGCACTACAAAATCTAATAAAATGTTCAGTTTGGTTCACATGGATATTTGGGGTCCCTATAATTTACCTTCTATTCATGGTCATAAGTATTTTATCACAATTGTTGATGATTTTACAAGGTATACTTGGACATATATCCTAAACATAAGTCATTCTTGCATTCATAATTTTGTTCGTATGGTTTCTACTCAGTTTGGTGTCTCTATTCGGATTATTCGATCTGACAATGGAGTTGAATTTGAAATGTATAATAAAGATGGTATTCTTCACCAAACTAGTTGTTGTGAAACATCTGAACAAAATAGCAAAGTTGAACAAAAACACCAAACATATTTTGAATGTTACAAGGGCTCTATTATATTGTTTCAAGCTCCATGTTCCTAAAATTTATTGGTCATATGCTATTTCTCATGCCATTTATTTGATCAATCATTTACCTACTCCTGTTTTGGGTCAAAAATCCCCTTTTGAAATGTTATATCAACACAGTCTTTATTTTATCGATCTCAAGGTCACTAGTTGTCTTTGTTTTTCCTCTACTATCCCACACCTTGAGCGCACTAAACTTGACCCTCATGCTCATAAATGTATTTTTCTTAGTTTTAAACACGGTACTAAAGATTTTATCACATTGAATTTAAAAATTAACTTAATAAAGATTCATTCCTACTGTTGTGTTAGGACTAAAATTATACTTAATAAAATTAAAAGACAAAAATGAAACCTCATACAAACTTAAATAACTAAAAGTATACTTTAGTCATTATTTTACAAATGGAAGTATCAATAAATGATAGGAAAAATTATTTAAAGTCCCACATACAAACATGTTCCAAAATTTTCATATTTACAAGTTGAATTTAATAATTTATTTTTACAGAAAATCTTTTGAAAAGATAGCTTAATTACTCAAATTCTAAATTGCACCATTAAAACAAGGTATAGTGTTACAAGATGCCGTCTACCCTCTAAAAAAATTGAGTCATTAAATTTAATAAATTATAAATCAGGTTACATAACCTAAAATAGAATTCTTAATTTGATAATTTTACCAAACCTCCCTATATTTTTAATTCTTTATTCTGATCCCTCGCTCCCTCCTTTTATCCGCTGCCATCTACTGCTTAATATATTTGATTGATGTTGATTTTTAAGAAAAACAAAACCCATTTTACATTTGTCCTTTCTCCTGCCCTCAAAATACTGTTCTTTGTCGCTCTCAAAATTGAAAGATTTCCCTTCACAACAATCTGGACCCGATATAATATGATTTCTCTTTTCTCCCTCTCCCTCTCCCTCTCCCTCTTCTTTTTTTTGCCTGACGAGTGATACAATATGATTTCAAAATAGCATAAAGCTAAAAGAAATAAAAGAGTACACACTGTATAACTATTCCAAACCATAATATATTGAGGGTATATATAACTGTCTTTGTTAATAGCAAGATAATAATATTAAATAAAAAAATTTTATATTTGTATTCAAAATTCAATATATTATAGATAAACTATGTATAATTTTATTTTAAAATTAATCACCTAAACACTCTCAAATAGAATATTCTCTTATGCTGCACTAATTTATTAAATTTTAAATAAAATCAATTTATCAAAAATTCTACAATATTCTCCAATGCCTTTATTATAGTAGATTATTCATAAATCACATATTAATTCTCCAAGAGTTCCCGTCACATATCTTTTAACTGCAAAAATAAATATATAAATTAGAATATGTATAGCAAAAATAGGCAAATATAAAAACTTAAACAAATATTGAAATATAACTATAAAAATCATAATATAGTAAAACTTGGAAAATATAAAAGCTTGAGCAAACCTTAGAACCTAATTCAACAAACCTAATTTCAACTTATAGTTTGAGTTTCTAAAGTTTAGGAAGGTAAGATGCTCAACAATAATTAACAAAAAAAAAAAAAAAAAAAATCAGCATTTTACCTCTTTCTTTTTTCTACATTTGCTACTTTTCTTCTGTGTTTTTTTTTTAATATTTATTTATCTCTTTTAATCTTCAAACCAATGGCCATCATCAGATTAGATATCATACGGTGACCTTGAGCATCAATTAGTGATCTCTTGTTATATAAAAAAAAAAAAATGAAACTAAAAACATTAATTGAAAAAAAAAAAAGACAGCTTATCATGAGGAAGAATCACAGTAGGAAGGAGACGCAAAGTGAAGACCCATTCTTGTGGTGGAGGACAAGATTTACCACGGCAAAACAAAACCTATAGAAGAAAGAGTATGAGACCCATGAGAGAAACTCAAAACATTTGAGTAGGAGTTTGAAGAGTTGCATTTAATATAATTAATCTCGCCTCCTAATATTTGATATTTTTTAGAATTATGCCTTTTAATAATAAAGAATATTTAATGGTTCTTAGTGAAGAAATATAATGTATTGTCAAATATATATATATATATATATTGTTTTTTTTTAAAAAAAAATCCCAACTTCTTTTGATATCTTTCCGGATAAACCTTTTATACTTATTTTCTGTCAATCATTTTATTTAGTTTCTAGTTAGTTAATACACGTATCCTCAGGAGACAATCCAAAATTGCACCTATATTGCAATCTCAGATCAGGACAAAAACTTTAGAACAAATAAAAGAGGAAGAAGAAGAAGAAAAACGAGATCACATGGTTTCTCTGCGCCGTCATGCGTATGTTCGTTCCTTTACAAACCATCTGTTATGGATTGCAAAATATTGTTGAGCTCTATCAACAAGTAAATCATTGGGTTAATGCAAGTGTGTAAGCCAAAAAAATCTTGTCAATAAAAATTTAAATATGATCAATAAAATCTATAATAAATCATAACATAAACAAATGATAATAAGGGTTTTTTTTTTTTTTTTTTTTGTGAGGTACAAAGTTTTTTTAACATCTTAATTACTAAGATATTAGATAGAAAATTTACTCTCATATTTATATGGATACATCATATATGTATTAGATGGTTTTTGTTAAATGACTTTGAGGACTAAGCCTTACAATACACATACATAATATATAACTCTAACAAATTACACCACATATTAATAAAAAATACAAATTATAAATAATATGACTCATTTTACATAATATCATGATATATCCACATTAATTTATTCATAATTTGACATATTACAAATTTTAAACTGATATTGAGATCATAATAATCTAATAATAAGTCACTTCTTGGGAAAACTTGAACAAAAGACCCAGAGAAAGTAATATTTATTTGAAAGGATCTTAAAACTTGTAATTAATCAAAATTACAAAAAATCAATTGTAAAAAATACTAAATTACCCCTAATCAAGCCCCTTACATTCCCTCTAACCAGATCTTAAGTATTTGAATGTTATTAATAAAAAAAATAGGGGGAGAGTATAACATTTCCTTCAATTTTCTTTGATTTTTATGTAATCCATATATTATAAAATTTACAAAGTTTGTATAAAAAAAACATGTAAAATAATTATATATACAATTGTTCAATCAAATTTGAATTATACCTTCCATTCTTAATATTTCTATGGGTGAGTCATTCCTTTTTTTTTTTTTTTTTTCAACAATAGTAAATTGTATATGCGACTTTAACCTTATCTTGTTTAAAATATTAAAATTGGAAGGAGTCAAATTAATGCAGAAGCCCGTTTTAATTTTTAAGCTAAAAATTAAATTAATTCAAAATTTTCATAATAAGTTATGCATGTTAAGATATTTTATGAAAGTAATTATTTTTTAAATTTTTATTTTTAATTAAAATCAGAAAATAATTTATTATTACTTTTTTTTTTTGTAAATATTAAAAATATCTGTCCGTCTTTTTATTTTTATTATCATTCTCGCTCATCTACCGTATCGTATTATTTTTAGACATTACTACAACCAATTTTTTAAAATAATTATAAAAATATTTTTTGATTACGTTTTATTGAATAGGATGGACTCCTTCAAGAACTAAAGAAAGAACTGCAAATAGAGGTAAATTGAGCAATTTATCTCACTTCAGTGGTTGAAGACAATTTTAATTTTTTTTGTTTAAAAACTTGTGTGTGCCTTTCGTTTTGAGGCTAGTGGTCAATAAAATCTGGCAAGCAGATATTGAAGTTAATTGCAATGATGCACAAAATAAGAAGCAAGAAATTTAATCGATGTTTGTGTTTATTGTCAAATACTTAAGATGCTTATTTTATTCATAGAAGAAAATCGAATATTTAGATGTGGTTTGAGAAAATGTAGGGAGTCAGTTAAGGGTAATATAGTATTTATACATTATTTTTATTTTTAGTCATTTTAGATAGGGTAAAGGTGCAAAAATACCCATGTTAATTTGTGAAAAGTGTGTCTTGCACAATATTTGTAACATCCCAAATTTTGGATTTTGGGAATAATTTTAGCCTAAATATTTTGGAGAAAATATTTTTTCGTCTAAAGGAATTATTTGAGGAATTAAAAAATCCTTAAATAAAAATAAGGATTAAATTTCCATCAATTATTTAATGTTGCAATCAAATTGAAAGGGGGAAAAAAAGGTATATAAGTGTTGGAATTAGTGGTATTATGAGTGTTGGAGTATATTTTTAAACCGAATTCTCTAATAAATCAATCCAGCACATTATCTAATTCGGCCCATATTCCTTCACTACCCAATCCAGCTGAACACCTAAACAACACATACACCATATTCCCTCGCCCCATTTAACACTAAAGCCCCAAAACTCCCTCCTTCTTGCACACTTACACACAACACGTCACACACACATAAATTCCCTCCTAGTTCACTTCACACGGAAACAACTAGCGGTGTTTATGGGTAAAAATTTAGGTAAGGAGACTCTTGTTCGATACCATACCCAAAAGATCATTCGGGCTATAAAATGAAGCCCGGTCTTTACCCGATCGAAGCCCTAAAATTTTTGGGGCAATAATAATTTAAATTTAGGCGGTCCTTACACCCCCAAGTGGTGATACCCCCACACCCTATGTGAACAAAAAACAACTTCAATCATACCTAATAAATAATATTACAAAATTCAAATGAAATATATAATTTACACTTCAGAATATTCAAATATAAGCTACAACTTAAGTCTTAAAATTAAAAAGACACTCATATTTTATAAGTTATATAATTTTGTAAAAAATATATAATACCATCCTATAAAAAAAATTAAAATATATAATAATTTTTTTATTCTATTAAAAAAATAAAAAATATGATAACTACGGGCGGTCAAATGGACAAGGCGGTATACCATGCCCGATGCCCAGCCCTACCCGCAAAAATGCCCTACCAACTGGGTTGGGCAAGGCAATTTTTCAGTGGGCACGGGTGGACGGACAGGGCGCTGGGCATCATGAACACCCTACAATACACACACACATTTCATTTTCATTCCCACTCCCTTCCTACCGAAACCAGACGCACACACCCCCGGACAAATTAAATTTTCCTCCTCCTCTTAACCTCACAGCCCATGATTCAAAACCCAAACCATTATCCATTCTCATATCGTCTCGCCCCAACTGCAACAAAACCCAAAACATTTCATTCAATCTCAGCCTCACCTGAAACCAGCAGCAAAGATATCACAGCAAACAAGGATTATCTTTTAGCCATAATATATTAGCTGATACACTCATACACGAAAAGAAAAAAACACAGAAGCATGTCAAACACGCAACAAAATGGATGACGGTTTCGGCACATCAGAGACAGTGAACCATGCTTCGACGACGAGAGTATATCTATATATAGCTATTAATATTTTTTGTTTTAAATGCATGCTTAGATGCAATCTTGTCTATAATTAGGGAAATTGTATAAGTGAGGTCCTAAGATGTTACATGTCAAAACTCTTTGTACGAAGTTTTTGAAAAGGGCAATTAATTTAGTACTTTTTGATCAAATAGTTTAGAAAGTTGTATGTTTATTACATAGGACCTTATATTTTGAGGGGCCAAGTGAATTAGAAAGGAGCCTAGGTCTTATTTATTTATCATAAGGTTTCTCAAAAAAGTCTAATTTGTATAGGAGCTACTGAATTTATATTTGAAATGAATTCACTAAAGATTTTCAAGTTTTTAGAAAATATCATTCTTGTAGAAGAAAAGATTTAAAATGTTCTGTTTTTTAAGTAAAAAAAATTAGAGGTTCAGAATTAACTGAACTCTTCTATTAGACCTTCCTAAAGTAAGGTATTACACACAAAGTCTTGTGGTTATTGCATACCTAGGTCTTAAACACTCTAATTAAGCTGGAACGATGACCCTGGTTCACAAATGTCTTTTAGAATTTTTTTTTTTTTAACGATTTCAATTTTTTTAATTAAATACTATCGTTTTTATACAATAATTGTGTTCATTATAATTAATGTAATTTTGAAGAAGAAATAAAGTATTTCAACATATTAATGCGTTAAAAACAAGAGTTAGGGAGATAATAGTCACAAATATCAAATAGTTTAAATATACTATGAGTAGTAAAGGTTATCTAAATTAATATTTTTTAATCAATTGAAATATATATTTTGCAACTTTTTTCTTCTAAAATGCTAGTACATAATTAGAAGTTTCACATTTTCGTTCCCACAAAAGGGGCTTATTCTCAACCCAAAAAAAAAAAAAGGGCTTACTCTTTTTCTCATCTGAAATATACTTGTATACGCCTATCACTTTAATTAGATAATGAATTGAAGTCATATCATTTGAAGGTTTTACTATAATTTTTTTAAAAAATTAAAATATATTAATCAGTTAAGAGGCATGAGAATATCTTCGTTTTACCTTTTTTTTCTTTTTTGGCCTGAAGTGTAAGAATTAGAACCTACCTAAATATGGAAAATTAATATAAAACTAGCTTCTCCTTTTTTTTTTTTTTTTTTTAATAAAAAACTGGGTTCATCAAAACTAGCATGTGTTTTGTATAAAAACACAAATGTCTTGTCCTATAGGACTAGTGTATTGATATTGGATCATTATGGAACAGATACCTATGAGGATGATAGATCACTGTACACGAATAGATATTTAGCCAAAGGGGGTGGTGTGTATGTACAGTGACGGCTGAATTGTAAATAGCTAAAGAGAGCATAGAATGTGTGTGTTAACTAGTATAATTAGAGAAGAGAATTAGGAGAAAGAAAGATGGAGAATGAAGTATTATTATCAATAGAGAGCAAAATGCTCTTACAAAGGAGTAATTGTGATACTCATTGATTTTTGGTATTTTAGCTAGGCCTAGGACCCTCTTTATATAGAATAGGGCCCTAACTAACCTTCTAACCAACTAACTCTCTAACTAATCATTTAACTCACCTTATATTCTAACAGTGTGTACCTTAGGGTTTATCATCTATTTATAGAGTGTACCTTAGGGTTAAGATTTGGACTTATGGGCCTCTCGTACATCTAAGCCCAAGTGATCTTGTCATATTCCGCACCACATGGGTTGCCCCTTGTTGGGCCATATATAGATGATGAGCCTTATACAGGTCCGTAACAATATGCAATGCTGATTTTAAAGAAATTGAATGCAATATTATTGTTTAATTTATATATAGACACCACACACCATTAGATTAAACAAATAAATGATTCAGATTCAATATTTTATAAGCTTTTTATTATAAACATAAATAAGTAAATTTAAACTCTTAAAATCCAATCTATAACAATTCATAATTGCAATATAGGAAAAAAAAATTATAAATCTCAATTTATAAAATATAATAATAATAATTTTATAAAATATTAAATCTAAACCATTCATTTTTATGATCTAAGGGTGGAGACGAGATTATGAGAAGATGTTGAAAAAGAGGAAAGTGAGAGAATGACATATGTGAAAGGAGATATAGGTAGAATAAAATGAGTACTGTGAGGTAAAATTGAGGGAAAACTAAAAAGAAGGATCTAAAAGAAAAGATATTTATAGAAAAAGACTATAAAAATTGTAATTGTTTAGAAGGATTAAATATAAAAATATAAAATTAAAAGTAATGAAATGGTCTTAACAAAATTTTCTGCATTTCCAATTACATTCTTTTCCATATTTTATTTTTAAGACTAATACAAAATTCTAAGTTTCATTAAATTAAATAATATTTTTTTCAATTTTCATTTTTCACAACTTGAATATATATCTATGAAAAAAATTAAGCATTCTTCAATTTGTAAAAATTATAAATTTTTTAAAATCAACAAATATTTTTAATTAAAAATGGAATTATATAATTTTAATAAAATTCAAGGTCTTTTATAATTTAGCATATATATTAAACCAAGAAATTTTTTATGATTTATTTTTGTTTAAGAAGCAATTTATGTGGGTTAAAAAATTCATGTAATGTTAAAAAAATTTTTTAAAAAATATAATCAACCTATTATATCCTGAAAAATTTGAAATCAGTTTAATTTTTATATTTATAAAAAGAGCTTAGTTGATATCAATATTGATAATATAAATCAGGTAACTTAATGATATAAATCGGTGGAAAATAAATATTTAAAAAATATGAGTTTAACAGTTGTTAATTAAATAATATATTGAAAATGAAAAAAATGATCATATCATGATTTAGTATTAATTTTGATTATTTTTTTAACTATGAATACAAGAGATGATACATGAGGTTTGATAAGGGACAATTTAGTAATTTTAAATCTATATTATGATATTTGATCCTTTTAAGTAATTATAATTTTTATAGTCCTTTATAATAAATATTATTTTCTTTAGATCTTTTATTTTAATTTTCCCTAAAATTTAATATTACTCGTCTTGAAAAAAGAGATATAACAAGATAAATGAATGACCGTGGGACAAAATAATAGTCAGCAATATAGCCAAGTAATCTAGATGGAGTTGGGTAGGGTTATGAAGGACAACAAAATTCGAGAGATTAAGGAAGCTAAATAAACTACTTAATCATATTATATATTGTGTATCATTAGTTTATTAGTCAAACTAATTAGTTTGGGAAAAAAAAATTCTTTAGAGTAATTTAATTATCTTTTTTAATATCTCTAAAAAAATTAACTTAATTCATCTAATATTTAGGACCAGATATATGGAATATCATATTGTACTTATTAGGGAAAAACTTAATGACATAAATAGATAAAATATCGATGTAATTAATTAAATGATATATTGATCATATGTGATGTTAGTGGAAATTAAAAGTAATATATATATATATGTGTGTGTGTGTGTGTTGATATGGTAAAAAGCCTCACTCTCATACCGAAAAGAATACGAGTTCAAATTACAAAAAGTTCACTTGTTGGAAAAAGAAAAAACACTCTAAATATTGAAAAGGGATTATAAACGATGATCAAATAAAAAATAGTTATGTTGAAAAAAGAATTCGGGATGATTTTTACGGCTTTACTTTTTGGTGGAAAATAAAATTAAAATTCGTTTTAAAATTATAGTGGGAGAGATATTAAAGGAGAGAATGTAGCGTAAGAGGTTTAACCAACGATAATTTAGTATTTAAATATTTCACCCTTCTATCAAAATTTAAACAATGATATCGATATCAAAATAGAATATAGATATTATATAGATAGATATATCTTATCCAAATAATAAATTGTTTTATAGAAATCCATTAATTACCCTAATGGCACCATCTATCTATTATTTCTATAAATAGATCGAACTGAACCTTCAACAATCGGTACTCTCCTTCTCCTTCCGGCCACCATGGAGAACCTTCCTAATGAACTTAGAACCGAAATCCTTTTTCGCTTGCCGATCAAATCTCTGGGTCGTCTAAAGTGTGTGTCCAAGTCATGGCTCTCCCTCATCTCCGACCCCAACTTCCCAAAACTGCATTTTCAACGATCTCCCCAACATTACACCCATCGATTCCCTTACATTGTTGTTTCTCATCATCAGCGAATGAGAGCCATAGATTTCAACGCATCGCCTCGTGACGATTCTGCTGCTATAAGCTTCGATTTTCCCTCTGACTACGAATTTATGTTAGCTTCTTGTCGAGGGTTTCTACTTCTAATCCATAAGGAAAAAAGAGACAAGCTTCTTGTGTGGAATCCTTCAACCGGTGAGCGCAAACAGGTCCTTCTACCCAAAACACAGATCAATTTTAAACTGCATGGCTTTTGTTACGATGAATCCACGGATGACTACTTAATTGTGCTCGTGTCATTCATTGTTCGTCCAGCTTTCCGGATCTTCTCTATTAGAAACAATTCATGGAATAAAGAATTTTTTATTAATCGTCGAGAAACGATGGCACCAAATGCTCCGGTGGTTTCTGGTTCAGTGGTAAACGGTGTTATTTATTGGTTAGTTTCTTTCGCAGAGGAACAAGGGATCCCTGAAGTCAATATTCTTGCATTGGACATCAAAACAAACCATGTAAGACGAGTAGTGCCTAACATCGATGATATTGAGCCAACACTTTGTCATTTGAGACCGTTGGGAGAATCTCTGGCTCTAATTGATCTCACCTATTATGAAGAAATCAAGGTGTGGGTGATGAAAGAGGGTGAAGGGGAGTCATCTTGGACTCAACGTATGTCTATACCTCGCAGTCGAGAGGCGACATTGTCACCATTATGTTTCACCAAAGATGGTCAACTTGTTACACTACATTTTCCTTTGACGTTATCAAGATGGAGTAGTCAACAAGGAAAAGTAGAAGAACTAGGAAAACTGGAAGAAGATAGAAAATTTGGTTATCTGTTGATGTCATTCTATGCACCTGTATATACTGCAACCTTGCTCTCCCTTCCTTCCACACAGAACGCCTAATTTTGTCTGTCAGGGAGTTTTGACTTTAATTTAATTACATTCTACAATATTTTGGCTTGTGGATCTTGTTTTGGAATTAATACTTTAGACCTTTAGATATCTAGGTACATTCATACTACATCATCTATCTGTGACTAATTAAAATATAACAACTCACCTTATTTTAATTCTATATCTTTATGATTTTGTAAAAAACAACAATTCAGGGGAGGGAATTGCATGCTTTGTTTTCCTAAATTATGAAGTTTATGTTTTTTTAAATTATAAAATTTGAATTTCACCACATGAATGATATTATGTAGGATTAAAACAAAATAAGTTGTTATATTTTAATTAGTTATAGTACAGATGAAGTCACCCTAAGTATTTCTCTTATGTGTTTGCTTCTTCTTCTCTATAGATTTTAGATATTTTAACTGCTGAGAATTTTATATTATTTCACTATATTTCAGTTGTTGCTCTTTTCGTTTAATTTTTCATATTCCGCATTTTTTTTAAAAAATATTTGTAGGGCCAAATGATATTTAATTTCTTTCGGTAAATTATAGGAAAATTACTCATAAGTCCCACGATACAACAGTTTCCGAAGAAAGTTTCAACCGTTAACTTTTTTTCTCAGCGGTGCGCGTGCGCGTGTGTGTAGGTGTGTGTGTCACGGTGCTACTATGGCAACCATCTTTTGACGCCGATATAGATCCACAATAAGATAGAGGAACCTCCCTGCCCTCAAATAATTACTTCTGCATAGGCAGAAGGTCTTTTTCAAAAAAAATTAACGATTTTAAATCTTTTTAAATACTATCATATTTATAGAATAATTTTGTTCATTAATATAATTTTTATGAAGAAATAAAGTATTTCCACTATTCTTGTCTTAAAGAGTTAGGGAGATAATATGTCACAAATATTAAATAATTTTAAATATAATATGAGTGGTAAAGGTTTTCTAAATTAATATTATCTTTGGTACTAATTATAGGATAAAGTTTGTAATGCAAATTGTATTACAAACTTTGTACGGAGGGAGTATCTATTTATCTATTGAGATATAGATTTTGCAACTTTTTTCTTCTGAAATGCTATATAATTAGAAATTTCATACTATTCGTTTACTCATTAGAAATATACTTGTATATGCCTATCACGTTAATTAGATAATGAATTCGTGTCATATAATTTGAAGATTTTACTATAGTTTTAAAAAACAAAGTAAATATATTTAATGAGTTAAGACGTACAAGGATTAGAATCCTATCTACATAGGGAAATAAATATAAAAAGAGCTTCTTGGTTTATCCTTTAACTAGGTCACGATAGGTAGGATGAAATTTATAATTAAATCAAGTTTTATTTTAATTTACTATAAACTATAATTTGTGTGTATATATGTATAGAAGCTTTGGTGGGCCAAAAAAATAATTCAGCTTTAAAACTTACCAAAAACCTACATAAAGCATATATGTAATGAATAAAGCATGGATATCTTCCATGTGAACGTTCGTATACGTCTTAAACATGTTTCCATGTATCAATTTGTGCGAGTTGCATGTATCAAAATATATCTAAGATATTGTGTATCTAGGGTTACGTAAAGACTAGATCAGATCGGGTTTAGCCTTAATCTAAGGTCTGGTTTGAAGTTAGATCCGACTAAACTTTGTAGTATGTGGTCTAGTCCAGTCTTCAGAAAAACCCAATGGTGGACAAGACCAGGTTTCGTCCTTCAGGTTTAGACTAGTCTACCAGACCATAGTCATATTTCAAAAAAAGAAATGGTCAGTTAGAAACATAAATAACATTTGTACATTAAAACATTTTTTTTATTTATTTAGATGTCTTATTCATAACTAAAATTCTTGAATTTGCAATTGTATGTATGGATTTTTACAACTTATTTCTTTTGGGACAGATATTGTCACTACCAATTTTATGTCACCATCAAGTCACTACCATTTTTTCACCGTTAGATCAGAATCTCATCTACCTTTATCATTTCTCTCTCCAATTGAGATTATGATCTAACGATGAAAAAGTGGTAGTGACTTAGTAGTAACATAAAATTGGTAGTGACAATATCCTACCCCATTTCTTTTTTACAAAATTTATTAGAAACCTAATTGTGATTAAATCTTTCTTTTGTTGGGACTTAACTGTCACACTTTTTTTTTCCTTCTACCTCACTCTCGCTGGAACAATGGGCGTCATTTAGCAACAAAACTTCAGTGATCAACCGTTCGCGGCAAGTGATATAACCTTCACGCTAATTTAGATTAACCCTTAAAATCAAGGTGGAATTGCGAAATCTTTAATACAGACTCCTTTTGATATAATTTTTTTTTTTTTTTGTATGTGTGTTTTCTAAGCTTCCTTTGTCGATTAAGTTCTGCATATATAATTCTCATGCCAAGTATAACAATTTCAACCAACCTTCACAATACTCCTTCCATTGATCTCAAGTACAGATTATTAAAAGGCTTTTTGGTCGAAAATATATATAATTCACTTTTTTGGATGGGATAGGATATTGTCACTACCAATTTTATGTCACTACCACTTTTTCACCGTTAGATCAAATCTCATATACCTTTATCATTTCTCTTTCCTATTGAGATTCGATCTAACGATTTGAAAAAGTGGTAGTGACTTGGTAGTGACATAAAATTGGTAGTGACAATATCCTATCCCTTTTTGGATTGCCGAATCATTAAATTTAAAATTTTCTAAATCACTGAATGAAAATTTTCTTAAACGCTCCTAGTTACTATTTGAGATTAAGAAATTAAGAAATAAAAATTAGAGCAAACATTAAGAATAATTCAATTTCGTATACATGCCTAATTGATGCCAAATTCATGGATGCAGATCCTTTCCTACTCTTGGTTCCCATTTTCTCCTAAGAATTTCATCTCTACCCCTAAATTAAAACATGAATATTTTATATTTTATATAACTATTAATGTAATATTTTCTTAATTAAAAGCTTTCTTTTTCTTTTATATTGTGTTGGATTTTTAGGTCCGATTCTGCCCTTGTTAGGCTGGACTATTATATTTGTTCCGGAAAAATCCAAATCAAATGATGGAAAGAATAGAGCAACAATTAGTGCTCATTGAATCACACTTGTGTGTGATTAGTCAACCAAATCATCATCTTTAATTTGTTGATTTGGAATTGGAGCATCTTGATTGACAAGAGGATCCTCTTGATTTTAGGAATCAATCAGGTGTTATTGCCATGTTGAATTTAACTTGCTGGGCAAGTAAGAGGGCTATCAAAGACTCTATAAATAGGGGCCTCCACCAAGCATTGTAACTCACTCCAGAGCGATCAAATTCTCTTGCTCTCTCTCTTCTTTTTTCCATATTTCTTCTGTTTTGGTGCACTATTGTGCAATCCTCTTGTAGTCTATTCCATTGCGTGAGCTCTGCTTATCTTGATTTGAGCGTGAGCTCTGCTTATCTTCATTTGACCCAACCCGGTATGCCCTCTCTCTTTGTCCGCTTTTCCCCTTCATATTGCATTTAAGAATTGTGTATATCAAATTTTAACTATTTAAATTTATTCATTTATTTTTATAATAATATTTATAAAATGTTAAACTTAGACCATTCATTTTTTTTTTTTTTTTTTTTACCTAAGGGTGGAAATACAATTATAGTAAGAAAAAGAAAAAGGTTAAGGTCCAAAAATATTCATAAGTTTTTATCAAAAGTGCATTAAGCACCATATGCTTTTTTAAAAAATACCCCTGAATTCTTAAAATGGGTGCAAAATATTACCATTTCCGCTAATGTCAGATAACATTCATTAAGTTTTGGCCAGCATGCGTGAATAATTGAGTCTTCACTTGACCAGTGGACAAGTTGCCGGATGTGAAAATGCACTCTGCCAACTTCTTCCCCTACCTCATGTCCCCAAAGCCTACCATTAGGCTTCAATTAGGTGCTTTATGTGCTCATCCCTCAAATTTTATGGTGAGCACATTTTTTTTATATTTTTATTTATTTAGATTAAATTATATGTTATGCTGAAATTACCTTACCTTAAACAGCCTCTCTCTTCTCCATCCCTTCCCAAACAGGTAAAATCATTCTCTTCCCTCCTCATATCTCCAAAATATCCTTTCCACCTTCCCAAAGAATAAGTCATCCAAATTAAACAAAACCTAGAAGTGAAACCTAGAAACAAAACCTAGAAGTGAAACCTAGAACCTAGAAGTGGAGTTAATTAAGTCATCCAAATTATATATCCAAAGTTAGGGCCTTATAATTGAGAGTCAAACACAATTTTAAATTTAAAAGTCACTTTCACTGTTTGAAACACTTACATTTCAATAATACACCTATATATTTTAATAATACACCTATATATTATTTTCTCAATAATAATTAAAGACAATAATAATTTAATAATACACCTATATATTTTATAAAGTAAATAATATTTGCAACTCATTAATGTTATATATACCTCAATTATAATATTTTTATAAAATAATTTTGAGCAATTTTTGTCATATTTTTCCCATATCACCCCTACTAATACTTCTTCCACAATAATTAATCTAACAATACGCTTATATTTTATCAACCGAGAGATTCTACTTTACGAGTGTTATTGTTTAAAACGTGTGGCATGTGAAGTAAAACGTTTGAGAGAGTGGTTTAACAAAACCAATAGTTAACGAGTGGTATTGTTTGATCGTTTCTCACACTGCGAACTAAATCCGGTTGCCTAGGTCTCCCTAAAATAATCCTAAACCTACTAATTTTGGTTGATGTAATTTTCAATTTTCAGCAGGGGTATTTTTAAAAAATAATTATAAATAACTAATTTAACTTCTCTCCTTAATCTCTCCAAATTTTGGTAAATAGTTCCTATAATTAGGATCGGATGGAGTATATATTAACGACGTTTCTTGTCAAATTTTGAAAGATCAGTTACAAATTATTTTATAGTTAATGTTGACTATCAACAAATCAATATCAAACCCATGGAGCGAAGATAACTAAATTAACTAGTTTTATAATTTATAATTTTTTATGTTCATATATGAAAAGGAAGAAAAGAAAGAAGAAGCAACAATTTGTTCATAGCCTTCCCAATATTGGGACGCTGAAACATGCAAAAAAGTTAATATAATAAAATTATATTAACTTTTTTTACATGTTTCGGCGTCCCAATATTGGGAAGGCTATGAACAAACTGTTGCTTCTTCTTTTTTTCTTCTTTTCACATATGAACATAAAAAATTATAAAACTAGCTAATTTAGTTATCTTAGCTCCATGAGTTTGACACTGATTTGTTTAATATTCCTCATTTGATATCTTGAAAATGATTTCGATGAAATTGATACTGAAATGGGAGTTAGAAATGGAAATAAGATGGAAATGGGCTTATAAAATGTGAAAGGAATGTATCAGAATTGTTTATATAAAAATACTAAAATGTCCGTCCTAGAAAACCTCATTCTTTCCATGCTGGGACATTCAACAAAACAGGGAAAAACCATTTTGGAGCCCTTCATGTTAGGAATATGGATTACCTTTGGGTTGCTTGAACGTGATAATAAATTGTCAAAACTCAGAATGATGCTCAGCCTCAACCGGTAGGCTTGTTTGGTTGTTTGTTGAGTGAACCGATCCTTGTTGGGCTGAAAGCGCGTATTCTTGCAAGTGATTGATGCATCGAGCCTTTGGTGTTTCAAATCTCTTCTCTTCTCTTGCTTCTTTGCCTGTTCTCCTCTCTTCGTCATGTGTACTGTTCTGTTACTCAAAGTGTTGAACACAGAAATAATATTATTGATTTATTGTTTATTTTAGAGATAGGTGTGGATATTATAAAATGAGTGGCGTATGTTTTTCTCTATAAAAAAAATTGTATTTTCCTTTGTTTCTAAAAAGTCCAACCCTGTATTGGTATATGTGTTTTACTTTCTTCGTACCACTTATTTTCTATATTTTAGGGAAAAATTTTAATTTTAATTTACTTTTGACTAAAAAAATTATGCTTTTTAATGCGCTTTTTTGCGAAAATACTTTTTAAAAGGGTATCCAGGTGAAGAAGCAGCACTGACGAAAGCGATGGTTGATGATCTAAAAGACCTAGTTTCATCATTGAAGCTTGTGATATATGATGCAGAGTACCTTCTGGACTTGGTAGTCCTCTCGATCTCCATGTCTTATTCCTTCAATCCCCACTCTTTTAAGCAGAACTTTGAACCTTCACTTGTCTTTGAGTTGTAAGGTGATGCTTCCATGGCTGAGGCCATCACGGATTTTGAAGGCCTCTCTATCTACTCTACTGAAACTTCAGAGATTTGACGGTAAATGAAGCAGAGACATAACCAGAATGAGGGTTTAAAGGATGAGGAAGAAGAAGCTATTGGTGGAAACTGCAAAAGGGGTTTTGTTTCAGTACGAAAACTGGGCGTTATGCCTAACTTTTCTCTGTATACGAGTCTCTGTCTCTTGCGAAGTTTTCTCTTTTGCTTTTTCAATCTTTTAGGTGCATAGGCATGGTTCGTTATCTTTGACTTATATAGTATTTTATTTAATGAAAAATAAGTTAATATTTTTTTATTTAGTCATTTTACAATAGTTTTATTTAATCATGAGTGATGTTAGCAGTAGCAGGGATCACGCCTTTCAACTTTAGAAATTATAGTATCTTTCAATTATTTTAGAATAGTTCACGTGGTAGTATTTCAAAAGAATAATAATAAAATAATAAAAAGAGTTTCTAAATAATAATAATAATAATAATACTAATGATAAAAATATATAATAAATACTTCAAGATCTCTATTTTTGGTGATCCTGTTAGATGTGCCTAAAAAATTTATTTATCATTGGGTTGAAGTTGGGCGAGGGTTCTGGTTTTCAGAAAATCATCTTAGAATCTAGCTCACTCCATGTTTATGAATATGCGAAAGAGGGTTTGAACTTACGAACTTATATGAGTTATGATCCAACTTTTTACCACTTAAATCAACATTTATTGACACTTAGATTCATTCTTTTACTGATATTTTTCTATAGTAAGATAGATTGCTAAATAAGGACCTAAGGCCTATCATTATTAAAAAGGATAAGATTATATTTCAATTGCACTGGGATCAATCAGAGTTGAAGGAAACTTTTTTATTTTAAAATTGCGAACTATCTATAAATAAATAAAAAAATTGTATAGGCTAAATTACTGCAAAAATTACTTTTGAACTTGTTAAAAATAACTTCTTACACAAATTTTGGAACCAGTCTAGATAAGAGGCTGGTCTAAATATTTTTGACCTATTGGTCGATTGGTTAGTGCCGGTTTAGATTAAGGGTGGAAGTTACTTTTTCGATGTGTTTTACTATATATGAGGTAAGTATACGAAGTAACTACTCCCTTTGATCCTTATTATAAAGCACCAACTAACAATTCTCACAAACCAATAAAAACAGTTAAAGTCAATAAAGTTGTCCTATAATTTAAGTAACTTCCAATATTATCCCTACTAATTGCACTAAACTCTAATATTATATAATTATTACTCTCACCCACTATTCTTATTAATTAGGGGCACATGTGGAAACAAATAATTAATACTCCTTGGGAATAAGCAAGTCTTTATAAAAAAAAAAAAAAAAAAAGACTAAATAAACTTGTTAGTTAGGTCGCTATAATAAGAATAGAGCGAATATGTAAGATGAGTTTTGTCTCTACTCACTTAGATATACTTTTTAAACGCCAACTCAAACAAATCATCAAAAACACTTTTTAAACCGGTTTTAAAGAAGAGTTCGAACGCGAGGCGCACAAGGTTGAAAAGTTCTGCAAATGGAAGAAAGATTGAAGATGGAGTGAACATAATAAATGGCTAGTGAATAATGTTGTTCTTTCCTCTGCACTCCAGTTGAAGAAGAAAAGTTGCAGCAATGGCATCCTCTGATCCAAACTCCCTAAATATTGCGTTCAGTCGAAGAAGAAGATGCAGGAGGGGCAGAGTGGAGATAACCTCGTAGTCGTGTTCACCTTCTCCGTCGACATGTTCCGATGAAGAAGCTGATTCTCGAGTCGACCCCAGTCTCCAGTCGTCGCTCTGATCTACCTCTGGTTCATGATCCCAATGAAGAGAATGGCGATGATGGTGAATGGACAGTGAAGATGGTGGCTGCTCCCTTCAATCCCCCATCGTGTTTCCTCTTACGTCACGTGTTTGGATTAGGTTTAAGGATAGTTTTACGATTTACGTGGTAAAAATATAAAAAGTTTTATTTAAACTTATCAAAAAAGACTTCAAAAAGTACGATTTCAGGTTCCTCAAACACTCATTAAGTCAATTGCAAATCTTCTTTTCCCCAAACGATCGAAATTAGGGATTTATGTATTTATTTTTATATTCTTTTTAATACAGAAAAAGATATTTAGACCTATTTTAATGATAATAGATCAAGAATTATATTATATTTTTAATTATTTTTATTATCTTTTAGACCGGTTTCTTGAAAATAAAGTTTAGAAAATATCTTTTAAATCTTATTTATAAGGAATGGGTCTAAAAAATTTACAGTATTTAAAAAAAAAAAAAATACGACGAATCATAATTTTTATATTTTTTTCTTTATAAGAGGTCTAAAAAGTTTATTTTGCATTGGTGAGTATAATCGGTGGCTTCGAATTCATGTATATCTTGAAAATGTCTTTGCTAGCTTTTCAATTTGGATCAAAATTTGAGGTCTGATTGATAATAAATAAGGAATCGAATAATAAATTTGTACCAGACGATTATGCATCATTTTAAAAACAGGTGGACTAGATTTTGTTCCCCGATTTGTCGAGGCACACTAGAAAAGCATATTTTTATTTATATAGGAAAAAGGGATGTAGTGGTTGAAGAAAGAAAAGGCCAAATTGTGTTCTGCTTTGTTGATTCGAATTTTATTAATTAGATAGAATGCATAAGCATTTACTTGGACTGTTCTATTTATTTAATATTATTATGACATTTTGGAATTATCTGACCCCACTTTTGAGACAAAATCTTACACAAAGTCTCGACAAATCCAATGTGTCCTCAGAGGTCTAAAAAGTAAAGAGGAGTTTTATTTCAGACAAGTTGTAGTTTTGTAGGTTTTTAAGTAAATAAAAGTGTTCATTTGATGCTCCTTTAACTTTATATAAAATTTAGTTTCGTGAACAATAATCTTAAATAAATCTCTATCTTTCACGCCCACGTATAAAAACTGTACAAACCTCTATCACCAAAACAATAGATCGATTAGCTAAAAAGATAGGAAGCCAGAAAGTTTATATGCACAAATTTCAAAACTTAGCAGCTCAATATCAAATTTTAAAAATGAAAAATATAATAGAAATTTTATATAAATTTATGTAATTTTTTGGTGGTTTGTATTTTGTTGACTCCTTGCATACATTTATACAAAAGAGTTATATAAACTACAGTTCTAATCTAAAAGCAAAAGAATAAATGATTATTAATCGATGAATGAGATCTGGTAATCGACGTGAATGGGTCAAAAATCCAAAATTCAACTCATGAAAACAACAATGAAACCTACTCAAAGAAAAATATGATTTTGCTGTTTCCTTATTAGGTTTTCGTTCAATACAAAGGAAGGGACCGTTGTGAATCAGAACTTGTGGCTATCCATTAGAGAGACATACTGATAAGTCACTGTGTGTAGATATGCACAAAAAAAGTAGAGTTGGAAATTAGGGCCGGCCTTTGAAGGGTCGTCAGCGCTAAAAGGATCGTTCTTTTAAGTTTGAGGTGAGAAAAACATTTATTTTTTCAAGACCCGACCCTAAAAGCTATTTTTCTAAATTTTAACTATTTTTCCAAAGATTTTCTTAAAGAAATATAATTAATAAATTATAACAATCAAAGTTCTAATTTATCAAATAAATATTAACAATAAAAATATGAATGAAATGACATTGAAGATTCCTTCAAGTACACAACATAACATAACACAGCAAAATAGGCTGCATCAACAAAGTTTTTTAAACTATTTTTCCTACTTATTTTTTTTTTTAAAGACATTAATAGGCTACATCAAAAATCATACTCGGTCAAAATTAGGGAATGTGAATGGAATGACATTGAAGATTCCTTCAAGTGCACAACATAACACACAATAACAATAATCATGCATTTCAAAAATCATACTCGGTTAACAACCATCCAGAATAGATCAACAGAAAAAGACAGAACAGTATACAAATCATACTAGGATTATAGCAAGAAGTCCATATAAACAAATTCTAACAATATATATATATATATCAACATTACAAGGCATGTTTTCACCCTTACAGGTAAGCGGCTTCCTTTACGGTTAGATTTGGTCGGCATGGCAAGTAGGCAACTGCAAATTGGGTAAGTTAAAAAAAAAAAAAAAAAAAAATTAACGGCCCCTAACGAGGTCGGCGCCCTTTTAAGCCTTCGGCCCTAAAGAGGTGGCCCTTTTAGGTCCGGCTTTATTTAGATGCTCCATTTTATAAGCCTGGCCCTTGAAGGGCCAGGGCTTAAACGAGCTGGTCCGACGAACTCGACCCGATTTCCCGGCTCTAACAAAAAAGGAAAATGGGGGCATTTGCTTTTTCTCCCCCCTCCCCCCCTCAGTTCTCTTTTGTTTTTCCCACAACAAATTATTCCATCTATTCTTTTTTATAAGAAACAACTTTACATATGCCTTTTTCTTTTTTTACGAGAAACAGTTGTAGAATGTTTCCTTTTTCTCTTACTTTCCCATTTTGCCCGTATTTAATTACCCTTTTTAAAGTCAATATAATAATTTTTTGGCTAAAGCATACTTTTAGTTCTTTAAGTTTTATATGAGTGTACTCTTAATCCCTTAACTTTATAAAGTATACTTTTGATCCTATATTTCTAACATCGTTAATGTTGCAAATGAAAAATGTTGATGTAACAAACTTAAGTGATGACTATACAACTTGAAAAGTATATTTAAGTTTAAATTTTTTAATATAACATATTTAGATTATTAAACTAAAACACATCAAAAAATTGCTTGCAAATGAAATCAAGGTTTTGATATTTAGATTATTAAACTAAAATTTCTTAATATAATCAAAGTTTTGCTATTGATTGGTTTATAAGGATTTTAGAAAATTTTCAATTTACACATATTTTAAAATTAAGATAAATAGAATTTAATTACACACTCATAATTTGAGTTTGCTTTTGCATCAATATTAATGGTGTTAGAATTATAGGATTAATGTGTATAAAAAAAAATAATTATAGGATTAAAACTATACTTTATAAAGTTAAGAGACCAAAAGTATACCTCATGTAAATTTAAATGACAAAAATTACATTTAACCTAAATTTTCACCCCCTCAATGACCTATTACTACTGCATTTATTTTATTATTCTCTCTCTTATAAAATCATCCTCTTTATTATAATAATTTCCTTATTTTCTTTCTTATTGCCTATGTCCTCATAAATAAGAGTATTTTAGTAAAAAAAAAAAGATTACAATTTTGATACTTTTACTATTTTTAATAAAGGTTTTGAACAACATGATTAGATTCAACGTTTCTTATAGAAAGAAACGAAGGGAGTAGTATTTAATATTAGGGAAATACACTTCTCAGGTTGTAAGAAAAGTGTTTTCTCATGTTACACACACATAAAATGGTGGGACCCACATATATATAATTAGCATTATATATATATATGTGGGTCCCACTATTTCATGTGTGTGTATGAATCTTCTTCTTCTCATGCAAGATGAGAAGTTTAAACCCCATAATATTATTAGTATTTGGTCCTAACAAAAGAGTCACATTAGAGTGGAATTTTTTTTTTTTGGATACACATAGTGGGGACGGGGTAGGGTTCGTACCCTAGACATAGGGGAGGGAGCCAAGCTCCCATGTCACTGCGTTACTAAGGCGCTGGCCACATTAGAGTGGATTTGTTTTGATGTTAAATGTAAAAACTTAATTCATTTTACCTCTTAAATTTATAATTTTTTTCACTCAATGTAAATTTCCTTATGGATACCATATACTACCTCCGGTCTTAATTATAAGAACAATTTTGTAATATAATTTGCACTATAAAAATGTTCCTATAATTAGGACCGAGATAGTAGTAAGAAGTTTTTCATCAAATGAGTAATTTTCAATATATAAATAATGAAGAAGAATACTTTTAGAAAACCAACACATTTTATTAAAGGGAAAATTAGAATGAAGGACCAAGAGGGAAAAATATTTATGGAGAAGGACCATAAAAATTTTAATTGTTTAGAAGGACCAAATATAAATATATAAAATTAAGAGTACTAAAATACCCCTAACAAAATCATCTGCAATCCTCCTATATTCTCTTCCCTATTCTATTTTTAAAACTAATACAAAATTTTAAGTTTCATTAAATTAAAAAATAGTTTTCTTAATTTTCGTTTTCACAACTTGAATATATATCTATGAAAAAAAATTATGCATTCTTCAATTTGTAAAAATTATAATTTTTTAAAATCTGCAAAAATTTTAAATAAAATAGAATTATAAAATTTTAATAAAAGTTAAGGTCTTTTATAATTTATCATATATGTTAAACGAAGAAAGTTTGTATAATTTATTTTTGTTTTAGAATCAATTTATGTGCGTTAAAAAATTCATGTAATGTTAATAATTTTTTTTTAAAAATCTAATTAACTTATTATATCCTAAAAAACATGAAATAAGTTTATTTTTAATTTTTATGAGAAGATCTTAATTGATATCATCGTTGATAATATAAATCGAACAACTTGATGATATAAATTGGTGAAAAATAAAAATTAAGAAAAATATGAGTTTAATAGTTGTTAATTAAATAATTTTTTTAAAAAAAAGATATCATATAGATGATGGGCATTTTTAGTTTTAGTTTTAGGTATTTTTTTAATTATGAATACAAAAGATAATATATTAAAATTTATCACGAGGTTTGATTAGGGAAATTTTTTTTAAAAAAAGATATGATATCTTATGAAGCTTGATTAGGGGGCATTTCATAATTTAGAATTTATATTATTATATTCGGTCCTTCTAAATAATTACAATTTTTATAGTCTTTTATAATA
Organism: Acacia acuminata; assembly: GCA_019022655.1. NCBI lineage: Eukaryota > Viridiplantae > Streptophyta > Magnoliopsida > Fabales > Fabaceae > Acacia > Acacia acuminata. The sequence continues at coordinate 1,607,390 of JAFJYI010000049.1, read as the reverse complement.
AATATTATTTTTTCTAGGTCCTTTATTTTAATTTTCCCTTTTTTTTTTTAATTAATAACTAACTTAAGTATTTTTTTTTTTAAATTTCTACAAATGAGTTATCTAACTCATGCATTTCATTTAGGAGCAAATGAAGTATATCAATTATCTAGATTTAAACATTGTCAAATCCAAATAAATACTACACCCAGTCCTTAATATAAGATTTCATTTATAATGCTAATTGCACTACTGCTGAGATCTTATATTAAAACCAAAGGTAGTAATAATTTTCACAACATAATTTTTTCTATTTACAATAAAGTCCTCAATTTTTGCTTAGAAAATATTGTGTCCTTTCCACTCAAGCCAACCAAAACCAGGTGTGCGCTAAGTAAACCAATGGATAGGTTTGGTGCTGTTGAAAATAATCTCATTTTATGAGTGCCTCATGGTCAAATAATTGAGGTTCCCTCGTCAACGCCACCAAGTCAGGGATTTTTGTTAGACATATCAAACACCTAATTCACTAATACTTATCTCTCCTTCCATCCTCCAATCACATGCACGCTCCCATCATTTTCAAACTCAATTATTTCTCTCTCAGTAAAGATTCCTACTACGTCAATCATGAATTCATCATCCTACGTCCAAAATATAGTTTTGTTCATGTATCTTAACCAGTACTTGTGTGTGTGTGTGTTTGTGTTAGCAACAACAAAATTTACTGACAACCAATGATAATTGTTGCCTTTTTTAATTACATTTTAGGATCTTTGCTTTCTTCATTTTGTTTATCCTTTCTTTTATTTTTCAAGGATCTTATTTGTTTTTCTTAAGAATCATTCATGGTCTGGTGCTGATAACTAATTTGGATTTAAGTGGTGTCAGATGTTAAATGGAAATATGCTTTTTTAATATGATTTTTTTAATTCATAAAATTGAACTTGAAACATTGTTTTAATTCCCTTAAACTGTCTGTAGTTGATGTTATTAAATTTGACACTTAATGGCATAGAATGCTTGGGTGAGGCTATAAATCTGCTTGCACAACCTTGTTAATAAGTTATTCTTCTGATCAGGGAACTTGTTTTAAATACACCTAAAAAAATAAACTTCGTTAATGAAGAAAAGTAAGAAGATGATTTTTTTTCTAATTAAAAAATACACTATTATTCTTGATAAAAAAAAAAGTATAATAAAAATTGTGCGTGTGTATTCTCATTTCAGAGAAAGTGGCGCGTGGAGACAAGTAGAAAAAGCCCAGTGGGAGAGGGAAGAATGAGATAAAAGATATGTTTAGCAGTGTTGAGTAGTTATCAATTTTTCGTACACACACACATATATATCGTTCTATTGAAAACAATGCTGTTCAATATATGATCGGTATTAAATACAAACCCCTCTTGAAATATGAGGTGGAGACTAAATATTGCAGAGAGGGTATACGATATGCATGTGAGCTTCACACTATCCAAAGGTCCAATGGCCCATCATCTTAGCCCTCATTTTTGTCCCTTATTCATGCTACGTTCGCATCAACCACCACTCCCATAGATTCCCTCATTTTTAAAATACAAATTAGAGTTCTTCAATTATACAATTATGCAGTTGGAATAAAATAGAGACATTGAGAAGATAATCACACAATCACATGGTTGCCAGTGGGAGTGCATTTTTTCACATGTAACCAAAGGAACTGCAAATTACCTTATGCACACTATTTTCTGATATGATATATATTTTAATTCCAACAGAAAAAAAAGTTGGGAATAACAAGATCTCTTTTTGAAAGCTTTATTACATAGAACGACCTGAATTCGAGTGCCAGCCAATACATAGGTATAAAATTTGACAGAGTATCAGGACTCTGTGTGTATAAAAGCATATAAGATCTTTCTAATTAATAAAATTTTCAAAAGGCTCTTTCACCAATTTTTCTGAAAAAGTGGTATAGAAGATAGGTCTACATAATAATTGGCGTACCACAAAGTCATTCATCTCTTTGACATGAATCTTGACTTACATTCAGGCAGTATTGTGGAATATGGACTTTGGTCCTATCTTCGAAACATTTCGCCTAATTAGGCCCAATTCCGCAAAAGAATCCCAAGAGATTGGTTACTTACCCAGTACTCATAGCCAATGAGGTCTTTCCACCTAGAGTGATTGTCCTTTAATTTCCAATGTCAGAGAGAGAAGTGTTTTGCACATCCTTAGATATTGTAAAAGAGCGAGAGTTGTGGCATAGTGTCTTAAAACCTAACTTTTTCTCTAGTTTCTTTTCTGGTTTGGCTCACATGGAACACCAAACATAGCTCGGGACTTGAACATTTTGGTAATTACATATGGACTTCAGTCTAATATGCTTGATTCTACGGAGCTCAAGGTGCAAACTTGTGTTTGAGGAAGGCAGCTACGTCAACCAGGGACCTTTTCAACAGATGTTCATACATTCTCTGGAATGTGTCATTAATGAGCAATGAGTTGAAGCACAGAATTTCCAATGCGAATGGACTCCGGCGAGAAGATAACGGGTCTCCTCCACCTCTTGGTATAAAGTTCATCAGATGGACGTTGATGGATCAATTTGGCTCCAACATCAAGCAGCATGCACTGGGGTTATAAAAAATGATACAGTTTTGGTATCTTTCGTATTGAATGGTTATTTAGAAATGTAGCTAGCTGATAAACAATGCTGATGTATGCTTTCTTATGCTTGTTTTCTTTTTCTAAGAAGTGTGCCAAACAGGACGTTGCAAATGGCTTCATTTGTTTCTTAATGTTTTTTAAGAAAATATATTGATGTATCAGTTAGGTCACATTTTTAGGATTACCAGTCTTTTTTATTAAACAAATAAATTGATATATATATATGTGTGTACACACTCCCTAAAATCAAATTGGTTCGTCAAAAATAATATAGGAACCGGAAATTGCGATGGGGACTCGGACGTAGAGTTCAAATTAAATACGACAAAAACCATATGGGAGGAAGGCATGTAAAGCCACAAAAAATGTGGTACCAGTGGATCTAGGGTTTTGAATTCAATTAGAGACAAGTGTTATCTGCTAATCAACGAGATTAGATATAGTACAATTGATGACCATTCTGACGAGCCAAGCGATTGCGACAAAATGAATCCTTCAATTGAACTCTCATCATATAACTATGCCTAACAATCAAAGTTTTCTCAGAAATTCATCTGTCTGAACAAACATGAATCCGAGTTCGTACATGTAAGCGGAGGAGTTCAGACATGCCAGCGGAGGAGAGAGAGGGGGTGGGAGGTGGTGGAAGAAAGGAAGGGTAAAAAAGTTTATTTTATCACTCAAATTTGGATGAGATTATAATCTAACAACATTGAGAGGGTAGGTAAAGATAGGCAAAATAAGAGTAGATAGAATAACATATCCCTTAAAGTATATAAGTTACATAACTACATAAAATATAAGTCCAAAAACACAAAAAGAGTTTAACAATTCCTATAACTAAGTTCCAAACATCAAAAGAATAAAGTTTAATAATTCCTAAATTATATTAATTGATTTAAATCAAACACATCATCTTAGATCAGTTGCATGTTGTCAATATCATCTTCTTGCTTTTATAACAAGTTCATTTGCAAAACTTAAAATATCCAAATCATCACCATCTATAAGTTCCCTTACTTCAACTTCAAACAGGCTTTCCTCATCATGGGTATCAACATCTAACTTATCTAGATCTTCTCAGTATTCTTCATCAAAAAGAGTAAAAACTTACATTTTTTATTGTTTTTACATTTTTATGTGACATTTTTACCCGTTTTTACTAAAAATAATTTTTATTTGCTTTAACATCTATCACTCCATTGAAAACGTAAAAACATAGAGTAGTTTTTTTTTTTACAACAACCATTGATCTGTTGGCAATTAAGCTTTGTTTTATCTTTCTTTTTTTTTTCTTAAAAGAAAGATAAGTGGGAAAAAAACGAATAAATACTATCCGAATTTGCAAAACCCCTAGAAGCCCACCGAATTTGTAAGAGGACTAAGAGATGACAAAGACTTTTGAGGGTTATGCAAATTCATGCAAAATGACCATAATGCCCTTGAGAGAGAGATAAACCAGATTCATTCTCAGGCTCCTCGAGCCCGTGATCGAAGCGCATGTTTGCCGTCTTGACCTCCGCCGTCGACGCGATGCCGCACCCGCCACCTTGGGCCTTGCACCGGCATTGGATGACGGTGAAAAAGAAAAAAAAAAACGAGACGAAATAATGTAAATTTTTTTGATTGGTTGATCGCACCGTTGAGAGAATGGAAGAAATTTGAAGAAGAAGACGACGCGTGAAGGAAGAAGAGTCACCGCGGCATGAAGGAAGAAGAAGGAAGAAGAGAAGGAGGCAAAAAAAAAAACGAGTCCACTTTCAGTGCACTCGAGTGACTAGAGTTCACTGAAAGTGCACACTTATATTATGAATTTTGTAAAGTGTAAACCTCAAAAAAAAAAAAAAAAAAAGTTGTAAATTGCGTTATGAGATTTGTAAATTGCATTACGACTTTTGTAAAAGTGTCGAGGTTGATTGTTGAAAGTTGAAAAGTGTAAATTATGAGTGTGTCACGAGAAGAGACACATTTGAGTGTGATATATCACACTCCAGTGTCTCAGAAAGAAAAAGACAAAAAAACCTAGTAAATTACGTTATGAGATTTGTAAATTGCGTTATGAACTAAAACCAGTACCATGCCTGACGTATTCAGATGCTCAGAATTTAAGGGATACATGTGCCACTCCAATTCTTAAACAGGTAATTTTATTTCTATTATTATTCAAGGTGTCCATTTGAGTGTTTCTTTTTCAGTTGTGGAGTTTTGAAATGTCTTATGTCTCTCTAATGTCTCTAGTTGAGTGTTGTCTTTTCTGTCCTGCAATTATGTCAGCACCGCTCTATTTATTGATTTGGCAAAGTTGGTTTCTATAACTCGGCACATTTACGTTAAGTTTTGTGGGCATAACATTTGTTTCTTTTCCTTCAAGCTGAAGCTTCTGTAGAACATTTTCATTATAACTTTAAGAGTTCCACCTTAAATATGCTTTGTATGAATTGTGGTTAATATAAGAAGGCAACATTTCATCGTCAAACTAACTTGATATGTGCACAATATATTTTACTGCTGATAGTTAATTCTCATGCACTTGTTAACATAATCAATTATTGAAGAAGACGTGAGGTAATCAGTGATTCTCTGATTATCTTCACTGTTCCACTGATGGGGAATATATACACAAAATACATACAAGAGCCTTTAATGGTTGAGGTCGAAAATCACGTGAGAGTTAATGAGAGGATTACAATCTTGTACAATTACGAAATCATCAAGAAGTAATTACAAGAATAAAATCTCTATCGCTCCCTAGTTTATCGGGATACCAACACTCCCCTCAAGTTGGATCGTAAATATTTATAATGTCCAACTTACCTATGAAATACTCAAATTTGTCTCTAGCCAATCCTTTTGTGAGCATGTCTGCAGTTTGTTCTCTAGACGGAACATATGAGACTGACTATTCCATTATCAATATTCTCCCTTATGAAATGTCTATCTATCTCAACGTGTTTGGTATGGTCATGCTGAACAGGGTTGTGAGAGATATTGATCTCTGCCATACTATCTGAGTAGAGTTTAAGGTAGATCCACACTCATTCTCAGTTCTTCGAGTATTCTTTTCATCTAGACAGATTCCTAGTGCTATAGCTCTAAATTCTGCCTCAGCACTGCTTCTGGCCACCACACTTTGTTACTTGCTTTTCCAAGTAACAAGATTCCCCAAATAAAAGTGCAGTACCCTGAAGTTTACTTTCTATCTTCTTCATCATCTGCCCAATCAGCATCTGTAAACATTTCTACATTCCTTTGATGTGATTTCTTAAAGAAGGGACCCCGTCCTAGAGAGCCCTTCAAGTACCTAAGGATTCGGTAGACCTCATTAAGATGTTTTTATTTGGGATCATGAGAGTGTTGACTGACAACACTAACTGCAAAGGCTATGTTTGGCTGCGTATGTGAGAGATAAATTAGCTTTACCAAATTTCCTGCTTTAAGATTTGTTTCTCTAGTGATTACTCTCTGTATGATGACTTCAACTTGAATTTGTTGTTTCTGGGAATATCTAACGCAGAAAGGGCAGAAAGAACAACCTAGATACAAACTTTTTATTTCTGCTGAATCCCCTTTTCTCTTAAAAGTAATTACATTAATACTTAATGCTATAAACATAATTGGATCTTCTCAAATTTCTTCATTGGGCCTCTGGACATATTATAAGAAAACCAAATCACATAGTGATTTTATATATCGTTTATAGATTTAAATGTTTCCTTCACTCCTATATACTCATAGTGAACGCCATCATTTTGACCTTGTAGGTCAAGAATGATGTCACTCGATTTCGGTATGGGGATGAGCATTGAGCAGCATTTGGATGAGGCATTGAAACGGATATTCCAATATGGTCTGGTATGTTATTTGACTTTACTGCATTTCTTTAAGAAGCATCGTTATCATTCGTATATTATTTATTTTCTTATATCATATCTCAAGGGTAAAATCAACTTCTATCTCTTTGTTTGACTTCACTTAAGGAGCATTTTCCTCTTCCAATGATGTTTTAAATGTATGAGGGGTTTCCTGGTAAAGTCTGCGTTATCAATTTGGACAATATTTTCAAGAACACGGTTGTTGTAAAAGCTTGATTTGTTTGTTATTGGTCCCCTCTCATGAAACCCCTTAGGGTAAAGCTTGAATTGGGGATAAAGCTTAGACCTGCCATACCTGGTTTAAAAGTTTTGTTTATTAGAAAGAATTCAAGGGGCAAGGTGCTTGGTCATGAAGGCTACAGGAAACCCTTCATCCAAAAGATTAAGCATTTACTAAGAGGCACTTGAATGGCTTTTTTTATTTATTATCTGACAATAGTTGAATTATAGTGGAAATCTGGACTCCTTTGAAGTACTTAAAGATGCTGCAGAGTTTATATGGGTGGAGAAAATTTCGAAAATCGAGCAACATAGTGACACCTGTTCACATTGATGGATTACAAAAAAATGAATTGCATAATGGAACTGAACTCAGCACTTGAGACAGTAGCAAACTGGGGATGGAATGATTACATTCTTGGCAGTCAGCATGTGAAGTTATCTCTTTGATGAAAACGGACATAATTTTAAAGATGTAGTTCCCCTCAGTTATCATTATGGTAGAGTGTCAAGTTGCTAATTGTGTGATGTTCAAAGTTGTGGAGTTGCAAATGCTTAGTTCCTTAGGTGCCCTTTCAATCCACAATGCCTCAAAAATTCATGGGCTTATAATTTAAATTTAGCCTCTGCAGTATTTCCAGTTTCACATTTCACTTCTAACTCCTTATTAAACGATTTTCATTTACAGAAGTGCAATTATCAGAAGTACTGCTTCCGTCACTAATATTTCTATCCAATATGCACCAACGTAGACTTGTACCTGTATTATCCAATATAATGCCTCAAAATATTCTGTGATGTGTGACTGCATAAAACGATTCACCACATTAAATACAAAAGCTATGTCTGTGAATCTACAAGCAGATGAGCCTCTCAACTATCTTTTGATATGTCTTTTTGTCAATATCTTTTTTCTTGTTTGGTTGGAGCTTTATATTGGCCATGATTGGGGTCTCAATTACTTTACACTCTAGCAGCCCTGTTTCTTGTAGTAGATCAAATATGTGCTTCCGTTGGTGATAGAAATGTCAACTTTCGATCCATTATACAATTTGCAGCAAATATTTTAATGGGCTAAGATCTTTAATTTCAAATTTACCACTCCCTCTTGTCCTTAATATAGGATCTACTTAGAGAGTTGGTTTTAGTTTTAAATATAAGACCTGTTTTTAATATTTGTCAATATTTTACTCTAATTGATGCTCCCTCACAGTAATTAAGGAAGAGAGGGAATGAGGGAATTAAAGAAGATAACTAAGGTATTTTAGAAAATACATCTCATTTTAACTAATTTAACTAACTTATTAATCTAATCAAATATAGGGCTCATATTAAGGACCGGAGGGAGTAGATGATTTTTCTTCAAGTCAACAGTTCAACATCATCTTCACCTATCTAGATAATGTCATCCACAAAGACTATTAGAACAGAAATTCCTCCATCTGAATGATTAAAAGGCAGGGTAGACTGTAGAGAGCCTAATGCTATTTATAAGCCTTAATTGCTTCCTAATGGAGTTTCACAAACGTAAAAGCTATGGTGTGAAGTTCATTTCTTCTCTGTACTCTGAATAACCAATATTCGTGAACTGAATTGTGATGCTTACATGTATATCTAACATAGAAGTGTTGGTATATATTTTTAATCTTGACCGTGAAATTAATTTATCTGCTTTAAAATTTCCAGGGAGGAGGAATACCAAGGAGAAACGCCCCTGTTTTAAAAATGATTCTTGAAGAAGTATGACTTTGATGGAATCAGGAAATTCCCTCTTATTTATACCTAAAAACCAATTTATTGTACTAAACTTAACACAGTATTTGAGGGGACCTCCTTTAAGTGAAAAGTTTGAAGATCTTGATACAAAGGTGACAGTTGCAAATCCAAATCCATGATCTATTTTTTGGAAGCATTTTCATCCATTCGTGGATCATTTATTTGGACCGATATCTGATCCATCCAAGCTTCTTGGACACATGTGCATGTTTGCATACCTACATACATGGATACATACACAAGTTGTTGACATGCATGTGTATGTAGTATTTATATGGATATATAGAAATACACACATTTAAGTTGGTGACGTGCACGCGTTATATATACATTCCTGAATTTAAAAGAAAGGATAGATCTAATGGAGTGAATGTGTACATTGGATATTCATGATCTATTGGGTTGATCCTGATCTATCCATTAAAAATTAGATCCAATTTCACACGATGTATTTTATCCATAACTTCCAGTTTTAATAAACTGGTTGAACAGACTTTTAGATCATGATTATCCATTGCTACCCGTACTTGAAAGGTCTTAATCATTTTGTTAGGAACCGACTCTAGAACACACTTAAATTACTGAATAAAAGGTTTATAGCTGATAACTTCCAAAAGATTACAATAATCTGAAGAGAAATGTATTCTCCCTTCAGCCAAGATGGTCACTGGTTCAAAACAGAACCAGATTCCTCTCCTTACAATATTCACTCAAAAATTGCCTACCTCTCCTACTGTCTTCAACGGTTAAAATAAACTAAAAGTACCTTTCACAGTACCCCAAAAACCTATGCTTACTCCAAAATAGCTAAAATACACAAAGGTCAACCCTGCAACCTTAAAAAGAATCTTGCCTAATTGTTGTGTCTTGCACTGATGTTTGTGCCCGCCTTGGTATTCTGTCTTGGTCTTCTCCCATATGTCTGACCAGCAAAGGGGTTCTTTCACATTTCAATTTATTTTTACGACAACATATGGTGAAAGTTTTAACCTCTTATGTTGATTTCTGTTGCTCTGTGATCCAATTAATATTCCGTTTAAATGAAGTATATGATCCACTGGCATGTTTATATCTTGGTATAAATGTTAACTTCTTGAATTATGTGTTTAGGCAAAATTTGCGTCATTTTTTGGGCCAGGAATTACAGCTGAAGTTGGTGAGTCTTTAATTTCATATTGCTCTGTTTCTCAGCAAACAAGCATGGATTAAAAGGAGAGAATTCCCTACTTTTCCTTCCCCTCCTCTTCCTATCCTCTATCTATCCTTATTATTAGATCAAAATTTCAATGGTTTGATTTAATATTAGAGGAAGCTATTTTTATAATATTATAGAAAAATAAATTTGAGTTGTTTTTTGTTGAGCTCAATTGAGCCGAGTGATCCATGTAGCTGACCCAACTTAGTGAAATAAAGCTTTGTTGTTGTTCAAATTAATAGTTCGCAATTGTGGATTATTATTAAAATATTTTATAAAATATTAAATCTCAACCGTTGAAATTTTAATCTAATGGTGGGGATAGAAAGAAGAGAGAGGAATAGGAGAGGAAGGAAAGAGCAGAGAATCCTCACCCCTTAGTTAAAAGCAAAAAATTTTATTAATGCATGCATTCTGATGTACTATTTTGGGTGCAGTGAAGGGTGAGAACAATCTATATGAGGTCTGGCTTATATCCAATGCAGATGGCAATGCATCTTCTTCAAGTGCATGAAAACTTTAGTCTCCTCTGTTATCTTGTTGTTTTATGAATCACATGACTTAGGTCCCTTGTAATTCATGGAAATAGTAGATTGTAAAGGCAACAAAATGTAAATTTTGATATTCATTAAAAGAAAAGAAGAAGCAGTAGCCAATACTTGTGGGGAGCACATTATTTACATTATTTTACTCTTGATGTACAGGTAAGAAACTAGTTTCTTATCTGCTGAAATTTGCTAGCCACTAGTTAGATGTGTTTGATAGAGACTTGGGGTTGTTTTGTTCATTATGTTAAGATGTGTGATAGAAAATACTGCTCTTATTAGAGGTAAAACATATGGAGACAAGTAGATCTTTGTTTTAGATCCTCTTATTTTTAGTTTATCTTTTCTTTATAAGTAAAAGTTAGGTCAAACAGGTTTTTAAAAAAACTCTTATAATTTAAAAAGAGCTTATTTTACACACACACACACACAAAAAGCCCTTATAAAAAAGCTCCCTGAGAGGAGCTTATTTTTATAAGCTCTTTTTTAGAAGAGAATCCTACAGTCATCGATACAACGCATAATCTCGATGAGCACTCATCGTCACACTCTCATTGTCAACACTCATCTATACAGTCCTTACCTATAGTCTCCTTTGCCTCTGTGAGCACTCATCGTCTCATCATCTGTTGCATCTCATCGTCACACTCTCACAGATTTCAGTCCTCTCCTCTGCTCTGTTAGTTTCTTACTTGCATTCGCGTTTTCTTTTTCCTTAATTCTATCAGTTGTGATTTCTAGATTTGTGCTTGTTTTTGTTTGAGCTTTTTCTTCCGCCAAAAAAAGGGTAGGTGGGGTTCTCGAGATTTCTTTCGGTTCAGATGTTTGTTAGGAATTTCTGTTTGGGCACTGTCGATTTACTTGTAAAGTTGGGGGTGAATTTATGTTTTCGTAGTGAAAAACCTAAGCTAAATCCCAAGCCTACGGTTTATGTTGTTTGTAACCTTTTTTTTTTTTTTTTTTTTTTTTTGTAAAGAATGTGTATAACTTGTATCTAGCCAGTTAGGATCGCTTAACTTTATTAGTTTGTAATATTCTGTTTCCCTAATCATTGTTGTTGATTTATCTCCTCATCAAAACTTCTTCATCATCATTTGATGTTTTCGTTTAGAAACTGAGTTAGTTAAATGTAATTCTTCTGTAAAATTCACATGGTGGAATGCTTTGTTTTATTTGAGTAATGTGGGGATGGACTTCTTCTGCTAAGTCTTAACAGTGATGGATTTATTCTGAGGGGTCTGAGTTTGATTTTCCATTTGTGTTCATTTCCTTTGCATGTGTTGCTAAGTCTCTGTCAACATAGAGTATACCAATTTACTGTTTGCTTTGTTTTCTATACATGTTATTGTTCATCTATGTCCGTTTGGTAGGCCATGATCCTGATGAACCCTTCTCTGATATGATGGATTTAGCTGATAATTAAGTACAATGATTAGAGATTATTTTTTGATATACACGCTTACTTGACTTGTTTTTGGGAGTAATGTTTTGTGTAGTTTGATTGAAAGTGGTGCTCACTGGGCTTTTATTGAAGGTATTAGAGTGGCAAGGGGGTGCCCAAAAATTACCCATACCCTGTTTGCGGATGATTCTATCTTATTTTTTGAAGCAAATATGGGTGTATGTAGAAGAGTAAAAAGACAATCAACCAGAACCCTATTGTCTGATTTAAAGATTGCATTCTTTAACTCGTTTTCTTTTGCATACTTCACTGCATCCATCATAGCAAAACGTTCATCCATCAATATTCAATCTGCTTTCACAATGTTCACTTTTTCATCTAAAAGCCAACCATTGGCATCACGAACAATGAAAGTTCATTATTCTACTGTTTTTTTTTTTTTTTAATATTTTTCTTTTCACATCAATAATGCATTGCAGTTTATGGCTAGCAAAGAAAACATAGTGCAAGGTGGGATCGATGCACCACCAAGCAAGACCTTGAAATTTGTGTAAAGGAGATTCATACTAGTGGAAAACCAAGAGCTAGTTTTAAAGCTAAGAGATGGAAAGTTGTAGTTGATGAATTTAATAAACGTGCTAATAAAAACTATAACCAAAAGCAGTTGAAAAATAGGTTAGATAATTTAAGGATTGATTGAACTACATGGAAACAATTATTAGGCAAAAATTCTGTTCTATTTGTTCTTTCCATCTTATTTGATTCAGCCAAAAGCAAGTTCTTTACAATTATTGATTTGTTAAAAACAGGAATGGAGTTACCTGAGAGGTGGACTCACAACACTGGACCGTGACTATGGATGGATTAATAACATCCACCATGATATTGGAACTCATGTCATTCATCATCTCTTTCCTCAAATCCCTCATTATCACTTAATTGAAGCAGTGAGTACATGAACTTGTGTTTACTTTAGTGTTCCAGAGTCATTATCTCATCAAGTTGGAAAATTATATTGGGAAAATCATTTTACAAGTACTTGTACTTTTTCTCAATTTTTAATTTGGTGCCTTGTGCTTTTCTCTTAATTAAATTTTTTAACCTTGCTTTGTTAGCAGCTAACGGTGATAACAAAGACAAATTTAAAAAATTTAGAGAGAGAAATGCATAGATACCAAATTTAAAATTGAAGGAAATTGTGGATACTTGCAAAATAGTTTTCTCAGTTATATTCACTGGTTAGGTTTTTATGGCTTTTTTTTGGGGGGTTATCTGTAAACTGAGGCAGCGAAGCCGGTGCTTGGAAAATACTACAGAGAGCCAAAGAAATCCAGTCCTCTTCTGTTCCAACTTATAGGAGATTTGGTAAGGCGTTTGAAGAAGGACCATTATGTTATTGAATCAATCAGATTGGGGATGTGGTGTACTACCAAACAGACCCTAAGCTCAGTGGCTCTTCTTCTAAATCAAATTGAAACCACAAAAGACCTATCTCTGATTGATTCAATAGAGGCCATACAACTCTCTGTCATGAGTTACAACTCTGGAGATTGTCAAGGCTGTGCTTGAGCTTGTGCTCTCATGGAGTTTCTGCAAGACCTGATTTGGAGTTTTTCATGGCTGACCATTTTGATTGTAAATGCTGATATTGAACAAGTGAACTCTTTTGGAAGGTGCAGGAGTTCATACATTTGATTATTTACCCCCAAAAAAATAATACTACGTTGTATGGTTTAGGAATATGTTGTAATTTATCAAATTTGTAGGATGAAAGTGTCAATATTAATGGAAAATAGAAATAGGTAATTTCATATGAATGGAATACCGGTTGACAATTTGTAAGACTGCTGAATATTTCTTGATTGTGCTCCATTGTAGTATTTTTATTTTGTAAATATATTGATAGTTTAAAGGTTATTTCATAATATACCTTTTATAATAATTTTTATTAGAAAAAGCGTTTATGATAAGAATTTTATCAAACAAATTATTTTTAATTTCAACTTTTAAGCTAAAAAATTTATATAATAACTACGCGGCTTTTAGCATTTTTTAAAGCTTTTTTTTTTTAGCTTAAAAATTAGAATAGGCTCTATATCATCATACATGTACTATCTCTTTTTTTTTTTCCTTTTTTTTTTTCCTCTGGTAAATAAATAAATGAGACCGGGATAGTTCATACAAAAAATAGTCGCTTTGGTTTTTCTAGATCTTACCTTTGTTTCTAACCTCCGTTAAATATTGATTCGCGACCCATGGAAGAAAACACCCGTTTTGTGGGGCACGTTCAAAGCCGTGGTGGCCGCAACCTCGATCATAGCTCCGGTGTTATCAAGGATATGACTACTATTTCGATCATCCTCTCGCCTTCGACTTAGCTCCCATTGCGATTGGTTTAATTAAAAGACTTTACTCTTCGTTTGGCTCTGTTCCAACATAAAAAACTCTGTTCCAACATAAAAAACAGAGCCATCGTCAATGGTGGATCTCACTCGGAACTTCATCTATAGCTATAATCTATGATGCACCGATACCGATACGACGTTTTCGATACATTGCTAATTGACATCGAAACGTTACGTCAAAAATACCAATATTTCTATAACGTCTTAGTATTAAATAATATTTTTAATATAAATAGGGTATTTCATATTAATGTGAATTATTAACAAACAAACAACCAGGTCAAAAGGGTAGCAAATAACCATTAGGTTAATTGTTAATTGTTATTGTTATACTTGAAGGGGTAGCAAATAAACAATTTTGCTAAGCATTCAAAAGACAAATGAATTAATGTGAATTATTAACAAACAAAAAACCAGGTCGAAAAATCATTATTAACAAACAAAAATCATGACGAGTACATCTTCTAAAAAGTATCTAATGTGAATTATTAACGAACAAAAATCATGACAACTATTTTTGCGAAGCATTCAAAAAACACTCACAAGTGAATTAATAACTCTTTTCAAAAAAAAAAAAAAAAATCGAAAACATCTAGAGAAGCAAAACAAATTAATGGATGAATGAATATATGAATGTTTATTATCTTGGTCAAGGACTCGACTACGGTTCTTGAATATACTACTAGAGTTTCGATTCCGGCTTTAGTTTTTCTTTTTCTCTCTTAATTTCCTTAAGTTCTATCATATGCTTTGTTCCATTGCACATGTAGGAGACATATGAAGGTACCTTCTTACATATCTCGTTGATTGGATTGCGGGCAAAATATATGATGAGGTTGATGAAGTAGATAATGATTAGGATTGCTAAACCAGCTTTAGAAGCCACCAACGTAGACATCAGAGCAACACAAGCCATGCTTCCTGAGACTACAACTATGTGACATGAGAGTATGAGATGAGGAGTATCGTTATTTGAGGCAGAGGTGTGAGACTTGTAGTAGGCGGATGAGAAGGCATAAATGAACAAGCATACTATGAAGATCTAGAGGTTTGGTGAATGTTTATCAGCAGGAGATGACTTCAGAAAGTGCATTAGAACCACTGTGGCCATCGTTATAATTAAGAATGCGAAAACAGAATGCCAAGGTTTTGTACTGTGAATGAAAAACCAGCAAACTCAGAGGATGATGATGATTTTATAATGAAATCAAATAATTAACCAATGCAGGAAATTAAAATGAGTGGGAGAGAGAGTAGTAACCTCGCAGGATCATCCATGAAGCAGAGAGCAAAGGTAAGGGGTGAGAAACCTAAAAAAAGGAGTAATTCGGGGGAATCACGTAGTGTGAAACTGTTCGAACTACTTTCTAAACTACGATAGATATGGAGCGGTTGGTGTACTGATAGATCTCCTATTCGTTCGTTCTGGATCCAACTAATAAAGCCTCGACACCCTCTCGCGTTATAATTAAGAATGCTCATCCCATAAATCAAAGATTTTATAATTAAAACTTGTTTTTGGCCTAGTGGTTGCAAGCTTTGATAACAACCTGGTATCAGAGTGGTATGACATAAGCAAGCTCTGATACCAATAGTATCAGAGTGGTATAGGGTAAGCAAGCTCTGATACCAACATGGTATCACCGTGGTATAGCGTAAGCAAGCTCTGATACCAATGGTATCGAAGTGATATAGCTTAAGCAAGCTCTGATACAAATGGTATCAGATTGGTGGGTAAACAAGCTCTCATACCAACCTGGTATCAGATTGGTATAGTATAAGCAAGCTCTGATACCATCCTGGTATTAGAGTAGTATAACGTAAGCAAGCTCTGATACCAATGGTATCCGAATGGTATAGCCTAAGCAAGCTCTGATACCAATGGTATCAATTATATAGCGTAGGTATCAGATTGGTATAGCATAAGTAATCTTTGATACCAATGGTATCCGAATGGTATAGCATAAGCAAGCTCTGATATCAATTTGGTATCAAAGTGGTACAGCATAAGCAAGCTCTGATACCAATAGTATCAAATTGGTATAGTGTAAACAAGTTCTGATACCAACCTAGTATTAGAGTGACATAGGTCAACATGCTTAGGCCATAACAAATGAACAGGGTGCGAACAGTGATGTTACATTCAAACAAAGTTGTTCCTATGAACCTTCGGATGTTACATTGAGAATATTCGTTTTCACATATAAAATTAAAATTTTTAATAATTTTTTCCCCACATATTATATAAAAGAACCGTAAGTATTGGAACATGAAAGCGTGTTTTCAAACCTTTTCGGGCAAAAAAATAAATAAATAAATAAATGGGCTTCACCAAAAAATAAAATGAAAATGAAGTCCTTATAGCCCATCTAAATATAATACACACAGCCGCGTGAGCCCAACATCATTAGCTGTAGCATCAATCACCCATCTAAATGCTCATATTTATTTTTATAAAATGCTCATATGGAGAAAATAAAATAAAGGTATTATTTTCTTTTTTTATCGATAAAACTTAATTTCATATGCAATGAAATTTCAGAATCTTTTAGGTGTTAATTAAAATGAAATAGTTTTCATGGGTCTAACGATATTTTCTTATTAAAAAAATATTAAAATAATAAAGGGAGGACTGATGGGAATTAACGACATTCCTATATTCTCTCCCAAATAAATTTTTTACATCCGAAAATAGTTAAGTCTTATGAATACACATAGTAAAAATTGTTCATTACTGAATTTACGCCTTCACCGGTAATAAATTGCACATGCTACCTTTGTTAAGTCTAATATATGAAGCTTTCTTATAGATTTTTTTTTTTCCAACTTTCCGATTGAAAATTTTATTGCTGAGATGAGTATAAGTCAGAGCAATGTTGCTGCGTGTGTGCAGTTTTCATAGAGTAACGTTACAATTTTTAATGGGGGCTTTTCCCAATTTCTCCAGAAGTAAATCTGCCTATTATTCATAAAAAATATTGAAATGTTGGCAAAAAAAATTAGTATTGAAATAAAAGTACGCTCTTAGTTATTGAATTAATAACCAAAAAACCTATTGAAGGCTTGAGGGAATTGTTCCTTCTTTTTATATATATTTTTTAAAAAAATTTGAATTGGCAGGTTTACAACTTGAAAACACCAACAAAAAAAAAAAAGGAAAAAGAAAAGTAACACCTACATAAATTACAACAAGTCCTCCCTAAACTGATTAGAGCAATCGGGGATGGGAGTGGTTACGGTCCACCGCTCAAAAATAAGTAAATTATCGGTAAATTCTGAAAAAAAAAAAAAAAAAAAAAAAAAAAAAAAAAAAAAAAAAAAAAAAAAACTCAACCATTCAAGCTTCAATCCAACGACCGAGATCCAGGCAAGGATGGAAGAGGATATTAAGGTAGTGGATTGAAGTTGAACCCTGGATATTGCAAAACAATCATTTCTCCAGTAAGATTATGGGCCTCCTTGGTAAGGAGATGTGAACTCAGGATGGTGGTGCATAGAGCATATCTAATTAAAATGTTCCACTCAGAAAGCAGAATAAATGAAGTTCCATTTCTCAACTATATCCTTCAATCATAATTAAATGTTATATCTTATTAGTCATTAACATAAGTCCCGGCTGATTTTTTTTTAGAGATTACAAAAGCATAACATATGTTGTGTATCTTTAGATTATCAGTTTATAAGTCAAACAAATTTAAATTAGTTAAGAGAAAACTATAAACATAAATATTTTAAAGTAACTTATTTAATTTTGTTAATCTTTAAAAAAAAAAAAAAAAAAAAGGGTAGAGCCTCAATAAAGCTCAATTTTTCTTCACTCACCGTCCAGTAGAATCACCTTTTTTCTTTGTACCATTCAATAAAATAGCCTCTTTGGATCCACATCAGCTACTTAACGCATTATATGACGTCATTTTATGATCGAGACGACATCACTTTACACCAAGACCACGTCACTTTACGGGATGAGCTGAACACCTAATGTGATCCGCAACGCTTATGGGACATCCGATCAGATTGAATTGATACCATTCAACATAACAAGAATAAGACGTTGCTCCAAAAAGATTGGGAAAATGCATTTAAAGCGCCTTTTTAGAGGAAAAAAAATCTCAAAAAGACGCTAAGATTGAAAATCCTAAAAAATGTCCAAAGGATTTTCGAATCTAGTGAGTTGTTGATGGGCCGATATAGTTGTTAACCGGGTTTGATATTGTTTTTAATATAACTGATTTAGTTGTTAAAATATTGTTGTTAATTTGGTGATTTAGTTGTTAACGGGTATTGATTTTGTTGTTAATTTGGTGATTTAGTTGTTAACGGTATTGATTTTGTTGTTAATTTGGTGATTTAGTTATTAAAGTTTAATGAATTTATACTGAGAAAAGGCACTTGGGCCCTTTTTGGGATTTTCAAATCTTGGGGCCATTTTTAAAAAAAAAAAAAAAATTCTCCAAAAAGGGCCCCCATATGGATTTTCCCAAAAAGATTTCTTCCAAGAACCAATTTCTTAAGCACACGTTTGGCTTGGCAACAGGAAAGTCCAAGAGGATCAGGAGGGGGGCACGTGATTATTACAATTATTATTATATCATTATAATCATTAATCAGAAAAAGTACAGGGACTTTCAGCTAGCTTATACCATTATTATCATAATAACGAAGTGGGATATATTATTGATCAAGTACATTTTTTTCCTAGAATAATCTCAAACTGTACTTTGTATGACGACAAATCCTGAAGTCCTCCGCAATATTTTCCATGAAGTTCACCACTCACCAACGATTCTTCATTCAAGGGAACCAAAATTTAATGACTTTATTTCTTTTTTAAAGTTATGTAATTTTTCTATACGGCCAGAAAAAAAAAAAAAAAATTCTTAAAATATTGGGGAGTGCCATAAGTCTGACCTGAAAGATAAAAACTGCCGGGATATACAAGAACGCTACGAATTACATGTGTCTTGAAAATGATTGATTCTGCATTTGATGAAAGAGTTGATATCAACTAAAATATTTGAAAAAAATCTAAACTATGTGGTACTTATACTTCTGCCCCAGATTGAATCTATTGATATGATGATTGAACCCAGTGAAAACTAATGTTCCTACGGCTTCAACTCCTTGGTCCCATGCATCGTCAATCTGTTTGTTAATCCAGCGAAACCAAAGTAAAATAAACAAGAGTGACAAAAAAATGATATGCAGTAATCAAACAGTACCCATATATAGTGTTCAAAAACAGTACCCATATATCAATGATCAACATCAATATATATATATAGATAAAAAAATTCTATAGGAATCCATGCTATTGATAAAATGCAGCAACCAGCAAGTATGGCTCACAGTGAACAGAACAAATCCGCGTTCAGTTTAACGCAAGAGCTCAATATATACATATTTAAGTTACCTTCCTTCTAAGAAAATAGATTCTCAGCTTATTTCAAAGATGCGTTAAAAAGAGTGTTCGTCTTTGATCCAGACTGTTCATATGTTATACAAAAATGGATGCAAAATTAACAAGTCTTTTAATTGCCAAGTTAAAAATAATAATGATTAAAACTTAAGAACAGAAATTCTGAAGCTACACAACCCAGATAAAATCTTGACAGTCTAAATCTTATCTCCAAGATGAACACAATGTAGTTATTCTTGCTAGAAGGCATCACCTGTTTACGCTCAACTGAACTTAACTTTTGTAGAAGATAATCTTTCACATCCATGTTTCCAGGGGGATTTCCAATTCCTACAGAATCCATAACCTGATAAATTCAATACTGCTGAAACTGCTATTAATACAGCATCTTTCAGTAATAGAACATAAGGGACTTACCGATGCAAAGTCGAGGAAATGAACGAGAGCCATCCAAATGGCCAATTACATTCTTAACTCTGTAACAATCTACCACAAGTTACATAACTCTCAAGTATGATTTTCCGGTAGGTTACAGCATGTATAGAAATATATTGCTACTGATATCTAAAATAACATACTGTTACAATAGTTTGAGGCTGATGATTAAAATAAATTGTGTTAATTAAATAGACACCTAGGAGCCTAACAAAGTAAAGAAAGCAATAAAGCCTCCTTTTGGCATCTTCTTTGTTTCTCTATGTAGAAGCACAGAGAATATAGTCTGAATGTGTTATCTATTCATGTACATATGATGTGTATTTATACAATAGGAGAGAGAGCCTTAGTATTGATGGCTCTTAATGAGGATTTCCCTAATCCCTGATTTATAGGGATTCTACTTGATTACAATATAATTCCTGATTTCATAACACTCCCCCTCAAGTTGGAGCATAGATGTTAATCAAGTCCAACTTGTTACAAAGATAATCAACCCGAGTCCCATTTAAAGCCTTAGTCAGAAGGTCACCCAATTGGTCACTAGATCGCACATGCCCTGTAGAAATAAAGTTCTCCTTGATCTTATCGCGTACAAAGTGACAATTAATCTCAATGTGTTTTGTACGTTCATGAAACACAGAGTTGGAGGCTATGTGAAGAGCAGTTTTATTATCAAACCACAACTTCGCAGGTAATGACGTGGCAAGGCCAACCTCCTTCATTAATTGGTGAATCCACACAATTTCTTGTACTGACTGAGACATGGCTCTATACTCAGCTTTTGCACTCGACTTAGAGACCACATCTTGCTTCTTACTCCTCCATGATACTAAATTTCCACCCACAAACACACAATATCCTGTGATGGATATTGGGAAAAAACAAAGAAACAAAGAAAGGTCAAGCACAAGGTTTTGGTTGGTCACAATAAGGCAATAAATATGCCAACTTTAGTTCCATTAAAGTCAAATAACCCCTTGAGTTTAGTAATATTGCTTTTCTCTAATGTGGGTTAGAGCTTCATCCCTCCTTCTGTCTCTTTTGACACTAACTGCCTTGTTTTTTTATGACTTTCGAGATAAGTAAATGAGATGAGTTTAATTTGATGTGCAGAAAAACACTTAAATAAAAACATTTTTTAGTGATTCCCAAACAAGCACTAAACACCCCCCACAATTTTCCCCATCACGATTGGATGGGATATTATTGAAGTATCTCAATTTTCATAAATCTTCTGGTCACATTTATGTGCGATGCCTAAATACATAGACGAAGAAAGAATGATTGAAAATTCATAGACGAAGCACATTACCTAAATCCCAGCACAGTACTAACAAAGAAAAGAGCTAAAGAGCAATCCACATATAACTTTGAAATGCATGACCAAGAGATGAAGTTAATTGGTCAAGTTTCCACACCAAATTAAACAGTGTCTGTGGACTGTGAGCTCAATAAAGTAAGGCCTTTTCACTGATGCTAAAATTTGACTGTTATGGTTTGAAATGACATATATGAATGAACCAATCAGAGAGTTTAAGGCACAAACCTCTATCTTTATACTTCTCGTATAATTGATTCAGCCCTGTATAATTGGAGTTTGTTAAGCCACTGCCTCAATCCCAAACAATGAACAACAATAGTAAGATAAAAGAAGACTAGAAACTAGATGCCATGGCTTCAAATGAGGAAAAAACAATATAACTGTCATGCACCATAACTTACAATAGCAAACAAGAAACCAGTATGCTGATAAACACCCTCAAGCAGTAAACACACCGAAAATTTGTCTTTGCTATTCTTAAAGCAGCACCAACAAGTAACAACCAGAGCACGTCAGCCACCTGCAACACCAAGACACCACTAGATCTATGCACAGCCACCAGAATCCACCACCAGTCCTAACATATTGGAAATATTAAAAACAAAAGACTCACTTATCACCCAAAAAACAAAAACAAAAGACTTACGTGATTAGGAGCGACAAGGAGAAGCCTTGAAACTTAAGAATTACCATCTCGTTTGCAATTTTCCATCCATAGCATAAAAGCCTTCAAACTTTGTCCTTAGGCCCTCTCCATTTCCACCATTGTTGCTGCTACCACATAGATCCCTTCGAAAAGAGAGGGAGAGACGTGAGCATTCTCCAGCAGTTCAAGATTGATTCAGTAGAAAACGTTCATACCACCGTAAATCACACCAAACTTCCACATGTGAACAGCCAGTTCATATGAATGATCTCATAATTAAACACAATACTTCTGTGAAAAACCTGAGTAACAAGTAAAGCAGGCAGGGATGAACGAAGGAGGCTAGGGTTTGGTTACAGTTACGCATTGACGAAAGAGGTTTTTGATGTCCGCCGCCGATAACGACCATGGTAGATTAAACACGCAGAGCTTCTCCATTATGTTGGTAGCTTCCTGGGTTTGCTCTGGTTTGTCTTCTGTTGCCTCCTCTTGCAGCGTAGTGTTGGAGTTGATGGAAGATAAAATTGAGGGGGCAAGGCAGCTGGGGGAAATGGGAAAAAGAGGAGTGGGGATGTTGAAAAGATATTGAAGAAATTTGTCTGTGTCCGGAATCGAACTGGGAACGTCTAGTGTGTGGTGTGAGACTAGTGTGGTAACCAAAACCACCATTCAGAGGAGTTGTCCCATGATTCCTTCAAAAACAATATAGTGTATATACCAACACTGGCACTGCTTCACTCCAAATATATCTTCTCTGGATATACGGACAACAAGCAGACCCCATCTCAAACTGTGTGCAATGGATCTTCAGGATGCATCCAAGAACATATATGCGTAAGGACCCTGCACAGTTGCTTTTAAATTTTAGTAATCTTTGATTAGGCATTTTAATTTTCAACAATGTAATTCTGCTTCTTTTTTCACATGCTCGATGTTAATTTCTGCTATGAACATTTAGACTGTTTCTCCATTAATATATCTTGGTCACTTTACCAAAACAAAAAGAAAACTCAATTACATTTCCTTTTAAAAAAACAAAAAAACAAAAAACAAAAAATAGGATAGAAGGTCAAATTGTATTCAAAAAAAAAAAAAACACTGTTAAATAAGTATATATGGGTATATCTTTGATATAGTTAAACTTCTCTCAGTTGATTACTATTCTAATCAAATCAAATATCAAATAAGACAAATTTATGTGTGATGCCTTTTATACTCATTATCTTACTATTCAATTAAGTTTCTTGGATTCAGGTATAAAAAATAAAAAATTTCTTGGACAAATCGGTGAAGGACTTATAAGTATATACTATTCATTTCATCTTCATATATATTATCAAATTTGCCTTTCGGAGCTGTCAAATGCATGCAAATTAGATAAAATTCTGGATTGTGTGTCTCATAGTCTTGGTCGTCAAATGAGGGTGTCTCCGGATCATATATACATATCATGTAATTATATAGCACCACTGTCCCTGCAAGCAGTGGCGGACCTACGTTGGTGCCAATGTGGACAAGTGCAAACACAATATATATATAATTTGAAAGAAATTAATGACAGTATGTATAGGTAGTGTAGATGGTTAATACTGAAGTCTCTTCTCTTGTTCAACAGATCACCGGTTCGAACCTCGCCAAGTTCCTTTCACCCTATTTTTTTTTTTCCCATTTTCCCATTTCCTTTCGTTCTCTTTCTCTGGCCTCTCCCGTCACCCATTTTCCCATTTCCTGTCGTTCTCGTTCTCTGGCCTCTCCCATCACCAATTCTCCAAATCGTGCCGCCACGCTCTCTGCCTCGTCCGTCGTCGCTCAACCGTGGAACAGCCCTCTCTCGTCTCAAGGTAATTTTCCTTTGCTAATTTTGAATTCCTTTGGTCAATCATTGTTGTTCTGAACCAAAATAAAGTTTGTTGTTCAGGATTTTATGCGGCTTTCTTTCTTCTTCTCTCCACTGTTCATTGTTGTGGTTAGCTTTCTAGGGTTTTATTTTGGATTTGAGTACCGTGAAGTTGTTTGTTTATGTATTTATTTGGTTATTTTTTCCCCCAAGTCATAGCTAATTGTGGTGTCTCGACCTCAAACTATACTGTTATTTTTTCAGGGGGCTGATTATGAGTACCGGCATAATGAGATTGCAAGGCTAAATCCAACGGATTCTTTGTCGGTACCGTTATCTCGAGCCGCCTTAATCCAACATGTGCTTTTAGACATCCTGTGAGTCTATATCTTGTTGCTATTTCATTATCGAGACATGTTTGTTTAGATTTGCCTTCTTGATTGTAAATGCATTTGTATCTCTAACTCTGTTACCTATGTATAATTGCATATCTTGAGCTAATTTTATAATATACTTGTTTGGATCATATAGCCTTGGCATGGTTGAGGATAAGTGATAATTGGTTTAACTTATGCATGATAACTTAAAAAAAAATAAAAAAAATCGGGGTGCTGCCCCTGAATCCCGGAATCCCACTACTAATTGTGTACCCACAAACCTAGAATCTTGGATCCGCCACTGCCTGCAAGAATATAAAAGGAAGCTTTTTGTTTCAATATAAGCTGTGTATCTCCTCTGTTATCCTCCCCTGTTTTCCTTCAAACTGAATCGGGCTTGTATCTGACATCTCCCCTGTTTTGTCAAATATAACATTAGTATTATTAATTCAGGGGCAATAAGCATATTAGATTTATCAAATGCATCATTTTAATTAATTACACATACTGTCTAGTATGTTAATTCATCCATAATTTAATTCTCATAATTGACATGTTTGTTTTTTCATTTATATTATATCATTTGTGAGGATTTAATTTTACTCATGATGTTACAAGATATGTATAATTTCAATTTGAATAGATTCTAACTAAAGCATGTTTTTGCACAAAGATTTTTTTCCCCTCTTTGACCTCATTTTTCTGCACAAAGATGATGTTATTTGGATGATCCTATGATTTTTTTGGGTGGTTCTTCCAAATCCAAAGTTTATGATGCTTTGATGGCTGGCTTATATAAAGTGGAAAATAAATCTCTCTGTTGAAACCTTGAAACAACACCTAGGTAATGTTATGTAGCACCTTAGGTTTCAGACAATCAAATTATATTTATCTTTTAACATAAAGGAAAAATCAATTGACAAGTAATAGATTTAATATATACGCTATCAAGGTTTCATTTACAACTCATATTTAACTTTTTAAAATTCTAATTAAATCGCTGAAATACATAGAATACAAATTCAGGCTTACATTTGTTAATAATTTCTTAATAAGGCTAATAGGCCTAATTAGGTATTGCTAAATATTTTTAAAATTAGAGACCCAAATTGTAACATCTCATTTTCAAAAGCAGTATATATATTTTTTTCATCGAGTAGAGCATCGAGCGATTGAGTAATCGATATTTATATTCAAAATGCCGTAAGTCCGGGTCGACATGCGGTACGTTATACCGAGTGTTTTCAAAAGTAAATAACGAAAGAAGAAATTCTTCACTGAGTCCCTATGCGTGCCGCTTGCCTTTCTCCTCGATCATCTATCCCTCCCGACCCGACGACGCTATGTTAAGAGCCGAGGTTCAATACCCATTGAACCTCGTGTAATTAACCTCATGCTTATGTAACAGCTATGTATGACAGATATTCATGACATTACAACAATAATCAATACAAAAGCCCATAACGAGATGGATGATTAGAAATACATAACCACGTATGTAAGATAATAACAAGATGTAACATAACCACGTATGCTACAAAGAATAGTTAAAACATAACCTCGTATGTGACATAACCACGTATGTAAGTCTTAGTCAATGAACACAACAATCATATATAATCATACAATAAGCATCGAGCTAGTGTTAAGACGTGAACGTACCTTCGTTGATGAATACGTACGTTTGTCGGTCGAAAATGCGTTCACGATATCCTATGAGGGTAATATCGCATTTATTAATTCCCAAACAATATCCTAATAGATATCTTAGTCACAAATGACTATTTTGCCCTTGCAACATTTATTTTTCACTTTATTCCTTCAAAATTCGTAGAACAACGCCGGTACAAATCAAGGGCAGCATTTCGTCTATCTTTGAAAAATCAGAATTAATTCTAGAAAAATAGAAACGAGGATCCATAAAATTAATTGGAATCCTTAGGATGTCTATTTGCAAGTAAAAATAATAAATTCTTCCCATATTACACAAATCACTCCCAGGTTTTAAGTTTTGAACCTTTGCCCAGAATTTTTCCAGAAATTCGTAGCCTAAATTTGAAGATTTTTATCTCTCTGTACAGAAATCATTTTGACATGTTCTTGACATATTTAAAAATCCCTATGTGTCTATTTTAACCATGAATTTTCTCAGAATTTTGTGACCATATTTTCAATATGAAATTCTGGCGTTTTCATCCTTGTCTCCGAAATTCCAAACCAATGAAATTTCGCCAACTTCGTTACTTTGATGTTTTTCTTCCGGAAATTTTTCCCTAACCCTTCCTTCATCAATTTTTCTAAATAAAGCTATTTTTAACCATAAAAACATGAAAATAAAACTACTCTAGAATTTTTAAGATTAAAACACAACTATCTATGAATTTAAAACTCAAAACTCAAGAACTTGCTTACCTATGCTTGAACTCATTCAAGCTACTTCCCACTCAACCTCACTTCTCTCTAATTTCATATTGCTCTTGCTTGTTTGGTGTGAAGAATGAAGAGAGGTTTGCTCTCTATTTATAGGCTCCAAGCAACCCCTTTCAACAAGCTATCTCTTCCCTCTTGGCTTTGGACTTGTGTTTTCTATTATGCCACATAAACAATAATTCTATGGCTAGAAGGGAGGATGAATCATCACATTTTACTCCCTTTGACCTTGCATTGTTGGCTCTTCCATGTTCCACCACCTCTTGTCCTTGTCTCTTAACTTGCCTTGTTGGCCCTTTCTACTTCTCATATTTATCTATGGAACACACATTGAGCCAACAAGGCTCTTCTCCTTTAATCACTACACACACAATTGCCACATCTCCCCCTTTACTCCATGCATTCTTGCTTGTTGTTTCCATGGTCTCACATATTCCACATCTTTAGCTCTTATTGGTTCATGAATTACCACTTGGATTTAGGTTTTAACTGAAGTAATTAATTTAAACCTTTGGCTAATTATTTCCAACAAGGTGCTCTTAAATATTATTAGGCTTATTTGATTGGTTACAATATTAATCATAATCATTAGAAGCTACTTATATGCTAATCTTAGTCCTTTATTAGCCATTGATTTTTAATTAGGTCACACATCCCAATTTAAAATATGTAATTAAATTGATCATGAAAGTTTTATGAAATTAATCTAGTTAATGTAGATTTAATTGTCTACTAATTGTTGGCAATTTTCTTTTATTGGATTAATTATTTTCTCACAACTTTTGGGTTTACTTTGGTCATTTATGCACCATGCATTAATTTAATAATCATAGGGCAACTTATGGTCCCTAAAATAAAATTGGGTTTTTGCCTCTTTAAATTCCAAGGAAAATAATCAAATAAATTACCAAGATTAGAGACAATATACTTTCCTATTTTAAATAGGTATTATTTTGCCAAATTATAATATTCAAGAGAAATATGAATTTTGGGGTATTTTATGATCCCAAAATAAAATTAGAGAATTTGGTTTTTGATTACCTTAATTCTTAGAGGAAATTCCCTAAATTAACATAAATATGTTACTCAAATTTTGAGACCACATATTCACCTATTTTTAATAGGCACTATTTATCAAAATATAATATTTATGATAAATATGAATTTTAAGGTATTACACAAATGCCCTTTCATAATTAAAAAATTGATGGTGAATATAGGCCTTAATTTGGTTTTGACTATTTCATCTAAATTTAATTGGGATTACCCCTTTAAATAGTTTTATCTTCTTGCCATCATATGAGGACTCCAAAGAAATTAAAGTTAAGTATTTTTATGATTTTATCACATAAATCGCGACAATTCTTTATCCACATGCTCAAAAATGCAACTTTGCTTCATAACATGTCAATTATCCAACTGATAAAATTACATTTAATTTCCCAAATTCTAAAAACTTTTAGGATGAGTTTTCATGAAAATTATAATTATGTCTTAAAAAATTATGTTAAACGACTTATTAAATTAATTAACCAATCAACTAATTAATAGAGTTTTGGGAAATTTATTAATAAGATTATTTAAACTTAGACATGTTTGAAAACCATATAATATATACGCTTCAAAAGTTCGATAGAACTTTGGTGCTAGAAAATATTCATAATGGTTAAATTTGTTTCCTTCAAATTTTTATTATCAGTTTTTTGTTTTTTGTTTTTTCTAAACACATGCGCCCTCCTATTTGAGGTAATTCTGTTTAAAGCAATATTTGACAGTAAATATGGGCACATCTTCAAGTGATATATTTAAAAGTTTTTGAGAAAAAAATTCATATATAACATAGGCAGTCTAATTTTAGAAAGAAACAAATACAATTCAAAATTTCATATTCAAGAGATCCCACAAAAGATATTGAATTTCAAAAATGTTTTTACATTTTAAACCATCTCCAAAATTATAATGTCTCTTTTAGGGTATGTTTGGTTGGGGGAGGGGAGGGGGAGGGAAAGAAAATGGAGAGAGAGAAAAGTTATTTGTGGTGGGGCCCACAAAATTTTTCTCCTCTTTTAATATTTTCCCTCCATTTTCCTCTCCCTCCCCTCCCCTTTCCTTTTAAACTATTGAGGGGCATTTTGATCATTTAACAACATTTGTAAATCTCAAATTTCTTTTCTTGACTTGATTATGAATTTGTTAAAATGTTATGCCTTAATTTGAATTTTGATATTTCAATTAATTTTAATTTGGATTTTTCCTTATTTGTGTGTCTTTTAAATATGGCTTAGATACTTATTAGAATAATTTTTTGTTTGTACACTTCTAATTAGTTTGATTATATAAATGTGCAGCTCAAATCCTTGGCATGCTCTGTTTGCGTTTCAAATTCTAATGACAGGGACGAATACGATTTTCCAAATACACTTCCCCAAATCATTGATTAATTTTGTATCGGGAATTATGGTATATATAAATATATATGTAATCACTCATCTGCTTTGTCACCTATGGAGTGAGTTACAATGCTCTTTCTGTAGTTACTTAGACGAAAAGTCTCATCCTATATTAACATTTTTCACCAATTTATATCATCAAGTTACCTATTTATATTATCAATGAGGATATCAATTAAGTTCTTTTTATAAAAATAAAAAAAAATTATTTCATATTTTCAAGATATAATAGGTTAATTAGATTTTTTAATTTTATTATCATTACATGAATTTTTTAACCCACATAAATTTCTTCTAAAACAAAAATAAGTTATACAAAATTTCTTGTTTAATATATAAGATAAATTATAAAAGATCTTGACTTTTATTAAAACTATATAATTCCATTTTCAATTAAAATTTTTATTAATTTTAAAAAATATAATTTTTGAAAATTGAAGAATGCGTAATTTTTTTCATAGATACATATTCAAGTTGTGAAAATTTAGAAAATCATTGTTTAATTTAATGAAACTTAGAATTTTGTATTAGTTTTAAAAATAGAATGAGGAAGAGAATATAAGAGGGAATGAAGAAGATCTTATTATGGGCATTTTAGTACTTTTAATTTTATATTTTTATATTTAGTCTTTCTAAATAATTACAATTTTTATGGTCATTCTCTATAAATATCTTTTCCTTTAGGTCCTTTATTCTAATTTTCCCTAATAATAGTGATTGGGCTTCATTACACGTAACAAGCTAAAGACCAATGTTTTGAAACCGGACCGGACGGTTTGGACCCGAAACCGCAAACCGCCGGAAACCGTGCGAGTTAAGGGGTGACCACAGGTTTCGAGTTGACTCGGAGTCAACTCGGCCAACTCGGTCGAACCGGCCGAGTTGACCGAGTCTCATGGATTTTTTTTTTTAAATGTCGCCCAAGAAATAGAAGGAGAAGAAGAAGGGATCGAAGACGAAGAATCACTCCATCCGTGAAACCTTGTTTAACTCCACTACCATCCAAGGTCGTCTCCATCGTCTAGATCCTGCCATCACCGGTCATCTACTTCAAAGATCGTCTCCATCAAGTCCATAAAAAAAAAGGAGAAGCAGAAGAAAACAGAGATTAAGTGCGACGACGGCGGCGACAACAAGCAAACCAAGGGTATGTTTTCCTTCTTTGCCGACCAAGGAGAGGTCGCTGGCGATGAACGTTGAGGGCGACGAAGGCTATGGGCATGGGGGTTGTGCTTGCGATGGAGGGAGTTTTTCTTTCATGAGTGAGAAAGATGAGAATGAGATCGTCGTTTGAGTGCTTGCCGAGTCGGGAGGAGGAGGAAAGTGGGAATGGTTTAACGTATGACACTATGAATCCGTTTCCGGGCAAAATTGCTCCTCAACGAAAACTTCCATGGCAAAAATGATACTTCCGGGGCAAAATTGCTACGTCTTGTGAACTTCCGTGGCATTTTTGGTCCAGAAAAAACTTCCGTCTTACCGGTGCTCCTGAACGAAAACTTTCATGGCATTTAAGACCCTTATCCCTAATAAATATTCATCAATAAACTTGCCTCGGATATGAAGGGTAATTGAAAACCTTTCATAAAGCTTTTGTCATCTCCAACACCACCACCTAAACCTATTCTACCATTAGTCACATCAACCAAGGCGTAATTGATCTTTCTTTCTTTCTTTCTTTTTTTAAAAAAATATATCAATATAATATTATTTATTTTAATTCAATTATATTTTTTAATTAATACCCTGGTCGACCTAATCGACCCTTAACCTAGTACCTCGGTCGATTCACCGACGGTCCGATTTTCAAAACCTTGCTAAAGACAACCACCATCGAAAGAAACATACCCTTGATACCGGGCTATAACAAATAAATTGGCTTGACCCCCCCCCCCCCCCCCCAAAAAAAAAAAAAAAAAAAAAAAAATCCTGTGAGTCCCCCTTAAGTCAATTGGCTAGTTTATTCTACCATTAGTCACATCAACCAAGGCGTAATTGATCTCTCTTTCTTTCTTTTTTTTTTAAAAAAATATATCAATATAATATTATTTATTTTAATTCAATTATATTTTTTAATTAATATTGGTCCACCCAATCGACCCTTAATCTAGTACCTCCACGGTTCACCGACCGGTCCAATTTTCAAAACCTTGCTAAAGACAACCAACCATCGAAAGAAACATACCCTTGATACCGGGCTATAACAAATAAATTGGCTTGACCCCCCCCCCCCAAAAAAAAAAAAAAAAAAAAAAAAAAAAAAAAAAATCCTGTGAGTCACCCCTTAAGTCAATTGGCTAGTTCAAGGGCTTCTAGGCTAACATAAAACTTGCCTTGTTCCTGTTAATAGAATCAACCTCAATTTTCATTGATGATAAATTATTATTTACATGATACAAATCAACCACCTTGAGTTTAACAATAATCTTCCGTCACTTGAGGGCGATTAACAACTAACATTAATTCTAAGGATCTATGAGGGACTTCCCTCTCTAGATAGAGACTCATAGTAACCTCTCTTTTAAATGGTGTGGATCTTATTATTCTACATGTAACATTCCAACTTTTATTTACCATAATTAAGTACTATTAGTATGTAATTTATTAGGTAGCTTGAGGTTTAAAGAAGATCTAGAGGTATATAATTAAGAGCATTATTGTCAAACTCGCGAGTTGACTCTCCTTTTACCGTTTTTACGCTTCTAGCTTACAAAAACGAGTCGAGTTAGTGGTAAACTCGGTTAAACTCATGAGTTTATACATCGAGTTTACCGTTGTGTTAACTTACATCGTTAAACTCGTGTTAACTTTTTTGATTTAATCATGCTCATCAACGGCTTTATATAGAAATTTCTTTAGTAAATATTATAAATGATGAATGTTGATGGATTTAATTTCAATTATTTGGATTTAAAAGATATTTAAATCAAATTGTTATCATTTTTATATTTTAATTATTTAATTATACACTAGTGATACCTATTTAATAATAAAAATAAACTTTTACGAGTTTACGATTCGAGTTTACGATACGAGTTTACGTTACTATCACAAGTTTGCTTAAACTCATGAGTTTGACAACCTTGATTAAAAGAATAATGGAACATCGGAATATGGTAAAAAATAATAATAATAAGGTAGCATATTTATTAATATTGAATTGAGTTTTATAGAATTATTTATGGTGATTGAAAATTAGCATGTAAATATTTTCCCGACACGCACATGTAATCTATCCGGACACATTTGGAAACCACTATGAATCTGGATCAAGCATTTGTCATACTGGTAGGATACAATGACTGTTATTTAAATAACAATCCTTGTAAACTTACAACAACAGTTTTTAAAATAACAGTGTTTGTAAGTCATAAACTTTTAACGACATGCACATATACTATCCCCTAAAAACAATCATATAAAGGTCTTAAAAACGGACATTAAATGTGTCTTTTGCGTAGTATGTGTGCCTAAAATACCTAAAATACCTCATTTGGAAACCACTATGAATCTGGATCAAGCATTTGTCATATCGGTAGGATACAATGACTGTTATTTAAATAACAATCCTTGTAAACTTACAACAACAGTTTTAAAATAACAAAGTTTGTAAGTCATAAACTTTTAACGACATGCACATATACTATCCCCCCGAAAACAATCATATAAAGGTCTTAAAAACGGACATTAAATGTGTCTTTTGCAGTAGTATGTGTGCCTAAAATACCTAAAATACCTCATTTGGAAACCACTATGAATCTGGATCAAGCATTTGTCATACTGGTAGGATACAATGACTGTTTTTTAAATAACAATCCTTGTAAACTTACAACAACAGCTTTTAAAATAACAAATGTTTGTAAGTCATAAACTTTTAACGACATGCACATATACTATCCCCCGAAAACAATCATATAAAGGTCTTAAAAAACGGACATTAAATGTGTCTTTTGCAGTAGTATGTGTGCCTAAAATACCTCATTTAATTTTTAACTCCATTGATGAAAGCCCTTTAATAAATGCAAACAATAGGAATAGCTTGAGAAAAAAAATTATAAATTTGGGGGTAAAATGGATTGAAGTCTTATATTTGTTAGAACCAAAACAAATTCATCAATTAACTATTACACTTATTACACTAATGACCAGAAGGAGTACAAATCTGAGAGACAAATTGGATTGAGCTCTTTCTACATTTAGTATTAAAGTAGACCCCTAACTAGCTCATACATTTAGCACATGAGGAATATATTCCTTAATATATAAATTTAAACGAAAAATTATAAATATATATATAGAGAGAGAGAGGGAGACTGAAATCCAAGCCTGATATTGATGACCATCAACTGGGCAATTCCTAATATATATATATATATATAGAGAGAGAGAGAGAGAGAGAGAGAGAGAGAGAGAGATGTGTAAGGGTGGGATGACCATCAACTGGGCAATTCCTAATATATATATGGGGAGAGAGAGAGAGATGTGTAAGGGTGGGTGCATCTTCCATGTATCCCCAAAATGAAAAATTATAAATATATATATAGAGAGAGAGAGAGACTGAAATCCAAGCCTGATATTGATGACCATCAACTGGGAAATTCCTAATATATATATATATAGAGAGAGAGAGAGAGATGTGTAAGGGTGGGATGACCATCAACTGGGCAATTCCTAATATATATATGGAGAGAGAGAGAGATGTACAAGGGTGGATCACCATCAACTGGGCAATTCCTAATATATAGATGGAGAGATAGAGAGATGTGTAAGGGTGGGTGCATCTTCCATGTATCCCCAAAATGAAAACTACTTAAGGTTGTTCTTTTGATTTTTAGTTGAAGAGGATGCTGTCTCTTACCACTGCCCTATTTATAAATTCATTTTAACTAAATCTCACATATCAAGAAAAGTTAGTTGACACAATGATTATGGAGTAAATTTTTAACTTTGCCCTCATTTATGAGTGAGTATTTTTCAACTGTTTCTTCTCTCTCTATCCTCATGGGTGCAATTAATATGGGTAAAATTGTCACAATCTCATTTATTACTTGAAACTGGATTTACAAATAAGACTAATTTTTTTAGTTAAACGGATTTATAAATAAGACCAGAGTGGTACTTATTCAACGTTTGTTGATTTTTGGATTTCAAATAATCCTCATCAAAATATGAATTGAATACATTTAAGGCGCCACTTGCAAGTAGATATTTAAAAGGAGTGCATAATTGATTGCATAACCGTTTGAGCAATCACGCATGAGCCACTTGCAAGTAGATATTTAAATTTCTTATCACTCTCGTCTTTGCCGCCAGAATTGCCAACCCAATCTTCAAAATAGTGCAAGCTCATACTAATTACTCCTACTTATTAAAAAAATGTGTGATGATTTTCTTAAAGCATCACTTTTTTAACTATTCACATTGGAAATTACTCACTTGATATAGAAAAAGCTCCTTTAATATATATGTGCACTTAGTAGGGAAAGTTTAGGGAAATTATAATTAAATTCATTTTAAATAATCAAAAGGCCTAACCTACCTTTAGTTTTTTTCTAACTACATACTCCCTCCAGTCCTAATTATAAGACCTAGTTGACTTTTTGAAAAGATTAAGGAAGCTAATTAAATTATTTTAGAGTATTTTTATTTTTATTTTTTTCTTCAAACTAATTAGTTTGACTAATAAACTAATATATAATGTAAGGATACAAAACATATGAAATGATTAAGATCTTATTTAGCTTCCTTAATCTCTCCGAAAAAAGTCAACTGGCTTATAATTGTGACCGGAGGTAGTAGAAGCTTTATGATCTTTTAACAATATTAAAAAAGTGCTAACTAGACTTATTGTTCTGAATATGAATTTATTAACAGTATATGTCCTGATTAAAAAGCAAGGCTCTTGTATTCAAGACAAAAGGGACCACTTAGTAGCTTATCCAAAAAAGGGGCCACTATTATCATACAACTATACAAGGAAATGGTTAAATGAGGCCCTTGAATTCCTTGGATGGTTTCTTTTACTCAGCTGCTCCCCTGACATAATATAGACAAAAACAAGTTTCTAAATGTAAAATTTTTTATAATCTATTTTTAATTATTAATCCTTGTTTGGATGAAATGAAAATGAGGCTGAAAAGAGAAATATGGAGAGAAATAATGAGAGGAATGAGTTTTCTCCTATTTGAATGAGAGAGGAAAAATAGGAGGAAGGAAAATTTGCGAGAAAAATGGGGTGTGGGATCCACCTCATTTTTCACCCATGTTTTCTCTCAGCACGTGGGGAGCTTTGGGTCCGGTTTCTCTCCATCCTCTCTTTGTCCATCTCTCCTCATCCTCGATCTCGACCATTGAAATTTTGATCTAATAGCATGTTTTTCGAACTACCGCATGCGGTATTTCAAAAAAAAAAGATGTGGACTGTTGGATTAAAATTTCAACGGTCGGATCTAAGGATGAGGAGGGATGGGCGAGAGAGGATAAGGAGAGTATCGATTCCCGGAGCTTTTCAATTCTCACACCAGCGTGGGTTCACATTATGTGCACCTCATGTACTCATCCTTTTATTAAAGGGATGAGCACTTTTTTAAATTTTTTTTTATTTATTTAGATTTAAATTATATCTTCTTTTTGGAATTTTTTTGTATCCACGATCTCAAATTAATTAGTTTCTAGGATATTGGTCTTACGAAGAAAAATTTCTTAATGCAAGACCTAAACTAATTAATTTGAAATAATTGGTGAAAAAACATTCCAAAAAAAGATAAAATTGAAACCTAAATAAATAAAAAATAAAAAAATGTTCATCCATCTAATAAAGGGATGAGCACATAAGGTACACATAAGAGATATGCATCTACTGTGAATCCCACTGGAGTCGGTCTTTTGTCTTCCTCTTTACTCACTGGGCCACGTTTTCCTTGATATTATCAGGTTTTTTCATTCACATGTTCAATTTATTATTCAAAAAGCCCAACGTCAGTTATCTCTTTAATTTTTTTTTCTCTGATTTTATATTTATTTATAGAAAATTATCCATTTGATATTTAAATAAAAAATAAAAAATATATTATTGATGATGTTAATTATAACATTATTAGAAATAATAGTAATAACCAAAGTTGTTAAACTCACGAGTTTAAGAAACTCTCGATAATGACGTAAACTCGTATCACGAACTCAAATCGTAAATTTGTAAGAGTTTATTTTTATTATTAAATAGGTATTACTAGTGTATAATTAAATAATTAAAATATAAAATGACAATAATTTGATTTAAATATATTTTAAATCCAAATAATTGAAATTAAATCCATCAATATTAATCATTTATCATATTTAATAAAGAAATTTCTACAAAATTTCTCTATAAAACCGTTGAACATGATCAAATCAAAAAATTTAACATGAATTTAAGAGTATGTTAATATGGTTTTGTAAGCTAAAACATAAAAGCGGTAAATTTGGTGTATAAATTTGTGAGTTTAACTAAGTTTATGACTAATACGAGTTTACTACTAACTCGACTTATTTTTATAAAGTAGAAACGTAAAAACGATAAACTCGGAGAATCAACTCGTGAGTTTGACAACAATGATAATAATATAAGATTAACATACATATTGAAATGAGGATATTTTAGTCATTTAAATATTCACTTATTTTATCTTTTTCTCAATTTTCTCTCGTCCATTCAAGTAGGAGGGGCGATAATATTTTTTTCAAGTTTTCTTTTCTCTCTCTCTTTTTTCCCCTGTTAAATTCTCTTCTCATCCTATCTAAGGGAAAAAAACTAGTGATAAATATTAAAAAAATTGTATCAAATTTGACAGTATATGTATGTGTTAGCTAGGATTATCTTTTAAAAATAATTTTACATTCTAAAAAAAAAAAAAAAAAAAAAAACATGTATGATGAATAAAATTAAAAGAACTTAAAATAAGCTCTCCTAAAACATTCATGACTCCAAATTTGCCAATGAAGGATACAATGACAAAAGTAGTGTGTACTATTTTTCTACTATCTAAAAGACATTTTATTATAAAAATAACGAGATAAAAAAAGTGCTGTGCACTATTTCACCGCAACGTAGAAACCAAATCTAGACGTGAATGCATGAGGGAGAAAACTATTTTTATCACGTGGAAATATTACATAGACTTGCCTCCTCTCGCGGCTTGATTTCTTTATGTTAAATCTAATCAAACAAAAAAGAAGACCAACTAAGTGCTTGTTTGGGATTTCATTAATTAGAACCCCAAAATTGATTTTTGGAGCTTAAAAAAGCTAGCTGAAGCACGTATGACTTTCAAAGTGAACGAATTTTTGTTTAAAAGCAACCTTAAAATTGAAGCAGCTTTTGGTTTTTCTTCTTAGTTGAAGTTTTTAAAACTTACATCATTCAAATAAGCTTATGTTAAAATATTTTTTAATAAAACATATACAAATATAAATTATAATTCACTTTTACCTAAACTTTAGTTTATGAGAGTTAGTTTTGATATATGTTGATGCATAAGATCTAGTATGGCAAACATATGTTTGGCTACCATTGAAGTAGGGTGACATTGCTTATTTTTTTAACAAGTTTGAGTTGACATTGAGCCAAAAAAAACTAATATACTCACAAACAACAATTTCTAGGACAAAAATGACCGTTCACTTGTGTGTATACGTACGTATGTTTGTATGGCCTCCATTACGTCACATGCGCCAGATGCGTCTTTCCTTCCTTCTAACTCATGGGGTCCATGCCATTTCATCACCTATCTCTCGTTTTCTTCCTTTTTTTTTTTTTTTTTTTTGGTCAAAGGTTTTCTTCCTTCACTCTTCACACATATCCATAATACCCTATTCCTCTATTTCTATCTAGTTGCTTTGAGAGTATACATTATTATAATATATCTTTAATTCTAATATTCTCATGCGTGAATCTTATCATACTTAGCTTGTCAATCATATGTGTTGGAAAATAATTCATCAATCTTCTATAGGTCTTCAACTTCAATCTTTCATCACTTGGCAGGAAATACTGGCTCTCTTGTACGATTTCACCATGTTCTGGATACAAATAAGCTATTCC
The DNA here is from genome assembly GCA_019022655.1 of Acacia acuminata. Taxonomy (NCBI): domain Eukaryota; kingdom Viridiplantae; phylum Streptophyta; class Magnoliopsida; order Fabales; family Fabaceae; genus Acacia; species Acacia acuminata. The sequence continues at coordinate 1,569,345 of JAFJYI010000049.1, read as the reverse complement.
TTATAAGTCTTTTTTGAATATCTGGATAATTATATTTGTTCTCTATGCTTTGGAACTTTGAAGGACATTATCATTGTTTATTACTATCATTGTGTCTTTTTCACTACTATCTTGTTTATTTGCTCTTTATAATTTTTTCTGCTTAATATAAAAAAATATATCACATGAGTAGATTTTGTGATAAATACCATGTCCCAATTAACATACTTAATGGCAACAAGGTCTCTTGAAATCATCAAATTGCAGTGAAGTCTCAAAGGACTTAGGTGCTACTAATTTAAGCGTAAAACAATATGAAACATTTGTATTTTGAATTAGTTTGGCACATGATGATTAATAGCACCCATGTCCTTTGAAACTTCATTACAATTTGATGATTTCAAGAGACATAGTTGCCATTAAGTCTATTAAGTGGGACCTGGTTGTAATTTTTTCTACCTTTTATCTTATAATTGACTAAAAAGTGGAACAATATGAACATTAGCTAAATAGATATAAAGTATTTATAAATTTAATATAATTATTTTCAAAAATCTACACCTATTTAATTATAACATATGCTTATCAAATATTTAAACTAGCTAATGCCAAATTAAACAAATCTTTCATCCAAAATTTGTTCAAGATTAGTCAATTTTATGCTTATTTTTCTCACATATTATAATAGGAAAATTAATTTAATTTGCAATATTGGAACATTTAAGATAAATGAACTTAAAGGGATAATTTTAATTAATTAGTCATATTTTTGTCTAGCTTATAAATTGATCAATAATTTAATTATCACCATAAAATTTTTCTTTATGAATTTACATTTACTCATTTAGATCAATTTAACATGAAGAAAATAACATGAATTTTACACACACACACACATATATTAATACTATGTAAATTATAATATGAAACTAAAGTAGAGTATGTTATATGAACCATTAGGAGTGATGAATGTCTTAATTGATCTTCCTCCTCATTTCATCTCTATTTTATGCTTTCACTATTAGATCAAGTTTTAATGGTTGATATTTAATAAAAATATACCATAGTAAATAGAATAAATTTCAACCATTAAAACTTTGATATAATAATAGAGACATTAAATGATGAAGAAATAGAGATAGTTATCAATGAATACATTCCTCTCCCGGATAATTATAGGTGGAACAGTGGAAGCAAGCCGTGCGTGGGTCCCAAGTTTTGTTATGTCAAATGTTAAAAGACAGGTGCTGGTAGTTATTTGTCTCATATTTGGAACAATGGTGCTTGTGCACAAATATGTATAGAGAATCCGCCGCACTTAATATTTCGATCACATGTTGCTCGTTCCTCTCTTCTTTCGTACTAATCAAGCAGACAAACACCCGATCGACGTTCCGTTCCTCTTCTCTACGTCACTATCAAGAATTCCATATAAACATAGACACATGGATTTTATTACATGCTTATTTTTTTACTTCTTTAATTGGCATTTTCTTATTATATAAAGTATCATATTTTCAAAGATATATAAATAAAAATATAAAATATGACCATAATATATTGTCGAAAATAACCATTAAATATGACTTTTTTTTTTTTTTAGTAATGTTTGGTATAAAAATATAAAATCTCAATCTATTTAAATTTATCTGCTGCATCTATCATTTTCTTATAAACTAATTTATCTAACTTATAAAAATTGACATATAATTTAATATGTCATACACAAGAATATTTTGAGAAAACTATGTCACATTTGTGCAAATTAATTAATTAATTTCATTTCGTTAATTTATACAAATAGATTAACTCTTATCTTAGGGAGGGAGTACGAAAAAGAGACACATGCTCTTGGGAATTAGATCATGGCGATTAAACTAATTAATTGAATTAGCATTACCCTCTCAACTAATTTATCACCGAGTATGTGTTTATTGTGCATTCCTTCGGGTGCCTTGTCATTATCTAAAAGAGTATTTCTAGTGTCAAATGTTAAAGTGAGTGGGTGGCTCAAATATTTTGTTACCCTTTAGATGTTTCAAATATCTATAGGTTTTACGAGTAATCTCTAGAGTCAAAAATAAACATGAACCTTAAAATTTAATAACTTTTCAAATTTACTCTTATTTAATATACATTATACTTTAAAAGCATGAAGTCTACTCAATCATATAAACTAATAGAAAATTTTAGGGGAAAAACAGAAAATGAACTTTAAAATTGTAAAATCATAAATCATGTTAGTTACTAAGAGTTAATAAAGGAATAACAAAACTTAATAGGCAATTTACAACTTATTTTTTTAAAATTACCTGATTTAAAATTTTATATATTTAAATTTTGTGTGTCTTTTTCTCAACATTTTATTATGTGATGTATATAGATAAGGAAAAAAAATCTTCTCACCACCTTATATGGACCTAAGTTATAAAGGCTAGTATTTGAAATTCATTTTCCTCTCATTTGACCAACATCACGACATTTGAAATTCATTCTGAAATGTTATTTATGCCTCCCGTTTGACGTTGACCCCTAATCTCTTCAATCCAACGGCTGCAAACAAAAGTCAAAGATGGTAGATAGTGGACCCTGCGGCCTGATATTTTCGTGGCTAACTAGGAATGTTAGAAAATGTGGTCGGCCCATTAAATCTGCGCTACTTCTTTTGATTTATTTATAAGTTCATTTTAATCAAAAAATTTGACCTTATTTATAAGTCCAATTTCATGTAGCAAATAAATTATGACAATTTTACCCATATTAATTGTACTCATAAAGATAGAGAGAAAAGAAACGATTGAAAAATACTCAATCATAAATGAGGACAAAAGTTGAAAATTTATCATATAATCATCGAGTTAACTACCTCTCCTTAAGTATATGAGATTTGGTCAAAATGGACTTATAAATAGAACCAGATTTGTACTGATTTGAGCATTTGTTACTCCTTCTCGAATGCATATTCTGGGAGTGCTTACGTGTCATACTCACATCATCAACAAGGCTTTTGTAGTTTAGTGTTTCCGGGTCATCCAGTCAATGGAAGCGTGCTTGCTACTTTGCTGTTGTTTGTCATATTTATATTCTTTTGCAGATAAATTTATGGAAAAATTACATTCAGGTCCCAAAGAACAGAATTAATTACAAAAAAGTCTTTTGAAATCACCAAATTATACAAAAGTCTCAAGGGACTTTTTAGATATTATTTGTATAGAAAAAAATTCAGGTTTTTAAATGTTGTTGTAAATATGGTTTTTTCATTGTAAATGGTCGATTTTAAATTTTGTTGTAAATGTAGGACTTCCGTTGTAAATCTAGCATTTTTCTCATTTGTAAATGACTTCTCTACATTCAAAATTCAGATGTTTAAATGTTGTTGTAAATATGAATTTTTCTCATTTGTAAATGACCGATTTTAAATGTTGTTGTAAATATAGCATTTCGTTGTAAATATAAGCATTTTTCTGTTTTGTAAATAACCTCTCTACGCTTCAAAATTCAGGTGTTTAAATGTTGTAAATATGACCTTTTCATTTGTAAATATGAATTTTTCTTTTGTAAATGGGCATTTTAAATTTTGTTGTAAATATAGATTTCCTATTATAAATATAGTATTTTCGGTTGTTAATACAAATAATATTAAAAAAAAAAAAAGTTACTTAGGATTTCTCGTGTAATTTGGTAATTTCAAGGGATTTTTTCGTAATTATTTCTATTCTTTGGGACCTGAACCTAATTTTTCCTGAATTTATTATCCTTAATATCAATATATTCGGCATAAATTTTTGTTTAATTAATTTTTCTCTCTTAATTTTTTTATTAAACAATTATTTAGTTAACTTACCGCTTCTCTACATCCAAATCCAAATTTATATCTATATCTGATCAATAAGCATTGATAAAATAAAAAAAAGAAAATTAGATTACTTGTTAATATATATATATAGCCCCATGAGCTTGATTCTAATGTTTTGAGAAATGACATTAACAATATATAAAATAATTTGCAAATGCCGTTTTTAATTGGTCAAAGATTGCAGTTGCGGTTTCAATGACAGGGAACATCAGAATTGCATTTTCCAAGCAAGAGTAGCGAAGGTCCAAACTCCAAAGTGTCCTCTACCCTATTCCCACGTGCAGGTGATGTGAAGCGATATAAAAGTCAAAAAAGGAAAAAAAAAATATCCTTCTCGACCGACTTGTTTCGAATATAATCCCCAGTTTCCAAGAAATTCCGTCGTCCCCCAAAAAAACTCAGTATATATACGTCATTATCAACTAAATTCTTCACACTCTGCCTGGTAGAAGAGCCATCAACTTCCATCAAACTAGCTCCACGAACTCAAGTCATGACTCCTTCAACAGCGTAAGCATTCCAAGTTTCTTTCAACTTTTCATATTCATACATTGTTCGTTCCATTTGCATATACAGACATATACAAGTTTTCCTCATCAAATTATTCGTTGTCGTTTTCCTTGATCTGCGCAATGGTGATTTGGAAGCAATGTCAATGGTGAAAACCAACCTTTGAGTTGTTTCATTGCATTTCTTTTTCGTTCATTTTTTAACAGCTTAATTTTCATATATACATGCATCATGCATGCATGTATGCCTTCATCATCAAATTTCCCTTTCTGACTGTCAATGCATGCAAAGCAAACTCTGGATTGTATGTCTCACTCACTCTTCTTCCTACTCAACTTAGTGTATCCCTATTTTATCAAGTTCATATCATGTCATTACCGCCACCGCCCTTCATAATATATAGCCTCTGCCTTTACCTTTATTTTGGCCGCCGTTGCGTAGTTCGTCGTCATCTCCACATTGTCCTCACTTCTCAGTTCTCACGCACCAAAAACTTATTTATTTGCATTTATTTGACATGTGAGCTCAAATACTTATTAGAATATTTCGTTATTTGGTGATGCCATTACGGCACTTCTAATAATTGGCTTGATGGTGTTGCAGCTCCACCCCTTGGCATGCTATATTTGCATTTCTAATTCCAGCGACAGGGACGATTGTCCAGATGCATTTCCCTAATTCATCACCTTTGGATGAACACCCTACGAACATTTGGATTTTTATGATATGCTCACTTTTCTACTGCTTTGCAGTTGCATACCATATCAAATACCAGATTTCTACCCCAACTGATACTACTTATTTGAACCGCTCTGTTAAGGTAGCTTTTATCTCAGGAAGTTTAGCTTATACGGCACAAATATCAGTATTGGTTCCTGGATCTTTCCAACCACTTGTCTTCATTGCCTATTTAATGTTGCTATTCACATACTTTAACCATGACAAAATAGCACAAATAGGTGAAAATGTTGTTTCATATTTGTATGACCTGTGGACAAGGATTAAAGGCACAGCTTCAAATATGTATGACCGATGGGGCAGAAACTAAAGCCGCAAGGTCCCAGCAATCAGCCGGCCACCAGTTTAGATGTTTATGGCGCCCCAAGTTGGAGGACAACGAGCTCTTTTTTTGCTTCATATTATTTTTGTCATCTGATAATATCTTGAAGAATAATGCCATGTTTTTTTAACCTTATGCTTGCCTTTTTCTCTTCTGTGTTTGACATTTATTGAGAGAAAATATGTTACTTTCTTGAATTGTGAAAAATAAAGACACACTCCCTTTATCGAAACGTGAATTGTGATCTTTACTTGCCTTTTTCTCTTCTCTGTTTGACATTTATTAATAGCAAATATGTTACTTTCATGAATTTTGAAAAGTAAAGATACACTCCCTGTAGTTCAAATGCTCTCCAATCCAAGATGATGATATGCTCCGTTTTTAATATAAAGAGATAAGTGAGGGCGATTACAACCTTCTTATGGGGAAGGCCGATATGTGGTGCTATGGAAGGGTGGTAATGGGATGTTTTCTGTGAAGGGAGGGTATAGAAATAGAAGTACAAGAGGGGACAAGCGTGGGGGAGGAATATTGTTTGTGGGATTTAGTTTGGAAGAAGTAGAAGAGCCCAGGGAGGGAGTATTGTTTTTTTTCTTTTTTGATATTATCATTTGCTATCGTGTTCAGGGTTTGTGGCTGTCAATCCTAATACAAATGACTCGTTTATGACTCAAATTCAAGACCCAAAAGATTTAACAGGCTTTGCACCACTAAACCAACTTTATGTTAAAAGAGGGAGTGTTGTTTCCTCTACATGATAAATTGCACACCAATAAGGGTTATATGGTTTGAGGTGTAGAAGGTTGAGCAACATTAAAATAAAAGCCCAGTCACAAGCAACATTTTATATAGAATCTCTTCATTTTTTTTGGTGTCTCCTTGCACTGCAGGTTGAAGCCTTGAGAAAAAACTCACTCACTCTCGTGAAATCATATCGTAAAATAATTTTACATTCTACACATGTATGATGAATAAAATTAGAAAAACTTAAAAGAAGCTCTGCCAAAACATACATGGCCTCAAATTTGCTAATGGAGGGTACAATTACAAAAGTAATGTGCACTATTTTGTATTAATTAAAAGACCATGTTATTATAAAAATAAAACGAGATAAAAATGTGCTCTGCACTATTTCCCCGGCCCGCAGCGTAGAAACCAAATCTAAACTTGAATGCATGAGAAAACTATTTTTATCACGTGGCAATGTTTATATAGAATTGCCACCTCTCGCGGCTTGATTTCTTTATGTTACATCTAATCAAACAAAAATGAAGATCAACTTAGTGCTTGTTTGGGATTTCATTAATTAGAACCGCAAAATTGATTTTTGGAGCTTAAAAAAGCTAGCTGAAGGAAGTATGACTTTCAAAGTGAATGAATTTTTGTTAAAAGCAACCTTAAAATATAAGCAGCTTTTGGTTTTGGGAAAATCCATCTTAGGGCCCAAACTAGCAAAAAAAATGTCAAAAAATGCCCAAAAAAAAAGTCACATATCAAAAAAGGCCCTTAGTATTATTTCATAAAACCTTAGTTGTTAACGCCTCATCGATATAATTGTTAACGGATATTGATTTAGTTGTTAATGGTACTTGATTTAGTTGTTAGGATATTGTTGTTAATATTACTAATTTAGTTGTTAACGGGATCGATTTAGTTGTTAACATTTATGAAATAATACCAGAAAAGGTCTTAGAGCCTTTTTTGACATGTGACTTTTTCTTGAGCCTTTTTTTGATATTTTTTTTGCTACTTTGGGCCTTGAGGAAGATTTTCCCTTTGCTTTTTCTTCTCATTTAAAACTTCTAAAACTGAGTTTTCAATATATGATTCAAATAAGTTTATGTTAAACTAATTTTTTATAAAAACTTATGCAAGTATAAATTACATCACACTAATTCACTTTTACCTAAACTTTAGTTTTTAAGAGTGTTTAGATAAAAGTATCTCTTACAAACATTGATTAATCTGAACAAGGGAAAATCATATGTTGCATAAGATCCTGTGATTTCACTAATAATGTCTATATATCCTTAGAACTCCCAAATTTCAAATGATGCTCTGAATATTTAGGATAATGTGCCACTGTGGTAAAAACTTCCACCTGGACAATCTCTTCAAGACAGCGCTTTTCATACCGGAGATCTTTTCTACAAAGGGGAGTTTAGTTCATAAATGTCATGCAAAGAAAGAGAAAAATGAAAGTATAATAAAACATCACATGCATTATCCCCACAATATATCATGATAAATTTAATGTGCATAAAAGCCACAACTTATTGTATTGCAATTTCGTTATGTAAATAATACGAGACATGGAATAAGTTGACTTGATGAAAATCTAAAGCGGTGGCCTGTTGATTTAAAGCTAACGTGACCTTGCTTGTAATTATATATATATGCTGCATCATTATTCCAAACTAATCAAATCACTAAGTTAGCTTTGTGTCAATCTGATTTTTTTAATCTTCAAATTCATGTCACATATATTCTATAGTTATCAGTTTCTGTAAAACACATATCTATACGTGCTAATATAGAACCCTACATGCTTTTTAATGTAACTAGTACATGGATCATAAAGGATTAAGCTAAGTGTCCTAAGTATGCATCAATTATGAGTGTGATTATTACATTCTTTATTCATTTGCTATTTATTTGCTTTTTCAATCTTTTAGGTGCACATGCGGTTCGTTTTCTTTGACATAAATTAAGCAATCCAATTATTTGTGCCGTGCGAACGGCAGACAGGTATGAATCCAATTATTTTTTATATTGGAAAAAAGGATGGAGACAGTGGTTGAAGAAAGAAAACGGGACATTCGCTTTTCTTTTCTTTTTTTCTTCTTTTATTATTTACACGAGTCATAGGCGGGTCATGTTCAATCATCAACCCCACCATATCCTCCCGAGGGAAGCTTCCTTAATTCCTCCCACCTATCTTCTTGTGATGAGGTATTGACCAGTCGGTTCGTTATTGTTCCATGGAACGTGAGGGAATCAATCCCATTTATTTATTTTATTTTTTTTTAAAGAAGGTAAAATGATATTTCAAAGCTGACCTAGGAATGTTAGAAAATGTGGCCAGCCGCCAGCCCACTAAATCTGTAGGCTTTATTAATTGTTTACTCATTTGAATATTTGATTATCCTCTTCGAATGCATCTTCTGGGGAGTGGTTACGTGTCATACTCTCATCATCAACAAGGCTTTTGTAGTTTAGTGTGTGTTTGGTTTAAGGGGAGAAGAGGGGAGGGGATGAATTCCTAGGGAGGATATTAACCAAATTATCATTAATGAAAGAAATATTCTTTTCTGTTGAGAGTGTATTTGTAGAATATTGAAAAATTTTCATAGACTATATAGTAAAGATGAGAGAAAAATATCTCTCTCTTCTTTCCCTCCCCTTAACCAAGCATGCTCTTAGGCCCCGCTTGGTACGCGAAAGATTTAAGAAGGAAAGGAACTTCGAGGAGGAAAGAAATGGAAGAGAAAATTGAGAAGGAACTTAAAAAAGTTGAACTGTTTGGTCACTACTACAAATTTAATATGGATATTACTATCCTAAAAGACGTTCCTTTAAAAGAAAAAAAGTACAAAGTGAAGGAGGTGACATTGTTGTAATTATTTACTTGATTTTGAGACTTTAGATGTCCCAAATATTAATTTAGGACGCCTACATTTTTTTTTGACGTCCTAAATATATTTCAGGACGCCTAACATTAATTGCTTAGTGCCAAAAATTAGCACCATGGCGCCATGTCGAGATTTTTTTAGGTGGGAGGTAATAAATTTTTTATTTTTGGCGTCCTGAAAGGATGCCTTAAAAGTTTTTTTTTTTTTTTTCCGCCCAGCTAATTTTTAGACTTATTTTTGCTTTTTTGGCGTTCTAATAAGGACGACTTAATTAATTTTGTGACGTCCTGAATAGATATAAGGACGACTTAATCAATTTTTTGTCGTCCTGAATCTTATTTCAAGATGCCAAAATTGCCCATCTAGTCACCACACTCCTCGATCGTCAATCTCTCATTCACATGTACTCAATCCCCTCCCCTTCTATCTCATTCACGCCAAACTCCAAAGCCCTAACTCGCAACGTCTTCCCTCTTCACGGCGTCCGTCCGTCTCCTCCGTCTTCCCTCTTTGCGGCTTCATCAGCTTGCGTTGCTCGAAAGTGGTCCGTCTCCTCCGTCTTCCCTCTTCCCTCTTCGCGGCATTCGTCGCCCTCAACCCTCGTTCTCCTACTCGCCCACGTCTTCTATGTCACTCGCCCACCGTCCCGTCCTTCAAATCTATGGCTCTTCGATCTGCGGTTTTAGGTCTCAGATCTTTGCTTTGAGTTTTGTTTTTTGGTTTGTGATTTTTTCTATGAGTTTTTGTAGATCTCTAGAGTTTCTTCCCTTTTGCTATTTGTGTTTCTGTTGGGTTTGCAGGATAACTATGCAATTCAGGGAGTTGGCTCCCATCCACTTCCCTTCCCATCCTCTTCCTATCCTCTTCTTCATCTCAACCGTTAGATTGAAAGATTAACGGTTCAGATTTAATCTTTTATAAAAATATTAATAAAAAATTAAATTATTAATAAAATATTTAAAATAATAGTTTTATAAAAGATTAAATCTGAACGGTTAAGATTTCAATCCAACGGTTGAGATGAAGAAGAGGATGGGAAGAGAATGGGAAGGGAAGAGGACCGTAGCCAACCCCCCAATTCAGAGCTTTGAGTGTGGTATTGCTGCACAAGAAAGTCGCTCTTTCAATCTACGCGCTACGGATCAACCAGATATTTCAAGTAATTAAACATGGAGGATGACTTATCCATTACGCAAGAGGTAAAATCCGTCACCGTGATTTCAATATCAATTGGCTTATCAGTTTATTTTTTCAAAAGGAGAAATTAACGCTGAATGGGTTAGGTTACGGAGAGAAGTAAACAATTCTGATATTGTCAGATTGCTTGGTGATGCTGGAGGATGTGTATGTTTCATTGAAATCAAGCTATTGAAGCTCTTTAAGGTTTATTAGAAAGTCACACATAATCCTCTTAAGAAATTTAGGGTTATTTGTAGTTGACATATGTGTTCTTGTGTTGAGGATGACTTGTTGAAAATATGAACTGATATTGAGTGAGCAAAGGCTATGCTATTGCTGGCATCATTACCTAAATATTTACCTTGTAGGAATAAGTATGTGGAAGCTCAATTTTTTCTCAAGAAAATATAAATCTAGGTAGCTATTAATCAAGGCATGTTTTATATAGAGAAATGGAGGAGATAGCCTCGTTTTTTTTAAAAGGCACAATCTGTGATGATCAATGTCTAGGACGTTGTTTGTATGTTCACGGTGTTCCTGGAACTGGCAAGGTGATAATTTTTTTCCTTCTAAAAAATTGCATTTGTGCTCTATCTAGCAAGGCTTTACCAATAATAGAGCAAGTCTTGCTTATTTAGCTGTACTTTTGTGAAACTGCAGACAATGAGTGTACTATCAGTAATGAGGAGTTTGAGGTCAGAAGTTGATGCAGGAACCATAAGACCGTACTGTTTTGTGGAGATTAATGGTTTGAAATTGGCGTCTCCAGAGAATATTTACAAGGTATGGTCAATGGTCTGTTTTAGTTTTATAAAATTGATACATTAATCAGTTATCTTATTTTTTTCTTATATTCTTTTAGGTCATATATGAGGGCATTAAATGGTCACAGGGTTAGCTAGAAAAGGCCCTTCACTTGTTAAATAAGAGATTTGTGGAAGGGAAAAAAACCGGAGAAAAGGCTGACCAGCCATGCATTCTTCTAATTGATGAACTTGATCTTCTTGTAACCAGAAATCAGTCGGTAAATAGTGCTTTAATTTAACAAGAAATTTGATGTTATATATTCTTTCACTAATGCAATTACATCGCCTTGAATCTTACTGTTGCCACAGGTGCTCTATAATATTCTTGATTGGCCTACTAAGCCACACTCCAAACTCATTGTGATAGGTAAGGCTAAGTGCTTGCTAGATCTATTTGTTCTGCATAGTGATCCTCAATTTTGGGCAAAGCATTTTAACAGGGGGAAATTGCTTGGTGATAATGATTGTGATATCCATATTGACTTGAATAACTTATGCTTAAGTAATGATGAATTCAGGGATAGCAATTTCCCCCTGTGATCCAATTGCATGATATGAGACGAGTAGATGTGTTTGAGACGCAAGCTATAGAATTTGCTTCAAGAAAGGTGAGACTGTATGGCATCATGAAGCTAATTTTCCTTAATTTTGCTATATTGCACTGTGATCCAATTGCATGATATGAGACGAGTCCCACTTTGGAAACACGAGATTTTAATGTGAGGCTTTTATGAATCTTAGACTTTCCAATCTCTTGAACTAGTGATGGCTCTGTTAAAAGCTTTTTCATGTGCGCATAAATAAAGTACATTTATTTATTACCCAATTGACATTCATTTTTAGCATTATAGCTCTTCATTTCACTTCCAACTCTTTCTGTGTTTATTCAGGTTGCAGCAATCTCAGGGGATGCACGTCGCGCTTTGGAAATATGCAGACGTGCTGCAGAAATTGCAGATTATTTTATTAAGAAGCCGCATTCAAATTCTGACTTGGCTGCAGCAGGTATGTGAAAATCTGCAGGTTTTACATTTCACCATTGCAGATAGGAGGAGGAGATATGTTTTTGACATATACTTCCTGTTTAAATCTGTTCGAATGCCAAATCTAAAACTAAAACAGTTGATTGATGGAATGAAGTAAACTATACTTCATAAGTAAACTATATGAACTGAGGTTTTAATGGAATGAATTTTGTTGCTTTTACTACTGCTGAGCAGTTTCCATGGCTAGAAACATATATTTGTTGGTTTTACATAAATATGATATTTTTAGTCAGTCTGTGAGCTTTTCACTTCTGCTTTTTGTTTACATTTCTAAATTTTCAGGTGATTGATGCAAGTGCAAAAGGAAATCTGGGGCGTTTCATTAATTATAGTTGTGATCCTAATTGTTGTACAGAAAAAGTGAATACATTAGCTGCATAAAATGTGGTGTTTTCACTGGAAGCTGCCCATAAGTAAATTTTCTTTTGTATCATTTGTACGGGCAGCAACTTTTGTCAATGTGTGTATGAGTTGTTTCTGTGCATGTGATTGATATATTATTGAGCATGTTTGTTTGATCCATTGTGATGCTTCATGATAATTTTAATTTAAATGCTATAAGGAAGTACACTTTTCCAGAATGTAGCCCTTTATGCCATTTTCTATGTATCAGCTGCTCGATCTGAAAATCCAGAAGCATTACATATGCCCTTTAAAGATCCAGATTCTTGTTTGAACATTTTAAAGCAAAAATAATTTTTTTTTCAGGACGCACTAAGGCGTCGTGATTAAAAATTCAGGATGCCTTATTTTATGATGGACGTCGAAAGTGTGATTTTTTTAACTTCCCCCTCTGAGACGTCCATCTAAAAAGAGACATTAATTGGGCCTTATTTAGGACGTTTTTTGGGTTTTTTGTAGTAATGGGTAGACATGGGAATGTAACTTAAGTTTAGGGAAAATAAAATGTTTGGTAGGAAGAAAATGAAGTTAGTTAAGTGGGAAGAAAGGGTAAAATACCTATAATACCCCTCAAAATTAAAACCACCACTCGTCTCACTCTCATCTCTGCCTCTCGTGAGTCTTGTCTCTCGCGCTCGCCTCACTCTCACCTTTGCTTCATCTGCTTCATCCTCCACCTTCTTTGGCGCTTCTGCTTCCTCCACCATTGTCGGCGCTGTCTCGCTTCCTCCACCATCACCGGCGCCTCGCTTCCTCCACCATCACCGACGCCTGCGCTTTCGGGATCGGACCTTCGACTTTCTCATACAGAGGCTTTTTTGTCCTATGAAATATCTCCTCCAGGAAGATCATCATATCCCGCCACTTGGGGAAAGATTTCATCTTCCCACGTTTAAAGGAAGATTAGGCTAGTCGGGAACTCAGGTTGGAGGGAGAGTTGCACACCAAACAGGTTTTTTCCATGGGAACCCTGTTAAGTCCCCATTCCCTCCAGTGAGTTCTCTGTACCAAACAGGTCCTTAGTGTTTCCATGTCATCCTGTCAAAGGAACTGTGTTTGCTACTTTGCTGTAGTTTGTCATATTTATATTCTTTTGCAGATAAATCTTTATCCTTAATATCAAAATATGTGGCATTAATTTTTGTTTCATTTATTTTTCTCTCTTAATTTTTTTTGTTAAAAAATTATTTAGTTAACTAAATAGCCGCTTCTCTACATCCAAAACCAAATTAATATCTATATTTGATCAATAATCATTAATAAAAAAAAAGGGGATATCATTTTCGCAGTTGCTTTGAAAAAATTTTCTGCAGCAAGTATGAAACTACGACGTTTCATTAATTTTTTTTATTTTTTTTGGGTTGAAAAAGACGAAGGGTGGAGTAACAGAGTGAGCACCCTCACCCTCAGCCTCGGCCTCACCCACCTGACCCTCACCCTCACCCTCGCCCACCGACGATCTTCACTGCTTTACCCTTGAACGGCGCGTCTCTCTTTGCGTAGCCCACCATATTCTCAATCTCCAGTGATCTTCACTGCATTCTACCGTGCCACTTACCATATTCTCAAGCTCCAGAGATTCCTGTGACCAAGGAAGAAGGTGACACGGACGGTGGATGTAGCTTCTTCCTTTCTACTCTCTGGTTCAAAAGCTCTACGGCCACACACACTCTGACGGTGGCGGAAATGATGCTGAAGCTCGCTTTCTTACATCATTCTATATCGAAAAAAAAGAAGAGAGAGAAGGAAGTTGATAACTCACATACTCTCTGAATTCATCATTAAAAAAAAAAAAAAAAAAAAAACTCCAACAACAGCATCGGAGAAGGGAACAGAAGGTCAGACCTCTCACATACTCTCTGAATTCATTATCAAAAAAAAAATATGAGAAGGAAGAGAGAGGCACAGGCTTGGACCTAAGAGGAAGAAGATGATGAAGCTGTGAAGAAGAAGAGGAAAGAGAACGCTGGAGAATTGATTGGAAAAGCGCACGGCCGCCCGACACTATTAAATTCTCTAGTTGCTGCAATCCAAAACCAAGTAGTAGCTACGCAAATAATAATAAAATAATGTGTGCAATTGCAATTGTAATATATTTTGAAAAGTCAACAAAGGCTGCAAGTTGAATCCTATCTTTCTTCATATCACTTTCCCTAATTTATTTTATTTTATTTGAATAAAGGTGATGATACTTCACATCTCCTTTTTTTCTTAGTCTTCCACGTTCTTTTCATCATACGGCCCTCCATTAGTGAAATAAGCATCCAAAGATCACTCTTCTCCTCCCTCAAGATTCTAGTTCTGAGGACTCCTAACTACTCTCCTCCTTCTCTTTCTTTCTCCTTCCTCCTTTCCATCCAATCACTGCATGCAATCTGCCAAACAATCTGCATCACTAAAGAATCCAATGAACGTGTGGTTTTATTCTCTTCCTGATGTTTCGTCTTTTTATTTCTTTCTTCCTTTTTGTGTTTCCTTTTTTTTCTTTACTTTTTTGGAGGGAGTAATATATCAACATCACTAAAGAATACAATGAATGTGTGGATCCATTATGCATACGACCATGAATTTTCTAGAGTCTAGACACTCCTGCTGATGTATGTTGCTCTCTGCAAGTTTCAGTTCTCAACTCTCTTTCGTCTCACATTCTTACTCTCAGTCTCAAACTCCAGCGTTCTCTTTCCTCTTCTTCCTCACAGCTTCATCTTCTTCTTCCTCATAGGTCCAAGCCTGTGCCTCTCTCTTCCTTCTCATATTTTTTTTTGATAATGAATTCAGAGAGTATGTGAGAGGTCTGACCTTCGGTTCCCTTCTCCGATGCTGTTGTTGGAGTTTTTTTATTTATTTATTTATGATGAATTCAGAGAGTATGTGAGTTATCAACTTCCTTCTCTCTCTTTCTTTTTTTCGATATAGAATGATGTAAGAAAGTGAGCTTCAGCATCATTTGCGCCACCGTTACAGTGTGCGTGGCCGTAGAGCTTTTGAACCAGAGAGAGTGCTCCAATTAAAGAGTAGAAAGGAAGAAGCTACATCCACCGTCGGTGTCACCTTCTTCCTTGATCACGGGAATCTCTGGAGCTTGAGAATATGGTAAGTGGCACGGTAGAATGCAGTGAAGATCACTGGAGATTGAGAATATGGTGGGCTACGCAGTAGAGACGCCGTTCAAGGGTAAAGCAGTGAAGATTGTCGGTGGGCGAGGGTGAGGGTCAGGTGGGTGAGGCTGAGGCTGAGGGTGAGGGTGCTCACTCTGTTACTCCACCCTTCGTCTTTTTCAACCCAAAAGAAAAAAAAAATTTAATGAAACGTCGTCGTTTCATACTTGCTGCAGAAAAAAATTTCTGCAGCAACTGCAGAAATAATATCCCCATAAAAAAAATTAATTACTTGTTAATTTATATATATAGCCCCATGAGCTTGATCCTGATGTTTTGAGACATGACATTAACTATATATAAAATAATTTGCAATTGATGTTTAAAAATTTGACAAGTAACATCAAAATTGTTTTCCCCCCTAAAGTACGTTGTATATAAAAGTTTGTAGAATTTGGTGTGAGGATGAGTTTGAGAATTAATAAAGACACTACTGATTATGAGTTTGTAGATCCTGTGAGGAGCTTTGGTGGTGGGCGGGCGACACAAGAGAATTGAGATATACAAGTATTAGCGGAAGCATCAGATCCTCGTTGTACTTTTGTCCTTCGGGGAAGCATCAGATCCAAAAAAGCCAACACAACCAACTGTTGATTAGTTAATTTTGTAAAAGCATCAGATCCTAAATGTTGCATCTCCTAGAATCCCTAGCCACTTATGGAACATGACGGCAGCGGTGTGAAGCGATATAAAGGTCAAAAAACAAATATATTCCTTTCTTCTTTGAGTGTAACAACATCAATGGTCGAAAACAACCTCTCTCTCTCTCTCTCTCTCTCTCTCTCTCTGTGTGTGTGTGTGTGTGTGTGTTTGTGTTTAAGAAAAGATCAATTTTATCCCTCTCTGCCCACTTGTGTGGAGTCCCGACCGTGCATCATCTTCTCGAATAATCCTCGAAGGCTTAAAGCCTTAATGAGTGTTTGGATAACACCAAAATCACAATTTTTTTGAGGAGCTGCATTAATGCCACTAAGTTGAGCTAAAATCAAAATATAGGTCGCAGATCATCATATCATCATTATTAGTATTATTAAACTCAATTAGATTGGTCCAAAACTCCAAATTAAGGCTAGTGGATCTATCACTCTGGTTTTATTATAAGTTCTATTTAACCAAATCTCACAAACTAAGGAGAGATAGTTAACTTAATGATTATGAGGTAAATTTTTAACTTTACCCTCATTTATAAATATGCATTTTTCAACTATTTCTTCTCTCTCTATCTTCATGGATACAATTAATATGGGTAAAATTGTCACAATCTCATTCACTACATGAAGCTGGATTTATAAATATGACCAATTTTCTTGATCAAAATGGACTTATAAATAAGACTAAAATGATAACTTAATTAGGATGGAAGGGCAATGATATGACGTTATGGATGACGCACAACTTACTGCCGGAGGTTCCAAAAATGAATCTAATCTTTAATTCAGAGCGGAGTTATTACAATTGCAACTCCCCAAAGTGTTTATTCATGTAAATTGAAATAAAACTTATCTCACATATTTACCTCATATACCATTAATCAGATTAAAAAGCTATTTTTAAAAACTCCAATCGCTATCCCAAATTATAAAGCAATTTTTTTTAAAAAAAAAACTTTATTTCAATATCTGTTGTTTAAAAATGGATGCCATAAGTCTCTTACGTGTTCCTTTTTTAATGGACGTTGTTTCCAAACTTTATGTAACGTCCTCCATTTAACTTAACGTAATTACAAATTAAGGGTTGATTAACAACTAAGTAATACTTCATCATTTACCAAAATATCCAAAATAAACCAAAATATGCAAAATGAGCCCTGACGTGGCAATATACAATCATCCAACATATACCAAAAAGACATAAACACTACTTTCGACGAAGTAACCTAAGTTTCTGAGGTCTTCCCTGATGGACCTGTACGACAACTATCACCTGAAAAATGTGGGTAACTATTAATCTAACTCATTACGAATACTAATATGTGCTAGTGAGGTGCCATGTGGAACAATTTATATAACAAAGTATTAATAAAAAAATATAATTCATCAATATTCACATCACGAAATTTCATATCATAAATTACGTATCGTAAATTATGTATCACGGTTTTCATTAGCATAATTCTCAAGATGCCTTCCATCAATCCGACCAACCGCTTTATTTCCTCCTACTAGACCCATGGGCTAAGTTCTCACCATGTTACTGGCTACTCAAAAGCTCACTGGTCAAGTGATAAGGACCGGCCAAAATCCTCAGAGCACATGTCCCAGACCATGGGTCTTTTCCCCTCATGAACAAGTGAGGTGTCGTAAGCCCTCATTGAACTAGTGGGCTAATCCCTCATTGAACAGGTGGGACAATAGAAAGCCAACCATTGTGCACCAATGGAGGCCTCACCACGTGGTGGAATAAACTACTCCATCTCTTCCCAATTCAACCCTTACCATAATTATCACAGTAAATAAATAGCCCAACAAGGGATTTTCCAAGACTTTCTCGTTCATATCATGTAATTAAAATTATTCTCATATATATGTCATAAAATCTCTATTCTCAATTCTTATACATATATAAATATATATATATATATATATATGTGTGTGTGTGTATATATTCACAATTCAAATCATAAGGTTCCGCAAGGCAATTTCTATTAAAATATTCATAATCATTTCACAAAATACTCATAAAGAACATACTAATACACATAACAAAGTGATTACCTCTCGCTTGAAGCTATCTATTATCACACTGCTCCTAATCCAAGAGCTCAAACACACGCCAAAAATCAATCTACCACAATCAATTTACTGACCATTAATAACTCTTTTCATAATTATCATAATAAATAACTCAACAGGAATTTTTCCAGAATTTTCTGATTAAAATTTGAAAACTCGTAATTAATTCTACAAAAATCTAAATGAGGTGCTTCCAAAAACTACGTGTTCCTTAGCATGTCTACTTCCATCGAAAAATAATGCCAATAGCCATAACACATGATATCATTGCCAGATTTCAAAAACGTGATCATTGTCTAGATAACTTTCCAAAATTATGACTCAACTTCAAAAAATTATATCTCGAGCTATAGACCTCCGTTTAAGGTGACCCAAAGCTCGTTTCAAATATTATCATGTGTACTATTAACACACAAAATTTTATGGAAAAAATCAAGGGTTTCCCATCCCAAAATGGGACCCAAATCTGATCATTATTTCTAGAACACCAAATTCATTCAGATTTTCAGTTAAACTTGGAAAATCATATCTCCCTTTCTACATGTCCGATTTAGTTGTTCTTTGGCTCATTTAAAAGATTAAGATGTCTACTATGTCTTGACCAAATTTCATTGAAAAACTAAAACGCTTACTATTTCAAAATCAAGCCCGAAAATTACTGTTCACTTCATTTTCCAGTTTTCAGTGTCTGATTTTGAAAAATCATAACTCCTAATATACATGTCCGTTTTGGCTGTTCTTGTGCTCGTTTTAAACCTTATTGAGTCTACTATTTATTGTAAACATTTCAAGGAAAAAATAAAAGGTTTAATTGGTCCAAAATGCAACGTCACTTTCTTGCTACAAAATCATAACAAAAAGTTTTCTAGATTTTTAGCTCAACTTTGGAAATTCATAATTCTCATTGTGCGCATCGGATTAGGGTGTTCTTTGGCTCATCTTAAAGATTACGATGTGTACTAAATATCCACAAAATTTCAGGGTCAAAAGAGGTCGTTTGCCCTAGTTTTTAACTTACTCAAACCAACTGTTCCAGCAGCAAGACTCAGTTTTTCAAAAATGACAGCAGCTTCTCTTCTCACGTTTTGCATTATATTAAAGTTTCACTAAGCACTTTTCATTATTAAACCTGACTACAACTCTTCTAAATAAGGGCTTAGGTTCAGTTTATGCTTCAAACGAACGACATAAAATTATCCACCTATGTTTATAGTGTGCGAGTGCTTTTCTACAGAAACAACAAGCTTCTTGGTTCAGCAATAATTAATTAGAACCCACTATTATCTTCATGCAATGTTAAGCTTCAAACTTCAACAAATTCAGAAGCACATGTATGCAACCTTAAACCTCAAACATTCTCTGTTTCGGGACCCAAAAGCAGAGCACAATATGCAAACCCAAAACTATAACACTTCAGCTTTAAACGTAGAAAATCAGGTTGGAGGCTCACCTGGTTCAAAAACAAGCTTGCATGCGTGGTTCTTCAGCTTCTCCATCTCTGTTCTCAGACTCAACTTCCACGCTCTCATCCTCCCTCTATTTTTCTGTGTCCTTGCTGAGATAGCATGAATGAAGGGAGCTAGGAGATATGAATTATATAGAAGGTTGAAGGTCCAGCAGTCCGAGGAGTAACCAGCTTTGGTCTCGAGAGGCATGGTGGGTCTGATTTGCTAATAAGAGAAATCATGGTGCCCGGTGGTTTAGCGTGTACGGTTGAATAGCCGAAAGCAAGATTTGCTTTTGCTATAATTTCTTTTCTCGCTGACCTCAACGCCTTGTTTAGTTGAATGGATAATGGAGATATAGGTATGCATATAATTATATATATCTTGCTATCCTACATGCTTGTCACGTGTTCAGTTGAAATAAATTAATGAATTGGAATGATGTATATTAATTGTAATGATATAGGCTGATGAGTTTTTGTCTTCTTACGTGTTGGGCCAAGGTAAACATAATGGGTTGAAAAGAATTAATGAATGGAGGGAGTATTATGGATGTTTGGGGTACTGTTCCTCTCCTTGGCACCCTCTCTTCCCATCTCTCACAGTCGCATCTGGGCCGTCTAAATCTTGATCCAACGGTCCAGATTAAAAAAAAAAAGCTCCCATAAATGAAAAGGTCAACAGTAATACAAGAAAACCAAATCCTTGACGGCAACTCATCAACGTACTCCTTCCCTTTGCAAAGTAGATGCAGAAGAGAGATTGACCAAAAAAAGGTCATTTCTCAAAATTCAAGAAAGAGGGGGTGGGGGTGATGGTGCTCAATTTCCAAGCTAGAGAGGCTTGTTTAAATTAACAACTTCTTCTTTTTTTTTTTTTTTTAGTGATTTTACCATGTACGCCCTCCCTCTATTGCCTTAGAGTACTGGAGTTAAAAATTTTAATTAAACTTGTTTACTATTTTATCTTACATCTTTTTTATTAAATTTTTATAACCCCACTTATATAATTTTTAAAAATTTAACTAAAAATTTTTTCTTCCGCTCCCTTCCAAATCTTTCGTACCACCAAAACTTGAGTGATAAACCACAGGTGGCAAGTGATATCCTTCAAACTAATTTAGACCAACCCTTCAAATTAATGTGAGATTGAAAATTCACTAATATAATACAGACTGTTTTCTCATATGATACTTTGTAGTTTTTTTGCTCCCCTTGTGAGAAATTGGTACTGTTTATAAGCCATATATAGATCCTATATGCAATCCATGAAAAATCATTTGTGGTTAATAAATATAGATAGTTATATTGGCGTGGGTCTCATATTTTGTGCAAGGTATGAAAGGGGAGTTGTATCGGTATAACCTAAAAATAAATAAATAAATAAATAAAATGGCTTAGAAAATAGTTCATATAAAATTGTTAGAGACCATGGGAATGGAGGCCAGATTTTAATAAAAGGACCAAACAAAAAATAGCCAAAAAAAAAAGTACAAAAGAAAAATACCCTTGAAGAATGGTAACCATAATTGTTTCTCATCAATTAGGCCCACACCCAATTTTATATACTTTCTGAGAAAACTTCTTGATAAATCTGATAAGCTGAAACATGCAAGCAATTTTTATGTCATGAGAAACTTCTTCACAAATAAAATCAAAACACCAAGATAACTGTGACATATAGTCAAGGACACAAATGTAATGTGAATGGAGGGAAATATGTTAAAATTTATTTTTTAAATAAGCATTTACAATCTTTTTATCTAAGTATGGCATTTAGATAAATGATCAATGTGTGTGCGCACATCCATCCATTATGTGATACCATTCTGATTCTATTTATAAGTTCATTTTAACTAAATTTTACATACCAAGGAGAGGTAATTAACTCAATGATTATGAGGTAAATTTTTAACTTTATCCTTATTTATGATTGAGTGTTTTTAAACTGTTTCTTATCTCTCTATCTTCATGGGTATAATTAATATACACAAAATTATCATAATCTCATTTATTACATGAAACTGAATTTATAAATAGGACCAAATTTTTTGGTCTAAATGAACTTATAAATAAAACCAGAATGATACTCCTTTTAAAAATCATTAACGCGGCCTCTTGTTGATAAGAATCATGACGGCCTGCCTTTTCGAAGAAGGAAAAAAAGTGTGGTGGCCATTTGATATAAATAAACAAATACATAAATTGACCATGAAGTAAGTTTATTACCCAGTCAATTTCTGTAATGTGACCCGTTTAAAGATTCTACCTTCACACCCATATCTGTGAGATCAAAGTCCTTGGATTTTCTTTTTCTTCTGTCCTGAAATTAAAACCTCGTACACTTTATAATTATCCGGTATAAAGTTGCTAAGCAGATGCGGAACCTCTTTATGGCCAGCTAGAGCCATCTTATAAAATTTGTTAGAAAATATATGTATTTATTATATGATATTTTATTTGACTATAAATTTGGCCCCAAACTAATATTTTATCTTCTCTCAAAGATAATATTTGTTTCATTACTCATTAGGTCATGTGAAAGGAAAGTAAAATTCTTGTTTGAGATACCGAAAAGATTAGTATCATCTTATATATTGTTTTAATTTATAATTATCTTTATTATTTGTTTGTATTTTCCAGGTGATTTGATACTATTTAGTAAATACTCCCTCGGGTCCTTATTTAAGGAACCAATCAACAATTTTCACAAGTTAATAAAAAAATTAAAGTAATTAAATTTGTCCTAAATTTTAAGTAATTTTCAATATTATTCCTATTAATTACACTAAACTCTAATATTAATTAATTATTATTCTTTTTTTCCTCAAAAAAAGAGTAACTCACTCACTACCTTTTTAATTATCGGTATACATGGAAAAAAATATTTAATGCTATTTGAAAACAAGCAAGTATTTTATAAAAAGAACCAAATATACTTGTTAGTTGGTACCTTATAATAAGAATTAAAGAAAATAGTTCAATATGTTTATTTTTTAGCCCAGGCTAAAAAAATTTCTCCACCACTGTTGCTAAGATACTTTACTCATGAGACATTGATGATTCAAACATTTTTTATAGAATATAATCGGCAACCCACACGTCATGTTAGACTTGCTGTTAGAATATAAGGTGAGATTAAATGATTAGTTAGAGAGTTAGTTAGTTAGAAGGTTAGTTAGGAGCCCTAGTCTATATAAAGGGAGTCCTAAGTCTAGCTAAACTACTTAATTAGTGAGCATCACTATTATTCTTTGTAAGAGCATTATGCTCTGTATTGATAATAATACATAATTTCTTCATCTTCTTTCTCCTAATTCTTCTCTCTTGTAACATCTCAATTTTCGAAAGCGCTTTCACAATAGTTTGATCAGAGTAGAGCATCGGAAGTATTTAAATTGCAGAGTAACTGATAATCATCCACTGTAATATATTTGTTTGCTGATACAAAATTTTCAAATGACTACATCGTTAAGTACATCTCTAAAGAACTTCCTCCAGCCAGTCCTTCTGCCTGCTGCTTACCCTTGTTTTCGATCTTGTTCACCTCGGATCCTGAAGCTATAGTAAGAGCTGAGGTTCAATACCCATTGAACCTCAGGTAACGGTTCACCTCATGCTTATGTGTGACAAAATATGTATGACAGATATTCATAACATTACAGCATTAACCAATACATAGCACACAAAGAGATGTAAGGTTACAACAATACATAAGCACACAGCAGATGTAATGTCAATCACAACAAAGTACATAGCACACAGCACATGCACAGTCAACCATGTTTGCACTAACCAGTGCCACGACAGCTCCTCGTGTCTTCAGCGCTAGGAAAAGTCAACGGCATTACCAAGACTGTAACCCATATAAATAAAGCTGAATGTATAAACAGTGAAGTAAGACAGAGTCTTAGACACGGTGCATGACCCAAGACAAAGTCCTGTCCATGACTCTATGAAATAGTCTATCACATATAAGCATACAATAAGCATCAGAGTTAGTGTTACAGTATGCGAACGTACCTTTCACCGCATATTTGTAAAAAATGCCCGACTCTTTAGTCTGACTCCGGTCTTCCCGGATATCCTATACATTACCGTCAGATTATTTCCTTTTTCATGATATTAATTATTAATATCATATTTCCTAGAATAATATCAAAAAGGATATTTTCACCTATTTTGACATTTCTACCCATGGTGGATTTGTTATTACAATTTTGCCCTTACATTTTATTTAAAAACGTAATGCTGGATTTTCAAGGCAGATTTTTCAGAAACTTTGAAAAATCATAGATAATTCCACAAAAATCGAAATGAGGTTCTGTAAAATTCTTCATGACCCTTGACATGTCTATCTTCAAGGAAAAATATTCCCAGAAGCTAGAACATCAAGAATCATTCTCAGTTTAATATTTTCTCAACGCTGCCCAGATTTTCGTCCAGAAAAATAGCTTAATTTCAAAAATATGTTACTCCTTGTGTAGAACTCAAAATGCTACATATTATACATATTTAGAAATCCCTACATGTCTAATTTTTTCTTGAAAAATTTCGTGATTTGTTGACTTCATTTGCTATATAAAATAATAGCCTCAATCTGACTGACTCCCGTAACCCAACAACCCAAGAATTCTCTATCTCACTCTAACTTGTTCCATTAGTCCTAGAAGTCACTTCCCAACATGTTCTCACCTTGTCAGGCATCTTTCGATGCAATAAGGCTTGAGAACAATTATAGAAAATTACTTTACCTATTCTCTAGATTAAAACTAACAATTCTACTAAAAGCTACTAAGAACTATAAAGCTAAAGACTAGAAACTAAGAACTAAAGACAAGCTTACCTCTTGAAGACTCTTGCTTCTCCTTCTTTCTTCTTAGAAATCAACTCTTGGAGTTTTGATTTGGTGTGAAGAATGAGGAGAGGCAAGGCCTCTATTTATAGGGAAAATCTCAAGGTTAAAATGGTAATCTCAAGCCCAATGTGGGCCCCACCATTTGCCTCTTCCTTAATCTCAACCATTAGATCTAAACTTAATCAAGAAGTTTTAATCCTCACCCTTCATTATAAAGCATGTGCTCTTGTGATGTCATCTTGATGACATCATCAAAGCCTAGGTGTCATTGTTGATTAATTTACTTTAATGAAATCTATTTTTGGTTGCTTGATAAATTACCAATACTTTTGAATTCTGTATGTATCTTGATTAGTAGTTGGATATCAAGATTTATGGTCTAATTAGATTTTCCTGGTTGTCTTGAGCTTATTCTTCAACGTTTGTAAAAATAGCCTTTACTAGGCTTACTTTCGAGTTAAATTATGTGGGTTCAAGATAAGTCCTTATATTTTCTCCAAGGTTCGTACTTCTTCACAACTATTTAAATTTGTATAAATTCTCACTTTATTTGTTGTTTTGAGTTCTTACTGTGTACATCAGATATTTTCTGGATTTCAAACCATTATCCAATTTACTCTAGGATTTCAAACTTTATCAAATTTGCTTTAATTTTCTTTTTCTCTCTCTCTTTCTCTCTCTTGAATACTAGACACACACACATGCACAACAACTCTCCCTTCATCTTTTTTATGTTCAGTATGTGTTTTACTTATCTCACAAAATCAAGAAGAAAGTCCTCTCATTGGTTGATAAATTTTCACAAGGATTTCACTTTATAAAATTAAATTAAAGCCTTAGGATTTAACTTTACTAGATTGAATCTATACCTTTAATTTGTGTTAATCTCTTATTGGTCCAATTAATTTCATGAGGATTAAGAATATTTTCTTGATTTATCATTGGCCAATTCAATTTCACAAGGATTTGGCTTTATGAGGCTTAATTAAGGCCTTTGGATTTGGCCTTATTAAATTTAATCTTAGCCCTCCATATCTAATCTTAATTAGCATATAATAAAGTAGTTAAGTGTAATTGTCAAAATATGATTGGTTCTAAGATTAATTAGAAATCACTTTTATGCTAATCCTAGCCCTTCACTATCCCTTGTTTCTTAATTAAGGTAATACATCCTTAATTATGCCTTTAACATATGTCACTAGATTAATTGTGAATGTTTATGAAAATAATTCAACTAACATAGATTGAATCATCCACTAATTGTTGGCAATTTTCTCTAATTGGTTTAATTATTTCCTCACAACTTTTTAGCTTTTCATGGTCATTTATGCACCATGTATTAATTCAATAATTATAAGGCAATTTATGATCCCTAAAATAAAATTAGAGAATTTGGTTTTTGATTACCTTAATTCTTAGAGAAAATTCCCTAAATTAACATAAATATGTTACTAAATTTTGAGACCACATATTCACCTATTTCTAATAGGTATTACTTACCAACATATAATGTTTATAATGAATATGAATTTTAGGGTTTTACATCTCTAATTATACCTCCGTCTTGGAAAGGTCAAATACTGTGGTGGCGCACTTGCTGAATTGGCCTTCTTCCTGGTCTCCTGAGACATCTGTTAACATGGTATCATGAGCAAGGTTGATTTTTCAAGATTAGCAGCCTAGTAATCAAGATCCAATTTGCACGCAAAGTCTTAGTCTACATGAAGAAGGCAAGCCTCTCTGTATTGCAAGATTGAAGCCCATATTCAAGAACCCATCACAAAGGCCCAAGAAGTGTGTTTAGATCCACCAGATCCTCCAAGGGTTCATATATTTCTCAGTGATCCACGGCCTACTACTAATCAAGAATCCAGCCCAAGATTGCATTTTTTCATATCCAAGAAGCAAAATCCGTGGAGCATAATGTCGCTCGCCCGCCTACTCCACCTGACCCAGCTTCTCATTGTTTGAGATACAGGAATCCACGAAACTAGATCCAAATTTGAAACCTGAAGCTCCGTCAAGATCTCACCGAAAGTGGATGCCGGCATGGAGGTTTTCAAGATTGGAGCCGGAAACTCAAGAAACTGAGAGAGAGAAGATGAAAGGGACGGGAGAGAAGGTGGAAGAAGAAATTGGCACCATGAAGGAAGACGACAATTCCAGTACAACCCAATATACCGATCTTGGTTCTTCATCTTATGTCCACCTTTTCACGATTATTTCTCTGCAAAGGCACGAAAGGCGTGTGCCATACGCCCCTGCTGAACTAAGAATCAAGAAGACGATCTCCGGCGAGTTCTCTCAAGATTGAAGAGCATCCCCACGTTCGGCGCGACACCTCCAAAGAGGGGAGAGATCGACGCGGCGAAGAGGAAAAGACTCACGTACGGCGCGAACCTCCAAAGAGGGGAGAGATTGACACCGCGAAGAGGAAAAGACTCACATACGGCGCGACACCTCCAAAGAGGGGAGAGATCGACGCTAGTGAAGAGGCGTGATTCTTGAGTTTTAAGTCGTCATAATTCACGTCTCGAAATTGTTTTCCGGTATTATGCGCTTGGTTGGCGATCAGATTGCCCGGCGTAGATCATCATCCCTATCTGATTTGCATCTGATTATGTTTTCCACAACCATTATTCTTGGTTAAGTGTTGTCAACGCCGACGATGATTCTTGGTTGTGGGAAGTTACTAATTTTGGTAATAGTGATTGGGCTGATAGAAATCAAAGTTCTCGTGTTTTGGGAAAATTGTTAACTTAGTTATTGCGAAGGATGACAGTGGGATTTCGAAGGGCTTTGGCTTTGTGAACTAGGATAATCAAGATGATGCTAAACGGGTAATGGAAGGAATGAATGGATCACAACTTGGTTGAAAGATTCTATACGTGGCCAGGGCACAAAAGAAGGCCGAGCGTGAGATTATTTTGTACCATTAGTTTGATTATACGATGTCTTCTTTATATGTTGCTTCAATTGCCTGAGATTTCGTCTCAAAATTTGAGACCCTGCTCCCGAACTGAGTTTGTACTTGATGTCATGGTGATTTTTCAACTAAAGTAGCATTTGCTCAGTTGGGAGGTGCTACTGGAGTGTTGATGATAAACAGTGATGAAGATTGTTTCCTGAGGGTGATTCACAGGCAAGGAGTGGATGTAGAGAGTGACGAGTTAGTGAAGGGGAAGTTGCTATTTAGGGTCATTAAGAATCCCAGATTACACATCCCTCGAACCTTGGATTTGCAAGGGTTGCTCCATGTGGTTTATGGTGCTTGTTTAACATTTCGTGCTGAGCACCATTGCTGATGTTAGCACTGCATATGCTGCTTCTTTTGACATGGACAAATTTGAGAAGAGTTTGTGAAGAAAATGGAGTGGATTCATGGATTAAAGTAGACAATAAGGTTGGTCCAACAAGTTCTTACAGAAGTGATTGAAGGGAGTGCAATCAAAGACAGAGGCTAATTTTAAGTTGAGCCTGGATCAGAATTCTGCAGACAATAAAATATATGGCGATGCAGATTGGTTTGGGTCAAGGAAGTATGAGAGAGGCAAAGAATATTGATGGTCTTGCCTAGAAGAGAAGAGAAGTATCTCAGTAAATATGGAGAAGATGTTTCTGAAGAAATTTTTGTATTACTTTTGTTGATTGAAAACTATTCAATTTAAATTAACCTTACCCCTTAGTTTGTATTTGTTGTTCAAGTTGAACATCTTGAGTTAAGGAGTGTTCAACTTAAGGGAGCGTGTTAGAATATAAGGTGAGATTAAATGATTAGTTAGACAGTTAGTTAGTTAGAAGGTTAGTTAGGGGCCCTAGTCTATATAAAGGGAGTCCTAGGTCTAGCTAAACTACTTAATTAGTGAGCATCACTATTATTCTTTATAAGAGCATTATGCTCTGTATTGATAATAATACATAATTTTTTCATCTTCTTTCTCCTAATTCTTCTATCTAATTATACTAGTTAACACTTGCTTTGGATTCACCTGAGGTTATGAAAGATCATATATATATTTTAAAAGAGAAAAATGGTTTAAAAGGTTTAAAAGGCACAAATATGTGTGGAAAAATGCCAATTTCAGAATCTGCAAACATTGTCAGGATTCGGTAACGTTTCTGACATATCCTGCAATCTTAGCTATGTCTTGTCGTTGCTTTTCTTCTCCGTTGGAAGGGATCATTTCGTCTTCATCCCCACCCTACACCACAAAGTCAGTGATTAACACTGCACACGTGTACGAGATTTAAATGGCCTTCTTCCCCGCCCTACACCACTAGAAAAGCGCAAACAACACATTCGAAGACAGGATTCTCTTTGCTCTCTCATCAGACATAAAGAGAGCGAGGGCATAAAGTCCAGATTCTAAGCCAGGATTCTATTGGGTGCATCCGATGCCTTCGCAATCTCTCACCTCTCACTCCTTATATTTTTTTTTTCTCATTCCTCATACACTACTAAGACCGTTTACGCAACAAGGACCTGAAACACAATTTTTTTTTAAAAGAAAAAAAGAAAAGAAAGCTGTAGTTGCACTGCTCAAAAACAAATTTTTCCTATTTATTTTTTAGATAATTGATTTTATAAAAATTATTTTGTAGAAAAATTTCCAGTGGATATAAAAATTTATAAGTTCCTTCTTTAATATAAAATTTATTTTGAATGCAAGGAGTAAATTATAAATAAAATTGTTATATTCATGCATTGGCCAAAAAATGCCTACATATGAAGTGGATCAAATAATATTCTAAGTCACATACCAAACACTATTCTTTTTCTCTCTCATCCGCGGGGGAGTATAGACGGAAAGTTCCAAAATGCCCCCTTTTATCAGAGTCGGTTTATGCACAAAGCAACTAACACTACTAGAAAATGTCATATTTGCGATGGAATTTACGAGGAAAAAAAATTCCATCGCAAATTTTGGCAAATTTGCGGGGGGAAAAAATTTTCCCTCGCAAAAACGTGAAATTTGCGAGGAAAAAATTCCGTCGCAAAAAGTGGCCATTTTGCGAGGGAAATTTTTTTCCCTCGTAAAATTTGGGGAAATTGGGGGAAAAAATCCTTCCAATTTCCTTTCATTTTGCAAGGAAACCATTTTTCCCTCGCAAAATGGCCAAATTTTGCGAGGGAAAAAGTTTTCCCTTGCAAAAATTGGCCATTTTGCGAGGAAATTTTTTTCCCTCGCAAAAAGTGGCCATTTTGCAAGGGAAATTTTGTTCCCTCAAATTTGCAAAAAGTGGCCATTTCGCAAATTTTTTTGTTTTTTTTTTTAAAATTATCTCGGAAAGTTAAGCCAAGGCAATTAAACCCAAAAAATTCAACTCTCTCACTCATTTCCGCCTCTATTCGACTCAGAGCATATTGATTAAAATCAAGACAATTTTCTTCTAAATAATAGTATTTTGAAATATATTTATAAACATTTGTCTTATAATTAATATATTTATTATTTCTATATATTTTCGTTTTTACCATTGAATCAAATAAATATAACGAGAACGTATGACATATTTTTTAAAGATGTAAATTAATAAAAACTTTCATAAGAAATATATCGAAAATTTTGAAATCACATGATTAAAAATATTTAAGGGATGCAATGCAAAATCAACATTAATAACATGAAAAGCCAAAAAGGTGAGGAAAGAATGGAAGATGGCTAGTTTGACGAAGACCATGAGCGAAGACATAGAATGCGAGCAAAAATCCGAAGCACGCCCCAATATTTATAGCATGCTACATAACTGCGCGACCACTCCCATCATAATGAAATCACGATCCATAGCTGTGCACACGACGTCCGCTAATTAACACGACATCATGGGGAATTAGGGTGTGCACATGACAACGATGGCGGAGCTTGGAGGAAAAGTTTGGGGGGGCCAAATAGTGGTAGGGGGATTTGGGGGTTCGGGGGCGCGAAATTTTTTTTTAAGGAAAGTTTTAAATGCATTAAAAATGAAAAGAATAAAAAAAATATTCATGAAATTAAGTCAATTAACTTCATCTATAAGTATAGTGTAGAATGGGTAAAAGTATAGTAAAGGATACACCACAAAAATAAATTTCACTGATAAGCTAAAAATTTCAGGTAATTAGAATTAAATATAGAAAAGAATGACAAGATTAACATAAATCATACAAGACCCCACATGGAACAAAGATTGAATTATAAGCCCAAAGATATAAATAAGGAGAAATTGACGGATGATGGAGACTCAGAAAAGTAATAGTCTTCACAAACTGTCAAGTTATATTCACTACTTTGGGGGGCCAAAGTTGTATTATTACACTTTTAAAAAAAAAAAGTTCCATTAAAAAAATCTAAACAACTTTTTTTTTTTTTTTTTTTTTTTTGGGGGCCTTGTCATTGTTAACCTCCGTCCCCGCATGACAACATGAAGAGGCCAACCGCAAAATAAATAATTAAAAATATGTTGTGTATATATATTGAAATTTAAATTAAGGCTAATACCATCTTTTGGTCCCTCAAAATTAAAATTTACTTATATAAAAAGACAAATAAATAAGGAATTATCTTAGTTAATTTATTTGGAATTTGAATCCCTATATTATCTCTAACTACATCTCATATATTTTTTTTAGGAAATAAATAAATAAATATATATATATCCAAATTTAAATTAAGGGTAATACTATCTTTTGGTCCTTCAAAATTAAAATTTACTTATATAAGAAGACAAATAAATAAGGAATTATTTTAGTTAATTCATTTGGAATTTGAATCCCTATATTATCTCTAACTACATCTCATATATTTGTTTTAGGAAATAAATTCATATATATATATATATATATATATATCCAAATTTAAATTAAGGGTAATACTATCTTTTGGTCCTTCAAAATTAAAATTTACTTATATAAGAAGACAAATAAATAAGGAATTATCTTAGCTAATTTATTTGGAATTTGAATCTCTCGTATTATCTCTAACTATAAATAAGGAATTACCTTAGCTAATTTATTTGGAATTTAAATCCCTGTATTATCTCTAACTATAAATAAGGAATTATCTTAGCTAATTTATTTGTGCATCTATTTAAAAATAAAATGTTATTACTCATACTATTTAGCAATCGATTGAATCCTCCAGATTAATAATATTATAAATTTAGAAAGAAAAAAAAGGAGTATCAAATATAAGATATTTAACAAAAAAAAAATCATAATATACTGTTTTCACGTAAAAAATATTATCTATATTTATAAAATATTTTTCTTTCTGTATTTTTTTCTTAATCTATTCTCCCCGTCTTAATTTTGATACTTAACTAATGAAAAATCACAAGATTGTACAAAACAAATAATATATACTCAAAATACACACTACACATATTAACATGTTTTAGTGACATGAATCTATTATTAAGTCTTAATATGAAAAAATTGTTATGATATTTTTTATTCCTAAAAGTTTTAGATAAGTTATATATTATATATTATTATATTAATTCTTTCAAAACTTGTAATTATATTAATTAAGAGATTCAATTTGTACTTAAGGATTAGGATTATAATGACCTTACATAAAATAAGGGTATGAAATAGCATATAAAAAATAAGAGTTTTTTCAAATGAAAAAAAGAGTATTAAATAAACAAGCAAAAATATATCCGATCTTTATGATTTTAGGAGACTCATTATTCAGATTTTTTTGTTAATATCTTAACATGCATACCAGCAACTTTGGTTCGGATTTAGTTTGATATTGTGTAACCATAACATCTACATTTAAATGGTATAAAACTGCTGATATAGTTTTGAACAAAATATTTCTTTTAATTAATTAGTTATACCTTCTTCATAATTATTCAAAACTCTGAATAAGATATTTCTATATTAAAATTAGAAATATTTGAGTTATTATCTTTTAATATATTATGCAATCATCTTTATTATCTTTTATTATGATTAGGATTTCAATATTTGAGTCATTACCTTTTAATATATTATGCAGTCATCCCTATTATATATCTTTTATTATGATTAGGATTTCATATATGATTTTATGTTTTTAGGAGCTCTATAAGGTTATTTTTCAGTTGTGCTCTCTCACCCTTATGTTCCTTTCAGGTTAGATTTAAAAAATAATATTCAGTATGTATATGCCCTCCTCCCATAGGTAGCTACAACTCCAACTATTAAAAAAAATAGAGTCATTTTAGAGAATATATGAGGAAGATCTGTAAATAATTGGATAAAATTATTTATAAAATGTAAAAAAATGTTTATTTTTAAGTATGCTTTAAAGGTAAGAATGTTAAAAACTCCATAGATCTTCAACTTTTTTTTGAAGTACAATTAATAGATTTAAGTATGCATTTGCTCCCTGGAAAAGCATCAATTTGGATCAAGTATTGGATCTTAAATAAAAAAATTATTAAAAAATTTCATATATAAGACCTGGTACTTCAAAGATACAAAAATACTCATGTGGTTTATTAAAAAGAGCACCTAACACCAAATTCTTTTTTTTTTTAAATTTATTAATTTTATTTTAATTAACAGAAAATTAAAAGAATTTTTTTAATTATTAAATATAGTGGTCTACGTTTCCCTCTCACAAATTCAAACACTTTTAATCTAGTATTTTTAAAAATGATTTTGCTACTACCTTTGTCTTCTCACTTTCCGATTTGCTATGAACTTACTCCCCCAAAATTTTGCAACTTCCCTCCAATTTTGTTTTTTGGGCTCAACATACTTCCCTCCATTTAACTTAAACACTTTTTTTTCCCTTTTCCCTTTTGTTCGATTGGTTGTCTCTCAAACCCTAACAAATCGATCGGTGCCTTCTTCTTCCCCTTCTCTTTTACTTCTTCTTGCCGTCGCGCCTGGCGATCCCTCCCGTTTGCTTGAGTTCGTGTCTTCTACATATCCCTTGTCGTTCTGCTCCTCTTCATCATCTACGGTGCATTTTTAGCCAAGGTATTTTGGAACCGAGGTGTAGGAAATATCTAGGTGATGATGGAAAATTTCGAGTTGGTGTGGTCCTTTTTTTCGTTTTTGATCGTTTTGACCTGTTATGGTATGATGAAGAGTTTTTTGGGTTGGAAGCAATTCAATTATAACTATTTTGCTTGAAGTATACTTTTCAAAATGCGTGAAAAAATTGAGCTTTAACCTATCTTGATTTACATTCGGTTGTCATTATTGCATGATAGTGGAGCAAGCGGAAGCGATACTTGTTGCAATTGTGCAACAGTCGATAGAATTTGCCGTTTGTTACATGGAAGCTTTTGGGTGCAACGACGATGATCTCGAGATTCAGGTATGTTTCTATTACACTCTTTCAAGGCTAGGTTCTAATGGATTCCTTTTTTATTTATTCTCTCTTGTTTCAAGGAGTTCAAAATTAAACTAGATGAGTCCTACACAGTTTACCAAATTTTTCGAGTAGTTATTTGATGAAGTTTAATTTGATTGATTCCATTTTCCTTCTCTTAGAAATCATGTTTCATACTCTGTTTACGAAAGCTTCTATGTTTGTTGAAAGAAGAATTCATTATATATTTGTTTAACATTCTGTTCTAGTCTTGAAAGTGAGTAATATTCCTTGATATGTCTAAAAAATTATTATTGAGGAATGTCTCTAATCTGCCAATATGATTATCATGTAATATTCTGCTTTACTTCAGTTGTGAGAAATAATATTCACATTTAGTTTTCCCTCCCTTTTTCGGTTGTTGAACTTCTTGTTTCATCCCTTCTCATGCTCCATATGAAGAGGTTTACACAAATGCCAATGACATGTTTTCAAGGGCTCAAGTATTTAAACGCGCATTATGGGATGGTGGTCCAAAGGTATAGTAGTCCTTATCGAAGGTCTTCTAACCACCGTGTGTGTATGAATTTATGGGCCTGAAGCCGTTTTTGAATTCTCTACGCTTTTGTCGGTGAGTATGCGTGGATCGGTAAAGACGCGGACAGAAGCCTTTTAGCGGCCATAGGCGAAGCGGGATTCCTAGTTGGACTAGAAAAGAACGGTTTGAGCCATCTCTTTAAAAAAAAAAAAAAAAAAAAAAATTTGTTCTACTATCATAAATTTTACCTAGGAGTTTGACTTGGTAATCCATTTAAAACATAAAATCACACACACACACACATGTTGGAATTACTAGATTCTTTACAAGTTCTTGTAACAAGGACCAGGTTAGCTTTCTGTTCATACTTAGAGGCTGGTGGCTAGTCCATACTGGATACGAATTGAATTATATAAGCTATATGGAGATGTTTTTATGATATAGATATTATTCGCAAGTAACCGGTGTAATTGAGCTTAGGCAAGGTAAAAATCAAGCCTGAATGAGTTAAATATGGGCTAAAGCAAGCCAAGCCTAATGTCAAGTTTAAATCATCGTGTTAAGTGAGCTTCATTTCAAGTGCCAACAGGGAGTTCATCATGAAAACAATAATTTTGACCATGACCGGCTCATAATCTTCATGTCCAATTTGTGTTGTTTACTTATCTTTGAGGATTCAAGGAGTTGATAGAGTCGATAAACAAAGCACTTAATCATGTTGCTTTGTTTTTTTTTTTTTTTTTTTTTTTTTTTGCATTGTGAGTTTTGTATAGCCTTTCACTTGGAAAAGAAGTGTTGCCAAGCATTTACACTCTATCGAGTCACAAGCTATGCAAAACTTTAGGCAAGCTCTTTACGGCCCAAGACAAATATTCGGTTCTTGAATCTAAAGAGGTTGAAAAAGAAGAAAAATGCATATAGCAATAAGAGGGTAAAGGCGTTAGAAGCGAAGGTGAAGGAGCAAGGAGAGATTATTACTGAGATGCGGGCACTTCTCCGGTCCATATTGAAGAACAAGGGTGCGGGTTTGCCTCTTGATGGTGATGACAATACTGATGGTGATCATGACAAGACTGTTGCAGTTTAGTTTAGTTTTTTTTTTTAGTTCATTTTGGTCGAAACATTCTAATTTGTAATATTTTGTTTTTACTATGTAAACTCTTATGATTGTTGCAATTTTTTTTTAATGATATACAAGTTTTTTTATTTTCTAATTTTTAATATATTTTTATTTAATTATTTCTTATTTTTTTAAAATTAATTGGAATTTGCGAGGGAAAAGTGGTTCTTCGCAAAATCGAGAATTTTGCGAGGGAAAAATGTTCCCTCGCAAAATGGAGCATTTTTGCGAGGGAAAGTTCTTTCCCTCACAAATATTCAACTTTGCGAGGAAATGTTTCCCTCGCAAAATTCTGAAATTTGCGAGGAACACCCGTCCCTCACAAATGTTCCACTTTTGCGTCGGAAACATATTCCCTCACAAATCCCGAAATTTGCGAGGAAAGTTCTTCCCTCGCAAAATTTGAAAATTTGCGAGGAAAATGTTTCCCTCGCAAATTTTCAAATTTTGCGAGGGGAAAAAGTTTTGAAACGCCATAAGCTCAAGTTCGTGTTTGGGACAAGCAAAGAAGCAAGATAAGAGCAGAGATTTGAAACGCCATAAGCTCAAGTTTGTGTTTGGGATAGTGAAGAGAAAAATCCCTTATTTATACTTTATAATCAGACTTCTACAAATTTAAGATAGGATAAAAATCAAATTATGTAATATAATTTATGTTTGAATTAGCGAACATAAGTGACTTTTCTCGAAATTGAAATTTGTTTGGATTGACAAGAGCATGAATGGCTTTTATGATAATTATAAAAGAAAAATTAAAATCAAAATTACAAAAAAGTGAAAAATTTTAATTTGAAAAATTTGGCAATACTAACTTGATCAAATAATATTACATAACTAATTGGATCATTGTTCGCCTGCAAGTAATAAAGTGATAAGTAAAGTATCGTTCCCAGGATTTGTATATCAAATTGGTAAAGCAAGAGGTTTAGTGAATTTAATCAAGTTGAGTTAAAACAAAGTTTTGATGTGGAATGAGAACATGTAAAAACTATTTCTAAAACTTAAAATTGATAAAGGTAAATGATTTTTTGACTTCAAGGATGATGAAGCCTAGGATTCTTCTTCCCCTTTTGCATTTCATAAAACTTGGTTAATTTCCTCTTTAGTAGCATTTCAAATACATATATGTGTTAGTCTAAGGTTCAAAAACACTTGACACACTCTCTCAAGTCAAAATCAAATTTCTCTTCTCATTAATATGCACAATCTCTTGCTACAATTAATGAGAATCAATATTTAAGCAATCACCTTAATGTGACAATGTAAGATTAGTAAAGATATCTATACTTTACCAACAAACCATTCATTTATCAAGTAAACTTCAAGACAAGCATGTATCAATCAAGTCCTACACCTAGATTAGCTCTCTCATGTCAAACCCAAGTGAATAAATCATCTAAATGGAGGCCAATCACTTAGAAGCATTAAGCCAAGGTTGAAATCAACACACATATATATTTATTTACCAAAAGAGAGGAATATTCAAGTATTAATTCATACAAAGGGTCAAAAGAATTCTAGAATGAAAGGTCTAACTACTCATGTCCAAATATAAAGAGATTCTAAGCAAAGCTACTGAATATATGAAGAAATTAAATGGAAAAGAGGAGAAAAGAGGAAGAACCAAGGTGAAAACCCCTAAAATCTCTCTTAGGATGAGCACCCAAGCCTCCAAAGTTGTCCAAATCTCTCTCCCAAGCTCTTCCTTTATGTGCCCATTGTTCCCTTGTGCCAAGAATGTGTTTTTCGGCCCTTCCCTTTAGGTTAAATAGAGTTTTTCTGATTCTGAAATAAAAACGCACAGCTATACTTTTTGTACTTTTCACGACTGGCTACAGCCAATTTGTCGACTTGTCGTGGCCAGTTACACGAGAACTACTTGCTACGACCGGTTTGTCAACTTGTCTTGTGGCCAGGCTTTACGGGTTCCTTCTAGCTTTACAATGCTTCAATTCCTTTATTTCTTTCCTTGTTTCTAGGTTCTTATAGGGCTTCAAAACTTGTCTCCATCCTCCTACAAAAGAGAGAGGAATTATCAATTCTCAATTGAATTACAAACTCTATAGGATATAACAAGAATTTCTTTGATCTTTGCTTGATACTTTGATATGCACATTTTCTTCTATACACTTCATTTCCTATGCATATTTATAACCCGAAAATAGGTAAAAAGAGACAGAAAATGTGCTAGAATGTTATCAATTTCTAAGAGTTAATAATCATATGTCCCGTATCATTTGATTTTTAATTGTATCACGGATATGATTCATTTAAGTTGAAGATGGCATAGCATAATTTGTCGAGGATGACTTTTCATCTACATTCTACACTATTATTATCCGCATGATCTATATTCTCATTTTCAACTTGTATGAAATTAACGTCACTTTTAGAATTTCTCATTATAAAATTATGTACGGTTATTGTTGCACAAACTATGACGATTTATGTTTGATATCTATATACAACTCCAATTCTTAATACAAGCTTCAATTGATTAAGTCGAGAAAGTTGAGGAAACTGGATAAATTATTTGATTATAAGATATCTGCCGACACAATTCCTTTGCTTATGACTTAAAGTCAATAGAAGGCCCGACTTCTACCTTTGCTTACATATCGTATAATCATGACTTAACAAAGAGTAAAAACTAAAAAAGTACTACAAAACATTAAGATGAATGACTAAGTTCTTCTCAAGATTTGAATTTGAGTTATCATTCTTTTTACTCAAGCTAGTACATACTCATAATTAATATTTCTTAATTGAGGGATAGGTCTAGATTATTCATTAAATCTATTAAAATTGAAATCATACATATCTAGATGGCCAATAAAGGGGGTAAATTAATAATCATATGTATTGAGAAATCAGAATACAAATTTGTTTTCCAGGGGTTATGGGAAAAAAATTGTCTCCTAGAGCTAGATCATGTGACAGATACGAGGTGAATCATATGTCAAGATTTAAATCCTAAGGATATAATAACAACAAATATGTTATTGAGAAATTAATGAGTTAACCGTTGTTTAGTTCTAGAGGTAACGGAAATGACTTGGAGCACCTTTTAACTTGGCAGTTTAGTTTTAACAACTTCTCAAAACGTAGGCTGAGTAATATGTTGTGGGAAATCCATTCTATTTATTATCCTTCACGTCTATAATATAAGATGTTGTTAACTAACTCAAATGAGCCAACCTTGTATAAGGAATTATGCCGCATGGAGCACACATCCCTGCTTTCTCTAGTAACCCTAAAATTTGAATTCTCTCTTCTCTACCTCACAACCCTCCTTCATCTCTTTCTCACCGGGGCTTGTGGCATCATCACAATCCGCCAACGAGTATCATTCTATGCCACAACTGCGTTAGAGTGGTAGCAGGGGTTGATCCAGAAATTTATAGAAGGGGGCACTATTAGTGGGAGGGGGTTCGGGGGCAGCGCCCTCGAATTTTTTTTTTCACTTGTCATCAAAAGTACAAAAAATAATATAGGATTCAAAAGGTTTTCACTTATCATCAGTTGTAAGTTTGTTCATCATCAATAAGAAAAAGAGCAAGTGTTAGCCATAAAATGCCCATGGCGGAAAATTAGCAACCTATATACTCCAAGCAATTTTTTGTGTTGTGAATATCCACCTAAAATACAAAGAAAAGGTAACAAAATGCTAGGAAAGTATCTCAAAAAAGGAAGCAGATCTTTCCCAGTTGAGGTCACAATACTAAAATATGTCCGTAAGGTGAGCCGATTGAATAAAATATGTCCGCAAAGTGAGCCGTGCCCCCTTCTTTGAATAAATATGTACGGATCACCTTTGAATAAAAGCTTTGATTTTTTTATTTTTTATCTTTTAAAAAAACAAACAAAAATCAAGGGGGGCCACGTGCTCCCCTTCTTACATAGGTGGATCCGCCTATGAGTGGTAGATCGGTTCCCAAATCTTTGATCTCGTGTCCTTCTCTCTCGATTTACGCGTGTGGACTTCTCTCGTCCTTGTGGTGACTTTTTTTCCTCTTCTTCTTCAAATCTGCTCTGACGGTGAGAGCTATCTGTCTTTTGTTTCTTTTTTTTTTTTTGTGGTGTTGGGTTTTGTGGTAGTATCTTGTTTTCTCAGGAAATAAAAGATTTGTGAGATCTGAGTATAAATCCTCTTGGTGGGATGGTTGTTTGAACGCTATTAGATT
Source organism: Acacia acuminata (assembly GCA_019022655.1). NCBI lineage: Eukaryota > Viridiplantae > Streptophyta > Magnoliopsida > Fabales > Fabaceae > Acacia > Acacia acuminata. Next base: position 1,529,548 of record JAFJYI010000049.1, on the reverse strand, counting down.
CGACTATTACCTGGTGGCTTGGATTTGCGTTCTTGGGGGAAGAATTCAAGAGGTGTTGTTCGGTGGGTGGTCGAAGTCACCATATTTGCTTGAAAGGAGGAGCGTAGTGTTCTTCAGGATATCATGGTTTTCTTCCTTCGAGGTTGGGTTTTCTTTGATCGTTACCCCAAGTCGGGGTATCTGTGTAGCTGCTCTAATTGCAGCTAATGCTTATAAGAAGGTATGCCCATTAAGGTGGGTTTTACAACCAACACTTTCTTTCACGTCACTTCTAACCTTGGATATCGAGGAGGCCAGTTTTGTCCATGCTTCTACTTCTACTCTTAAATCTTTAATGTACGGTGATTGAATGTTCTTGTATTTGGCTTATTTTGTTGTATTTGATTTGGCTTTGTTTGTATTCCATTTTCAGTTTGTTTTCATATATTGCACCGGTTTGCAGTAATGATATAAATAGCTTTTGACCACAAAAAAAAAACTCACATGAGCCACAAAATGTTAGTTAAGCCATTTATTATGTTTTAAATTGATAAAATTTATCTATTTTACCCTTATTAAAGAATATAATTTTTAAATATGTATTTAATATATGTTACCTTGTTTTATATATATCATTTATAAAAGTTGAAAGTGGAAAACAATAATTAATTAATCACTAATTATCCTGTAAATACCTTACCACACTCTGGTCTTATTTATAAGTTTCACCAAATCTCACATACCATATATATTGAGAAATTAATAATCATATGTATCGAGAAATTAGAATACAAACTTGTTTTCCAGGGGTTGTGGGAAAAAAAATTGTCTCCTAGAGCTAGATCATGTGACAGATACGAGGTGAATCATATGTCAAGATTTAAATCGTGAGGATATAATAACAACAAATATGTTATTTATATTTTTGACTAAAAATAATGTTACTCTCTCTCTGTCTCAGTCTCTTTCTCTTTGGTCAAAAAAGAAAGAAAAAAGAGAGTAGCATTATTTTAATTTGAATTTTCAAATGGTATTATTATTGTCCACGGCCTAGTTTTAAAGTGTTGTTTTCTCAATATTTTATTGTTCTCGGGATGCTGAGTAAGGGCCTATTTTTAAAGGGATGTTTTCTCAATATTTTATTGTTCTCGGGATGCTGAGTAAAGAGGCAGTTACAATATTTGTACAAAAACGAAGAAATTGGCTTCCCTTCCCGCTCATCCAGTGCGCTACGGAGAGCACAGCTTCTCTCAGGAACCGGCTCCAGTCCACTGCGGTGTCGCACGATTTAGTTGGTCCTGGTCCCATTTTGAAGCGAAACGGCGTCGTTCCAGGCATTGGATGAGAAGTCAACTATTCAATCAAATGATATTGAGCAGTGGACTGGAGCCGGTTCCCAGCAGATTCAGACCAAACGCTTCCTAGAGAGAGAGAGAGAGAGAGGCTACAAGAAGAGGAAGCAAGAGCCAAGAAGCAAACAGCATCTAACTTACTGACCTGCCAAATCAGCACGCTTGATTCTCATAAACTCATACGTGGCAGGGCGGAGGGAGGGGTGCTAGGGGTGCCCCTAAAATTGTAGATGATGACTTAAATTTTTATAAAATTATATTTCAGTTTTATAAAATTTTTAATGTTTTCACTTTAGTCTCTATTATTTCTATAATAAAGGGATTAAAATATAAATATTGAAATGTTTGTAGGGCTAAAATAACATTTCATAAACACTTAAATTCTATTCTTTAAAATTCCCCCTCCCGTAACTGTAATTTCTGGCTCCGCCTCTATTACGTGGAGCATTTTGATTCATCCTCGCAGCTATATAAAAATGGGGCTCATCTTCTATATTCTCAGTGGCCGACGGAACAAGCAGTGCGGCTGCCCCAATCAAACTCAGCATGCCCATTTCACTCACCGCGTAAGCATTTCAAGTTTCTTTTAACTGTTTATATATTGCTCATATCTGTTCCATATATATCACCATCCAAATTTACATTCGGAGCTGTCAAATGAATGAAAAACAAATTCTGTATTGTTCATATATATATATCTATATAGCACCACCGCCCCTGCAAGAATATACAAGGAAGCTTTTTGCTTCAATTTAAGCTCTGTCTCTCCTCTGCTTTCTTCCAAAGTGCATATGGGGCTTTTGTTTGAGGGCCAAAGAATTTGTTTCCTCGTATATATATATAAGGTGCGCGGTAGTGGTGGTTTGGGTGTGACGGTAGTGGCGGCGTTGGGGCAGAGCAGCTACATGATATGGTGGAGGACTCCGAACAACTGAAAGACCTGATCGTGAATATAAGCTTAGTTGGCCTTTTGTCAAATACCATATTGTAGGCCATAAAATTCTTTTAAAAAATAATTTATATTCTGAACGAGAGGTAGTATTAGTTTAAATCATAAGCACATTAGATGCATTAAAGACATCATTTTAATTTAATTACACCATAGTACTGTGTAGTATTTCAATTGATCCGTCATTTAATTCTTATAATAACATGTATGTTTCTGCATTTATACTCTATCATTTGCAAGGGTTTGATTTTAATTGTCATGTCACAAGATAATTATGATTTCAATTTTAATAGATTTAATGAATAATCTAGACCTATCCCTCAATTAAGAAATGTTAATTATGAGTATCTATTAGCTTGAATCATAAGAGTGATAACTCAAATTCAAACCTGAGAAGAACTTAGCCATTGATCTTAATGATTTGTAGTACTATTTTAGTTTTTACTCTCATTTAAGTCATGATTATACTATATGAATGTTAGTAAAAATGAAAATTGATAACAGATTTAAAATTTTTAGTTCACATTTTTTTTCATGGACAAGTTTATTTTTAAATGTTCTGATCTACCGCCTTAAGGATAGAAAAAAAAAATAGAATTTCACTATAATATTGATTTACTTAAATGTCCTTGCAAAATTTTTTTTCTTATGCCCCATTTGATATCTTGAAAGTGATTTTGATGAAATTTATACTGAAATTGGAGTTAGAAATGGAAATAAGATGGAAATGGGCTTATAAAATGTGATAGGAATGTATAAGAATGTTTTTATTTAAAAATAATAAAATGTCCTTCCTATAAAACCATTCTCTCCGCATTGAGAACATTCAACAAAAAAGAAAAAAAAAAAAATCATTTTTCTCCACTAGTGAAAACTACCCTTGGCCATGTACAAAACCACCGTCCATCACCATGGGTATGTAAAATTTCAATTGTAATATATTATAATTACAACGCTTTTAATTATATGTGTGCAAACATTAAAATTGTATGTCAGAGATTAAAATTATGTTTATCAATACATAAAAAGAAATCAACATCCATTGATACTTAATAGATTATATATAAAAATAACCATCTCATATTAATGTTATTAATATTAAAATAGATTTAGTATAGGCTATCAAGCCTTATTACTTTCATGTCCTTGACATATGTACTCAAATACATGTTACAAATATTCTTTATTTGGTGCTTAAATTATGAGACTTCTAATTAGTTTGATGGTTGTGCAGCTTAAACCCTTGGGACCCTATGTTTGTGTTTCTAATTACTGTGACAACGGCCATCGTTCAAATGCATTTCCCGAATTCATCACCTTTAGATGAACACCCTGTGAGCACTTGGATTGGTATTACATGCTTACTTTTCTATGGCTTTGCCTTTGGATATCATGAGAAATGTCAGAGTCACAGCCCAATGGATCATACTTCATTAAATCGTTGTGTTAAGGTAGCTATTGTCTCAGGAAGTTTGGCTTATAGTGCATTCATATCACTATTGCTTCCTGGCTCTCGCCAACCACTTGTCTTCATTGTCTGTGTATTGTTGTTATTCATATACCTTAACCACACAAAAATAGAAAAAATAGGTGAAAACATGACTTCATATTTATATCACCTGTGGGGGATAACTAAAAGCAGAGCTTCAAATTTATATGATCGATGGAGGAGAACTGAAAGGGACAATGTCGCAGCAATTAGCCGGCCACCGGTTTAGATGTTGATCAGGTCTTACAACTTACTTGGATGTATTAATTAGTTTAAATAAGGAGAGGTTGGAAGCGAGTGTGATGTTGTTTTAATTACTTTAATCTGTTTTTGACATTTGCTAATTTCCAATAAGCTTCTTTCATGAATTGGAAATTGAAAAAAAAAGATATAGTTGTACGAAAAGTTACCTGGTATGATATACAGTGGTGAAACTGATTTATTTGCTCCCCGCGTTACACTGAAATCTCTTGGGTTCACTCAACAAACCAAAGCGAAAAGCTTTTATAATTTATTTTGACTCAATAGTAATTGTGCATAGACCGTTAAATCCAAAGACAAACACGGATGATTGTATCTGTGGAAGAATGACCAGAACCAAGTGAGCAACAACTTCAACTTCTGAAAGGTAGACTGGTTGGAGAGAAGAGATTAATAGCTCCATAGAATCTGAGTCTGGGGAAAACGGCTTGGTTTTATTTGATGCTGCAATAGGGGAAAATTTCATGCAAGTTTTGAAATTATGTTACAATGAAACGAAGCAGCAATGAAAAATGGAAATGAAGTTCGTTTTGGAATCATTGTGAGCCATTCATGTTAGGAATATGGATTACCTTTAACTTAGCATGATGCTCTGCCTCTACAGGTAGGCTTGTTTGGTTGTTTGTTGAGTGAACCGATCATAAGCGAAAACGAACATGAAGGCCCTGCCTCTCCATCTGTGTGTAGAACCTACCACCCTGTGCTTTTATTCCCCAGTTGCTCACCATAGATTTTGACTCTATGTCGACTCCCACCACCAAATTAAACCCGTTGTAATTCTCTGCTTGTGTCTTCAGATATCAAGTAAACTCTCTCGGACTCCGTCTCCTCTGCCACACCCACATAAATAATATATTAAAAAAACAGAGTTTGCAAACTTGAATGTTCATATACAGGGTTAAGGCCGTGACAAGTTTTCACCGTGAGATTAGTATTAATATATAATGTATACGTTGAGAAAAAGCTGGGGAAGCTCGCCTCTGGTTCTGGCATGGGGATTCGTATGGGATTCCAAGACGTAAGTGACGAAGGCGAATCTTCCGTTTCGGGAACAAGCCAGCCGGCCTCGTCTCTTCCTCCAAGTATCTCTGTTTCAGAATCTTGCCACCATAATACTGCCTTCGTCGCCCTTTATTTCACCGCCATGAATAACATCCACTCATAAATTCTTTTCATGCATTCGTATATGAACAAATGGATATGAATGAAGGAAGGAATGGAGACTTGCCTGTTTTGGTACTCGCCTCTGTTGTTGAAGAGGATCAAAGGGTAGACTGGTGAGCTTGACATAGAGAAACACCGCTATGCACGTTTGGAAATTACGAGAAGATTGAAGAGTGTCGGCAGCAAAGTTAGAATCAGGGCCTTCTATTGACTTTTAAGCGTGTAGGGTATGTTTGGTTTGAGGGAGGGGGAGGGATAGGGAAATAAGGAAATGACCAAATCACATTAATGAAAGGAATATTTCCTTTTGTTGAGAATATATTTTTTGGAATATTGAAAAGTTTAGGAGGTAATTTAATAAAGGGGAAACCACCGCTATGCACGTTTGGAAATTACGAGAAGATTGAAGAGTGTCGGCAGCAAAGTTAGAATAGGGCCTTCTATTGACTTTTAAGCGTGTAGGGTATGTTTGGTTTGAGGGAGGGAGGGAGAGGGAAATAAACGAAATGGTAAATCATCATTAATGAAAGGAATATTCCCTTTTGTTGAGAATATGTTTTTGGAATATTGAAAAGTTTAAGCAGGTAATTTAATAAAGGGAAACCAAAGATCTCCCCCTCCCCCCCCCCTCCCCCCTCCCTCAATCCAAACAACCCCGTAGTCTCCAACTTGCACCCTTGGCGTTGTTTGGTTTGAGGGTGAGGGAGGGGAAGAGAGGGAAGGGAAGGGAAAATAGAGGGAAAAAATTTAAAGGGGAGGAAAACTCACGGGACCCCACCACAAATAACTTTTCTTCCCCTCCCTTTTCCCTCCCCCTCCCCTCCTCAAACCATACAGAGCCTTAGTGTTAGCGTTTTGCCACTCACTTGGTATGCAATCACGTGGTGAGAAGAGGTGCGGACCCCACAGATTAATCCGTGTGGTTAGCAATAATTCAACAAAAAATTGAGTAAAGTTAAAAAAGCACGAAAATATAAGAAGCAGGGGAAGTAGCTCTCATGGAGAGAATTTAAACCGGTGGTTGTGGTGAGAATTTAATTTTCAAAACTTAGTGGGTGGTGGGGTAGCCCGTCCATTCTCACAATAAGGGGAGTTACTCATCAATCTTATATATAAAATAAAGAGGTTTTTGAAGAAGTCATAGTTACAAGTTAATTAACAGTTAAGTTGCATCATTTATAAGTTAAATATTTTGAAAAAAGTATATCAAAATTTGTTAATACATTTAGTATTCAATTTTGCTGGACTTATAAATAATTTTTCTTTCCAGCAAATTAATATTACGAAAAATTTTTATATTAAATTCCTTATATCCATTTTGTTAAATTTTTCACTTATACGTGATCATGTGTCTTTAGAGAACTTAATATAATAGATAGAAAAAAATTTATGTAAGTATGATTTTTAATATTATATTCATGAGACCAGAAAAGTCAGTCAAATTAAATTTTCAAAATCTACGGCCCTCATGAAAACTAAAACCCATGCTTTTATGAGCTCCAATAATTGTCCCCATCGTTAAATCATGTCCCAATACATGTCTTTTCAGTTCGCCTCATCAGCTTTATAACAAGCGGCATGTTAGTTTATAACTAGCAGACTAACCTGTTTCACTAGCTCCACATTGAGTTTATTTAAAGGATATTATGTAACAGGGCATGCGACTTATCCTAGGTTTATAGGAGATAGAGATCCCAAGATGTCTCAAGTTTCAACACACTTGGATCCTTAGAAAATGTGGGACTACATCGATAAACCTAAAACTGTAGTCGCTACGAAACGAAGTTGATCCTTTGCAAGCTTATCTAATGCTACAATGACATCTATAGTACAAATTGAAACTTCTTTTAACATAACAGGGCAAGTTTAGAGCTTGAGATTACATCTTACATAGACACCTAAGTTTACCCCATGTCCGCATGCAAACGGTCACCACACCTGGGATATGGTGTACAGATTGAAACTTGAAAAACTAGTTCTTTCTTTTCATGTTCTTTTTTTGGTACATCTTGCTTTTCATATTGATAACCAAATAATGGCTGTTTCTCAAATTTGACTTGAAGAAGCCCAGAGTCCTATACAGTGTTCATACAAAGCCGAAAATTGCCTGTTCTTTCGCTTTCACAGCAGACTATATGCTACCTAAAAATTTCTCATAAGCCTAATTGATGAAGCTCGTAACAATTCCTCGTAGATTCCCTCTTAATTGAGGCCCATATTATACAAATAAAGGATGATGGTGCAATTTAAACAATGTTTTACATTAGAAGTACTAAAATGCACATATGCATAACAAATTGAGACAATTTTATCAATCCCGTTAACTTAGCGCAAACAGAGGTTAGTGATTTTTTTAAGAAACAAAATTGCTTCTTGCTCCCCCCGGGCCGCGGCGGGGAAACTTTTTCACAATTGATATTTTCCATGAACTCTCACTCACTCCCTCTCCAAAGCCAAGCACCCAGAATTGGATCATTTTGAAGCCGAAAGGGAAGGAGGTGTGTGGGAGATACAGGTTCCGGTGTCGGAAGCCATGGTTTCTCAATTATCAGCTCCTTCTCCCAGTTTCAATAGCTACTCTTCTAAGACCTTCGCTAAGATTGCTGCCAGAGTTTTGAATGAGTTCCGGATCGACCCTCTTTCTATCTCCGACGACGACCTACTTTTTGACTCGTGTGAACTCTCGATTGTACCTAATCATCTCGCATGATTCTCTCAACGATCGAAACCTAAACAACGACGAGTTTGAGTTTGCTATGTTTGTGCACAGACTGCAGACCCCATCCCATCTCTTCGCTGTTGTCCGCCGATGATACTTTCTGCGATGGCCAGATCGAGCATTCATGGGCAATTCCTTTCAGAACACACATTTATCAGAAAACCCCTCTTAGGTAATTGATTTTGGGAGGAGGAGGATGAAGATTCATTAATATTATTGCCGCTGCTTCCAAGTTTTGCGTTGAGTCCCTCCACTTTTTGCTTCAACTCTTCTGTGTATTGGATGCATCCACAATAGCTGAGGCCTTATTCGCCTGACAAATCAAACAAGCAAACAAACGTTTATATGATTAATCACGTTCAAGATATCACACACGAGCGCGTGGACTTTTTCAATATTCCTAAAGAATCAAGTTAATGTGGGTTTCGTAAAATTGTCCCAATTTGTAATGTTTATGTGTAAGGTAGCACCCAAGGCTCGGTTTGGTTTGAGGATGAGGGAGAGAAGGAGAGGGAAAATGGAGGGAAAAAATTTAAAAGGGAGGAAAATTTATGTGGACCCTACTACAAATAACTTTCCCTCCCCTCCCCCACAAACCATGCGGAGCTTAAAAAACTTAAATAATGTCAGATGCCCCTGACATAAAATATTGCTGTTAAAATTGCACATTCACACAAAAATAAAACAACATTCATGAAAGTACAAGTTCCCTCATAAGTTGGAGAATTCGACTAGTGCATTTTTTTTTTCATAGCTCGAGTTCAATCTCTTCTTGAGTTAAGGGTTCAGTGGGAGTACAATTTCTACTCATCACTCGTCTGCACCACTATATTAATTTAGGATGGCTCAAATTTAATTTAATTTAATTTTTATATTTTAAATACATTTGTATTTCAATACATGCAAAATTAAAAAGGTTAAAGTATACTTTTAGTCCATCATATTTACATAAGGTCTAATTTTAATCCTTTAAGTTTACAAAGAGTATTTTTAATCCTAAAAAATCAACACAGTTAATGTTAATGTTACTAACGATAATGCTGATTAAGCAAAATAAAATGATGATTGTGTAATGCTAACGAAGCAAGCTTAATTTTTTTTTCAAAAAAAAAAAAAAAGTTCAAATTTTAATTGATAATAATAATAGAAAAAATACGTTTTTAATCCATTTCTTAATTTTTTTCCCGTAAGCTTTACCTTCCCCACATAAAACCCTCCTCCTACTGCGGTCACGCTTCTTCCTCCACAACTATTTTTGTTCGTGAACAAGTTCTTCCTTTCACGCAAATTTCCACTTCAGATCCTCCTCGCTTCCCTCCTATTCTGTGCTCATCAAATTGCGCATCGTCACTTGACTTTTCTCTTTCTACTCTGAGATTCTTCTGAGGTCAGTGAGCCACTCAAACTAAATAGAGATTATAATTGAAATAAACCTGATTCAAGGGAAACCCAACTTCACATTTCTTTTTAATTGAAAGATTTTAACTTTTAACTCCGTTATAAATGACGATTCTATGATCCTTTTGTCCATTATTTAGATCCGTTATGAATGGCAATTCCATGATCATGGGTTAATTTGTCCGAATTGTGCGTTTCTTTACGAGGTATATTTAGATTTTGAATCTCAATTTTGTTGGTTTGTGGGTTCAATTCCTAGTGATTAAGATTCAAATGACTGATGTATTTTATAGATATATCGATATGTGTGTGTGTTTGAATGCTATATACGAGAAATGAACGTAGGAGAGTTTATGCACCTGAAGAAGAATGTAAGGAGAGGTAACAGGGAGCTTGAAATGCTGTAACCTGAAGAAGTGAAAACTATTAGGTGGAGAACATATATACGATGGGAAGATGATATATTTAGTTACCTGTATGTATATATGTATGTATAGTGGGTGTGAATAAATAATTAATTGGTGACACACGAAACAAACAAAAAATAAAGAGGTTACGCGTGTTTTAGAAAAAAACTGCCCGGCCGCGTATAGCGGCAGGTCATGACGTCATCAACCCACTTTTGAGTTTTCCTCTAATCTTTCTCCCTTTCTTAAAATTTAAAGTCCTTTCATCAACCTTTTATTTTACCTTAATGACACGGATCTGCTATCTATTTTGAAAATTACACTTTGCTCCAAACCTGTAACATCGTTTAGATTATTCCAAAAAGATTCTAAAAACATAATTTTTAATTATAATTTATAGTAAAATAAATTTTATTTTCTAATTTGTCCTTTATCCTATTAAATCCCTAATTTATTTTAATTTGAATATTTGCAAATTTCAGAAAAACAAAACGCTGCTAATTGTAACAACAAAAAAGGTATAAAGTTAGTTGTTTTTTTCCCTTTAAATGCCCGTAAATACAGTTTGGCATATAAACATGTTTAAAGTTTTCCCTTAAATTATTTTGTAAGATCAAGAGCTTTCTTTTTATTTTCCTTAATTTTAATTTTTACAAATAGTTATTTGGTTAACGTTTATAAATGTTTGTAACAAAAAAATATGTTTAAAAATTTAAAATTTAAATTATTTATGCTTATGATAACAAAAATATGTGTTGATGTATTTAAAAGGTTATAAATTCAAATTAGTTTATGCTATATGATAACAAAAATATGTGTTTGAAATATGTTTTTATCAATTTAAATGTTTAATTTTAAATATGTGGCCCCTCCTGCTTTCAGAAAGAGACTATGACGGGGGCCTAGAGAATGGAGACGTCACGCCCTATTGACTCCCATTCTTAGAGCGAGCATCCACTAACGTCCCTTTCTTGGAAGCTTTTTGTTCTTGCCGCGAAATCTCCTAATTTCATGTGTGTCTCCATTTAATTATTTATTCGCCTATAACACACACACTGGGAATTAGGGCCGGCTTGGTCCTATAGGGCCTGGGCTCGATAGGCTGGCCCTACGGCCTAAGATAAGGAAAACATATGTTTTTTGGTTCTACCGATAAGTACTGGGAAAAGGTACGCCTTTCTACAAAAAATAAAATTACTATTCCAAATTTTAACTTTTTTTCTCGGGTTTTTTCTAAAGAAGTATAATTAGTAAATTGCAATTATTAAAGTTCTAATCTATCAAATAAATATTATCAACATTAATATCTAAACAATACAAATCATCCAACAAATAAACGCATTCATTAATTCGTAATAAAAAACAAACCATCGTCTATAATCGCCTCACATAAAACCTAAGAAGATTAAACTAAGCAACATTAAATAACTCACATAAAATATAAAAGCATACCACTATCATTGTCAATTGTCACCTTCTTCATCACTATCATCAATTTCATAGATATTTGATTGTGTTTCACTTTGAGCAGAAGGCTATCCTTCACTCTTTGACTATTTTTTTTTTTAAAAAAATGAAAATGCTACTGATAGAATGGCTAATCTAGTACCCTGCAGTGGCCAATTTCAAATTTCATGCATATTTTTCAAGCCCGAGCCCTACGGGGTCAGGGCTTAAACGGGCCGGCTCGATTTCCCGACTCTAACACACACACACAAGCAGTGGCGGACCCAGGGTTTGAAGTTTGTGGGTACACAATCAGTAATAAGATTCGGGTTTAAGGGCAAAAATACTTTTTGTGGCAAAAAGAGAACATAAAAAGCAAGAGAACCATTGTTTTGACAAGCTATAGGACTTTTATGAACTATAGAATTGTCAAAAAAAGGCACCTACATGGAATAAACAGAGAACCAAGAGATGCATAGAAACACAGGGCTAAAGACACCAGGCATCAGCTGAACTTTATGAAAAACTAAAGCTCAAAATAACTAAATAATTCTCTTTCAATCATTTTCTTGTTGCTCAGAAACTCCATATGTTTGATCCACCCTTACTATGATCAACGTAATTGTACCACACCCAGGCCAAGAGCAATAGAAAGTCAAAGATACTCATCTAACATGTTCAATATTATTTCACTTCAACCCAAAAGAAAATGTTACAGATCTGTAGTTATTCAAAAGAATTGTTGAATACAACGAAAACATCAATGCAGTAAGTAGGAGGCAAAGAGCTAGAAAATTTAGTGAAAGAACCAAACACTAAGAAAGTTCCCCCAAAAATTTCGACAAAAACTTGAAAATCAAGAGCATAAAGATGAAAGGTTAATTAACTAATTTAAAACGACACAAACAGATATTTATAAACCAACATGAAAACCCAAAAGCTACAAATAGAAACAAGCAATATCACCTAACACAAATCAATTGTAGGTTAAAACATACTAGAAAATGAACAAAACCTAGGTTACAATTTCATTTCAATAGAATAAACATGCCAATGTGATAGAAACTCAACGATTTTAACATCAAAATCAACAATTTTAACATCAAAATCAGATTATAAAGAATTGGAAAATACTTGAGCCATGGGCGACGGCAGACGAGGTAGAGTGTGGCGGCAGAGAACGAGAGAGAACGCAGCTTCAGCGACGGCGGCAGAGGACGCTGCAGCAGAGACCGTTGTCGGGCAGAGGGCGTCGGAATTTTGGGGGGCAAAGTGGTGACGACTGACGAGAGAGGGCAATGGAAATTGGGGGAGAAAGCAAAGGGGCTTCAAATGACGACGCAGAGGAGGAGGCGGCAGAGGACGTCGTCGGGCAGAGGAGGAGGAATTTTGGGGGACAAAATGTCGAAGTGGTGAGCGAGAGAGAGATGGCGTCGAGCAAAAAAGAAAGAGCAATGGAAATTGGGGGAAAGAAAGGGTCCAAGGCGCAGCTCGAACGGGAGACCTGTGAGTGAGGGGAGAGAATACTTACCAGCTGTTCCAACTATACATATTCCTATACTTTTCTTTCGAATTCTATATATTTTGTGTGTTCACTTGCCCACATTGGCACTGATGTGGGTCCGCCACTGCACACAAGTAACCAAATATATCATCTTCCCAATTAGTTGTCCATTGTATGTGACAAGAGAGGAACTTTCAACCAGAACAATTAGTTTTCCAAGAAAATGAGCACGGCTATAATGTCATTGCCGATCTGTCTATTAAACTTATAAAATAATAGTCCTTAATGTAAAAACTAAAAACATTTGACTATCAACTAACTTGGTTAGATTAATTAAGAATGTAGTCAAGTTAGCTAATTATAATGAATATGATTTTTTTTTTCCTAAAATACCTTTGTTAAAAACTAAATTTCTCAAAATCACGTAATTATCTGTTATGTTTTTTTATGCTGGTTTATATAAATTTTTAAAATGATTTTTTTTTTTTTTATGAATTCATAATTATTTTTACCGTCATGATTTTAAAATGAATTTTTTATGTGTAGAATTTCATTTATTTTATTCTTGGTTTTTTTAGATGAATTTTTCTATTAAATGAAGATCTATTAATTGGGCAGAATACAAATTCAAGCTTATGTTTTTTTGCTTGCGAAGAATATGAAACGGTGAGATTGATATTTTACTTAGACTATTTTATGGAAGGAAAAAACTTAATAATGAGCAATTGCATGAAAATATTATTAAAAAATGCTAAAAATTATTTATTAAAAAAAATATACATTTTGTGCGTGACAGTAATGAATTTCTCTAAAGCAGCAAGTATTACTCTATGGAATACATGAGTGCATTGTTAAAGTTATTTTTGTATTTAATTATTGTAGAGGTACTTAATAAAGGTAGTTTGGGAAAAATGATAAATAAAATAAATAGATTTTGCATTATGACCATGATCCCCGGATCAGACAAGTTAAAGAGTAGTTGTATGAACGGCATAAAGTGATAAAACTATGAAGTAAACTTTGCCTTGACTTGGCCTTGCAAATGATTCATCCTCCCAATTATAAAACCTTGCCAATTTCACTCACCACGTAAGTATTCCAAGTTTCTTTTAACTATTTATATATTGCTCATCTCTTTTTCATTAATACCATCATTCACATGTACATTCCCTTTTGGAGCTGTCAAATGAATGAAAAACAAATTTTGTATTGTGTCTCACTTAGTTTTGGTCTTCAAATGAGTGTGCCTCCAGATTTTATATACACACACACACCACTGCCCCTACAAGAATACACAAGGAAGCTTTTTGCTTCAATTTAAGCTCTTTATCTCCCCTGCTTCCTTCCAAAGTGCATATGGGGATTTTCTTTGAGGGCCAACGAATTTGTTTCCTCATATATATAAGGTGCACGGTACTGGTGGTTTTGGTGTGATGGTTAGGGGCGGAATTAAGCGGCTAGAGGTGGCCCCACCCCCCTAAAATTATAGAATTTGACCTAAAATTCTTAGAAATTATGCTTTAGCCTCATAAAAATTTTAACATTTTCACTTTAGTCCATATTAAAAAGTCTCATGAAGGGACTAAAATGAAAATATTGAAATATTTTGAGGCTAAAGCATAAATGACTTCCTAAAATTTTGGGTCCAATTCGTATTTTTCACCCCCTAATTTCAAATCATGGCTCCGCCCTTGGTGATGGTACTGGCAACGTTGGGCCGGAGCACTCTATGATTTGGTGGTGGACTCCGAACAACTGAAAGACCTAATCGTGAATATAAGCTTAGTTAACACATTTTAATTTGTGGCAATACCAATTGGCTTTTTGTCAAATACTCATATTGTAGGCCACAAAATTATTTTAAGAAATAAATGATATTGTGAACGGGAGGGTGGTATTAGTTTATGAAAAGACCCTTTCTTATTAAATAACAATTAACCATATTGATTTTATAAAATACGATAGGTAATTATGGACAACACACCTCGGGTCCGTCAGTACAAATTCTTCCCACAAACCCACCACAAAAAATCATAACTCTAGGCACAATCATCGAACGGGAGAATACATAGTCCACGAGTCTTACAAAACTAACTTCACAACAAAGGTCTATACAAAACAATTTTTGCACAAGATATTAATGTGGATCCACTATAATATGATAGTGTATAAAATAAGACCTTCGAGAAAATCAACATTATCCAAAAATAGTTAATGTAGTATTTAAAAAATATGAAGGCCCTAGAATAGCAATATAAAAATCAATACAACACTAATATCAAAAAGAGACCTACAAATTTCAGGATTTCTATGCCTCTGGCTGCTTCCCTTGTCCTCTAATAAGGTCGAGGTCTCGCTTGAAAAAAATTAATAATAATGGGTGAGACATAAAGTTCCGTAACCAAAATTAATTTATCGATATGCGGGAAAGGATTACAAGTCGAGAAGCGTGTTTATTAACATAATTAAAATATCAATAATAATTAATTAATACATAATAATTAGCAATATTTAAAACCATCCCCACTCATCCATCCCGCTCCTTCTTATTTCTTCTAGATGTGGTACACCCTATCAGTGCTAGTATACTCGGTCAAGGTTAGCTAGTCACTTCAAGAATACTGTCCCCTCCCATGTCACCACCAATATATCGTAACAGGGAGGTGTCCGCCCAAAATACTCAACTCAAATTCCGGGCGAGGAATGAGAGAGCCGATGGGCATAATTTCACCCTCAATCTCTTCCACACAACCTAACATATCCCATAACATAAGAAATAATATAATATTAAAATTTTCAATAACATTTTATTAAATTAGTATTTCATATACATCATCTCACAACAAACATTATAATCATCACAACTACAACCCCATTAAAAATATTCATTTAAATACATAGATTGAAAAAATGCACGCTTCACCGAATTAATTTCATATTCAAACATACACCTAATTTTTCAAAACACATACAAATAGGATATATGAAAGTAAGATTTAAAATAATACCTTACAAAAAAATTAAAACAAGATATAAAATAAATTAACCCCCGTTACCTCAATTCGACGCTTAACCTTAACTTGAGTAGCACCACCCGCACAGCTTACTAGTCACAAGAAGACTACATTATCACAATTATAACTTATAATTTCCTATAACTTAAAATAAAAATTCTAATAATAATATATATTATCATAACAAAAATTGAAAATGAAATTTTGGTCCCACGAATTCCAAAAATGACATTTTAGTCCCAAAATTCCAGAAATTACAGTTTACCCCCAAGATTCCAGAAATTACAGTTTTGCCCCCAAGATTCCAGAAATTACAGTTTTACCCCCAAAATTTCAAAAATTACAGTTTTTTCCTTCATATATAAAAACTAAGCTAATTAAATTCCAATAATATCTCCCTAACCCCAAATAAATTATTTTCATAACATTTAATCGGTAAAAATTTTTTATAGATATAAAATCCTAAGCCTCTTAAATGGAAAAATTCATTTTAAATTTCTATAACAACCAAATAATAAATCTAAACTGATTAAAATTTACTATTAATCATCCAAGACATATATATAGTCTTCTATTATTAAAACTCAAAACTTTCCCAAAATCTTAACATCAAAATTTTCACTAATCAACATATTATTAACCTCATTAGAAAGAGAAAAATATATAGAATAACTTTCATGAAGAAAGTTTATTGAAAAGAAGTTAGTTTAGCTACCTAAATAATCTTATAAGATAAAAGGCATATCTTAAAATGACCACCACCTCTTCTCTATTTCTCTCCTTCTCTCCTCACACTCTCCTCTCGTCACTCTTCTCTATTGGAACCTAACCGTGGGTGTGTATGTAAGTTTTAGGTGTGTGTGGGGGTTTAAATAAAAATGGGGTAAGGGAGTGGTAAAACCACTCCTCACAATTCAAATCAATGATGACTTGCCCCCCATCTCACACTGCAAACACTTTTTTTTTTTTTTTTTTTTTGCATTTTTGCTGATGCTGTTTTCTTTTTTTCTATTTTTTTCCCAACAATGACATAATAAATACATGAATCATATATAATTCTTTTATAATTATAATTAAATCCTAAAATTAAAAATTAGAATGTTATAGTTTAAACCATAAGCACATTAGATGCATTAAAGGTGTCATTTTAATTTAATTACATACACATGGTACTGTGGAGTATATTAATTGATCCGTCATTTAATTCTCATAATAATGTGTATGTTTCTGCATTTATACTCTATAATTTGCCACGGTTTAATTTTAATTATCATGTCACGAGATATGTATGATTTCTATTTTAATAGGCTTAATGAATAATCTAGACCTATCCCTGAATTATGAAATGTTAATTATAACTTATAAGTATATATTAGCTTGAGTCATAAGAGTGATAACTCAAATTCAAATCCTATGAAGAACTAAGTCATTGATCTTAATGATTTGTACTACTTTTTTATTTTATTTTTATTTAAGTCATCATTATATTACATTAATGTTAGTAAAAATGAAAATTGATATGAACCATCAAATCTGATATAGATTGAACTGATTTAAAGTTTTTAGTCCGTATGTTTATCAATGACAAATTTATTTTTAAATGTTCTGATTTACCGCCTAAGAACAACAAAATAGAATTTCACTGTAATATTGATTTACTTAAATTCCCTTGCAAAAAAATTTCTAATGCCCCATTTGATATCTTGAGAGTGATTTCGATGAAACTAATACTGAAATTGGAGTTAGAAATGGAAATAAGTTGGAAATCAGCTTATAAAATATGATAGGAATGTCTAAGAATTGTTTATATAAAAATACTAGAATGTCCTTCCTAGAAAACCATTCTCTCCACAGTGGGAACATTCAACAAAAAATTTGGAAAAAAACAAAACCATATTTTTCCACTAGTAAAAACTACCTTTGGCCCATGTACAAAACCACCGTCCATCACCGTGGTTATGTCTAATTTCAATTGAAATATATTATAATTACAACGCTTTTAATTATATGTGTGCGAACATTAAAATTGTAAATCAGAGATTAAAATTATATTTATCAATACATAAACAAATCAACATCAATTGATACTTAATACATTAGATATAAAGATAACCATCTCACATGAATGTTATTAATATTAAAATAGATTTAATATAGGCCATCAAGCCTTTTTACAACTCGTGTTTAATTTTCTCAATGTCCTTATTACTTTCATGTACTTAATATATGTACTCAAAGACCATTAGTGTTTGACTACTATTGAAAGATAATGTTGAGTTAACAATATATTTAAAGATCCAATTGTTAAAATGGTGTCGCGGATCCATGTAGTTGACCTCACTTAGTGAGAAAAACCTTTGTTGTTGCATATAAATTTATATTTTAATATGATCCAATTTAAAATTG
Organism: Acacia acuminata; assembly: GCA_019022655.1. NCBI lineage: Eukaryota > Viridiplantae > Streptophyta > Magnoliopsida > Fabales > Fabaceae > Acacia > Acacia acuminata. The sequence goes on along the minus strand of JAFJYI010000049.1, from coordinate 1,511,460 downwards.
GGCAAAGTTGGGATTGGCGAATCTAAATTATGTTCAAACCTAAAATTAATGTATTAGTTAACCAGCGAATTAGCTCCCATGAAGAGAATTTAAATGTGTGGTTTTGGTGAGAATTTTTTTTCCAAAACCTGGTGGGTGTGGTGATGGGGCAGCCCGTCCATTCTCTCCATAAGGAAGGTTACTCATCATTTCCTATATATAAAATAAATAGGTTTTCAAAGAATGTTATAGTTACAAGTTAAATTTACCTGTTTAATAAACAGTTAAGTTGCATCATTTATAAGTTAAACATTTTGGAAAAACTACATCAAAATTTGTTTATACATTTAGTATTTAATTTTGCTGGACTTATCAATAATTTTTCTTTCCAAACAAATTAATATTAGAAAAATATTATGTCAAGTTTCTTATATTCGCTTCGTTAAGTTTTCCAATTACATGTGATCATATGTCTTGTTTTTGAATTACTATCATTGAATTATAAATCTATATGAAAACAACAAGACATATATAGCCATGTATACTTGAAGAACTTGATATAATGAATATAAGAAACCTTGTGAAAGTATGATTCTTGACACTATATTCATGAGACATGAAAAGTAGGTCAAATTAAATTTTCAGGAGCTACGAAGTATGATACCATCATGAAAACTGACCATTTTTTTAGCCCGTGCTGTTATGAGCTTTGATAAAGATCCCATCAAGCTTGCTTAAATTTCAGCCCATTTTGATCCATGTCTTTTCAGTTCGATCCACTAGGTATAGCAGGCGGCGGGCCAACCTGTAACTCGCACACTAGCCTGTTTTACTAGCTCCACATCAAGGTTATCTAAGGGATACTAAATAACCCTGCATGCGTCTTATCCTAAGTTTATAGATGAATCCAACCTTTTGTCTAAAATTTTTTAAACAAAAAGAAAAAGAAAATTGAATACGTCTGAAATTTTAATACAAAAATATTGTAACTAAAATTTGAATGCGAGAAAAAAAAAAGTTACAAAAGTCATTGAATGAATCAAAATGTCCACAAAATTTTACATGAAGAGAACACATTTTCGACATCTGTCCTTGCTGGTAGTCCACTGAAACATGAAGACTCTCAATGATTTGAAACAAAAGAGAAACAATATATATACTGTTTTATTTTAAACAGTTTAAGCTCCTGGCATGGTTTGGACTTTGGATAGAACTAGCCTAAAAAAGATTGTGTGTGTGTGTGTTGAAAAGGAAAAATTGGTTGAAGGATCAAATGGCCCAAATATTTGGGGAAAATGACTAAATTCAGAATTTGTAATTTATTTTTTTAATGTATTCTGCATGTTAGTCCTTTTCCCCAAATTTCTGGGTAATGTGTTCCTTTTAACTAATTTTTTTTTTCTAACAAAAAAAAAAAAAAAAAAAAAAGGTAAGAGCCTAAAATGTCATTTTAAAAAATAACTGACTTTCTTCTTAGTTCTGAATTCTGGAGTTTACAATCTTATGCTAACACCCCCAAAAAACAAGAAAAAGAAAATAAAAAAATCCACCACCTTTCAATTGCCTTAAAACTATGTTGTATCTTAATTTCTTTCTTCGACATATTTAATCTGTGTTGTCTCTCTCTCACTCACTTTGACTTTACCCAACAAATGGTAATGGACTTGGAACAGGGGGTGCACTTGGCGGTGACAAAAAGGCAGCTCCTAAAAATAATGTCATTCAAAAAGTTTTTTTTTTTTTTAATTTTTTTCGCAAAACATACAAAACACTGGCTCCCTCAGCTCCTAATGTAAAAGGTAGATGAAGGGTCAGATTTGATTCTAAATACAAGGTCTAAATCCATTTTTTCCTCCATATTTATCATTTGTTTTCTAAATTATTCTTGTTAATTGTGTATTATACATATTAAGGGAGTTTGCATAGTTTCAATACAAATTATTTAAGTAGGTAATTTAGGGAAAAATTAGCACACATTCCTTATAAATAATTAATTTTTTTTAATTTATCCAAATTAATTAAATAGATATTATATTAACAACAGAGTAGTAATGAATTAAATGTAATGTTCAAGTAACACTACAAGTTTTCTTTTCAATGATCAATTAGTTAATTACGAAGGATACAGAGTTACTATTCAGAGTTCTTGAATAAACTGCACTCCTCTGTCTCAGTGTTTGGATTGGGATCATGTTTTGGGTTGATTTAGTTGCGTTAATTGTTAAATCAAATCAATAAAAAATGTAACCAAGTTGGTCGATTTTGCATGCCCAGAAACTTAAGTAATGGGCCACTTCGTTGGGTTTTAATGTCAGTTCTTCTCAATTTGGTTTGAAATCAACCTTTGAAGACCAAGAGAGCATTTGAGTTTCCAGGGGAGTAAATGGGCCATTTGCTTAGGCCTCAATGTTTTCGGACCAGTTTTCATATTTAGGCTTCATTTCTTTAGGACCTTTTAAATTTTAAAAACAAGCACTACAGTATCAAAAAAAAAAAAAAAAAAAAAAAAAAAAAAAAAAAGAAGCACTAAACACCCCCACGATTTTCCCCATCACTGATTGGATTGGATAGCATTGAAATATCTCAATTCTGATACATCTTCTTGTCACATTTATGTGTGATGCCTGGGACAATCTATACAGATTTTTTGATGGAATTGAAGAAACTTCAAAATGGAGAATGGAAACTTCAAAAAGCAGACCATCTTAAACTGAGTGTAAGGGATCTTCAGGGTGCATCCAACAACATACTTAAGGACCTTGCACAGTTGCTTTTAAATTTTAGTAATCTTTGATTAGGAATTTTAATTTTCAACAATGTAAGTCTGCTTCTTTTTTAATTGTTCTATGTTAATTTCTTCTATGAAGATTTAAACTGTTTCTACGTTAATATATCTTGGTCACTTTACACAAAACAAAAAGAAAAGTGAATTAAATTTCCTATTCTTTTAAATTAGGATAGGACTTCAAATTTTATTCAAAAAAAAAAAAAAAAAAAAACCAATGTATACGTTAAATGAGTGTGTATATGGGTATATCTTTGATATAGTTAAACTGCTCTGAGTTGATTAATATTATAATGAAATCAAATGTCAAATAAGACAAATTTATGTGTGACGCCTTTTATACTTGTCAACTTACTATTCAATTATTTTCTTGGATTCAGGTAAAAAAAATAAGAAATTTCTTGGACAAACCATTTCAACTCCATTTTTCTATATATATATATATACACACACACACATACATACTACCTCCGGTCTTAATTATAAGAATATTTTTATAAATAAGAATTTACACTATAAAAGTATTCCCATTAATAATCTAGGGAAGATATATTATTCATTTCATCTTCATATATACTATCAAATTTGCCTTTCCGAGCTGTCAAAGGCATGCAAATTAGAGAAAATTCTGGATTGGTCGTCAAATGAGTGTGTCTTCAGATCATATTTACATATCATGTTTTCATTCAAAGTGAATCGGGCTTAATTGCATCTCCCCTGTTTTGTCAAATATTACATTAATATTATTTATTCAGGCAATTAGCATATTAGATGCATCAAAAGCATCATTTTAATTAATTTAATACTCATTATGACTTGTTTGTTTATGCATTTATATTATATCATTTGTGAGGATTTAATTTTAGTTAATATTATGTCAAAAGATATGTATAATTTCAATTTGAATAAATTCCAACTAGAACATGTTTTATCTTATTGTCATCACATGAGAACTCTAAAGAAAGTTATTAATTGTTATCACATAAATTGCGACAATTCTTTATCCACATGCTCAAAAATGCAACTTTGCTTCATAACATGTCAATTATCCAACTGATGAAATTACATTTAATTTCCCAAAATTTAAAAATTTTTATGATGATTTTTCATGAAAATTATGTTAGACGACTTATTAAATTAATTAACCAATCAACTAATTAATAGAGTTTTTGGGAAATTTATTAATAAGATTATTTAAACTTAGAAATGTTTGAATACCATATAATATATACGCTAAAATAAATTCTATAGAACTTGTCTCAAATAATTGGTGGGTTATCTTTAGCTTATTGCGGGAATGAAGCCCTGTGGGTCACCCCTAAATTGGCTAGTAATCAACATCAATTTTCATTGATAATGAATAATTACTAAATACAAATCAACCCACTTAAGTTTAACTATAATCTTCCATCACTTGAGGGTGATTAACAACTAATCTTAACTCTAGAGATCAATGAGGACTTTCATCTCTACAGAGACTCATGTCAACCTCTTTTTTAACATAGTGTGGATCTAATTATTCTACATCTAACATCCCAATTTTTATTTTTCATAATTAAGTACTATTAGAATGTAATTTATTAGGTAACTTGAGGCTTAAAGAAGATCTAGAAGTATATAATTAAGAGAATAGTGAAACATCAGAATATGGTTAAAAAAAAAAAAAGGTAACATATTTATTAATATGAATTGAGTTTTATAGAATTATTTTAAGGTAATTGAAAATTACCATGTAAATATTTGAATATAGAAAAAATTTAACAAGGATTTGGTGGGATTAAATAAAAGTATTTAAAGCATTTCCCAACTAATATATTATAATTATTTATATATCATGGGAATTCTTATTTGAGTAAAATATATAAATAAAGCTTAATTATTTTGACTTTTGGATATTTTTGTTAAATATTGGTTAATTAAGAAAGAGGATTAGAGATGAAACAATGTCAAAATATAAGTTTAATAGTAATTATAATTGGAGCAAAAGTAAAAAGAGATAAAAGAAGAAGAATTTAGGAAAAAATTATATTATGGGCCCAATCAACAGAAAAAATGAAAAAATTGTCCATAAAAATCTCAAAATTACATTTAAATCCCCCGAGACTTTTTTGCAATAAATTTTAATTCCGCTGACAAGTCCAAAGCGATCCATGACAAGTATAGGTGCGGTTCTCTCGATAAGTCTAAGGGTGTCCACTAACAAGTCCAGATACATCAACCGACAAGCTCATGGGTGTCCATTGACAAGTCGACAATTGTAATTTGTTGTAAAAAAGTCACACGGGATTTAAATGTAATTTTAAGATTTTGTAGGACCATATTTTCATTTTTTTTCTGTTGTTTGGAACGTGATGCAATTTTCCCAAGAACATATTTATTTTTTAAAAATGTAGGGCCCACACTATAATATAATACGCCCCACCCATTTTCTTTCTTCACATCCCCGTCTCCTTCTTCGTGTTTTTCTTCTTAGGCACCGAGGGTGAGTGGTTGACCTCCATTAATGGAGGTTTAAGATGGTTTTGAGCTCTATTTCATCCTAAAAAATTCTTCCAACTTCAATATTTATTTCATAAAAATTTTTCTATCCATTTAGAGCCTTCTAACAATATAAGTTTGGTTAGGAGCAAGACAAGTTTGAAGGATAGGATCTGAAGTAAGTGTTGAGCTTCAACAAATGAGGACCATAAAAATGTATAGGTGAGTAAATATTTATATTTAATTGGTTTGGAATGTTTATATTGTATTATTTGAAAGGTTTAGAGTTAAGATTTGAATATTAGAGTAATGTTATGAGCGAATATGATAATTTTACTTATTAAACTTGAGTTTGATGGTTGGGTAATATTTATTGGAATTGGAATTGATGTTTGATCAGTTTGGAATATTGTTAAAGCTTGTAAAATGAAAATTGGTATTTTGGTTGAAACTCTAAGTTAGACAAAATTGGGGATTTTGTTCTATTTGAGTAATTATGGGTTAAATTATTAGTTCAAGATATTAGGATTTGAAAAAGATAGGATTTCATATTGGATTGGAGATTTAGTCATTAAAAGTGATATTTAGAGGTTTACATTTGAGTTAAAGACTTTAAGTCTATATAATTAAATTAGTTATTTGTTTAGCAATTTGATTGACAAGGAATTGAATGGTATAATAATGGTGTAGATTGTAGCTAAATTATTTGGTGTTGTTAAATTAGAATAATTCAAATGTTGATAAGAATAAGTCTGGAGTAGAGGTAACCTAAGTTATTCTTTTATATATTTGTCAACTATACATACATACATACATACATACATACATACATACATATATATATATTAGGATTTGTTATGCCTATGGAGGGTTTGATTTGGAATTGTATATTTTGATAGAAACTATATTATACTTGGAAACTATTTAAGCATGCTTATGTGTTATGATGGACATATAATTTTTTATAAGTGATTTTAGAAATGATGTTATATGTTTTGGATGATGAAGACATTTGTTATGGTTGCTTGAGTTAAAATTGTGTTTTTATCTTAATAATTATTGAGATGATGTATCTTCTTGATAAATATTGCTTGGAACCATACTCATGATTTGGAACTTGAGTATACATGCTATAACTGTGATTGATTGTCTTTGATGCACACGGATGGTTGTAGAATTGTGATGGGAGATTTTTGTGTAAACAAATACCACATGCTATGCCACTACTTGGTACACAGTAAATGGCGATTCTCAAGGCCCCATCTCTAATGTTTTTCCTTTGGCCGTGAATTACAGTGGGTTTGGTACATAATGACACCTCCTTCGTTTCATCAAAAAGAGGGAGCTATAGTCCAATCATGACAAGCTAGGGACCTTGATTGGGTGATGTCTCATGATTTGGAATCATGTGTAATCCATTTAAATGGATAAATCATTTGTTAGCTATAGCTCCACTCAGCGGTTATAAGAGTGGTCGGGGTGATAAGGATGTTTTGTGCATCAATCATTGGCTTGACATGTTATATATGTGATTTATGATTTGAATATGATAAAGTTTTTGTATAATTATTTTTGTAATAAGGTTGAGACATGTTCTTGTGAAATTTCTTGTGACCGATATTTAGAAAATGAATTATTTTCTTTTGATACACATAGTAGGGGAGGTGGTTCAACCCTAGACATGGGGGAGGGGAGCCAAACTCTCATGCCAACGCGCTACTAATGAATTATGATGTCCAATTGTTTTGGAACCTTTTTTGGAAAGGGTTTCGGTAACCGAGTCGAGAACTAGTTTGTGAATGGCTTTATGCAAAGGGAAAATATATAAAAATTATTTTGAGTTGAACTTGATTTAGAACCGTATGTTCTCGATCTCAATTTACATGCATATTCCAAATAACCAATGGTTACTTAGATCTTTAGATTCCATGGTTGCTAGATTTATTTTTGGGTTAAATACCATTTTTGCCATGGAAGTATTTGCTAGAGAACATTCAAGCACAAAAGTTTTTTTTTTTTGTATCGCTTTTTGCCCTTAAGTTTACAAAAAGGAGCAAATATGCCCCTCGAAGTTTTTTAGGAGCAAATATGCCTCGAGAAGTTTTTTCTAGAGCAAATTTTCCCCGAAGTTTACCAAGAATAGCAACAATCCAATGGTCAAGGTCAACTCGATGGGCAAAATTGCTATGTTTTTAAACTTTCAAGGCAAAAATGATACTCAAAAAACTTCCTGATGCTGAATGCTCGCTAGCCAATACTTCCAACCCTTTATTTGATTTAAGTGAGATCTGAGTAGGGATACAGGGAAGTTGTAAGAGGTGAGCCTAGTTGCAGGCTCTCGTTAAGGTTCCTCTTACTTGCACATGTCATCATTTGCCATTCTTGTTTACATGTGTAATGCCATGATCCATGAATGATTTGATTATTATTTGATAATTCTATATTACTCAAATATTGTGAACTATGGTTTTGGAAACCATTGATTCTAGTGGTTGTTTGAGATATTCGATAAATATGTATTTTTATTATTGGGCGAAGCCCCTACTGCTGTGATTTTGTAGTAATGGATTTAGATAAAGAGATTTAATAATTTAATATTTGGACTTGCAGCATGACTATTGTCATGTTAGGCTTCAAATGCCCAAGGCCCATTTATCTATCATGGGTCCTTAATACTTACTTCCGCTTTGTTTTGGAAATGATTTATTAAATTGCTCCAATTAGCTTTCAAACTGTTATTAAACTATTCTATCATGAAATATTCTTTTCTGTAATGATAATATTTGTAAAGCTTTAAAAACAATTATTGTTTTCTAAATAATTATGGTAGACATTTATGTGCAGATTCTTTTCTTTTATGTCATGGTAAGGTCAAATGATTTAATACTAATTGGCTCTTAAACTTTATAGCATGGTAATATTTATTGTTTGAGTCTTGATTGTTCATTACCATGGTAGTTACTTAAACAATAGTTTAAATGTGGTTTAGAAATCGGAATGGTACACTACACACCTTGATAAGGGATAGATTTTGTAAGGTTGCTTAAACAATGTGGATTTAATAAGAATCCTAGAATGTGATAAGGGATATATTTTGTAAGGTTGCTTAAAAATATCAAAAAAAGAAATCAGAATGGTTCACTACACACCTTGATCTATACAATTAAACCTCTATTTATAGAGTCTTACAAAGATTAACTACCTCATTAAGATACTTCCTCCGGTTCTAATTATAACAACACTTTTTTAGTGTAAATTACACTATAAAAATGTTCCTATAATTAGGACCGAATGTAGTATTAACAAACTAATGAGAATCTCAACTAACTAATGATTTTATTTCTCCAACACATCCCCTCAAGTTAATGGAAGAGATTTGTCGGGCTCTCTCAAAATAACCAGGATTCAAAGATTTGTAGTATAGGAAACCTAGATCGTTTCTCTCAAGGAATTCACAGCAGGTCTAAAATCAACAGTAAATGTAGTAAAATAGTAACCAAAATGGGGGAGTTTTTCAATGTAACAAAAACGAAGCCAAGCTAGAACAGAATATAAGAAAACGAGATTAATCAAATAAGCAAAAGATCAACCCAAGATTTCGAATTACACCACTTTCCTTCCTTGGACAAAAACAGATTTATAATCGAACTCGTGATCGACTCTGGACAAACCGAGATCTTTGCATTTGTCCAGAAATTCCCTCCACTGAACAATCGTTCAGAATTTGTTTGAATCAGTGGCGTATACTGTATGATCGCACAGTAATACTTTAACCTAGTTCGAACTACATCCTTGGGAAATATCGAACTAGGTTTTCAATCAAAAACCCAATCCAAATCTAGAAATCGAATCCAATTAAAGAATGCGTAAAACGAGTTAGATGGTTACCGATTAAGCGCGAGTCCTCTGATAGTGGAATCCTTAATCCATGGGCTAATCGGAGAGATTTAGCCAATCATGGTTAGGCAAAAGACAAAAGAAAAGATGAAAAGGAATGCCGTAAACATGATGAATAACTCGAAGAATCTAATTTAATCCGAAAATCTCATAAAGCGTAATGTTGAATGTGTTTGCGTCCCAACTAAGTTAATCTAAAAGGGAATGAAAGCTAGGTTTCAAAATAGGCCCAATATAGAGAAACCTAATAACAATTGGTCTTTTATTATAAAATTCGAGCCCAATAAAAATTCAGAAAAACATGTTTGCCTTTAGCTCCAATTTCGTCCATTTGCTTGTCCGAATCAGCCTTTTGAGTCTTCATAACAATCGTAGCTCTCTAATTCATCTAAAAAACAAAAGAAGAATCAGGCTAATCGGATATCTAGATCAAAAGTTATGGCCAAAATACTAAATCACAGTAAATCTAGAATTTAATAATAAAAATGAATTAAATCCAATTAAAAGCCCAAAGCCCAATTAAGTAATAAAACTCATTATTTATTGATTAAATATTCCTAAATTACTAACCAAGAGATACAAATAAGTGAAATAATATTTAATTATCAAATTCTCCCACACTTATCCTTTTGCACTCTTGGGCAAAGTTAAAAGAAAAAGAGTGAAAGAAAGACTTCTTCTTTCCTACAACTGCCAAACTTCAAAAATTGAACAAAGATCACAAAGCTTCTCAAGATCAACCAATCAAGACTGAATTTCTTTCATCTCAAATTATAAAGCATGGAAATCTCAATCAATGATGCTAACCACACAAGATGATCTCTCAAGGATGCCCTCAATCAATCTCTCAAATGTATAGGGTAAATAAGTGTATCGCTCAAATTATACTCAAGAAAATTGTTCTACCATAGGCTTGTTGAATTTCTACTTCACCACTTATAACACATGCATGAAAAAATCAAGAGAGCTTGTTATTGAAGGTTGTAATGGGGCTAGGGTAAAGGTGTGAATAAGTATAGATAAGATAGGCTAAACACCCAAGAAATTCAAAGAACATCGTTAATAATAGCAAATCACCTCAATATCATTTTCTTTTTATTTCTCCTTCTTTGCACTGTTTCCTCTTTCTTTCTTTCTTTCTTTTCTTTTCTTTTTTTTCGTACTCTTTTTTTTTTCGCTTTTTTTATTTTATTTTATAAAAAGAATCACAATGACTAACATCAACCAAAATCAATGCCAAATGATGAATGGCACAAAATCAAATACTCCCCCACACTTAAAATGTTGCACACCTAGGGCAACCCTCATACTTAAACACAAAACTAAGGTGAAACCAATGCTCAGTAAATTTCCAAGGCACGGGATAAAATGGTTTTACACTTGGCTTGTAATGTGGCTGAGAAAAGAATGAGTCAAAAAGGCATAAGGGGCTGACTAAGGATAGATAACTATTTGGCCAAGAGAAAAGCTATTTGTCCAAATGGGGAAATGGAGCAAGTTCTAGAGAACAACAATCATGAGCAAGTGCACACAGAAAGAAAGAATGGTAAAAGATGAGGTCCATCATGTAGGCCCAAAATCTCACAAAGGTCAATACCAAATCATGCAGCTAAGATCCCAAAATTAACTACCAAGAAATATATCTAAGAGTCCAACTTCAGCCCAACAAATGGATCAATCAAAACTAAGATGTCAAAATTCACAAGATGTAAAGAAATCATAGAAAGAGAGTGTGTTATTCCAATTAATTTTTTTTTTTTTTTTTATTTTTGAAAGAAAAAAAAACAAAATGGGAAAATGGAGGAAATAAAATAAAAAGAGAAGAGAGGAAGAAAGAAGAATACTCCCCAAGGGTCTTATAGAGGAGCGGCGGTTCCCGAGGCTCTTATGGAGAATAGGCAACATGAGTGAGGAGGATCTCTGCATCCACAGGCTGCTGTTAGAATCCCTCATGAAATTGCTTGAGGCGATGCCCATTAACCTTGAGAGTTCTTCTTGTAGGTGGATCACACAACTCAACAGCACCAAAAGGGAAAATGTTAGTGATCATAAAAGGGCCATCCCATCTAGATCGAAGCTTACCAGGCATAAACTTGAGACGGGAATTGAACAAAAGAACTCTCTGGCCCACAAAAAATTCTTTCCTCAGAATATGCTTATCATGGAATGCCTTTATCTTTTCTTTGTACAACCGCGAACTTTCATAAGCATCCAATCTAAGCTTATCTAACCCTTTCAATTGCAACTTTTGCTCCATTCTAGATTGAGCCAAATCCATGTTGTACTACTTGATGGCCCAATAAGCTTGATGCTCTAACTCAACCAATAGATAACATGCCTTACCAAAGACAAGCCGATAAGGGGACATCCCAATCAGAGTCCAGTAAGCGGTCCGATATGCCCACAAAGCATCATTAAGTCGCTTACTCCAATCCTTCCTAGTAGAGTTAACAGTCTTTTGGAGGATTTGCTTGATCTCTCTATTCGAGACTTCAGCTTGACCATTGGTCTGAGGATGGTATGCTGTGGAGACCTTGTGAAGCACTCCATACTTACATAACAAAGCATTCATGCTTCAATTACAAAAGTGAGAACCCCGGTCACTAATAATAGCTCTAGGAATACCAAACCCGTGTTAGACCTAAAAAATCCACCACCACGTAAGAATCATTAGTCCACGTGGCTTTCGCCTCAACCCATTTCAAAACATAATCTACAGCCAGTAATATGTATAAAACCATATGAAGTAGGAAATGGCCCAATGAAATCAATACCCCAAACATAAAAAATCTCACAAAATAGTATAGGGTTCTGGGGCATCTCATGCCTACGAGAAATACTCCTAGCTCTCTGACAATTATTGCATGACTTACAGAACAAATGACAATCATGAAATAGGGAAGGCTAATACAATCCACAGTCTAACACTTTCCTAGTAGTTCTTTGTGGTCCAAAGTGACCACCATAGGCAGAAGCAAGACAAAAGTGCAATGTGGAATCAAACTCATGATCAGGCACACATCTCCTAATTACTTGGTCACTACAAAATCTCCACAAATAAGGGTCATCCCAAACATAATATTTAGATTCACTTTTCAATTTCAGAGTTTGGGCCCTAGTGAAATCAATAGGTAAAGCACCAGCAACCAAGTAATTAACTAAATCAGCATACCATGGAATCTTACCTTGCAACTGTAGAAGCTGCTCGTCAAGAAAATCATCACGAATGGAGGATGGTTTAGAAGGAGAATAAGTGATGCGACTCAAGTGATCAGCTACCAAGTTTTGTGCTCCACTTCTATCTCGAATCTCAACATCAAATTCTTAGAGCAATAACATCCATCGAATGAGTCTAGGCTTAGCATTCACCTTTTTCAAAAGAAACTTCAAAGCAGCATGGTCAGAGAAAACAATTACTCTACTAGCTAGCAGATATGACCTAAACTTATTAAAGGCAAACACTATAGCCAACAGTTCTTTTCAGTGGTGGTGTAATTAGACTAGGCAGAATCCAAAGTCTTGGACGCATAGGCAATGACGTCAGAGGCTCTGTCAACTCGTTGAGCTAAGATGGCGCCAACAGCATAATTAGAGGCATTGCACATAAGCTCAAATGGAAGAAGCCAATTGGGAGGTTGGATCACTGGGGTCGTGGTCAGGCACCGCTTCAAAAGATCAAAGGCGGACTTGCAATTATCATCAAATACAAACTCTGCATCCTTATGCAGAAGGTAGGACAAAGGTAGGGCAATCTAGCTGAAATTCTAGATGAAGCGCCGGTAGAAACCTGCATGACCAAGAAAAGAACGAACTTCCCGCACAGATGTGGGGTAGGGTAAAGCAGTAATAACATCAATCTTAGTAGGATCTACCTCAATACCCTTACTAGACACTACATGTCCCAAAACTATGCCTGACTCAACCATAAAGTGACACTTCTCAAAATTTGACACAAGATTAGATTTTATGCATTTATTCAAGACTTTAGACAAATTAGCCAGACATGCATCAAAATCAAACCCATACATAGTGAAATCATCCATAAAATCCTCTAGGCAATCCTCTAGAAACTCAGAAAAGATACTTACTATACAACGCTGAAAGGTACAGGGGCATTACAGAGGGTAAAGGGCATCCTCCGGTAGGCATAAGTACCAAAAGGACGTGTGAATCTTGTCTTCTCTTGATCCTCAGGAGTAATATGGATCTGGAAATAGCCCGAGTAGCCATCCAGAAAGTAGTAGTGAGACTTACCGGCCAACCGCTCCAACATCTGATCAATCAAAGGAAGAGGATAGTGATCCTTGCGGGTAGCTTGGTTGAGTCTCCTGTAGTCAATGCATACTCTCAAGTTATTCTAAACTCTAGTGGGGATGAGCTCATTCTTTTGATTGGCTACCACAGTCACTCTAGACTTCTTGGGAACTACCTAGACCGGGCTAACCCACCAGCTATCAGAAATGGGATAAATAATACCGGCTTGTAGAAGCTTAATCACCTCTTTCTTCACCACGTTCAGAATAAGTGGGTTTAGGCGTCTCTGGGGTTGTCTCACTGGCTTAGCATCCTCTTTTAATAAGATCCAATACATACACATAGAAGGGCTAATACCAACAATATCGCTAATGTCCACCCAATCGCCTTTTTATTGGCCTTCAACAAGCTTAACAAATTTCTCTTCTTGATCGAGTAAAGGTTATTGGCCACAATAACTAATAGCTTCTCATTCACCTCTAGAAAGGCATATTTCAAATGATCCAAAAGGGATTTCAACTCTAACTTAAGTGGCTGCTCAGTGGATGGAAGAAGCTTAGTTGGTTGCTCACTTGCAATGCCTGAAATCACATGCACCGAAACAAAAGCAAAAGCATAACTGTGTCTAGCCAGCTAAATGTTAGTGTCAGAATTCAGTACATATTCAAAAGTGACATCAGAGTTAGAATCCAACTCAAATTCAAAATCAACATCAAAATCCTCAATAAATGCAGAATCACCAATCAAGTCAGAATCACCATATAATGCATCATTAATTTCACTACAAATAGGGCACCACTCATTCTTAGAACAACCACAAACACCAAATTCACACATAGATGCCAAATCAAGGTAATCAGCATACCATTCAGCAAGCACATCATCTACAGCATCATCAATCACATCAATGCACAAAACTAAATGCTCTTCCCTAAGATGTCTCATGGCATCAAAAATATTAAAATTAACAAGGATATCACCAAATTCCATGGAAAGAGTACCAAAATGCACATCTATCTTAGTCCTAGCTATTTTCATGAAAGGTCTCCCTAGAATGATTGGGGACCTACTGTTAGGAAATTCATCCTCCATGTCTAAAATGTAAAAGTCAACAGGGAATAACAATTCATTTACTTTGACTAAAACATCTTCAATTAAACCAAGTGGATGAGCATTACTCCTATTTTAGCTAATTGGACAATAACACCAAAAGAGGAAGCAAAGGACCAAGACCAAGAGATTTATAAATAGATGCATGCATGACATTAATGGAAGCACCTAAATCTAGCATGCAATCATCAAATCTATAATTCCCAATAATGCAAGGAATAGAAAACGTACCTGGATCCTTGCACTTACGAGGCATGGTGGGTTGGATGAGTGCTGATACATTCTGGTTTAAGCTCACTCGTGTAGTCCCCTTCAGTCGCCTCTTGTTGGTACACATTTCTTTAAGAAACTTGGTATATTTGGGAACCTTCTTGATTGCATCTAAGAGAGGGATGTTGATATCAACTTTCCTGAATGTCTCAAGAATGTCCTGCTCCTTTGTATTCTCTAGTAACTTCTTGGATTTAGTGGCTCTCTGAGGGAAGGGAAGAGGAATGAGAATGTCAGGTTCCTCTTCGCTTTGCTTCACTGCCTCTTTGTTTTTAGAGTCAATCTTCTCAACACCTGACTCTTTTTCTGATGTGGATTTAGTCACATCTGTAGCTTGTTTAGGCTTTTCTAATTGCTTGCCAGAACGTAGGGAGATAGCACTCACATTCCCTTAGGATTGGGAATCGTTTGTGAAGGGAGAGTGTTGGATCCCGAGGTTGAAGCCGGTTCAATGATGTCGCCAATTGGCCAATTTGAGTTTGCAAACTCTGAATTGAAGTTTCAGTTTGCTGTTGGAACTGCATAGTGTTCGTGGAAAATTGCTTCATCATATCTCCAATAAGGAACCACTACTACTAGCCTGCTGTTGTGCCGCCTGTGGGGGTGCATATATGGCTGGTTGAGGAGGTGGTGCTAGCAAAGGTGGTGCAGATTGCTGTTGGAAAGTCTATGGTTTGTACTGTCTCTGTTGGTAATTCCCAGTTCTCGCGATATTGGTTACTCGGTTCGATTCTAGTTCCAACGAAAATTGGGGTGATTTCTCCAACCGGATTGTAAGTATTAGAAAATGCACTATTCTTTCTTGGTATTGTGGCTTTCCTAAAAACACCCACTACAACTACCGACGGGTCTTGATAAGTAGGATCATGCAAAGTAGGGCAAGAATCAGTAGAATGATAAGGGTCAGAGAACCCACATGAGTACCCAATCTGAGGAGGGGAAGATTGTACTGTCTGTGTCACCGCCAACTGCCTCACCAAAGAGGTCAGATCATCAAGTCTATTCTCTAATCTTTGAGAATCGTACTGGACTAGAGGTGTTTGAACATGGTAAACAGGAGTACTATCAGCCCTGGTGCCAAACTGCTGAGAATTAGCAGCTATAGTAGATATCAACTCTTGGGCATCTTCAGGTGTCTTGCTATCTAAGGCCCCACCACTGGATGCATCCACGAAACTTTTATCCATCGGTAATAAACCGAATAGAAATATGTAATTAGGAGTTGCTCAAAATCGGGTGGTGTGGACGGCTAGCACACAATCGCTCTTGAACCTCTCCCAATACTCATACATGGTCTCCCCATTGATTTGTTTAACACTAGTGATCTCCTTTTGAATAGCAATGGCTTTTGAGGAAGGAAAGAACCTCACTAGGAATAACTTCGCATATCATCCCAACTCCTAATAGATGTTGGTTGCAAATTGTATAGCCAATCCTTAGCCACACCATCTAGGGAAAATGGAAAAGCTCTCAGCTTAATGTGGTCCTCATCAATTGCTTGAGGTTTCATCATGCTGCATACCACATGGAACTCCTTTAGATGCCTATGAGGACATTCACCTGCAAGACCATGAAACTTGGGCAACAAATGGATAAGACCAGATTTTAGTTCAAAGTTAGCAGCAAGTTCAGGATATTGAATACACAAATTTTGATTGCCCACATCAGGGGTATCTAATTCTTTCAAAGTAGGATGATTTTCTTGTTCTGCCATAATTTTTAAGTTAGCAAAAGTGCTACTAGAATCAGTGTAAACACACTATCGAACGAGAAATATCAAAATCAAGTTCAATATGCTCGAATGTTCAAAATCAAAATCAATTTCGTAGTAGTCCTTACGACTCAACCTAACAACTCTTCTAGCAACAAGAATTGTTCTTTCAATTTCGTGGATCAAATTCTAACAAGTCTTTTGGATCAATAATACTCCTAGTACTCATATAACATAGGCACATAGACTTGGAAGACACAAACAACAAAAAAAGACTCAAAAACAAAAAGAAGACTAAAAAACAAAAAAAAACTAGTAATTGACCAAAATAAGTCCATAAATACTATCAAATGATTTTTAAAATTTTTGGTACTTCCACAGGACAACTTCTAGACTATTCTAGAACCTAAAAATCAAATAAAAAAACTTAAAAAATTAAAAAAGTGGTCTAAACGATGGAATTTGGCTAAAATATGAAGACCACGGTGCTTTTATCACCGTGTTCTTAATTAAATTATATTTTCCTTTAGCTCACCAAAATCAGCCCAATCAAAGTAAGTCAAACAATTTCTGAAATGCCTGATATATCCCATGAAGACCAAAAATGAAAAAAAAAACAGTAAAAAAGTGGTCTAAACGATTGAATTTGGCCAAAATAGATCAGACCTCACTCCCTAAAGGGAGTGATTATTGCTCAGAATGACCAATTCCTTTGAGATTGGTGCAACCATTGTAAAAATTTCTATCCTTCAAAGAAATAGTCGCCTAACAATTGTAAAAAAGTCTGGGGAAAGAAAATTAAGAAAAAAAACAAATTATTATTATTAACTTTTTTGGACTAGGAATTTTAATGAAGGAGAATTAAGTTCAATGATGGAGCAAGTTACCGTGAAGTAACAAGATCTCCTACTAGCTAGTAATTAGATACAAATCTGCCTTGATCCGAACCACCCAAAACTACTCTAATCTAAACCGGCAAATAATTTAAAAAAAATTAAGAAAAAAATTAAAAAAAAAAAAAAAAAAATTATGGGACTAGAATATTTAATGTAGGAGAACTAAGGTCAGTGACGGAGTAAACTAGATATCGTGAAGTAACAAGATCTCCTACAAGCGTCAGAGTGATCTTGGTAAGATACAAATCTTCCTAGTCACCAGAACCACCGAAAACTATCTAATCTAAACTACTCTAATGTCAATAATTAGACCGATGCAAATTCCCCGGCAACGGCGCCAAATTTTGAAAGAGATTTGTCGAGCTCTCTCAAAATAACCAGGATTCAAAGATTTGTAGTATAGGAAACCTAGATCGTTTCTCTCAAGGAATTCACAGCAAGTCTAAAATCAACAAGAAAAAGTAGTAAAATAGTAACTAGAATGGGGAGTTTTTCAATGTAACAAAAACAAAGCCAAGCTAGAACAATATAAGAAAACGAGATTAATCAAATAAACAAAAGATCAACCCAAGATTTCGAATTATACCACTTTCCTTCCTTGGACAAAAACAAATTTATAATCGAACTCGTGATCGACTTTGGACAAACCGAGATCTCTGCATTTGTCCAGAAATTCCCTCCACTGAACAATTGTTCAGAATTTCTTCGAATCAGTGGCGTATACTGTACGATCGCATAGTAATACTTTAACCTAGTTTGAACTACGTCCTTGGGAAATATCGATCTGGGTTTTTAATCAAAAACCCAATCCAAATCTAGAAATCGAATCCGATTAAAGAATGCAGAAACAAGTTAGATGGTTACCAATTAAGCGCGAGTCCTCTGGATAGTGGAATCCTTAATCCATGGGCCGAACAAAGAGATTTAGCCAAGCATGGTTAGGCAAAAGACAAAAGAAAAGATGAAAAGGAATGCCGTAAACATGATGAATAACTCTGAGAATCTAATTTAATCCCAAAATCTCATAAAGCGTAATGTTTCATGTCTTTGCGGCCGCCAACTAAGTTAATCTAAAAGGGAATGAAAGCTAGGGTTTCAAAATAGGCCCAATATAGAGAAACCTAATAACAATTGGTCTTTTATTATAAAATTCGAGCCCAATAAAAATTCAGAAAAACATGTTTGCCTTTAGCTCCAATTTCGTCCATCTTCTTGTCCGAATCAACCTTTTGAGTCTTCATAACAATCGTAGCTCTCTAATCATCTAAAATGAAAAAAGAATCAGGCTAATCGGATATCTAGATCAAAAGTTATGGCCAAAATACTAAATCACAAAAATCTGGAATTTAATAATAAAAATGAATTAAATCCAATTAAAAGCCCAAAGCCCAATTAAGTAATAAAACCCATTATTTATTGATTAAATATTCCTAAATTACTAACCAAGAGATACAAATAAGTGAAATAATATTTAATTATGTCGATCACGATCTAATTGTAACAGAGCTTGATTAAGGAGTTAGGATTAAAAAGTACACAGAGGGATGAATTGTAATATCCTAAATTTTCTTTGACAAATTCCATGTATGATGTATTTGCATTTGGAGAAAAGAAATAGCGGAATTTTGACGAAAGGTTAATTTTACCCGATTTCGCTAAAACCAAAAGTTGAGATACGTGTTGGCACAAGTGAGATATTTGTGTCTAACATCCAATTAATTTATTTGGGCAATTATCTTTGACCAAAATGAAATTTATAAAGGTGGATATAAATGGAATTATATAAAGTGAAATTGGGCCCAAATAATTGTAAAATCAATATTTGGAATTTGAGTAATAGTGACCATAATTGTAATTATGAAGAAGTCATAAGGTCACATTAAATCCTGCGTCCATTTGCTTCACCGAAGTCATCTAATTAAGGTTCATTAATTCCCTTTCCATTCCATACATTCAGTCAAAGACAAAGCAAAGCAAAGAAGAGATTGGATTATAACTAATGGTGTGATTGTAAATAAAGGAAAGAACAATGCCTTATAATTTTTCCCAAGCATCCACCGACCTTGATTATTCAATATCCATTAAATGACATTACTTAATTCATTTAACCATCAGTTGGACACACAATCAGATCATATGAAGGAGAGGGTGAAGGCGTATGAGAAGGAAGAAGAAAGAGAAAGATAGTGTAGCCAAAATCTCTTACTAAACCACCTCCAATCTAAAAACTCCTTTCACAAAATCTCTTACTAAACCACCTCCAAGAAGAAAGATATGATTTTTCAAAGTTATAGCACAAATTCTGGAAAATAGGGGCAAATGTGCGAAAATGAAGGAAACAATGAAATCATGGAAATAACCTAAGTTTAGTAACTCCATGTTTCGTTATAATATATCAGATGACATTTGAAATGTCAAGAGTTGGGATTAATATTGACCATTGTCCATAACATGTTCTTACAGGAACCCGTAATTCCTAGAATACGCGAGGTTCACGAAATTTACTTGGATAAAGCAAAAAGGTAGTAACTCTAATCTCACAAACTCTGTATAGTTGTGTATGACTATTTGAATTAAATATGTGATTGTCCCGTCCCGTATGGGACCAGCACCACTCGTGGCTCGATTGAGCGGAAGGGCTGACCATGGAGTACCTTCCCGGTGGTTAGAACTAGGCATAGGGCCTAATGGACCAAGGTTCTTAGGTGGCTATCCTAGTTGCATTCGGGCGACTTGGGCACTTTCGATTGAGAATGCTGGTGGATTCCAGATAGGACTCTCGGTAGTTCCCAGTCGAATATTCCTAGTTGGGTGTCCCGATTGAGAACTCTAATGTACGTGAGGACTCTCGGTACATGCCAATTTGTTATACCTAGCGCTAGGGGTAGTGTGGTGTGTATTTATGAATTGCATTATCTGAATGTTTTATGTTGTGTGGACTATTTATTTTAATTAACCTTCATATGCTATTTATATTTTGTCTATGAGATTAACGTGTTACTCTGGGGTTCAAATTGAATCACATATGTCCATAAGGAAATAGATTTCGGACATGTTCAAAGTAGCAGGAATATCTCCAAAGGAAAGGTTGCAATTATGGAGTAATAATAGTTGTTGCTTAGATACTAGCTATAGCTGCAGAGCTTATAGTAGTTTTACTTCAATTTGTTTTAGGTTGTAATGTATATAACGACACTGATGATACTTTGGATCACTATATTACGAACTCTATAAATTATTCTTGAATAATTTTAAGATTTTATACCATTATCAGTTTACTATTCTGTACCTGTGTTGCTCACTATATATCGTTGTATTACTCTGATAAATGTCGTAATTACAAGGGGTATGACATGAATATTGTGCTTTGGAGGCTACATCAAATAGCCAAGGCTGTGAACTTCTTAAATAATGATTGCAAACTTATACATGGTAATGTTTGCTTGGCTAGTGGAGTGGTTACACAAACTTTGGACTGAAAACTCCAGTACCCTTGCTCACAAAATCTAAATGACCATTCGTCTTCTCCATAAACCCGATCAGCGCTATGTAATATACCACTAAAACCAATCCCATTTCTTCTCAAATTCCTTAAAAAAACATTTTGGTATTTCAGCCATTGTTGGAAAGATTTGAATGGGACAACAACAACAAAGACCTCATTAATGTCACTCAAATATCCAAAACAATGTGAATCAGTGGTTTCTTTGCAGCAGAATCACAGTGACAGATCAAGAAACCCTCTGAAAGAATTTGAATATCGAACCTTGGAGATGAGACGACCATAACTCAAAGCAATAGTAGTGCTGAATAACACACAAACTGGAGACTAGGGTTCTTGATTCTAATTGGTTTCTTTGGAAATTCAGGACAAGCTCGTGTGATTTCTAGGTCGACTTGAAGCTCCCATTGCAGAATTTTTGTATGCCTGTGATGATTTAGCTCAAGCTCATGTCAACTACGTCAACCATTCACAAGTTTGCGATCTGGCGGAAATATGGATGCAAAATGCATTCCTTCTTGACAGGCGGCACCGATCTCTACCTTCTTCGAAGGTGTCATGCCGATCATGAGTCTCTTTACGTCTTTACTGGCATCGATCTCTCCCCTTTTCAGAAGTGATTCGTCGTTAACGTTGCTATCGTTTGTTCACTTGTGCTTAAAATCCCAGGTTGGTGCTTGTCGGGTTATGGAGCTCCATCTAGGGAACTAGGGCTCCAATACTTCTTGGGCCTTTCTTGGCTTTGAGCTGGATGAAGAGACAATTTCTTGAATATTGGTACGGAACATATGATATTTTCTTGAAAATGCACCACATAGAGAGGCGCTCAAATACATGGAGGAATGGAAAGATTGTCAGAACCACGAGGCTCTTATAATATGTTAATAAAATCAAGATGAATCTTCGTTGATAATAAATGATTCTTTACAAGATATAAGTCAGCCCACTGTTGGTTATGATTAGTTTTGATGATGTCTTATATAGATGTCATTGTCTACAACAAAAAGCTTGCATACTACATTTATCTTCTACTTTGACTAATTCTTATATTTAATGTAGATATGAAGTTTAATAATGAAGAATATTTAAGAAAGAAGATTGAAGAAGGAAGAACTTGCTTATGGAATGAGAAAATCATCATACAAGTTCCTAGATTGATTCTAGAAGTCCCCAAGATGATATGGAAGTTGGAACGGCTCAAATCGGAGTTAAAATAAGAAAATTCAATGAGCTAACTCGAGCCGGGTAGTTTACCTCCGGTTAGAACGTCTATCTACGATGTTTTGGGCATCTAGGATGATTAACTCGAGTTGACAAAGTCACTACCTCGAGTGCAGGTGATTTCAGTGATTTTTGCTCCTTGGAATGGTTTAACTCGAGTCAAGACTTATTTGCCTCGAGTCTGGTCTAGCCTCTAGTCGGACACCCTTCGACCTCGAGTCAACAGTGTTTTCTAAGTGATTTTTCGCTTTACGGTATGATTAACTCGAGGCGGGCTTCATGTACCTTGAGTTAAACCAACTTACAGCAACTCTGGTGCACTCTGTTCCACGTTCAGCTTGGGCGACCTCTTGTAATTTAATGATATCTCTCAAACCAGGAATCGGATTGACACAAAATCAGTGTCATATGAAACTAGACTCCCAATGCATCATTTTGATATATAATGAGTTCACATCAAGGAGCTATGAATTTTACAAGTTTCCACAAACATCACCGTCACAGTCAGAACCAAGCTTCAATGTTTTGAGTGTATCTCACAAAATACAAATCCAATTGAGCTAAAATTGGTACCATTGGAAAGAAGACACACATAGATTTCAATCAATACTTGAACGAATCAAAACGGAGCTAAGACCAGGGAGATATGGCCCTTGAAAGTTGACACACGTGACTCTGGAAACTATTCAGCATAGTCTCGGGTTTACGCCTATATCACACTTTGAGAAGAGTTTTACCTCGAGTCGGAAGGTCCACCTCGAGTTTTGGAGCGCAGACAGAGAGTTAGACAATTTAAGAGAGCTTTTTACCTCGAGTCGGAAGTTCCACCTCGAGTCAAATGGCCTTCCCGAGAGTTTGAACAATGGGAGCCGTTTTTTACCTCGAGTCGAGTGTGTGCCTCGAGTTTTTCCTTCGCCTCGAGTCTAAGCTTTCCTCACCTCGAGTCATTGTGTTTCGATTCAAACGAAGTCTTGTCTTCATCGGAAAAACTCGAGTCTCTCAGTATCTTGCCTCTAGTTGCTATCGCCTCAAGTCATGGATCTTTTCAACTCGAGTTGAACGTTGCTATTTTGAAATAACTTGATCTGTCTACCTCGAGTCAGAACTCTTCCACCTCGAGTCTTTGTCACTTACATCGTACTTCAACTTGCTTCATCTTCACAGGCGCCTCGAGTCATAACTCTCAGCCTCGAGTTAAGACTCTACCTCGAGTCAAGAAAAGATCAACTCGAGTTGGGCTTTGTGGTTTTTGAAATTCACCGTGTCCGAAAATCGTGGCTTCTCATCAAGAACATCCAGATGAATTCCAAATGAACTTATACTACTTCTAAACATTATTTAACATTTATTGTGAGATCATAAATCATAATGTTGAGTGATCTTCGAGATGATTTGGCAACGGTTAAATCTTCATCGATAGCTTTATGGAACGAGACAAACGAATCAAATCATTAAACCCAATTGAAGCGAGATTAGCGTGAATGGTTAAATGCTAACAACGGTCATAATCAAACGGACGAATTCAAATCCTACCAACGGCTATTTCTCCAACTATTATAAATGCAAGAAGGATTGAATTCATCAATGGCGAATACTGAGAGACACGAGCTTACAACTTCAACATGCCAATCCTCGATATTCACTTACTCTCTTGTTCTCGATGCTTACATAGTTTAGAGTGAGATGATAGATTATGTACTTCGGTGTTTATTAATTCACTTAGAGAGAAGATTTATTTGTAAACATCTATCTGAAAGTTACTCAAGATTGAGAGATCTTGAGTGGGAAACACATTGTATTGATTACAACTTGTAAGGGGAGTGGAGTCGAGAGTGAGTAGACCATCCTTCTTTTTACGAGTGTGTAATGAAGCGGGTGTATCAATTACAACTTGTAAGGGGGAATGGAGTCTGAAAGTGAGAGGATCATCCTTCGTTTACAAGCATGTGATTGTTCTTGAAAGATATTGGAATCCCAGGTGTTCTGGGGACTGGACGTAGGTCAACGATTTTGGACCAAACCAGTATAAATCACAGTTTGCATATTCTCTTCTCTTATCTTTTATATTTCCAGTATAAGCTTATTTGAATATCTAACTGTTGATTTAGAAGTTGCGAAAAGATTTTCAAAGTTCCTAAAATTTTATCTGAAACCCAATTCACCCCCCTCTTGGGTGATAGCCAGGTCTAACACCCACTTGGGTTTAACAATAATCTTCCATTATTTGAGAGTGATTAACAACTAACCCTAAATTTAAGGATTTATGAAATACTTCCTCTCTAGAGAGAAACTCACATTAACCTCTCTCTTAACATGTTGTAGATCTCACTATCCTACACATCTCGATCCTTACAATTAGACCAAATGAAAAATGCCTTCTAAGACCGGACCTAGATCGGTCTCAATACAGGCAGTCTTAAAAGTCTATCACTTTTATGACCGGATGCGCGACCGTGTTAAACAATTGTTTTTAAGACCAGATGAATAAATACACCAGTCTAAAAAGACTAGTTTTTAAGACCGGATGTATTACACAGTAGGTCTAAAAAGTCCAAATTTTAAAACTGGATGTATAACATAGACGATCTAAAGAGTCTGACTTTTAAGACCTGATATTTAACACACCCAACCAATCTTGAAGGTCTGCATTTTTAGACTTGTTGTGTGATACATCCATTCTTAAAATTTCAAAATTTTAGACCGATTGTGTCATACATTCGATCTTAAAAGTCAAACTCTTTAGACTGTGTACGTTATACATCCGGTCATAAAATTCGAACTTTTTAGACCTACTGTGTAATACGTCCAATCTTAAAAGTCAAGACCACATTTTTTATACCTTTTATTTAGGTCATCTGGTCAAAATTTTCTCGTATTTTTTCCTTGATCTATTTCTTCGTCATACGCATCTACCACCCAATCCAGCACCTAAAAGACAGTACTTTAAGCTACAAACTATGAACAATCCATTATGAATTACAAGTTAATTATTGGAAATGAATACAAATATTATTCACCATGAGTTATGCCTTCTTAATGAATATACTTTGACAGTACAACACCTAAATGAATATATACAATAAGATCAGTTCCAAATACAATGAATTACAAAGATAGCACCTAAATCAACATACGTGCCCAATTCACCATACCTTGATCATATTCTCACCCAACAACATTCCTCTTTTATATATCATGCCCCTTTCGGATCCTACTACGAAAACAAAAACAAAAACAAAAGCTTCATAGTCAATGACATTGTTTAAGAACATAGGAAGAATATAGTTAAAACCTTAAAGTTGTCAAAGAATTCTCCATATGAATATTACCTGATGAAGTGTCTCTTTTATAAAGGGATATCCTCCCATATCCCTTCATGATGATCATTTCTTATGCCGGGTTCATTATCCACTTCATCTTCTTCGTTCATTTCTGGGAGACCCCTTGAAAAAGAAGGAGTAATCTCAAGAAGACCATAATTTGAATGAATTTCCTCATTAAGATCAATGAACCTTTTTCCTTAGAAAACTACAGACCACAATGTATTTTCTGATTGGTGACATAGAACACTTGTTTCGCCTAATCTGCCATAGTAAAGGTTCATCTCCAAAACTTCTATTATTCATATTGACTAATGTAAATCCTAACCAATCAATCTAAACACCATCATTAACATTAACCCACTTACATTTGAAAATGGGAAATTTAATTTTAACCTAGTCCACCTCCCAAATCTCTTCAATAACCTCATAATAAGGTATAACTGCCAATTTAGGCTTATTGTATTTCGAACTGGAGAAGTGTATAGATTCAGCCTCTAACACAACCCCACTGTTCTAGACAGTGCTCTTATCATCGAGGGACTTCGTGTAAAAGGTATAACCATTTATCACATATGAATTCCAAGTTATGACATCGGACCACGTCCTAACCATTTTATTGTATCAGAAACACATTCCTCTCCCTTCACCTTTTGTTTGAACTAGTTTGCAAAAGTTTTGTTATGCTCCTTAATTAACCTTTGTTCAGTCATTCGACTATTCTCTTTCCTTACATCTTCTTTATGTACATCTATGCTGTCTTGAACTTATTGACACTATTCAAGATTTATAAGTGGACTTGCAGCAATTCATCAGGATCCACACTCTTTCCTGAAGCCCCTCGTCTACCCGCTTCATCATGCTGACATTTAGGAAGCCCAATATGTCTTACTTTGGCTAAATAATTTGACAAAATTTCATGGCTTCTTCAGAAATATATTTATGAACAATTGATACTTTTGGTCGAAAAATTTGTGTTCTTCACATACCCTTTTAGAAATTTTATAGATCTTTCAATTGGGTACATCCACCATAAATGAATAGGGCAACACAACTTTATCTCCCTCACTAGATGAACAATTAGATGAACCATGATCTCAAAAAATGTAGGGGCAAAAAAGCTTCTCAAGCTGGCACAAGATAAGATATCCTTCATTTTCCAATTCATCAAATTTTCCAATCTTAAGAACTTTACTATAAACTGCATTGAAAAAGAAACAAAGTCTAATAAAAATGGGTTGAAGATCATATTCGACAATGCCTCCAATAATTACTGGGAGTAGCTGTTGCATTAAAACATGACAATCATGAGACTTTTGGCCTACTAATTTTAAGCCCTCCATCTATACAAGCGTCTTAAAATTTGAAGAATACCGCGAGGAAACTTTTGTGCCATGTAAACACCCACAAAAACCTTTTTTCTCATCTTTAAACAAAGTATAAGAAGCTGGGGGACAATAAGTTTTCTTACCATATAGCCTTGGATGTAAGTCTTCGCATATTTCCATTGTTAGAAAATCCAATCTTGTCTTCACACCATCCTTGGAACTACCTTGTTTGCTGAGAAGTGTGACAACAATACTATAACATACATTTTTGTCCACATGCATGACATCAATACAGTGTCTCACATCAAGATTGGGCCAATATGGAAGATCAAAGAATACAGATCTCTTTTTTCATATATTTGTTTCTTTTCTACTCTTTGCAGTCTTACCAAAGATGACACTGATATTTTTCACCTTTTTCATAAACTTACTCCCCAGTCAATGCCTCTGGAGCATCTTGATACTCTTGGTCACCATAAAAAGCTTTCTTTAATCGAAGATATGGGTGGCCCGATCTAAGAAATCTCCTATGTCCCAGATAAACCGTCTTTCTTCCATGTTGAAATTGATGGTAGCATGTGCCTTCTTCACAAACGAGACATGCTTTATAGCCTTTTACACTATACCCTGACAAGTTGTTATATGCTGGGAAATCATTTATAGTATAAAATATCACGACTCGCATTTTAAAAACCTCCTTCTTGAGAGAGTCAAAAACATCAAAACCTTATTCCTACAACTCTTTCAAGTCATCGATCAAGGACTCAAGGTAAACATCAATGTCACTTTCGGATTGTTTTGGTCCTGAAATCAACATAAACAACATGATGTACTTTTGTTTCATGCATAACATAGGAGATAAGTTGTAAATAATCAGGAGTACAGGCCATGAACTATGTATACTGCTAAGGCTACCATAGGGATTCATGCTATGCGTGCTAAGGGCAAGCCTAAGGTTCCTAGGTTCTTCGCTAAAGTTAGGAAATAATTGATAGATTTCCTTCCATTGAGAAGAATCATCCGGATGTCTAAGCTTTCCATTAGAAATCCTCTCATCTATATGCCACCTCAAATTTTTTGCATCATTTTCATTATCAAACAAGCGCTTGAACATTGATATGATTGGAAGATACCACAACACTTTTGCAGGCCCATTATTTGATTTGTACCTTGGGGTTTCACATACCGGACACTTATGCTTTTCTTCAAACTCTTTTCTATACAATATGTAGTCATTCAGGGATGCATGGATATTTTTGTACTCCACCCCCAGTGGACAAAGTATTTTCTTAGCATCATATTATCGACGCGGCAACACATTATCATCTAGAAGCATGTCTTTCAAAGCTTCAAGCATTTTTGAAAAACTTTTGTTATTCCATCCATGAGGTGCTTTTAAGCTTACCAATTTCAATACAATGTTCAACAATCGGTATTTTTTACACCTAGGGTAAAGCGGTGTCGCGGCGTCTCTGCTGTTTGACCTGGCTATTACCCAAGAGGGGGGGTGAATTGGGTGTCTGATAAAACTTTAGGTAACTTTGAAAATCTTTTCGCAACTTACTGAAAGTAGTTCGAATGACAGAAATAGTTTATAAAGCATTAGTCAGTCAATCAAACATATATGCTAGAAATGTAAGAGTTTAGGGAAGAGAATATGCAAACTGAGATTTATACTGGTTCGGCCCAATCCTTGACCTACGTCCAGTCCCCAAGCTCCACTTGAGATTTTCAATCCACTATCCTCTTGTTTAACCGGGCACAAGAGAAGCCTATACAAATGCACAAGTTCACCCAGGCACTTGTGAAGCCAAATCTCTCATCAAGATACTCCCCCTTACCCACTGTAAGGATACAATCGATTTCCCACTCAAGATCACCCAATCTTGAGTAACTCTCAGATAAAATGATTACAATGAATCTTCTCTCTTAGAAGTGAGTGAATAAACACTGAAGTACAATATAAATCATTTCATTCTTCTATGATAAGCTATATAGGCATTGAGAATAGAGTGTGTATGAGATAAACGTTTGATTCGAATGTTGGCATTTCGACGGTGTAAGCTCTCGTCTTCAACCTCTTATATCTTGAATGCTTCTCCTTTTATAGTTAGTTGCAATTTATGACCATTGAGGAGAGATTAGTGAGCCGTTGAGATTAATGAATATGACCATTGAGATTACGTTGCTCCGTCTCGTCGTATGCTTCCGACATTCGCCCGTTATTCTCCGTTGACATTCTTGATTCAAATTATCCATTGAAATACGCTCGAGAATGTTGTCTAGGAATAGCCGAATGCTTTTTGCTTACTCGAAAGGTTTCTTGCCAAAATGGTGAATGTCTACTCGCTTTGCATTTAATGCTTCTGACACAATCTTGCTTTATGGTAATTTGAAGTTTAAACCTGTTAATCATGTCTGAAACACACTAGCAAACTGATTAAAATTGGTTAGTAATGATAAGGAACAATAACATCAAGTACCCAAAGCATAATCGGAAGATTTCGGTTTACGAGGACGATGAATTTGAAATTCTGATATATGTAACTCGAGTTGTTTACCATAACTCGAGTTATACTTTAAGCATTTCAATTCCAGAGAAGAGTCTCTCAATGATAGAGTTACATTCCTTAACTCGAGTTGCACTTGTGGCAACTTAATACAGAGAGCAAATTGCATATTGCTTCACTCGAGTTGCTTCATCGCACAGAAGAGCTTCATAAATTTCCTTGAATTATGTAACTCGAGTTACACTCCATAACTCGAGTTATGTTATGAATAAAATCAGACAGAGAGCAATTGCGAATAATCTAACTCGAGTTGCTACCAGTAACTCGAGTTGCTTTATATTAGTTGAAGTTTTCTGATATGCCTATAACTCGAGTTATATCAGATAACTCGAGTTACCTCAGTTGATTAAAAATTGATATCGTGAGAAGCTTTTTTAAAACTGAAAGTACACTTCATTGACTCAAGTTTCTAAGTGATAACTCGAGTTGTTACCTTTTGTTTGTTCCAGTGTCTACCTTGACATTGCTGCATTACTGCCTTCTTTCGAACATGAGCAAACTTCCAGAAACCATATCTCTTCGAATATAACTCTAAATATAGCAAATGACCTATCCCTAGAAATCTCTTTATGTATTCTTTCAAATGCCACTAGTTTTAGCTCATTTTGATGTGTGGTTTGTGAGATACACTCAAAACATCGAAGCTTGGTCTGCTGAGTGACGTTAATTGATGTGCCAACTTGTGAAATTCATAGCTCCTTGATCTGAACTCCTTTGAGCTTGAAACTTTGTCACAATTCATTGGGAGTCTATTTTCATTTGCCACTGGTTTCACATCAATCCGATTCCTGGTTTGTGAGATATCATCAAAATACTAGACCTCGCCTGAAAATGTGAAACAGTAGAACAGAGGTGCTGAAAATCATTAGTAACTCGAGTTACTAAGTGGTAACTCGAGTTACTCTTGTTTGAAACCATTTTGTAACTCGAGTTATCATACATAACTTGAGTTGGGTTAGTCCAAAAACCCAGAAACACTGTAGCGAAGCACTCTAACTCGAGTTGGACCCCATAACTCGAGTTGGATCATTCTGAACCTTATATTTCTTTGTTTTTAACTCTGATTTGAGCCATTCCAACTTCCATTTGATCATGGAGACTTCTAGGATCAATTTTAGAACTTGGATAATGATATCTTCATTCCATTCACCAAGTTCTTCCATTTTCCATCTCCTATCTTGATCATTCTTCATCATTTAGCTTGGGCTCATCATTCTCTTCAGCTTCCACCTTCTTCAATATCTCCTCTTCTTTTCTTCTCCTAATCATTCTATACTTCACATCTATATGAAACATAAGAATTAGTGCAAGTAGAATGTAAATGTAGTTTGCAACCTTTTTTCTCTTAAGAATGACATCTATATAAGACATCATCAAAACTAATCATAATCAACATCTACATCACTGCACGTATTACCATATGCATGTGTTTGCTCAAAAACCTCTTTTCCTACATCACAAATAATATCCTCTATACGATCATCCATATCCATGTCATTATCATCAAAGGCCACTTCTCCATATTGAGATACACTTGGCATTTTTTCACTTGCCATACCCACACTATATAATTTTTACAAAATACTTCACAAATTAAATGTGTGTATATAACTTCAAGACTTATTCGCCTCTCATTCAAACATAAATTATCGGAAAAAGTTGAAAATTACATGAATTCCCTCACCCAATTATCATATTCAACTCTCATCCGTAAACCATTTATCCGACTATAATCCATAGTAGAATTCTTAAAAACGGAAAGATTTAACATACATTATTGGAAAAAGTTGAAAATTACATAAACTAAGCCAACTCCAAGCTTAATGTAGGTTATGTACTTATTTTTTATTTTTTTAAAGGAGATACTTGTCCATAAAGCATCACAAAGAATCACTAGTGGTCATAACCGTATCACAATGAATCCAACAAGCAAAATAAATGTATGACGCAGAAAATAAATGCATCACATGAAGGTTTTGTGGACTCGCTATAGCATATAAATTCAAATTCTTTTGCAGAGGAATTCTTTTCCACGAACGTTGCTTTTGCAAGCAACAAAAGTAACCTTAAAAACACTTGTTGGTTAGTTGGGTAGGTCTCAAGTGCAAATATAATCTTGAAAACACAATATTCATTAAAAACAGAGGAACCCACAAGACTATTTCCTCTATTTAATTCAACCCATGAGAAAAATGTTGGAAATTATGCCCTAAGGGCAAGTCATTGTTCTCCATTTAGTTATCATTTCATTCGCTTGTTTATAGTCATAACTATATCCTTGGATATATCTTATAGATTATCCTAAATGTCCCTGGTCGGTCATCTATGGGGGAGCGAAGATGAAATAAGACCAGTATGACTTTGATGAGGTATGGAGATATGAATCAAAGTCATAGGCACTTGTAAGAGTACAAGATGCTGGACCGACCCACTATAAGAAAGCTACATGGATTAAGCCATACGCTTTTCTCATGTATAACTGCGTCACAACACCCTTTGACCTGAGATCGTCATGGATTCCTACATGATGAGTCGCTGCTCTTTGACCTAGTCAAAAGTCACCTTTGATCCGTGATGATAAAGGCTTGGATCAGGATCAGTGGTTTTCATGCAGAGGAATGTGAATGGTCAAGATGAAATTTGTCCCTCACATTTGTAGAGAGATGATACTGGGCCCCTCGATGAATGAGTCTGAGAAATGTATGACCATACTACAATGCAAAGGAGTTTCCATTTCAATTATTAGACTACTCGAGAATCGAGAAAGTCAAGAACAGGAAGTTGACATTATCCATGCCTCATCCTTGACCAAATTATCATGTGACAAAAAGGACGTGACATGGTTGTAAGATAGGTTGTATCGTATCATCGATCCCCATATGAATTGAGTAGTCGCAATGTCTTGCTAGAGGCCGCTTGTGACTTGTGGGCTGGTATAGTATTGGCCTACTGCTAATCTCATGTGGGCCTGCAGGGTCGCACACAAGAATAGTCCAACACGAGCAAAAGTATCTAGATTCATTGAATCTTATATATGTCTAAGATTTAATGAATATAGTATTTAATCTAGAATATATATATATATGTGTGTGTGTGTGTGTGTGTATATGTATATATATATATATATTTATTCAAAAATAATAATGATATTATTTATAGATAATAATATTATATATAGTATTTAATTTATTTGATAAATTAAATAACTATAATAAATTGAGATATTGTATCTCATATTTAATTTTCGAATCAATTTAATTAAATTGAGATATAGTATCTCGATTTAATTAAATAAAAGGATACCATATCTCGATTTAATTTATAAAGATAAATTAAATCAGAGGCTTATAATTCGAGATCAAATAAATATATTAGATTAGATCTATTTGATAGATTTAATTAATTTATTATTTTAATTCGAATTCAAATTTCAGGATTAATGAGATTAATTTTGAATATATCATACGTCTAATGGGTTTTGAAAAACCTACGGGACATCTTGTCGACGTATTAGAAAAGCCTGAGAAACCCTAGAGAGAAAAAAGAGAGATGCGAAAATACCGGAGGCGCTTAGCACGTTGCCGTCCGTGTTGGAGGTGTTCTGTGATACCGGTAGAGGAGGGGATTCACAGTCCGCTCCGTTGATCGAGTAGGTAGCCCACCAGATAGAATTGAACAAGACGCTCACCAATTCGCATAGGTATGGTTTCTAACGAACCTTGATCTAAACGCCGTTGATGGATCCTCGGATGGGATTCGTAAAAGTTTTAATTCCGTTGTATCTACGGATCCCAACAAAAAACTAGAATGATAAGAAGAAAAATCAAAAAGTTATATCAAACCGAAACATCTCCTATGATAGCTTGGTGTATCACCATTGAGTTAAGAAACTATAAAGTGATAAGCTAACCAGCACTAACTTGTTGAGAGAGAAACCCGATGCAGCGACGAAGCAACACACAAACATTGGAGACAGAACAAGAGTTATCACTTTCAGCGAGACAAGAAGAGAGGTTTAAAGAGAGAAATATAATTTTCGGCACAACAAAGACAGATTTCAGCGAGCTTGTTTTAATTGGGGGATATTATTAAGACTTGCTGCTTATAAAGTGTCCAATTTTAAAAGTCTATATTTAATTTTTCTATTCATTTACCTTTAAGACCGGATTTTTATAATTTATCTAGTCTAACAGTCTATACTTAATTTTTTCGATTCAATACCGTAATACTTTAAAGACTGATTTCTTATAATGTATCTCGGTCTTAAAATTCCATATTTAATTTTTTCTATTCATTTACCTTTAAGACCAGATTTTTATAATATATCCGATCCTAAAAGTCTGTACTTAATTTTTTCAATTCAATGTCGTAATACTTTTAAGACCAATTTCTTATAATGCATCCAGTCCTAAAAGTGTATATATATATATTTTTTTCTATTCATTTACCTTTAAGACCAGATTTTTATAATATATATGGTCCTAAAAGACTATACTTAATTTTTTATATTCAATTGCTTTTAAGACTAATTACTTATAATGTATCCGGTCCTAAAAGTCTATAATTTATTTTTTTATATAATTTTTGTTATATCCTATATCAGTTAGGAGAGGAAAGTAAAAGACCTTATAAAAATCTGGATATACTTGCCCTCCCTCATTTCAAAACTAGTTTATTACCATTATTTAGGGAATAAGGGTTGTTAAGAAGATCAAAAAAAAGGCAAAGTTCTTTTGACAAAAATCAAAATGAACAAAATGAAAATAAATATATAAATTCTTTATGCTTCTTTCATTACTTGGAGAATATGAACAAAAGAACAACAAGAAAAAAGAAAAATTGAAAATGAACAACAAAAAAAGGAAACTACAAATTCTTAAAATTATCCATAGATGCCTTGGCATGAGCTTCAAAAGCATCATAATCCAACCGAATTTCAACAACTCGTTGTCTAAGAGAGGCGACACAAGCATCATAAGAGGAAAGAGGGGAGGGGGTAGTGGTAGGTGCGATGGGGACAGGAAGTTGGTGTATATTAGCTAAAGGCTGGAGGGGGGAGAATGCATCTCTTCATCGTCTGAAATAACAATGGGTCCAACGACACGGGACTCTTTTGTAAGAGTAAAAGGCATGCTCGTTTCAGGAGCCTTGGATATCAATCTACGGAAGGTTTGAGCATCAAAAGTACCCCTACGAGTGGTGTTCTTATATCTAACCATTGTTTGAGCAGAGATGACAATTAGGGACAGAGAGGATTATCAAGGATGGAGTGAGGAGTTAGGGCTGAGAGGTACGAAATTGATTAAATGTGAGAATGAATGGGAGTAATTTTGGTATTTAAGTCTTAATTTGTAAATACTTTTAAGACTGGATATTTAAAATATATGATCCTTACAGTTTAACTAAAAAAGTAAGACAATGGAGACTAGATATATATCATATTTAGATCAAAAAATAATTAACAATATCTATGTTTCAAATATATGGTCCTTAAAGTTTAACATAAATTTTTCTTATAAAAAAGCAAGACAATTTAAATATAAAAAATATATATTTAAGACCGGTTCTTTTGCAATATCCGATCTTAAAAGTTTTGTCATTTCATATACCGTCGTATCCTTATATTCTATTTTCAATACTTCAAAGTCCCTTCGGCTTCCAAGAAAACTTCCCAACTATGCGTCTCCTCATAATCTGAGGCCACTCCAACTATAGTGATCTATTTAAGCTCCTCAAGTCCTTAAACTAGTTTCTTCACATTCATCTCCACTTCCTCCTCCTCCTTTACAACCTCCATGGCCTCCTCCAACACCTCCACCATAATTTTTAATTCTATTCATCCTCCTTTTCCTCCTCCACCTCTGCAACCTCTAAGGCTTCCTCCACCACCTCCACCAGCATCGAACAAGCAGATGCTTGAGCATTTGCATGTAAGAGTCGATAATATTGACAATTGACTGGAAAAAATGGTTGAGCTTCTGCATACTGTCAACTATAAGCTCAATTGTGTACTCGACACCAATGACTTCGAGTACAATCTTTTTGACGACCTTCCTCTGAGGACCCCTCTTCCAACGATGATATGGAGTATTAAGGTTTTTTTTTTATGATGTTTTTGTTTTTGTTTTAATTTTGTACTAGATGTTGTCCTATGAATGAATGAATTATTTAATAAGTTTGTTCCATTTTCATTTTTCAAGTGTGGTCCATACACAATAACTAGTAAGGAAACATAGTCAAGAACAAACAAAACAATGTCCTTGTGTGTCATTGTTTACATTGAAAATTCGCAGAAACGTAGTCAAGAACAAACAAAACATCATTTACATTGATAATATTCGAACAAATACAAACAAAACAATGATAATTCGAAAAAATGTTTGGCCCACATGTGTCCTCGTTTTTACCTCTCATTATGTTAATCATGGTCAGTTTCCTTTTCCTTTATCTTTGTTCTCTTTTTTGAAAAAATACAAAATAACAAAGAAAAAGGAGATTGATAATGATCAACATATGGAGAGGTAAAAATGATGACATATGGAGGTGCCAATGGAAATAACAATGAGTCCAACGACTCGGGACTCTTCCGACGGAATAGAAGTCATACTCGTTTCCGACGCCTTGGATATGAATATGGGGGCACTGGCAAGAGAAGCAGACCTACCCTTGTGAGAGGTTGTCTTGAACCTAGGGCATTGTTTAATCAAAGATGATGATTAGGGAGTTAGCCAGAGTATATAAAGAGTGACTTTTAAGACCAGATTTTAAAACATTCCAGTCATAAACATCTAGCCATAATTTTTAAAAATAAACTAAGACTTTTAAGACCAGATTTCTAAAAAACTCCGATCAAACAAAGACTTTTAAAAGGGATTTTAAAACAATCTGGTCCTAAAAATCTAGCCTTAATTTTAAAATTCATTTAGACATTTTTTAGACCGCTAGTTAACAATATCCGGTCCTAAAAGTCTAGCCATAATTTTTAAAAGTAAACTAAGACTTTTAAGATAGCATTTTTTAAAAATCCGGTCCTCAAAGTCTAGCTTTAATTTTTAAATTCATTTAGACGTCATACATATCAGACCGCCTGTTAACAATATTCGGTCTTAAAAGTCTAATAATAATTTTTAAAAATAAACGAAGACTTGTAAGACCAGATTTTAAACAAATCCGGTCATAAAAGTTTAGCCTTAATTTTTAAATGCATTTAGATGTCATGTATTTTAGACCTCTTGTTAACAATATCCGGTCGTAAAAGTCTAGCTGTAATTTTTTGAAAAAAAACGTAAGATGTTTTAGACCAAAATGTTTATTCCGTCTTTGTTTTTTTTATAACAAATGTAAGACCTTTTAGACCTATTGTTTACAACATCCTTCCTAAAAGTATAAGCACTAAATTGCTTTATCCACCATCCAATACATACAACAACAAAAAATGTACACAAGTAAATTGTTGGAAAAGAATAAATAAATTTAATTATTATTGATCATTAACCAAATTATACAATTGTTCATTTACGAAAGATTATTGCTACATATATATACAAATGAATCCATGACATTATTGTTATTACTATATGAGCTCATATATATATTCACAGTACACTTTATGTGTAAGATCAATATCATCATGAGAAAAGGAGTCAGTACAAACAAACGTCTATAACATCAACGATAGAAACAAAATTAAGTTGCGTGCAAACCTAAATAGGTATATAGGGGTGTATATATATATATATTTATGTGTAACATCTAGCCGAAATATCATATTTTATGCATCAAATACATTTACCTTTACAATGAATTTAGTCTTGCCTTGCATGATAATATTATATATGTGCATCAAAACATAATGGCCACATAAGTTGGATTTCTATGATTGCCAACGAGTTTTAAAAAGAACAACGCATATATAAAAGCATATATAGCTTACTGACCAAGTTCACAAGGCAGTGCTCAAATATATATGTATTAACCTTGGGTGTTATCCATTTAAGGTCTTTGACCCTATACAGATGCTTTATCTTGACATTCATTTGGAATTTCCTTATTACCCTATCATCAAGATCACAAATTCATCCATAATGGTCACTGAAAATTCATAGCAGATATTTTAGACAATACAATCAAAATCACATGCTTACGAGTTCATGGTCTCCTTCAATATAGGCCCTGGTTGATTGTGAAGGGAGCATAACAGGACCACTTTATTCTCCTCCATGCACAAGAGGACCAACTGCCAATGGCGACTGAAAATTTACAGCAGACAAGTACTCAGTGATATGTATACCTAGCAAAATTGCAGACAAAAAATATGATATGTACCTATGGATATATGGTGCCAAGTAACAATTTTTCCTGTATTTGTACACCCTCCGTGGTATGTATTCCTATCTCTCCTTTATGGGTGTCTCACTTATATAATCTAGGCAGACGGATCCAAAATCATCGCTTGTGCCCAATTCACCCAACTTATGATGCATCCACCTACAATAATGTCATCAGGGAATTAGTATGTATGTGTGTTTAAATGATGCATTTAAATTATGTATTCAAAGAAGGAAATACTTACTTTAAAAATAAGGTCACCATTGCATTAGTAAGCTCCTTATTAGGAGCCATTAGAGACAATATATCCTCTGTATCAATTAAAATTGGTTACCTATTAGGAAGGCCAACATCTTCATTGATAGGCCACGATCTACTTCCAAAAGATTAATTGAATACCATAAGGATAATTTGATCCTTGCCATCCAACTTAGGCTTGTCAACAACTTCAGGGGCTGAAGCTTTAGGAGGGGTTTTGATCGAGATTTGATCATGTGTAGTAGAAACACGTACAAGTTTCATTGGCCACAAGATGAAGTTTCCCTTAACATCACTCACAACTTTCAGCTCACCAGTTGGGAGAGGGAGAGGTGCATAAGCAATTATCACCTCTTCAACTAATACTCTGATTTGATCATCAGCCATTTGTTGGTGGCATACAGTTGATCTCAAGTTGAGGATAGTCCCATGTGCAACTAATCAACTATCAGGATCCTCAAAATAAAGGTCACAAGGTTCAGGACCCTTTGGTTGTCCAACAATGCAACTCTCTTTAGTGCTCTGCTGCATAGGTGCAAGTGAATGTGCCACGGGAACACGGATCTCATTACATGAGCTCATAATCATCATCATTTCCTCCTTCATCTTGCTCATCTAGCTTCAAATATTGCCCTCAATGAAGCTTCACATGCCACTTTTCGCTTCCTCACTTAGGACGACCATCATATGTTCCATCTCCTCCTTGGTAACCATACTTTGTTTATGGCGTTTGGATGATCCAATATATTGCCTTAGGCCTACCCATCCTCCAATTCCCCTTACACGCCATGCAAGATTTGGTTTTCCAGTCACAATGGTCAAAATATCATTCCTCCCTTTCGATAAAAATGATCCCTCTGCTTCTTTCTTTTTAATTTCATCTTTAAGATATAGATAATGAGAAGTTTAGTAATGAAAACTTGTTTAGTAACTAAAAAATAACAATAACATTACTTACAATTTTTTTAGCAACTATACAAGTTTCTTCACTTGTATAAGCCCCGCTTCTCTTTCGGTGAGAATACAATCACAAGTCTTCGTGACATATTGGAGATGGCAAATCACATATCACAGAAGGATTGGATTGAGATACTTCTTCTAATCTCTTTCACTTGGCCGCTATTAACTCTTTTTCATCGTTTTCATAACCGCCACGAGACATTCTATGAGGGCAATCATTCTTTCTACTCATCTCTTGTGCTTGTTCCCTTTTTTTTTCTTTCTGTGAATTAGAATTCAAAACAATTATTACTTATGAATTTCAGACCATCTCACTAACATAAGTTAGAGAACTTCTGCTTGATATGAACCTCAAACACTAATCAAATTCACTTCATCAAGTTTCAAGACTTGCATAGAACAATAGCAAACGTTTGTTGTATTACTCCATCTACATCCATATTCATATAACAACTAAGACATGCTCCTCTAATGCATGAGAAAGGATGGAAATGCCATTCTATAATTGCATGAAGCTGAAATTAACAAGTAGAAACATTTTATTTTTCTGTCTAAGTTAGGCATGTTGCATTGTTCTCCACGTCCTACCCCTTTGGTTACAGATCTTCTTTCTAAGTATGGTTAAATATTGGATCTTGACACTTAATGATAGTGCTCCTTATGACAATCCTCAACAGTATCGTAGTATTGTTGGTGCTCTCTAGTATCTTGTTAATTCCAAACCTGACATCAGCTACTCTATTAATAAATTAAGCCAGTTTCTTGGCTCTCTTAATATTCTTCATTGGTCAGCTGCCAAGAGGTTACTTAGGTATCTCAAAGGCACAATCTCATATGGTATCTTGTTAAAACCATCTCTTCCTCTGCAACTCTTTGCCTACTCTGATGCTGATTGGGCTTATTGCCCTAATGACCGAAGATCGACTAGTGGTTATTTTGTCTTCCTTGGAGATTCTCTTATATCAAGGTCTTCAAAGAAGCAACTTTTTGTCTCTCACTCCTCTAATGAGTCTAAATATACGGGCCTGTCTAACACTGCAGCTGAGCTTACTTGTCTGTGTTCTTTTCTTCCTTTGTT
The DNA here is from genome assembly GCA_019022655.1 of Acacia acuminata. Classification (NCBI taxonomy): domain Eukaryota; kingdom Viridiplantae; phylum Streptophyta; class Magnoliopsida; order Fabales; family Fabaceae; genus Acacia; species Acacia acuminata. Next base: position 1,471,515 of record JAFJYI010000049.1, on the reverse strand, counting down.
TCTCTCTTCAATATGCTTCAAGCATTTGGTGTGACAATGTTAGTGCAGTTGCTTTAGCCTCCAATCCGGGGGTCCTACATGCTCGCACTAAGCACATCAAAATTGATGCTCTTTATGTTCGTGATCAGGTTCTCTGTCAAAAAATTCAAATTCAATATGTTCCCTCTGAAAAACAGCTGGTTGATTGTCTTACTATACCTCTTGGAACATCTCATTTCATCCACTTAAAGAACAAACTTGGGCTTGCTATCTCACCCCCTCGTTTGAAGGGGGGTTGATAGTATACACAACAGAGAAGCCCAAATTAAGAGACCCAAGCCCACTAAGTCTGTTAAACAGATTAGCACTTAGTTATTTAACCAAGTTCCTAAGATTGCCGTGGTACTACCTTCTATTGTTGTTAAGAAACTTGTTGCAACTATGGCTCCTATTCCGGCGGCTGGTGAGGATATTATTGTGTGGAAACGAACCAATAGTGGAATTTTCTCCTTGAGAAGTGCGTATGAGGCTATTGAAGGTATTAATTCTAAGAACTCTTATCCTCTTTTTAAAGCCATCTGGTTGTGGCAGGGTGTGGAGCGCATTCGGGTGTTCATGTGGAAAGCAATTCATGATAGGCTTCCTACTAACAGCTGGAGGAGCACATGGAGTGGCTCTTCTTCGGTATGTACCTATTGTAATGATGAGGTTGAATATGTTATTCATGTTTTAAGAGATTGTGTGTATGCCCGTAATATGTGGAGTGTGCTGATTAATCCATCCTATACTTCCCAATTTTTTTCTGGATCCTTACGTCACTGGTTCTCTTTGAATTTTAAGAAAAACATGGGGAATAATAATGAAGGGAAATGGGCTCAGATTTGGGGTGTAGCCATCTGGAAGTTGTGGTCTTGGAGGAATAAAAGTTGTTTTGAGGAGGACTTTATTAAACCTGTAAATCCTGCAACTGACATTTATTACTGTTGGAGTAGATACTGTCAGTTCCAGGATTTGAGGGCTGATGAAGGGTCCTCTCTACCGCTAGTTCCAGCTGGGTACCTCCAGAGTTACATTGGGTGAAATTGAATGTTGATGGTGCAGTGGCGCAGACCTCTAATGCTGCTGGGTGTGGAGGTGTTCTGCGAAATCATGAGGGGAATTGGATAGCGGGATTTTCTCATTCTTTGGGTCAGTGTTCTGCCTTCCAAGCCGAGGGGTGGGCTGTGCTCAAGGGCCTTGAGTTAGCATGGAACTTGGGCTGTAGAAAAGTAATTGTGGGATCGGATGCTAAGGAGATTGTGAATTTGTTGATTCAGGATAATTTAGGATCTGCTGCTGATCTAATCTTTTGGAATATTAATGAGTTTTTGAAGAAAGATTGGGTTGTCCGTTGGCGTTTTACTCCGCGGACTGCTAATGGAGTGGCAGACCATTTGGCAAAAATGAGTATTGTATCATCTTGCTTCTTTGATGTATGCCCGGTTTCTGTAGGGCCATTAGTATCTTATGATAGACTGGGATTAATTTCCCCTGTGTAACTTTTGTTTAAGTGTTAATACATCACCCTTCTCTCAAAAAAAAAAAAAAAAAAAAAAAAAAAAGTTATGTATAACAAACTTCAGTTATGCCTATTATACTTGTGTCACACACTCTTCTCAGTGTAACAGCATCTGTACATTACGTTATATATATGAAACAAAATGCCTTAGCGTTTTGTTTTTTGTTTTGTTTTGTTTTTTTTTTTGCTCAAAGCCTTAGTGGTGATTATCTCACTGAGTACACTTTCCTCTGTTTCTTTCTTCCTAAAATCTAACTACCTTGAAGAATGGTAACCATAATTATACTGTTTCTCATCAATTAGCCCTACCCCCAATTTTATATACCTTCTGAGAAAACTTCTTGAGAAATCTGATAAGCTGAACCATGCAAGCAATTTTTATTTCATGAGAAACTTCACAAATAAACTCAAAACACCAAGCCAACTGTGACATATATACTCAAGTATACAAATCTAAGGTGAATGGAGGGACATGTGTTAACAATAATTATTTTATAATTTATCCGATGTATATAATTGATTTTTTAAATAAGCATTTACAATCTTTTTATCTAAGTAAATGTTCAATATGTGTGCGTACATTCATGCATTAAGTGATACTCCTTTTGGAAATTATTGACGTGTCCTTTTGTTGATAACAATCATGATGCCCCACCTTTTCGAGGAAGGAAAAAGAATGTGTGGTGACCATTGAACTGAACAATTGGCCACCTGACATAAGCATCGGATTACATAGTCAAGTTCTGTAGTGCTAAACGTTTGAAGAAGCTACGTTCACACCCATATCGGTAATCAAAGCCATTGAATTTCCTTTTTCTTTTGCCCTGAAATTAAAATACACATCTCATTAGTTTTCCGTGGTAAGGTTGCTGCTAAGATGCTTAAGATCGAGACTATTGGTGATTGAAACATGTGTTATAAAATGAGCATCGCGCAGCCATGTTAGACTTACTGAGGTTAAGAAAGATTATAAATATATATATATGTATATATATTTCGACCGATATGGTTTCCATTTTGTCTATTTGACCTATTATATATATATATATATATATATGTATGTATGTATGTATGTAAGATATTAGATTCAGAGTCGGCGAAACTTTTGTCAGGATTCGGTAACTCTTCTTTTTGCGAGTTTAGTCCTTTTTAACTAATTTTCCCAATTAAAAAATAAAGATAAGAGTCTGAGATGTCTTCGTGATGGCAGATATTGATTTTTTTTTCCTCCTTTGAAAACGCATTATTTTGTCTGACCCTACAAAAAACCACAAAGTCAGAGTGAGCATTGGAGTTAGATGTGCTCTAATAATCATAAAAATATTATATACTAAATTTCTCTGATAAAAAATTTTTTTGGAGACTTTTTTGTGATTAATTGTGAATAAGCTATTGACTTCCCCTCATAAAAAAGTTCTTACATCAAAATGGTTTTTCATATTATCAAAATAACTTTATTAGTTATTAAAATGTCCATATAAAAATTTTGTTGTGAAAATGGCTTAATGTTGTCAAAATGACTTCATGTTGCCAAAAATTCTCCGGTTTCTAAAATTTTACACTTATGAAAGACTCAAAGATTTTCAAAAGGACATTTTAATAACTAATAAAAAGCTATTTTGGCAACATTAGAGATCATTTTTACAACGAGATTTTTATAGGGACATTTTAACAATTAATAAAGCCATTTTGATAATATGGAAAATCAATTTGATTAGGGACTTTTTTTATGAAGAGAATTCATAGCTTATTCACAACTAGCGACTTTTTTTAAAGGAAAATTTGGTATATTTCCGAGACCCCACTGTGATTTCCCCATTAATTTATATGGAATTTTATACACGTGTCGAGAGTAAGTATTTTATGCACGTGTCGAAAGTAAGTATTTTATACACGTGTCGAGAGTGAGTATTGGAGTTATATGTGCTTTATGAGATTAATTTATATGGAATTTTTCAGGTCCACGATTCATTAAATTAAACAACGTCTAGGAAATTCACTGAAAGAGGGGATGGAATCTTTCATTTCGCCTTCTCGGTATTGTCGTTAATAAAAGCCTCAGCAAATCTTATATATCCTTCGCCGTCATCCTGTGAGCGTAAAAAGCTTTAACTTCCCCATCCTCTCTGAGTTGGTCGGGAACAAACCAGTCCGGCCACCACAGTAAACTCGACTCAAGTCATGGCTATCTCACTCACGACCACGTAAGTATTACAAGTTCCATTTCCATTTCATTTCAACTCCATCTTTGCAATATATATCATCAAATTTGCCCTTCGGAGCTGTCAAATGCATGCAAATTACAGAAAATCCTGGATTCTGTGTCTCGTAGTCTTCGTCGTCAAATCAGTGTGTCTCCGGATCATACTTACATATCGTGTGATTATATACCACCACTGCCCCAGCAAGAAATATACAAGGAACCTTTTTGCTTTAATCTAAGCTCCGTATCTCCTCTATTTTCCTCTCCTGTTTTTCTCCAAAGTGGATCGGCCTTATATCTCACCTGGTTTTGTCGAACATTACATTAATATTACTTCGTCCTTGTTTTTGTTTTTGTTTTTTTTTTTTTTTTTTTTTTTTTTATACACGTAAGCGGGAGGAGGGCAAGGACGGAACCAGGAATTTATGAAAGGGGGCACCACCGATTTGGGATCTGGGGGTTGGGGAGGCCCCAAAAATTTTTTTTACAGTAAAGTTTTAAATACATTAAAAAATAAAAACAATATAAAGGGAAAAGTAAAATTAAGTACTATTAAAAATAGCAAGGCTGGGCACCATATATTTTAATAACAAAAGTATATTACAATAAAAACAATTACAATATCATCCTTCTAGGCCTTATTTTTTGGAATTCCATCATAATTGCCTCATTATCAATACTATTAACTACATCTTTTTCAAAATAAAACACTAAGGAATATCTTCGTCTTTTCTCTAAGGAAGGAATAGAAGGGAAAAATGAAAAAAATAATAATAATAAGAATAAGGGTATTTTTTGTAATTTTATCAAAAATCAAGGAGGGAATAATAAGAATAAGGGTTTTTTGTTGTAATTTTATCAAAAATTAAGGGGGCACGTGCCCCCTTCTCTTCTACTTCGGTCCGCCAATGGAGGAGGGGGGGTTCGAACCCCGACATGAGGGAGGGAGCCAAACTCCCATGCCACTGCATTACTGAGGCGTTGGCTACTTCATCCTTGTTAGATATAAGACATTTGATTTTTTTTTTTTTTTTTTTTAGATTAAAGAAGCTAAACATGCTATTTAATCATATTATATCATATCTTATGTATCCTTAGATTATATATCGAGATTATTAGCCAAACTAATTAGTTTTGAGAAAAAATAAAAATAAAAATACTTTAAGGTAATATAATTCATTTTATTATACTCTCTAAACATGTCAACTCTATCTTATATTTAGAACGGAGGAGTATTAATTTAGACAATAAGCACATTAGAAGCATTAAAGGCATGATTTTTATGAATTACACAGACTATGTAGTATGTTAATTCTTCCACAATTTAATTCTCATGAAAACATGTTTTTTTATATCATTTGTGCGGATTGAACTTTTAATTCTGATGTCTCAAGATATGTGTAATTTCAGTTTGAATAAATTTTAGCAACAACTTGTTTCTGCACAAAGATGATGTTACTTGGGTTATCCCGTAATTTTTTAGGTTGGCTCTTCCAAGCTTATGACGCTTTGATGGCTGGCTTGAATAAAAAGGAAAATAAACCTCTGTTGGAAACTACGATACTTTTTTTAAATTTATATATATATATAGACACACACCTCAGGCAATACAATTTTATTTATCTTTACATGAAGAAAACAAAATCAATTGACAAGTAATACATGCTATCGAGGCTTCATTTACAACAAATGTTTATTTTATTTAACGTCTTTATTATTTGTATGTATTTAATATGTATATTCAAATACTTATTAGAATAACTTTCTTTTGATTTTTGTCCTTGCAAACACTTCTAATTAGTTTAATGGTTGTGCAGCACAACTCCTAATTGGCATGCTCTGTTTGCGTTTATAATTCTAGTGATAGGGGCAATTGTACAAATGCATTTCCCCAATTCATCCCCATTGGATGATCACCCTGCAAGCATTTGGATATTTATTATGTGCTCACTTATATATTTCTTTGCATTTGGATACCATATCAAATGCCAGATTTACACCCCTGCTAATATCGCTTCTTTAACCTGCTATGCTAATATAGCTCTTATCTCAGGAAGTTTAGCCTATGCCGCACTAATATCAGTGTTGGTCCCTCACTTTCTCCAACCACTTGTCTTCATTACCTGGTTAATGTCGTTAATCGCATACTTTAACCGCAAGAAAATAGCAAAAATGGGTGAAAATATGGCTTCAAAATTGTGTAAGCTATGGACGAGAATTAAAAGCAAAGCTTCATATTTGTATGACCAGTGGAGGTGAACCAAAAGGACCAATCTCCCAGCAATAAGCAGGCCACCAGTTTAGATGTTTATCAATTCGTTCAACTTCAATGCCATGGCGTAGAATTTATATCACCAAGTTTCAAGACACTGAGTTGTGTTTATCATTTTCTGCATGTTGTATATGTGAGACAATGATATTGTGTAATAATGTGATGTTTTATTATACTTGTCGTGAATAAATTGTTGAATTGTGGTTTGTGGACTTAGAAAATGATGCTTACCGCACCTCCTTTCAGCTTTTTTAATTGCATACTAATGCGTATAGAGATACAAATAAAAGGGAGTTGAAACAGAATAAAGGACAACTTGAGAAGGGTGTGTACATAGTTTATGGGTAAAACAACACATTCTAACAAACCATTTTAGTTTGTGAAGAAATCAATCAAAGGGATATAACCCTACCTTTATGACAAAGAGGTAGCAAGGAGATGTGGAAGCTGTTAACAATTTATATCATGTCCATCCTATATTTATCACATAGTCTTACGCGAAAATTTCGTCAATGGCCCGTTATCAGATTCGCTTTCATAATGTAATTATATTTCATGCACAAAGCAACCCACCTTGTTTCGAGGACACACACACACACACACACACACACACACAAAAGCAACCATCTACCCGTCCCCTGTTCCCCTCCTCAAAAACAGAGTCCTCATTATCTTCTTCTTCTTCCCCTTAAAAATTGAGAGTAACAACCATATCTAAGTCATGTCCACTTCACTCGAGTAAGTCTTCAAACTTTCTTTTCCCATTTAATTCTGAGAACTGATTTGAACTGTTGATATTATTCAAGTAATTTTCATACATACGTTCTCCATCATATATTTCCCCTTCATGAAAAGTTTCTGGATCTCTCGTGTCTCACTGATCGTTTTTGGTCGTTTATTGACATTAACTGAAACGATAGAACGATGGTAAAAAAAAAAAAAAAAAAAAAAAAAAAAAAAAAAAAAAAAAAAAAATTGAAACGAAAGAACAATTTAAAGGGGAAAAAAAACTGTAACCTCTGTTTTTGGGTGGGAGCTGTGACCTCTGTTTTTGGTTGCATCACAAGTTTAGGGTATAGGTGTAGGGGCTGGTGATGTTTCAAATAATGGTTGTGTAAAAAAAAAACAATTAATGAAGAGATCTGAACAAACAAAAACACATCCAGTGTGTAGTATTCAATAAAATTCATGTAAATTTAATCATTTTAATCTCAACTAACTTTTCAAATAATCATCTAAATAAGAACTCATTTGGAAAAAAACCACTTTCCCACCGTCATTCCAAATATAAATCATATTTACAATATAAATTTTATCCTATCTTACATTGTAAAAGTTAAATTGTAAATAAGTCATTATGGTACCGCTATCTCAAACGGACTTTTAATTTGTCACACTATTAGTGATTCCATTCACTCTAATATTAAGAGTGAAATTTTAGTTCATGTAAGAAACATATTTGTAATTAGCGGAGACAAAGGAAGGATGAGGAGAGAGAAACTGGTGATGGTATGGTAATAAAAAAGGAGATGGAAATTAAAAGAGGAAGAAAGAGGGTCATCAGATAAAAAACATGGATGGTAGATGGACGGAAAGAGAGAGAAATTTAAAAATATTTTAAAATGGAGATTAAGTTAGGGTGAATGATAGAAAAAGAATTTTAAAATTACAAAATCCAAAATTATGTTTGTTACCAAAAATTGATAAGGAAATGACGAAACTTGATAAGTAATTTACAATTCATATTTTTGGGAAATACTCGTACTTGATTTAAATTTTTGAAATTTTAAAATTCTTTTTCCCTCATTTTCCCATTAAATTATAAAATTCATACTTTAAATAGGACGAGAATTCATTTATGTTTTGAACCGGATTAGTACCTACACGGAATAGGAAGAGAGGAAGGAAGGAACATAGATGAAAGGGCAAGTGGAGAGTGGCGTGGTGATAATGCGTGAAAGGAGGGAAGAGAGGGACCCACGTGATGTATGAGTTGAGAGGAGAGAAAAAAAATACACGAAAAACACTTCAACATCACGACAGAGAAGGCACAGTTAAAAAGGGTATATATGACTATTTGTGACTCGGTTCAAGAGCTTCCAAATATTGCCCAACTATTCCATTGGCATATATACCCTTTTATGGGCCCCACAGAGCAATTCAAGAATATGAACTAGCAAGAGATTTGGCAAAGTTTCCTTGTTGTCCGATCCCTTTGACTTGCAAATTAGTAAGAGTCATACGTGGAGCATTTTCATTCATCCTCCCAATTATTAAACCTTGCTTTGAGTCTGCATCTTCTCCATTCTCAGTGCCCGAACCAGTGCAGCCGTGCCACAATCAAACTCAACATGCCAATTTCACTCACCGCGTAAGTATTCCAAATTTCTTTTAACTGTTTATATATTACTCATCTCTTTTTCATATATATCATCATCCCAATTCCCTTTCGGAGCTGTCAAATGAATGAAAAGCAAATTCTGTATTGTGCTTCATTTAGTGTTGGTCTTTAAATGAGTGTGCCTCCAGTTCATATATATATATAGCACCACTGCCCCTCCAAGAATATACAAGGAAGCCTTTTGCTTCAATTTAAGCTCGGATCTCCTTTGCTTTCTTCCAAAGAGCATATGGGGCTTTTGTTTGAGGGCCAAAGAATTTGTTCCCTCATATATATATATATATATATATATATATATAAAGGTGCACGGTAGTGGTGGTTTAAGCTGTGACGGTAGTAGCGGTTTGGGTGGACTTCGAATAATTGAAAGACCAGATCATGAATATAATTAAGCTTAGTTGGCACCTTCTGTCAAATACACATAATATTTTAGGCCACATAATTCTTTTAAAAAATAATTTATATTGTAAACGGGAGGTTCTATTAGTTTAAACCCCAAGCACATTGGATGCATTAAAGGGATCGCTTTAATTTAATTACATACACATAGTACTGTGTAGTATTTTAATTGATGCATCATTTAATTCTCATAATAACATGTATGTTTCTGCATTTATACTCTATCATTTGCAAGGGTTTAATTTTAACTATCATGTCACAATATATGTATGATCTCACTTTTAACAGATTTAATGAATGATGTAGACCTATCCCTCAATTAAGAAATGTTAATTATGAGTATGTACTAGCTTGAGTCAAAAGAATAACTACTCAAATTCAAATCTTGAGAAGAACTTAGTAATTCGTCTTAATGTTTTGTGGTACTACCTCCGGTCCTAATTATAAGAACATTTTTGTAGTGCAATTTACACTACCAAAATGTTTCTATAATTAGGACCGGAGGGAGTACTTTTTTAGTTTTTACTCTTAATTAAGTCATGATTATACGATATTAATGTTGGGTAAAAATGAAAATGGATATGACTCATCAAATCTGATCTAGATAGAGCATATTTAAAATATTTGGTCTGCATGTTTTTCAATGAAAAACTTATTTTTAAATGTTTTTAATGATAAATTGCACTATAAACTTTATCTAATCTTTAGGATTAGAGGTAGTACTACCTAAGGACAACAAAATAAAATTTCACTGTCATACTGATTTATTTAAATTCCCTTGCAAAATATTTTTCTAATGCCCCATTTGATATCTAGAAAGTGATTTCGATGAAATTGATACTGAAATTGGGGTTAGAAATGGAAATATGATGGAAATGGACTTATAAAATGTGATAGGAATGTAAAAAAAAAAAAAAAAAGACTTTTATATAAAAATACTAACATTTCCTTTCTAGAAAACCATTCTCTCCACACCGGGAACATTCCACAAACAAGAAAAGAAATTAAAACCATTTTTCTCCACTAGTAAAAACTGCCCAACACGGGTACGTATAATTTCAATAGTAATGTATAATAATTACATCGATTTTAATTATATGTGTGCGTACATTAAAATTGTACATCAGAGATTAAAATTATGTTTACTAATACATAAAAAAATCAACTTCAATTGATACTTAAATAGATTAGATACAAAGATAACCATCTCATATTAATGTTATTAATATTAAAATAGATTTAATATAGGCCATCATCAAGCCTTTTTACAACTCATGTTTAATTTTCTCAATGTCCTTTTTACTTTCATGTCCTTTACATATGTCCTCAAATACATGCTACAATTATTCTTTATTTTGTGCTTAAATTGTAAAACTTCTAATTAGTTTGATGGTTGTGTAGCTTAAACACTAAGTTCAAATGTCTTTGCGTTACATGAGAGTTAGGCCAATTTGTGGCGTTCAGATTTCATCTAGATAGTTTAAATTTAATTTTTTTAAATTTTTTTAAAAAAATTATAATGAAAATAGAATTTTTTTAAAAAGAAACGTTTAAATAATATTTAATAAAAATGATTTTTTCATTTAAAAATCACCATTTAAAGAAACAAAACAAAAATTTGGGCTCCCTAGTTCATCAATGAGCTGGGAAACTGGTTCCTGGCTTATGTTTGTTGCTTTTTTGTGTGTTTCGTGTGTCTCCAATTAATTAATTATTTTCTTCTTTTTATATATTAGGTTTGTTGCTTTTATGTTTGTTTCGTGTGTGTCTCCAATTAATTATTGATTTGCTTTTTTATATAATAATCTACTGTACTTTTCTTCGCATTTCCACGTCATCACTTAGCCCCCTGGTAAAAACTCGCCCCCTATATATATATATATATATATATAGCTACATGTAACCAAATATATCGTCTTCCCATTGTAACATATATATGTCCTCCACCCTCTATTATTAAGCTTTCACTTCTTCAGGTTACTGCATTTCAAGCTCCCTGTTACCTCTACTTACATTCTCTTCAGGTGCATAAACTCTCCTACGTTCATTTCTTGTACATAGCTTTCAAGCACACACACATATAATCATTCATATTTCATATATGGCATCTATATATACATACAGATATGTGTGTGTGCACGAGCTCTCGCGCAGTCTTATAGGTATATACACTATTAAGCCTTTAAGATCTTCAGCTCTTTGCATATCCACCAACCTGCACAATCCAGCCCATTTGGTTCTTTGTTTGATGTTATCATTATGAAATTTTTAATAGTTTGATGAGTGTACAGGTCAATTCCTTAGGCTACAATGTTTGGAATTCTGAATCCGATACATGACTACCGTGATTGTTCAAATGCACTTCAATAATTTATCACCTTTGGATGAACACCTTAGAAGCATGTGGATTTGCATTATAGCATCATGTGTCTGTTGCTGTGCATTTGAATACCACAGGAGACTTCAAAGTCACTCCCCAACTGCTACTACTTTCTTGAACCTCTGTGCTAATTTAACGTTTGCCTCAGGAAGTTTGGCTTATGTTGTACTAATATCATTGTTACTTCCTCACTCTCTTGAATTACTTGTCTTCATTGGTTGGTTCATAGTGCTGTCCACATACTTTAACCATGAGAAAATAGCAAGAATAGGTGGAAATATGATTTCATATATATCTGGCATGTGGAGGAGCATATTCTCAAATTTGTATAAGTTATGGAGGATAACCCAAAACGGCAATGCTGCAGCAATGAATTGAACCACCACCAATTTAGACTTTAATCAAAACATTACATTCATCGATACGATGATGGTATTGTCGAAAAATGCTTCTCAAACACTATTCAAAATAAGTCAAGTTTTAAAACCTGCTATGCCATATTATTTGCAACGGTTGAGTTGTGTTCCTAGTAAACATTATATTTGTTATATGATTGATGATATTGTGGGATAATGTGATGTTGTCTTATTATCAGGGGGGCTAAGAGTGGCCCCCACCTTCCCTAAAATTATAGAAGTAAACCTAAAATTTTAAAAAATTATTGTTTAGCCTCATAAAAATTTCAACATTTTCACTTTAGTCCCTATTCAAAAGTTTCATGAAGGGAGTAAAATGAAAATATTGAAATATTTATGAGGCTAAATCATAATTTCTTAAAATTTTGGGTCTGATTCTGTAATTTTTGCCCCCAATTTCAAATGTTAACTTCACTGGGTTCTATACTGTAATTTTCGCCCCCCGGGCCCAAATTTTTTTTTTTTTAAATCCTGGCGCCACCCCTGCTTATTATAATGTCCATGATATGAGATATATTTAGAAAATTGATTCTAATCCTATATATGAGATAAAAAATCGGTGATCATTTTTTACTTTCATCTCCATTCTTTTTCATGCAAACTAAATTCGTTTAATATCGGAAATGATAACGGTATTATATAGAACTAAACGCACTTATTACTAGCATTTAACAACCACACTAGATATTTGATTTTGCGTAGGTAATGGGTTTTTCTATAGCAAAAACGACATGTATTTTACCAATTTGCCATTAATTAATGCTATTCTTTCTCCTTATTTTTTTTTCCATAGTGCATTCCATTCCATACTTTCTCTCACTCAGTATTCTGTTTTTCCTTTTTATTTGCCCTTTATAAATAAGGGCATGCTTGAAAAAAAAATAGTTCATTTCCTACATATTTATTAATTTTAATCAATTTTAACCGTTTTTTCAAACCACACAATTTAATTGTTGGATTTTATAAAAATAATAAGAGGGAGTACCATGTTAATTTGGGTTGCATTCTCTTTCTTTTCTTTTGGATCGTTTATATCATGATATGGGTTATACATATAAAATATAAAAGTTGGAATCATTATTATTGTCATGGAATTATATGTCATATGGGTACTCTTAAAGAATTCTTATGGAGATCCCAATTAGCATCTAGCCTCGCTTTTCTTTCTAAATGTTGAAGAGCCTAATTTTTCTGGATTCATAAATCTGACCTCATAGCAGCTGATTCAAAACCTCCTGTCACAATCTATTGTGTTAAGAAATACTTTATGCGAATTCAAACTCAACCCTCTTACTCATTGACTTTCACTTGACAAGAGATATTTGCATTGTTTTTTTACCTTTTTTTTTTTTTTTTAATTGGTGTCAAGACCATCTTTAATTGCCCGCTTTTCTTAAGTTCTTTAGATTTCATGTTGGTGTTCTAACTAACTTGTAAAACTTGATTTTGTTTCATATCGTTTGTCTTGAATAAAATAAATGTAAATTTGTATTTCAATATGATCCAATTTAAATTTGGGTAAAGTTGGGATTGGCCCACCTAAATTTATTTGTAAAATAAATCTCTTAGTAAACCAGCTAATTAGCCCGTCCATTCTCTCAGTAAGGGAAGTATAGTTACGCATCAGTCTCACACAAACAAAACGAGATAAACCACATTCATTCAGCAAGTGATAACCTCAACACTAATTCAGACTAACCCTTATAATTAATGTGTGATTGAAAATTCAGTAGAAATATAGACTATTTTTCTCGTATGATACTCTTTTCCCTCCCCTTGTGAGAAATTGGAATTTTTTATAAGCCATAGATACTATATGCAGTGCATGAAAAATCGTTTATAGTTAATTCATACTGGTAGAAAGATTTGAGCAAAAAAAAAAATACTGGTAGAAAGACAGACGTGGGTCTCATATATTGTGCAAGGTATGAAAAATGGGGTTGTGTTGTCATAAATTAGAAAAGAAAGAAAGAAAGAAAGAAAATAGCTTAAAAAATAGTTCATCCTCTGATTATTTTCTGGGGTTGCCTTCGTGGGACCCATTTTTAGTCGCAGTGGCGGAGAGTTTATCTTCTGGGTTTGCCTTCGCGGGATCCACTTGTCACGAACTTAATGGGTTGGGATAAAAATAAAGCCTGGTAAACAGGGTAAGTTAGGCAGATCTGGATCATCAGACTTGACGGCCCAAGTATGATACTTAAAAAAACTCAGATTTGGGCCACCTGATCAGGTTGACGGGCCAGATCTGCCTAGCTCACCCTATCAAGCAAATCGCTTTATTTTCTGCTTTTAAAGTGCATGGGAATCGCATATGTAAATTGCAATTATATTCCTGCATCGTAAAAAAGAAAAAAAAAAAAAAAAAAAAAAAAAAAAAAAAAAAGGCTCATATGAAGTAGATCAAGTAACATTCTAAGTTTAGGGCAAGTTAAAAGTGCATGGGAATCGCATATGTGAACTTCAATTATTCCTGCATCGTAAAAGAGGAAAAAAAGAAAGAAAAAGGAAAGGCTTATATGAAGTAGATCAGAAAACATCCTAAGTTTAGGGCAAGTTTAAAGTGCATGGGAATCGCATATGTGAACTTCAATTATTCCTGCATCGTAAAAGAGGAAAAAACGAAAGAAAAAGGAAAGGCTGATATGAAGTAGATCAGATAACATCCTAAGTTTAGAGCAAGTTCAAAGTGCATGGGAATCGCATATGTGAATTTCAATTATATTCCTGCATCGTAAGAAAACAAAACAAAGGCTTGTATGAAGTAGATCAAATAACATTGTGAGCCAGTAACTGCGACAGCAACATCTATATATTAAGTCTTCCCACAGGTTGTGTGAGTTAATATTATCAGATACCAAACAATATTCATCTCTCTTCTTTGCAAGATCTGCCAGGAGAGGGACAACAAGTCATGTCAACTTCACTCGCGTAAGGCCCGTTTGGATGGGCCTTTAAAAAAATGCTTTTTTAAGCTTCAAATTGAAGCTTTTGAAAAAAGCAGTATTTTGATTTGTTTTTCGTGACTCTTGCTTTTTTTGAAAAATATCATTTAGACACATAAATTAATAAAAAATGTAATTTTTTCATTAAAAAAGTGTTTTTTTAAAAAAAAAAATAAAAAAAGCCCATCCAAACGGGCCCTAAGTCTTCAAACTTTCTTTTCCGATTTAATTTTAAGAACTCATTTGAATAGGTAATATTATTCAATTAATTTTCTTACATACGTTCTCCATCAAATATTTCCCTTTCATGCAAAGGTTCTCAATCTCGTGTCTTACTGGTCGGTTTTGGTCTCACTTAGTACTTTAATTATAGCTTTGTATCTACTCGGCTTTCCCATGGTTTATGGAATGGCTTGGCTTGGTTGACAATCAAACAATTTGTTTATTTTTTTTTTCCAAAAAGCTTAATCCAAAAGAAATAATAATAATTCAAAAAGCGCCGTATAGCTTCGCTTCGCTTCCCAAGTCCTCGACGACACCTTTCACCATGGGCAATCTCTCACCACCTAGCAAGTTACCAAGCTCGCAACATGGGCTGGTCAAGAAGACACCGACATGGACGTCAATGGGTTGTGCTCCACCTGCTGCGGCACTCCCGATACCCATATCGGAGTTTGCCGAGGTGGATGATGAGCTTGAACTTCTTTGTCGATGTGGGGCGATATTATTTCCTCTCTTGAGATAATTGAAAACATGCCAGAAAAGTTTCTGGGAAGATGAAGGAGGAAATTCTCTCCTGTTCTTTTGTCTAATACACAGTGATACCGTTGGCCACATATATGTTTTTAACGCCATTTGCTTCGTGTCTATGTCCTCAGGGCATAAAACCTTAGAGCCTGTTTGGAGAAATCATTAGATGAGCTTTAAGTCAAAAAAGCTATAAAAAAAAGTAATAGAAAATTAAAAAACCTAGTTAGAGGTGTTTGGGTTGGTTTTTATTCCATTGGTCTTTTTTTTAAAAAGTTTCTTTTACCGAAGCTCTATGGGGTAGCTTTTGGGAAAAAGCACTCAACTTTTTGACCTGGCTCCATCACTTTTACTACCATCAATCCAAACACAAATCATATTCACAATCGACTTTTTTCCAATCGGATTTGTAAAAGTTAGATAGAAAATAAATCACAAAATCTCCACTACTAACCCAAACAAGCCCTTAAACCATTTCCCGAAGGCTTGAACTATAAGAAGTAACACGGCTATCTGAGTTGTTTATAAGGACGGTTTTTCAAAAAAAAAAAAAAAAAAAAAAAAAAAAAAAGTTGTACGGACTGATTTCAAATTTTGATAAAATTACAAGGACTTAAGTATTAGTTTTCCTTTTAGTGTAAGCTTTGTATCTCCTCTAGTTTCTCTTGAACTTAGGCATGAGGATTGCGAGAGCACAAAAGGATTGATACAAAGTTTTAACCAAAAGCTACCTATATAACAATTTCATTGTTTGGTGGAAGGAAAACATGATAGAGAGAATAGAAAACTTCTAAAGTGGTGAAAAAAATTTTATAACTATTGCGAGTGTCACTTTTAGTATAATTTTTCCTCTAATTTAGTTTAAACTATAAGCACGTTAGATGCATTAAACTTTGTATCAATCCTTTATAACTATTGCGACAGCACAAAAGGATTGATCCGTCATTTAATTCTCATAATAACATGTATGTTTCTACATTTATACTATATCATTTGCAAGGGTTTAATTTTAATTATCAAGTCACAAGATATTTATATGTATGATTTCAGTTTTAATAGATTTAATTAATAATCTAGACCTATTCCTCAATTAAGAAATGTTAATTATAAGTATATTAATGTTAATCATAACTCATAAGAGTGATAACTCAAATTCAAATCCTAAGAAGAACTTAATCATTGATATTAATGATTTTTAGTACTTTTTTTGTTTTTCCTCTTATTTAATTCATGATTATACTATATTACTGTCAGTAAAAATGAAAATTGATATGACTTGTCAAATATGATCTAAATTGAACATATTTAAAATATTTAGTCCATATGTTTTTCAATTACAAATTTATTTTTAAATGTTCTGATCTACCGCCTAAGGTCAACAAAATAGAATTTCACTGTAATATTGATTTACTTAAATGTCCTTGCAACATTTTTTCTAATGCCCCATTTGATATCTTGAAAGTCATTTCGATGAAATTGATACGAGTTAGAAATGGAAATAAAATGGAAATGGGCATGGGCTTATAAAATGTGATAGGAATGCATAAGAATTTTTTTATATAAAAATACTAAAATGTCCTTCCTAGAAAACCATTCTCTCCACACTGGGAACATTCAACAAAAAAAGAAGGGGGGGGGGGGGGGGGGGAAAACCATTTTTCCACTAGTAAAAACTACCGTCGGCCCATGTACAAAACCACCGTCCATCACCACGGGTATGTATAAATTCAATTGTAATATATCATAATTACAAATGTGTGCGAATACAAAAATTGTACATCAAAGATTAAAATTATGTTTATCAATACATAAAAAAGTCAACATCAATTGATAGTTAATAGTTTGGATATAAAGATAACCATCTCATATGAATGTTATTAATATTATAATAGATTTAATATATGCCATCAAGCCTTTTTACAACTCATGTTTAATTTTCTCAATGTCCTTATTACTTTCATGTGCTTAACATATATACTCAAATACATGTTACAATTCTTCATTTGGTGCTTAAATTATAAGACTTCTGATTATAATTAGTTTGATGGTTTTGTGCCGCTTAAACCCTTGGCACCCTATGTTTGTGTTTCTGATTACCTTGACAGCGACCATCGTTCAAATGCACTTCCCAAATTCATCACCTTTAGAGGAACACCCTGTAAGCACTTGGATTGGTCTTACATGCTTGCTTTTCTATGGCTTTGCATTTGGATACCACGAGAAATGCCAAAGTCACACCCCAATGGACAACGGCGGAACCACGTTATGGCCTGCTGGTGCCTTGGCCCCAGCTGGCCTTCTAAAATTTTCTAAAATTTTTTAAAATATATGTATTAATTATATGATATTTTATTTTGGCCACTAATTTGGTCCCAGCTAATTTTTTATTAAGGTCTCAACTTATCTTCTAAAATATTTTAAAATATATGTATTTATTATATGATAATTTAGCCTAATTAATCTCTTAAAAGCTCTTGACCAAAAAAAAAAAAAAAATCTCTTAAAAGCTATACTTTTTCTTGTAATTTTTCTTTCCCTCGTGATACTTTTTCTTGTAATAATGAAAGGTTGTCTGCCAGTTTGGACTTATGTGTCACGAGCATGGTAGTTAAAAACTCGTTTTATCACTACGATTTTACGTTTTTACGATTTTTTTTTCATTAAAACGATTTTACTAATTTTCCAAACGCTTTTAAGTTTTTACGATTTTTTTACGATTTTACTACGTTACGATTTTACGTTTTACGATTTTTCATTCTCCTTCCGTTTTCGGGTAAAATCTACGTTTTCACTACCTTGGTCACGAGTCCACTTTTCTTTTTTGTTTTCTTTTTCTTTTTTCTTTTTTCTTTTTTCTTGGCTTTGCTTCTTCTACACGTGAGTCTGAGGAGTGATGCAGATCAGCAGATGCTTCTACTCTTCTCTAGTTCTCTCCCACGTCTGCCTACTCGCCTCTGCTTTGGCTCCTCAGTCAGTCCTCTCACAGTCACGGCTCTCCACGCCAACCGTCCACTCCACCGTCAGTCTACCTCTTCCTCCGATGAGGTCCAACGTCCGACGAGGCGACGACGTCCACACGGCTGATGGCTCCCCTAATCCCCTTCTCTGCTCTGAGTGCTCTGCTCTCCATCTCCTCTGTCTCCGACTTCGGAGTTTACGGACGACGAGCGTGGGGCGTGGCGACCAGGTATTTCTCTCTTTTATATGTTTATTTTTTGGCCCGGGCTAAAAAAATTTCCTGGTTCCGCCACTGCCAATGGATCATACGTCATTAAATCAATGTGTTAATGTAGCTATTGTCTCAGGAAGTTTGGCTTATAGTGCATTCATATCATTATTGCTTCCTCGCTCCCGCCAACCACTTGTCTTCATTGTCTGTGTATTGTTGTTATTCATCTACTTCAACCACACAAAAATAGAAAAAATAGGTGAAAAGTTGATTTCATATTTATATGACCTGTGGGCGATAACTAAAAGTAGAGCTTCAAATTTATATGAGCGATGGAGGAGAACTGAAAGGGACAATGTTGCAGCAATTACCCGGCCACCAGTTTAGAGGTTGATGAGGTCTTACAACTTACTTGGATGTATTAATTAATTAAATAAGGAGAGGTTGGAAGACAGTGTGATGTTGTTTTAATTACTTTAATTTGTTTATGACGTTTGTTAATTTCCAATGAGCTTCTTTCATGAATTGGAAATGGAAAAAACATATAGTTGTACGAAAAGTTACTTGATATGATATACACTGATTTATTTTCTCCCCGCGTTACACTGAAATCTCTTGCGTTCACTCAACAAACCAAAATCAAAAGCTTTTATAATTTATTTTGACTCCGGATCCATAGTAATTGTGACCGTTAAATCCAAAGACTAACATTGATGATTATGTCTGTGGAATAATGAGAAGAACCAAGTGAGCAACAATTTCAATTTGTGAAAGATAGACTGGCTGGAGAGAAGAGATTGTTAGTTCCATGGAATTTGAGTCTTGGGAAAACTCAAAAGAACAGGCTTGGTTTAATTTGATGATGCAATAGGGGAAACTTTCATACAAGTTTTGAAATTATGTTACAATGAAACGAAGCAACAATGAAAAATGGAAATTTGTTGAGTGAACCGATCATTGGGCCTGTTTGGGTTGGCGGTAGGAACGGTAGCTTAAAAGCTATCTAACTTTAAAAAAAGCTCGGTAAGAAAAAAGCTCAGCAGAGTTAATGATTTGTGTCTGGATCGATGGTGGTAGAGTGGCGGGGCCCATGTCAAAAAGCTGAGAGCATTTTTGAAAAAGCTGGATTCTGGAGCTTTTTTCCTAACGGGCTTTTTGAGCGTTAGGAGCTTTAAGTCCAGTGAACTTAACGCCGAATGCAAACACACCATGTTGAACTTTTTCTCTAAAGCCCATTAACTCTACCGCAAACGCTCCTAACGCTCTCCTAACGCTCAATCCAAACAGGCCCATTATTGGGCTAAAACCGCGTTTTCTTGCAAGTGATTGATGCCTTGAGCTTTTGGCGTTTCAAATCTCTGCTCTTCTCTTGCTTCTTTGCCTGTTCTCCTCTTATTTTAGAGATAGGTGTGGATAGTACACACATTAATAGCTAAAGCCAAAGAAACACTCAGAAAACACACTACAAAAAACATGAAATAACCCACGGAATTTTTTCCATGGGTAATTTCTACCCACGGAATTACGTGGGTAACTGAAATTACCCACGGAATTCCATGGGTAAAAAAAATTTCCGTCGGTAAAAACACCGTGGATAAATGTTACCCACGATGTTTTTAGCAACGGAAATTTACCGACAATTTTTTTACCCACGGAAAAAATTCCGTGGGTAATTTCATGTTTTTTTTGTAGTGACACCTAGCATACAACTTGCATATGGCCTTGATTTGGACAATAAGTGACTTTTCTCGGCCTCGGAACATTATCCGTGGAATGTGCATACCACCTTGCGTGTCCAAATGATCTTACAATTTTGACTCCGACTCGGTGTGTCTTCCCCACGGTCGTAAGTGGTGCTTCATGGATCATCGAAGGTTTCTTGATGGTACGCACATGTTTAGGTTGAAACGTAATCGTTTTAATGGGCAACAAGAAAAAGAGGAACTCCGCGCAAATTTATCCGGTGCAAAAATCATAGAGCGGCTTCGGGATGTTAAATTTGAGTATGAGAAAAAAGATGATCTAGCAAAGGCCTGGACAAAGAGGCGCAAGGCTTCGGTTCTACGCCCGAAGAATTGTAACATCCTAATTTTTAATCTTAGGATTTAATTATAATTAAGAAAGAATTAAATATGTTAAATGCATTTATTTTCTAATTGTCGGAAAAGAGAGAGAGAAGAGAATGAGAAAGAAAGAAATTTGAAAAAAAAAAATATAATAAACAAATCTAAAGAAATGAATCAGCAAGAAGCAAGAAGGAAAAAAAAAAAATAGAGTGCTGCTGCGTGTGTCAGGGGGGTCTAATTGTGTGATTTTGTGTGAATTGCCACTCCTTCCTACCACTTCCTTCTCCTTCTATTTATTCATTTCACACGCACACACAACACACACACACACGTTGCTCAGCTGATGGAGACGCCGGAGGGAGTGAGAGTGAGGAAGGAGAAGAGAAAAGAGAGGTTTGAAGGCTTTTTGGTCAAATTTAAGGTATGCCATTTATCTTATAAGATTATTTAGGTAGCTAAACTAGTTTCTTTTTAAGAAACTTTCTTCATGAAAGTTATTCTATATATTTTTATCTTTCTAATGGGGCATTATTATGTTGGTTAGTGAAAATTTTGGGATTAAGATTTTGGGAAAGTTTTAAGTTTTGACAATAGAAGACTATATATATGTAGTAGATGATTAATAGTAAATTTTAATCGGTTTAGATTTATTGTTTGGTTGATATAGAAGTTTAAAATGAATTTTTCTCTTTAAGAAGTTTATGATTTTGTGTCTATTAAATATTTCTACCGATTAAATGTTATGAAAATAATTTACTTGGGTTAGGAAGATATTATTAGGGTTTTTAATCGGTTAGATTTATTGTTTGGTTGTTATAGGAGTTTGAAATGAAAAATTTCTCTATTTAAGAAGTTAGGATTTTACATCTATAAAATATTTTATTGATTAAATGTTATGAAAATAATTTATTTGGGTTAGGGAGAAATTTTTGGTATTTAATCAATTTAGTTTTTTTTATATGAAAGACAAAAAAAGTAATTTCTGGAATTTTGGGACCAAACTGCAATTTCTGAAATTTTTGGGGAAAAACTGGAATTTCTGGAATTTTTGTGGCAAAACTGTAATTTCTGAAATTTTTGGACTACAACGTCATTTTTAATTTTTGTTATAATAATATATATTATTATTAGAATTTTTATTTTAAGTTATAGGAAATTATAAATTATATTTGTGATAATGTAGAGCCTTTTTGTGACCTTGATTGTGCGAGTAGTGCTCCTCAAGCTAAGGTTAAACTTGGAATTGAGGTAACCGGGGTTAATTTATTTTATATGCTTGTTTTGGACTGTAAGGTATTTTTCAAAATCTTACTTTCATATATGCTACTTGTATGTGTTATGAAAAATTATGTGTATGTTTGAATATGAAATTATTTTAGCGAAGCAGTGTATTTTTCCAATCTATGTATTTAAATGAATATTTTTAATGGGGTTGTTATTGTTGTGATGGTTATAATATTTGTGGTGAGATGATGTATGTGGAATAATAATTTAATAAAATGTTGTTGAAAATTTTAATATTATATTATTTCTTCACATTGTGGGATATGTTGGGTTGTGTGGAAGAGATTGAGGGTGAAATTGTGCCTATCGGCTCTCTCATATTCCTGGCCCGGATTTGAGTTGAGTGTTTTGGGCGGACATCTCCCTGTTACGGTATATTGGTGGTGGGTTTGTGGGAAAAATGTTGTACCCGGACCCCTAGTTGGTAGCATGGGAGGGGACGATATTCTTGAAGTGACTAGCTAACCTTGGCGGGTATACTAGCACCGATAGGTCAGTGTACCACGTCTATAAGATATAAGGAGGAGCAGGATGGATGAGTGGGAAAGGTTTTAAATATTGTTAATTATTATGTAATATTTATATATATTTTAATAATTATTGATATTTTAATTATGATAATAAACCCGCTTCTCGACTTGCAATCCTTTCTTGCATATTTGATAAATTAATTTCGATTTGGGACTTTATGTCTCACCTCGTCATTATTAAATCTTTCGGTGAGACCTCTAACCCTATTAGAGGACAAGGGGAAGCGACCCGAGGCTTAGACGTCGTGAAACTTGTAGGCCTCTTTTTGGTACTAGTGTTGTATTGACTTATATATTGCCATCATAGGGCCCTCATTTTTGAAATACTACATTAACCACTTTTGGATGATTTGATTTTCCGAAGGCCTTATTTTATGCACTATCATATCATCATGGATCCACCATTACATCTTTGTGACCACTGTCTTGTGTAGACCCTTTCTTGTGGGCTTGTGTTGTATGACTTGTGGGCTATAAATCTCCTGTTTTATAATTGTGCCCTGAGTTATGGATTTTCTATTGTGGGTTTGTGGGTGAAATTTGTGCCCGGACCCCGAGGTGTGTGTATTGAAAAGGAAGGTTTTCCATAATTACCTACTAATCCGATTTTGAGAAAACTTTATGGTTAATTGTTATCTTGTGAGAAAGGGTCCTTTCAGCAATGGCGGAAGATAATCGTTTTCTTTACTCTTTCGTATTGGAAAGATAATTTGCTCCGACACGGTTTGGATGTCATGCACATTGAAAAGAATGTGTACGACAATGCATTGTACACGATTCCAAACGAACCAAGAAAGTCAAAATTCACCCTGACAAAACTGAATAAGGAAATCTTCCTCTTGACTTTGAAGAAAATAAAAGTTTCTAACGGGTATTCAAGCAACATTTCACGATATGTTGATGTGCACGCTCGAAAGGTTACTGGGCTAAAGAGTCATAACTCACATGTGCTTATGCAATGGTTACTTCCGTTGGCCATCAAAAATACATTGCCTCTCGATGTGTCGATCGTTTTGGTCGAGCTGTCTTACTTTTTCTAGAAGTTGTGTTCCAAGGTTTTGATCGTGGAGGAGCTCGACCAGCTGCAACAGAAAATCATGCTGTGTCATTTGGAGATGATTTTTCCTTTGTCATTTTTCACGATCATGGTTCATCTGATAGTACACCTTGTTCACGAAATAAAGCTTGCTGGCCCAGTTCACTACCAATGGATGTATCCTATTGAGAGGTACTCATTTAAAATTAATTACTTTAGAATTACTTCCTAGTCACACATTCAGCATTAATATATCGACATTTTTCCTTCATTACTTTATAGGTTTCTTGGGACTTACGTGAGGAATAAGGCGCGGCCTAAAGGTTCAAGGGTTAAGGAGCAATTTGGCCAACAAACTATTACCTCAGGAGCGTCCAGCACAAATAACTTTTAAGTGGACCAAAAATACCAAAAAAAATTTAAAAATGTGCAAGTCCCGGCGAGAAAAGTATATTAAAACTTTTTTATGCTGGACGCTCTTGGAGTAAAAGTTTTCTGTGCTGACTACACATTTTTAAAAGTTTGTTGGTATTTTTGGTCCACTTAAAAGTTATTTATGTTGGGTGCTCTTGAGGTGATAGTTTATTGGCAAAATTGCTCCTTAACCCAAGGTTCATCAATAGCGAAGGTTATATTGGGGATGAGTGTTGGTCGATTTCCTTGATGGCAAGTGAACCAGTCGAACAAGTAATAAAGTGTAAGTAGAGTATCGTCCCACAAAGACTGAGATACCAAGAGGTGACGTGCAAATGCTATGACAGTTGTGAAAGCAGAAAGTAAATATAATCAGGTTGAGGGATTTTTGTAATTATGCTACAACGAAACGTAAGCAAAATAACTTTAAACGAGTGAAGATATCAGTAAGAGGTTAGGCTGGACTCAGAATATCCTTAAGTGCATCAATCCCCCAGTTGCTTTACTCAATGCTATAGCATCTATACTGTATAGCTTCAGCAATTGCTACAACATAGCTACCATCTACAAAGCTATTTGGTTAACCCACCTATATAGTCTACTGAAGCTTCCGTGTTCGATACTTATGATGCTAACTATACTCTTTCCGTATTCCTATGGCAACTTTCTAGTCAGAAGATCTGTGCTACGCTCAGGGTGTTATGGTTATGAGAGGTAGACCCATTCCTGAAGCCTACAATAATAGGTCTAGCCATGTACGGGCTGCCTAGCAAACACTGTTTTTCAGAGGTCTAACCCCAACTCCTTGCCAGTAAGCTGAGGCCACAAATCTAGCCCTTAACTTCCGTTAACTGACTAGTAATAAAAACACCGATACGCAAACCAAATTTACTGAATTAAGAACTTGCAACTGGGTTCATTCAACACTTCAAGATTCATCCTCGTCCAGCCATATCAAGTTTAGTTCATGACTAACGAGGGACACACAAAACAGACACAAATAGAATGACCCATGATTGAGAAAATAAAGCTAAAAGGAAAGGAAAACAAAAAGCTCTAGCGGAATTTCCAATAGCGTGGTCGAGGTCCTGTCACGTCACCACTCCACGTCTTCTTCGTTCCGTCTTCTTTGCAGGGAAGGATCTTTGGGTTGTCCCGAAGTCTCGTGCTCTTGTGAAATCTCTCACTCTTCTCTTGAGTCCGCCGAAAGATAGAATCTAGTTCTAGGGCTTTCCGACTCTGTTAGGGTTGGCGCTACTGTTTCCTTTTATAATCAGGCTTTTCTTGCGGTGTAAGTTACAAATAACCGGGCCTTTCCTAATCCGTTAGGATCTATCATATCTTCGATTCGAGTAGATTGCTTCGTTGATTCCTTACGGGATTCTTCAAATCTTTTAGTTCCGATCCTCCGCATCTTCTATTCCGTTATGTCAGCAACCTATCTGTCAATATCGCCCTTTATTTTATTCCTGAAATCATCTGGGCAAAAAGTTAGAAAATATGCCGCATAGCATTGCATCATCTACTTTGCTATAGCATTCGGGATGCCTTGTATTGTACTTCGAATCGCTGTCAGAATGCTATAGCATCGTATCATCCCTGCTATACGATTTCCCTTAAAAACAAAGTAAATTGTTCCATTCTTAGCACATGCAAATGATTCCTACTCTTTAGTCCCTATATCATGAATGTATGCCTTTTTGCTTAGACTATCTGCAGTTAAGCATGTATTTATCATTCAATTCAGTCAGTAAGTATAGGGAAAACATGGTAATATTTGTGCTCATCAATGAGGTCTTGTAATTTTGTTCTAGGTACTTTGATGACATTGAGACGTCATTCAACCAACCACCTCATGTAGATGATTGTCCTAAGCCAGAGCCAGACCCATCAACAACAGAGTTGTTAATCCTTCGTGTTGGTAAATCAGTTGGCGGAACTGAGAACTTCAAACTGACAGCGCTTGAGAAGTTTCAAGCACATAGACATATCTTGATTAATTGCACTAAAGTTGAACCGTACCTTCAGTAAGGATTGCACACATATATATGTTATCCTATATATTTCCTTACATTTTATACTCATATTTCATGGTCGTCTCGCATATTTAATTGCAGGAATTCAGGAGTCATGTCAAGCGTCAACTGAGGATCCGTACACAGACATCATCTGAAATTGATAGAAAGGTCCACAAAGAATTCCCGAGTTGGTTTAGGAGGAGAATAATGAATAACCACAACCCGTACATACTCACCAGAATTTAGAGCTCTTGCACTCAGCCCGCTTGACCACGCCCAAAGATTTACGGCTTACAATGTTAATGGTTTCAAGTTTTGCACTGTTTCTCGAGGTCAGAGATTGCTAACCCAAAACTCGGGTGTATATAGCACATTTGGGACAAGGAGTTATGCAACCAATGGTGACGGGAACATGCAGTTCGATGACGTCCCGTATTATGGAAAGCTACTTGATGTGGTCAAGATAAATTACCGAGGTCGTTTCACTGTGATGCTGTTCAAGTGTTTATGGGCGAATACAACAACGTCCCAGGGACTCACGACTAACGACTTAGGCATCACATCAATGAGTTTCTCCCGACCTATTCGCATTGGTCAGTCTGAAGATGATGAACCATATATTCTTGCCTCAGAGGCCCATCAGGTTTATTATGTTGTCGATGAGAGGCACAGGGATTGGAATATGGTAGTTCACTTAAAGCCTCAGGACCTTTACGACATAGGCGATGGTGATAACATCGCCTACGAGAGTGAGCCATTCCAGGCCACCAATTTCAAAAACTTCTTCCCAGATGGTGATGACAATTTACCTATAGTTCAGGACTTTTTTAATATACGCTTTATGAAATAATAATATTTAACTAAATTTTTATGGTGTTCAAACATATTCAATTCACAAGTAACATTTTATGAAAACTTTTTTTTGTAGGGATGGTGACGAAGATTGAGAGAAAAAATTATGCTTACGATTTAATCTATAATCTTCTATTTTCTTTTTTTTTTTTTAAAAAACACCATAATAGGATTTGTAATAGTTATAAACCGTTACAAAACCAAAATAAACCGCTACAAATACATAGCCGCTACCAAACCGTATCCTTAACCGCTACTAAGTTTAACCGCTACAAAAAGTGTAACCTAAACCGCTTCAAAGTGGTACACAAATATCAATATAAACACCCTCACCAAATCACATTTAATATGCTTCAGTTTTGTTTTCTAACATGTTTTCTCCCCGTTTTCTCTCATATTTCTACGTTTTCTCAAAGATAATAAGTGTTTAAAGAAGGTAAGTGTTGTTCAACCTGATCAAATATGATGATTATCAAAATATTTCTTTTTTCTTCTACCTTTGTGATTCTAATTTTTTTTTAATTTAAAATTGTATGACTATTTTTCAACTTTCTTTCCACTTTCACATACATTATTCCATCTACTTTCACACACATTATTTTTAAAATTAAATATTATTTAAATCAACTCACAATTAGTTATACCTATATAATAAACAAATATAATCAAATATCATTTTTTTACTAAAAATATAAATTATTGATAATAAAATATTTAATTAATTAAATATAATGATTTATTTTTTATTTTTTAAATTTTATACATTTGTAGCGGTTTATTAACTCGCTACAAATATGAACTAAAATTTGAAAACGTTACAAAATTTTTTTTTAAAAAAATGACGGGGATACAAATATGAAAAGAATTAAAAAAAAGGCAAAACTTTTTCCGAAAAAAAATGGCGTGAATTATTTGTAGCGGTCACGTAACCGCTACAAAATAATTTTAAAGTTTGATGCATTTTTTATATAATTAGTAGCGGTTTACTAACAGCCACAAGTTTTGTCAATTTCACTTTGTAGCGGTTTGTCAACCGCTATTAATATCTCACATCGACTTCATTGTAGCTTCATATAGTGGCTGTCATTAGAAACCACTATAGATACAATAGCGGTCAACACATATGTAGTAGCGGTTTATTTTAACCGCTACAAATACACTTTTAACCGTTACAAATATACTTGCAATGGTGTATTTTGTAGTGGTTTGATTAACCGCTACTAATATCATTTGTAGCGTCCAAAACCACTATCAATATGCAATTTTAACTGCTAAAAATGGTTTTCTTTTTTTTTTTTTTTTTTTTTTTTTTTTTTTTTAGTATTTACAAGGTGGCATTTAATTCTCTTGTTATCTCTCCAATCTTCTTCCGCACATTTGGTCAATGTTTAAATGCTAAGAAACTAACGATATTCGAAAAAACTTATACGTTATTATTTATTCCAACGCCACACAATGGAAACATTATTTAGTTATCATTTATCAATAAACTATATATATATATATATATATAGAGAGAGAGAGAGAGAGAGGGGTAGGTGTGCGTGTGTGTAAACTCAATTCACACGTACTTACATTTAGAGAAATTAATTTATTCAATAAACACACAAATCTTTTAGGAAGGTACACAATTTGTTACATCATGAATATCACTGCTTATATTTAGACATTATGAGCCACATATATATTAGATATCAATTATAATATGTGAGAAGTTAGTATGGTTACATACATACATATAACATATCACACCTTTACCTAAACCCTTTTTTTGATACATCATATGTGAGGATGAATCTCAGATCAAACACATACTACAAAATATAGGAGATAGAGATCCCAAGATATCTCAAGTTTCAACACGCTTGGATCCTTAGAAAATATAGGACTATATTAATAAACCTAAAACTATAGTCGCTACGAAGGTCATCGTTTGCAAGCTTATCTAATGGGACAATGACATATGTAGTACAAATTGATTTTTTTTTTTATTTTATTTATTTTTTTTAACATAACAGGGCAAGTTTAGAGCTGGAGATCTTACAAAGAAACCTTAGTCAACCCCATGTCGGCATGCAAGCGGTCACTACACCTGGGATATGGTGTACAAACTGAAACTTGAAAAGCTAGTTCTTGCTTTTCATGTTTTTCCACAAATTGCTTACAAATTGCTTCTTGCTCCTGCTCTCTTCTCCCCCTCCCTCTCTCCTCCTCTCCCCTTGCAAATTTTTTCACAATTGATATTTTCCATGAACTTCCACTCACTCCCTCTCTCCAAAGCCAAGCACCCAGAATTGGAACATTTTGAAGCCGAAAAGGAAGAAGGTGTGTGGGTGATACAGGTTCCGGTGTCGGAAGCCATGGTTTCTCGATTAGCAGCTCCTCCCAGTTTCAATAGCCACTCTTCTAAGACCTTCTGTCGCCAGAGTTTTGAATGAGTTCCGGAGCGACCCTCTTTCTATCTCCGACGACGACCTGCTTTTTCACTAGTGTGAACTCTCGATTGTACCCAATCATCTCGCATGATTCTCTCCAACGATCGAAACCTAAACAACGACGAGTTTGAGTTTGCTATGTTTGAGTTCAAGATATACACACGAGCGCGGACATTTTCAATATTACTAAAGAATCAATATTAATGGAAGAGAAGAGAGAGAGCAGATAGCAAGAATCAGTTTTTCGAAAAAGAAATCACTGTGTGGTCTGTTTGCTCCAAGTTAATGGGTTTGGTAAAATTGTCCCAATATGTAATGTTTATGTGTGTACGTTAGCACCCTAAAAAACTTAATAGTGACAGATGCCTCCGATATAAAACGTTGTTAAAATTGCACATTCACCCAAAAATAAAACCACATTCATGAAACTATAAGTTCCCTCATAAGTTGGAGAATTCGACTAGCTGCATTTTTTTTCATAGCTCGAGTTCAAAATCTATTGAACTAAAGGTTCAATGGGAGTACATTTTCTGCTCATCAACCATCTACACCACTAGATTAATTTAGGACAGTTCAGATCTAATTTAATTTAATTTTTACATTTTAAATAAATTTGTATTTCAATATATGTAAAATGAAAAAGGCTAAAGTATATTTTTTGGTCTTTTATATTTACATAAGGTCTACTTTTAATCCTTTAAGTTTATAAAGTGTATTTTAGTTCTAAAAACGTAATACGGTTAATGTTATTCATGACAAATGCTGACTAAGCAAAGTTAAATGATGATCGTGAAATGCTAATGAAGCAAGCTTAATTTTTTTTTTTAAAAAATAAATTTTATTTAATTAATAATAATAAAAAATATGTTTTTAATCCTTTTTTTTTTTTAATTTTTTTTTTTTTTCATAAGCTTTCCCTTCCTCACATAAAACCCTCCTCCTACTGCCGTCACGCTTCTTCCTCCACAACTATTTTGGTTCGTGAACCAGTTCTTCCTTTTATGTATCATATTATCACTTCTATATTCATTAATGGGGAATACCAGGTCCACGCAAATTTCCACTTCAGATCCTCCTCGCTTCCCTCCAATTGTTGCCCAATCAGCATTTTATAATTACCACTTAGTTTTGCTTAGTCAGCATTCTCCTCTATTAACTTTAACTGAGTTAAGTATTTAGGTCTAAAAAGATACTTTATAAATTTAAGGGATGAAAAGGAAATCTCATGTAAACATAAAAGACTAAAAATATACTTTAGCCAATTAAAAATAAAGATAATATTATAACTATCACTTCTTATAAAAATGAATTTACTATTTAAAAATCACAAATTAAAAAATTTAGATTAACAGCAGGTTGGTGGATATGCAGATAAAGGCTTAATAGTATATAATATATATCTATAAGACTGCATACACATTCACACATATATAAAGCTATATATATAGATGTGTGTGTTTGAATGCTATATACGAGTTCGAGCAAAAAAAAAAAAAAAAGAATGCTATATACGAGAAATGAACGTAGGAGAGTTTATGCCCCTGAAGAGTGTAAGGAGAGGTAACAGGGAGCTTGAAATGCAGTAACCTGAACTCCTGAAGAAGTGGAAGCTTAATAATAGAGGGTGGTGGACTTATGTATATGATACGATGGGAAGATGATATATTTGGTTACGTGTAGCTATATTATATATATAGAGGGCGAATAAATAATTAATTGGAGACACACGAAAGAAACAAACAAAAAAGGGAAGAGGTTACGCGTTTTTCTGAAAACAACTTGGGAGAATCACTGTAGAGACCCATTTAACCATAATAAGCCCAAAAAGGGCCCCAAGAATCTAATTTTTCCAGAACTGGCCCTAGGGCCCTGATTGGGATTGAATGAATAAAAGAAAAGACTAAAAAATACCCCTGATTTAAAAAGCAAAAAGAACAAGTCTGGAAATGAAAAGTGAACAGACGCATTATTCGATTTTGGCGCCCACACGAGAAAGAGAAGAAACCATCGTACAAGGCAAACGTGAGGAGAGAATAGCCGGGTTTTTCGAACCTATATTTTGCTCAACTCAGCGAGGAGAGAACATCTATATTACCAATCATCCACTTCATTATAGGCTGAACTCATCTACCCATGATTTTGCTTGTTCTTTGAACCTTTTTGCAATTGAAGGTTGGGTGGGTGAAAGGTTGGACCTTGGCCAAATTTATGTTATAATCGGATAGGAAATAGGTAAGAAATACTCAGATTTTGCTCAAGATATCATTATCACCATTCTAGTTGGTCTTTAATCATTTTTGGGTTGAGTGGAAAAAATGTTGCTCTGTTTTTTGGCATGAAAACAAAGAGAAAGATGTGTTTTTATGTAGGAATAGGTGCATGGGATGAAGCTACACTTGGTTGAAAAACGCTGAAATGGGATAGTAGTAAAGATGACTGATATAGTTGTAAATATGACTGATATAGTTGTTATTATGACTGATATAGTTGTTAATACGAGCTGAATGTTAAAATGCTGTAGGTTGCTCTGTTTTGGGGCATGGAAATAGAGGGAGGTCTGTTTGTTAGGGGGAATGACCGAATGTGAAAACGGTGAAATGATATTGTTGTAAATGTGACTTTGTTATAGTTGTTAATGTGGATTTAAGTTAAAGTTGTTAATACTCACTTTATGTTGCAGATCATAATTAAAGATGGCGATACTTCGGGGAAGAACATATTATGTTTCTTCTATGTGGGAGGTTTCTTTGTACATGGGGGAGGACCACAAAGTGATTATGTTGGTGGAACGGTTAGAACAAGAGTCACCAAGGAAAGAACAACATATGAGGAATTGCAAAGAATGATAGTGTCTTTTATTGGGGCAGAAAATTCTGAAATATCCGTGAAGTTCAAGCTTAGTCTGGATACATCTACATTTGTTGACACAAATGCTAATAGAGACTTTCTTGGAGCCCCCAATTACTACAACACCATCAGGTAGACGCAAAAGAAAAAGACGGGAATCTCAATTCCAAAACAAGCAGGTTTATCATTGTGGTAGATGCCATGAGCCAGGACACACCGTCGAGACTTGCAAAAATCCAAATCCAAGTTGATCATCGATGGTGCCTTGGATGTTTCTTTTTGGGCATTGCGTCTCACACTCTTTTGTTGTATATGGCTTTAAATAGAAATCTACACCATATTATTTTTGGGGATGGTGTGTGATGTTGACATTATGAATTTTTAGATGCATTTGGTGTTGTAAATGAAGGTTGGATATTGTTGTCACAATTGCATCCAAGTGTCATTTATGTACACATATTCATATTTTGAATCCAAATGTAAATGACGTTGAAAAATATATGCAGCTGGATTTACATGTTACTAGGTGCTGATATTGTTGTTATTAAGTGCTGATATAGTTGTAAGTGACCCCTGATTTTGTTGTAATTAGGTACTGTTATTGTAGTAAGCGAGTATTGTTATTGTTGTAAATGACCCCTGTTATTGTTGTAAATCACCCTTGTTATTGTTGTAAATGACCCCTGTTATTGTTGTAACTAGGTACTGTTATTGTTGTAAGTGACCCCTATTATTGGTGTAAATGACTCCTGTTATTGTTGTAATTAGGTACTGATATTGTTGTAAGTGACCCCAGATTTTGTTGCAAGTTACCCTTGTTATTGTTGTAAATGAGCCCTGTTATTGTTGTAAATGATCCATGATATTGTTGTAAGTGACCCCTGATTTTGTTGTAATTAGGTAATCGTTTATTGTAGTAAGCGATCTTGTTATTGTTGTAAATGACCCCTGTTATTGTTGTAATTACGTACTGTTATTATTGTAAGTAACCCCTGTTATTGTTGTAAATGACCCCTGTTATTGTTGTAATTACGTACTTTTATTGTTGTAATTACATATTGTTATTGTTATAAGTGACCCCTGTTATTGTTGTAAATGACCCCTGTCATTGTTGTAATTACGTACTGTTATTATTGTAAGTAACCCATGTTATTGTTGTAAATGACCCCTGTTATTGTTGTAATTAGGTACTGATATTGTTGTAAGTGACCCCAGATTTTGTTGCAAGTTACCCTTGTTATTGTTGTAAATGAGCCCTGTTATTATTGTAAATGATCCCTGTTATTGTTGTAAATGAGCTCATTATTGTTGTAAATGACCCTTGATGAAGTTGTTAATCCTATCCATTATTTTGCAGTTCTCAATCCATGACCACATGAAAACAGAAGCTAAAATTTGTTGTTCTCAGTCTATGACCACATCAAAACAGAATCAAAAAATTTCTGTTATCATTGAATAGTGATTATCAAGTTAGCATCAGTAGACAATTTACAAAATAATAAGAAGGTTTAATGTCATCCTCATGAATACAAAGGAGTCATAAATACATGTGTCTTAACAACTATGCCCCCTAATGTCTCTTCAATTTCTTGTGATAGTCCTCCATTAAAGACAACACTTTTTGCCGATGGTTGTTGCGAGGATGGGTGACGAGCCACCATAAGAAGCCCACCTTCAATTCACGAAGTTTTTCATCAGTGTAGTGTGGCGTTGTATACCCATCCGCCCCGTGTTCTGAGCCATCCCACATTCGTAGACATTATGTTGCTTCTTATATTATAGTTAGGTTGCTCGTGTACCTACAACAATTGTAAATGAAGTTCATTTAAAGTCACCCTTGATCATAATTAACAAAATTTCACACTTTTAAAAAAACTTGAACAAGAGGAATGGAAAACATATTTTCACCATACAAAAAAAAAAAAAAAGGAACAACTAACTATTGCAAATGAGATGATGATTTGTATGGTTTTATAGATCATTAAATCTTACAATGTAGGCGATAAAGCTTTCAGCATCTATATTCATAAACTAGTTTATGAAAGACAACACCAAGAACACAGGAACTATGAGGTTGTATTACAATCAGACAAGATGCAGAAAAGGGATCGGGAATATAGTAGCTTTCATAAAGCGGAACCGGTAGGAAGAAGAAAAATTATTACATAAAAGGAGTTGAATCTCTATCACTTCTATCAGTAGGAAGAAGAAAAATTAGTATATAAATTACAAAATAATAGAAACCAATTCGAAGGTAGAATTATAATCAATTTCAAACCGACCACAAATGTAATCATTCTCGACTTTATTTCAAGGTATGATTCTTCATGTATGCGTCACGTGAGGTTAGTATTTTCTTGTAAATTTCTGTACCATATTCTTCTCTCATTGACAATGTGATTTAAATAAATAAAATATGTATAAAAAAAATACCTCCCTTCAAGGAATACAATCAGTTTTCATTTTGGTCACAACAGAAAGGACAAGTACAACGTTGTGATCCTCATTGAGAAGACAAGTGTTTTAACTTTTAAATTTCAATATTTCTTTTATTTATTATCTTTTAATCAGGCCATTCTCTTTTTTTAGCTCAAGGGAGAATTAATATTACTATTAATCAGAAAGTCACAGTTCAGTACTACAACATCCAGATAGAAAAACAAAGAGTAATCAGAGGCAATACAACGCCATACAAGACACAACAGAAAATGCTAAAGCAACTAAATAGCTAATCAAATTAAATCAGTCCCCAAAGCAATCAAAATCAGAAACAGGGGCAGCATTCTTGGCACTATTAGCCTCCTTAATATCCAAGGTCAGAAGTGACAGCAAAGCAGGTGATGGTTGTGAAACTCATAATCAAGTTACAATTAAAAGCATTAAGCAGAAGATCAAATTCATGTACATAAAAAATTGATAAAAGAGCAATACTTCCAAGGTTTTCAAATCATTTCATTTCAGAATGTAACACTCTCTGATGTCACTAAGCCTACCTCTTTTAGGTATTAATGATTGGATCCCTTTGTGATAATGCATGCAAGAAAGAAGGAACTAATGAACAAGAAATTCAAAACTTGTTCAATGTCTTGACCTAGTTTCTTTTATTGGCTGAGTTTTAATTCTCATTTTCTTTGACAGATTGTCAATGAGTACAATGAATTCACATTGGTCTATTTATTTATTTTAAGTGACTTTCTCAAGGCTGCTATGCTAGCCTAGAATAAATGGCTTAGAAATCTTAAACATGTATAAACTCTTTTCCTGCATTAATTGTAGTACTTTGAGTCATTACTACAAGAAGTAAAAGAAGAAACTGAGAGAGAAATTTCTAAAGCTGTTGAGAAGGCCGTTTCTGTTAAACTGCAGAAGCTGCAGTCCAAGCTTGACAGATGTCATAAGCTGCTTGGATTTGTTAGAATCTTTTCATTTTTATTTTTTATTTTATGTTGGTTGAATGGTGTGCGGGTATGGGCTGGAGGAATGGGAATGAAAAAGAGAAGATGGGTTTTTGTCTAGGGGTTTATTTCCTTATAATAGGTAATAGTAAAAGTAGGGAAATCATGACAAAAGATAAAATGTTGCATAAAGCCAATGAATAATACCAACCCATATATCTATTTGTCTCCCATTTACTTCTCTCCAAGCCCCCACATAAAGCCAATTTTTTTTTTTTTTTTTTGGGTCAAAGAGAAATATCATTACCATAAACATAGCTTACAAAGTTCAACATACTACAAACACGACTGCAAATGAAAAGAATAGAAACCGAACTGAACAAAATAAGACAGCAAACAGAAGCTACAACAAAGAGATAGCAAACAGCAACTACCACAGAACTAAAGAAACCTAAATCATGTAATCCCTGTTGCAGCGAGAGGGAAGGCAGGACCATTCACTTCATAACTCATCCCTTGCATGTCCAAAGCTATAATAGGCAGCAAGGAAGGTGTTGGCCTGTTGACCCACCCACATAAAGCCAATGAATAATACTAATCATTAGGTAAATCAAATCTAGAAAATATTGTCGAAACAAAGAAATGACACACTCCACAGAATATAAATCCAACTTTGACACCAGAAGTCGAAGAAGAGATCTAAGCATTTGAGAGAACAATTATTGAGTGATGGAAACGCAGGCTTTTTCAGACATTAACAATAAACCAGCATCGACGGTGACGAAAAACCAAGGGGGACAAAAAACCCTAATCCCCAAAATGTTACCTACAGGCGAACCACGACGGCGACCCACACGAGCTTCAGAAGGTCGACGGAGCACAGAGCAGACGGCGAGTGAGCTTCAAAATGTTGACGAACACACAGAAGAGTCGGGCGAGTAGAGGAGAGTCGAGCGTGAGTTGAAAATGCGAATGTTGTCTTTTCCTGTTGCTTTTCTCTTCAGAGTAAGTTGGGGGTTTTTGGTCATTTTGTTTATTCATTCAATCCCAATCAGGGCCCTAGGGCCAGTTCTGGGAAAATTAGATTCTTGGGGCCTTTTTTGGGCTTATTGTGGTTAAATGGGCCTCTACAGTGATTCTCCCAAACAACTTCCGGCCACGTCAGCACAGCCACCCACTGCGGCCGCCACAATCAAACTCAAGATTCCAATTTCACTCACCACGTAAGTATTCCAAGTTGCTTTTAACTGTTTATGTATTGTTCATCTCTTTTTCATACATATATACATACATATATATATATATATATCTCACCATCCAAATTCCCTGTTGGAGCTGTCAAATGAATGAAAAGCTAATTCCATATTGTGCCTCACTTAGTCTTGGTCTTCAAATGAGTGT
This sequence comes from Acacia acuminata, assembly GCA_019022655.1. Taxonomy (NCBI): domain Eukaryota; kingdom Viridiplantae; phylum Streptophyta; class Magnoliopsida; order Fabales; family Fabaceae; genus Acacia; species Acacia acuminata. The sequence continues at coordinate 1,434,771 of JAFJYI010000049.1, read as the reverse complement.
GCATCCAGTTCATATATATATAGCACCACCGCCCCTGCGAGAATATATAAGGAAGCTTTTTGCTTCAATTTAAGTTCTGTATCTCCTCTGCTTTCTTCCAAAGTGCATAGGGCCTTTTGTTTGAGGGCCAAAGAGTTTGTTTCCTCGTATATATAAGGTGCGCAGTAGTGGTGGTTTCAGGGTGACGTAGTGGCGGCGTTGGGGCGGAGCAGCTACATGATTTGGTGGCGGACCCCGAACAACTGAAAGACCTGACCGTGAATATAAGCTTAGTTGGCACATTTTAATTTTTGGCAAATACCAATTGGCCTTTTGTCAAATGCTCATATTGTAGGCCACAAAATTCTTTCAAAAAATAACTTATATTGTGAACGGGAGGGTAGTATTAGTTTAAACCATAAGCACATTAGATAGATTAAAGGCAACATTTTAATTTAATTACATACACATGGGACTGTATGTGTAGTATAATAATTGATCCGTCATGTAATTATCATAATAACATGTATGTTTCTGCATTTATCAAGGGTTTAATATTAATTATCAAGTCATAAGATATGTATGATTTCAGTTTTAATAGATTTAATGAATAATCTAGACCTATCCCTCAATTAAGAAATGTTAATTATGGGTATATATTAGCTTGAATCATAAGAGTGATAACTCAAATTCAAACCTGTGAAGAACTTAGCCATTAACAAAAGAACACGTTGATAATTTCCAAAAGGAGCATCACTTAATGCATGAATGTACGCACACATATGGATAATTCATCTAAATGCCATTCTTAGATAAAAAGATTGTAAATGCTTATTTAAAAAATGAATTATATACATCGGATAAATTATAAAATTATTATTGTTAACATATTTCCCTCCATTCACCTTAGATTTGTATGCTTGACTATATGTCACAGTTGGATTGGTGTTTTGAATTTATTTGTGAAGTTTCTCATGAAATAAAAATTGCTTGCATGGTTCAGCTTATCAGATTTCTCAAGAAGTTTTCTCAGAAAGTATATAAAATTGGGGGTGGGGCTAATTGATGAGAAACAATTATGGTTACCATTCTTCAAGGGTAATTTTATTTTGTACTTTTTTTATCTAAAATTTTGTTTGGTTCTTTAATAAAAATCTGGTCTCCATTCCCATGGTCTCATCCAATTTTATATGAACTACTTTCTAAGCCATTTTCTTTCTTTCTTTATTGTTTTTCTTAAGTTATACCAATACAACTCCCTTTTCATACCTTGCCCAAAATATAAGACCCGCGCCTATCTCTCTATGTTAACTACCAATGATTTTTCATGCATTTCATATAGTATCTATATGGCTTATAAATAATACTAATTTCTCACGAGGGGAGGAAAAAAAAAACTACAAGGTATCATATGAGAAAACAGTCTGTATTAGTGACTTTGCAACCCCTCATTAATTTAAAGGGTTCGTCTAAATTAGTTTGAAGGTTATCAATTCCGACATGTAGTTTATCACTCAAGTTTTGTTGGTATGAGAGATTTGGAAGGGAGGGGAAGAAAATTTTTTAAGTTAAATTTTAAAAAATTAGAGAAGTAGAGTTATAAAAATTTAATAAACAGAAAATGTAAGATAAAAGAGTAAGAAATTTTCATTAAAATTTTAACCCCACTTTTCTAAAGCAATATAGGGATAGTAAAAAAAAAAAGTTAATAAACACTACAAAAAAAAAAAAAAAAAAAAAGTTTTTGCGGCGGAAAAATTCCCTCACAAAAAAGCCATTTTCCGTCACAAAACTAGTTTGCGACGGAATAACTTCCGTCACAAAAATAGGCCTCGCAAATCACTTTTCCGTCGCAAAAATGCTTTGTTCCCTCGTAAATTTTGGATTTCGCGAGGAAAGAATTTTCCCTTGCAAATCTTGGAATTTGCGAGGGAAAATGTTTCCCTCTCAAAATTCTGGATTTTGCGAGAGAAGTATTTTCCCTCGCAAATTTCATCATTTGCGAGGGAAGTCTTCTGCGGGGAAAAGTTTTTCCCTCGCAAATTCCAATTTATTTTTTTAAAAAATATCGAAAATAAAAAAATAATTTCATAAAAAATATTAAAAATTAGAAAATAAAAAGACACTGTATATCATAAAAATAAATGATAACAATCATAATAGTTTACATAGCAAAAACAAAGTATTACAAATTATAATGTTGCGACCAAAATGAACTAAAAAAAGTCTAAATTACAAAAATCCTGTCATATTTACAAACTTCACTTTTGCCCATACAAAATCCTACTGTAATAATTCAAAATACACTAACAGAAAATATGTGCTATGATATGCAGGTTAGGAAGTGCAAATATGTGCTCTAAATTCTAATTGATTTCCCTGTAAATAACTTCTAAATCTTCACTTCAAAAAGAAAGAGGGAAAGTCTACGCACTAGGAAGAAACTAGTGCTCCATAAAGAAACATAAAAATCCTGGCATAACAATGCACTCACTTGTCTTTTTTCCATCATAAAACACTTTCAAATCCCCACCAGCAGAAAAAGCTCGACTAGCTCCCTGAACAAGTTTTATGGAGCAATTTAGTGATTGTAAATGAGTAAAGCAACACAACCAAGAGCAAGAGAATCATAATTTTTTCAAATCATATCGGTACTCATAATTGATTAATCAACAGTTGTCACACCCCGAAAATTGAGTAGTGACCGGCTCGGAATATGCATTCCTTAAGCCTTAAAACATATCAAATTTCTAATACTTATATATATACATATTTACAATATATGTAAAATAAATATCCTAAATATATTTCATATAGCAAAACTTATTAACTTCCGTAGAAATTTCGATAGAGACACCCCCATAAGCAAGACCTCCTGAAAATTCTACAATAGCCTAACATTGTCAAGAGAAGCTTTGCTCCTTGTCATCAAATATAAAACATGCAAGTCATGTGAGGACCCTATCTATAGCGACGTGGAGCACCTAAATTACAACAATAAATACATAGGTGTGAATATTACATTAACTGGAGATTTTCAACATAACGCTTCAACTTCAAACAACAGTATGGACCTTCAATGATCAGTAAGAGGATCCAAGTCAGCTGCACTATCTAAGACCAAAAATAATTTTCCGGTGAATAACGTCCCATACAATAAATTAATGGAATAACATAGAAAATAATTTAAACAAATTTGGCTTTTAATACTTCATGAAAATAAATGCTAGTATCCACAATATAAAGTCATAAGTATTAATGAAACTATATAAAAGATCATTCCTTGAATGAACTCAAGTACGAAATAAATAGTTTGCTCCATAAAATCAGTTTAAAACAATAACTATCAAATCTTATCTTTTCATAGGACTTCAACAGAACGAATAACAAGCGTGGACACACAGTCCACGAGGGTAACTAACCAAGCGCGGCTCAAGGCCACGAACACAAGCATGGACACACAATCCATGAGGGTAAGTAACCAAGCACGGCTTGAAGCCACGAAAACAAGCGTAGGTAAAAACCCACGAATAACAAGCGTGAGAGTAAATCCCACGAATATCAAGCGTGAGCATTATACCCACGAATGTCAAGCGAGCTCGAGGTTAACCATGGTGCACCAAGGACTAACAGTACTGCTGTTAGTAACCAGCGTTCTGTATACAGTCCTCTTAAAACGTTTCAAGCATGCGTGGGATCAATTTACCATTTATAAACGAGAAAGATCTAATCTTGAAAACTCATAAAGAATATTTCATGAGTGATCCCAGCATGAAGGTTTTCAAGATAGTAACTTAAAAATACTTTCAAACATGCATGGAGTCTAAATCTTTCAAATTTCTTTCAATAAAATTCAACATCTTTTTCTTTTAGAAACAATCCTTTCACCATCTCCATGCGTGAATCACAATTATCAAACACTCCATATTTTAGAGGATCGTGTTCAAGTTCAAAGTGCAAGAAAAAATTTATATATAAAACTCAAGAAGAGCAAAAACATTAAATACGATCCTTGTTCTTTACTTATTTCAATATCAACGTGAAAATGAAACAATTCAAATAAAAGTTATAATGGGACATTATTCACTCACCTGTAAGGCTGCCAAATATATATGTATATATCGTACTTCTTTCTATTAGCCATGACTTACATCCTCTTCTTGATCCCCTAATGTTCAAAACAAATTGTTATTATTCCTCCTATAATCTTTATAAAACTATAATCTCCTATTCGGCAAGGAGATACTCACATGCTTCATATTAACTCTCTTGCAGCTAGTCTTAACTTTCTAATTTAAACTCGTGACTCTTAAATCATTTAACAATAATTTCCAAAATCTCAAGAAGCATAAACAAATCCATAATGTAAGATAATTTAGGAAATAAAGAAGACCTCAACTTCAACCCTCCACAAACGAGATTCCACATTGATTTTAATACATAAATCACCACAACTTTTATATATATAACATCCACTTTTTCAAGTTTTAATATAGAAAATAAATAGTTTTCACTAATTTCCCCAACTTCGATTCTGTATGAAAACCAAATTTAAACTAAAGAAAAGCATACACTAAATTCATCATATTCCTCTTGTAACATCTAACAACATATTATAAAATATTTGTTCCAAAATCATGTTGTTCTAATGCTTTGGTCATGAGAAATCCCCCTAAACTTCACAATCTTTAAATATCCAACATAAGAAAAAATGGAAGAGTTTCAATCCCTTACTTCAAAAAAACACGATAGGCTAGACAAAAATTGAAGAAGCTATAAGCCCACACATAAAACATGGTTCTCACACTTAAGGTACAATAAAGAGAGGACCCACATATTCAATTACCATGCTTCCTTTTCTTCCAAGTTTTAATTGGAAGAACACTCCAATTTTTCTTTCTCTTCCTTCTTGCCTCGGATGAACAACAGCAGGGGGAAAAAATGAGGCAATCAAACACACACAAGGGCACACCCACAACACAATCAGGATGAACGAATAGCAAAGTGAAAGAATGATTTAAAACCGATACATCCCCTCACCCAAACACCAACGGCCAGAGGGAAAAACCAGCGCTAAACCTCAAAAAAATTAAATCTTGAATTCCCTCCCTTCCAATATTCCTTCCACCTAAAAAAATCCTCCAAACTACCTACTTTCTTTAACCAACCAGCAGCAAAACGAAATAATCATTCAATCTTAAATTCTCAAACATCACAGCAGCAAACACAGAACCAGTGAAACAGAGCAAAACGAAGAAAAATAACAGTAGAAAGATTCTGACCGGAGGAGGACACCGACGGCCAACAGACGTGCAACGGCGATGGCACGCGGACGGAAAAGGATGAAGGACTAGGGTTGAACGATGGGGCTGAGGTTTGGTCTAGAAATCCCGAAGGTCCCATGCTCCCCCTCTTCCAACGATACATTCGGGCATTTTAAAAAAATCCTGATATCCTCTTTTTTTTAAAAAAAAAAAAAATTACAAATAAGGGTATTTTGGTAATTTCCGTTAAAGCTGAAGCAAAAAATTAAAAATTACACATTGTTTTAATGAGGATTCGAACACATAACCCATGGAACCTTTGACCATTCCCAAAACCATCAACTATTAGCTCCATCTTGAAACTTAACTACAACAAATAATAAATATATAATCAACTTATAATAATATAATATAATTAATTAGTTTAATTTATTTTATTTTTAATTCTCAAATATCTGGGTTATTACAACAGTGACATTGCAGAATAGTTGAAGAAGCCATGTGAATCAAAAAAACCTTAATGATAACAAGCTCTGCTTTATCCACTTTTCTAGATATGTTGCCACCAGCAAAACCTGATAACATTACAAGGAAGAAGACTCAAAATTCATGTACAATCATGTGGATTTGTTATGCTTTACTTGCTGCAGAAGAAAATAGGAAGGAGCAAAATGGTTATGGCTCAAGTTACTACATAAACAATGCATATTTATTAGTAAAAAACAATATATCAAAACTAGGAAAGCAGGTTTAATTGTAACTTATTTCTTACAGTGTCAGAAGATGTTTCAGATACCCAACAGATGCTGGAACCTGCCCTGAAAAATTGTTGAGAGATATATCCCTAAAGCATTACCAAAGGAAAAGAAAACCCACTTAGCGCAGATTATAACTTATTAGGTTAGAAATATAACAAAATGAAACTTACAATGTATCAAGATTTATGATGTGGCCCAACTCAATTGGTATATACCCTTTGAAATTGTTTTCTGAGAGATTTCTACAAATTAAAGGAAAATCTTGTATCACTGATCTTGATATATGAAATGTAAAGACCATAAGATAAAATAAAATAAACTTACAATTCAAACATGCTCAAGCTTTCCAAGCTCCTCAAGAATTCTGCCAACTAGTTTGCTGCCATTCAATTGCCTTGTAAAAACAAAGTCTCATCAATAATAATCCAATAAGAGAACAAAGACAAAGGGAATTGAAAAATTGGAAATAAACTCACATGTAGCTCAGCTTGGACATGTTGCCAAGTTCAGGAGGTATTAGACTAATGAGCTTGTTCCCATGGAGATACCTGCCAAAAGTAAAATCTTCAGCACAAAGCAATCACTAACAAGAGGTTTCATTATGGTGTGAAATCATACTTACAGCTTGCCTGTGAAAGATACGTTGCCAAGTACATGAGGGATAGGCTCACTAATTCATTCTCACTCAAGTCCCTGAAAGGTTTCCAATACAGTTATGCATTTTCCTATGGTCAACCTATATCATTATCCAGAAATGCAGTCTCACCCAGAAAAAGTGTATACATTATCTATATATTGATCAATACACTTACAAAATAGCAAGGGCCTGCATGAAGCACATGCAACACAATTGGAGGATTTATAAAAGAAAAGATAACATTGAATAACAAGGATTTATAAAAGAAAAGATATTCACAAAGTAGCCACCTGTAGAAACCCAATATTATAACATACTACATGGATTAGTAAAACATACTGCAGACATGAAGCACATGCAACACAATTGGAGGATTGGTTTTGCAATATTTCTGAAAGGAGTATGTCATTCTTCTCAAAGACGAGCATAGCAACTAACAAGTTTAGGAACAAGGTAGCCTTCTTTCCAAATAAACATTTTTAAAATGGGCTGGAAATACTTATGCCTCTAAGCTGCAATAACCAAGTTAAGACTATTCTATACTTAATCTATTTCAACCAAAGCCATCCGATCTCTAACCTAGTGACAAACAGAAACCATTTCATGGATTAATTTTCAGGAGAAAAAGAGAAAATAAAGTTTTAGTAGGATATCATCAAGTTCATGCTACTCCACATTATAAAACAGCATCCATTTTTTTTCTTATATAAATTAAGTCTCATAGAAATTCCTCAAAAGGCCCTTCAATATGAGATGTACAAGTAAAAATTTTTCAAGGCTTGGAGTCGTTAGTGTAATTTTCAAGGGCATTTCGGTACACGTATCACTTAGCAACAAGAACAAAAAGACCTAAATTCAAAAACCCTAATCCAGCAGCAGAAAATAGAGCAAATCAAGACGTGACCTATTCAAATAATTATTCCAAGCCATTTTCCTTTGCTTTAAACCTCCACAACATACATAATCCTACTACTAATAAAGTTCCCAATCCCCAAATTACAATACAAAACGCAACTCCTAAGCTTCTCTTAGTTTCTGGCAATTGATCATAGAGAAAATGTTGAAGCCCCACAACCCCGAAAGCTTCAGAAACACCACTCAGAATATACTGAGAAAGCAGCCACCAAACCCTAATTGGCAACATTGCCTCTATATCATCCAAGAGATTGTAATCACTTGTTAATTTAACCCTTTTGGTCTCAACTAGGGCAGCCACAAGTTGGAAGAAAAATTATTTGCATTTACCTGGAAAACTGGTGACAAAAGGCAAAGACCGAAAGGGTAGCGACGGAGACCGGATCGGATCAAGGCAGTAGGGAACGGACGGAGTGACCACGGTGACGCGAGCGCAGAGGGAGGAGAGGAAGAGATGGTGCGTGTAAAATGAAAGAGGAAGGGGGGATTATAAATGATTTTGCGAGGGAACATGATTTCCCTCGCAAAATTAAGTAATTTTGCGAGGAAAATGGGTTTTCCTCACAAACTTAGGACCCATTTGATACGCGGAAAGTAGACCGAAGGAAAGGGAAGATTATATATCTTCCATCACGAACGTGTTTGGTAGCAGCGCCTTCCCGAAAACCATCTTCCAAAGAACCTTTGATCTTCCCTTAAACGTAGGAACCTCTATTCCATCTCGAAAATGGAGGGAAAGTTCAAATCTTCCCGGAGACTAAAAATTGGGCAAAATGCCCTATAAAAAATCACATCTCTTGCGCCACCGTTGCAAATTTCATCACATCTTCGATTTAGTCGCTTATATATCGGGCTTCACGTAACTTTCACATTCGAGCATAAATTTTTCTCTTCTAGACTCTCGGAGGTGTGCTGTGTAATTTTCTCCTCCGGGATGGAGATTCGACATTGTTGTCAACAAGTGGTTGTTAAAGAGAATTTTGCGGGCCTGGGTGTTTCGTTTTTGGTTGTATGTATCGCTTTTTTGTCTACCCTTGTGTCCTCTTTTGTTGATTAAGATTATTCTTTTAATTTTTTCCTTCTTCTCAGATTCAAAGCTGGTTTAATACATTACTCATCTTTTGATCTTCTTATTTGGACCATCCCTGGGGTTCTGGGCATTCGAGTTGTGATGTTTCGGGTGCTTGTGTCTGATTCTAGGTGGTTTTTAAGAGGTTGTACATTGATATATATGGAATGAAAATGATTGTTGTTGTCCTGTTCCGATATAAACTGATGCAGAAGTTTGGTTATTGTCAAAATTTTGGTTCTAACACGTTCTCACTTTAGTGCATTACATTCGAACTTAACGCCATCGTTCGAACTTGTGGCCTCTGGATGCCGGTCGTAATTGCAATTTCATACCCCACACACTCGCAACTTCAATTTTTCATCTCACTGTATTCACGATTTGGGTTAGGGATTGATGTGGTCGCACTGTTCAAACGAAATTCAACTTTTTTCTTCTTTTTTTTAAAGGGCATTTTCGGAAATTCACCTAGTCTTCCCACTTAACAAACACCCAATTCTTCATACCAAACATATCATTTTCCCTCAACTAACTTCCTTTCCCTAGTGTACCAAACGGCTCACATTTTTAAAGTTCCCTCCTAATCTTCCATTCCTTTCCATTCCATTCCTTTGCTTTCCTTTCCTTCTCCAAATCTTCTTTGTAACAAACGGGGCCTTAAGTAATTTTGCAAGGGAAAATGGGTTTCCCTCGCAAATCTAGATATTTTGGGAGGGAAAATAGGTTCCCTCATTTTGCGAGGGAACCTATTTTCCCTCGCAAAATATCTGGATTTGCGAGGGGAAAATGTTCCCATACAAATTCCGCCGCAATTTTTGTATTTTCTAGTAGTGAAACAAGCCTCTCTAGCTTGGAAATTGGGTGCAATCAGCCCCACCCCTAATTGCTAGAATTCTGAGAAAGGACTGGTCTTTGGTCAATCTCTCTTCTGCATCTGGTTTGCAAAAGGAAGGAGTACGTTAATGAGTTGTTGTCAACGATTTGGTTTTTTGTCTTCCTATTGAATTTTCCTTTTTTGTAAGTTTTGCGTGTTAGTTTGTACTAATTTTTTTTTTTTCCTTTGTTTTTTTGGGCTATTGGGGACTGTACTTCTATTTTGTTAGGTATTAATAAAATTGACTTTTATGACAGAGAAAATGAAAGGCTAAAATTATGTGGATTAGCAACTGTTGGAGAAATAAAATTATTAGTTAATTGAGATCCTCATTACTTAATTATATCTTAATGTGGTGGTTAATATTTGTAAGACTCTATACATAGAGGTCTGATTGTATTAATTAAGGTGGGTAGGATAGTTGGATATACACCATGCATTAAGAGAGAGGTTAACGTGAGTCTTTCTCTAGAGAGGAAAGTCCTTCCTAAATTCTTAGAGTTATCCAAGAAAATGCTACCGTTGATGATAATGTGTTTTTCTGTGGCAAAAACATATATTTTACCAATTTACCCTTAACTAATTCTATTCTTTCTGCTTATTTTTTCCCTAATACATTGCAATTCATACTTTCTCCCACTAGTTTTCTATTTTCCTTTTTTATTGGTCCTTAAAAATAAGGGCATGTTTGGGAAAAAATAATTCATTTGCTACATATTTATCACTTTTAATCATTTTTTAAACCACACAATTGAATTATCGGATTTTTATAAAAATAATAAGAGGGAGTACCATGTTAATTTGGCTTCAACTCTTCTATGTATTCGGTGCATCCACAATAGCTGATGCCTTATTCGCCTGGCATACAAATCAAACAAGCAAACAAACCTTTATATGATTAATCACGTTCCAAGATATACACACACGAAGAATTAATATTAATGGAAGAGAAGAGAGAGGGCAAAAGCAAGAATCAATTTTTCAAAAAAGAAATCATCACTTGTGGTTCTGTTTGCTCCAAGTTAATGGGTTGGTAAAATTGTCAATGTATATGTATGTTTAGTTGTAGAACATAAAATGTCTAGCTTCAATGGACTAGTAAATTGATATTGGATCGAGTAGCTCTCTCCTAAGTATCCATGGATGAGATACCTATGGGAATAGAAGATAATGGGAATATACATGGTACTATGACAGCAAATAATATGAGAAATGGGCCCAACTTTATTTTTAATTAATTTCAAACCACCACCAGTCTAACACCAAGCCTGCAAGTCATAAGTTCGAAAGAAAATGGGGAGCCCACAATGATCATCAATTCATATACAAAATGTTAAAACGCAGAACCACAATCTGATCATATATTAAAAGAAAAAGCCGCACAGTTCGCCCCACGGAGAGTCACAGACACTACACTAAAAGTTAAAACTCCCTTTTCAGCCTTCCCTATTTAATTCATTCTACAGTCGGCGCACACAGAAAATCCGAAGAAGCAATTCAACAGTCCTCCCACGCGCACATAAGATTACGATTTAGGTGAGTGATATAATTTATTTTTCTAGTCTCTTATCTTTTAGTTGGATGGAATTTGTTTTGTGAAAAATTTAGGGATTTGTTAGATTTTGAAATTTTGAGGCTTCTTAATGATCATTTTGCTTTTAATGGAGTTGATGAGGTTTGAATAAAAGTTATATGGTTTATATTTTCACTTTGAGTAGTTGAGTTGAGAAAAATAAAGTTAGGGTTTAGTTAGAAAATTTGTGATTTAAAACTTTTGATATGGAATTTGTGATATGGAATTTGCGAGATGAAATGTGTAATATAGAATTTTGTGAATTAATTCATACTCTTTGTAGGTGATTATTATGGGCAAGAATGCCACCATTGATACTTTTTTAAGAGAAAGAATAGTGAGTCGCCTCATCTACTTCTAATGTTGAATTGACAAATACGAGACTCCTATTTGAAAGTCTCCTAGAATTGAAAATAAAGAAGTAGTTAAAGAAGTTAATCTTGCTTCATTGGAAAGAGATCCTGCAATACGCCTTCTAATATGGAAATATCCTATAAATCAACAAGATGAAATTTGTCGCGCTTATCTTAAACTTAGTCCATTTCAGTGAAAGCTTCAAAATTATCCTTTTTTTGGGCCATAGAAGAATTGACGTCATTTTTGCTCTTCTTGGTTTGATTTGTATCCATCTTGGTTAGAGTATTCTCCAAGCAAAGATGCTGCATTTTGTTTGCCTTGTTATTTATTTAGTAAACCAAGTAGCAGTGGCCGTTCTAGACTAAATACATTTGTTGATGAGGGATTTAGAAACTGGAAAAAGGTTAATGATGGAGAAAATTGTGCTTTTCTACGCCATGTTGGGAAAAATGTTATCTCAACACATAAAACTGCTATGAGTTCATGTAATGATCTTATGAACCAATCTCAACATATTGAGACATTTGTTGAAAAACTTACTACTCAGGAGATTGCAACTAATCGTTTGCGACTACAAGTTTCAGTGGACGTGACAAGATGGCCTGCTCTTCAAATATGTACTTTTAGAGGCCATGATGAAAACTTAGATTCACTTAATCGAGGTAATTTTCTTGAGATGATAAGGTTTTTAGCTTCCTACAATCAAGAAGTTGCAGCGATTGTTCTAGAAAAAGCTTCTCAAAATGCATCATATAGTTCCCCTCAAATTCAAATGGAAATTCTTCATGTTTTCTCTCAAAAGGTAAAGAACACAATATGGGAAGAAATTTCCAATGCCAAGTTTTGTCTTATTGTTGATGAAGCTAGTGATGTATCTAAAAAAGAGCATATAGTTATTGTTTTGAGATACGTTGATAAAGATGGTTTTATACGAGAAAGGTTTTTTGGTCTTGTACATATGGAAGATACAAGTGCTAAGACTTTGAAACAAGAAATATTCAACACTCTTCGTCACCATAATCTTGATGTTGAAAATATTCGAGGGGAAGGCTATGATGGAGCTAGCAATATGAGAGGTGAATAGAATGGATTGTAGACTTTAATTTGTGCTGAGTGACCATATGCTTATTATGTCCATTGCTTAGCTCATTGCCTTCAACTTGCCTTGGTTGCTACATCTCATGAGGTAAAACATGTTCATCAATTTTTTGAAAAATTGAACTTTATAATTAATATTGCTACTTCTTCTTGTAAGCGTAATGATGAGTTAAGAGTTGCCCAAACCAATGAAATTGCAAGAATAATTACTATTGATGAACTCGAATCAGGAGTTGGTCTTAATCAAATTGGTACTTTGCATCGAGCTGGAGCTACTCGTTGGAGTTCTCATTACAATTCTATATGCAATTTGTTTAAAATGTTTCAAGCCACATGTGAAATTCTTGACAATATCTCTAATGAAGGAAAGACAACATCACATCATGGAGATGCCGATAATGCATACTCATCATTGACATCTTTTGATTTGCTCATCATATTGCACCTTATGAAAGAAATTATGGGTATTACTGAAGTCCTTTGTCAAGCTTTGCAACGAGAGTATCAAGATATTTCAAATGCCTTACATCTTGTTTCAACTACAAAAGAGTTACTTTAGAAATTAAGAGAGACAGGTTGGGATGCTTTCTTAGTTCATGTTCAAGAATTTTGCATAAAACATGACATTGACATTCCAGATATGAGTGCAAAATATATTGAAAGGAGAGGTCGTGCTCGAAATGAACAAGGTGATTTTTCTACTGAAAAATTTTATAGAGTAAATATCTTTTGTGCTACAATTGATTATCAACTGCAAGAATTAAATAGAAGGTTCAATGATAATGATGTTGAATTACTTCCTTTGAGCATGGCTTTAGATCCAAGAAACAAGTACAAGTCATTCAATAGTGATGACATTTACAAACTTGTTGATAAATTTTATTCTGGAGACTTCACTTCAATTAGAAAAATTGCATTTGAAGATGGAGTTACAACATTTTGAGCTCCACATTCCTAAACATCCAGATTTGATTAATTTATCAACTACATCTGAATTATGTCAAGGGCTAGCAAGAACTGGAAAGTCCATCATTTACCCTCTTATTGATAGAGTGATTAGACTTGTACTCACTCTTCCAGTTTCTACAATAATTACTGAAAGATCTTTCTATGCTATGAAGATAATCAAGAACATGCTTCAAATAGAATAGAAGACTAATTTCTTGATGATTCTTTGATTACATATATTAAAAAAGAAATTGTTTTGAGTTTTAGCACAGATTCAATTATAGATGAGTTTAACAATATGAAAACACGTAAGATAAGAATCAAGTGAAGTTATCTTAATTTCGTAATATATTTCTCTTAATTTTTTATATATTAAGTCTGTATTATATTTTCAATACTTGTATCTCGATATAATATTTCATATTCTCGCTCCGCCACTGCTTTTATGTATCATATTATCACTTTTATATCCATTATTGGGGAACACCATGTCCACGCAAATTTCCACTTCAGATCCTCCTTGTTTCCCTCCTATTCCGTGCTCATCAATCGCACAAAGATCACTTGTCTTTCTCTCTACTTTGAGATTCTTCAGAGCTCAGTGAACCACTCACAAACTAAATTTGTTGTTGTTGTTGTTGTTGTTGTTGTTGTTGTTGTTAGTTCTCAATATGTTTTGATGATGATTGGAACAATTGTAAAACCATGAAAGCCAAATCATTAAGTTTTCTCTTGCAAAAATCGAATTCCTTCTCAAGGGAAAACTCGAGTTTTGGCGCAAAACTCGAGTTTTGGCTTGTCTGAAGAAAAATTTGATCAAAGGCAAAACTGCCCGTTTTGGCAAAAACTGCCAGTTTTGAGTTTTCATGTGAACATATGAAAACTCGAGTTTTGGGGATCCAAAACTCGAGTTTTGGTCAGGCCGAGAGCCTTTGAAATTTCCAAGTTTCAAAACTCCCAGTTTTCAAAGAGCACCGCCGCTTTTGAACTATACAAAGAAATTCTAACATTTTGTGAAATAGTTCAAAACTCGAGTTTTGGGTCAAAACTCGAGTTTTGGTCTGTTGGTAGTGCACCTGATTTACAACATATGAAAACCGCCAGTTTTGGGTCAAAACCTCCAGTTTTCATTTTACACCGGTTTTCATTGAGTTTTCATTGAACATATGAAAACTCGAGTTTTGGAAGCAAAACTCGAGTTTTGGTCGAGCGAGAGCAACCAAGTTTTCAAAGTTCAAAACCGCCAGCTTTGGTTGAACACGCCGCTTTTGATATGTTCACAGTTTTCGAAGTTTTCACATGTTAAGTGAAAACTCGAGTTTTGGAAGCAAAACTCGAGTTTTGGGCAACCCGAGAGCATCGGTATTTTCCAACTTGAAAACTTCCGTTTTGATTGAAAACCTCCAGTTTTGGTGTTTTGGACTAAAACTACATTTTCACATCAATAGTCCAAAACTCGAGTTTTGGGTAAAAACTCGAGTTTTGAAGTTTTACATCAAAACTCCCATTTGAAGCATAAATCGCGATTTTCATCTCGGAAGATGAAAACTCGAGTTTTGGTGAAAACTCGAGTTTTGATCATCGGACGGAAAAACGCAGCTTGAACTTAAATTTACATTTTGATTAATGCTTCAAGTTTTAAGTTGCGGATTGGTTACATATGCTTTATATGATTCTTATCTATATTTCTAACCAATCTTAACAAGTTTGCTTATGAGTTTCAGAGGATTTGAATGTTTAATATTTGAATTATTTTGACTTATCCTCAAAGACAAAAAGCATTGGATGACAGCTGGAGTTGTGGGCTGATTTCTCACCTAATACAAAAAAATAAGCCTCCACTAGCTAAAGCAGACCTTCAACAACATGGGACGAATTTGAAGAGCCAAATACCTGAAGACTTTATTCCCAACTGAAGATTTCAAATCTGCAAAAGTCTCCAACAGCTATATTCAAACAGCAAACTTATGCAACAGCTAGATTCATGAAGCAACACCCATAACAGCTATATTTTCGAATGGGTTGAAGCCTCAACGGATCTATAACGTTCACAAGCTTCAAATCACTATAAATACATGAAGATTTGAAGTTGGACAAAAGAGAAGACAATCACAAAGCCTACATGAATTTATCGGTCTTTTCTCTGTTTTATCATTTGATTGTATCTTTGATACATTGAGCTTCAGTGCTTATCATATCTACTCTTAGAGAGAGTTTATTTCCGTGTATATCATTCATTGTAATAATCTCAAGTCAGGTGACTTAGAGATTGGGAAAATCAGAGTACAACTTGTAAGGGGGAGTGTGTCCAGGTTGGGAGCATCCTTCGTTTACAGAGTGGGTATCTGATTACAGAGTACAGCTTGTAAGGGGGAGTGTGTCCAGGTTGGGAGCATCCTTCGTTTACAGAGTGTGTATCTGTTGTTAGCAATTACAGCTTGTAAGGGGGAGTGAGTCCTAGAGTGAGGAGCATCCTTCGTTTACAAAGTGTGTAATTGTTCTTGAGTGATAGTGGAAAATCCCGAGTTATCGGGACCGGACGTAGGTCAAGGAGTTAGACCGAACCAGTATAAATCTTCGTGTCAAGTTCTTCTTCTCTATCTCCACTTTGCCTTGATATTATCTCGTTGTGTGGGTGATCCGAAAAGAATTTTAAAATCCCCAATTCACCCCCCTCTTGGTGATTTCCTTCACTTTCATTTGGTATCGAGCATTGGTTATCTATTTGAAGGATTAACATCCTAGATCAAAGATCCAATGGAAGGAATTCTACCCGAAGGAGCTGCAATCAACACCACCAGGTTTCAATGGAAATTATTATTCCTACTCGGAAGGCAAAGTTCGAGTAGTCTATATAATGGCATCTGAATATGGTTTGTGGAGAGTATTCGAAAGAGGAAATTATGTTCCATCCTTAGTTGAAGATGGAGTTAGAACTCCTAAGCTTGAAGAAGAGTTTAATGAGAATGACAGATGGCAAGTCACTCTCAACATGAAAGCCATCCACATGCTTTGCAAAGTGCTCTTAGCCAACAAGAGTATTTTCGAATTTGCACTTTGCCATCTGCTAAAGCTATGTGGGATGCTCTTGAAATAGCCTATGAAGGAACAGCTGGAGTCAAAGAAAATCGAGTTAACACTCTCATGACTGAATATGATTTATTTCGTATGAAGTCTGGAGAATCCATTGGCGAATTCCAGCTAAGGTTTACTCATTTGGTTAACCAACTTGCTGCCTTGGGCAAAGTCTATGATCAATCTGTCCAAGTGAGGAAAATTCTGAATATCCTCACTAAAGATTGGGAAGCCAAAGTCACAAAGAATCGAAGAAGCCCGTGGAGAATCAATGCAATCGTAGCTGCTCTATTCGGAAGCTTATCGAATATGAAGGCAAGCTCAAATTCAAGAAGGGCCTGAATGAAATTCATGACAATAAAAGCAAAGGTATTGTTTTGAATGCTGTGAAAGAGAAACCCAATGAGGAAGATGAAGATGATGAAGAGATGGCCATGTTTGTGCGAAAATTCAAGAAACTCTATAAGAGAGATCAAGGCTTTAGAGACAGATTTCGAGAAAGAACTTCAAGCAACGAACAAGATCAAATCTTTTGCTACGAGTGTGGAAAGCCGGGTCATATCAAGCCTGAATGCCCTCAGCTGAGAGCTGAAGAAAAGGAGAGGAAGGCAAGATCCAACCACCTCAAGAAGAAAGCTTATATATCTGCCATATGGGGAGATGATTCTTCAGATGAAGAAAGAGATGAGGAAGAAGTAGCAAATTTTTGTCTAGTTGCTGAAGAACAATCTGAAAATAACAATGAGGTAAGTGATACTTGAACCTTCCTATGATGAATTATTTTCTGAATACAATGAACTATATTCTGAATTTAGAAAACTAGCAAAAGAGTTCATTGCATCCAAGAAGAAAATTAAATTATTGGAAGAACAAGTTCAGTGTTTCTTCTTCGGTTTACGTTTCGAAAATATTTCTGAAAACATTCCTGAAAATGATTGCAAAAGATTTCAGAAAAGATTTGTGACAATTGCTGTGTTTTAGAGAAAAGAAATTTATATCTTACAAAAACTCTTGAGAAATTCACTAGAGGTAGTGAAATGCTCAAAGTGATTTTAAAACAGCAAAGGTTTACAAATGACAAATCGAGATTGGTTATAAACCTGATTTTGATAAGAAGAAAGGGAAGAAGAAACATGGACAAAAATCTTATTTGAATTACTTTCGTAAATCTGTTCATAGTTCAAATCCCTTTGCACATTGTAACTATTGTAACCGTAAAGGTCACAATACTTCATCATGCTTTCATAGGAAAGATAAGGAGAAATAAACCCGTAGGCAATTATCAATGGGTACCAAAGGGAACTTATGTTTTCTCTAAGGTTCAAACTAACCCAGAAGGACCCAAGCATAAATGGGTACCAAGATGTCCATCTGTTGGTTTGTTTGTGCAGGTTAATTCTAAGAGTAATGGACATAAAGGGATTAAGAATAAGAGAATCCCTTATGCACCAAAAAGGAGATCCTCTCAAGTATCAAATGGGAGATACTTGAAACCTGTATCCTTTGTGAAGACTTTGCAGACACCAAAGAGACATTGGGTTTGCAAAGCCAATCCTCCAAGTACCTAAGGCAAAAGGTACACAATGGTAAAACCTCCCGTGTCTTGCTATTAGTAACAATCTTTAAGGTTTTACGCATTGGATATTAGGAATGAACATTGAAAACGATTTTTAAAATTGAAAATCTATTTGACAGATTTATTTATATATTGTTTACAATGTTCAGTAGCTTAACTCTTTATGCATGCATAATGATTTGAAAAAATTTATCTTTTATGCATAAAGCTATGTTTATTTCATTATGCTCAATTTTCATTATCTGAATGTACTCTTGGAGCATATGAATATTGTTCCTACAAGCTAACAACGATTGGATCCAAACGAGATTGGATACCAAGAGAGGAAAAGCTCATATACAGCATTGTAGGATCAAGGAATGCTTTCCAAAAGAGCATTTTCAACTCTTGAGAAAGCAGAAGGTGCAATGGCTGATGTTGATGGTGAATTTGCATTAATACATCTCAGCCAATTCTGCTACAACAAGGACAAGAGGAATTACGGTGATATCTATCCTTACCCTATATTGTGCTTATGTGAAATTCATATTTGGGTATTGAATACTTGTCCAATGATGCATCCCATTAAGCAATCAATCATTTATGTCTTTCAAAATGTTTTTCAAATTGCTAATGGATCACAAGTGAATATGTGCATAATTTTCTCGAGTTTAAGATTTCTCGAAATGCACAATTCAAAAACTTGTTTTTGAATTACAATTCATTCTCGTGTTTGGAAAATGCATTCCAATGTTTTGAAAATATGCATGTTTTGATTACATTCAAATGATTTTTCAAATTGGAATTTAATGTGCATTGATTTTCTGAACATAACTTCAAAGATGAGTTTTTCATATCAACATCTCAATTTTATGAAGCATTATCATGATTTGAAAGAAAATTTGAGATATTGAAAACTATATGCATAGTTTATGAAAAGCTCATATCAATGACATATTTTTCTACATGAATGTATTTACAAATTGTCATTGAAAGATGTTTTTCTTGGTATCACTTATTTGCTTATCTATATGTTTAGTGCTATGAATCAATTAGACAAAATTATTTGTGATACACTCCATGCTTGAATATAGCATACTCATCTAGAAGCAATTCAGTTTTATAAGAAGAAAATTTGGAAATGGTCAATCCCAAAGAATTGTGAATTGCCTCCACTTAATGTTAGTTATGAGTTTTGATGATCACTAACTTAAGCATTGGAGAATCTAGATGTGCTTGTATGCAGGATGTTTATCTTGTTTAAATTCTCTGAAATCCTGCTGAAGTTTGCTGTCAAGAGGAGCAAACTCGAGCCTGACAGGATGAACTCGAGCTCGAGACATTCAGAAAGAATCCTGACTTGTGCAGCAACTCGAAGCCTGAAATTTAACATTCGAGTTTTTTGTCAAAGAGCGAAAACTCGAGTTTTGAGACAAAACTCGAGTTTTGGGCCTTGCGATGTCGGGGTCAGAAAATGAGCAGAGTTTTCAAACAGATGAAAACTCGAGTTTTGGACGAAAACTCGAGTTTTGCACTCAGAAGGTCAAAGGTTCTCAGTACACCATTGACGTCCAGGTTAGTAACCAAAGAGTCATCAAAACTCGAGGTTTGTAGTGAAAACTCGAGTTTTGGAATGTCTATATATATATGCTTGCTTGTGTTCTTCAAAACCGTTCTCATAACTGCCGGTTTTGCCCTAAACGCTCGGTCTTCCCTCTCTTATTCTCTCAATCTCCGACGAAAACCCATGTCAGAAATTTGAAAATGTCTGCGAAATCAACTCAACCTACTCAATCCGACATTAATCCACAGACAGAAAGATCCCACTCACAATCATCTCCTCCTTCTCAGCCTCCCAAACGTCCACCAAGAACAAAATCAATTCCGAGTAAGCTACATGATGGGATAGATCGATCAATTCAGGGAATAAGGGGCGAAATTCCAGACAAAACCCCAAAGGCAACTTCTGCAACTCCATCCAAGTCGAAAGGAGTATCTTTTCAAGACCCAGTGGTCACACCTTCAAAGAAACGAAAGGAAACACATCCTGAGTCAGAACCAGTGGTCACAGGAAAGAAGAAACCAAGGACGAAAAGAGCCTCAAACTATGAGCCCGAAAAGACTTCTAAGAAGAAGAAGAAAGCTTCGCACACGTACTGAGGAAACTGCAAGAGGTGAACCTTCTAGACCCGAAGATCAACCCGAGCGGACTCCTTCCGTCATGGCCAATGCTATAGTCGACATTTATAGTAATCCCTCTCGCTCCTAAAGACTTTATCATTGCCACTGATGGTTTGACTCCTAATGAGAATGCTAAGTTCAAAGAAACTTATGCTAAGAGGGAATTTTGTGCTGTGGTGGCCATAGATTTCGAACAATTGCAGAGAGAATGCAATTTAAATATACGTCCCTGGGTGAATTTTTATGAAAACTTTGTTTCTATATCTGCTCCATACTCTCCAAACCTTGTTCGTTTGTTCTATTTTAATATGGAGTATGACAATGTCTTGGACTCAAATGGTGATCTAGTGGAAGAAAGAGTAACTACTTCTGTTAGAGGTACTAGGATCACTCTATCTGCCTCAATCCTAAACACTATTCTGAAATTGGATCAGTATCCTATTCATAATGTCAAATATAGCAATAGAGAGATATGGTCTGTGCTTAGGCCAAATGAACCATTTCCTGAAGATCAGTCTGAGTTATTAACCTTCAAACCAAGCTCTATGTCTGCTATAAAAAGAGTCCTGTGGTACATTTTCTCTAGGAACTTTGTTCAGAAGGGTGGCAACTTCACCCATTTTGCTCAAAAAGACTATCCCTTGTTCACCACATTTGTAAAGCAAACTCCCTTCAACCTTGGTCATCATATCTTTCAGGAAATGATCAAGTTCAAGTTTCCTACCAGAAAACTCTCCCACATGCCTTTCCCTTCATTAATTTCAGTCATCCTGTTTTATTTCAAGATATGGTATGTTGGGTCAGCTGAAACCTTAAAATATCCTCCATTCTTTGGTAAGACCCAGCTGAATCTGATGAATTTAACATTTGAGGGTGAAGGTTCAGGACAATCTCAAGCTCCAAATAGAACCCAATCTCGAGCTCCTAGCAGATCTCAATCAAGAGCTCCTCAAACTCCTGCTCAATCTCAGAATCAGGAAGCCCAATCTGCTCCACCTCCTCCTTTCACATTTCCATCAGATTTTGATACTCGTGTGAAGGAAATTGTGGATTCTGCCCTTGCAGCCATGACCATGAGAATTGAGTTTGAAATTGGAAAATTAAGGGCTGATCATACTAAGGGAATCAATAATCTGGTAGAAGTTCAGGATGCAATGAAGGAAGATTTGGTTGGAATCAGTGGAGAGAATGATAAGCTGACAGAGTTAGTTGAAGACCATGATCTCAGGCTTACTACTCTGAGTATCTCCAACTCCAACCTACATGACAAGATGGATAAGTTGTTGAAGCATTTCAACATTGAATCTTCTTCAACTTTTGGAACGACTTCTCTCCTAAACCCTCGGACCGGCTCGGATCCTCCCCACCAAAACCTCGGGATTCGGTACCTTCACCTAAACCAGCCACTCCTACTTCTGACTCTCTAGCCATTGTCCTATATAACCCTCAGTCACATCCAGCTACTCCTCTTGTTGATCCTCTTTTTGAAGATGACAAAGGGGGAGAAGATCAGAGCTAGAGAAAGGCAGAATTTGAGTTATGAGGGGTCTTTGAAGAACTTTGATTTTGATGTCTTTGATGTTGCTGACAATGTTTTAGTGTTTGTGTTAGTATTTGTATTTGTATTTCAGTACTGAACTTTCTGAATTTAGCTTAATTGTTCAGGTTAATTTATGTTTCTGTTGTGTAACTGTGTTTTTCATTCTCTTATGTTTTAGAAAAAGCAATTTCATTTTGATATAAAGATTTCAAAACATTTCATCTGTCTATCATATGTCGACCTCGGAAATTCAATGATCAAAGATTTCTAATGTTCATTCATTTTTCAAAATTCTTCAAATTCTTGAAAGATTGTTTTACAAGTGTTGTCATCATCAAAAAGGGGGAGAATGTTAGTTCTCAATATGTTTTGATGATGATTGGAACAATTGTAAAACCATGAAAGCCAAATCATTAAGTTTTCTCTTGCAAAAATCGAATTCCTTACTGTCAAGGGAAAACTCGAGTTTTGGCGCAAAACTCAAGTTTTGGCTTGTCTGAAGAAAAATTTGATCAAAGGCAAAACCGCCGTTTTGGCAAAAACGCGGTTTTGAGTTTTCATGTGAACATATGAAAACTCGAGTTTTGGGGATCCAAAACTCGAGTTTTGGTCTGGCCGAGAGCCTTTGAAATTTCCAAGTTTCAAAACTCCCAGTTTTCAAAGAGCACCGCCAGTTTTGAACTATACAAAGAAATTCTAACATTTTGTGAAATAGTTCAAAACTCGAGTTTTGGGTCAAAACTCGAGTTTTGGTCTGTTGGTAGTGCACTGATTTACAACATATGAAAACCGCCGAGTTTTGGGTCAAAACCTCCGTTTTCATTTTACACTTTGGTTTTCATTGAGTTTTCATTGAACATATGAAAACTTCGAGTTTTGGAAGCAAAACTCGAGTTTTGGTCGAGCGAGAGCAACCAAGTTTTCAAAGTTCAAAACCGCGTTTTGGTTGAACACCGCCGGTTTTGATATGTTCACAGGTTTTTCGAAGTTTTCACATGTTAAGTGAAAACTCGAGTTTTGGAAGCAAAACTCGAGTTTTGGGCAACCCGAGAGCATCGGTATTTTCCAACTTGAAAACTTCCGGTTTTGATTGAAAACCTCCGGTTTTGGTGTTTTGGACTAAAACTACATTTTCACATCAATAGTCCAAAACTCGAGTTTTGGGTAAAAACTCGAGTTTTGAAGTTTTACATCAAAACTCCCATTTGAAGCATAAATCGCGATTTTCATCTCGGAAGATGAAAACTCGAGTTTTGGTGAAAACTCGAGTTTTGATCATCGGAGACGGAAAAACGCAGTTGAACTTAAATTTACACATTTTGATTAATGCTTCAAGTTTTAAGTTGCGGATTGGTTACATATGCTTTATATGATTCTTATCTATATTTCTAACCAATCTTAACAAGTTTGCTTATGAGTTTTCGAGGATTTGAATGTTTAATATTTGAATTATTTTGACTTATCCTCAAAGACAAAAAGCATTGGATGACAATGGAGTTGTGGGCTGATTTCTCACCTAATACAAAACAACTAAGCCTCCACTAGCTAAAGCGGACCTTGAACATGGGGCCAATTTGAAGAGCCAAATACACAAGACTTTATTCCCAACCGAAGATTTCAAATCTGCAAAAGTCTCCAACAACTATATTCAAACGACAAACTTATGCAACTAGATTCATGAAGCAACACCCATAACAGCTATATTTTCGAATGGGTTGAAGCCTCAACGGATCTATAACGTTCACAAGCTTCAAATCACTATAAATACATGAAGATTTGAAGTTGGACAGAGAGAAGACAATCACGAAAGCCTACACGAATTTATCGGTCTTTTCTGTTTTATCATTTGATTGTATCTTTGATACATTGAGCTTCGATGTGCTTATCATATCTACTCTTAGAGAGAGTTTATTTCCGTGTATATCATTCATTGTAATAATCTCAAGTCAGGTGACTTAGAGATTGGGAAAATCAGAGTACAACTTGTAAGGGGGAGTGTGTCCTAGGTTGGGAGCATCCTTCGTTTACAGAGGGTGTATCTGATTACAGAGTACAACTTGTAAGGGGGAGTGTGTCCAGGTTGGGAGCATCCTTCGTTTACGAGTGTGTATCTGTTGTTAGCAATTACGCCTTGTAAGGGGAGTGAGTCCTAGAGTGAGGAGCATCCTTCGTTTACAAAGTGTGTAATTGTTCTTGAGTGATAGTGGAAAATCCCGAGTTCGGGACCGGACGTAGGTCAAGGAGTTAGACCGAACCGATAAATCTTACTCGTGTCAAGCTCTTCTTCTCTATCTCCACTTTGTCTTGATATTATCTTTGTGTGGGTGATCCGAAAAGAATTTTAAAATCCCCAATTCACCCCCCCTCACCCCCCCTCTTGGTGATTTCCTTTCACCCCCCTCTTGGTGATTTCCTTCACTTTCGTAGTTGTTGTTGTTGTTGTTGTTGTTGTTGTTGTTGTTGTTGTTGTTGTGGGTGATCCGAAAAGAATTTTAAAATCCCCAATTCACCCCCTCACCCCCCCCCGGGGTGATCCGAAAAGAATTTTAAAATCCCCAATTCACCCCCCTCACCCCCCTCTTGGTGATTTCCTTTCACCCCGTTGTTGTTGTTGTTGTTGTTGTTGTTGTTGTTGTTGTTGTTGTTGTTGTTGTTGTTGTTGTGGTTGTGCTTGTTGTTGTTATGGTTGTAGTTGTCGTTGTTGTGGTTGAGGTTATTGTTGTTGTGGTTGTTGTTGCTACTGTTGTTGGTGTGGTTGTTGTTGTTGTTGTTGTTGTTGTTGTTGTTGTTAAACCTTATTCAAGAATAAACCTTATTCAAGAGAAATACATCTTCAAATTTCCTTTTCTTCAAATTTCCTTTTAATGTTGTTGTTGTTGTTGTTGTTGTTGTTGAAATAAACCTTATTCAAGAGAAATACATCTTCAAATTTCCTTTTCTTCAAATTTCCTTTTAATTGAACGATTTTAACTTCAGTCCGTTATGAATGACGATTCTTTGATTATTGTTGTTCTTCAAATTTCCTTTTCTTCAAATTTCCTTTTAATTGAACGATTTTAACTTTCGGTCCGTTATGAATGACGATTCTTCAAATTTCCTTTTAATGTTGTTGTTGTTGTTGTTGTTGTTGTTGTTGTTGTTGTTGTTGTTGTTGTTGTTGTTGAAATAAACCTTATTCAAGAGAAATACATATTCAAATTTCCTTTTCTTCAAATTTCCTTTTAATTGAACGATTTTAACTCGTGTCCG
This sequence comes from Acacia acuminata, assembly GCA_019022655.1. Lineage (NCBI taxonomy): Eukaryota > Viridiplantae > Streptophyta > Magnoliopsida > Fabales > Fabaceae > Acacia > Acacia acuminata. The sequence continues at coordinate 1,409,699 of JAFJYI010000049.1, read as the reverse complement.
TTATGAATGACGATTCTTTGATTATTGTTGTTCTTCAAATTTCCTTTTAATTGAACGATTTTAACTCAGGTCCGTTATGAATGACGATTCTTTGATTATTGTTGTTGTTGTTGTTGTTGTTGTTGTTGTTGTTGTTGTTGTTGTTGTTGTTGTTGTTTCAGTCCGTTATGAATGACGATTCTTTGATTATTGTTGTTGTTGTTGTTGTTGTTTCAGTCCGTTATGAATGACGATTCTTTGATTATTGTTGTTGTTGTTGTTGTTGTTGTTGTTGTTGTTGTTGTGGTCGTCGTCGTCGTCGTCGTCGTCGTCGTCGTCGTCGTCGTCGTCGTCGTCGTCGTCGTCGTCGTCGCCGCCCGCGTCGTCGTCGTCGTCGATTATTTAGATCCGTTATGAATGACAATTCCATGATCATGGGTTTGTCCGTATTCTGTGTTTCTTTCCGAAGTATTTAGACTTTGAATCTCAGTTTTGTTGTTTTTTTTTGGTTCAATTCCTAGTGATGACTCTTGGATTATTATTATTATTATTATTATTATTATTATTATTATTATTATTATTATTATTATTATTATTATATGATTTTTTTCCTTATAAAAAAATTAAGCCTGCCCAGTTAGCATTGCAAAATAACCACTTAGTTCGTCGTCGATTATTTAGATCCGTTATGAATGACAATTCCATGATCATGGGTTTGTCCGTATTCTGTGTTTCTTTCCGAAGTATTTAGACTTTGAATCTCAGTTTTGTTGTTTTTTTTTGGTTCAATTCCTAGTGATGACTCTTGGATTATTATTATTATTATTATTATTATTATTATTATTATTATTATTATTATATGATTTTTTTTCCTTATAAAAAAATTAAGCCTGCCCAGTTAGCATTGCAAAATAACCACTTAGTTTTGCTTCATCAGCATTTTTCTTTATTAACATTAACTGTATTAAATTTTTAGGTCCGAAAATATACTTTATAAACTTAAGGATTAAATGAAAACTTCATGTAGACATTAAAGACCAAAAATATGCTTTGGCCAATTTAAAATAGAGATAATCTTATAACTATCACTTCTTATAAAAATGAATTTATCATTTAAAAATCACAAATGAAAAAAATTTAGATTTAGACTGTTTAGATTAAATGTAAACAGCTGAGATTTCATCACAATAATAAGAAATTAGGTCCTCGTACATCAAATCCCAAGGTTCAGTAGTTATATATTGTCATTTTCTAATTAAGTTTTTTTGGGGGAAAAACTATTAAGTTTAAATGTTAGTATTTATTTATTTATTTTTGAAGCCCAAATGTTAGTATTTTGCTGGTAAGTTAACGGGTTCTGAGCGTGGGCGCCCAAGCAGCTCCGCCATTAAAATTCATAAAATGGGCTGTAAGATTCAAGCTCAATGTTTTCTGGACGACCTTTTCATATTTGGGCTTCAAAATATTCTTTCATATGTTCGGGCAAGAATGATGGGATTTTATTGCGAATTCTCTTAGATTTGTTTTGGATTTTTTTTTTTAAAAAAACAAATACATTCAAAATTCAATCTTCATAAAATTCGGGCCTAATTTGAATTTTGGAGCATTTAAATATATTAAGGTCTGGTGTTCATTCTATTTCCTAGCTATGATCAGGTCGCTAAGGCTTGATTTGGATGGGACGAACATGAGAAGAAAAAAAAAATTAAAAAAAAAAAATACTAATAGGGAAAACTTAAAAAAGAAAAAGAAAAAAAAAAAAAAAAAAACTTAACTTACCACTTCTATAAATCTCAGGTAATATCTATATTTAATCAGTAATCATTGAAAAAAAAAAATTAGAAAACTTGTTAATAACTTACTTCTTCTATAAATGATTTATTCTTACAATTAATCTTTGATTTTGACCAGAAAGATAAAAGAATCGATGTTACGTTGCTTATTAAATTTTTAGGATATGATCAGTAGTAAAGGTGAGAGACAGCTCAATGAATCTGATCTGTAGACAGCCTGATAATTTTAAGGGTATGAATGAATAGATTGAGAACTTTGGAGGGAAAGTGAGAAGTGAAGAATAATCCAACAACATAAATGAAGCAGTCGTTTCCCGGAAAGGAGGAGTCAGCTAGGTTAGGGTTGGGACTTAACTGGGAGACTTAAGGGACTAGTGAGAGTGAGTCCACACTTAATAAACCATAACTTTGGACTTAGTGAACCAGCCAGCTGTTTGTTTGCCTTCATCTCTCTAGATGCCACAATGTCCTTATATATATTTCTAGGTTTTTGTATTCCGCAAAGGAATTCTAAAAATACCATAGTTGGAGGTAGTGGTGGAGCCAGGATTCTAAGTTTGTGGGTGTACAATTAATGGGGAGTCGGGGTTCGGGGCGCCCACCCCATTTTTTATTTTATTATTTATTATTTTATATTTTAAGGAAAATTTTAAATGCATTAAAAAATATTGTTGATTATAAGATTGTCATCCTTCTAAATAATTTAAACTCATGGGAGCTTAATAGATTCCAAAGCCAAAAATACAAAATCCTCAATAGTTCATAGTTGATACAAATTTCTGTCCACAACTGACAAATTTCAAGAAAATCTCAAAGCATCTCACTCTGAAGTACTCAAGAATTCACCACTTTCTTTGGATGTCAATCATGTAAAGATATACTAGATTGCACTATACTGGCTCTAAATCCTTACAGTAATCAAAATAAGGCAATTTCAAATGAACCTTACAGCCAAATGCACAAGTTATAGCCATATCTTTGCTTCTAAATGACATTACTTAAACTAAAGGTTAAGAGCACTAGCAAGCGGGCGATCATGTCACTCTTTGTTTTTATGGCTGTTACATTATGGATAGTGGGCACTGAGGCACCTAAAGCATGATACTTTAAGTCAAAAAATTGTGATACCTCGAATTCTTAGAGTAAATGTGAACTTACTAGGTTATTAATACAAGAGATTGTTTTACTATTGGCCAAGGGCAAAGAAAGGAGCAAGATATTAAACAACCACCAAATCAATTCAGGCTGTGAAAAGAAAACGCGTTGGGAAGGCATGTTGGGAAGGCATGGAAATGTTGGGAAGGCATGGAACAAATTGGGGTGGCTCGATGGATTGGGGGATTAAATAAAAAGACAGGCATGTTGGGAAGGCATGGAACAAATTGGGGTGGCTCGATGGATTGGGGGATTAAATAAATAAAAGCTCGATGGATTGGGGGATTAAATAAATAAAAAGAATACTGTCTGGCTCAGGTTCGAACTGGGGACCTTTGTTGTGAAAGACCGGCGTGATAACCAACTACACTACTCAAGAAGTTGTTATAAAATTCCCTCACAATATATATATATATATATATATATATATTTTAAAAACTTTGTGGGTTCATTTATCCACATAGGCACTAGTGTGGCTCCGTCATTGATTGGAGGCAAAGGATTGAATCCATACCACAACATAAAGCGTCTCATCATATGACTTTCACATGAAGTTGCTTCTTTATCCATTTATCTATCTATACACACACACACACACACCTAATCCAATTACCCAAAGCTTTCTTCTTCATCATCACTCTTCTCTCTGCTCTCTCTGGCCCTCTTGATGAACAAACAGACCATATTTGTCCAAAAGCTTTAAGTGTCTGAATGGCTACTTCACTCACGTGAGTATTCACATTCAGATTTCCTTTTGGTTTAATTTCAGGATTATTCGTGTGTTGAATCATGTATGAGATTGTATTTGGATTTTTTCACATTATTCACTCGCTATTCTTCATATACACGTTCCTTATCAAATTTCGTTTGCAGCCTCAAGTGTTTAGGCTATCACATTATTGTATCTTGGATTTCAATCATACTCCTCCATTCTTTAATATAAGACATATTAAATTAATTTTATTAGATTAAAAAAATTAGTAAATATAACATGTATTGTTTTAAAAAACCTAACTATCTTTCTTAATTCGCTTATTCTCCCTCCTCTTTAATTATTATTGAGGAAGCATCAATAGAAATAAATTAGAAAAAAATTGACATAATAACTCAGATATTTAAGGATTATTAATAATAAAAAATTAAATTATACTACCTCCGGTCCTAATTATAAGACCTAGTTGACTTTCTTTGGAGAGATTAAGGAAGCTAAATAAGTTACTTAATCATTTCATATGTTGTGTATCCTTAGATTATATATTAGTTTATTTGTTAAATAATTAGTTTGAAGAAAAAAATAAAATTAAGAATACTCTAAAGTAATTTAATTAGCTTCCTTAATCTCTCCAAAAAAAGTCAAACTGCGCCTTATAATTAGGGACCGGATGGAGTAATATTATAATATATTATGTATCTACTATTTATTGTAATTGGGTGTCGAGTAAAGGTTGTAACGGATAGTCAAAGTCCCTTAGATTCTGCTTCGAATCCAAACTAAGGTGTGATTTTTATTTTTGCCTCAGCTCAACAAAATTACCAAAATACCCTCATAGGTGTCAAAAAAAAAAAAAAAAAAAAAAAAAAAAAAAAAAAAAAAAAAAAAAGACAACATTAGCTGCATCGCCGAAACAGAGTCAGAGAGTGTAGAAGCTTGCCTGAGATTTGAAGCCCAAATCCCTTGTTTCTTCTTCTCCATCGACAAATACAAGAATGAGAGAAGAGGTGAGAATCTCTGGAAGTTTCATGATCATGTTCGACTTTTCTTTATTCAGCGTCATCATTCTTCAATCTTCTCTATCATTCTCCTCTGTTTTTCTGGTCTGTCGTCGAGGTGCTAGTGCTTGTCAGCCAAAGCTTCTTCCATCGTCCTCTATTCTCCTTGTTGGCATCACTGTGAGTAGTTGTGTGTTTATTTTCTTCTTCCTCAGTTTTGGGACGCTGCTGTGTATGGGTGTGGGTGAAGAATCGTCTTCCATTCTTCCGTCTTCTCTTGTGTGGAGGTGAAGTGGGGTCTTTAGGACTCCTTCCTAGTTGCTCTGCTGGCCACGAGTATAAAAAAGGATGGAGTTTGAGTACTGTACTTGAAGTAGGCCAGGATTCTCTACATACATATGTACGTGCATTATATATATATATATATATTCATTCCGTGTTATTTAAAGGAGGAAAAAGGAAAAGAAGGACTCAAATTGCATTACTATATTATAAGCTGGGAAATCTACCCTGTTTTCCAGAGATTGGTGATTGTTGTGTGTGAGGCAACTTGTGTTTGAGACTTTAAGAAAGAGAAAATTAAAATAAAAGACATAGATAAAATAATATTTAATTAGAAAGATCATAAAAATTATAATTATTAAGGAGGACTAAATAAAGTTAAATGTACTAAATTACCTTTCAAATTCTTAGTTGCTTCCCAAGACAAAAAACAAAGAACAAAGTGTTTTCTTCCTTCATGTGACAAGGACCAAATGTTAAAATATAAATATAAAAATATTAAGTTGCACTTAAAACTACTTCCCTCAAAACAACAAAAACTCAAATGCCTTTTTCCCTCCCTATTGAAGAATTGGAGCAGCCGTTGCCGCCATGATCTTCATTACCCCAGTAAACATCTATTATTGTGATTGTCGCTTGCCTTCTATTAATGATGAAACATTCTAAAACAAAAGAAAATATATCACTAAAGAACAATGGTATCAACAGTCAGAGGATGAGCGATTGTACCAATGGAAGAAGAAACATGAGCAGGAGCTTGCTGCAACGCGGAGTTTACGGGTAATAATACAACTGCTCATTATTTGCAAGGTATACTAGGATATGTGATATGGAAGGACCTAAAAGTCTATGAAAATGGCAACGACAGAGAAGAAGGTGGTGGGACCAATAAATTGTTCACGGGAGAAAAGAAGGCCCTTTGTTCTTTATTTCCTGCTTTGGGGAAGCAACTGAGAATTTGAAAGGCAATTCAGTTTTTTAAACTTATTTGGTCCTCTTTAATAATTACAATTTTTATGGTCATTCTAATTATATTATTTTATCTAGGTCCTTTGTTTTAATTTTTCCAAAAAATAATATTATATACATATATAATAAAAAAAATATTTGGTGGGAGCGTAAAAATTCTGATTCTGATTTTATTTTTAAAATTATATATTCAATCTTCATAAAACTTTGATCTAATATTGTTTTCAGATCATTCATAGACAATGTTGGCAGCGCATGAAAAATCCTGGGTTAAAAATGGAAATTCATTGTTGAATTAGTGTAAGTGTGTAACCATTATTGTAAAAAATTAGTGTAAAAGCGTAAAAACCTACGTTTTTACTAGGGTCATACTTGCTGAAACGCAAGTAAAACCTATCTTGAGCAAAAACTGGAAGAAACACCACGCAAACATGTAAAAACGTAAGTTTTTTCAATTTCTACCATTTTTACTTAAAACGAAAAAGAATGAAAAGTTTTTTTTTTTAATTCAAAAAAACGATGAAGCTAATGAACAAGTCTTGAAAATCTATTTCAATCCCTTTCTTTTCTACATGATCTAGAATAGTAAAGAGGCCCTTTTCTACTTTCTGGCAAAAAATAATGGATAAAAATATTATGAAACCTTCTTATATTTTTTCTTTGCTTAATTCTTACAGTCATCTATATGTATAATCTTTAATCTACTTAAACTAAAATAGTCTATTAATTTGCTACTCATTCCTTTCCTTTTTCATCGGGTTTATTATATTATTTTTAGTATATATCTGTTCTCATTTGGTTTTTAAGAAGCTAACTACGAGACAAATTAAATTTAAATAAAAGAAAGAAGGATAAAAAACAAATAGGATAGAGAGTTTATGTTCTAGCATTTTTTTTTATTTATTTTTTCCGTTGTATCTCTCTTTTAGTATGAATCTCGCTTACATTTTAAGAAGTTAATTGCGAAATAAAGTTAGATAAAAGAAAGAGGGAAAAAAATAGATAAGATCCATGAAAAATTGATAATTCTATGTGAAGAAATCACCCCAAAATTTTATTCTTTTGATGTTTTTGGATTTATGTTTTGTATAGTTATATAACTTATATCTTTAAAATATGAAATTGTTCATTGAATTTTGTGTGTGTATATTGAGCTTTGACCTTAAATAATAGAAAGTAGAAACTGTACGTTTCGTGTTATTTATACAATTTACATTTCTATCACCATGTTCTGGTGTAGAACACAGATGTCCAGCTAAGGGCTGGTACTTTGATCTTGGATAACAGGGCTCTGCCTGAATATCTATGGAGGAGATAATCAGGAGAGCGTGGGATCACTGTACACAACAAAGGGGTGGTGTGTGTGCACAGTGAGACTGTATGTAAATAGTCTGAGTTAGAATGTGTGCACCTGGTTACCTGACTGTATTTATAGAGGTGTCGGGCGGATATCTCGGCACAGTGGGGCTCACAATATCCGGGCCGCGCTATCTCTGGGGCGAGTGTCTCGGAATGCCGTTACGATATGGGTAGATCGTGCCTAGCCAGGATTTCGGATCTCACCCCATGATTAGCAGATCATACCTCCTGGTTCCGTTTGGGCCGCGCCATGGACTTGGGCTTTTGGGCCGGTCCGTAACACACCCCTTCCGTGTCTAAGTAGAAACTTGATTTTGATAACATTGAGTATAACCCATTCCCACAACGACAATAGTGACCGTGCGGTTGCGTTTCAGTGTTAAAAGAGAATTCACCTTTTAAGATTATTGACTTTCCAATATGGAAGGAAGAAAGCATGGAATCCAGTTTTCACTGACGTAAGCATTCAAGGATGTTCATTTAGTGCTTGTACCTGTTTCATTTTTAGTACTATTATTAAATTATGAAATTTTATTTTTTAACACCACATACAAGTCCATATAATTCTCTTCTATTGGCATCGATAGCTTCTATATAAGAGTTAATAATACTGACACTAAAAGAATATTTTTAGGAGATAAAAAGGTTAAATTATTAAAAACCAAGAAAATTAATATATATCTGGAAAATGATTTTGCCTGAAAAAATCATGGATGTTGTTTGTTAAATTTTAGAATATCATCAGTAGTAAAGGGGAGAGCTGCTCAATGAATCCGAGCTGGAGACTGCCTCTAAAGAGTTTTATTCAAAAATAGGGTTTTGATTACTCGAGACAGAAACAAACCACATTTTTTCCCAGCTATGATCGGAGTCAAACCCATTTAGTTCAAAAAAAGGGCTAGAAAGGAAACGAATGAAAAATATTTTGCCACAAAGGTGTAATTGGTTTGCACTTGAAAATAAAATGGGTTAATGGAAAAAATTGTTTTGTTTCAATAAAATGAGCCAAAATACCTTTTGCCCCTGGAATAAAATTATTATTTAAATGTTCATAGATCCACACACACACTCATATTTTTATATCACATCCAAAGTCACATCAAGGGGCTTGTTGGTGATAGGTTTTCTAAAGAATACCAGACTAAGATATGAAGAATAAAATAGTATACAATGTCTTTAAAGCGGCCAACACTTTCCTTTATGGTGCAATTTGGATGGACATATGAATTTCTTGAAGGATATAATGAAAACCTTTAGATATGGATTGCACTCCTAACACTCAAGTCAAAACAACAATGTCTCTTATAAGTGATAGTTTGACTTTATCTTTTCGTACACTCAAAGACAAATGCAATGAGTTTGATCCCTTGTTGTTGTATGATTTCTTATATGATTTGTATGTCATAAATAAAGTGATGATGCCGGTATTCATAGAACTTGAAGTGATATTTGAAGTGGTGCCTTTTGAAGTAACATCTCTTCAATTAAAAGTCATAATCATATGTTAGATTCATGAACCCTCATAAAATAACATAACTTGCATAACCAATTGTTATTTAAAATAACATTTCTAAATAAGAGTTACACGTTTATTGTATGTAGAGTTTCTTAAAATCCAACATAACATTTCACCAAAAACTTTTGGCCATAACCTTAAGTGTTGATGACATTTTCTGGACGACCTTTTCATATTTGGGCTTCAAAATATTTTTTCATATGTTCGGGCAAGAATGATTGGATTTTATTGCGAATTCTCTTAGATTTTCTTTGGAATTTTTTTCAAAAACAAATACATTCAAAATTCAATCTTCATAAAATTCTGGCCTAATTTGAATTTTGGAGCATTTAAATATATTAAGGTCTGGTGTTCATTCTATTTCCTAGCTATGATCAGATCGCTAAGGCTTGATTTGGATGGGGAGGAACATGAGAAGAAACATTTTTTTTTTTTATAAAAAAAATGCTAACAGGGAAAACTCAAAAAAAAAAAAAAAAACTTAACTTACCACTTCTCTAAATCCCAATTAATATCCATATTTAATCAATAGACATTGAAAAAAAAAAAAACTGGTTAACAGCTCACCTCTTCTTTAAACGATTTATTTTTACAATTAATCTTTGACTTTGACCAGAAAGATAAAAGAATCCATGTTACGTTGCTTATTAAATTATAGAATATGATCAGTAGTAAAGGTGAGAGACAGCTCAATGAATCTGATCTGTAGACAGCCTGATAATTTTTATGTAGTGGCATGAATGAATAGACTGAGAACTTTGGAGGGAAAGTGAGAAGTGAAGAATAATCCAATAACATATATACACACTCTATAGTGAGAGAAATAAAGAATAAGAAAAAGAAGCACTGGTTTCCCGGAAATTAAACATAGAATTAGGAGGAGCCAGCTAGGTTAGGGTTCGGACTTAATTGGGAGTTGAAGTGACTAGTGAGAGTGAGTTCATGCTTAACAAACCATAACTTTTGACCTGGTGAACCAGCCAGCTGTGTGTTTGCCTTCATCTCTCTGGATGCCACAACATCCATATATATATTTCTGGGTTTTTGTATTCCGCAAAGGAATTCTGAAACTACCATAGTTGGAAGCAGGAGCCAGCTTTGTTCCTATGCAGTTTCTATCCGCTGACGTCCTTTAATTTGTACAAAACGGCAATGTTTTTTACGCCTGAGCTGGTTCCCTATTTTTTTTTTTTTTAAAATATATATTTCAGGCACCGATTGATATTTAAAAGATACTTCAAGATTCTGACCAATACTTCAAAAATATTTTATGATCTTAAAAAATTATTTTATGATCTTGAAAAAATATTTCAAGATACTAACTAGTACTAAAAAGATACTTCGGATACTGATCCTACTAGTGAAAACATACTTCATGATCTTGAAAGATTATCCTAGGATCTTGAAAAAAATATTTTAGGTACTGATTGATACTAAAAATATACTTCTGAATATTTTTTCAAAATAAAGAAATATTTTTTTCGATCGTTCGATCATAAAGTATTTTTTTGGAAAAATTCCATTAAAATACCTTTTGAATTTGCAAAACCCTCGAAGTCTTCCGAATTTGTAAAAAGATTGAGAGGTACAAAAGACCTATGAGGGATATGCAAATTGGTGAAATTACCCTTTTTGCCCTTAGTTTTAAATAAATAAAAAAATAAAATAAAATCCCTCCACCCCCACCGCCACGGCCACACCATCGCTGCCGTAAGCGTCCACCGCCAGCCTACCACCGCCACATGGCCACCACCACCACCACCACCGGGGGTGGCCAACGGTGGTGGTGGTGGCGCCCGCCCGGGGGGGGGTGAAGGGGATTTTATTTAAAACTAAGGGCAAAAGGGTAATTTCACCCGAATTGACATATCCCTTATAGGTCCTTTGTACATTTTAGCCTTTTTACAAATTCAACGGACTTCTGAGGGTTTTACAAATTCAAATGGTATTTATTTGGAATTTTTCCTTTTTTTTTACTACCAGTCGGTACCTTAAATTATGTTTTTAATATCAAGAACTATTTTTTTAAGTATCGGTCAGTATCTTTTAAATATCATCTGTGCCTAAAAAAAAGAAAGAGGGAGCTAGCTTTGTTTTGCGTCAAAATCAGCGCAATTTTGTGCAGAGGACAAGAATGCATGGAAGCTGCATAGGACCAGTGGCGGAGCCACATTGGGGCAAAGGTCCGCACTTGCAGACACAAACTTGTGTGTCTCTGTGTGTTTTTTTTTTTAAACTTGGGAGTGGAGGGAGGGCCATCACTGAAGCAGAAGTGAATAAGAGAAAAGTGAAGGCCGTGATGAAGGTTGGTAGGCGGTGGCTATGTTGCTACTGGTGATGGGCGTTGCGGTGGAGAAAACGGTGATGAGGCGGTAGGCCCATGGCGGAGGACGGAGGCGACGAGTGGTGGGTGAGGGATGGGCAAGAATGAGAGAGAGAGAGAGAGAGAGAGGATATAGTATTATTGTTGCGTTAGGGCGCAGAAATTTGCATGTGGGAGAGAAGGAAAAGACATTTGAAGCAGAAGAAAGAGAAAGGAGAAAAACATTTTACAAAAACAAAATTTTAGAGTTGAAAAATTAGAAAAATTATAAATTGTTTCATATACACACACATAATAAGAATAAAAATGAATTAATTTGTGTGCCGATTGATTTATGGGAATAAACGTGTGCAATTGTCCCTCGATGTTCTAGCCTTCGTAGATTCTCATTTTCTTTGATATAAGATATTCTATGGAAAAATCACTTGCTTTGTTGTGTTGTATAGTTTAGAAAAATCTCATTTTTTTGCAGTGACTTTTGTTAAGGATAAGTTGAGTGATGATTGGTTTAACTCATGCATGCTAATTTATGTTAAACGTGATATGTTTGATAAAATTGATGATAAAAATATAATGCAATATTTTCAAGGAATGAATAATCAAAGAATGCTTTTATAATCGTTCTGTTGTAATAGTTTAGTTGACTCTTGATTATTATTTTTCTATGTTAAATTGAATTTTTCTTTTCTTGTCTATATTCTTTTGTTTTTTTAATAAATTTAAAACTTTTCTTTAAAAAAAATTTCATCCCCTCACTAATTGTGCGGACATGAATTCAAAATTCTAGCTCAGTCCACTACATAGGACCAAAGCTAGGTCCTTGGAGGCAAAGGATTGAATTGAACAGACGCTTCTGTCCCCGTCACTTCGGTTACCTATGAGCCTATACGAATCATATTTCCCTCCATTTTCCTCATTTCACCATTTCTACTTGTCATTTTCTGTTTTCTCTACTCTCGCCATTTTCTCGTAATCGCCCGCTCCCGCGCTCTCACATCTCCGTTTCGCGCTCGCTCCTTCTCCAAGACTTCCGTATATTGCCTTCTCCTGCTTTTTGACTGGTGTAACTTAATGGTTTCCGTTTGTTTTTACCGGTTGGTTTTTTGTCGCGGCAATTTTCTGGGTAGACTTCCTTGGTAGCTTCTGTCTCTGTTTCTAAGGTCGAAACCCCCCTTAAGCCTGTCTTGTAGCCGCAACATATCTTTGACGATCCTTCCCCTTATTTCCCCTTCTTCACATACCCTTTTGTGCCTTTCTAGGTTTCTATTCTTTGGCGATGGTTGGGAGTAATCGCTACCCCCTTCAAATCCACCATTAACCCCCGAGAAAGAGGAAACCTTGCGTGTCCGTTACCCCGGACCTCTATTGGATTCTCGGTTCTGAACTTTCCGAGGAAGAAAGGTTGGCAACCGTGCTAAGGGGAGGATCTGGTCAATGGAGTGTATCCGGGTCTCGATCCGCTACTGCTTGGGCTCCGAATCCAATGCCGGTTCGTGCTCGACATGAAGCCGCTTCAAGCGTTCAGTTGGAACCTGCTGGACCGAGTAGTGTGGCTCGTGCAGAGGACAACGCGTTCTCCACTCGACCCCTTAATTTCTACCGTTCCCCCTTGGCTCGGGGTCCGGATGCCCATCCTCCAGGATACCTCACCCCTGCTGGGATTGTCTCGCTGAAGGCTCCTTCCTCATCGCCCAGGGTGAAGATTCCCGGGCTTCCTTAATCTTAGGTTCTTGCCGCCATTTGGCTCCTTCCAATCATTCTTCTGGCAATCTCCGTCCCCTGGGTCTGCGTGTTTTTCCGCATGCCAATATACTTCAGTCAGGTATTTTTTCTCTTGTTGATCCTAGCATTTTTTACTTTGCTTATAGGTGAATGGCTTCACGATCTTCTCCACACAAAGATCCAATCCGACGCGGGAGTCGAACTCTTCTAGTCCTCCCGAGGCGCTATGTAGACAAGATTCTGGGTATCCCATGAGATCCTAAAGACACGATCGATGTCTAAGGCCGACATTGCTCGTCTTAAACTTCCCGAGATGGAAGGTCATCTTGTCGATCCTCCGGATGCGGCGAGCCTATATGCTCTACTCGGTCGGTGGGCGCACCAACTTCTTCTTCTTCCATCGAGACTATCTGACCCATGTTAAAGTTCATTTTCCTTTTAGCCAGTTTCAAATGTCGGCGCTGATGGTTCTGCGGCTAGTACCCTCTCAGCTCCATCCCAACGGATGGGCCTACTTAGTGGCCTTCGAGCGCCTTGCTCTTCCTTTCCGGTCCCCATTCCTTGCACCACCTCGTTGTTTTTCTACTATTTTGGCCCTTTTACTTCCCGGACATCCAAGGAAGAAGAGAGATTGAAGGGGTTAGTTTCCCTTCGTGTGGACCCGGATAGGAAAATAATGAGTGCATTCTCGGACTCCTTTAAGCATTTTAAGACGGCTTTTTTTAAAGTCGAAGCTAAACCCGACAGACGGCCCTGGTTTTTGAAAGGGCCCGAAGGAGAGGACTTGGAGTGGGAGTTTCCCCTTTACTGGAACGACACCCACTACGACCTGCCCCTTCTTCGTACCAAATCCAGTTGAGGACCTTACGCTCAAAGAGGCCGCCTCCATACCTCGGTATGCCGCGTATGTTGAGAAATACGGGGTCCAAAGTGCAGCCTTCTTTATTAACGGGCTGGGTCTACGCCGATGTCTATTGATTGTATGGTTCCATGCCCGCTAATTATTCTGCTTTTTGGTTTTCCCCCCGTCATAATCTTTTTGGCGCATATCTTACCCCTTCTTTTTGATCTTTTTTTATAGCTCAAGACATGTCGGAACTTCCTCGCTACCCGTCCCTCGTGAATCCGACTCTGCATGCCGGCGCCGACTCGTAAGCGCACCGCCTCGGGCTCGAAGTAGAAAAATCAAGGGCGGCGTGGGGTCGTCAAGGACCAGGAAAACCAAAGCCTCGGATACTCTAGGTTCTACGCGTTCTGCACTCCCTCCGGATATGCCGTGACCCGTGCCAACCGTACCCAGGACCAGTGCCCTCGAGGGGTGCGCTCCTGCACCGGCCGCTACAGCTTCAAAGGGTCCTGTTCCAACCGTGCCCGGCACCACTGCCCCCGCGGGGTCCCCTCCGGCTCAGGCCGTAATGGCTTCGAAAGGCAAGGGAGCCGTTTCGTCCGCTTCCCCGTAGGCCGCCGCTCCTCCCCTCCGAGCCTCGCGCCCTCACCCACGCCTCTGATTCCCTTAGGGCTTGTGTGGGAGAAAGGGGTGACCGAGGAGCTCAGTGTCGCTTTCCTTCCACCCATCCGATTTATGAATGGGGTCCCTTTGGCCGCCACGGATGAGACAGGTCATTCATGAAGCTCAAAGGTTTCTTCGCAAGTCCTCGGTCTTCACCAAGTGCTTTTTTCGAAGGAGAAGCACGTGGCAGCCGAGGTAGAGATCTCGACGTCGAGGCTTGCTGAGGAAGAGGCCGTGACAAGAGCCAAAGCTGCGAAGAGGAGGCGGCTAATGCCAAGGCCCTAGCCGGACAGGTGAAGGTTTTGGAGGAGGAGGTAGCTGCCGCCAAGGCTAGGGCTGAACAAGTGACAGCTTTGGAGGACGAGTTAGCTGTTGCCAAAGCTTCATCTGGAAAGGCAACCGAGGAGCTTCTGATGATGAAAGAGGCATTGGACAAAGTGACCTCGGAGTGTCATCGTCTTCAGAAGGCTCTGGATGAAAGCATGGATGCCGTGAAGACGTCCGGCGAACGAGGCGATCTGGCCGCCGAACTGGGGTCGGTTAAAGAGGCTCTTGCTACCGAGCGACAAGCTAATTTGGAGTCTCTCGAGACTCTCCATGAGGCATCCAAAGACTGCTTTAAAATGGCGTTGGATCAAATCCAGGTTTTGAACCCCAAGACACCCTTGAACGTCGACGGCTATCACTACCGAGCTTATGTGAAGGACGACGTGTTTTATCAGGCTCCTCCCTCCCCCGAAGATGAATCCATATCTATTGAAGATGAGGACTGTGGGGAACGGGCAGGTGAGGAGCAAGTAGAAGGTGAAAGGTTAAATACCGAGGCCGAATCAAGATCAGCCGAGGTGGATCCATCCGGCGAGGTGGGGTCGTTGGACAACGTTGTCGCTAAGTTTCTTTTATTTTCATTGAGGCGTTTCTGCCTTTGTAAACTCAAATTTTCCCGGCGTGTGTGCCGATTATAAATACTTCAATGACAAAGTAAATTTTATGAATTTGTTGTCGTTTTTATTTTTGAATTCTAAACATAGTTAGAGATTCGTCGGCACAAAGGGTGCCGAGCTATGCACTCTACCAGATGTCAAGTCTGGGAATGGATGGCAGGGTTGTCAGTTTTAACCTTATATGGTATTAACCTAACCGCGCTACCATGTTCCGGAGCCGTTGGCCGGGATTATAACCGAGGTAAGGGCGAATTGTCACTTGTTTAAACGAGGTGTCCGTAACGTAAAACTTAAACATTTTGACCTGATCAGGGTCGGAATGACAATTCGAATGCTTAAATCAGGGCGAGAGTTGACGCGTCAATTTCACGAAGGCCAATAAATGGCATTTTCGCCGAGCTCTAGACTTGGGCTAATTAGCCCTGGTGTTAAATCATCTAGATGTGTCGTATGTGTGATTGGGTTTATATACCTCGGTGTAATGCTTAAGCGATCAATTGTGCACGTTGGCGAAAATCCACGAGGAATCCTTCATTCAAATAAAAATGCTCCAAAGAGCTAACACATAATTCGGGAAATTTTAAGAAGGAAAGATAAATTCTTCAAATAAAATACGAAAACAAACAATAACCGATCTCCAAGCGGGGTGTGTCCCCCCGATCTTAGGCCGAGGTCTAACTGTGGTAGATCTTCAATTTTTCAGCGTTCCAAGTTCTTTTCATGGGTTTCCTAGCCAAGGTTTCGAGTATATAGGCTCCATTGCCCAGTTTCTCTTTAACCCGGTAGGGACCTTCCCAATTTGCCGCCAGCTTGCCATCTCTAGCGTTCTTGTTGCCTATGTCGGCTCGTCGGAGTACAAGGTTACCTCGGTTGAAGGACCGGGGCCGAACCTTCCGATTATACTTTACAGCTAGAAGTTGCTTAGCGGCCAGTTCTCGGCAGTGCGCCGCTACTCTGACCTCGTCGATCAGCTCCAAGTCGGTCCTAAGCGCATCGTCATTTGACGCTTCTCCCTCTTGGCGGGCTTTGATCTTTCTCCATGATGGTTGTCCTATCTCGACCGCGATCATAGCTTCGTACCCGTACGTCAACCGAAAAGGGGTCTCTTGGGTTGAAGACTGCACACTTGTCCTGTATCCCCATAAGACACTGTGGAGTTGCTCGACCCAGTTGGATTCTGCGTCTTGCATCCGTTTTTTCAATCTGTCTAGGATTATTTTGTTGGCCGACTCGGCTTGTCCATTAGACTGAGGATGCTCGACCAAGGCAAAATGTTGTCTGACGTCGAGGTCTGACATCAAGGTCTTGAATCTTTGGTCCGTAAACTGCGTGCCGTTATCGGTGATCACTTCGGCTGGTATTTCAAAACGAGAGACGATGTTGTGTCGGATGAATCTCCGTATGCGTGCCGAGGTTATCGTCGTTAATGGCTCGGCTTCGATCCACTTGGTGAAATAAGCAACCGCCACGATGAGCTACCAAAGCCGTCCGGGCGGTTTGAAAGGTCCGAGGATGTCCATGCCCCATTTATAGAAAGGCCAAGGGGCCAAAATGCTTTTCAATTCCGCTGAGGGTGGCCAAATGAGTTTGGCGTGCTTCTGACAACTATCGCATCTTCTCACGGCCTCTTTGGCATCCTCAGTCATGGTCGGCCAGTAATACCCTGCGTGCAGCGCTTTCCTAGCTAGTGCCTTGCCCCCATGTGGTGGCCGTTGATACCTTCGTGTATCTCTACTAGCACAATTTGGCTTCCACTTTGTCCAGGCATCTCATCATTGGAGAGTGTAAGCCTTTTCGATACAGCTAGTCGTCGACCATGGTGTAGATGGTGGCCTCCCGCATTAGCTTCTTAGCGTCGGTCGAATTAGTTGGGATAATGCCTCTCTCTAGGTAGTCTTTAATGGGCTTCCTCCAATCTGTAGCTACTGAGATGGTCATAATACAGGTCGGCTCGGCCAAGTTTTGCTGTATCACCGTTCTATGATTGCCTGCTTCTTTCGTGCTTGCCAATTTTTACAGGATATTCGCCCTGGAGTTTTCTTCTCTTGGATTATGGGTGACAATTACTTCTTGGAATTCTGATATGATCTCCTTAGCTTTGTTGAGGTACTTGGCTAAGAGTGGATCTTTGGTTTGGTAGGTCCCTTCAATATGCGCGACTACGAGCCGTGAGTCGGTGAAAACCTTGACCTCGAGCTCCATTCTCTTTGGCCTGTAGTAGTCCGGCAAGGAGAGCTTCGTACTCGGCTTAGTTATTTGAGGTCGGGAACTTTAACTAGAGGGAGTGCTCCATAGCGACGCCCTCCGGGCTTTCGACTATGATACCTTCTCCACTCCCCTTTGCGTTGGATGAGCCGTCAACGTATACCTTCCATATACCTCCATGATCCCCCTCAGTCGCCTCTGCCAGGGTGAGTTCCATGATGAAGTCCGCCAGTGCTTGTGACTTAATTGCGCGTCGGGCTTCATAAGAGATATCGAACTCGGACAACTCAATCGCCCAGCTAGTCATTCTCCCGGCGAGGTCCGGCTTGTGTAATACTTCACGGATCGGTTGACTAGTTCGGACTACTATCGGATGTCCTTGAAAATACGGCCTTAGTCTTCTTGCCGTTGTTAATAGGGCGAAAGCCATCTTCTCGAGCTTCTGATATCGCAGTTCCGAGCTCTGCAGGGCTTTACTTACAAAGTAAATCGGTTCTTGTCTGGATTCGGCTTCTCTTACTAAAGCGACGCTTATAGCCTCTTCTCCAACTGACAGGTATAGGAATAAGGTCTCCCCCGGCTCGGGTTTTGTGAGGACTGGAGGAGTTTCCAAGCATTGCTTGATCCTGTCGAACGCTACTTCGCACTCCGTGCTCCAACCCCCCTGGGTTTCCTTTTTTAAGAGCCTGAAGAAAGGGAGCGCTTTCTCGGCCGACCTCGGTAGGAATCTGGTCAAGGCGGCTATTCGGCCAGTCAACTGCTGAACTTCCTTCTTCGTCCTCAGGGCTTGCATGTCCAACACGGCCTTGCATTTATCTGGATTCACCTCAATCCCGCGGTTGGTCAACATAAACCCTAAGAATTTCCCAGCCGGGACCCCCAATGCGCATTTGGCCGGGTTTAACCTTATCCGGTGCCTCCTTAACTTCTCAAATGTTTGTTCCAGGTCTCGGATGTGGTCGTCTGGGCGCTTTGACTTTACGATCATGTCGTCAATGTATACTTCTATGTTTTGCCCGATTTGGTCTTCGAACACTCTGTTCATCATTCTCTGATAGGTAGCTCCGGCGTTCTTCAACCCGAAAGGCATAACATTGTAGCAGTAATTAGCCTTATCGGTCATGAAGGTTGTCCTCTCCTGGTCATCAGGATGCATGGCTATCTGATTGTAGCCGGAGTATGCATCCATGAATGATAGTATCTGAAAGCCGGCCGAGCTGTCAACCAATTTATCAATGTTTAGCATGGGTAGGAGTCCTTCGGGCAAGCTTTATTCAGATTGGTGTAATCCGTACATACCTTCCACTTGCCATTTGGCTTTAACACCATCACTACATTGGAAAGCCAAGTGGTGTATTGTATCTCTCGATGAATCCGGCCTCCGGAAGCTCGGTCACATGCTTGTCCAGGGCCTTTTGTCCATGCTCGATGTTCCTTTTCTTTTGGGCCACCGGTAGATCCCGGCCGGACGGCTAACTCCACAGTGGCAACAACCTAGGATCGATACCGGGTACCTCGGTAGAGGTCCACGCGAATACGTCCGGTTACTCCTTAGGAATTGGGTCAGCCGGGCTTTGAGGTCACTATCCAGGGCCCCTCCAATCTTGGTGGTTTTTGAAGGATCCGAACCGAGCACCAACTCCTCCAACTTTCCTTCCGGTTCCAGGTGTGGGATCTCGGGCTTGTCCCTGAGGTCGAGCTCTACCATGTTT
Source organism: Acacia acuminata (assembly GCA_019022655.1). NCBI lineage: Eukaryota > Viridiplantae > Streptophyta > Magnoliopsida > Fabales > Fabaceae > Acacia > Acacia acuminata. The sequence continues at coordinate 1,390,520 of JAFJYI010000049.1, read as the reverse complement.
ACTGATCGTCGGACCTTTTGATGTCTTTCAGCTTCGGCCGAATTCTCCCTTTTTCTGAGGCGAGGTGGAGACGAGGGTCCTCCTTCCCCGATTCGGAGGGTTTCGAAATAGCATTTCCGGGATTCCTTCTGATCCCCTGACACCACTACCACTTGGTCCTTATTGTTGAGCATCTTAAGTTTCTGATGCTTAGTAGATACCATCATGTCCCATATGTGAATGGTCGGCCTGCCCAGTATCACATTGTACGAGGAGGAAAGTCGGCCACTATAAACCTTACCCGTTCCGCCTTGAATTCCTCCCTCGTACCTAGCGTCAGCTTGAGGTCTATGTAACCCTTGGGAAGGGAGCGTTCTCCATTGAACCCTATAAGGATCGTCTTACACGGCTTTAAATCTTCGACATCTATACGCATCCTTTTATACGCATCCCAGCTAATAATGTCAGCCGAGCTCCCCGCATCTACGAATATTCTTTTGACTAGGCAATTTGCCAGGGTTCCGGTGATTACCAATCCGTCTTGATGCCCCGGTACGACATCATTCAACTCTTCCATGGTAAAAGTTAAGGGCGGTGGTGCCGGCCTCGTTCGATTGTCCTTGACTTTTGGGAGGCTCTTACCATCAGGACTTCTCTTAAGTACTTCTTGCGCTGGCTCACTGTGTCTCCACCGCATCCGAATCCTCCGCTGATCCCATTACAACGGAATTCGGTTTCTGGGAAGGCGTCATTGGAGTTGGACCTTCTTCTTTTTTCCTCTCTCCTTAGGTCCGGGACCGGCTCGTGCTCCAGCCTCCTTGATTGCGCTTGCCATTTCTCTTCCCTTGAGTTTTTATTACGTATTGGCGCAACTTTCCTTCCCTTATAAACTTCTCTATTGCGTCTCAGAGCTCATAACACTGCTCCGTTGTGTGACCCGTCCCGTCATGAAACGAACGGTATTTGACCGGTCCGTAGTGGGTCGGTTTTGGAGAGGTCTCGATCTTCCAACTCTCCTCATGTCGGTCTGAGCCACCTCCTTCCGAGCTACGCCCGAGGGACGTTCAACGGGGTGTAGTTGTCATATTTCGCCTTTCCTTCTCGGTCTTTCCCCCTAGTCCGATCAAGTCTCGATTGCGTTTTTGGAATCCTCTCTTCATTTATTATCGGGGTGGGAGCTGTCTTCCTCGGTCTCTCGGGTTCCACGGTATTGGCCAGCTCCATTTATTCGACGTCCCGATATTGCTGTGCCCGGGTGTAAAACTCGGTGAGAGTGTGGACCCGGTTCTTATATATGTTCTTGGCCAGTCGTGACGCTGGATCCAGGCCATCTACGAGGCAATGTACATGAACTTCCTCTGAGAGCGAGCGCACTTGCAGAGCCACATCCTTGAATCGGTTTAGATATTTCTGCAGTGTCTCTCCCTTCCTCTGCTTTATTCGGCTCAGTGTGTATTGGGACTTCGGCTATTTTTTACTGGTTGCGAAGTTTAGCTCGAACTTCTGCGCCAGGTCTTCAAAGTTGCGCACGGAATTATTCGGCAAGGAGTGGAGCCACTTTTGGGCCGGCCCGGTCAGAGTCGCCGTGAACAAGCGTAGGATGACCTCCCCTTTGATCAAGCGGACCCACATGAGTAACTCGAATGTTTCGAGGTGACTGTGCGGATCCTGTGTTCCGTCATATTTCGGGAGATCGGTCAGATCGAAATTCTTTGGATAAGGTGCCATGGCGGCTTCTCGTGAGAATGGGCTTGCATCAGCTTCTGTCAGGTACTTCATCCTGTATACTCGGGGAGATCCTCGAGACTGTGGTATCCTGGCGACTTCTCTGTCTTCTCCTTCCGATGTCCGAGATCGGGATCTCCTCTCCCTACCTCGGCTCTCGTCTTCTGCTTTTCGTCCTAGGCGCACTTTCGTCTTCGGCTTTCGGCCCGGTTTCTCAGTGCAAACACCGATTCTGAGCTGTGGGATGGACTGCTATCATCCTGCGTCACTTTCTTTTTTCGGCGCGATCCTTGGCGCATCCTATCTTGGAATCTTTCGATCTGGTCACCCATCATCTGCTGGATCACTCTAAAATCCTCTTGGCGCTGAAGCTCGTCTCGCCTCTCATTAGTTTCGAACTTTCTGAGGATCGACTCCTGAGTTTTTTACAGAATGCGGACATTCGGGCTTGAAGCTGGGGTATCTGTGGCCGTCGCGCCTTGTGTTTTGTCAGCATCAGGAGGAGAGGAGGCCGTATCTGACATGTGACCCTCAGGAGCTCCTCCTCGTTGGGATGTACTTTGATCGTGCGGCTTGCTTGCCTCTGCCTGTGGTTGATTAGGCTGGATACTCCGACTGTTGCTTCTTGTGTGAGCCATCGGTACTTTGATGTTGGATCAAAGGGCTCGCTCTAGATATCTAAGAGGGAGATATCCAGAGGAGGTTGGGATCACTGTACACAATATAGGGGTGGTGTGTGTGCACAGCGGTGACTCGAAAGTAATAAGTCGAGTTAGAACCCGTGCACTGGTTATCTTGTCTCTGTATTTATAGAGGTCACCGTGATGGTGATCATGGTCGGGCAGATCCCCATGATGACGTGGTGGGGGGCGCACGTAACGCAACGGTAGTGTGGGTGCGCCCACGATGCTAGTAATCCGGATCACCGGGTCTTCCTATATCATAGGCGTACGGTTATGGTGGATATGCCCTCCATTGGGCCCTCGTGGCATTGGGCCTTAGTATCGTTCCGTAACAAGAATAATTTCAACCTTGTGCAGATATGAGGTCAGATTTATCAGGGGAAAGTTTTTCTTCAGATCCAAATATATAGGGCAAGTCAACGGCTTCATCAACATTGCCCTTCCTCATCAATGGTATCCTTCAAGCCATTTTTCTTAACTGCAAATATTGCAGTTGAGTGTAGACTTCCAGCAAGTTTTTATGCTGTCAAATTTATTAATTTGAGACTTCATAGAGACAAGCCCCAACAAGGTGAGTTGGAACCGAACCAATGCCAAAACGTTGTAGACCAAAATAATTGATGAAGTCATTAACAAGTTTTATAACTTAAGGATATCTTTTCTACCAGCAAAGACGTGGAACAAGATTTTTGCAGCAACCAATACTTGGAGTTAATTTACCCAGGTTTTTATTTCTGACGAGGCTTGGGAAGTTAAGGAGCAAAGTAAAGCAACATAAAAGTTTGCTTGAACCAGGGGCATAACTTGTGAGTCAAAATACCAAAAGATCCACCTTTCTAGAATTTTGATTGTAAACATGAGATGGATGATCGTAGAAAATATGATGGAGATCGTCCAAAATTATTAGTTGCTGCCCAAACTCTATATTTAATGGCAGCTTACTCACCAAGGCCGAATGAGGGCGTTCAGGGTGGCAGAAGAAGGCTTCACATAGGCCTTGTGCATGGCAACTTAAAAATCAAGTAGATCTTTATTAAGCAAATCGGTTAGAGAACCCATTGTAGAAAGTAAACATTCCAATGCGAGCATCATGAGGCCACATAGTATGATGCCGCCACCTGCTACTTGGGGGTCTTTGATAAGGCCTTTGACAGCTAACAATAACAACAAATATATCTGCAGCAACACATTTTATTGCCTACCCATGAATTACTTCCCCAATTTGTGACTCTTTAATTGAACAGCATGAACCAACAAATAAATCCATATGACAGCTCATCAACTGATAAGTCCTATGCATTATGCGTTTCCATTCTCAAACCATCACATTAAAGGGAGGCAAGAAGTAATGACAAATAAGGTAGTTCATTACTGGGAAAAACAATATGCTCCTTGAGATTATTGGCCTCAGCAATTAAAAGTTATGGGACAAGAAACGATGACCAAAAATGAAGGATAGATACACCATTTATCCTTAACCCCATCATTGGCAGCCTTGATGACGCATCCATAACCATAAGGACAACGTTAGTTGGAGATGCCCAATCAAGTGAGAATCACCAGAAAAAAGGAGCAAGAAGAATCAGGAAAATGTTATTCACAAGTAATGGTGGGAGACAATCCAATTATCAATTTGCAGTCACATGATGCCCTCTTGGGAATGGTGGCATCTAAGGTTGGAAAACGCCACGCATTGACTGATTTTGAAGCATTAAAAGAATTATTTATGTCTAGCTTCTTACCTGATCGTAAATTGAAGGCTTTGATACGAAGGCCAATAAATCATGCTCCCGAGAGCTCTTTCTTTTTCATGTATCTGCAAGCATTTTAAGCAAAAAGAATGTTGACATGGTAACTGAGCAACTCTGTACCTGCATATATCCTGAAGCAAATGCCGCATTCCTGCATTTTTTTAAGGAAGTTCTGATGATGTCTCCTATTTTGTACCTTCGTAATGAAGGAACATCAAAATCTAGCGACCTAACTTTTGAGGCTGCACGCTCATCTCGAACGTGTTTCATGCCATAAGAATCAAGAGTTGTCATGATAAATAACCTCCTACCCTTGCTGCTCGGTCCATATTGAATCTGACATGGAGCATAAACTAGAAATTCTTTTGGAGTCCAGCCACTTAGCAAAAATTATAAAATGAGGCTTGTTCTGGTGTAGAACACAGATATATTGGACTTAACTAGGAGCCAAGCCTAGAGCCTACGTACCCTTTGAAGGGATCAAAGTCCACGTAGTTCGAACACACACAAAAGGGGGGGGTGTGTGCTGTGTGTGACCGAATGTAAATAGTCTAGGGTTAGAACTGTGTACCTTAGGGTTTTACCTCGTATTTATAGAGTGTACCTTAGGTTGATGTGGTTTGGGCTCTGTGATCCGTGGCCCTGATATCCTAACTGTTACATAGTCATTTAGATATAGATTAGATATACCTGGATCGTAGATAAGATTGGATCCTCCTTTATTATAGGTAGATCCTGATATGTGATATGTTCCTTGCTGGGCCATATATTGAATATGGGCCTTATCCAGGTCCGTAACAGTTGCCCCCCAGCCCGGTAGTTTAGGCTTCTGAGATGCCGGGATGTATCTTGCCTCCAGTCGGTTTTACTAGCCGAGCCATGCTGTCGTGGCCTTACATTGCCGAGTTGAATTACGTTGATCCTGGCTATCAAGGCGGCTTACTTCGAAGATCCAAGGTCTTGTCTCAAAGATCCTGAGTGGTGTCGAGATGGTTCGCCTGCATTTGAATCCAGGTGTTGATCACGACTATCAAAGTCGTCTACCCAAAGATCCGAGGTAATGTCTCAAGGATTCGGGGTAATGTCGAGGCGGTTTGCCTGACTTTGAGGTTGGGATCTTTTGTATCCAATTTATCCGGGCTAGATTGCTGTGAATCTTACCCTCTTGCCTATCTACCGTGCATTACCGGGTTATGTCATATTGACCCCGGTTACCGATGTCATTTGCTCAAAGATCCAAGGTAATGTCTCAAGGATCTGAGGTAATATCAAGGAGTTCGTTCGACTTCAAGGTCGGGATCCTTATGCATTCGCCATCGTTGCCATCTGACACCTAGCGGCTTTGTATTCGTGCGGGGTTTCAACCACCACACCTAGTCACCTGCGGTTTCTGTGCACATTTAATACATCAGTCGTGTCATGTGCGTCAGCCCTGCCTTTTGGGCTTAGAGGTCTCTAGGCCGCCGAGGCGCCTTTATTGTTTGACCCTGTCGGGGTACGTTTATTGTTTAATCCGGATTTCGTATCCGAATTGTTCCATCTTGACTTGCTTTTGTCCCAATCTTTGATGAGTTCGGATTCGTATTCTGCTACCGATGTGCCTGTTTAGGAGATAGGTTTTTTCCAAGGCGGGATCTATTTACCTTCCCCTCATTATTTGTTTTTGCTTACCTCGACCTCGGTTGATGGTTGATGGTGAACATGCTTTTTCACTAGCAAAGTTGCTTCGCCGGGATCTCTTCTCCAATCATCCGGGTTTCCAGGTTTGTTTGCTGCTGCATTTGCTTATGTTGCTAACAGCTTTACAGTGCCACATCTGTCTTGTTGCCCCCTAGCCTGGTAGTTGAGGGCTCTGGGCTGCCGGGGTGCATTGACCATCTAACCTGGATTTCATGTTCGAGGTTAATCTTCATTCCCTCCAACGAGGTGGTTCCCTCAGATGATGCCGCTCCTTCGAGTTGAGGGTCGAGGCTTTAGTTTTGCTTTTCTTTTAACTGGTCGAGGCATCTGTGCCCTTTTGAAGAAAGGGCTGGATGTGGCCGAGGCCAAGATGAAGGCCTTGAAAGAGGAGTGCGACGTCGCTAAGGCCGCTGCGAGGAAAGCGACCGAGGAGCATCTACTTGTCAAAGAGGCATTGGAGACGACGACCTCCGAGTGTTCATCTTTGAAAGCTGGATCTTTGTCTGCGTCCAACTGCATCGGCAGTAGCGCGCAAGCTGGACTCAACCAAGGATGCTCTTCTGGTGGATCAGCAGTCCCATTCGGACACTACCGACTCATTGAAGGAGACTGCACATGGAGCTTCGACATGGCCTTAGATCAAATTAGTCACTTGATTTCGAACGTATCCATGAACCTTGCCGGGTATGACTACCAGGCCTATGTGAAGGATGATGTCCGGTTCCGCCCCCTCCGACGCCCGATGGCGGGTCCTTGCCGTTTGACGAGGACGAACTGGAAGAGCAAGCCAATGATAAGGCCGGGCAAAGAGCTCCGGAGGCTGGGCAGCCCAACGAGGTGGTGCCTTCTGGTGATGCTGCTCCCCCGAGCTAGGGTACCGGTGCCTGCAACTTTGCATATTCTCGGCGTCTGTGCCGGTTTTAATTTATGACAATCTCTGATTATATAACCAATTAATTGCCATGCTTTTTGTTTATAAACTCTAAGCTCAGTTAGAAATTTACCGACCGTAGTAGGTACGGGTAAAATACTCGACGAGAACTTAGTTCCGGGAGTCAGGGGCAGGGTTGTATGTTTCAACCTCGTCAGGTGTAACTTAACCGCGCTACCTCGTTCTGGCTTGACTAGTCGGAAAAGTGTATTGTAACCGAAATAAGGGCGAGACTGTCACACGTTCAACCGCGGTGTCCATAACCACTAATCAAACATTTTGACTTGATCGGGGTTGGAATGGCAACCCGCTTACTCAGATCGGGTGAGCATTGATGCGTCAATTTCGCGAAGGCCACGTATGGCATTTTCGCCGAGCTCTTACCAGGGCACGTCGGAGTACAACGGCCGGTGTCGCACATCTAGATGGTTTTTGGACCGGGTTTAAAGACCACGGTGTCATGCCGGGTTTAGTGACCTCGGCGTCATGTTTATTACCTTGTGTAATGACCTCGGTGTTTCTTGTTTCTGACCGGGTGTAATGACCTCGGTGTAATGCCGGGTTTAAGGACCTCGGCTTCATGGTTATTACCAGGTGTAATGACCTCGGTGTATCTCTTTGACTATCGATAGTAAAACAGATGAATTTCCATTGAGGAATTCTTTATCCGGGGTCCTTTTAAGGAGCGCGCGCGGAGTCAATTGTACTCTAGTGTATCCGGGGTCCAATTAAGGAGCGCAGAGTCCACCATTTAATTTTCAGTCTATCCGAGGTCCAACTAAGGAGCGCGGAGTCAACCGTATAATTTTTAGTTTATCCGAGTTCCAATTAAGGAGCGCGGATTTAACTGTATTTTGCATGGATCCCGGATTTTAACCAGATTCGGTGTAATCGGGTCCGCCTTCAAGAATTTGCACGGTGCCCGGATTTTAACCGTATTTGTTTATCCATGATGGGTGTCGTAACCCGAGATTCCATTATGGGTGTTGTAACCCTTTTTTCGATTACGGTTGTCGTAACCCTTGATTTGTCTATCCGAGATGGGTGCCGTAACCCCAAGATTCCATTATGGGTGTCGTAACCCTTGATTAGTATTTCCACGGAACCTAGATTTTAACTATATTAAGTGTAATCGAGGTCCGCCTTCAAAAATTCACAGGGATCCCGGATTTTAACCAGATTCGGTGTAACCGGGGTCCATTCAATGACTGGGCCAGAGTCAACACTATTTTGTGCATAATATTCATCTGGTGCTAGCAGAGAGCTATACGCTCCTTGACTAGGATTTAATCTGGAGTACACTTCGTTTTTACTGTGTCCCGAAGGGAGCACATTTCAGCTATAATCTCGGTGTTACCGTGTCCCAAGGAAACACGCTGTTCCCAAGGAAATACGTTTTAACCGTTACCTCGGCTTTACCGTGCTCTAGAGGAAACACGTCTATTCCCAAGGAAACACGTTTCAACCGTTACCTCGGCTTTACCGTGCTCTCAAGGAAACACGTCTGTTCCCAAGGAAGCATGTTTTAACCATTTTCTCCACGGAACCCGGATTTTAACCAGATTCGGTGTAACCGGGTCCGGCTTCAAAACTTCACATGGAGCTGGGATTTTAACCAGATTCGGTGTAACCGGGTTCGGCTTCAAAAATTCACACGGAACCCGGGTTTTAACCAGATTCGGCGTAGCCGGTCCGCCTTCAAAAATTCACGGGAGCCCGGGCTTTAACTTGGTCGGCGTGGCCGGTCCGCCGAAAATTCACGAGAGCCTGGGCCTTAACCAGATTCGGCGTAGCCGGGGTCCACCCGCAAAAATCACAAACCTCTCACCCAAAATGAAGGAAGGAGTCTATAGGAGTAACCATGTGTACAATAATATCATGGGGTCCTCACTTTAAAACGACTAGCAAAAAGCCTCAGATAAATAGTTTAATGCCACAATGATTTATATGGCTTCTAAGCAACAGCCCCATGTGTTGGGAGTTCGAACATATCTGATGTGCCTTATTGAAACAATTTGAATCACTTAAATGCTCCATTTTTCTACTAGCAAGGAGGAACGAGCGGTACCTTTCACCGAAATCTCGATTTGATGAAGTTCTTCCAGCAACTCTTTCATGTCTTTCTTGATGGCATTATGCCAAGGATAAGGAATATTAACTTCGTCAGCTCTATCTTCACGTCATTTGCCCATCATCACGAAGCCATAAACTAGAGAGTTGTAAGTGACAAGATTTGGCAAAGTTCCACGTCAAGACCCAATAATATTTTCCAGTGATGAATTAATCTCCCCTCCTATCTGTCTTCAATAAACTTTTGCACACATTGTGAGTTCCAAGAGTAGTCTAAGACCAGATGATCAGGAAATGTGGGCAGGTATTATTGTTGCAGCAAGATGGGGGGCATGAAGAATGATGAAAAATGGCTTTGCTTAAAGAGAAATCGGCTGTTGTATTCAAAAAGCAATCTGAAGTGTGCATGAATGATTCCAGTAGTAGGGCTGGGAAATCCATACAGTCGAATATTTTCCTAAAATCTTCAATGCTTCCGCGTAGGGTAACCGAACTGTGTTGAATTCCTTGTTGACGAATGTCCACGAATAGAGAATAGCATTCAATAACAGTGGTCCCAGTAACAACATTCCTCTCAAGCATAAAGTCAAACACTTTGTGAGCCATATTAACATCTCCAAATTTCACATAGAAATTAATCAACGATGAAGCAATGTAAGCATCAGAAGATAAATAGTTAATCGACGAGCATTTGATGAAGACAATGTTAATAACAATGATTGACCAAATAGCCAAAATGATGATTCATATAACAGCAATGATTCCCCATTGCCTTACCCGTCGGGGTAAAATGCAACACCAGAAGAAATGCATACCCGGTACAATTTAGATGCTGTGATAGATTAATGAGGACCTTGTGTAGTGTACCATGGTCGGCAATATCCTCCCTCAATTTATCAGCACCTTCAACCACTCATGAAATGAAATTCTTCCAAATGTCAGCAGATGTATTTCCAGAATCCATCAAAATTTTCAATGCATCTCCTCCCGTTATTATTTATACAATGCTCAATTGCTAGGTTGCCATTGGATCCACATTTCTCATGTGTTTGTTCACCATTTATTCCAAAATTATTTCTTGACATTGGTTCGATTTCTTTATAACTTAAATATCTCTCGGCTAACTGCTAAAAGCCATGAATTTTTTCTCTACTGCGAGCTTTAGAGCCATCACCATAAGCACATAAAGAAAATTCAAGGTAGAGCTTCTTGAAACACCGACGTTGAATCTTTATCCAGAAATTGGCACTTTCAAGAGGCCTCCTTTCAGAATTTTCACATTGCCATGTGAAAGAAACAATTCTTTCCCAGCTTCACCACATGCCGATGCAGCAAAGAATTGCGAGAAATCCCAAGAACAGCCGTGAAACTTGCCATGGCCTCCAACATGAAATCCACCGACGGTAAGGACACTCACGTCTTGATTTTCGGGTAGGGATTGCGAGGATTCCCTTCCATGGTCTCCTCTCGTCGATGCTTTAAGCTTTCTTTGCTCCCATGCTAGGTTGATTTATTTTAAAAAACGAGAACCAAGCGAATCTGTTTTCAGAGTATACAGCATCTTCGGTGCTAGCTACGGGGGGTGATCTCTCACCCAATAAATTTTGATTGCCATTTTGAGTATTTACGCAAGCCCAAGAAGCATGGTTCTTTTGTGTCATTTCATTAAACAACTTATGCCGCAACGATTATTGACTTCCAAGAGGTTGTGTCGCTAGTGGATAATATTCTTTTTCCTCCTCCAAGCAAAAAGAAAGCAATATCCAAGTTCCATGTTCTTTCATGTGTCATATCTGGGGAAGACCCTACTTCATGAAGCATGGGACGTCGGCCAGGTAACCAAAGTCGGTAGGGGACTGGACCCTGAGGTCCGGACGGAGCTGGAGGAGTTTTGTGGAATAACAAAGACGTCTTTGCTTGGCAACCGGTGGACATACAGGGGTAGACCCGAGTTTTGTTGTCATAAGTTGGCAATTTGCCGGGTCCACACGGTCTATCGGAAGAAAAAAGGAAAATCGGTGATAACCGTGGAAAAGCCTTAGAGGCTCATGTAGAAGAATTGTTGGCAGCCCGGTTTTATCCGTGAAGTGTAGTATACTACATGGCAGTCAAATGTCGTTATAGTTAAAAAACCAAACGGTAAGTAGAGGGTATGCTTGACTATAAAGATTTGAATAAGGTGTGCCCAAAAGATTCCTTCCACATGCCAAATATAGACCAAGCTGGTGGATAGTTCCTCGGGGTTCCAACCGCTTTCATTCATGGATGCCTACTCGGGATACAATCAAATAGCTATGCACCACGAGGATCGAGGAAAGACCGCTTTCATCACCGACAAGGCTAACTATTATTACAACGTTATGCCGTTTGGATTGAAGAACAGCCGGTGCGACTTATCGAGATAATGATGAATCGGGTGTTTGAAGACCAACTCGGGAGGAACGTCGAAGTCTATATAGATGATATGATCGTTAAGTCCGTGCATGTAGCGAGCCACGTGCAGGATTTGCAACAAACATTTGACAAGCTCAGGAAATACCAGATCCATTTAAACCCGGTGAAGTGTGCTTTCGGGGTCCCGGCGGGAAGTTCTTAGGTTTCCTGTTAACATATAGAGGAATCGAGATGAACCCTGAGAAGTGCCAAACCGTGTTGGATATGCAGGTTCCGCGAACTAAGAAGGAGGTGCAACAACTAACTAGCAGACTAGCCACGTTAACTCGTTTCCTACCAAAGTCGGCAGAAAATTCTCTCCCTTTCTTTAAGTTATTAAAGAAAAAGGCTTGGTGGTTGGAACCGGGGAATGTGATGAGGCATTTGCAAAAATCAAGCGTGCTTATCCTCCCTACCGGTGTTATCAAGGCCAGAGCTCGGGGAAAGTTTGGTCTTGTATTTGTCTGTCGGGGAAGAGGCAGTGAACGCCGTTTTGGTCAGGGAGACTGAAGAAGGTCAGAGTCCGGTGTACTTCGTGAGTCGGGCACTGCAAGGTTCGGAATTGAGATACCAAAAGCTAGAAAAGATGGCTTTTGCGTTACTCGTTATAGCACGATGTCTACGTCCATATTTCCAGATTCATCATATTTTTGTACGAACCGGTCAACCGATTAGACAGATTCTTCACAAGCCGATTTGGCGGGACGAATGGTTAGGCAGGCAATCGAGTTGTCGAGTTTGACATAACGTATGAAGCTCGCCACGCAATCAAGTCTCAAGCATTGGCTGATTTTGTGATGGAACTTACCCCTTCAGAAGGAGGGGAAAGAGGACACAGAGACGTGGAGGATGTTTGTAGATGGTTCCTCAAACGAGAAGGGAAGCGAAGCTGGAATAATAATTGAAAATCCAGAAGGATTATCAGTGGAGCATTCCCTTCGATTTGATTTCAAAACATCTAACAATCAGGCAGAATACGATGCCTTAATTACTGGATTGCTTCAGGCCAAAGAGAACGGGGCCAGGAAAGTTCATGTTTCTACTGACTCCCAATTGGTAGCCTCGCAGATTGACGGAACTTACCAGGCTAAAGGGCCTCTCATGGTAAAATATTTGGGGAAAGTACGGCGAATCATGCCTGATTTTGACAAAGTAGAGGTAGCTCACATTCCCAGAGGAGAGAATGTTAGAGCTGATATCCTATCCAAATTGGCGAGTACAAAGAGTCCCGGAAATCATCGCACAATGGTCCAAGAAAACTTGACGGAACCAAGTTGCGTAATGATCATATCGACGCGACAGTTGGAGGAAGCCAATAGCTGATTATCTAGAGAGAGAATTCTCCGGTTGAAGCGAGGCAAAGAAGTTAATAAGGATGGCAAGCATCATACGCCATGATTGGGGATGAGTTATACCGAAAAGGGTTTCTTTCTCCAATGATGAAATGTCTCGGTACGGCCGAGGCCAGATATGTGCTGTTCGAAATACATGAGGGAATCAACGGACACCATATGGGCGGTAAAGCTTTGGCGCGTAAGGTGGTTCGGGCTGGTTTCTTTTGGCCAACTATGGCAGCAGATGCTAAAGAGCATGTATGCGTATGCGAAAGCTGCCAGAAGCACGGTAAAGTGATTCGGATCCCACCGGCAGAGTTAAGCCATATTTCGGCTCCTTGGCCATTCCACAAATAGGGCATGGATCTGTTGGGACCCTTTAAGCTGGTGCCAGGGTAGTTACGTTGGCTTATAGTAGCCGTGGACTACTTCACGAAATGGATAGAGGCAGAACCACTGGCAACCATAACATCGGCCTGAGTTCAGAAGTTTGTAAAAAGAAATATCATTTCCCGTTTTGGGATTCCGGCTGGGATTATCACGGATAATGGAACCCAGGTTCACGACAAGGGTTTTCGGGAGATGATGGCGGACTATCATATTGAACAAAGACTTCGCTTGTGGAGCATCCACGATCCAACGGGCGGCGGAGGTCAAACAAGGTCATCCTTGAAGGTTGCAAAGCGGATGGAAGACGCGAGTCGGGACCGGTAGACCAGTTATATTGTGTATTATGGGGACTTCGGACAACGGTGCATACGCAACCAAAGAAACCCCATTTAGACTCACCTACGACGGTGTGAGGCAATGATCCCGGTCGAGGTCGGGAACCCTCATTAAGGAAGATGAATGCTCTTAATGAGGAGGGCCAAAATAATGAAGCTATTTCGGTGGAGCTAGATCTAATAGATGAAGCCCAGGTTACGGCACATTGCAGGGAATTGGCAGTTAAACGACTTATTTCCAACCGATATAACAAGAAGGTCAGATTCCAGAGTTTTGACAAAGGCGACCTCGTCCCTTCGCCGAGCCGACATAGGCAACAAAAATGCCCCGATCGGGGCAAGTTCGCGGCAAATTGGGAAGGCCCATATCGAGTAACGAGAACTTGGGCAGAGGCACCTACAAGCTTGAAACGCTGGAGAAGAAGCCCGTAAAACGGACTTGGAATGCTGACAAGTTAAAGGCATATTATAGCTAGAAGGCAGTCCAGACTAATGGGTATGGACGTTGGTAAGCGGTGAGCCCATAAGGCATTATGTAATGACGGCATGACCGAATCATTTTCTCTATATTAATGAACATTGGGCCTAGGAGCCCATTTTCAGAGCAATTTATTGTTGTTATGTTCAAAGAAACACGAGAGGAAATTGAGGTGTACAAACCCTTTTAAAATCTGGTTCTAAGAAACATAGAGGGAATCGAGGTCCATAAACCCGTTTCTGGTGGATATGATTGAATTAAACGTGTAGGATCCCGAGGTCTAGAAAGCCCAGTTCCATAAACCATGTTGATAAAGGGACATGTATAAATTCATGGCCAAAAAGCCAGCCTTTGGAAAACATGCCTAAAGTTTAAAGGTTTGGACTCTGGGTGCACACACCAGTTTTCAGCACCAACCAGCAAAATAAACACGTAGAGATTCATGGTGCGATCACCAGTTTTTCAAAAATCGTGTAAGCAGGCACGAATTATTGGGCATATACGCCTAATTCTCGTGGCATGCATGAAGTCACGGTCAATAAACTGGTCTTCGTAAGGCCTATGAGAGCCACTAAAGAGAAATTTCAAACCGGTTTCAGAAAATTCTCATTTTACCGCGTGAAGCCAGAGATGGCAGGCGTTGAACAAACCATCCAGGGTAACTGAATAAACACGCATACCGACCTTGATCAAGTCGGGGTGTTAAAGTTCTGAAAAACGGAGCTGAAAACAACGACGGGTTTATTACGTACATACTAACGGGCAAGGATAACGAATTGACGAAATTGATAAGCGTTAAATAAACCGATCAATATGTCAACAGACGATTTAATTAAAGGTTGCAGTGAAATGTATGTAGTCAAGGCCGAAGCCCGAATCCCTTTACAATTAAAAAAGCCGGGCCATAACCGCGGCAATAAACATATAGCAGGCAGGAAGAAGGAAGGCGTACATAGGCTTAGGAGGGAATGGTGGACTCTTCCTCACCGTCCTCATTCTCCTCTTCCTCGTTCTCATCAGCTCCGGGGGGAATTAGTCTCCCTTTTTCGCTAACGTATGCTTGAAAGTGTAGCCCGGAGGTGTTCAGAGGAATGTCAGGATTGAGGACTCGGAGTTGTGCCACGGCATTGTTGAAGGACTGTACATCAGCGCTGGCATATTTCTACAGTTGCCTTTGGCCGCCAAAAGCTCCTCATTTTTTCCTTTAAGCATGTTGTCGGCTGCTAGAAGCTCCTCGTCCTTCGTCTTTAGCACGTCTTTGATATGGTCTATATCAGATTGTGCCTTCTCTACCAACAGCATGTCATTGGTATGGAGTTCCTCCAGCCGGATGACATCCATGTTTGCCAGGGCCAGCTTCTCCTCAGTTTGACACAAATTGCCTTCGAGCCCTTTGACCTTATCCTCCAACCTTTTCATTTCAGCTTCAGAAGCTCGGAAGTCGTCTTGAGCTTGATTCCGCTCCTGGATAACCTTGGCTAGATCAGCGTTATCCTTCAAAGGAGCAAGTTCTTGCTTAAGGCCATCTCATTTCGTAATTAGTTCGGCACGCCAGTAAAGGGGAAATTTCTCCTCGGTCTCCCCTGAGCGAATTCTCTGAACAAACCAAGGTACTCATTGGAAGTCGGCAATGACTTTTATAAAAGCATTTTTAAAGTGTTTCCATGAGTCCATGAAGGGTTTGAAGAGTTTGCAATTGCGAATACTGCGTAGAGAGGTCCATCCAAACAAAGTTTTGGTGCCTTGTGGGAGCATGTTAGACTCTATGGGAGCAAAGAAAGACATAAACACAGGAACGGTACAGACGATTTCCATTTTCTCGCATAAATTTTCAAACGCGATGGCAAAGGCCCATCCGTTGGGATGAAGTTGTGAAGGAGCTACTTGCGGTGGTTTAGCAAATTCATTTGAAATTCCGTGAAAGGAAATCTCACACCAAGGATGGTGATAATGTCTCGGTAGAGGAAGAAGAAGTGGGGATCTTGACTTTGCGGACGCCCGAGCGCAACGATTCACATTCAAGGGGAAGCTGGGCTGTATACCCTTCCTCGGCGGCGTCAAGGGGCCTAATATCGGTTTCGTCCATAGTACTTCTAATGCTGGTTACGCAAGGATTCATGACATACGTTCGGGGAACTCGATCCCTGGTGGTCGATGCGCTGGACTCTCCCATCTCGGACATGTCAGGGTGGTCTGACGAAGAAGCCATCTATACCTAAATAAAAAGACAAAAGAAGGGCCAAAATTAGAAGAGGCGCGATACGACGGGTGAGTGTTACATCGGCAACTTGCCACTATTAAGTCGGCTTCTCTATGACGCTCTAACATGGCAAGGTCGATGCTCTTGAAGCAACACTCATTGCACGGGGTTGGCCCTTGGAATGGCACGATGGCAGAAGGAGCATGGAAATGGGTTGGTGTCTGAAGTTCTCTGGTATGTCTATTTCTTCGCGGTAAAGAGTCTTTTAAGTTAAAAACATGTGGTATGGTACGGGCCATTTTTGGGCGAAAAACGGAAACCTACTCGGAAAGAACCACCCAAGATCCCAGAAAACACTCAGATGCATGTAGAAGATACAAACAACGTTGGCATAAGGAATGCCACAGGAAGAATAAGTAAAAGAGCAAAAGGGAGGTACCTATGTCTGTGCGTAAAAGCGTTGCTTGGGCGATGAATCGTCGTGCTCTATCAAGAGGATGACGTTCTTTGTGAAAGACCGGAGGGCTTGAGTGCAAATGGGTGGCGAGAGCGCGCCTCCACAAATGTATATACGTTAGGAATTTGAAACACCGGGGTTTTTTTCTTTGTAAAGTTGCCTCGGTAATTAGGGTTGTAACCTTAGAAAAGCGTGAAGCAATAAATGCTTGCAAAAAAGTGGAGGCTATTCAAATTATCACTCCATGAAAAATCACGATTGTACGTCATGAGGAGTCTAGGGACGTAGTTGTCAGAAGGAATGGGAAACATCTGGGCGAATCGACATACCAATTGTTGGTCTGGACAGCAAGGCGCTTGATTTTGATTTCAAATCCGATGCTTGATTTTGATTTCGAAACCGGCGTTTTATTTTAGTTTCAAATCCGGTGTTCGATTTTAATTATTACTCCAGCTTGAGAGGCCATTAATTTCAACGTCAACCCGGACTGAGGGGCGTTTGATTTTAATTATTACTTCGGCTTGGGAGGCCATTAATTTCAATGTCAACCCGGACTAAGGGGCGTTTGATTTTAATTATTACTCCGGCTTGGGGGGCCATTAATTTCAACGTAATCCAGACTGAGGGGCGTTTGATTTTAATTATTACTCCGACTTGGAGGTCATGAATTTCAACGTCAAACCGAAATTGGTGGCAATTGAGTTTAATGATTTCGAGTTTTGGGGAGCTGTTACATTCAATTTCAATCTTATTTAAGGCGCTCAATTCTAAAGCATAGAAGGAGTAGCTAGGTGCGGTGATGTGCCGGTTACCATGAGCCAGATCCATGCACAAAAGTATGAAATTTATAAAGACAGATAGATCTATAATAACAATTTTCCATTTCTATCAACAGCCAGATAGTTTACAATGTGCTTATACAGAAAGCAATAGGTTCCATAAAGGAGGTACAGTGGCAAGATCCAGGTGAATGATTCAAGTCTCGCAACTCGTCGATCGGCACTTCAAATTGCGGCCAGATAATTGGGACTCGGAACCTGAGTTTGGCTTATTAGAACCCTACTCGCCTGTGCCTCGGCCGGTGAAGGGACGCCCAGAGTCACCACCAGGATGACAGGAAACTTGACCAGGGTTAAGTGTCCTTTACATGGTTATATCATGCAAAGGGTCCTGGAGGTTCTTCTGAGAGCCCATGAAAACAAAGTTGAGCCAGAGTTTGGCTCAACACCGTTGAGAGCCCAGATGTATTTGGAGAAATCCACGTGAAGACAGGCAAATACATCGGCACTCTCATATGCCCTTTGGGGTAGGCGAATGAAGACTGGCAAATACATCAGAATATGGTGTTCAATTCTAGGAGCCTTCGCGTCATTTTTCGACCCTTTCTTCTTTTGGGATTCTCTGCATTTTAGGTCCACTTTGAAAAGTAGAAACGAGTGTGCCGGAAACGAATTCCTTGGCATACTAAGGGTGATTCGGAAATAAGAGGAGTACATTCTCAGTTTTCTGGAGAATTCAAAGGCAAAGGAATTTGGAGACGATAGGTTAAAAGGAGGGCGTAAGCGATTTTATAGGCTTTCTGTTCGACGCACAGCATATGGAAAGTCTAGAGGCAATCAATATCCTTGATGGGAAACATAAACGTCGGAAGTAATAAGTACTTTGGTAACCAAAGCGTGGCCATTAAGTACGCACAGATGACGAAGCGAAGAGGCGTTTCTGTTCCCGAAGGGATATAGGTGATAGGTTACCTGTATCCGAGGCTCGTAGGCTTCCATGATGACCTCGATTGGGGGCAAGTAGGAGCGGGAGTTCATAATGTCGGTTATGAACGAAGTCGGCACATCTGGAGTTCATAGCTACGACCTTGTGATGAAATGCATAGGGCCGGTTATGACCGAAGCATGCACGACAGGGGTTCATAAGGACGGTCCTGAACGGAGTCCATCTCTCTTCATGAATCTCGGAATCATGAAAGCCGGACTAAGGCTAAAGAAGCACGGCATGTCGGTCATGGACACGGGGATGGTTGCTTCATAAACCTCGGCACAGATGATGGCCTGGCTGCGAGCTTGGGGGAAACTGTATGGACCCATATATTGGGCCTAGTGAGTATGTGGCCCAATGAGGGTATTTGCTTCTGAGAACCCTTTATACCCGGGTATGAGTGAGTCATCCTTTAACCACGTATCGGGATTCGAGAACCGTATAGGTAGTGAAGCAGGCATTTCCAGGACGTGGGAGGCGCACTCTGCCTGGAGAACGAATTCACTACAGCAAGGAGAGGAACCCTAGGTAATCCCTATAAATAGGAGGTTACCCTCTAGGTGCACTCTCTACATTCTCTATTGATTATTTACTATTCAGCCTCACTGTGCACACACCCCACCCTATTGGCGAAAAGCCACCACCGTGTAGCACAGTGATCTAAGACGACCCGTTGGTATCTTCTCCATAGATATCAGTGGGTAATCTTCTCTACTCAGGGGCTTACTCTTAAGCGTCTGTGGAGAGCTCATTGATCCTATATTAACATCGCCTAGCCTCATTGGGCTAGACACTTATGTTCTACGACAGAACAATCGCCATCACTTGTACTTTCTGCTAATGTTGTGACTCCAAAGATATATCAAGAAAAATATCATATACATAGCATGGGTGAAACCAAATGTAACGGAAATGAGAAAAATCAATGATAGCTTCAAGAATTTTTGCGCATTCACATATTCAATTGAATGGTGATATCCACGTTGATTTTCACACATCAAGGGATTGGACATGTGCGCGTCTCTACATTCAAGTATTTAACTCAATATATTTATCATGGATAAAATTGAATAAAAAACCTCGGCAATAGAAGGCCAATGGACAACATGCATGAAATCTTCATTTTGTGAAATAGCCAAATAAAGGTCACTTCCAATGTCATCAAAGAACTTCGCTTCTGAAAGTCTTGCATCATTGTCTCGTCTCAACCTCATAATAAAATGGATTCAGCCCCAAAGTCAAAAAATGCCTTGGAGAGTGGATCCTCAAACCAAAAAGGTTCAATAATTAAGCCATTGAACGTATATGTAGTAGGCCTAAAACTGGAGGGTCCCTTACTCGTTGGTTCATAATTTAATATTACGAATTTAATAACCATAAAAAATATTGGCAACAACGGGAGATCATTGTTATATATTATATGTGAACATATAGACCCACCTAATTATTCCCTTTTTCCATGACCACCGCCTTTGTTTATATTAATAACAAATCATGTTATTATATAATCACACATGGAACGCAGGTGGTGTTAATCCAGTAAAGAAAAGTTTCGTAACCGGGACGGAAAAGTAGAAAACTGGAGGAAAGAATATAGAAGAGGGCTAACCTTATTACAAGTCAACACACTGATATCCAAAAGAGCGTTGAATATGTACCTAAATTATTGCATCAGAGTCCTAGGTTCTGGTTAATTGCATTTTTGGAACCTGACTTTGGCATTCAAATCAGGGATACATCTGGGAAATAATAACAGTTGCACCAAAGGCACGAGGCGTTGCTTTTCTTAACAAGAGATGTTGAGAATCAAATATTCGAAAGTGCAGCGAACAAGATCCTCTCCACTACATTTGAACCAAAATGCGGAATCCGAAGCGAGTCCCAAACGCAAAAAAAGAAGCAAGAAACCAACTAACCACAAATAAACAGTGTTCGCTGATAGTGACTTAGATCAAAAAGAGAAAATAACTGAGAATCCGCAAGGATTATAGTCTTTGCAATAATCTCGACGTTTAACCAGCACAACTAAGACTTCAATCAGAAAAATAACTCGGCAAGTCCTACCCAAGTAACCTCGGATAGTAAACGTAGAGATCCCGGATCTCGATCTTGAGATTATCTTTGGCGACACCGAGGCCGAGATAAACTAAGCGGGTGCATTCACGAGTGGAGATTGAGGCCGAGATTGTGTCCGCCGAGATAATGCCGGACGAGGCCCGAGGCCGAGATTGACCAATCGGTACATTCACGAGTGGAGACGAGGCCAAAATTGTGCATGCCGTGATAATCCTCGACGGATCGAGGCGAGATTGTATACGCCGAGATAATCCTCGGCTGAGACTGAGGCTGAGATAAACCAAGCGAGGGCATTTACGGCATTGGTGGGGGAGCTATCGCTGGATTGTTTGCTTGTATTATCCCCCCTGGAAGTTGCTTCGGAGATGGCTAGGGCCCGCAAAGATTAACAATGGAAAGAGGTACAATCAGAAATCATGCAAAGATTCAAGAACGTGATTTCTGGTGTTTTTGATCTCGGTTCTCCCTAGGTTGCAGTCTTCGATGGGAGAATTCAGGTAAGGAATTAGGGTTTTGTTGATCGTGGTTACCAAACTTGTCTAAACCATCGTCATGTTTGATCTGCATTGTACTTTAAGAAGATCCGTTGAGGTTTTGATGATGGAGAATTGGGAGGAACAAATTCTCGAACTGGTTTGAAATCATTGACCATCTTTGGTCGCGGGAATCGAATTTTACGGTTCCCCACGGACGGCGCCAATGTTCTAGTGTAGAACACAGATATATTGGACTTGACTAGGAGCCAAGCCTAGAGCCTACGTACCCTTTGAAGGGATCAAAGTCCACGTAGTTCGAACACATACAAAAGGGGGTGGGGTGTGTGCTCTGTGTGACTGAATGTAAATAGTCTAGGGTTAGAACCTGTGTACCTTAGGGTTTTATCTCTGTATTTATAGAGTGTACCTTAGGTTGATGTGGTTTGGGCCCTGTGATCCATGGCCCTGATATCCTAACTGTTAGATAGTCATTTAGATATAGATTAGATATACCTGGATCGTAGATAAGATTGGATCCTCCTTTATTATAGGTAGATCCTGATATGTGATATGTTCCTTGCTGGGCCATATATTGAATATGGGCCTTATCCAGGTCCGTAACAAGGCTGTTGATGGCTTGGGTATGACTTTGGTAATAAAATTCAAAATAATAGCTGGAAGGCATTTGACTTTAAAAGAAATGAGAAGTCATCATGTCGGTGTACTTATTTGCAGAGAGATTGTATACCTCCAGCTCCTCTGCCTTCCTCAGCGACTCAGCTCCTTCTTGAAGCACAGAAGAAAAAGCAAAACACACGACGCCCAGAATCAAACGACGCCATCAGAGATGAAGAACCCAAATAGTTGAGAGATTCGAAAGTGAAAATCAAAGTCCGTTGTGATGTCGACCAAGAGCCCTTGCACACTGTGAAGACACCCCACAATGAAGAATCCCGAAACTGTCGAAGCAATCGATCGATGACAACTCCGGAACCCATCGCCAAGAGTACCCGGCGAGCAAAAACCAAAATCCGACGAGATGAAATGGTGAAAGAATGAATCTGAATTCCAATGACCCAGAATTATTCAACGCCAACAAATCCGACGAAGTAGAGACGTGACAGTTAGGAACCATAAGAATTCGATGACAAATGACGATCAGGAAGGAAGTTGTTCCGTTGTGATGATTTTAGGGTTTTTACAATGCCTTGTAATCCTGGAATGAGCACCTCGACCTTCAACCAGGAGAACTTCAAATGATGATCTCGGCACAGTATCCGTGATACACTTACCCACGGTGCACCTCGGCATAGGATCCTGGACATGCACACGCATGGAACATCTCGGCACAGGATCCCGGATATGCACACACACGGGCACCTCGGCATAGGATCCTGGACATGCACAAGCATGGAAAATCTCGTCGTCTCAGTTGGTTATCCCATCCCGTCACTCTCTGAATCTCAATCTCCATCATAACGGCACTTCATCACCTAGGCCTTCATTATTTTCTTCTCCAATCTCTGTATGCTGGTTTCAATGAATGGTTCCAAAACGCCCAAAACCGGCACAACTGGGAAACCGAGAAAGGTGTCTCGGCTTCGTCACTGAGAAAGGAACCTCGGTTCTATGATCTCATCTTCAGTGAATGGAGAGTCGGCCCAGGGGAACCGAGTTGGTGCAACGTCCTCGTCCCGGAGGAGGATTTTGAAAGCGTTTTCTGACAGCTTCTTGAAATTTTCTCACATTCTCTACCATCTCTCAACGTCGAAAACAATTCTCTACCTCTTCTCCATATTGGAGATCTTTGAAATCTTATGCAAAATCCGAATCTGGGGTTTTTAGCATGACGCCCTTAAAGCACGTCTTCATGACTTTTCTTTTCTTCACCGCAAAAAGAGAATAAAAATAAAAAGTCTCGCATTCAAGTAATTTCAGGGAAGTTTAATCCCTATCAGCTCTCTGAAAATCTCCAATTTTAGAGATTGCACACACAGCCACCGACGAACTTGCTAAATCACCATGAATCCTAACCGCAAAACTCCATGATTGTTTGTCGCAGTTAGAAATTAGTCGCGGGAATCAGAAATTTACCGAGTATTGTAGCTTCTTGGTTGTTGAACCATCGTTGGTCATAGGAATCGAAATTTAACGATCCCCACGGTCGGCGCCAATGTTTTGGTGTAGAACACAGATATGGCCAGCCCTAATGGACTAGCCTATTTGATGTTGATTGGAGCGGACTTGACCTAGGAATGATGCCTAGGGCCTACGTACCCTGTAGAGGGATCAAAGTCCACGTAGTTCGAGACACACATAGGCGTTTAGCCAAAGGGGTGGGGGTGTGTGCTTTCCATGTGATGTATATAAATAGTTCGAGTTAGAACTTGTGTACCTTAGGGTTTTACCTCTGTATTGATAGAGTTTACCTTAGGTTGAATCGCTTGGACCTTGTGATCTGAGGCCTTGATATCGTAACTACCAGATATAGATTTAGATATACCTGGATTGTAGATGAGATAGGATTTCCCTTTATTATAGGCAGATCTGATATGCAATATATTCACTGTTGGGCCATATATTGAATATGGGCCTTATCTAGATCCGTAACAGTTTCAAATTTGTGTGAGCAATGGAGGAGAACCAAAGGCAGCAATGTCCCCGCAATTACTGGAGGGGAATTGAAAGAAGCCATGTCCCAAAAATAAGAAATATAATGCCCTAATTAAGAAGCGATATAATGCTCGGCATTTCGTTCCCCCCCCTTTTGTGATAATTCGGGTCGTTTCTTTTTTCTTTTCGGTATGATAATTCAGGGTCGAAGGCCCAACTTACTCTATTGTATTCATTATATATCTTGATGATGATGTGATGCAATGTTTGTAATATAATTACAATCATGCTATCAATCGAAGAAACCAGATATTACAGTTATATTGTTTCTATATTGGATTGAGGGGACTTATGCGAAAGGTTAATTCCCAACTCCCAAGCAAGTAGCCAATCTAAAAGATTCTGTTACGGACCTATATTAGGCCCAATAGTAGAATGGCCCAACAGAGAATATTTTGCAGATTAGGATCTATCTATAATGAAGGAGGATCCTATCTTATCTATAATCCAGGAAGATCTTTATCTAGATCTGACAATTACGATACTTGAACCATGGATAATATAGGGCCCATATCAACTTAAGGTACACTCTATAAATACCAAAGTCAAACCCTAAGGTGCACACATTCTAAGCTCTCCCTGGCTATTTACAATTCAGCCGTCTTTGGCTAAACTCCTATTGGTGTCTCAAACTACGTGGATTTTGATCCCTCTACGGGTACATAGGCCCTAGGCATTGTTCCTAGGTCATGTTCTTGGATAGAACATTGGCACCGTCCGTGGGAAATCAGTAAAATGGGAAATAGGTAAATTTTGATTCCCATGACCATATGGTCATCACCAAAAATAGAAATAGTTAGATGCCTTTACCAGATTGTTGTTGAGAAAATCAACTGCAGTAAAATCAAGAAGACCAGGAGCCTCAGTACCAAACATTGGGCTGAAATTCGAACATCTAGGTGTCAATCCCCTATTTTCCCGACGCTTCTGATCTTTAATCCCTAATAGGCTAAACCTTAGGCCCCGTTTGTTAGAGTGAATATGGGTGATGGAAAGGGAAGATAACAAAGTTGCCTCACAAAAAACGTGTTTGGTGCGCTGCTTTCCCAGGAAGGTGCTTTCCCGCCTCTGCCAATCTTCCCTCAAATATGGGAACCTTCATTCCATTCGAAAATGGAGGGAAAGTTTGAATCTTCCGGGAGAGTGAAATCATCTGACGAAATTAGCCCTGAAATCTTCTTCTTCATGGCCGCTTGCGTCGATGCTTCGATGGCAGGCATCACCAAAACCCACCGACCCTCCTCGAAAAAACCAAGCGACCTCCAATTCGACAATAAGTTGAGCTACTCTCGAAATTTTACCGACCCTCTTGCTTTAATCGTGTCTCATTGCTCGGATTGAAGGTGGAATAGAGATAAGTTGCAATGGGTCTTCATTGTTTGGTGTTTTAGGCCTCATCGAGAATGTTGTGCGATGCCGTGTTTCTTCTATGATGCCCTATTACTCTCTGAAATATGTTTTTCTCCCTTTACATGCGTCTTTGTTTGTTTGTAGAATATAGTTTCGATGTTCTGGTGGTCTGGTTTTCTGTATATAGGATTGTGAAATTGCTGATATAAACCTCAAGAATCTGTCAAATTTTACGTTCGAACGTAAGCGATTGGGTGCTTATTACGTTCGAACGTAACATTGTTGTTCGAACATCCGAGCGAACAGAGGGTTTCTTTTACATATGCACCTTCACGCCATCTGCTTTAGGGTTTGTTTATGTCCCATTGCGAAAACAAAAAGAATCATTCCACGATTGTTTTTTTAATTTAGGGGCATTTTATGGTGGATGAAGAAGAGGCGCCGGTGATGGTGGTGTGATGCAAGAGGGCCCCGACGATAGTGGATGCAGAGCAATAGTGGATGAAGAAGAGGCGCTGATGATGTGAAGGAGAGGGCAGAGACGAGAGTGAGGAAGAAAGGCAGAGATGAGATCGAGAGATAGGTGTGGTGGATTTTTGTTCAGGGGTATTATAGGTATTTTATCTTTCATTCCCACTTAACCAGCTTCCTTTTCTTCCTACAAAACATTTTATTTTCCCTCAATTAACTTCCTTTTCCTAGTGTACCAAACGACTTTGCATTTTTAAAGTTCCCTCCTAATCTTCCATTCCTTTCCTTCCCTAAATCTTCTTTGTAACAAACCGGGCCTTAGGGTCGAGGCATGAAACTTCTGGTCTTTTTCTCCGGATTACGCCGACGAGAGCTTGGTTTTGGGGATCGACAATGTTCTTCGATCTTCCATGTAGAGGCTCCAGTGATTAACGGCGACGAGAGCCTGATATGGGGTTCAATGATTTTCATCGAACCTCCGTTTAGAAGACTTAGGGGACGCCGGAGGTCCTGTTTTTGGTTTTTGCGGCGGCAGAGAGAATCAGAGGATTTTGTGATTTTGAAGCTGCTGAGCAATGCGAGCATACGAGCTCTACTTCGTTTTGGTCTTGTTGATCGGAATGAGAGGGCAGTCTTTTGAGATGATACCTTTCATGGAATGTCCGGGATGCTCATTGGGAGTCCGGGATTGTTAAATTTTCAATCTGTGTATCTCGGCAAAGGCCTCCAAGCTGCATGTTGGAAGCTCAGGGGGGCGTTCTCTGCAACGTCGATAGGCCGGGATACACATTTGAAGACCGGCTTGCAATGTCGGGTAGCCGAGTTTAAATGCCTTGAATGCCAAAACCGGATTGAAATGCTAAATTCTATCTGAGTTGCAAAGAGTGTCGGGCAAGAACCAGGGTGGTCATTAATTCCATCCGAAGCTGTCGGAGTCCATGCCGGGGTGTCTTGAGTATTCCCATGCTGGGGTGTCTCAAATATTTTCCGGAATCAACCACTTCATGAAGGGGAGCTGAGATTGGAGTTGCCGAGGTCTGAGTTGCTCGAGATGTTGATTCAATGTAGCCGAGATTGATCAACGCCATCTGTACCTGTTCCATCACGTGCTGAGATTGATCTACCTGCCGAGATCACTGAACGTCTATCTTGCAGCTTCCAAGGACGAGGTGATGATAATGTGCCGAGGCGATGGTGAGCCGAGATAACTGACGTCGAGATAACGTGGCCGAGATCACTGAAGCCGGCATGGCTATGAAGCTGAGACCCTTTGAATATATGATAACTCTCTCAGTTTCCCTGAGGCAGCGGTCAGAAGAATGAGTCTATGTCCTGGTTCATTGACGTCTTGAATTGTCGTACTGAAGCTGCAACACGCTCCACTCTTATTGTGCATCTTTAAATCCTTGATTATTATTCTTGGGTCCAGATTTTGTTTTGCAGGGTTCAGAACCAAGTCTGTATCAGCAGAGAAAGGTTGGAGGTATTTGTTTGGAAATGGGCCATATCAATTTCTCCATCATTGGAATCGCTGACTCCCGAGAAGCTGAAGACCATCATGAAGCCAACTATGGAATCTCCTCTGCTCGGAGGCGACGGCATAGGCAATAAGAGGAAGTCGATGAAAATTATCTTGCTCCTTCTTGCTTTTATGTCTCTCCCAATTTTGGGACTTGTAATCAGAGACAATAGAAACTTCTCTAAAACATAATGTGGGAATTCAAACCGATCAACAGGATATCCTCAAGTCCGAGCTGGGATTTGTTACAGCCGACGATTGCTGTTGTTCTGAAATGAAAGTTTCAATGCTGAGGTTTCTCAATATCAATCAGAATATGGACAGATTAGAAGTTTGTTGGTTGCAACCTATTTATCTGTTAGTAAGTTTGAAGGTGGAGCAGGTATGCAATTTTATGTCCCTGCTATGAATACAAGTATTATCATTGAGTAAGTATGTGCAATTGTGCATTGATCCTTCTTCATAATGTGGCATTTTTGGCAAATTATACTGATACGGAGGATATCCATGTTTAATGGACGATTAACATGGAAAGCTTTATTCCAACAGGCTATAAATCGTGCTAAAGATGGCTTTGAACGATCTTGGGTTGAGAAATGTATTTGCTCCAAACGGCAATTTGTTATAAGATCTGGAGAATATCCCTATACTGATATGTTGCAAAACCAGTGGTGTTGTGGTTTTATTAATGATGCTTTGGTCAAGATAGAGCTAGTTACTACTGAAGATGGTGGGTGTTGTAAATCTTGTGAAGTGTAAAATTATTGTATGCCTTGGGGTGGACATTCCCATATTGGTATTTTTCTGTTTGTCATTAATTATGTGGTCGAGATAGATGCTGGATCAAGGGTTTGATGCTGGATTTCCCATCATTAAGTAAATGTTTTATGTGACCCCTATACTCAGAGTAACAACATTTCAAGTCTGATATGCTGCTATTTATCATTGTGATGAAAGAGATTTGCCTCTTCTCCAGAACATTGATTTTCTTCAAATGATTTTCAATGTCCAAGCCACCCTTAGTTTATTTTGAAGAGTATCCACAAAGTTCTTCACTCTTTCCAGCTCATCTTGCAATGTACTTTGTGATGCATTTAAAGCAAAAGTAGAAGCATTCTATTATGGTTATATTAGAATTCTATCCTGTTGCATTCTATTAAAGCAAAAGCAGGAGCATTCTATTATCAAGCTAGAAGCGATTTCTCATCTCTAAATTTGCAATTATCAACTTTGCGGATCAAGTTCCAGACATTGTTATGGGAGATCCAGGGAGATTCAGACATGACTTCCGAATATGAAGCAGGTGCAACTATGCATTTTGGCAGAGTGTAATAAAACGCAGAGCATTCTCAATGTAGACATTAACCAAGCTACTGTGATGTTTGAAGAAATATTGAGGAGTGGGGAAAACCCAACTCTTGCAACATATAGTATTTATATCTGTAGGCTTTGCGAGCTGGGTTTTCTTCTTCATAGTGGAAGACCTTTTCTAATGTTGCAACTCTCCCCTTTTAAGTCCAAAGGGGTGGAGTAAGAAGCTACAAGAGAATTTAATTTTTAGTGCCTATGGAGCATGACTTGCTGCAGATTCATCACAAATATATTGTGAGTTATTTTGGTAATGATAATAAGTGTTGGAGATTACATGGAAAAGTCAAATAGCTTGATCTATTATGGGTGAAGTTATCAAAATTCATATCCAAGTCTGGTTCATTTTACAACTTCAATGGTAAGAGTTTCCATGTCAAGGATGATCCACTTGTTTTTGTGGGCCATGAATGGATTCTACTCCATGTTTGCGTTCTTTCTATGAAATATTTGAAGATATTCCTTCTCACAGCATTTTGGAGGCACATTTAATGTCATTAGTCTCTGAAGGCTTTGGAAGAAATGAAGGCCTAGAAGATGACATATTATTCTTCCTATATGGCCAAGGGCCTGCTCCAACTATCTTAGCAGCTGCTTCCATTATAGGCGCTGCATTCTGTGGGGGCATTAATCCTGGACTTTTGATAGTAGACAAGAGCTTACGTCTCACGTTTGCTTGATTGATGGCAGCAAGAAAAGCTCTTCTATGAATCCATTAAATGTCAATAATTTAATGCTCTGATGTCCCACTTGGTAGTTTTATCTACAATTCCATTCCCAATGCATGGTATGGCCTCTACAATTTCTTATAACATATTATTTGATGCTTTTTGAAAGGATTATTATGTTGCAGGTGTAACCAAAAGAATAGTAAGTTGCCAAGTGTGTATCAATGTTAGTATTGGCATCTACCAATTGCCAAAAATATAAGTATCAGGGAAGTGCCCATAAATCTTTTTGGGATTTTCTCGGAAAACTATCATTTGAGTTGGGAATGTCTTAAGAAGCTAACAGGGAGAAATTGTCCCAGCCTGAGTACAAATTCATCTCCCGACAATTCAAATTTTGCTTTGGAGAATCAACAACTTCCAAATATGGTACTGATATACTCTCTAATGTATTTATTCTCATGAATTTCTTTCAGTCAAACTAGTGGCATGAAGTTAAAAAGTTTCAAGTCGCATATGGTGAAACTGTATCTTGAATTGAGAATTATAAGGTTAAATTCGTGTTCCATGGTTGGGACCTGGTAAAGTTGAGTTTGAAGAATATGAAGACGACTATGTCACCAAGCGGACCCGGTTACACTGAATCTAGTTAAAATCCGGGCTCCATGGAGATTTTGGCTAAAACGTATTCCTCCGGGATGCGGTAACGCCCACACAAAGGTTAAAACGTATTCCTTCGGGATGCGGTAACACCGAGATTTTGGCTAAAAGGTATTCCTCCGGGATGCCGTAACGCCCACATAGAGGTCAAAGCATATCCTTTCGAGATACTGTAAGGCCAAGATAATGGTTAAAACGTGTTTCCTTGGGAACAAACGTGTTTCCTCGGGAGCACAGTAAAGCCGAGATAAAGTTTACAACGTATTCCCTTTGGGATGCGGTAAAGCCGAGATAACGGTCAAAACGTGCTCCCTTCGGGACACGGTAAAGCCGAAATGTACTCCGGATTAAATCTTGATCAACCTTGTCGGGGCGTATAGTTCTCGGCTGGCACCAGATGAATATAATGCACAATATAAATTTGACTCTGGCCCAGTCATCAAATAAAATTGAAGGCGGACCCCGGTTACACCGAATCTAATTAAAATCTGGGATCTGTGTAAAGTTTTAAAGACGGACCTGGTTACACTTAATATAGTTAAAACCTAGGCTCCATGTAAAATTTTGCGAGAAGCAAAAAGAAGGTAGACCCTGGTTACACTTAATACAGTTAAAATTTGGGCTCCATGTAAAGTACAGTTAAATCCTCGCTCCTTAATTGGACCCCGGATAAACTGAAAATTATACAGTTAACTCCGTGCTCCTTAATTGGACCCTGGATACACTGAAAATTATACAGTTAACTCCGCGCTACTTGATTGGACCTCGGATACACTGAAGATTATACAGTTAAATCTGTGCTCCTTGATTGGACCTCAGATACACTGAAGATTATCCAGTTAAATTCGCGCTCCTTATTGGACCCCGGATAAACCGAAGATTATCCACTTAAATCCGCACTCCTTAATTGGACCCCGGATTAACTGGAGATTATCACCAGGGCCCTTTAGCCCAGGTTCTATATTGCGTGAAGCCACTGTCACCAGCCTTTACAATTTTGATGCATCAAAACTCGCTCCTAGATAAGAAGGTGAATTGTCATCCAGACCCTGATTAGGTCAAAATGTTTAAGTGTTGGTTTTCCATACCATGGCTGAACATATGACAATTTGCCTTTATCCTGGTTAAGCTACCGGACAACGGAACCAAAACACAGTAGTGAGGATTAATTACAAACCCCTACTCAAATACCCGGTCTTAAATACCGGAAGAAAATTCTTGTGGATTCTGCATAATACATTTTTGACCTTGGCCAGGTCATCCAATGGAACTTTGAACATATGTTCAAGTTCGTATAATCAACTTACTGTTGAAATGAAGATAAAACTCGGACATGAGATCCGGGTTAAATAGTCAATGCAACCGGGTAGCCCAGAGCCCTTAACTGCCAGGCTGGGGGGCAACAAGACAAGTGTGGCACTGTAAAGCTGTCAGCTACAGAAGCAAATGGTAGTAGGTTCCTCTTCACGACAAATCGGATTGGGAGAACCCGGTCCTACAAAAAACAAACCCAGAAGCCCGGTCCATTCCTCTTCAGGATAATTCAGATTGGGGGAATTCGGTGTTGCAGCAAAAAAACCCGAAAACCTGGATGATTGAGGAAGAAGAGATCCCGACGACCATGAAAAGAAACAGAGACGAAGTTTCAAAGAAAATTAACACGAACTACATATCTAGGGGCAATTCAATCTGAATACAAGTAAATCCGGGGTTCGTTGAAACTCAGATAGAAACTTTATCAAAATCAAACAAGCTGTAGCAACTCGGATATGATATCTTGGTTCAATAACGATCCACCCAAAGAACCCGGAGATCGGACTACCGAGTGGGGGCAAAAGAAGAACTAACGGAAGCCCTCACGGGGTTACTTGAATATTCAAATGCTATCCCGGTTGCTTGAACATTGCTAGTGAAAAAGCATGTTCATCATCAACCGAGATTGAGGCAAGCGAAAACAAAGAACGAGGAAAGAAAATAGATTCCGCCTTGGGAAAAACCTATCGCCTAAATAGGCAAATTGGTAGCAGAATACGAATGAATCTGAATTCGTCAAGACTCGGACAAAAGCAAATCAAGCTGGAACAACTCGGATACAAAATCTGGGTTAAATAATAAACGCACCTCGGCATGGTCAAACAATAAATGCATCCCATTAGCCCAGAGACGTGGACTATCAGGCTGGGGGGCAACTGTTATAGACCTATATTAGGCCCAATAGGAGAATGGTCCAACAGAGAATCTTTTGCATATTAGGATCTATCTATAATGAAGGCGGATCCTATCTTATCTATAATCCAGGAAGATCTTCATCTAGAACTGGCAGTTACGGTACTTGGGCCATAGATCACATAGGGCCCATATCAACCTAAGGTACACTCTATAAATACAGAGGTCAAACCCTAAGGTGAACACATTCTAAGCTCTCCCTAGCTATTTACAATTCAGCCGTCATAAAGATCACACACACACACACACCACCCCTTTGGCTAAATGCCTATTGGTGTCTCAAACTACGTGGACTTTGATCCATCTACAGGGTACGTAGGCCCTAGGCATTGTTCCTAGGTCAAGTTCTATTCAATCAACATCATAAATGCTAGTTCAATAGGGCTAGCCACATCCTATTCTTGGACAGAATAGATTTCTTTACTATTACACCTCTACTGGCCTCGCCCTTTCGGGTGGCAGGTTAGAGGGATTCCTTTTATCGATTACCTTTTCATGCTTGCTTATTCCTTTTTAACATACATCAGAGTCTGCGTAAAAGAGCATTTTATTGGTTTGGACAAGTACAAAATACTGCTAAAAGTACGATAACCAAAAAGTAAGTAGTCCCCGTAGGTTTAACAGTCATCCAAAATAAAGTACTCAACAGTAAATATATATACAGTCATCCCAAGATAGAGGTACAAAATATAATAGGGCATCTTCTATTCTTCAGTCCTTCACTGTATGCCCTTACCTCTCCAAAAGGACTTAACAGCTTAGGGTCGATCACCTGTATCTACAGATCGGTTTGAAGTTCAAAAATGAACTCCAGAGTAACTGTTAAACTCAAGTACTATATGTATTCAGTGTATGAATGCAACTATAATCATGAAAATCACAGTCAACATGGCAACATACCATATATGAATTTAGAACCACAAACGCAATATCATATACAACAAGCCGTCGAGCTGCTTACCAAGGCAAGCCCCGGAATCACAAGCCATTGAACCGCCTGAATCAGGCCAGCCCAGGAATCACTAAGCCGTCGAGCCGCCTAACAAGGCCGGCCCCGAAAAATCCTCAACGCTAGGAACGACACAGTAGTCAGGGCCTTGAACCCCAACTGTTCTAAATGCATATTAGGCAAACACAAGCATGACATACAAACATACAACAGTAACATAAAGTTCTGAGTAAACAGTTACTACCTATTGGCTGTTTAGAGATTTGAAATCCTACGATATCTGAAAGACTTTTCGGATGTGTTTTTGTCCTAGACAACATCAATATACCTTGTTTTTATTATTTCCATGAATTCCTCTTTTACTTTTGAGAAATCCGAGCAAGTCTTCTAAAATTCCACAAACTCATGTTCAACTTCAAACATTTTTAATTAATTCCAAAAAATCCAATTGACGTGAAATCAGTAGCTATTGAACCCTTACGATGTCTAGTTTACCATAAAAATAATTTCCAAGGTCATCTAGGTTCATACCCTTCCTTATTCCCAAACCCTAGCCTCTGGTCAGAGAAATATTTCTGTTTTCTGAGAAGTTTTCAAAAATTAATTTCTCCTAGTTGGAAAATGGAAAGTTACAAAATCTTATATCAAAATGAAACTCAGGATGTCTACTTTAAGTCTGTAAAATTTCAAGGCAGGCGGACTTCATTTGATATTTAAAAAATATCGATTAAGCATCGCTGCCCAAAATTTCTGAACTTGGTAGCTCATTTTTTTCTTTGTTTTTGGGGTTTTCGAGTTCGTAAATCCTAATTTTCACCCATTCCCATACAAAATCTTGTTTTAAACTCAGTGGAACCCTCAAAAATATAAAAATCACATCAAAACTTCATGATCAAACCAGTTGGACGAAAATCCTGAACTTCAAGTTACAAGAGCTAGTTTCAGCTTACGACTCCGAAAGCTTAAACCGGTGTTTCGCTTCTTGCTCCGGGTATGTGGAATTTTCTGGACACTCCCCAAGACTCAAGATGCAGGTAATTGTCTGGTTCATGCTATCGTCTACTTGGTTAATAACACGTACTAGGGTTTTCTTGCTTTTTCTCCAAGAAATTACAGAGTCTTCCAAAAGCAGCTGATGTGGCGCCATTCTGCCCATGGAAATCAGATTTTTATAATTCTCCATGTGCAAATTACTTAAATTACCCAAAACGCCCTTTTTATCCAAAGTGGTTAAAAGCACGTTCCCTGGTTTTTACATGTTTTCTTCTTTCTTTATTTCCAAGTAATTCTAGATCTTTCCGAGTGAGGTGGCACATCCAAGGCCATGAAAAAAAAAAATGATCCATGTGATTTTAATTGAATTATCCAATTTACCCCTTTATTTACTGGTCCTTGTTGTGCATCGCTGCTTAATAACTTGCCTCCCTTTTTTCCCTAATTTATCCTTTATGTGTGGTGCCATTTATACTCTCTGGAAGCCTTATATTTGTCTCATTTTACTCAAAAAGAAGGCCCTAATTGGTTCCTCTCGGTCCCCTTTTTGCCGGTTAACTTTCCCTTAGGGCTTGTACCTTGTGTTTAGGCTTGCATACGGATAAAATCAACTGATTCTTCCCCCTATTTTTGTGTGGCCGAAACCTACTCCTCAAAGGGTAAGGAGTTGAATTTTGTGCCATGTAATCATTACTTGCTTTTTACTTTTAACTCTGTAGTGACATGTGTCCTCAAATGATTACCACAATTGACTTTTCCTTTTTAGCATGTGATTTTTACAGTGTCTCTTCCATTCCCTGCTTGTGGATGGCGCATACATACTTTACAGGGGAAGAATTTGTGTTCTATTAATACTCTCTGTCCCTTATTCATTGTACCGGCTTATACCGTTTCGATATTTTATGTTTAGCTCACTTCCTTTTTAAATTAAGGTACGATTATCACCTCTTCTTCCCTTGATCTTATAAGGTGAAATTTTTGGCCGATCTAAGGTTCAATAATCTATCCCCTAATGGTCTTTCCGATCCTTAATAAGTCGGTCTGCCTTTATTCACTTAGATTTTATTGCAAGACAACTTTTCCTATTATTCCACCAATTAGTTCAGAATTGGACTTTAACTAAAGTATCTAGTTCATTGTCTCCGAGTCTTTAAAATAATTACTATAAAATATTACAGAGATTAGTAATTCAAACTCTAGTCAAAAGCTTCTCATTATTTCATGAGTTCATACAAGTACATCATTTATAAAAGCATGGGTGTTACATCTACTCTACTGTCTGTAGCCTCTCATGTGACATGCTTTTGGGGGCTCATCTCTCTTAATTTGCACGCAAATTCATTAGATCTAGACCATCCAGTTTTATCGAATGGTCCGGTTTAATAATTGGATGCTCTTTCCAAACTGGTTCAGAGATGCATGTAATGTTAGAGTGAATGGAACCAAGTCAAACACAGTCAAAAGGTCTTGTAATTTTCGAGTAAGCCAAGTTTTGTGATGTCAAATGTTAAAGCCAAAAAGTGAGGATCTCTGTGTAAGTTGGTCACACAGTGTCATTAGTGAAGCATTCCTTGGGAATAAAGATGCTTGTTTACTTTAAGATACATACATTCACACAGTTGATGAACATGGTTTGGTGAAAGGAAAGAGAAGCAACGGAACTTTTTTTAGTAAAAGGGGCAGATATCAACTATATGATGAGTTTTTTTTTCCCAAATCACTACAAAAAAACCCCAGATTACCCATGGAATTCCGTAGGTAATTTAAATTACTAGCGGAATACCCACGGAATTCTCTTAGTAAATAGTTTCCACCGAAAAATAAAGCGTCGAGGAAAATACCATGGTTGATCAAATTACCGGCAGAATATTATTCTGTCGGGGAATTACCGATGGATTAGAGACGGAATTAGTTTTTCAGTAATTAGCCACGAAATTATTCCATAGGTAATCTAAGACTAAATTTCGTGGGTGATTTTCGTGGGTAATCTGAGACGGAATTATGTGGGTGATTTCTGTGGGTAATCTGAGACAGAATTACGTAGGTGATTATCGTGGGTAATCTGAGACGGAATTACAAGCGTGATTTATCGGGTAATGGAGACAAAATTACGTGGGTGATTTTCATGGGTAATACGAGACAAAATTACTGTGGTTAATTTGAGACAGAATTCCATGGGTAATCTGTGGGAAATTTGTAGGTATGGTCACTTATACGTTTGTTTGTTTTTTCCTTCTTTTTAAGCAGTTTTTTTTAAATAAATAAAAGCACTGAAGTGAGAAAATAAGCATGTTTATATAAATAAAAAACTAAACAAGTTCAAAGCACATGTTTATCACAATTTAAAGTCACTAGAATGGCAAATAGATGTAAACAGTCACCAAGTTAGTTTGTACAACAACAATGAAAATCTTCAATTATCATTTTCGGCATCTTCATTTGCATTGGTAGCAGATGGAGCCTCATCATTGGCGGCAAGGTTAGAGAGATTAGGTAAGTGAATCCCAAGTGCTTGCAATGCTGGCATAATCATTTCATTTTTTTGTTTCAAGATTGCATAATCTTGTCTAATTTGAGTTATCTCCATTTGCAATTCTTGAGAGTTAGAATCCGCCATAGACTTAACAGAATGAGCTAAGGCAGAAAAACCAATATGTTCATTTTTAGATCCAAACCCATAGATTCGGCCCTTCTTGTTCTTACCTCCCTTAGAATTTACAGATTCCTTTTCTCTCAGAAATTCATCCTGCAAATGAAGTATGTTCTGGTATAGAACACAGATGTCAAACCGTTAGGCCGGTATGTTGATTTCGGATGTATAGGCTAACCGGATATCTATGAAGGAGATAACCGGGGAGAGCGCGGATCACCGTACACGACAAAGGGGTGGTGTGTGTGCACGGTGAGGCTGTATGTAAATAGTCTAGGTTTAGCGTGTGTGCACCTTGTTACCTGCCCTCTGTATTTATAGAGGCGTCTGGTGCGATATCCGGGGCACGTCATTAATGGTGAGCCATTAATGGGGCGGATATTGGACGATACCCCATTAATGGGACATGTCATTAACAGGGCGGGTATCTCGGGAAGCCGATATGATAGGGGCGGATTCTGCCTAGCCGAGATTTCCGGATCTCCTGCCATGATTGGCAGATTACGCCTTCTGGCTCTGCTTGGGCCTCACCCTGGGCTTGGAGGCTTTTGGGCCGGTCCGTAACAGTTGCCCCCCAGCTTGGCTATTCATGCTTTTGGACGGCCGAGGTGTATGATTCTCCTGGTCTGGTGTGTGACCGGGGCCTGTGCTTCAGCCAGCCCGGCTTCTTATGCCGCGGCTTACCTTTATGATGTCGTTTTGGATGGTGCCCTGGGTCATGCACGGCCAGGGCGTATTAAAGCGACCTCGGATTTATGTGGTAAGTCCCCCGTTCGTGGGTAAACCGTTTGGTCTTCTTTCCGTAGGCGCCATCATTGCGTCTTTACACCCGGCATGTCTGGTTGGAAGGGATCTGCGGCCGTCGCGCCGCAGTGCTTGGTCGTGTGCACATTTAATGCGCCTACGTCATATTGTGCATTTCCTATCGTGTCAATGTTTAAAGACCGAACTGCCCCCGGCGTTCCTCTTCTTCTTCTTATATGAAGTGTTCACTTTGCGTTTTTCATTATTTCCCTTTGCAATTTGGTAGTGAACTTGCTCGAGTTTTTAAAATTGAAAACTTCATTTGTCCTCCATTTCGCTTGTTCAAGTTATCTTCTTCGTATCGCGCGGTATTTTTCGTCCTTGTCTTTACTCATTTAGGCACATTTCATACCGTTTAAATATCCTCTGGTTCCTCATTTGCTTTTCCCATTCTTCTGGTTTTCTGAGTTTCCCTTTAAGATCAGTTTCTGGGTTCGCTTTATACGCTCCTCCCTTTTGACGTAAGGCACCGTAGCTCTTAGGTTCTAGTTCCTCTTCGATGGATAGACGTAGGCCTTTCCTTAGAGCCGGGCCGGCGCTTACCCCCGAGGAAGAGGAGTTTCTCCGCCTTCGTTGAGAGCCTCTTATTGGGTTCTTGGGCCCGAGCTCCGGAAACGAAAGGTCGCGCCTCTACCGAGGTGGGAATGGTTCTTCTCGACGGATTGGGCCCCAACCCATACCAGCTAGAGCTCTGTCACCTTCCTTGATTCGAACTCCTTTTCGATCACCTTTTCGGGCCGGAGTTGGTTCTCCTGCTAGTTCCCGGGCTCTTGCCTCGATGGCCCAACCGCCTAATTTTTGTGAGGGTCCATCCCCTGGGAGCTTGGACCCTTATCCTGATGATTATCTCGGTCCCTGTGGGACTACTTGGGCGAGAGTTCATTCCACATTGCGCGTGGCGAGGACTCTGAGCTACCTCGGTTCTTGGATCTTGCTTGGCACCGGCGCCGCCGGGCCCCACTTACAGCGTGCCCTTTCGCCCCAAGTCGCCATCTTTTTTGCCTTCTAACCTTGTTTTACCGGTATTTTCAACTCTGCTAATTTCCTTTTATGTTGCATATAGGTTAATGGCTCACGAAATCTTTGCCTTTAAAGAAAAAGGCCGAGGCCGAGACATCGGTTCTTCTAGCCCACCCGAGGCCTGTGTCGTAGGTATCCTGGGTGTCCCACGAGGTCTTGAAGACCCGGTCCATTATGTCGGATACGGACATTGCCCGGTTGGACCTACCGTCATGGAGGGTGCGTCCTACGCCGGAAGCCGACGAGCACATGTTGTCTTTGAACGGGAAGTAGGCGGTCCCAATTTCTTTCATTTTTACGGGATTATCTTACACGAGTTGGCGTCGCTTTCCTTTTACCCATTTTCAAATGCTTGCCCTGATGCACACGAGACTCGCCCGTCTCAACTTCATCCGAACGGGTGGGCTTATCTTGTAGCGTTCGAGCAATTGTGTCGCTCCTACCGGTTCCAATCCCTGCTCGACCAATCTTTTCTTTTACTACTTTGGCCCCTTTACCCCGGCTCTCCTAAGGAAAGTGACAAGTTGAAAGGGCTGGTGTCTCTCGCGTTAATCCCGGCCGGAAGCTTATGAAGCC
This sequence comes from Acacia acuminata, assembly GCA_019022655.1. Classification (NCBI taxonomy): domain Eukaryota; kingdom Viridiplantae; phylum Streptophyta; class Magnoliopsida; order Fabales; family Fabaceae; genus Acacia; species Acacia acuminata. The sequence continues at coordinate 1,351,828 of JAFJYI010000049.1, read as the reverse complement.
CTTTTCCGAGTCTTTTAAGCGGTTTAAGAATGCGTTTTTCAAGGTTGTCGCCGTGCACAGTAGCGGCTTGGTTTTGAAGGGGGTCGAGGCCGCCGACGTATTATGGCGCTTCCCTTTATATTGGGTGGAGAATCATCATAAGGCCAGCCCCTCATCCTTCCAGATTTCGCAAGATGACCTCCTACCCGAGATGGCCCCTCACGTCCCCAGATTGGACGCCTTCGTGGAGCAGTATGGCATCCTGAACGCGGCCTTTTTCATATCCAGGGAGGGATCTAGGCCAATCCCCTCGACTTGTAGGAGTCCCTTTTGTGCCATGTTTTTTATTCTTATGCTCTGTATATTGGTGGCATACTTTGTGCTTATTGCTGATTTCCCTTTATCGTTCTTTTCATTTCAAGACATGAAGGCCCTTCTGGTTACTTGAAAAAGGTGAATCCGGCCGCCGCATCTTCGTAGTCGGTCTCAGAAACGGGCCGCCCCTGTCAAGACTTCCGTGCCCGAGGCTGATGCCCCTATTGTGGCTAAGAAGACCAAGGTCTCCGGGGTCGAGGATTCGGCTCCATTCGCGCCCTCCGGGTCCCCTCGAGCGGCGTTCTTGAAACTTCCAAAGGGAAGCGAGGTTGTCGTCTCGGCGGGTGAAGCTGCGGCCCTGCGGGGCCGCGGCCGTTCCTTCGGCATCGGTTCTTCCGGTGCCTTCGGCCGTCCCGCCTCCTCCTCCTTCTTCAACCGGGCCCTTACGTCCTTCTTCCTTGCTCCCTCGGAGTTTCGTATGGGAAAAGGGGTGACCAAGGAGGCTGGATGTAGCGTTCCTCCCCCGGGAATTTATGGAGAGCGGGCCTTGTCCCCTCCTAGTGCGAGGAGGTGCTTGCCGCGGGCGGTACACAGTGTAAATCCATTGGTTTCTGCAAGCCTATGTGATTGTGAGGGAAAAATACATTAAGGCGATGCGGAAGAGAACGGACGGCGAAGGCGTCCGGGGGCCGAGTTGAGGCCAACCAAAAGCTACGGGCGAGCGGCGTCCGTAAAAAGGCTTTAGCCGATCTTTGAGAGCTAAGCTGCACCTTATGGAGGAGGAACGGGATCTTGCCGGCTTGAACGGGATTCGCCAAGGATGCGTTCGTGAAGGTGGAAAAAGATTTGCAACTAGCGCGAAAGGGGCGGAGAAGTCGGCCTCGAGTGTGTCGGACCCCGAAAGGCGGCGGCGACGGTATGGATGCGGTGAGAACCCTTCGAAAACGCGTGATTCGTTGTTTGATAAGGTTAAAGCCGTCGAGGAGGCTCGCGTATCGCGCGGGCGCTTAGAGTGTGACGAACTTTTAAAGCAGACCGCCGCTGATTACTTTGAGAATGCCCTGGAGCAGATCCGACTTTTGAATCCAAAGACGGAGCTTAACTTGGACGGCTACGACTTTCGGTCCTTTGTGGAAGACGGAGCGTTAGTTTCGTATCAACCTCCTTCGCGAACGTGTCGGATCGGGGAGGGGAGAGTCGGATGCGGAGAGTGAGGCGACCAAGGATTCTCCGGAGGCCGGTCCTTCTAGCTAAGCTTAATCTTTGGTGTCGGTGGGCGTCGTGCCTTTGTACTTTGTTGATTCCGGCTTTTGTGCCGTAACTTTGTATGACTTATGGAAGAATTTATTTATTCGTCCTTCTGCCATTTTTCTTAAATTCTATTCTTGAAATTTATTGACTGCATTAAATACAAGTTATGTACTCGACCAACACTGCGGTGTGGGAGAGTGGGACAGGGTTGTATGTCTTACCCTGCAGGGGTGTTAACTTAACCGCGTTTGCTTCATCCCGGCTTAAATGGCGGAAAGATGGTAGGAACCGATTTAAGGGCGAGGCGCCACATGTCGAGCGAGGTGTCTAGTACCTCGAGATATGACATTTTGACTTGATCGGGTCGGGATGGCGGCTGCTTTCTTAAATCGGGCGGCGTTGACGCGTCAATTTCGCGAAGGCCACGTATGGCGTTTTCGCCGAGCTCTTACCAATGCGCGTCGGAGTACAACGGCGGTGTCATACATCTAGATGTTTTTACGTTTTTGACCGGGTATAAGTACCTCAGAGTCAGGTTTTTGTCGGGCTTAGTGGGCTCGGCTTCAAGCTTAAGCAAATAACTGTGCACATTGACGCCTTTCCTTGAGGGATTCCTTCATTAAATAAAGCAGCTCTAAAGAGCATACAAATGGTCATAAATTATTCAAATGCAAAGCGGGGAAAAGTTGGAAAGCAATTGCAAAAACATGAAAGAAAGTAAGAAATGACCGAGCCGTAGCCTTGGCCTAGCGTAATAGATTTTTAACTTATCGGCATTCCATGTCCTTCTAACCGGCTTCCTTGCCAAGGTTTTGAGAACATATGCCCCGGCGTCAAGCTTTTCTTTAACACGATATGGTCCCTCCCGGTTCTTGCCGGTTTTCGTCTCGGGAATTCTTATTACCAATATCGGCCCTCCAAAGTAACAAGTTACCCGGTTAAAGGATCGTGGTCGAACCTTGCGATTATATTTGGCTGCAAAAAGCGCTTGGCGGCAAGTTCCGTGAATGAGCTGTTACTCGGATCTCATCTATTAGGTCCGGATCTGTCTTTAAGGCGTCGTCATTCGATCTTGCGGTCCTTCTGTCCGACTCGATCTTCCTCCATGATGGCTGCCCGATTTCCACGGAATCATTGCTTCGCATCCATATGTGAGTCGGAAGGGAGTCTCTGGGTCGAGGGCCCACACTCGTCCTGTATCCCCATAGAACACTGTGGAGTTGTTCGGTCCAACTAGAGTCGGCCTTTAACATGCGTTTCTTCAATCCGTCAAGAATGATCTTATTGGCGGACTCGGCTTGGCCATTAGGCTACGGATGTTCGATGGAGGAGAAGTGTTGCTTGATGTCCGAGGTTGGACATTAAGGCACAGAATCTATGGTCCGTGAACTGGGTTCCATTGTCGGTGACGACTTCGCGGTATCCCGAATCGAGCAAAGATCGTGACGAACGAACCTCATAACCCTGGAAGATGTAATCGTAGTTAATGCTTCTGCTTCGATCCATTTGGTGAAGTAGTCTACGCGACAATGAGCCATTTGAGCTGTCCCGGGTCTTGGTTTAAATGGTCCAAGAATGTCCATTCCCCACTTATAGAAGGGCCGGGGAGCCGGCATTCCTTTTAACTACGTGGGTGGTGACCATAAGATCCGGCGTGTTTTTGGCAAGCTTGTCACACCGCTTAGCGGCTTCCATGGCGTCATGCATCATAGTGGGCCAATAATAGCCGGCGCGTAATGCCTTTCTTGCCAAAGCCTTGCCGCCCATGTGTTGGCCGTTGCATCCCTCATGTATTTCGGTCGTACATACCTTGACTCGGACTCGCCGAGGCATCGCATCATCGGCGTGTAGTCCCTTCCGGTATAGGCGATCATCGACCATAGTGTAGATGGCGGCTTCTCTCATCAGCTTTTTTGCTTCGGTAGAGTCGTGGGGATGATCCCTCTTTCCGGGTAATCTTCAATTGGTTTTCTCCGGTCAGAGGCGGATGAGATAGTCATGATGCACGTGGGCTCGGCCAAATTCTGTTGGATGACCGTTCTATGACTCCCCGGACCTTTGGTACTTGCGAGTTTGGAGAGGATGTCGGCCCGGGCGTTCTCTTCTCTTGGGATGTGAGAGACAATGACTTCTTCGAATTCCATCATTGCCTCTTTTGCTTTATTCAAGTACTTGGCCAACAAGGGGCCTTTTGCTTGATAGCTGCCATCGATCTGTGCGGCGACGAGTTGTGAGTCGGTGAACACCTTAATCCGCCTAGCTCCGCTTTCTTTTGCTTGAGCCAATCCAGCTAAGAGGGCCTCGTACTCGGCTTGATTGTTCGAGGTTGGGAATTCCAGTTGGAGGGAATGCTTAGTAGCGACTCCCTCGGGGCTTTCGACAATGACTCCTGCTCATTGTCTTTTGGGTTGGAAGACCCGTCAACAAATACCCTCCATAATTCCTCGTCGGTCATACACTGGAGTCAATTCCCGATGAAGTCCGCCAATGCTGTGATTTGATCGCTGCCGTGCTTCAAAAGTGATGTCGAATTCGGATAATTCAATCGCCCGACTTGTCATTCGTCTGCCAAATCCGGTTTGTGCAAAATCTTCCGGATTGGGCGATTGGTCCGGACCACAATCCGATGTCCACAGGAAGTATGGGCGAAGTCGCCTTGCCGTTGTTAGTAATGCGAATGCCATTTTCTCCGACTTTTGATATCGAGCTCGGCGTTTTGTAACGCCTTGCTCACAAAGTAGATGGGTGTCACGTCCGACCTCGGTCTCTCTTACCAAGGCGGCGCTTACCGCTTCATCCCCTACCGAGAGGTATAAGAACAAGGTTTCCCCTGCTCTAGGCTTTGTTAGTACCGGCGGGGTTGCCAAGCATTTCTTAATTTCTTCAAAGGCCGTCTCGCGTCCGTATTCCATCCTCCCCAGGTTTCTTTCTTCAATAATTTAAAGAAAGGTAGAGCTTTCTCGGTGACCTCGGTAGGAATCTTGTCGGGGCCGCCAAGCGACACATCAATTCTTTGCACTTCCTTCTTGGAGTTGGGGACTTGCATATCTAGCACGGCCTTGCATTTGTCCGGATTGGCCTCAATCCCTACGTTGGTCAACATAAAACCCAAAAATTTGCCAGTGGGCACCCCAAAGGCACATTTAGCCGGGTTCAACCTGATTCGGTATTGTCTTAGTTTGTCAAACGTCTGCTCTAGATCCTGGATATGTTGCTCTGCTTGTTTTGACTTTACGATCATGTCGTCTATATATACCTCCACATTACGACCCATTTGATCCTCGAAGACTCGGTTCATCATTCACTGGTATATAGCTCCGGCATTCTTCAATCCAAATGACATGACGTTGTAGCAATAGTTTGCCTTATCCGTCATGAAGGCGGTTCTCTCTTGATCGTCGGGGTGCATAGCAATCGATTGTATCCGGAGTAGGCATCCATAAAAGAAAGCTGGTACCCGGCCGAGTTATCCACTAACCGGTCAATCTTTGGGCATAGGATAGGAGTCTTTTGGGCATGCTTTATTCAAATTGGTGTAGTCGGTGCATACCCTCCATTTACCGGTTGGTTTTAAAACCATGACCACGTTAGAGAGCCAGGTCGTGTATTGTACTTCTCTGATGAATCCGGCGGCAAGGAGCTCTTCAATGTGACTCTCAAGGGCTTTTTTGTCGTCGAGATATTCCTTCTCTTCGGGCCCTTGGTTTCGACCCGGCCATATGGCTAGCTTGTGACAAAGAAAAGCGTGGGTCGATCCCCGGTATTTCGGCTGACGTCCAGGCGAAGACGTCCTGGTTTTGTCTTAAGAATCTGATCAGCCGTGCTTTGATATCTGCGTCCATGTCTCTTCCGACTTTAGTTGTCTTAGAAGGATCCGTCCTGAGGATTAATTCTTCCAACTCCCCTTCCGGTTCTGGGCGTGGGTCTTCGGTTCGCGGAGGTCCGTTCTACCATGTTGACCGACGTCGGGCCGCCCCTCATTTCTGACATCGGTCATGACCTCGTTGGGTCGGAGACGCGGCGGGGATGACGGTCCTTCCTCTTCAACACGAAGAGTCTCAAAGTAACATTGTCGTGACGCTTTACGTCTCCGGATACTTCGACCACTTTGATTCTTATCATTGATCATTTTCAACTTCGGTGCTTAGTGGACGCTTGACATGTCCCAATTATGTATAGTGGGTCGGCCCGGTATGATGTTGTAAGGGGAGCGAAATCGGCCACTACAAACCTTACCCGTTCGATTTGAAGGCTTCCTTAGTTCCCAAGGTCAATCTGAGGTCGACATATCCTTTTGGGAAGGAACGCTCTCCATTAAACCCGATGAGGGTAGATTTGGATGGCTTTAAGTCTTCAACATCGAGGTGCATCCTTTGGTATGCATCCCAGCTTATTATGTCGGCCGAACTACTGCGTCGACAAATATCCATTTGACACGGCGGTTCGACGATCCGGTGATGACCAATCCGTCTTAGTGGCGGGAATAACCTCCTTGAGCTCCTCGTCGGTAAAGACCAAAGGGGTGGTTTCGGTTTTGACGACGTGCCCTTGAACCTCGGCACCTCTTTTACCGTTAACGGCTCCGCGGGTATTTCTTGCGGCCCGACTTATACTATCTCCACCTCCTCCGAAGCCGCCACTGATCCCATTGCATTGGAGATCGGCGTCCGGGTAGCCCTCGGGCGGACCGGTTCTCCGCTTCTTTTCAGAATCCGGGTGTTCGTGGCCGGACTCCTACTTCGGCGGCTACCGTTACGCTTGCCTGATTTCCCTTGAGTTTTGATGACGTATTGGCGTAGTTTCCCTTCTCTTACGAGTTTTTCAATAGCATCCTTTGAGTTCGTAGCATTCGTCGGTGGTGTGGCCGGAACGTCGTGGAAGGTGCAAAACTTCCCCGGTGCTGTATTGGATCGGTTTTACGAGAGGCTTTGGCTTGTTCACCTTCCTCATCTCGGTGCGAACGACCTCTTTCCACACGATCGTGGGATCGCGGGACATTCAAGGGGTGTAGTTTCCGTATTTCCCCTTATTATCCGTTCGTTCGTGCAGGTCGGCTCTCTCTCGCCACGTCGCGAGGTTCCGCCTTGTGTTTGTCGGTCGAGATCCCTTCTTTCGGCGATGAATTCCTTGCCTTCTCAGGCTCATCTGCATTGGCGATTTCCATTTGCTCGACGTCTAGGTACTTCTTCGCTTCGGTATAGAATTCCGTCAATGAATATACTCGATTCTTACATAGATGTCGGGCCAGGCGGGTCATCGGGTCCAGTCCGTTGACGAGGCAATGTACATGGACCTCTTCGGATAAGGATCGTACCTGTATTGCCGTATCTCTGAATCGGTCCAGATACTTCTACAATGTTTCGCCCTTCTTTTGCTTTACTTTACTCAACATGAATTGAGATTTCGGTTGTTTTTTGCTGGTGGCAAAGTGCAATTCAAACTTACGTCCAAGGTCTTCAAAGTTCCGAATGGAATTATTGGGTAATGAACTCAACCATTTGTTGGCCGGCCCTGTTAATGTGGCCGAGAAGAGTCTTAGTATAACCAGACCTTCTATTGACCTTACCCACATCAACTTTTCAAATAATTCCAGGTGATGACGTGGATCCTGGGTTCCATCATACTTGGGGAGGTCGGCTAGGTCGAAATTCTTCGGGTAAGGGGCCGTGGCCGTTGCTTGAGAGAATGGGGTCCCACCTGCCCCAGCCAGATATTTCATCTTATACTGCCGCGGCGATCCTCGTGTCCGAGGCGTAGCGATCGCCTCGCGTAGTTCATCCGAGTCCTCGTCATGGTCTCGGTTTTCCTGATCCCTATCTTCCTGCTGGCGGTCTACTCGCCTTCGGTCTTCCCTGTCTCGGATCCGCAATGGTCCCTCCTTGTGCCTCCTGGGGGTCGGTTGGCGATCTCGCTCCATTCGAGCGTCCCCCTCGTTCCTACCACGGGGGCGTCGATTTGATTCGGGGCTGGTACGCGGACTTTCGCTATCCAGGCGTACAAACTATTTCCCCCTATGGGGGTTTCTCGGGGATCCGCGACGAAAAAGGTTTTCAAGCTTTTCCTCTATCATTAGTTCCAGAGCATGAAAATCCTCCTGCCTTTGGAGGTGATCTAGCTTTTCCTTATTTTCGAACCTCTGAATCATCGATTCTTGGGTTTTCCTTAGGATGCGGACGTCGGTGTCTAATACCTGAGCGTCCGGAGCCGGGATCGTCTGGATTGGGTCTTTTGGGGGCTCCTCATGCAAGGACACGTTGGGGGAAGGAGATGTGCTCTCCGCGTCCGTCACGTGTCCCTCGGGCGTCTTTCCTCGGGGGTTGCTCGTGAGCCGGCGGTCCGCTCGGTCCGCCGAGTTTGATTTGGTGGTACAATACTTTCCTCATTCGGCCGGTCCGATTGCTGGCTTTGCCTGTGGCTTCTGGTGTTAGCCATAAGTGGTCACGGGGATAGAAGTTTATGGTCCCCACGGTCGGCGCCATTGTTCTGGTATAGAGCACAGATGTCCAGCCGTTGGCTGGTATGTTGATTTCGGATGTATAGGCTAACCTGGATATCTATGAAGGAGATAACCAGGAGAGCGCGGGATCACCGTACACGACAAAGGGGTGGTGTGTGTGCACAGTGAGACTGTATGTAAATAGTCTAGGTTTAGCGTGTGTGCACCTTGTTACCTGCCCTCTGTATTTATAGAGGCGTCTGGTGC